>OY804577.1:75140768-76604358 GCA_963680875.1 Bathymodiolus brooksi
CTTCTCCTCTGTTAAAAGAAAGATAACTCTTGCCATTATCTCCCTTAGAAATTAACTAATGCTGATATAGTGTAACATGTTTATTCTATACATTACAAGTAGGTATTGACATTTTAATATTCTTTTTAGCAAACCTTGCCAAAGGCAATATGAGCTTTTGCCATCACTTGGTGTCCGTCGTCTGTCATCCGTTTACTTTTCACATTTAATCTTCTGCTCTGAAAACCCTCAGCCAAATGAACTGAAACTTGGTAGGAAGCATCTATGGAAAGTCCTCTCTAAAGAGTGCACATTTTGTTATGATCCATTACCAAACATGGCCACTACAGGCAATTCTTGTTTCTGATTGGCCGATTTTTTTAAATCTTCTCCTCTGAAACTGCTTGGCCAAATGAATCAAAACTTGGTAGGAAGCATCTATGGAATGTCCTCTATGAAGACTGCTCATTTCGTCCCGATCGGTTAGCAAACATGGCCACCACATGCAATTCTTGTTTCTGATTGGTCGATTTCTAAAAAATCTTCTCCTTTGAAACTGCTGAGCCATATGAACCGAAACTTGCTAGGAAGCATCTACATGTATGGAAGGTTCTCTGTTAAGTTTCCTCAAAGCAGAATGAAAGGTGAGCGACACAGCTCAGCCCACTGAGCCTCTAGTTATTGATTAATACACCATTGAGAAAATATAATTTCAAAGTAAAACAACCTCCTGTTATATGAAATAGTAACAATGAATTTCCTATTTTTGAAGACATTATTTTTGGTTCTGTCATTAGCACTGATAACAAGTACAGTCAAACCTGCCCATACAGTCACTTCTATTAAGCAGTCACATGTATTAAAAGGTCACCTTTTTCTTGTCCTGTCATAGAAAATTTCATATGTATTGAACCTTTTTTAGCTCACCTGACCCAAAGGGTCAGGTGAGCTATTCTCATCACTTGGCGTCCGTCGTCGTCGTCCGTCGTCCGTCGTACGTCGTAAACTTTTTCAAAAATCTTCTCCTCTGAAAGTACTAGACCAATGGAAACCAAACTTGGTCTGAATCATTACTAGGGTATCTAGTTTCAAAATTGTGTCCGGTGATGCCGTGCACCAACCAACATGGCCGCTGTTACTAAAAATAGAACATATGGTAAAATTGCAGGTTTTTGGTAATATCTCAAAAACCGTTAGTAATATCAAAAATCTGACATGGGGTTAAAATGATCAGCACATCAAGATCTACCTACCCTGCAATTTTGAAGTAAATCTGATTACCCATCTTGGAGTTATTGCCCTTTTTTCATCAAATTTGTAAAATTTTAATGCTTTTCGTCTTATATTTCAAAAACTATAAGAGATAAAGGTTAACTTTAAATTGCAAAAATGTGCGGCATATTAAGATCTACCTACCCTGCAATTTTGAAGTAAATCCCATTACTCATTTTGGAGTTATTTCCCTTTTTTCATCAAATTTTCAAAATTTTAATACTTTTCGTCCTTTATTTCAAAAACTATAACAGACAGATGGTAAGTTGAAACTGCAAACATGCTCAGCATGTCAAGATCTACCTACCCTGCAATTTTGAAGTAAATTTGATTACCCATCTTGGAGTTATTGCCCCTTTTTCATCAATTTTTTTTTTTCCTTTTAATACTTTTCGTCTTATATTTCAAAAACTATTTAGAGATAGATGTTAAGTTTATTGCAAAAATGTGCAGCATATCAAGATCTACCTACCCTGCAATTTTGAAGTAAATCCCATTACCCATTTTGACCGATTATGCAAATTAGAAAAAAGGGGGGATGAAATTAAAAAAAAATCTTCTCCTCTGAAACTACTGAACCAATCTCAACCAAACTTTGCTGAAATGATCCTTAGGTGGTCCCCTTTCAAAATTGTGTCCATTAGCCCCGTCCTGTATCCAAGATGGCCGCCATTACTAAAAATAGAAATTTCTTCAAATGGTCAAAACTGCTCTATTTTAAGCCAGAAAGTGCCCAAATTTGAACTGTATAAGCATAATGATGAACTTTTTAACATATATTACGGGATTTTTTTATGAACTTTGAACTTTTACCGATTTTGACCGATTATGAAATTTAAAAAAAGGGGGGATGAAATTAAAAAAAAAATCTTCTCCTCTGAAACTACTGAGCCAATCTCAACCAAACTTTGCTGAGATGATCCTTAGGTGGTCCCCTTTCAAAATTGTGTCCGTCAGCGCCGTCCTGTATCCAAGATGGCCACCATTACTAAAAATAGAAATTTCTTCAAATGGCCAAAACTGTTCTATTTTAAGCCAGAAAGTGCCCAAATTTGAACTGTATAAGCATAATGATGAGCTTTTTAACATATATTACGGATTTTTTATGAACTTTGAACTTTTACCGATTTTGACCGATTATGAAATTTAAAAAAAGGGGGGATGAAATTAAAAAAAAATCTTCTCCTCTGAAACTACTGAGCCAATTTCAACCAAACTTTGCTGAGATGATCCTTAGGTGGTCCCCTTTTAAAATTGTGTCCGTCAGCGCCGTCCTATATCCAAGATGGCCACCATTATTAAAAATAGAAATTTCTTCAAATGGCCAAAACTGCTCTATTTTAAGCCAGAAAGTGCTCAAATTTGAACTGTATAAGCATAATGATGATCTTTTTAACATATATTACGGATTTTTTATGAACTTTGAACTTTTACTGATTTTGACCGATTATGCAAATTAGAAAAAGGGGGGATGGAATTAAAAAAAAATCTTCTCCTCTGAAACTACTGAGTCAATCTCAACCAAACTTTGCTGAAATGATCCTTAGGTGGTCCCCTTTCAAAATTGTGTCCGTCAGCGCCGTCCTGTATCCAAGATGGCCACCATTACTAAAAATAGAAATTTCTTCAAATGGCCAAAACTGCTCTATTTTAAGCCAGAAAGTGCCCAAATTTGAACTGTATAAGCATAATGATGAGCTTTTTAACATATATTACGGGATTTTTTATGAACTTTGAACTTTTACCGAGTTTGACCGATTATGCAAATTAGAAAAAAGGGGGGATGAAATTAAAAAAATCTTCTTCTCTGAAACTACAGAGCCAATCTCAACCAAACTTTGCTGAAATGATTCTTGGGTGGTCCTCTTCCAAAATTGTGTCCAGCATTTCAGAACACCGACCAAGATGGCCGCCACAGCCGAACTTAATTTAACATAGGACCCTATGGGAAATTCCCATAAAAATCTTTTTGTCTGAAACCATTTGCTCAATAAGAACAAAATTTTGATGAAATAGTCATTGAATGGTTCTCTTCCAAAAATGTGTCTGGCGGTTCGACCCTTCGATCAATTTTTATTTACCTGCAATTTTGAAGTAAATCCGATTACCCATCTTGGAGTTCTTGCCCTTTTTTCATCAAATTTATAAAAATGACGAAGGCTACAATTGTTAATTTTTTTTACCGAAGTTATCAAGTTTTATTGACTGATGTTATTATTATACCCAGGTGAGCTATACAGGCTCCTGGGAGCCTCTAGTTAAGAGGTCACATGTCTTTACAGACCACTTTTTCTTTGTCCCAAAGGTGACCTCTTAATACAGGTCTGAATGTACTTTACTTCTTGTTGCAGAGAAATTGTTATCATTTTACTTCTTAGAATTTAATGAATTGTGGATCATTTTATACTTCATCAAAATTTAATAAAAGTAATTAGTTTGTGCTCAGTTATCAATTAAAAAGGTCATTTCAAGCAATGAGGTTTATTTTATAAAGTACAGATGTCCTAATATTCACTATCTTCTGTTATAATAGATTGTTAGTCTTTATTTCACGAATATCCAACATATATGAAATTGTTTTACTTCCAAATTCCATTTTAGTATAAAGCACTCGTATACATATATTTTTTGACCAAATAACCCGTTTTTCTTGTGACGAGTCTCATTAATGTCTTTTAAATTTAAGGAAATTTTTTTTCTTTCGAATCTGAAGTTTGTTTTATTAAAAACCTGTCCAAACATTTGTACGCGGCATTTATTTATGTTCTGTAGAGGAAATTAGATTTAAAGTTTCTATATACTATTGTGTTTACTGGTGGGTGACCAGTTTGTATATTTTTACTCATAAGAAACAAACATTTTGTAGACCTTCTCAAACTGTTGTGGATTTTAATAACTTGTTCTATAAATGATTATGGCGTTTTTGTTGTTACGTTTTTGGAGAAAATGTCTTTGTATAATAATGTACCATAATGTGATATCATAAAAATCATGCAATTTTAATAGTTGTTTTTATTGAGGAACAAGATTGAGTTATCCCTTCCATTATTGACATGAGTGAGGCACAAAATTGGTTCCCCGTTCTAGTTAGACTTTGTTGATAAAGATAATATTTAGCTTCATGTTTGTCAATGTCACAGGTTATATTTTGTACCATACAATGCACATCAGAAGTTGTCCTTCAAAACCACTAGCAACATCGGTGGTGTAATGGTTAGTATAGTTGATCGTGGGTTTGAGCTCTGATCGGTCAAACCAAACAAATATAAAATTGGTATTTATACCCCCCGCAAACAAAGTTTGGGGGGTATGTAGGAATCATCCTGTCCGTCCGTCCGTCCGTCCATGTACCTTGTAAGCGCAACTCCTCCTAAACGGCTTATTGGATTTTTATGAAACTTTACACATTTGTAGTACACTACCTGCAGATGTGCATGAATGAATATGGTTGCTGTCCAAAATTTAAAAGGGGAGATAATTCAACTTATACTTTCACGAAAAGGGGGGAGGGGGCATGTACCTTGTAAGTGCAACTCTTACTAAACCGCTGATTGAATTTTTATGGAACTTTACACAGTTGTAGTACAAAACCTGCAGATGCGCATGAAGGAATACCGTTGCTGTCTAAAATTTAGAAGGGGAGATAATTCAACTTGTACTTTCACGAAAAGGGGGGTTGTGTACCTTGTAAGCGCAACTCCTCCTAGACGGCTTATTGGAGTTTTGTGAAACTTTACACTGTTGTACACTACCTGCAGATGTGCATGAAGGAATATGGTTGCTGTCCAAAATTTATAAGGGGTGATAATTCAACTTGTACCTTCACGAAAAGGGGGGGGGGGGGGGGGGGGGCATGTACCTTGTAAGTGCAACTCCTACTAAACTGCTTATTGAATTTTTATGAAACTTTACACAATTGTAGTACAGAACCTGCAGATGTGCATGAAGGAATACCGTTGCTGTCTAAAATTTAGAAGGGGAGATAATTCAACTTATACTTTCACGACATAACTCCATATCCATTCATTTTTCATAGGTAACTTGCTAATATACATCATAGTATTGCAAGCGGGGGGTATCGCTCAGTGAGGTCAATCACAGTTATAGTTGTTGCTTCTCCGATAAGCAGCGTTAGTACACCACATTAAGAAGTAAGAGCAAAGACTGGTTGACTCGGAATCGGGATAATGTCTTCCGGTGGAGTGATATGTCTACCCACAAATTGTTTCAGTGAGTTAGCACAATAAAAACTCAACTAAGCATGTTGATCTAGCATTAAGCGGACATTATCATCAAAATCAACAACCTTAAGCCCTTTGCCACCATGCCCCCTTGTTTGCTGAAGATTAAAATGTTTTAAAAATCTATGAAACCATTGAACCATATGAAAGCAAACTTGGCAGAAATATCATTTATAGTGCTTAGAAATCCTAAATGGCCACCATGCAAAATGTTTTAAATTTCTTATTGAAACCATTGAACATTTTGAACACAAAGTTGACTGTTCCTATGATTACCTTTTTAGTTCACCTGGACCAAAGATCCATGTGAACTATTGCCATCACTTGGCATCCGTCGTCTGTCGTCTGTAAACTTTTCACATTTCAAGCTTCTTCTCCGAAACCACTGGGCCGATTGGAACCAAACTTAGCAGGAATGTTCCTTGGATGGTCCTCTACACAGTTACTGTTTTTCGTTCCAGTCGGATATTCAATATGGCTGCCAGGGCCAATAATATGCTCTGATTGGCTGAAATTTCAAAGATCTTCTTCTCTGAAACTAATAAACTGACTGAACCCAAACTGTAAATGAATGATCATTGGAATGTCCTTTACCAAGTTTCTGTTTTTTATGCCGATCGGAAATCCAAGATGGCCGCCATCGCAGGACATAGATTAACATTGGACCCTATGGGAAAATGTTCAAATGCCTTCTTCTCAGAAACTACAAATATGATTAAAGCCAAACTGTACATGAATGTTCATTGGACGGTCTTCTACAATCTCAAGGTTTTTTGTTCCGATATGAAATTCAAAATGGCGGCTACGGCAGGACTTAGTTTAACATTGGACCCTATTGGAAAAATATTTCAAAATGCTTCTTCTCTGAAACCACTAGGACAGTTGAAACCAAACTGCCCAGGAATGATCATTGGAAGGTCCTCTACAAAGTTTATGTTTTTTATGCCGATCGGAAATCCAAGATGGCCGCCACCGCAATACATAGATTAACATTGGACCCTATGGGAAAATATTCAAATGCCTTCTCAGAAACTACAAATATGATTAAAGCCAAACTGTACATGAATGTTCATTAGATGGTCGTCTACAAACTTTACGTTTTTTGTTCCGGTATGAAATTCAAAATGGCGGCTACGGCAGGACTTAGTTTAACATTGGACCCTATGGGGAAAATGTTTCAAAACGCTTCTTCTCTGAAACCACTTGGACAATTGAAACCAAACTGCCCAGGAATGATCATTGGAAGGTCCTCTACAAATTTTATGTTTTTTAAGTCGATCGGAAATCCAAGATGGCCGCCACCGCAATACATAGATTAACATTGGACCCTATGGGAAAATATTCAAATGCCTTCTTCTCAGAAACTACAAATATGATTAAAGCCAAACTGTACATGAATGTTCATTGGATGGTCCTCTACAAACTTTACGTTTTTTGTTCCGATATGAAATTCAAAATGGCGGCTACGGCAGGACTTAGTTTAACATTGGACCCTATGGGGAAAATGTTTCAAAATGCTTCTTCTCTGAAACCACTAGGACAGTTGAAACCAAACTGCCCAGGAATGATCATTGGAAGGTTCTCTACAAATTTTATGTTTTTTATGCCGATCGGAAATCCAAGATGGCCGACACCGTAATACATAGATTAACATTGGACCCTATGGGAAAATGTTCAAATGCCTTCTCAGAAACTACAAATATTATTAAAGCCAAACTGTACATGAATGTTCATTGGATGGTCCTCTACAAACTTTACGTTTTTTGTTCCGATATGAAATTCAAAATGGCGGCTACGGCAGGACTTAGTTTAACATTGGACCCTATGGAAAAAATGTTTCAAAACGCTTCTTCTCTGAAACCACTTGGACAATTGAAACTAAACTGCCCAGGAATGATCATTGGAAGGTCCTCTACAAAATTTATGTTTTTTATGTCGATCGGAAATCCAAGATGGCCGCCACCGCAATACATAGATTAACATTGGACCCTATGGGAAAATGTTCAAATGCCTTCTTCTCAGAAACTACAAATATTATTAAAGCCAAACTGTACATGAATGTTCATTGGATGGTCCTCTACAAACTTTACGTTTTTGTTCCGATATGAAATTCAAAATGGCGGCTACGGCAGGACTTAGTTTAACATTGGACCCTATGGGGAAAATGTTTCAAAATGCTTCTTCTCTGAAACCACTAGGACAGTTGAAACCAAACTGCCCAGGAATGATCATTGGAAGGTTCTCTACAAATTTTATGTTTTTTATGCCGATCGGAAATCCAAGATGGCCGACACCGTAATACATAGATTAACATTGGACCCTATGGGAAAATGTTCAAATGCCTTCTCAGAAACTACAAATATTATTAAAGCCAAACTGTACATGAATGTTCATTGGATGGTCCTCTACAAACTTTACGTTTTTTGTTCCGATATGAAATTCAAAATGGCGGCTACGGCAGGACTTAGTTTAACATTGGACCCTATGGGGAAAATGTTTCAAAACGCTTCTTCTCTGAAACCACTAGGACAGTTGAAACCAAACTGCCCAGGATTGATCATTGGAAGGTCCTCTACAAAATTTATGTTTTTTATGTCGATCGGAAATCCAAGATGGCCGCCACCGCAATACATAGATTAACATTGGACCCTATGGGAAAATGTTCAAATGCCTTCTTCTCAGAAACTACAAATATTATTAAAGCCAAACTGTACATGAATGTTCATTGGATGGTCCTCTACAAACTTTACGTTTTTTGTTCTGATATGAAATTCAAAATGGCGGCTACGGCTGGACTTAGTTTAACATTGGACCCTATGGGAAAAATGTTTCAAAACGCTTCTTCTCTGAAACCACTAGGACAGTTGAAACCAAACTGCCCAGGAATGATCATTGGAAGGTCCTCTACAAAGTTTATGGTTTTTTTATGCCGATCGAAAATTCAAGATGGCCGCCACCGCAGGACATAGATTAACATTGGACCCTATGGGAAAATATTCAAATGCCTTCTTCTCAGAAACTACAAATATGATTAAAGCCAAACTGTACATGAATGTTCATTAGATGGTCCTCTACAAACTTTACCCTTTTTGTTCCGGTATGAAATTCAAAATGGCGGCTACGACAGGACTTGGTTTAACATTGGACCCTATGGGAAAAATGTTTCAAAACGCTTCTTCTCTGAAACCACTTGGACAATTGAAACCAAACTGCCCAGGAATGATCATTGGAAGGTCCTCTACAAAGTTGATGTTTTTTAAGTCGATCGGAAATCCAAGATGGCCGCCACCGCAATACATAGATTAACATTGGACCCTATGGGAAAATGTTCAAATGCCTTCTTCTCAGAAACTACAAATATTATTAAAGCCAAACTGTACATGAATGTTCATTGGATGGTCCTCTACAAACTTTACGTTTTTTGTTCCGATATGAAATTCAAAATGGCGGCTACGGCAGGACTTAGTTTAACATTGGACCCTATGGGGAAAATGTTTCAAAACGCTTCTTCTCTGAAACCACTAGGACAGTTGAAACCAAACTGCCCAGGAATGATCATTGGAAGGTCCTCTACAAAATTTATGTTTTTTATGTCGATCGGAAATCCAAGATGGCCGCCACCGCAATACATAGATTAACATTGGACCCTACGGGAAAATGTTCAAATGCCTTCTTCTCAGAAACTACAAATATTATTAAAGCCAAACTGTACATGAATGTTCATTGGATGGTCCTCTACAAATTTTACGTTTTTTGTTCTGATATGAAATTCAAAATGGCGGCTACGGCAGGACTTGTTTAACATTGGACCCTATGGGAAAAATGTTTCAAAACGCTTCTTCTCTGAAACCAAACTGCCCAGGAATGATCATTGGAAGGTCCTCTGTTTTTAATGCCGATCGGAAATCCAAGATGGCTGCCACCACAGGTCATAGTATTAACACAGGACCATATCGGGAAAATACAGAAATATCTTCTTCTCTGAAGCTATTGCACTAATTGAACCTAAACTATGCATCAATCATTGGAAGGTCCTTTACAAACTTTGTGTTTTTTATGTTGATCGTAATTCCAAGATGACTACCACTGCAGGACATAGTTTTTACATAGGACCAATTGGTTTTTTAATTTGTGTTCATTGGATGTCCAAGAAAACTTTTACGATGAATAGAAAAGTTGCTTTGAACACTGCAGACATTGATATGTATAAGTTATCTGGATGTGAATTGATTGATACCAAAAATATCGGCATGCCGAGCCAGAATATGAAGTTTGCTGGTTTAATGTAGGTATGTATTTCTACATAATTCATTTCCTATGGACATGGAATGTTCGTTCTGTACCAGCTTATAGGTCAAGGTATATTATGGTCCCCAAAATAAGTTCAATTTTACTTCAAAGATTCAGGGAGTGGCAATATGATTGGATGAGTAAAGGTCACTTGAATGTGACCCATATGGGATGTTGTTTGATCTACCATACAGAGGCAAAGAAAAAGTAGGGTGCAAGGGAGATCTTAATTTAATTAGATTGGAATATAGCTGAAGTACTGGTATTATACAATGATCAATTATCCAACCTAAGGCTAGGTGGGGGGTCGTGATCGTATGGTAGTTGGATGTATAGCTGCCTATGCAATCAGTGCCTATCCCTCAGGAGAGGTGTACTCGATACAACATTATGTGATAAAGTTTGTCAGTGACTTGCGCAGGTCTGGTTATCTCCGGGTACTCCGGTTTCCTCCACCAATAATACTGTTTGCCGCGATATAATTGAAATATTGTTGAAAGTGGAGTTAAACACCTAACCCTAACTCCTCCAACACAAGGCGAGGTAGAGTTAAACACCTAACCCTAACTCCTCCAACACAAGGCTAGGTAGAGTTAGACACCTAACCATAACTCCTCCAACACAAGGCTAGGTAGAGTTCAACACCTAACCCTAACTCCTCCAACACAAGGCTAAGTAGAGTTCAACACCTAACCCTAACTCCTCCAACACAAGGCTAGGTAGAGTTAGACACCTAACCCTAACCCCCAACACAAGGCTAGGTAGAGTTAAACACCTAACCCTAACTCCTCCAACACAAGGCTAGGTAGAGTTAGACACCTAACCCTAACTCCTCCAACACAAGGTGAGGTAGAGTTAGACACCTAACCCTAACTCCTCCAACACAAGGCTAGGTAGAGTTAAACACCTAACCCTAACTCCTCCAACACAAGGCTAGGTAGAGTTAAACACCTAACCCTAACTCCTCCAACACAAGGCTAGGTAGAGTTAAACACCTAACCCTAACTCCTCCAACACAAGGCTAGGTAGAGTTAGACACCTAACCCTAACTCCTCCAACACAAGGCTAGGTAGAGTTAAACACCTAACCCTAACTCCTCCAACACAAGGCTAGGTAGAGTTAAACACCTAACCCTAACTCCTCCAACACAAGGTGAGGTAGAGTTAGACACCTAACCCTAACTCCTCCAACACACGGCTAGGTAGAGTTAAACACCTAACCCTAACTCCTCCAACACAAGGTGAGGTAGAGTTAAACACCTAACCCTAACTCCTCCAACACAAGGTGAGGTAGAGTTAAACACCTAACCCTAATTCCTCCAACACAAGGCAAGGTAGAGTTAAACACCTAACCCTAACTCCTCCAACACAAGGCTAGGTAGAGTTAGACACCTAACCCCAACTCCTCCAACACAAGGCTAGGTAGAGCTAAACACCTAACCCTAACTCCTCCAACACAAGGCTAGGTAGAGTTAAACACCTAACCCTAACTCCTCCAACACAAGACTAGGTAGAGTTAAACACCTAACCCTAACTCCTCCAGCACAAGGCTAGGTAGAGTTAAACACCTAACCCTAACTCCTCCAACACAAGGCTAGGTAGAGTTAAACACCTAACCCTAACTCCTCCAACACAAGGCTAGGTAGAGTTAAACACCTAACCCTAACTCCTCCAACACACGGCTAGGTAGAGTTAGACACCTACCCTAACCCCTCCAACACAAGGCTAGGTAGAGTTAAACACCTAACCATAACTCCTCCAACACAAGGTGAGGTAGAGTTAAACTACTAACCCTAACTCCTCCAACACAAGGCTAGGTAGAGTTAGACACCTAACCCTAACTCCTCCAACACAAGGTGAGGTAGAGTTAAACACCTAACCCTAACTCCTCCAACACAAGGTTAGGTAGAGTTAAACACCTAACCCTAACTCCTCCAACACAAGGCTAGGTAGAGTTAAACACCTAACCCTAACTCCTCCAACACAAGGCTAGGTAGAGTTAGACACCTAACCCTAACCCCCAACACAAGGCTAGGTAGAGTTAAACACCTAACCCTAACTCCTCCAACACAAGGCTAGGTAGAGTTAGACACCTAACCCTAACTCCTCCAACACAAGGTGAGGTAGAGTTAGACACCTAACCCTAACTCCTCCAATACAAGGCTAGGTAGAGTTAAACACCTAACCCTAACTCCTCCAACACAAGGCTAGGTAGAGTTAAACACCTAACCATAACTCCTCCAACACAAGGCTAGGTAGAGTTAAACACCTAACCCTAACTCCTCCAACACAAGGCTAGGTAGAGTTAAACACCTAACCCTAACTCCTCCAACACAAGGTGAGGTAGAGTTAGACACCTAACCCTAACTCCTCCAACACACGGCTAGGTAGAGTTAAACACCTAACCCTAACTCCTCCAACACAAGGTGAGGTAGAGTTAAACACCTAACCCTAACTCCTCCAACACAAGGCTAGGTAGAGTTAAACACCTAACCCTAACTCCTCCAACACAAGGCTAGGTAGAGTTAGACACCTAACCCCAACTCCTCCAACACAAGGCTAGGTAGAGTTAAACACCTAACCCTAACTCCTCCAACACAAGGCTAGGTAGAGTTAAACACCTAACCCTAACTCCTCCAACACAAGGCTAGGTAGAGTTAAACACCTAACCCTAACTCCTCCAACACAAGGCTAGGTAGAGTTAGACACCTAACCCTAACTCCTCCAACACAAGGCTAGGTAGAGTTAAACACCTAACCCTAACTCCTCCAACACAAGGCTAGGTAGAGTTAAACACCTAACCCTAACTCCTCCAACACACGGCTAGGTAGAGTTAGACACCTAACCCTAACTCCTCCAACACAAGGTGAGGTAGAGTTAGACACCTAACCCTAACTCCTCCAACACAAGGCTAGGTAGAGTTAAACACCTAACCCTAACTCCTCCAACACAAGGTGAGGTAGAGTTAAACACCTAACCCTAACTCCTCCAACACAAGGCTAGGTAGAGTTAGACACCTAACCCTAACCCCCAACACAAGGCTAGGTAGAGTTAAACACCTAACCCTAACTCCTCCAACACAAGGCTAGGTAGAGTTAGACACCTAACCCTAACTCCTCCAACACAAGCTGAGGTAGAGTTAGACACCTAACCCTAACTCCTCCAACACAAGGCTAGGTAGAGTTAAACACCTAACCCTAACTCCTCCAACACAAGGCTAGGTAGAGTTAAACACCTAACCCTAACTCCTCCAACACAAGGCTAGGTAGAGTTAAACACCTAACCCTAACTCCTCCAACACAAGGCTAGGTAGAGTTAAACACCTAACCCTAACTCCTCCAACACAAGGTGAGGTAGAGTTAGACACCTAACACTAACTCCTCCAACACACGGCTAGGTAGAGTTAAACACCTAACCCTAACTCCTCCAACACAAGGTGAGGTAGAGTTAAACACCTAACCCTAACTCCTCCAACACAAGGCTAGGTAGAGTTAAACACCTAACCCTAACTCCTCCAACACAAGGCTAGGTAGAGTTAGACACCTAACCCCAACTCCTCCAACACAAGGCTAGGTAGAGCTAAACACCTAACCCTAACTCCTCCAACACAAGGCTAGGTAGAGTTAAACACCTAACCCTAACTCCTCCAACACAAGGCTAGGTAGAGTTAAACACCTAACCCTAACTCCTCCAACACAAGGCTAGGTAGAGTTAAACACCTAACCCTAACTCCTCCAACACAAGGCTAGGTAGAGTTAAACACCTAACCCTAACTCCTCCAACACACGGCTAGGTAGAGTTAGACACCTAACCCTAACTCCTCCAACACAAGGTGAGGTAGAGTTAGACACCTAACCCTAACTCCTCCAACACAAGGCTAGGTAGAGTTAAACACCTAACCCTAACTCCTCCAACACAAGGTGAGGTAGAGTTAAACACCTAACCCTAACTCCTCCAACACAAGGCTAGGTAGAGTTAGACACCTAACCCTAACCCCCAACACAAGGCTAGGTAGAGTTAAACACCTAACCCTAACTCCTCCAACACAAGGCTAGGTAGAGTTAGACACCTAACCCTAACTCCTCCAACACTAGGTGAGGTAGAGTTAGACACCTAACCCTAACTCCTCCAACACAAGGCTAGGTAGAGTTAAACACCTAACCCTAACTCCTCCAACACAAGGCTAGGTAGAGTTAAACACCTAACCCTAACTCCTCCAACACAAGGCTAGGTAGAGTTAAACACCTAACCCTAACTCCTCCAACACAAGGCTAGGTAGAGTTAAACACCTAACCCTAACTCCTCCAACACAAGGTGAGGTAGAGTTAGACACCTAACCCTAACTCCTCCAACACACGGCTAGGTAGAGTTAAACACCGAACCCTAACTCCTCCAACACAAGGTGAGGTAGAGTTAAACACCTAACCCTAACTCCTCCAACACAAGGCTAGGTAGAGTTAAACACCTAACCCTAACTCCTCCAACACAAGGCTAGGTAGAGTTAGACACATAACCCCAACTCCTCCAACACAAGGCTAGGTAGAGTTAAACACCTAACCCTAACTCCTCCAACACAAGGCTAGGTAGAGTTAAACACCTAACCCTAACTCCTCCAACACAAGGCTAGGTAGAGTTAAACACCTAACCCTAACTCCTCCAACACAAGGCTATGTAGAGTTAGACACCTAACCCTAACTCCTCCAACACAAGGCTAGGTAGAGTTAAACACCTAACCCTAACTCCTCCAACACAAGGCTAGGTAGAGTTAAACACCTAACCCTAACTCCTCCAACACACGGCTAGGTAGAGTTAGACACCTAACCCTAACTCCTCCAACACAAGGTGAGGTAGAGTTAAACACATAACCCTAACTCCTCCAACACAAGGTGAGGTAGAGTTAAACACCTAACCCTAACTCCTCCAACACAAGGCTAGGTAGAGTTAGACACCTAACCCTAACCCCCAACACAAGGCTAGGTAGAGTTAAACACCTAACCCTAACTCCTCTTACACAAGGCTAGGTAGAGTTAGACACCTAACCATAACTCCTCCAACACAAGGCTAGGTAGAGTTAAACACCTAACCCTAACTCCTCCAACACAAGGTTAAGTAGAGTTAAACACCTAACCCTAACTCCTCCAACACAAGGCTAGGTAGAGTTAAACACCTAATCCTAACTCCTCCAACACAAGGCTAGGTAGAGTTAAACACCTAACCCTAACTCCTCCAACACAAGGCTAGGTAGAGTTAGACACCTAACCCTAACCCCCAACACAAGGCTAGGTAGAGTTAAACACCTAACCCTAACTCCTCCAACACAAGGCTAGGTAGAGTTAGACACCTAACCCTAACTCCTCCAACACAAGGTGAGGTAGAGTTAGACACCTATCCCTAACTCCTCCAACACAAGGCTAGGTAGAGTTAAACACCTAACCCTAACTCCTCCAACACAAGGCTAGGTAGAGTTAGACACCTAACCCTAACTCCTCCAACACAAGGCTAGGTAGAGTTAGACACCTAACCCTAACTCCTCCAACACAAGGCTAGGTAGAGTTAAACACCTAACCCTAACTCCTCCAACACAAGGCTAGGTAGAGTTAAACACCTAACCCTAACTCCTCCAACACAAGGTGAGGTAGAGTTAGACACCTAACCCTAACTCCTCCAACACAGGGCTAGGTAGAGTTAAACACCTAACCCTAACTCCTCCAACACAAGGTGAGGTAGAGTTAAACACCTAACCCTAACTCCTCCAACACAAGGCTAGGTAGAGTTAAACACCTAACCCTAACTCCTCTAACACAAGGCTAAGTAGAGTTAGACACCTAACCCCAACTCCTCCAACACAAGGCTAGGTAGAGTTAAACACCTAACCCTAACTCCTCCAACACAAGGCTAGGTAGAGTTAAACACCTAACCCTAACTCCTCCAACACAAGGCTAGGTAGAGTTAAACACCTAACCCTAACTCCTCCAACACACGGCTAGGTAGAGTTAGACACCTAACCCTAACTCCTCCAACACAAGGTGAGGTAGAGTTAGACACCTAACCCTAACTCCTCCAACACAAGGCTAGGTAGAGTTAAACACCTAACCCTAACTCCTCCAACACAAGGTGAGGTAGAGTTAAACACCTAACCCTAACTCCTCCAACACAAGGCTAGGTAGAGTTAGACACCTAACCCTAAGCCCCAACACAAGGCTAGGTAGAGTTAAACACCTAACCCTAACTCCTCCAACACAAGGCTAGGTAGAGTTAGACACCTAACCCTAACTCCTCCAACACAAGGTGAGGTAGAGTTAGACACCTAACCCTAACTCCTCCAACACAAGGCTAGGTAAAGTTAAACACCTAACCCTAACTCCTCCAACACAAGGTTAGGTAGAGTTAAACACCTAACCCTAACTCCTCCAACACAAGGCTAGGTAGAGTTAAACACCTAACCCTAACTCCTCCAACACACGGCTTGGTAGAGTTAAACACCTAACCCTAACTCCTCCAACACAATGTGAGGTAGAGTTAAACACCTAACCCTAACTCCTCCAACACAAGGTGAGGTAGAGTTAAACACCTAACCCTAACTCCTCCAACACAAGGCTAGGTAGAGTTAAACACCTGACCCTAACTCCTCCAACACAAGGCTAGGTAGAGTTAGACACCTAACCCTAATTCCTCCAACACAAGGCTAGGTAGAGTTAAACACCTAACCCTAACTCCTCCAACACAAGGCTAGGTAGAGTTAAACACCTAACCCTAACTCCTCCAACACAAGGCTAGGTAGAGTTAAACACCTAACCCTAACTCCTCCAACACAAGGCTAGGTAGAGTTAGACACCTAACCCTAACTCCTCCAACACAAGGCTAGGTAGAGTTAAACACCTAACCCTAACTCCTCCAACACAAGGCTAGGTAGAGTTAAACACCTAACCCTAACTCCTCCAACACACGGCTAGGTAGAGTTAGACACCTAACCCTAACTCCTCCAACACAAGGTGAGGTAAAGTTAGACACCTAACCCTAACTCCTCCAACACAAGGCTAGGTAGAGTTAAACACCTAACCCTAACTCCTCCAACACAAGGCTAGGTAGAGTTAGACACCTAACCCTAACTCCTCCAACACAAGGCTAGGTAGAGTTAGACACCTAATCCTAACTCCTCCAACACAAGGCTAGGTAGAGTTAAACACCTAAATCTAACTCCTCCAACACAAGGCTAGGTAGAGTTAGACACCTAACCCTAACCCCCAACACACGGCTAGGTAGAGTTAAACACCTAACCCTAACTCCTCCAACACAAGGCTAGGTAGAGTTAAACACCTAACCCTAACTCCTCCAACACAAGGCTAGGTAGAGTTAAACACCTAACCCTAACTCCTCCAACACAAGGCTAGGTAGAGTTAAACACCTAACTCCTCCAACAGAAGGTGAGGTAGAGTTAGACACCTAACCCTAACTCCTCCAACACAAGGCTAGGTAGAGTTAAACACCTAACCCTAACTCCTCCAACACAAGGCGAGGTAGAGTTAAACACCTAACCCTAACTCCTCCAACACAAGGCTAGGTAGAGTTAAACACCTAACCCTAACTCCTCCAACACAAGGCTAGGTAGAGTTAAACACCTAACTCCTCCAACAAAAGGTGAGGTAGAGTTAGACACCTAACCCTAACTCCTCCAACACAAGGCTAGGTAGAGTTAGACACCTAACCCTAACTCCTCCAACACAAGGCGAGGTAGAGTTAAACACCTAACCCTAACTTCTCCAACACAAGGCTAGGTAGAGTTAAACACCTAACCCTAACTCCTCCAACACAAGGCTAGGTAGAGTTAAACACCTAATCCTAACTCCTCCCACACAAGGCCAGGTAGAGTTAAACACCTAACCCTAACTCCTCCAACACAAGGCTAGGTAGAGTTAAACACCTAACCCTAACTCCTCCAACACAAGGCTATGTAGAGTTAAACACCTAACCCTAACTCCTCCAACACAAGGCTAGGTAGAGTTAAACACCTAACCCTAACTCCTCCAACACACGGCTAGGTAGAGTTAGACACCTAACCCTAACTCCTCCAACACAAGGTGAGGTAGAGTTAGACACCTAACCCTAACTCCTCCAACACAAGGCTAGGTAGAGTTAAACACCTAACCCTAACTCCTCCAACACAAGGTGAGGTAGAGTTAAACACCTAACCCTAACTCCTCCAACACAAGGCTAGGTAGAGTTAGACACCTAACCCTAACCCCCAACACAAGGCTAGGTAGAGTTAAACACCTAACCCTAACTCCTCCAACACAAGGCTAGGTAGAGTTAGACACCTAACCCTAACTCCTCCAACACAAGGTGAGGTAGAGTTAGACACCTAACCCTAACTCCTCCAACACAAGGCTAGGTAGAGTTAAACACCTAACCCTAACTCCTCCAACACAAGGTTAGGTAGAGTTAAACACCTAACCCTAACTCCTCCAACACAAGGCTAGGTAGAGTTAAACACCTAACCCTAACTCCTCCAACACAAGGTTAGGTAGAGTTAGATACCTAACCCTAACTCCTCCAACACAAGGCTAGGTAGAGTTAAACACCTAACCCTAACTCCTCCAACACAAGGCTAGGTAGAGTTAAACACCTAACCCTAACTCCTCCAACACAAGGTGAGGTAGAGTTAGACACCTAACCCTAACTCCTCCAACACACGGCTAGGTAGAGTTAAACACCTAACCCTAACTCCTCCAACACAAGGTGAGGTAGAGTTAAACACCTAACCCTAACTCCTCCAACACAAGGTGAGGTAGAGTTAAACACCTGACCCTAACTCCTCCAACACAAGGCTAGGTAGAGGTAGACACCTAACCCTAACCCCCAACACAAGGCTAGGTAGAGTTAAACACCTAACCCTAACTCCTCCAACACAAGGCTAGGTAGAGTTATACACCTAACCCTAACTCCTCCAACACAAGGCTAGGTAGAGTTAAACACCTAACCCTAACTCCTCCAACACAAGGCTAGGTAGAGTTAGACACCTAACCCTAACTCCTCCAACACAAGGCTAGGTAGAATTAAACACCTAACCCTAACTCCTCCAAAACAAGGCTAGGTAGAGTTAAACACCTAACCCTAACTCCTCCAACACACGGCTAGGTAGAGTTAGACACCTAACCCTAACTCCTCCAACACAAGGTGAGGTAGAGTTAGACACCTAACCCTAACTCCTCCAACACAAGGCTAGGTAGAGTTAAACACCTAACCCTAACTCCTCCAACACAAGGCTAGGTAGAGTTAGACACCTAACCCTAACTCCTCCAACACAAGGCTAGGTAGAGTTAGACACCTAACACTAACCCCCAACAAAAGGCTAGGTAGAGTTAAACACCTAACCCTAACTCCTCTAACACAAGGCTAGGTAGAGCTAAACACCTAACCCTAACTCCTCCAACACAAGGCTAGGTAGAGTTAAACACCTAATCCTAACTCCTCCAACACAAGGCTAGGTAGAGTTAAACACCTAACCCTAACTCCTCCAACACAAGGTTAGGTAGAGTTAAACACCTAACCCTAACTCCTTCAACACAAGGCTAGGTAGAGTTAAACACCTAACCCTAACTCCTCCAACACAAGGCTAGGTAGAGTTAAACACCTAACCCTAACTCCTCCAACACAAGGCGAGGTAGAGTTAAACACCTAACCCTAACTCCTCCAAGACAAGGCTAGGTAGAGTTAAACACCTAACCCTAACTCCTCCAACACAAGGCTAGGTAGAGTTAAACACCTAACTCCTCCAACAGAAGGTGAGGTAGAGTTAGACACCTAACCCTAACTCCTCCAACACAAGGCTAGGTAGAGTTAGACACCTAACCCTAACTCCTCCAGCACAAGGCTAGGTAGAGTTATACACCTAACCCTAACTCCTCCAACACAAGGCGAGGTAGAGTTAAACACCTAACCCTAACCCCTCCAACACAAGGCTAGGTAGAGTTAAACACCTAACCCTAACTCCTCCAACACAAGGCTAGGTAGAGTTAAACACCTAATCCTAACTCCTCCAACACAAGGCCAGGTAGAGTTAAACATCTAACCCTAACTCCTCCAACACAAGGCTAGGTAGAGTTAAACACCTAACCCTAACTCCTCCAACACAAGGCTAGGTAGAGTTAAACACCTAACCCTAACTCCTCCAACACAAGGCTAGGTAGAGTTAAACACCTAACCCTAACTCCTCCAACACAAGGTGAGGTAGAGTTAGACATCTAACCCTAACTCCTCCAACACAAGGCGAGGTAGAGTTAAACACCTAACCCTAACTCCTCCAACACAAGGCTAGGTAGAGTTAAACACCTAACCCTAACTCCTCCAACACAAGGCTAGGTAGAGTTAAACACCTAACCCTAACTCCTCCAACACAAGGCTAGGTAGAGTTAAACACCTAACCCTAACTCCTCCAACACAAGGCTAGGTAAAGTTAGACACCTAACCCTAACTCCTCCAACACAAGGCGAGGTAGAGTTAAACACCTAACCCTAACTCCTCCAACACAAGGCTAGGTAGAGTTAGACACCTAACCCTAACTCCTCCAACACAAGGCTAGGTAGAGTTAAACACCTAACCCTAACTCCTCCAACACAAGGCTAGGTAGAGTTAAACACCTAACCCTAACTCCTCCAACACAAGGTGAGGTAGAGTTAAACACCTAACCCTAACTCCTCCAACACAAGGCTAGGTAGAGTTAAACACCTAACCCTAACTCCTCCAACACAAGGCTAGGTAGAGTTAAACACCTAACCCTAACTCCTCCAACACAAGGTCAGGTAGAGTTAAACACCTAACCCTAACTACTCCAACACAAGGCTAGGTAGAGCTAAACACCTATCCCTAACTTCTCCAACACAAGGCTAGGTAGAGTTAAACACCTAGCCCTAACTCCTCCAACACAAGGTGAGGTAGAGTTAGACACCTAACCCTAACTCCTCCAACACAAGGTGAGGTAGAGTTAAACACCTAACCCTAACTCCTCCAACACAAGGTGAGGTAGAGTTAAACACCTAACCCTAACTCCTCCAACACAAGGCTAGGTAGAGTTAGACACCTAACCCTAACTCCTCCAACACAAGACTAGGTAGAGTTAGACACCTAACCCTAACTCCTCCAACACAAGGCTAGGTAGAGTTAGACACCTAACCCTAACTCCTCCAACACAAGGTGAGGTAGAGTTAGACACCTAACCCTAACTCCTCCAATACACGGCTAGGTAGAGTTGAACACCTAACCCTAACTCCTCCAACACAAGGCTAGGTAGAGTTAAACACCTAACCCTAACTCCTCCAACACAAGGTGAGGTAGAGTTAGACACCTAACCCTAACTCCTCCAACACAAGGCTAGGTAGAGTTAGACACCTAACCCTAACTCCTCCAACACAAGGCTAGGTAGAGTTAGACACCTAACCCTAACTCCTCCAACACAAGGCTAGGTAGAGTTAAACACCTAAACCTAACTCCTCCAACACAAGGCTAGGTAGAGTTAGACACCTAACCCTAACCCCCAACACACGGCTAGGTAGAGTTAAACACCTAACCCTAACTCCTCCAACACAAGGCTAGGTAGAGTTAAACACTTAACCCTAACTCCTCCAACACAAGGCTAGGTAGAGTTAAACACCTAACCCTAACTCCTCCAACACAAGGCTAGGTAGAGTTAAACACCTAACTCCTCCAACAGAAGGTGAGGTAGAGTTAGACACCTAACCCTAACTCCTCCAACACAAGGCTAGGTAGAGTTAAACACCTAACCCTAACTCCTCCAACACAAGGCGAGGTAGAGTTAAACACCTAACCCTAACTCCTCCAACACAAGGCTAGGTAGAGTTAAACACCTAACCCTAACTCCTCCAACACAAGGCTAGGTAGAGTTAAACACCTAACTCCTCCAACAAAAGGTGAGGTAGAGTTAGACACCTAACCCTAACTCCTCCAACACAAGGCTAGGTAGAGTTAGACACCTAACCCTAACTCCTCCAACACAAGGCGAGGTAGAGTTAAACACCTAACCCTAACTTCTCCAACACAAGGCTAGGTAGAGTTAAACACCTAACCCTAACTCCTCCAACACAAGGCTAGGTAGAGTTAAACACCTAATCCTAACTCCTCCAACACAAGGCCAGGTAGAGTTAAACACCTAACCCTAACTCCTCCAACACAAGGCTAGGTAGAGTTAAACACCTAACCCTAACTCCTCCAACACAAGGCTAGGTAGAGTTAAACACCTAACCCTAACTCCTCCAACACACGGCTAGGTAGAGTTAGACACCTAACCCTAACTCCTCCAACACAAGGTGAGGTAGAGTTAGACACCTAACCCTAACTCCTCCAACACAAGGCTAGGTAGAGTTAAACACCTAACCCTAACTCCTCCAACACAAGGTGAGGTAGAGTTAAACACCTAACCCTAACTCCTCCAACACAAGGCTAGGTAGAGTTAGACACCTAACCCTAACCCCCAACACAAGGCTAGGTAGAGTTAAACACCTAACCCTAACTCCTCCAACACAAGGCTAGGTAGAGTTAGACACCTAACCCTAACTCCTCCAACACAAGGTGAGGTAGAGTTAGACACCTAACCCTAACTCCTCCAACACAAGGCTAGGTAGAGTTAAACACCTAACCCTAACTCCTCCAACACAAGGTTAGGTAGAGTTAAACACCTAACCCTAACTCCTCCAACACAAGGCTAGGTAGAGTTAAACACCTAACCCTAACTCCTCCAACACAAGGCTAGGTAGAGTTAGATACCTAACCCTAACTCCTCCAACACAAGGCTAGGTAGAGTTAAACACCTAACCCTAACTCCTCCAACACAAGGCTAGGTAGAGTTAAACACCTAACCCTAACTCCTCCAACACAAGGTGAGGTAGAGTTAGACACCTAACCCTAACTCCTCCAACACACGGCTAGGTAGAGTTAAACACCTAACCCTAACTCCTCCAACACAAGGTGAGGTAGAGTTAAACACCTAACCCTAACTCCTCCAACACAAGGTGAGGTAGAGTTAAACACCTGACCCTAACTCCTCCAACACAAGGCTAGGTAGAGGTAGACACCTAACCCTAATTCCTCCAACACAAGGCGAGGTAGAGTTAAACACCTAACCCTAACCCCTCCAACACAAGGCTAGGTAGAGTTAAACACCTAACCCTAACTCCTCCAACACAAGGCTAGGTAGAGTTAAACACCTAACCCTAACTCCTCCAACACAAGGCTAGGTAGAGTTAAACACCTAACCCTAACTCCTCCAACACAAGTTGAGGTAGAGTTAAACACCTAACCCTAACTCCCCCAAAACAAGGCTAGGTAGAGTTAAACACCTAACCCTAACTCCTCCAACACAAGGCTAGGTAGAGTTAGACACCTAACCCTAACTCCTCCAACACAAGGCTAGGTAGAGTTAGACACCTAAACCTAACTCCTCCAACACAAGGCTAGGTAGAGTTAGACACCTAACCCTAACCCCCAACACAAGGCTAGGTAGAGTTAAACACCTAACCCTAACTCCTCCAACACAAGGCTAGGTAGAGTTAAACACCTAACCCTAACTCCTCCAACACAAGGCTAGGTAGAGCTAAACACCTAACCCTAACTCCTCCAACACAAGGCTAGGTAGAGTTAAACACCTAACCCTAACTCCTTCAACACAAGGCTAGGTAGAGTTAAACACCTAACCCTAACTCCTCCAACACAAGGCTAGGTAGAGTTAAACACCTAACCCTAACTCCTCCAACACAAGGCGAGGTAGAGTTAAACACCTAACCCTAACTCCTCCAACACAAGGCTAGGTAGAGTTAAACACCTAGCCCTAACTCCTCCAACACAAGGCTAGGTAGAGTTAAACACCTAACTCCTCCAACAGAAGGTGAGGTAGAGTTAGACACCTAACCCTAACTCCTCCAACACAAGGCTAGGTAGAGTTAGACACCTAACCCTAACTCCTCCAACACAAGGCTAGGTAGAGTTAGACACCTAACCCTAACTCCTCCAACACAAGGCGAGGTAGAGTTAAACACCTAACCCTAACCCCTCCAACACAAGGCTAGGTAGAGTTAAACACCTAACCCTAACTCCTCCAACACAAGGCTAGGTAGAGTTAAACACCTAATCCTAACTCCTCCAACACAAGGCCAGGTAGAGTTAAACATCTAACCCTAACTCCTCCAACACAAGGCTAGGTAGAGTTAAACACCTAACCCTAACTCCTCCAACACAAGGCTAGGTAGAGTTAAACACCTAACCCTAACTCCTCCAACACAAGGCTAGGTAGAGTTAAACACCTAACCCTAACTCCTCCAACACAAGGTGAGGTAGAGTTAGACACCTAACCCTAACTCCTCCAACACAAGGCGAGGTAGAGTTAAACACCTAACCCTAACTCCTCCAACACAAGGCTAGGTAGAGTTAAACACCTAACCCTAACTCCTCCAACACAAGGCTAGGTAGAGTTAAACACCTAACCCTAACTCCTCCAACACAAGGCTAGGTAGAGTTAAACATCTAACCCTAACTCCTCCAACACAAGGCTAGGTAAAGTTAGACACCTAACCCTAACTCCTCCAACACAAGGCGAGGTAGAGTTAAACACCTAACCCTAACTCCTCCAACACAAGGCTAGGTAGAGTTAGACACCTAACCCTAACTCCTCCAACACAAGGCTAGGTAGAGTTAAACACCTAACCCTAACTCCTCCAACACAAGGCTAGGTAGAGTTAAACACCTAACCCTAACTCCTCCAACACAAGGTGAGGTAGAGTTAAACACCTAACCCTAACTCCTCCAACACAAGGCTAGGTAGAGTTAAACACCTAACCCTAACTCCTCCAACACAAGGCTAGGTAGAGTTAAACACCTAACCCTAACTCCTCCAACACAAGGTCAGGTAGAGTTAAACACCTAACCCTAACTACTCCAACACAAGGCTAGGTAGAGTTAAACACCTATCCCTAACTTCTCCAACACAAGGCTAGGTAGAGTTAAACACCTAACCCTAACTCCTCCAACACAAGGTGAGGTAGAGTTAGACACCTAACCCTAACTCCTCCAACACAAGGTGAGGTAGAGTTAAACACCTAACCCTAACTCCTCCAACACAAGGCTAGGTAGAGCTAAACACCTAACCCTAACTCCTCCAACACAAGGCTAGGTAGAGTTAAACACCTAATCCTAACTCCTCCAACACAAGGCTAGGTAGAGTTAAACACCTAACCCTAACTCCTCCAACACAAGGTGAGGTAGAGTTAAACACCTAACCCTAACTCCTTCAACACAAGGCTAGGTAGAGTTAAACACCTAACCCTAACTCCTCCAACACAAGGCTAGGTAGAGTTAAACACCTAACCCTAACTCCTCCAACACAAGGCGAGGTAGAGTTAAACACCTAACCCTAACTCCTCCAACACAAGGCTAGGTAGAGTTAAACACCTAGCCCTAACTCCTCCAACACAAGGCTAGGTAGAGTTAAACACCTAACTCCTCCAACAGAAGGTGAGGTAGAGTTAGACACCTAACCCTAACTGCTCCAACACAAGGCTAGGTAGAGTTAGACACCTAACCCTAACTCCTCCAACACAAGGCTAGGTAGAGTTAGACACCTAACCCTAACTCCTCCAACACAAGGCGAGGTAGAGTTAAACACCTAACCCTAACCCCTCCAACACAAGGCTAGGTAGAGTTAAACACCTAACCCTAACTCCTCCAACACAAGGCTAGGTAGAGTTAAACACCTAACCCTAACTCCTCCAACACAAGGCTAGGTAGAGCTAAACACCTAACCCTAACTCCTCCAACACAAGGCTAGGTAGAGTTAAACACCTAATCCTAACTCCTCCAACACAAGGCTAGGTAGAGTTAAACACCTAACCCTAACTCCTCCAACACAAGGTTAGGTAGAGTTAAACACCTAACCCTAACTCCTTCAACACAAGGCTAGGTAGAGTTAAACACCTAACCCTAACTCCTCCAACACAAGGCTAGGTAGAGTTAAACACCTAACCCTAACTCCTCCAACACACGGCTAGGTAGAGTTAGACACCTAACCCTAACTCCTCCAACACAAGGTGAGGTAGAGATAGACACCTAACCCTAACTCCTCCAACACAAGGCTAGGTAGAGTTAAACACCTAACCCTAACTCCTCCAACACAAGGCTAGGTAGAGTTAGACACCTAACCCTAACTCCTCCAACACAAGGCTAGGTAGAGTTAGACACCTAAACCTAACTCCTCCAACACAAGGCTAGGTAGAGTTAGACACCTAACCCTAACCCCCAACACAAGGCTAGGTAGAGTTAAACACCTAACCCTAACTCCTCCAACACAAGGCTAGGTAGAGTTAAACACCTAACCCTAACTCCTCCAACACAAGGCTAGGTAGAGCTAAACACCTAACCCTAACTCCTCCAACACAAGGCTAGGTAGAGTTAAACACCTAATCCTAACTCCTCCAACACAAGGCTAGGTAGAGTTAAACACCTAACCCTAACTCCTCCAACACAAGGTTAGGTAGAGTTAAACACCTAACCCTAACTCCTTCAACACAAGGCTAGGTAGAGTTAAACACCTAACCCTAACTCCTCCAACACAAGGCTAGGTAGAGTTAAACACCTAACCCTAACTCCTCCAACACAAGGCGAGGTAGGGTTAAACACCTAACCCTAACTCCTCCAACACAAGGCTAGGTAGAGTTAAACACCTAGCCCTAACTCCTCCAACACAAGGCTAGGTAGAGTTAAACACCTAACTCCTCCAACAGAAGGTGAGGTAGAGTTAGACACCTAACCCTAACTCCTCCAACACAAGGCTAGGTAGAGTTAGACACCTAACCCTAACTCCTCCAACACAAGGCTAGGTAGAGTTAGACACCTAACCCTAACTCCTCCAACACAAGGCGAGGTAGAGTTAAACACCTAACCCTAACCCCTCCAACACAAGGCTAGGTAGAGTTAAACACCTAACCCTAACTCCTCCAACACAAGGCTAGGTAGAGTTAAACACCTAATCCTAACTCCTCCAACACAAGGCCAGGTAGAGTTAAACATCTAACCCTAACTCCTCCAACACAAGGCTAGGTAGAGTTAAACACCTAACCCTAAATCCTCCAACACAAGGCTAGGTAGAGTTAAACACCTAACCCTAACTCCTCCAACACAAGGTGAGGTAGAGTTAAACACCTAACCCTAACTCCTCCAACACAAGGTGAGGTAGAGTTAGACACCTAACCCTAACTCCTCCAACACAAGGCGAGGTAGAGTTAAACACCTAACCCTAACTCCTCCAACACAAGGCTAGGTAGAGTTAAACACCTAACCCTAACTCCTCCAACACAAGGCTAGGTAGAGTTAAACACCTAACCCTAACTCCTCCAACACAAGGCTAGGTAGAGTTAAACACCTAATCCTAACTCCTCCAACACAAGGCTAGGTAGAGTTAAACACCTAACCCTAACTCCTCCAACACAAGGTTAGGTAGAGTTAAACACCTAACCCTAACTCCTTCAACACAAGGCTAGGTAGAGTTAAACACCTAACCCTAACTCCTCCAACACAAGGCTAGGTAGAGTTAAACACCTAACCCTAACTCCTCCAACACAAGGCGAGGTAGGGTTAAACACCTAACCCTAACTCCTCCAACACAAGGCTAGGTAGAGTTAAACACCTAGCCCTAACTCCTCCAACACAAGGCTAGGTAGAGTTAAACACCTAACTCCTCCAACAGAAGGTGAGGTAGAGTTAGACACCTAACCCTAACTCCTCCAACACAAGGCTAGGTAGAGTTAGACACCTAACCCTAACTCCTCCAACACAAGGCTAGGTAGAGTTAGACACCTAACCCTAACTCCTCCAACACAAGGCGAGGTAGAGTTAAACACCTAACCCTAACCCCTCCAACACAAGGCTAGGTAGAGTTAAACACCTAACCCTAACTCCTCCAACACAAGGCTAGGTAGAGTTAAACACCTAATCCTAACTCCTCCAACACAAGGCCAGGTAGAGTTAAACATCTAACCCTAACTCCTCCAACACAAGGCTAGGTAGAGTTAAACACCTAACCCTAAATCCTCCAACACAAGGCTAGGTAGAGTTAAACACCTAACCCTAACTCCTCCAACACAAGGTGAGGTAGAGTTAAACACCTAACCCTAACTCCTCCAACACAAGGTGAGGTAGAGTTAGACACCTAACCCTAACTCCTCCAACACAAGGCGAGGTAGAGTTAAACACCTAACCCTAACTCCTCCAACACAAGGCTAGGTAGAGTTAAACACCTAACCCTAACTCCTCCAACACAAGGCTAGGTAGAGTTAAACACCTAACCCTAACTCCTCCAACACAAGGCTAGGTAGAGTTAAACACCTAACCCTAACTCCTCCAACACAAGGCTAGGTAAAGTTAGACACATAACCCTAACTCCTCCAACACAAGGCGAGGTAGAGTTAAACACCTAACCCTAACTCCTCCAACACAAGGCTAGGTAGAGTTAGACACCTAACCCTAACTCCTCCAACACAAGGCTAGGTAGAGTTAAACACCTAACCCTAACTCCTCCAACACAAGGCTAGGTAGAGTTAAACACCTAACCCTAACTCCTCCAACACAAGGTGAGGTAGAGTTAAACACCTAACCCTAACTCCTCCAACACAAGGCTAGGTAGAGTTAAACACCTAACCCTAACTCCTCCAACACAAGGCTAGGTAGAGTTAAACACCTAACCCTAACTCCTCCAACACAAGGTCAGGTAGAGTTAAACACCTAACCCTAACTACTCCAACACAGGCTAGGTAGAGTTAAACACCTATCCCTAACTTCTCCAACACAAGGCTAGGTAGAGTTAAACACCTAACCCTAACTCCTCCAACACAAGGTGAGGTAGAGTTAGACACCTAACCCTAACTCCTCCAACACAAGGTGAGGTAGAGTTAAACACCTAACCCTAACTCCTCCAACACAAGGTGAGGTAGAGTTAAACACCTAACCCTAACTCCTCCAATACAAGGCTAGGTAGAGTTAGACACCTAACCCTAACTCCTCCAACACAAGACTAGGTAGAGTTAGACACCTAACCCTAACTCCTCCAACACAAGGCTAGGTAGAGTTAGACACCTAACCCTAACTCCTCCAACACAAGGTGAGGTAGAGTTAGACACCTAACCCTAACTCCTCCAATACACGGCTAGGTAGAGTTGAACACATAACCCTAACTCCTCCAACACAAGGCTAGGTAGAGTTAAACACCTAACCCTAACTCCTCCAACACAAGGTGAGGTAGAGTTAGACACCTAACCCTAACTCCTCCAACACAAGGCTAGGTAGAGTTAGACACCTAACCCTAACTCCTCCAACACAAGGCTAGGTAGAGTTAGACACCTAACCCTAACTCCTCCAACACAAGGCTAGGTAGAGTTAAACACCTAAACCTAACTCCTCCAACACAAGGCTAGGTAGAGTTAGACACCTAACCCTAACTCCCAACACACGGCTAGGTAGAGTTAAACACCTAACCCTAACTCCTCCAACACAAGGCTAGGTAGAGTTAAACACTTAACCCTAACTCCTCCAACACAAGGCTAGGTAGAGTTAAACACCTAACCCTAACTCCTCCAACACAAGGCTAGGTAGAGTTAAACACCTAACTCCTCCAACAGAAGGTGAGGTAGAGTTAGACACCTAACCCTAACTCCTCCAACACAAGGCTAGGTAGAGTTAAACACCTAACCCTAACTCCTCCAACACAAGGCGAGGTAGAGTTAAACACCTAACCCTAACTCCTCCAACACAAGGCTAGGTAGAGTTAAACACCTAACCCTAACTCCTCCAACACAAGGCTAGGTAGAGTTAAACACCTAACTCCTCCAACAAAAGGTGAGGTAGAGTTAGACACCTAACCCTAACTCCTCCAACACAAGGCTAGGTAGAGTTAGACACCTAACCCTAACTCCTCCAACACAAGGCTAGGTAGAGTTAGACACCTAACCCTAACTCCTCCAACACAAGGCGAGGTAGAGTTAAACACCTAACCCTAACTTCTCCAACACAAGGCTAGGTAGAGTTAAACACCTAACCCTAACTCCTCCAACACAAGGCTAGGTAGAGTTAAACACCTAATCCTAACTCCTCCAACACAAGGCCAGGTAGAGTTAAACACCTAACCCTAACTCCTCCAACACAAGGCTAGGTAGAGTTAAACACCTAACCCTAACTCCTCCAACACAAGGCTAGGTAGAGTTAAACACCTAACCCTAACTCCTCCAACACAAGGCTAGGTAGAGTTAAACACCTAACCCTAACTCCTCCAACACACGGCTAGGTAGAGTTAGACACCTAACCCTAACTCCTCCAACACAAGGTGAGGTAGAGTTAGACACCTAACCCTAACTCCTCCAACACAAGGCTAGGTAGAGTTAAACACCTAACCCTAACTCCTCCAACACAAGGTGAGGTAGAGTTAAACACCTAACCCTAACTCCTCCAACACAAGGCTAGGTAGAGTTAGACACCTAACCCTAACCCCCAACACAAGGCTAGGTAGAGTTAAACACCTAACCCTAACTCCTCCAACACAAGGCTAGGTAGAGTTAGACACCTAACCCTAACTCCTCCAACACAAGGTGAGGTAGAGTTAGACACCTAACCCTAACTCCTCCAACACAAGGCTAGGTAGAGTTAAACACCTAACCCTAACTCCTCCAACACAAGGTTAGGTAGAGTTAAACACCTAACCCTAACTCCTCCAACACAAGGCTAGGTAGAGTTAAACACCTAACCCTAACTCCTCCAACACAAGGCTAGGTAGAGTTAGATACCTAACCCTAACTCCTCCAACACAAGGCTAGGTAGAGTTAAACACCTAACCCTAACCCCTCCAACACAAGGCTAGGTAGAGTTAAACACCTAACCCTAACTCCTCCAACACAAGGTGAGGTAGAGTTAGACACCTAACCCTAACTCCTCCAACACACGGCTAGGTAGAGTTAAACACCTAACCCTAACTCCTCCAACACAAGGTGAGGTAGAGTTAAACACCTAACCCTAACTCCTCCAACACAAGGTGAGGTAGAGTTAAACACCTGACCCTAACTCCTCCAACACAAGGCTAGGTAGAGGTAGATACCTAACCCTAATTCCTCCAACACAAGGCGAGGTAGAGTTAAACACCTAACCCTAACCCCTCCAACACAAGGCTAGGTAGAGTTAAACACCTAACCCTAACTCCTCCAACACAAGGCTAGGTAGAGTTAAACACCTAACCCTAACTCCTCCAACACAAGGCTAGGTAGAGTTAAACACCTAACCCTAACTCCTCCAACACAAGTTGAGGTAGAGTTAAACACCTAACACTAACTCCTCCAAAACAAGGCTAGGTAGAGTTAAACACCTAACCCTAACTCCTCCAACACACGGCTAGGTAGAGTTAAACACCTAACCCTAACTCCTCCAACACAAGGTGAGGTAGAGTTAGACACCTAACCCTAACTCCTCCAACACAAGGCTAGGTAGAGTTAAACACCTAACCCTAACTCCTCCAACACAAGGCTAGGTAGAGTTAGACACCTAACCCTAACTCCTCCAACACAAGGCTAGGTAGAGTTAGACACCTAAACCTAACTCCTCCAACACAAGGCTAGGTAGAGTTACACACCTAACCCTAACCCCCAACACAAGGCTAGGTAGAGTTAAACACCTAACCCTAACTCCTCTAACACAAGGCTAGGTAGAGTTAAACACCTAACCCTAACTCCTCCAACACAAGGCTAGGTAGAGCTAAACACCTAACCCTAACTCCTCCAACACAAGGCTAGGTAGAGTTAAACACCTAACCCTAACTCCTTCAACACAAGGCTAGGTAGAGTTAAACACCTAACCCTAACTCCTCCAACACAAGGCTAGGTAGAGTTAAACACCTAACCCTAACTCCTCCAACACAAGGCGAGGTAGAGTTAAACACCTAACCCTAACTCCTCCAACACAAGGCTAGGTAGAGTTAAACACCTAGCCCTAACTCCTCCAACACAAGGCTAGGTAGAGTTAAACACCTAACTCCTCCAACAGAAGGTGAGGTAGAGTTAGACACCTAACCCTAACTCCTCCAACACAAGGCTAGGTAGAGTTAGACACCTAACCCTAACTCCTCCAACACAAGGCTAGGTAGAGTTAGACACCTAACCCTAACTCCTCCAACACAAGGCGAGGTAGAGTTAAACACCTAACCCTAACCCCTCCAACACAAGGCTAGGTAGAGTTAAACACCTAACCCTAACTCCTCCAACACAAGGCTAGGTAGAGTTAAACACCTAATCCTAACTCCTCCAACACAAGGCCAGGTAGAGTTAAACATCTAACCCTAACTCCTCCAACACAAGGCTAGGTAGAGTTAAACACCTAACCCTAACTCCTCCAACACAAGGCTAGGTAGAGTTAAACACCTAACCCTAACTCCTCCAACACAAGGCTAGGTAGAGTTAAACACCTAACCCTAACTCCTCCAACACAAGGTGAGGTAGAGTTAGACACCTAACCCTAACTCCTCCAACACAAGGCGAGGTAGAGTTAAACACCTAACCCTAACTCCTCCAACACAAGGCTAGGTAGAGTTAAACACCTAACCCTAACTCCTCCAACACAAGGCTAGGTAGAGTTAAACACCTAACCCTAACTCCTCCAACACAAGGCTAGGTAGAGTTAAACACCTAACCCTAACTCCTCCAACACAAGGCTAGGTAAAGTTAGACACCTAACCCTAACTCCTCCAACACAAGGCGAGGTAGAGTTAAACACCTAACCCTAACTCCTCCAACACAAGGCTAGGTAGAGTTAAACACCTAACCCTAACTCCTCCAACACAAGGCTAGGTAAAGTTAGACACCTAACCCTAACTCCTCCAACACAAGGCGAGGTAGAGTTAAACACCTAACCCTAACTCCTCCAACACAAGGTTAGGTAGAGTTAAACACCTAACCCTAACTCCTTCAACACAAGGCTAGGTAGAGTTAAACACCTAACCCTAACTCCTCCAACACAAGGCTAGGTAGAGTTAAACACCTAACCCTAACTCCTCCAACACAAGGCGAGGTAGGGTTAAACACCTAACCCTAACTCCTCCAACACAAGGCTAGGTAGAGTTAAACACCTAGCCCTAACTCCTCCAACACAAGGCTAGGTAGAGTTAAACACCTAACTCCTCCAACAGAAGGTGAGGTAGAGTTAGACACCTAACCCTAACTCCTCCAACACAAGGCTAGGTAGAGTTAGACACCTAACCCTAACTCCTCCAACACAAGGCTAGGTAGAGTTAGACACCTAACCCTAACTCCTCCAACACAAGGCGAGGTAGAGTTAAACACCTAACCCTAACCCCTCCAACACAAGGCTAGGTAGAGTTAAACACCTAACCCTAACTCCTCCAACACAAGGCTAGGTAGAGTTAAACACCTAATCCTAACTCCTCCAACACAAGGCCAGGTAGAGTTAAACATCTAACCCTAACTCCTCCAACACAAGGCAAGGTAGAGTTAAACACCTAACCCTAAATCCTCCAACACAAGGCTAGGTAGAGTTAAACACCTAACCCTAACTCCTCCAACACAAGGTGAGGTAGAGTTAAACACCTAACCCTAACTCCTCCAACACAAGGTGAGGTAGAGTTAGACACCTAACCCTAACTCCTCCAACACAAGGCGAGGTAGAGTTAAACACCTAACCCTAACTCCTCCAACACAAGGCTAGGTAGAGTTAAACACCTAACCCTAACTCCTCCAACACAAGGCTAGGTAGAGTTAAACACCTAACCCTAACTCCTCCAACACAAGGCTAGGTAGAGTTAAACACCTAACCCTAACTCCTCCAACACAAGGCTAGGTAAAGTTAGACACATAACCCTAACTCCTCCAACACAAGGCGAGGTAGAGTTAAACACCTAACCCTAACTCCTCCAACACAAGGCTAGGTAGAGTTAGACACCTAACCCTAACTCCTCCAACACAAGGCTAGGTAGAGTTAAACACCTAACCCTAACTCCTCCAACACAAGGCTAGGTAGAGTTAAACACCTAACCCTAACTCCTCCAACACAAGGTGAGGTAGAGTTAAACACCTAACCCTAACTCCTCCAACACAAGGCTAGGTAGAGTTAAACACCTAACCCTAACTCCTCCAACACAAGGCTAGGTAGAGTTAAACACCTAACCCTAACTCCTCCAACACAAGGTCAGGTAGAGTTAAACACCTAACCCTAACTACTCCAACACAGGCTAGGTAGAGTTAAACACCTATCCCTAACTTCTCCAACACAAGGCTAGGTAGAGTTAAACACCTAACCCTAACTCCTCCAACACAAGGTGAGGTAGAGTTAAACACCTAACTCCTCCAACAAAAGGTGAGGTAGAGTTAGACACCTAACCCTAACTCCTCCAACACAAGGCTAGGTAGAGTTAGACACCTAACCCTAACTCCTCCAACACAAGGCTAGGTAGAGTTAGACACCTAACCCTAACTCCTCCAACACAAGGCGAGGTAGAGTTAAACACCTAACCCTAACTTCTCCAACACAAGGCTAGGTAGAGTTAAACGCCTAACCCTAACTCCTCCAACACAAGGCTAGGTAGAGTTAAACACCTAATCCTAACTCCTCCAACACAAGGCCAGGTAGAGTTAAACACCTAACCCTAACTCCTCCAACACAAGGCTAGGTAGAGTTAAACACCTAACCCTAACTCCTCCAACACAAGGCTAGGTAGAGTTAAACACCTAACCCTAACTCCTCCAACACAAGGCTAGGTAGAGTTAAACACCTAACCCTAACTCCTCCAACACACGGCTAGGTAGAGTTAGACACCTAACCCTAACTCCTCCAACACAAGGTGAGGTAGAGTTAGACACCTAACCCTAACTCCTCCAACACAAGGCTAGGTAGAGTTAAACACCTAACCCTAACTCCTCCAACACAAGGTGAGGTAGAGTTAAACACCTAACCCTAACTCCTCCAACACAAGGCTAGGTAGAGTTAGACACCTAACCCTAACCCCCAACACAAGGCTAGGTAGAGTTAAACACCTAACCCTAACTCCTCCAACACAAGGCTAGGTAGAGTTAGACACCTAACCCTAACTCCTCCAACACAAGGTGAGGTAGAGTTAGACACCTAACCCTAACTCCTCCAACACAAGGCTAGGTAGAGTTAAACACCTAACCCTAACTCCTCCAACACAAGGTTAGGTAGAGTTAAACACCTAACCCTAACTCCTCCAACACAAGGCTAGGTAGAGTTAAACACCTAACCCTAACTCCTCCAACACAAGGCTAGGTAGAGTTAGATACCTAACCCTAACTCCTCCAACACAAGGCTAGGTAGAGTTAAACACCTAACCCTAACTCCTCCAACACAAGGCTAGGTAGAGTTAAACACCTAACCCTAACTCCTCCAACACAAGGTGAGGTAGAGTTAGACACCTAACCCTAACTCCTCCAACACACGGCTAGGTAGAGTTAAACACCTAACCCTAACTCCTCCAACACAAGGTGAGGTAGAGTTAAACACCTAACCCTAACTCCTCCAACACAAGGTGAGGTAGAGTTAAACACCTGACCCTAACTCCTCCAACACAAGGCTAGGTAGAGGTAGATACCTAACCCTAATTCCTCCAACACAAGGCGAGGTAGAGTTAAACACCTAACCCTAACCCCTCCAACACAAGGCTAGGTAGAGTTAAACACCTAACCCTAACTCCTCCAACACAAGGCTAGGTAGAGTTAAACACCTAACCCTAACTCCTCCAACACAAGGCTAGGTAGAGTTAAACACCTAACCCTAACTCCTCCAACACAAGTTGAGGTAGAGTTAAACACCTAACACTAACTCCTCCAAAACAAGGCTAGGTAGAGTTAAACACCTAACCCTAACTCCTCCAACACAAGGCTAGGTAGAGTTAAACACCTAACCCTAACTCCTCCAACACAAGGTGAGGTAGAGTTAGACACCTAACCCTAACTCCTCCAACACAAGGCTAGGTAGAGTTAAACACCTAACCCTAACTCCTCCAACACAAGGCTAGGTAGAGTTAGACACCTAACCCTAACTCCTCCAACACAAGGCTAGGTAGAGTTAGACACCTAAACCTAACTCCTCCAACACAAGGCTAGGTAGAGTTACACACCTAACCCTAACCCCCAACACAAGGCTAGGTAGAGTTAAACACCTAACCCTAACTCCTCCAACACAAGGCTAGGTAGAGTTAAACACCTAACCCTAACTCCTCCAACACAAGGCTAGGTAGAGCTAAACACCTAACCCTAACTCCTCCAACACAAGGCTAGGTAGAGTTAAACACCTAACCCTAACTCCTTCAACACAAGGCTAGGTAGAGTTAAACACCTAACCCTAACTCCTCCAACACAAGGCTAGGTAGAGTTAAACACCTAACCCTAACTCCTCCAACACAAGGCGAGGTAGAGTTAAACACCTAACCCTAACTCCTCCAACACAAGGCTAGGTAGAGTTAAACACCTAGCCCTAACTCCTCCAACACAAGGCTAGGTAGAGTTAAACACCTAACTCCTCCAACAGAAGGTGAGGTAGAGTTAGACACCTAACCCTAACTCCTCCAACACAAGGCTAGGTAGAGTTAGACACCTAACCCTAACTCCTCCAACACAAGGCTAGGTAGAGTTAGACACCTAACCCTAACTCCTCCAACACAAGGCGAGGTAGAGTTAAACACCTAACCCTAACCCCTCCAACACAAGGCTAGGTAGAGTTAAACACCTAACCCTAACTCCTCCAACACAAGGCTAGGTAGAGTTAAACACCTAATCCTAACTCCTCCAACACAAGGCCAGGTAGAGTTAAACATCTAACCCTAACTCCTCCAACACAAGGCTAGGTAGAGTTAAACACCTAACCCTAACTCCTCCAACACAAGGCTAGGTAGAGTTAAACACCTAACCCTAACTCCTCCAACACAAGGCTAGGTAGAGTTAAACACCTAACCCTAACTCCTCCAACACAAGGTGAGGTAGAGTTAGACACCTAACCCTAACTCCTCCAACACAAGGCGAGGTAGAGTTAAACACCTAACCCTAACTCCTCCAACACAAGGCTAGGTAGAGTTAAACACCTAACCCTAACTCCTCCAACACAAGGCTAGGTAGAGTTAAACACCTAACCCTAACTCCTCCAACACAAGGCTAGGTAGAGTTAAACACCTAACCCTAACTCCTCCAACACAAGGCTAGGTAAAGTTAGACACCTAACCCTAACTCCTCCAACACAAGGCGAGGTAGAGTTAAACACCTAACCCTAACTCCTCCAACACAAGGCTAGGTAGAGTTAAACACCTAACCCTAACTCCTCCAACACAAGGCTAGGTAAAGTTAGACACCTAACCCTAACTCCTCCAACACAAGGCGAGGTAGAGTTAAACACCTAACCCTAACTCCTCCAACACAAGGTTAGGTAGAGTTAAACACCTAACCCTAACTCCTTCAACACAAGGCTAGGTAGAGTTAAACACCTAACCCTAACTCCTCCAACACAAGGCTAGGTAGAGTTAAACACCTAACCCTAACTCCTCCAACACAAGGCGAGGTAGGGTTAAACACCTAACCCTAACTCCTCCAACACAAGGCTAGGTAGAGTTAAACACCTAGCCCTAACTCCTCCAACACAAGGCTAGGTAGAGTTAAACACCTAACTCCTCCAACAGAAGGTGAGGTAGAGTTAGACACCTAACCCTAACTCCTCCAACACAAGGCTAGGTAGAGTTAGACACCTAACCCTAACTCCTCCAACACAAGGCTAGGTAGAGTTAGACACCTAACCCTAACTCCTCCAACACAAGGCGAGGTAGAGTTAAACACCTAACCCTAACCCCTCCAACACAAGGCTAGGTAGAGTTAAACACCTAACCCTAACTCCTCCAACACAAGGCTAGGTAGAGTTAAACACCTAATCCTAACTCCTCCAACACAAGGCCAGGTAGAGTTAAACATCTAACCCTAACTCCTCCAACACAAGGCTAGGTAGAGTTAAACACCTAACCCTAAATCCTCCAACACAAGGCTAGGTAGAGTTAAACACCTAACCCTAACTCCTCCAACACAAGGTGAGGTAGAGTTAAACACCTAACCCTAACTCCTCCAACACAAGGTGAGGTAGAGTTAGACACCTAACCCTAACTCCTCCAACACAAGGCGAGGTAGAGTTAAACACCTAACCCTAACTCCTCCAACACAAGGCTAGGTAGAGTTAAACACCTAACCCTAACTCCTCCAACACAAGGCTAGGTAGAGTTAAACACCTAACCCTAACTCCTCCAACACAAGGCTAGGTAGAGTTAAACACCTAACCCTAACTCCTCCAACACAAGGCTAGGTAAAGTTAGACACATAACCCTAACTCCTCCAACACAAGGCGAGGTAGAGTTAAACACCTAACCCTAACTCCTCCAACACAAGGCTAGGTAGAGTTAGACACCTAACCCTAACTCCTCCAACACAAGGCTAGGTAGAGTTAAACACCTAACCCTAACTCCTCCAACACAAGGCTAGGTAGAGTTAAACACCTAACCCTAACTCCTCCAACACAAGGTGAGGTAGAGTTAAACACCTAACCCTAACTCCTCCAACACAAGGCTAGGTAGAGTTAAACACCTAACCCTAACTCCTCCAACACAAGGCTAGGTAGAGTTAAACACCTAACCCTAACTCCTCCAACACAAGGTCAGGTAGAGTTAAACACCTAACCCTAACTACTCCAACACAGGCTAGGTAGAGTTAAACACCTATCCCTAACTTCTCCAACACAAGGCTAGGTAGAGTTAAACACCTAACCCTAACTCCTCCAACACAAGGTGAGGTAGAGTTAAACACCTAACCCTAACTCCTCCAACACAAGGTGAGGAAGAGTTAAACACCTAACCCTAACTCCTCCAATACAAGGCTAGGTAGAGTTAGACACCTAACCCTAACTCCTCCAACACAAGACTAGGTAGAGTTAGACACCTAACCCTAACTCCTCCAACACAAGGTCAGGTAGAGTTAAACACCTAACCCTAACTACTCCAACACAGGCTAGGTAGAGTTAAACACCTATCCCTAACTTCTCCAACACAAGGCTAGGTAGAGTTAAACACCTAACCCTAACTCCTCCAACACAAGGTGAGGTAGAGTTAAACACCTAACCCTAACTCCTCCAACACAAGGTGAGGTAGAGTTAAACACCTAACCCTAACTCCTCCAATACAAGGCTAGGTAGAGTTAGACACCTAACCCTAACTCCTCCAACACAAGACTAGGTAGAGTTAGACACCTAACCCTAACTCCTCCAACACAAGGCTAGGTAGAGTTAGACACCTAACCCTAACTCCTCCAACACAAGGTGAGGTAGAGTTAGACACCTAACCCTAACTCCTCCAATACACGGCTAGGTAGAGTTGAACACATAACCCTAACTCCTCCAACACAAGGCTAGGTAGAGTTAAACACCTAACCCTAACTCCTCCAACACAAGGTGAGGTAGAGTTAGACACCTAACCCTAACTCCTCCAACACAAGGCTAGGTAGAGTTAGACACCTAACCCTAACTCCTCCAACACAAGGCTAGGTAGAGTTAGACACCTAACCCTAACTCCTCCAACACAAGGCTAGGTAGAGTTAAACACCTAAACCTAACTCCTCCAACACAAGGCTAGGTAGAGTTAGACACCTAACCCTAACTCCCAACACACGGCTAGGTAGAGTTAAACACCTAACCCTAACTCCTCCAACACAAGGCTAGGTAGAGTTAAACACTTAACCCTAACTCCTCCAACACAAGGCTAGGTAGAGTTAGACACCTAACCCTAACTCCTCCAACACAAGGTCAGGTAGAGTTAAACACCTAACCCTAACTACTCCAACACAGGCTAGGTAGAGTTAAACACCTATCCCTAACTTCTCCAACACAAGGCTAGGTAGAGTTAAACACCTAACCCTAACTCCTCCAACACAAGGTGAGGTAGAGTTAAACACCTAACCCTAACTCCTCCAACACAAGGTGAGGTAGAGTTAAACACCTAACCCTAACTCCTCCAATACAAGGCTAGGTAGAGTTAGACACCTAACCCTAACTCCTCCAACACAAGACTAGGTAGAGTTAGACACCTAACCCTAACTCCTCCAACACAAGGCTAGGTAGAGTTAGACACCTAACCCTAACTCCTCCAACACAAGGTGAGGTAGAGTTAGACACCTAACCCTAACTCCTCCAATACACGGCTAGGTAGAGTTGAACACATAACCCTAACTCCTCCAACACAAGGCTAGGTAGAGTTAAACACCTAACCCTAACTCCTCCAACACAAGGTGAGGTAGAGTTAGACACCTAACCCTAACTCCTCCAACACAAGGCTAGGTAGAGTTAGACACCTAACCCTAACTCCTCCAACACAAGGCTAGGTAGAGTTAGACACCTAACCCTAACTCCTCCAACACAAGGCTAGGTAGAGTTAAACACCTAAACCTAACTCCTCCAACACAAGGCTAGGTAGAGTTAGACACCTAACCCTAACTCCCAACACACGGCTAGGTAGAGTTAAACACCTAACCCTAACTCCTCCAACACAAGGCTAGGTAGAGTTAAACACTTAACCCTAACTCCTCCAACACAAGGCTAGGTAGAGTTAAACACCTAACCCTAACTCCTCCAACACAAGGCTAGGTAGAGTTAAACACCTAACTCCTCCAACAGAAGGTGAGGTAGAGTTAGACACCTAACCCTAACTCCTCCAACACAAGGCTAGGTAGAGTTAAACACCTAACCCTAACTCCTCCAACACAAGGCGAGGTAGAGTTAAACACCTAACCCTAACTCCTCCAACACAAGGCTAGGTAGAGTTAAACACCTAACCCTAACTCCTCCAACACAAGGCTAGGTAGAGTTAAACACCTAACTCCTCCAACAAAAGGTGAGGTAGAGTTAGACACCTAACCCTAACTCCTCCAACACAAGGCTAGGTAGAGTTAGACACCTAACCCTAACTCCTCCAACACAAGGCTAGGTAGAGTTAGACACCTAACCCTAACTCCTCCAACACAAGGCGAGGTAGAGTTAAACACCTAACCCTAACTTCTCCAACACAAGGCTAGGTAGAGTTAAACACCTAACCCTAACTCCTCCAACACAAGGCTAGGTAGAGTTAAACACCTAATCCTAACTCCTCCAACACAAGGCCAGGTAGAGTTAAACACCTAACCCTAACTCCTCCAACACAAGGCTAGGTAGAGTTAAACACCTAACCCTAACTCCTCCAACACAAGGCTAGGTAGAGTTAAACACCTAACCCTAACTCCTCCAACACAAGGCTAGGTAGAGTTAAACACCTAACCCTAACTCCTCCAACACACGGCTAGGTAGAGTTAGACACCTAACCCTAACTCCTCCAACACAAGGTGAGGTAGAGTTAGACACCTAACCCTAACTCCTCCAACACAAGGCTAGGTAGAGTTAAACACCTAACCCTAACTCCTCCAACACAAGGTGAGGTAGAGTTAAACACCTAACCCTAACTCCTCCAACACAAGGCTAGGTAGAGTTAGACACCTAACCCTAACCCCCAACACAAGGCTAGGTAGAGTTAAACACCTAACCCTAACTCCTCCAACACAAGGCTAGGTAGAGTTAGACACCTAACCCTAACTCCTCCAACACAAGGTGAGGTAGAGTTAGACACCTAACCCTAACTCCTCCAACACAAGGCTAGGTAGAGTTAAACACCTAACCCTAACTCCTCCAACACAAGGTTAGGTAGAGTTAAAGACCTAACCCTAACTCCTCCAACACAAGGCTAGGTAGAGTTAAACACCTAACCCTAACTCCTCCAACACAAGGCTAGGTAGAGTTAGATACCTAACCCTAACTCCTCCAACACAAGGCTAGGTAGAGTTAAACACCTAACCCTAACTCCTCCAACACAAGGCTAGGTAGAGTTAAACACCTAACCCTAACTCCTCCAACACAAGGTGAGGTAGAGTTAGACACCTAACCCTAACTCCTCCAACACACGGCTAGGTAGAGTTAAACACCTAACCCTAACTCCTCCAACACAAGGTGAGGTAGAGTTAAACACCTAACCCTAACTCCTCCAACACAAGGTGAGGTAGAGTTAAACACCTGACCCTAACTCCTCCAACACAAGGCTAGGTAGAGGTAGATACCTAACCCTAATTCCTCCAACACAAGGCGAGGTAGAGTTAAACACCTAACCCTAACACCTCCAACACAAGGCTAGGTAGAGTTAAACACCTAACCCTAACTCCTCCAACACAAGGCTAGGTAGAGTTAAACACCTAACCCTAACTCCTCCAACACAAGGCTAGGTAGAGTTAAACACCTAACCCTAACTCCTCCAACACAAGTTGAGGTAGAGTTAAACACCTAACACTAACTCCTCCAAAACAAGGCTAGGTAGAGTTAAACACCTAACCCTAACTCCTCCAACACACGGCTAGGTAGAGTTAAACACCTAACCCTAACTCCTCCAACACAAGGTGAGGTAGAGTTAGACACCTAACCCTAACTCCTCCAACACAAGGCTAGGTAGAGTTAAACACCTAACCCTAACTCCTCCAACACAAGGCTAGGTAGAGTTAGACACCTAACCCTAACTCCTCCAACACAAGGCTAGGTAGAGTTAGACACCTAAACCTAACTCCTCCAACACAAGGCTAGGTAGAGTTAGACACCTAACCCTAACCCCCAACACAAGGCTAGGTAGAGTTAAACACCTAACCCTAACTCCTCCAACACAAGGCTAGGTAGAGTTAAACACCTAACCCTAACTCCTCCAACACAAGGCTAGGTAGAGCTAAACACCTAACCCTAACTCCTCCAACACAAGGCTAGGTAGAGTTAAACACCTAACCCTAACTCCTTCAACACAAGGCTAGGTAGAGTTAAACACCTAACCCTAACTCCTCCAACACAAGGCTAGGTAGAGTTAAACACCTAACCCTAACTCCTCCAACACAAGGCGAGGTAGAGTTAAACACCTAACCCTAACTCCTCCAACACAAGGCTAGGTAGAGTTAAACACCTAGCCCTAACTCCTCCAACACAAGGCTAGGTAGAGTTAAACACCTAACTCCTCCAACAGAAGGTGAGGTAGAGTTAGACACCTAACCCTAACTCCTCCAACACAAGGCTAGGTAGAGTTAGACACCTAACCCTAACTCCTCCAACACAAGGCTAGGTAGAGTTAGACACCTAACCCTAACTCCTCCAACACAAGGCGAGGTAGAGTTAAACACCTAACCCTAACCCCTCCAACACAAGGCTAGGTAGAGTTAAACACCTAACCCTAACTCCTCCAACACAAGGCTAGGTAGAGTTAAACACCTAATCCTAACTCCTCCAACACAAGGCCAGGTAGAGTTAAACATCTAACCCTAACTCCTCCAACACAAGGCTAGGTAGAGTTAAACACCTAACCCTAACTCCTCCAACACAAGGCTAGGTAGAGTTAAACACCTAACCCTAACTCCTCCAACACAAGGCTAGGTAGAGTTAAACACCTAACCCTAACTCCTCCAACACAAGGTGAGGTAGAGTTAGACACCTAACCCTAACTCCTCCAACACAAGGCGAGGTAGAGTTAAACACCTAACCCTAACTCCTCCAACACAAGGCTAGGTAGAGTTAAACACCTAACCCTAACTCCTCCAACACAAGGCTAGGTAGAGTTAAACACCTAACCCTAACTCCTCCAACACAAGGCTAGGTAGAGTTAAACACCTAACCCTAACTCCTCCAACACAAGGCTAGGTAAAGTTAGACACCTAACCCTAACTCCTCCAACACAAGGCGAGGTAGAGTTAAACACCTAACCCTAACTCCTCCAACACAAGGCTAGGTAGAGTTAGACACCTAACCCTAACTCCTCCAACACAAGGCTAGGTAGAGTTAAACACCTGACCCTAACTCCTCCAACACAAGGCTAGGTAGAGTTAAACACCTAACCCTAACTCCTCCAACACAAGGTGAGGTAGAGTTAAACACCTAACCCTAACTCCTCCAACACAAGGCTAGGTAGAGTTAAACACCTAACCCTAACTCCTCCAACACACGGCTAGGTAGAGTTAAACACCTAACCCTAACTCCTCCAACACAAGGTCAGGTAGAGTTAAACACCTAACCCTAACTACTCCAACACAAGGCTAGGTAGAGTTAAACACCTATCCCTAACTTCTCCAACACAAGGCTAGGTAGAGTTAAACACCTAACCCTAACTCCTCCAACACAAGGTGAGGTAGAGTTAGACACCTAACCCTAACTCCTCCAACACAAGGTGAGGTAGAGTTAAACACCTAACCCTAACTCCTTCAACACAAGGCTAGGTAGAGCTAAACACCTAACCCTAACTCCTCCAACACAAGGCTAGGTAGAGTTAAACACCTAATCCTAACTCCTCCAACACAAGGCTAGGTAGAGTTAAACACCTAACCCTAACTCCTCCAACACAAGGTGAGGTAGAGTTAAACACCTAACCCTAACTCCTTCAACACAAGGCTAGGTAGAGTTAAACACCTAACCCTAACTCCTCCAACACAAGGCTAGGTAGAGTTAAACACCTAACCCTAACTCCTCCAACACAAGGCGAGGTAGAGTTAAACACCTAACCCTAACTCCTCCAACACAAGGCTAGGTAGAGTTAAACACCTAGCCCTAACTCCTCCAACACAAGGCTAGGTAGAGTTAAACACCTAACTCCTCCAACAGAAGGTGAGGTAGAGTTAGACACCTAACCCTAACTGCTCCAACACAAGGCTAGGTAGAGTTAGACACCTAACCCTAACTCCTCCAACACAAGGCTAGGTAGAGTTAGACACCTAACCCTAACTCCTCCAACACAAGGCGAGGTAGAGTTAAACACCTAACCCTAACCCCTCCAACACAAGGCTAGGTAGAGTTAAACACCTAACCCTAACTCCTCCAACACAAGGCTAGGTAGAGTTAAACACCTAACCCTAACTCCTCCAACACAAGGCTAGGTAGAGCTAAACACCTAACCCTAACTCCTCCAACACAAGGCTAGGTAGAGTTAAACACCTAATCCTAACTCCTCCAACACAAGGCTAGGTAGAGTTAAACACCTAACCCTAACTCCTCCAACACAAGGTTAGGTAGAGTTAAACACCTAACCCTAACTCCTTCAACACAAGGCTAGGTAGAGTTAAACACCTAACCCTAACTCCTCCAACACAAGGTTAGGTAGAGTTAAACACCTAACCCTAACTCCTCCAACACACGGCTAGGTAGAGTTAGACACCTAACCCTAACTCCTCCAACACAAGGTGAGGTAGAGTTAGACACCTAACCCTAACTCCTCCAACACAAGGCTAGGTAGAGTTAAACACCTAACCCTAACTCCTCCAACACAAGGCTAGGTAGAGTTAGACACCTAACCCTAACTCCTCCAACACAAGGCTAGGTAGAGTTAGACACCTAAACCTAACTCCTCCAACACAAGGCTAGGTAGAGTTAGACACCTAACCCTAACCCCCAACACAAGGCTAGGTAGAGTTAAACACCTAACCCTAACTCCTCCAACACAAGGCTAGGTAGAGTTAAACACCTAACCCTAACTCCTCCAACACAAGGCTAGGTAGAGTTAGACACCTAACCCTAACTCCTCCAACACAAGGCTAGGTAGAGTTAAACACCTAATCCTAACTCCTCCAACACAAGGCTAGGTAGAGTTAAACACCTAACCCTAACTCCTCCAACACAAGGTTAGGTAGAGTTAAACACCTAACCCTAACTCCTTCAACACAAGGCTAGGTAGAGTTAAACACCTAACCCTAACTCCTCCAACACAAGGCTAGGTAGAGTTAAACACCTAACCCTAACTCCTCCAACACAAGGCGAGGTAGGGTTAAACACCTAACCCTAACTCCTCCAACACAAGGCTAGGTAGAGTTAAACACCTAGCCCTAACTCCTCCAACACAAGGCTAGGTAGAGTTAAACACCTAACTCCTCCAACAGAAGGTGAGGTAGAGTTAGACACCTAACCCTAACTCCTCCAACACAAGGCTAGGTAGAGTTAGACACCTAACCCTAACTCCTCCAACACAAGGCTAGGTAGAGTTAGACACCTAACCCTAACTCCTCCAACACAAGGCTAGGTAGAGTTAAACACCTAACCCTAACCCCTCCAACACAAGGCTAGGTAGAGTTAAACACCTAACCCTAACTCCTCCAACACAAGGCTAGGTAGAGTTAAACACCTAATCCTAACTCCTCCAACACAAGGCCAGGTAGAGTTAAACATCTAACCCTAACTCCTCCAACACAAGGCTAGGTAGAGTTAAACACCTAACCCTAAATCCTCCAACACAAGGCTAGGTAGAGTTAAACACCTAACCCTAACTCCTCCAACACAAGGCTAGGTAGAGTTAAACACCTAACCCTAACTCCTCCAACACAAGGTGAGGTAGAGTTAGACACCTAACCCTAACTCCTCCAACACAAGGCGAGGTAGAGTTAAACACCTAACCCTAACTCCTCCAACACAAGGCTAGGTAGAGTTAAACACCTAACCCTAACTCCTCCAACACAAGGCTAGGTAGAGTTAAACACCTAACCCTAACTCCTCCAACACAAGGCTAGGTAGAGTTGAACACCTAACCCTAACTCCTCCAACACAAGGCTAGGTAAAGTTAGACACATAACCCTAACTCCTCCAAGACAAGGCGAGGTAGAGTTAAACACCTAACCCTAACTCCTCCAACACAAGGCTAGGTAGAGTTAGACACCTAACCCTAACTCCTCCAACACAAGGCTAGGTAGAGTTAAACACCTAAACCTAACTCCTCCAACACAAGGCTAGGTAGAGTTAAACACCTAACCCTAACTCCTCCAACACAAGGTGAGGTAGAGTTAAACACCTAACCCTAACTCCTCCAACACAAGGCTAGGTAGAGTTAAACACCTAACCCTAACTCCTCCAACACAAGGCTAGGTAGAGTTAAACACCTAACCCTAACTCCTCCAACACAAGGTCAGGTAGAGTTAAACACCTAACCCTAACTACTCCAACACAGGCTAGGTAGAGTTAAACACCTATCCCTAACTTCTCCAACACAAGGCTAGGTAGAGTTAAACACCTAACCCTAACTCCTCCAACACAAGGTCAGGTAGAGTTAAACACCTAACCCTAACTACTCCAACACAAGGTGAGGTAGAGTTAAACACCTAACCCTCACTCCTCCAACACAAGGTGAGGTAGAGTTAAACACCTAACCCTAACTCCTCCAACACAAGGCTAGGTAGAGTTAGACACCTAACCCTAACTCCTCCAACACAAGACTAGGTAGAGTTAGACACCTAACCCTAACTCCTCCAACACAAGGCTAGGTAGAGTTAGACACCTAACCCTAACTCCTCCAACACAAGGTGAGGTAGAGTTAGACACCTAACCCTAACTCCTCCAATACACGGCTAGGTAGAGTTGAACACATAACCCTAACTCCTCCAACACAAGGCTAGGTAGAGTTAAACACCTAACCCTAACTCCTCCAACACAAGGTGAGGTAGAGTTAGACACCTAACCCTAACTCCTCCAACACAAGGCTAGGTAGAGTTAGACACCTAACCCTAACTCCTCCAACACAAGGTGAGGTAGAGTTAAACACCTAACCCTAACTCCTCCAGCACAAGGCTAGGTAGAGTTAGACACCTAACCCTAACTCCTCCAACACAAGGTGAGGTAGATTTAAACACCTAACCCTAACTCCTCCAACACAAGGCTAGGTAGAGTTAAACACCTAACCCTAACTCCTCCAACACAAGGCTAGGTAGAGTTAAACACCTAACCCTAACTCCTCCAACACAAGGCTAGGTAGAGTTAAACACCTAACCCTAACTCCTCCAACACAAGGCTAGGTAGAGTTAAACACCTAACCCTAACTCCTCCAACACAAGGCTAGGTAGAGTTAGACACCTAACCCTAACTCCTCCAACACAAGGTGAGGTAGAGTTAAACACCTAACCCTAACTCCTCCAACACAAGGCTAGGTAGAGTTAGACACCTAACCCTAACTCCTCCAACACAAGGCTAGGTAGAGTTAAACACCTAACCCTAACTCCTCCAACACAAGGCTAGGTAGAGTTAAACACCTAACCCTAACTCCTCCAACACAAGGCGAGGTAGAGTTAAACACCTAACCCTAACTCCTCCAACACAAGGCTAGGTAGAGTTAAACACCTAACCCTAACTCCTCCAACACAAGGCTAGGTAGAGTTAAACACCTAACTCCTCCAACAGAAGGTGAGGTAGAGTTAGACACCTAACCCTAACTCCTCCAACACAAGGCTAGGTAGAGTTAGACACCTAACCCTAACTCCTCCAACACAAGGCTAGGTAGAGTTAAACACCTAACCCTAACTCCTCCAACACAAGGCTAGGTAGAGTTAAACACCTAAACCTAACTCCTCCAACACAAGGTGGGGTAGAGTTAAACACCTAACCCTAACTCCTCCAACACAAGGCTAGGTAGAGTTAAACACCTAACCCTAACTCCTCCAACACAAGGCTAGGTAGAGTTAAACACCTAACCCTAACTCCTCCAACACAAGGTGAGGTAGAGCTAAACACCTAACCCTAACTCCTCCAACACAAGGCTAGGTAGAGTTAGACACCTAACCCTAACTCCTCCAACACAAGGTGAGGTAGAGTTAAACACCTAACCCTAACTCCTCCAACACAAGGCTAGGTAGAGTTAAACACCTAACCCTAACTCCTCCAACACAAGGCTAGGTAGAGTTAAACACCTAATCCTAACTCCTCCAACACAAGGTGAGGTAGAGTTAAACACCTAACCCTAGCTCCTGCAACACAAGGTGAGGTAGAGTTAGACACCTAATCCTAACTCCTCCAACACAAGGTGAGGTAGAGTTAGACATCTAACCCTAACTCCTCCAACACAAGGTGAGGTAGAGTTAGACAGCTAACCCTAACTCCTCCAACATAAGGTGAGGTAGAGTTAGACATCTAACCCTAACTCCTCCAACACAAGGTGAGGTAGAGTTAGACAGCTAACCCTAACTCCTCCAACATAAGGCTAGGTAGAGTTAAACACCTAACCCTAACTCCTCCAACACAAGGCGAGGTAGAGTTAAACACCTAACCCTAACTCTTCCAACACAAGGTGAGGTAGAGTTAAACACCTAACCCTAACTCCTCCAACACAAGGCTAGGTAGAGTTAAACACCTAACCCTAACTCCTCCAACACAAGGTGAGGTAGAGTTAGACACCTAACCCTAACTCCTCCAACACAAGGCGAGGTAGAGTTAAACACCTAACCCTAACTCCTCCAACACAAGGCTAGATAGAGTTAGATACCTAACCCTAACTCCTCCAACACAAGGCTAGATAGATTTAAACACCTAACCCTAACTCCTCCAACACAAGGCGAGGTAGAGTTAAACACCTAACCCTAATTACTCCAACACAAGGCGAGGTAGAGTTAGACACCTAACCCTAACTCCTCCAACACAAGGCAAGGTAGAGTTAAACACCTAACCCTAACTCCTCCAACACAAGACTAGGTAGAGTTAAACACCTAACCCTAACTCCTCCAACACAAGGCGAGGTAGAGTTAAACACCTAACCCTAACTCCTCCAACACACGGCTAGGTAGAGTTAAACACCTAGCCCTAACTCTTCCAACACAAGGCGAGGTAGAGTTAAACACCTAACCCTAACTCCTCCAACACAAGGCTAGGTAGAGTTAAACACCTAACCCTAACTCCTCCAACACAAGGCTAGGTAGAGTTAGACACCTAACCCTAACTCCTCTAACACAAGGCGAGGTAGAGTTAAACACCTAACCCTAACTCCTCCAACACAAGGCTATGTAGAGTTAGACACCTAACCCTAACTCCTCCAACACAAGGCTAGGTAGAGTTAAACACCTAACCCTAACTCCTCCAACACAAGGCGAGGTAGAGTTAGACACCTAAACCTAACTCCTCCAACACAAGGCGAGGTAGAGTTAAACACCTAACACTAACTCCTCCAACACAAGACTAGGTAGAGTTAAACCACTAACCCTAACTCCTCCAACACAAGACTAGGTAGAGTTAAACACCTAACCCTAACTCCTCCAACACAAGGTGAGGTAGAGTTAAACACCTAACCCTAACTCCTCCAACACACGGCTAGGTAGAGTTAAACACCTAACCCTAACTCCTCCAACACAAGGCGAGGTAGAGTTAAACACCTAACCCTAACTCCTCCAACACAAGGCTAGGTAGAGTTAAACACCTAACCCTAACTCCTCCAACACAAGGCTAGGTAGAGTTAGACGCCTAACCCTAACTCCTCCAACACAAGGTGAGGTAGAGTTAGACACCTAACCCTAACTCCTCCAACACAAGGCGAGGTAGAGTTAAACACCTAACCCTAACTCCTCCAACACAAGGCTAGGTAGAGTTAGACACCTAACCCTAACTCCTCCAACACAAGGCTAGGTAGAGTTAAACACCTAACCCTAACTCCTCCAACACAAGGCTAGGTAGAGTTAGACACCTAATCCTAACTCCTCCAACACAAGGCTAGGTAGAGTTAAACACCTAACCCTAACTCCTCCAACACAAGGCTAGGTAGAGTTAGACACCTAACCCTAACTCCTCCAACACAAGGTGAGGTAGAGTTAAACACCTAACCCTAACTCCTCCAACACAAGGCTAGGTAGAGTTAAACACCTAACCCTAACTCCTCCAACACAAGGTGAGGTAGAGTTAGACACCTAACCCTAACTCCTCCAACACAAGGCGAGGTAGAGTTAAACACCTAACCCTAACTCCTCCAACACAAGGCGAGGTAGAGTTAAACACCTAACCCTAACTCCTCCAACACAAGGCTAGGTAGAGTTAAACACCTAGCCCTAACTCCTCCAACACAAGGCTAGGTAGAGTTAAACACCTAACTCCTCCAACAGAAGGTGAGGTAGAGTTAGACACCTAACCCTAACTGCTCCAACACAAGGCTAGGTAGAGTTAGACACCTAACCCTAACTCCTCCAACACAAGGCTAGGTAGAGTTAGACACCTAACCCTAACTCCTCCAACACAAGGCGAGGTAGAGTTAAACACCTAACCCTAACCCCTCCAACACAAGGCTAGGTAGAGTTAAACACCTAACCCTAACTCCTCCAACACAAGGCTAGGTAGAGTTAAACACCTAACCCTAACTCCTCCAACACAAGGCTAGGTAGAGCTAAACACCTAACCCTAACTCCTCCAACACAAGGCTAGGTAGAGTTAAACACCTAATCCTAACTCCTCCAACACAAGGCTAGGTAGAGTTAAACACCTAACCCTAACTCCTCCAACACAAGGTTAGGTAGAGTTAAACACCTAACCCTAACTCCTTCAACACAAGGCTAGGTAGAGTTAAACACCTAACCCTAACTCCTCCAACACAAGGTTAGGTAGAGTTAAACACCTAACCCTAACTCCTCCAACACACGGCTAGGTAGAGTTAGACACCTAACCCTAACTCCTCCAACACAAGGTGAGGTAGAGTTAGACACCTAACCCTAACTCCTCCAACACAAGGCTAGGTAGAGTTAAACACCTAACCCTAACTCCTCCAACACAAGGCTAGGTAGAGTTAGACACCTAACCCTAACTCCTCCAACACAAGGCTAGGTAGAGTTAGACACCTAAACCTAACTCCTCCAACACAAGGCTAGGTAGAGTTAGACACCTAACCCTAACCCCCAACACAAGGCTAGGTAGAGTTAAACACCTAACCCTAACTCCTCCAACACAAGGCTAGGTAGAGTTAAACACCTAACCCTAACTCCTCCAACACAAGGCTAGGTAGAGCTAAACACCTAACCCTAACTCCTGCAACACAAGGCTAGGTAGAGTTAAACACCTAATCCTAACTCCTCCAACACAAGGCTAGGTAGAGTTAAACACCTAACCCTAACTCCTCCAACACAAGGTTAGGTAGAGTTAAACACCTAACCCTAATTCCTTCAACACAAGGCTAGGTAGAGTTAAACACCTAACCCTAACTCCTCCAACACAAGGCTAGGTAGAGTTAAACACCTAACCCTAACTCCTCCAACACAAGGCGAGGTAGGGTTAAACACCTAACCCTAACTCCTCCAACACAAGGCTAGGTAGAGTTAAACACCTAGCCCTAACTCCTCCAACACAAGGCTAGGTAGAGTTAAACACCTAACTCCTCCAACAGAAGGTGAGGTAGAGTTAGACACCTAACCCTAACTCCTCCAACACAAGGCTAGGTAGAGTTAGACACCTAACCCTAACTCCTCCAACACAAGGCTAGGTAGAGTTAGACACCTAACCCTAACTCCTCCAACACAAGGCGAGGTAGAGTTAAACACCTAACCCTAACCCCTCCAACACAAGGCTAGGTAGAGTTAAACACCTAACCCTAACTCCTCCAACACAAGGCTAGGTAGAGTTAAACACCTAATCCTAACTCCTCCAACACAAGGCCAGGTAGAGTTAAACATCTAACCCTAACTCCTCCAACACAAGGCTAGGTAGAGTTAAACACCTAACCCTAAATCCTCCAACACAAGGCTAGGTAGAGTTAAACACCTAACCCTAACTCCTCCAACACAAGGCTAGGTAGAGTTAAACACCTAACCCTAACTCCTCCAACACAAGGTGAGGTAGAGTTAGACACCTAACCCTAACTCCTCCAACACAAGGCGAGGTAGAGTTAAACACCTAACCCTAACTCCTCCAACACAAGGCTAGGTAGAGTTAAACACCTAACCCTAACTCCTCCAACACAAGGCTAGGTAGAGTTAAACACCTAACCCTAACTCCTCCAACACAAGGCTAGGTAGAGTTGAACACCTAACCCTAACTCCTCCAACACAAGGCTAGGTAAAGTTAGACACATAACCCTAACTCCTCCAACACAAGGCGAGGTAGAGTTAAACACCTAACCCTAACTCCTCCAACACAAGGCTAGGTAGAGTTAGACACCTAACCCTAACTCCTCCAACACAAGGCTAGGTAGAGTTAAACACCTAACCCTAACTCCTCCAACACAAGGCTAGGTAGAGTTAAACACCTAACCCTAACTCCTCCAACACAAGGTGAGGTAGAGTTAAACACCTAACCCTAACTCCTCCAACACAAGGCTAGGTAGAGTTAAACACCTAACCCTAACTCCTCCAACACAAGGCTAGGTAGAGTTAAACACCTAACCCTAACTCCTCCAACACAAGGTCAGGTAGAGTTAAACACCTAACCCTAACTACTCCAACACAGGCTAGGTAGAGTTAAACACCTATCCCTAACTTCTCCAACACAAGGCTAGGTAGAGTTAAACACCTAACCCTAACTCCTCCAACACAAGGTGAGGTAGAGTTAGACACCTAACCCTAACTCCTCCAACACAAGGTGAGGTAGAGTTAAACACCTAACCCTAACTCCTCCAACACAAGGTGAGGTAGAGTTAAACACCTAACCCTAACTCCTCCAACACAAGGCTAGGTAGAGTTAGACACCTAACCCTAACTCCTCCAACACAAGACTAGGTAGAGTTAGACACCTAACCCTAACTCCTCCAACACAAGGCTAGGTAGAGTTAGACACCTAACCCTAACTCCTCCAACACAAGGTGAGGTAGAGTTAGACACCTAACCCTAACTCCTCCAATACACGGCTAGGTAGAGTTGAACACATAACCCTAACTCCTCCAACACAAGGCTAGGTAGAGTTAAACACCTAACCCTAACTCCTCCAACACAAGGTGAGGTAGAGTTAGACACCTAACCCTAACTCCTCCAACACAAGGCTAGGTAGAGTTAGACACCTAACCCTAACTCCTCCAACACAAGGTGAGGTAGAGTTAAACACCTAACCCTAACTCCTCCAGCACAAGGCTAGGTAGAGTTAGACACCTAACCCTAACTCCTCCAACACAAGGTGAGGTAGATTTAAACACCTAACCCTAACTCCTCCAACACAAGGCTAGGTAGAGTTAAACACCTAACCCTAACTCCTCCAACACAAGGCTAGGTAGAGTTAAACACCTAACCCTAACTCCTCCAACACAAGGCTAGGTAGAGTTAAACACCTAACCCTAACTCCTCCAACACAAGGCTAGGTAGAGTTAAACACCTAACCCTAACTCCTCCAACACAAGGCTAGGTAGAGTTAGACACCTAACCCTAACTCCTCCAACACAAGGTGAGGTAGAGTTAAACACCTAACCCTAACTCCTCCAACACAAGGCTAGGTAGAGTTAGACACCTAACCCTAACTCCTCCAACACAAGGCTAGGTAGAGTTAAACACCTAACCCTAACTCCTCCAACACAAGGCTAGGTAGAGTTAAACACCTAACCCTAACTCCTCCAACACAAGGCGAGGTAGAGTTAAACACCTAACCCTAACTCCTCCAACACAAGGCTAGGTAGAGTTAAACACCTAACCCTAACTCCTCCAACACAAGGCTAGGTAGAGTTAAACACCTAACTCCTCCAACAGAAGGTGAGGTAGAGTTAGACACCTAACCCTAACTCCTCCAACACAAGGCTAGGTAGAGTTAGACACCTAACCCTAACTCCTCCAACACAAGGCTAGGTAGAGTTAAACACCTAACCCTAACTCCTCCAACACAAGGCTAGGTAGAGTTAAACACCTAAACCTAACTCCTCCAACACAAGGTGGGGTAGAGTTAAACACCTAACCCTAACTCCTCCAACACAAGGCTAGGTAGAGTTAAACACCTAACCCTAACTCCTCCAACACAAGGCTAGGTAGAGTTAAACACCTAACCCTAACTCCTCCAACACAAGGTGAGGTAGAGCTAAACACCTAACCCTAACTCCTCCAACACAAGGCTAGGTAGAGTTAGACACCTAACCCTAACTCCTCCAACACAAGGTGAGGTAGAGTTAAACACCTAACCCTAACTCCTCCAACACAAGGCTAGGTAGAGTTAAACACCTAACCCTAACTCCTCCAACACAAGGCTAGGTAGAGTTAAACACCTAATCCTAACTCCTCCAACACAAGGTGAGGTAGAGTTAAACACCTAACCCTAGCTCCTGCAACACAAGGTGAGGTAGAGTTAGACACCTAATCCTAACTCCTCCAACACAAGGTGAGGTAGAGTTAGACATCTAACCCTAACTCCTCCAACACAAGGTGAGGTAGAGTTAGACAGCTAACCCTAACTCCTCCAACATAAGGTGAGGTAGAGTTAGACATCTAACCCTAACTCCTCCAACACAAGGAGAGGTAGAGTTAGACAGCTAACCCTAACTCCTCCAACATAAGGCTAGGTAGAGTTAAACACCTAACCCTAACTCCTCCAACACAAGGCGAGGTAGAGTTAAACACCTAACCCTAACTCTTCCAACACAAGGTGAGGTAGAGTTAAACACCTAACCCTAACTCCTCCAACACAAGGCTAGGTAGAGTTAAACACCTAACCCTAACTCCTCCAACACAAGGTGAGGTAGAGTTAGACACCTAACCCTAACTCCTCCAACACAAGGCGAGGTAGAGTTAAACACCTAACCCTAACTCCTCCAACACAAGGCTAGATAGAGTTAGATACCTAACCCTAACTCCTCCAACACAAGGCTAGATAGATTTAAACACCTAACCCTAACTCCTCCAACACAAGGCGAGGTAGAGTTAAACACCTAACCCTAATTACTCCAACACAAGGCGAGGTAGAGTTAGACACCTAACCCTAACTCCTCCAACACAAGGCAAGATAGAGTTAAACACCTAACCCTAACTCCTCCAACACAAGACTAGGTAGAGTTAAACACCTAACCCTAACTCCTCCAACACAAGGCGAGGTAGAGTTAAACACCTAACCCTAACTCCTCCAACACACGGCTAGGTAGAGTTAAACACCTAGCCCTAACTCTTCCAACACAAGGCGAGGTAGAGTTAAACACCTAACCCTAACTCCTCCAACACAAGGCTAGGTAGAGTTAAACACCTAACCCTAACTCCTCCAACACAAGGCTAGGTAGAGTTAGACACCTAACCCTAACTCCTCTAACACAAGGCGAGGTAGAGTTAAACACCTAACCCTAACTCCTCCAACACAAGGCTATGTAGAGTTAGACACCTAACCCTAACTCCTCCAACACAAGGCTAGGTAGAGTTAAACACCTAACCCTAACTCCTCCAACACAAGGCGAGGTAGAGTTAGACACCTAAACCTAACTCCTCCAACACAAGGCGAGGTAGAGTTAAACACCTAACACTAACTCCTCCAACACAAGACTAGGTAGAGTTAAACCACTAACCCTAACTCCTCCAACACAAGACTAGGTAGAGTTAAACACCTAACCCTAACTCCTCCAACACAAGGTGAGGTAGAGTTAAACACCTAACCCTAACTCCTCCAACACACGGCTAGGTAGAGTTAAACACCTAACCCTAACTCCTCCAACACAAGGCGAGGTAGAGTTAAACACCTAACCCTAACTCCTCCAACACAAGGCTAGGTAGAGTTAAACACCTAACCCTAACTCCTCCAACACAAGGCTAGGTAGAGTTAGACGCCTAACCCTAACTCCTCCAACACAAGGTGAGGTAGAGTTAGACACCTAACCCTAACTCCTCCAACACAAGGCGAGGTAGAGTTAAACACCTAACCCTAACTCCTCCAACACAAGGCTAGGTAGAGTTAGACACCTAACCCTAACTCCTCCAACACAAGGCTAGGTAGAGTTAAACACCTAACCCTAACTCCTCCAACACAAGGCTAGGTAGAGTTAGACACCTAATCCTAACTCCTCCAACACAAGGCTAGGTAGAGTTAAACACCTAACCCTAACTCCTCCAACACAAGGCTAGGTAGAGTTAGACACCTAACCCTAACTCCTCCAACACAAGGTGAGGTAGAGTTAAACACCTAACCCTAACTCCTCCAACACAAGGCTAGGTAGAGTTAAACACCTAACCCTAACTCCTCCAACACAAGGTGAGGTAGAGTTAGACACCTAACCCTAACTCCCCCAACACAAGGCTAGGTAGAGTTAAACACCTAACCCTAACTCCTCCAACACAAGGTGAGGTAGAGTTAAACACCTAACCCTAACTCCTCCAACACAAGGCTAGGTAGAGTTAGACACCTAACCCTAACTCCTCCAACACAAGGTGAGGTAGAGTTAAACACCTAACCCTAACTCCTCCAACACAAGGCTAGGTAGAGTTAGACACCAAACCCTAACTCCTCCAACACAAGGCTAGGTAGAGTTAAACACCTAACCCTAACCCCTCCAACACAAGGCTAGGTAGAGTTAGACACCTAACCCTAACTCCTCCAACACAAGGCTAGGTAGAGTTAAACACCTAACCCCTCCAACACAAGGCTAGGTAGAGTTAAACACCTAACCCTAACTCCTCCAACACAAGGCTAGGTAGAGTTAAACACCTAACCCTAACTCCTCCAACACAAGGCTAGGTAGAGTTAAACACCTAACCTTAACTCCTCCAACACAAGGCTAGGTAGAGTTAGACACCTAACCCTAACTCCTCCAACACAAGGCTAGATAGAGTTAAACACCTAACCCTAACTCCTCCAACACAAGGTGAGGTAGAGTTAAACACCTAACCCTAACTCCTCCAACACAAGGCTAGGTAGAGTTAAACACCTACCCCTAACTCCTCCAACACAAGGCTAGGTAAAGTTAAACACCTAACCCTAACTCCTCCAACACAAGGCTAGGTAGAGTTAAACACCTAACCCTAACCCCTCCAACACAAGGCTAGGTAGAGTTAGACACCTAACCCTAACTCCTCCAACACAAAACTAGATAGAGTTAAACACCTAACCCTAACTCCTCCAACACAAGGCTAGGTAGAGTTAAACACCTAACCCTAACTCCTCCAACACAAGGTGAGGTAGAGTTAAACACCTACCCCTAACTCCTCCAACACAAGGCTAGGTAGAGTTAGACACCTAACCCTAAATCCTCCAACACAAGGCTAGGTAGAGTTAGACACCTAACCCTAACTCCTCCAACACAAGGTGAGGTAGAGTTAAACACCTAACCCTAACTCCTCCAACACAAGGCTAGGTAGAGTTAAACACCTAACCCTAACTCCTCCAACACAAGGTGAGGTAGAGTTAGACACCTAACCCTAACTCCCCCAACACAAGGCTAGGTAGAGTTAAACACCTAACCCTAACTCCTCCAACACAAGGTGAGGTAGAGTTAGACACCTAACCCTAACTCCCCCAACACAAGGCTAGGTAGAGTTAAACACCTAACCCTAACTCCTCCAACACAAGGCTAGGTAGAGTTAGACACCTAACCCTAACTCCTCCAACACAAGGTGAGGTAGAGTTAGACACCTAACCCTAACTCCCCCAACACAAGGCTAGGTAGAGTTAAACACCTAACCCTAACTCCTCCAACACAAGGTGAGGTAGAGTTAAACACCTAACCCTTACTCCTCCAACACAAGGCTAGGTAGAGTTAGACACCTAACCCTAACTCCTCCAACACAAGGTGAGGTAGAGTTAAACACCTAACCCTAACTCCTCCAACATAAGGCTAGGTAGAGTTAGACACCTAACCCTAACTCCTCCAACACAAGGCTAGGTAGAGTTAAACACCTAACCCTAATTACTCCAACACAAGGCTAGGTAGAGTTAGACACCTAACCCTAACTCCTCCAACACAAGGCTAGGTAGAGTTAAACACCTAACCCTAACTCCTCCAACACAAGGCTAGGTAGAGTTAAACACCTAACCCTAACTCCTCCAACACAAGGCTAGGTAGAGTTAAACACCTAACCCTAACTCCTCAAACACAAGGCTAGGTAGAGTTAAACACCTAACCCTAACTCCTCCAACACAAGGCTAGGTAGAGTTAGACACCTAACCCTAACTCCTCCAACACAAGGCTAGATAGAGTTAAACACCTAACCCTAACTTCTCCAACACAAGGTGAGGTAGAGTTAAACACCTAACCCTAACTCCTCCAACACAAGGCTAGGTAGAGTTAAACACCTAACCCTAACTCCTCCAACACAAGGCTAGGTAGAGTTAGACACCTAACCCTAACTCCTCCAACACAAGGTGAGGTAAAGTTGAACACCTAACCCTAACTCCTCCAACACAAGGCTAGGTAGAGTTAGACACCTAACCCTAACTCCTCCAACACAAGGCTAGGTAGAGTTAAACACCTAACCCTAACTCCTCCAACACAAGGCTAGGTAGAGTTAAACACCTAACCCTAACTCCTCCAACACAAGGCTAGGTAGAGTTAAACACCTAAACCTAACTCCTCCAACACAAGGCTAGGTAGAGTTAAACACCTAACCCTAACTCCTCCAACACAAGGCTAGGTAGAGTTAAACACCTAACCCTTACTCCTCCAACACAAGGTGGGGTAGAGTTAAACACCTAACCCTAACTCCTCCAACACAAGGCTAGGTAGAGTTAAACACCTAACCCTAACTCCTCCAACACAAGGCTAGGTAGAGTTAAACACCTAACCCTAACTCCTCCAACACAAGGTGAGGTAGAGCTAAACACCTAACCCTAACTCCTCCAACACAAGGCTAGGTAGAGTTAGACACCTAACCCTAACTCCTCCAACACAAGGTGAGGTAGAGTTAAACACCTAACCCTAACTCCTCCAACACAAGGCTAGGTAGAGTTAAACACCTAACCCTAACTCCTCCAACACAAGGCTAGGTAGAGTTAAACACCTAATCCTAACTCCTCCAACACAAGGTGAGGTAGAGTTAAACACCTAACCCTAGCTCCTGCAACACAAGGTGAGGTAGAGTTAGACACCTAACCCTAACTCCTCCAACACAAGGTGAGGTAGAGTTAGACATCTAACCCTAACTCCTCCAACACAAGGTGAGGTAGAGTTAGACACCTAACCCTAACTCCTCCAACATAAGGTGAGGTAGAGTTAGACATCTAACCCTAACTCCTCCAACACAAGGTGAGGTAGAGTTAGACAGCTAACCCTAACTCCTCCAACATAAGGCTAGGTAGAGTTAAACACCTAACCCTAACTCCTCCAACACAAGGCGAGGTAGAGTTAAACACCTAACCCTAACTCCTCCAACACAAGGTGAGGTAGAGTTAAACACCTAACCCTAACTCCTCCAACACAAGGCTAGGTAGAGTTAAACACCTAACCCTAACTCCTCCAACACAAGGTGAGGTAGAGTTAGACACCTAACCCTAACTCCTCCAACACAAGGCGAGGTAGAGTTAAACACCTAACCCTAACTCCTCCAACACAAGGCTAGATAGAGTTAGATACCTAACCCTAACTCCTCCAACACAAGGCTAGATAGATTTAAACACCTAACCCTAACTCCTCCAACACAAGGCGAGGTAGAGTTAGACACCTAACCCTAACTCCTCCAACACAAGGCAAGGTAGAGTTAAACACCTAACCCTAACTCCTCCAACACAAGACTAGGTAGAGTTAAACACCTAACCCTAACTCCTCCAACACAAGGCGAGGTAGAGTTAAACACCTAACCCTAACTCCTCCAACACACGGCTAGGTAGAGTTAAATACCTAGCCCTAACTCTTCCAACACAAGGCGAGGTAGAGTTAGACACCTAACCCTAACTCCCCCAACACAAGGCTAGGTAGAGTTAAACACCTAACCCTAACTCCTCCAACACAAGGTGAGGTAGAGTTAGACACCTAACCCTAACTCCCCCAACACAAGGCTAGGTAGAGTTAAACACCTAACCCTAACTCCTCCAACACAAGGCTAGGTAGAGTTAGACACCTAACCCTAACTCCTCCAACACAAGGTGAGGTAGAGTTAGACACCTAACCCTAACTCCCCCAACACAAGGCTAGGTAGAGTTAAACACCTAACCCTAACTCCTCCAACACAAGGTGAGGTAGAGTTAAACACCTAACCCTTACTCCTCCAACACAAGGCTAGGTAGAGTTAGACACCTAACCCTAACTCCTCCAACACAAGGTGAGGTAGAGTTAAACACCTAACCCTAACTCCTCCAACATAAGGCTAGGTAGAGTTAGACACCTAACCCTAACTCCTCCAACACAAGGCTAGGTAGAGTTAAACACCTAACCCTAATTACTCCAACACAAGGCTAGGTAGAGTTAGACAACTAACCCTAACTCCTCCAACACAAGGCTAGGTAGAGTTAAACACCTAACCCTAACTCCTCCAACACAAGGCTAGGTAGAGTTAAACACCTAACCCTAACTCCTCCAACACAAGGCTAGGTAGAGTTAAACACCTAACCCTAACTCCTCAAACACAAGGCTAGGTAGAGTTAAACACCTAACCCTAACTCCTCCAACACAAGGCTAGGTAGAGTTAGACACCTAACCCTAACTCCTCCAACACAAGGCTAGATAGAGTTAAACACCTAACCCTAACTTCTCCAACACAAAGTGAGGTAGAGTTAAACACCTAACCCTAACTCCTCCAACACAAGGCTAGGTAGAGTTAAACACCTAACCCTAACTCCTCCAACACAAGGCTAGGTAGAGTTAGACACCTAACCCTAACTCCTCCAACACAAGGTGAGGTAAAGTTGAACACCTAACCCTAACTCCTCCAACACAAGGCTAGGTAGAGTTAGACACCTAACCCTAACTCCTCCAACACAAGGCTAGGTAGAGTTAAACACCTAACCCTAACTCCTCCAACACAAGGCTAGGTAGAGTTAAACACCTAACCCTAACTCCTCCAACACAAGGCTAGGTAGAGTTAAACACCTAAACCTAACTCCTCCAACACAAGGCTAGGTAGAGTTAAACACCTAACCCTAACTCCTCCAACACAAGGCTAGGTAGAGTTAAACACCTAACCCTTACTCCTCCAACACAAGGTGGGGTAGAGTTAAACACCTAACCCTAACTCCTCCAACACAAGGCTAGGTAGAGTTAAACACCTAACCCTAACTCCTCCAACACAAGGCTAGGTAGAGTTAAACACCTAACCCTAACTCCTCCAACACAAGGTGAGGTAGAGCTAAACACCTAACCCTAACTCCTCCAACACAAGGCTAGGTAGAGTTAGACACCTAACCCTAACTCCTCCAACACAAGGTGAGGTAGAGTTAAACACCTAACCCTAACTCCTCCAACACAAGGCTAGGTAGAGTTAAACACCTAACCCTAACTCCTCCAACACAAGGCTAGGTAGAGTTAAACACCTAATCCTAACTCCTCCAACACAAGGTGAGGTAGAGTTAAACACCTAACCCTAGCTCCTGCAACACAAGGTGAGGTAGAGTTAGACACCTAACCCTAACTCCTCCAACACAAGGTGAGGTAGAGTTAGACATCTAACCCTAACTCCTCCAACACAAGGTGAGGTAGAGTTAGACACCTAACCCTAACTCCTCCAACATAAGGTGAGGTAGAGTTAGACATCTAACCCTAACTCCTCCAACACAAGGTGAGGTAGAGTTAGACAGCTAACCCTAACTCCTCCAACATAAGGCTAGGTAGAGTTAAACACCTAACCCTAACTCCTCCAACACAAGGCGAGGTAGAGTTAAACACCTAACCCTAACTCCTCCAACACAAGGTGAGGTAGAGTTAAACACCTAACCCTAACTCCTCCAACACAAGGCTAGGTAGAGTTAAACACCTAACCCTAACTCCTCCAACACAAGGTGAGGTAGAGTTAGACACCTAACCCTAACTCCTCCAACACAAGGCGAGGTAGAGTTAAACACCTAACCCTAACTCCTCCAACACAAGGCTAGATAGAGTTAGATACCTAACCCTAACTCCTCCAACACAAGGCTAGATAGATTTAAACACCTAACCCTAACTCCTCCAACACAAGGCGAGGTAGAGTTAAACACCTAACCCTAACTCCTCCAACACAAGGCGAGGTAGAGTTAGACACCTAACCCTAACTCCTCCAACACAAGGCAAGGTAGAGTTAAACACCTAACCCTAACTCCTCCAACACAAGACTAGGTAGAGTTAAACACCTAACCCTAACTCCTCCAACACAAGGCGAGGTAGAGTTAAACACCTAACCCTAACTCCTCCAACACACGGCTAGGTAGAGTTAAATACCTAGCCCTAACTCTTCCAACACAAGGCGAGGTAGAGTTAAACACCTAACCCTAACTCCTCCAACACAAGGCTAGGTAGAGTTAGACACCTAACCCTAACTCCTCCAACACAAGGTGAGGTAGAGTTAGACACCTAACCCTAACTCCTCTAACACAAGGCGAGGTAGAGTTAAACACCTAACCCTAACTCCTCCAACACAAGGCTATGTAGAGTTAGACACCTAACCCTAACTCCTCCAACACAAGGCTAGGTAGAGTTAAACACCTAACCCTAACTCCTCCAACACAAGGCGAGGTAGAATTAGACACCTAACCCTAACTCCTCCAACACAAGGCGAGGTAGAGTTAAACCACTAACCCTAACTCCTCCAACACAAGACTAGGTAGAGTTAAACACCTAACCCTAACTCCTCCAACACAAGGTGAGGTAGAGTTAAACACCTAACCCTAACTCCTCCAACACACGCTAGGTAGAGTTAAACACCTAACCCTAACTCCTCCAACACAAGGCGAGGTAGAGTTAAACACCTAACCCTAACTCCTCCAACACAAGGCTAGGTAGAGTTAAACACCTAACCCTAACTCCTCCAACACAAGGCTAGGTAGAGTTAGACGCCTAACCCTAACTCCTCCAACACAAGGTGAGGTAGAGTTAGACACCTAACCCTAACTCCTCCAACACAAGGCGAGGTAGAGTTAAACACCTAACACTAACTCCTCCAACACAAGGCTAGGTAGAGTTAGACACCTAACCCTAACTCCTCCAACACAAGGCTAGGTAGAGTTAAACACCTAACCCTAACTCCTCCAACACAAGGCTAGGTAGAGTTAGACACCTAATCCTAACTCCTCCAACACAAGGCTAGGTAGAGTTAAACACCTAACCCTAACTCCTCCAACACAAGGCTAGGTAGAGTTAGACACCTAACCCTAACTCCTCCAACACAAGGTGAGGTAGAGTTAAACACCTAACCCTAACTCCTCCAACACAAGGCTAGGTAGAGTTAAACACCTAACCCTAACTCCTCCAACACAAGGTGAGGTAGAGTTAGACACCTAACCCTAACTCCCCCAACACAAGGCTAGGTAGAGTTAAACACCTAACCCTAACTCCTCCAACACAAGGTGAGGTAGAGTTAAACACCTAACCCTAACTCCTCCAACACAAGGCTAGGTAGAGTTAGACACCTAACCCTAACTCCTCCAACACAAGGCTAGATAGATTTAAACACCTAACCCTAACTCCTCCAACACAAGGCGAGGTAGAGTTAAACACCTAACCCTAACTCCTCCAACACAAGGCGAGGTAGAGTTAGACACCTAACCCTAACTCCTCCAACACAAGGCAAGGTAGAGTTAAACACCTAACCCTAACTCCTCCAACACAAGACTAGGTAGAGTTAAACACCTAACCCTAACTCCTCCAACACAAGGCGAGGTAGAGTTAAACACCTAACCCTAACTCCTCCAACACACGGCTAGGTAGAGTTAAATACCTAGCCCTAACTCTTCCAACACAAGGCGAGGTAGAGTTAAACACCTAACCCTAACTCCTCCAACACAAGGCTAGGTAGAGTTAAACACCTAACCCTAACTCCTCCAACACAAGGCTAGGTAGAGTTAGACACCTAACCCTAACTCCTCCAACACAAGGTGAGGTAGAGTTAGACACCTAACCCTAACTCCTCTAACACAAGGCGAGGTAGAGTTAAACACCTAACCCTAACTCCTCCAACACAAGGCTATGTAGAGTTAGACACCTAACCCTAACTCCTCCAACACAAGGCTAGGTAGAGTTAAACACCTAACCCTAACTCCTCCAACACAAGGCGAGGTAGAATTAGACACCTAACCCTAACTCCTCCAACACAAGGCGAGGTAGAGTTAAACCACTAACCCTAACTCCTCCAACACAAGACTAGGTAGAGTTAAACACCTAACCCTAACTCCTCCAACACAAGGTGAGGTAGAGTTAAACACCTAACCCTAACTCCTCCAACACACGCTAGGTAGAGTTAAACACCTAACCCTAACTCCTCCAACACAAGGCGAGGTAGAGTTAAACACCTAACCCTAACTCCTCCAACACAAGGCTAGGTAGAGTTAAACACCTAACCCTAACTCCTCCAACACAAGGCTAGGTAGAGTTAGACGCCTAACCCTAACTCCTCCAACACAAGGTGAGGTAGAGTTAGACACCTAACCCTAACTCCTCCAACACAAGGCGAGGTAGAGTTAAACACCTAACACTAACTCCTCCAACACAAGGCTAGGTAGAGTTAGACACCTAACCCTAACTCCTCCAACACAAGGCTAGGTAGAGTTAAACACCTAACCCTAACTCCTCCAACACAAGGCTAGGTAGAGTTAGACACCTAATCCTAACTCCTCCAACACAAGGCTAGGTAGAGTTAAACACCTAACCCTAACTCCTCCAACACAAGGCTAGGTAGAGTTAGACACCTAACCCTAACTCCTCCAACACAAGGTGAGGTAGAGTTAAACACCTAACCCTAACTCCTCCAACACAAGGCTAGGTAGAGTTAAACACCTAACCTTAACTCCTCCAACACAAGGTGAGGTAGAGTTAGACACCTAACCCTAACTCCCCCAACACAAGGCTAGGTAGAGTTAAACACCTAACCCTAACTCCTCCAACACAAGGTGAGGTAGAGTTAAACACCTAACCCTAACTCCTCCAACACAAGGCTAGGTAGAGTTAGACACCTAACCCTAACTCCTCCAACACAAGGTGAGGTAGAGTTAAACACCTAACCCTAACTCCTCCAACACAAGGCTAGGTAGAGTTAGACACCTAACCCTGACTCCTCCAACACAAGGCTAGGTAGAGTTAAACACCTAACCCTAACTACTCCAACACAAGGCTAGGTAGAGTTAGACACCTAACCCTAACTCCTCCAACACAAGGCTAGGTAGAGTTAAACACCTAACCCCTCCAACACAAGGCTAGGTAGAGTTAAACACCTAACCCTAACTCCTCCAACACAAGGCTAGGTAGAGTTAAACACCTAACCCTAACTCCTCCAACACAAGGCTAGGTAGAGTTAAACACCTAACCTTAACTCCTCCAACACAAGGCTAGGTAGAGTTAGACACCTAACCCTAACTCCTCCAACACAAGGCTAGATAGAGTTAAACACCTAACCCTAACTCCTCCAACACAAGGCTAGGTAGATTTAAACACCTAACCCTAACTCCTCCAACACAAGGTGAGGTAGAGTTAAACACCTAACCCTAACTCCTCCAACACAAGGCTAGGTAGAGTTAAACACCTACCCCTAACTCCTCCAACACAAGGCTAGGTAGAGTTAAACACCTAACCCTAACTCCTCCAACACAAGGCTAGGTAGAGTTAAACACCTAACCCTAACCCCTCCAACACAAGGCTAGGTAGAGTTAGACACCTAACCCTAACTCCTCCAACACAAAACTAGATAGAGTTAAACACCTAACCCTAACTCCTCCAACACAAGGCTAGGTAGAGTTAAACACCTAACCCTAACTCCTCCAACACAAGGTGAGGTAGAGTTAAACACCTACCCCTAACTCCTCCAACACAAGGCTAGGTAGAGTTAGACACCTAACCCTAAATCCTCCAACACAAGGCTAGGTAGAGTTAGACACCTAACCCTAACTCCTCCAACACAAGGTGAGGTAGAGTTAAACACCTAACCCTAACTCCTCCAACACAAGGCTAGGTAGAGTTAAACACCTAACCCTAACTCCTCCAACACAAGGTGAGGTAGAGTTAGACACCTAACCCTAACTCCCCCAACACAAGGCTAGGTAGAGTTAAACACCTAACCCTAACTCCTCCAACACAAGGTGAGGTAGAGTTAGACACCTAACCCTAACTCCCCCAACACAAGGCTAGGTAGAGTTAAACACCTAACCCTAACTCCTCCAACACAAGGCTAGGTAGAGTTAGACACCTAACCCTAACTCCTCCAACACAAGGTGAGGTAGAGTTAGACACCTAACCCTAACTCCCACAATACAAGGCTAGGTAGAGTTAAACACCTAACCCTAACTCCTCCAACACAAGGTGAGGTAGAGTTAAACACCTAACCCTAACTCCTCCAACACAAGGCTAGGTAGAGTTAGACACCTAACCCTAACTCCTCCAACACAAGGTGAGGTAGAGTTAAACACCTAACCCTAACTCCTCCAACATAAGGCTAGGTAGAGTTAGACACCTAACCCTAACTCCTCCAACACAAGGCTAGGTAGAGTTAAACACCTAACCCTAACTACTCCAACACAAGGCTAGGTAGAGTTAGACACCTAACCCTAACTCCTCCAACACAAGGCTAGGTAGAGTTAAACACCTAACCCTAACTCCTCCAACACAAGGCTAGGTAGAGTTAAACACCTAACCCTAACTCCTCCAACACAAGGCTAGGTAGAGTTAAACACCTAACCCTAACTCCTCCAACACAAGGCTAGGTAGAGTTAAACACCTAACCCTAACTCCTCCAACACAAGGCTAGGTAGAGTTAGACACCTAACCCTAACTCCTCCAACACAAGGCTAGATAGAGTTAAACACCTAACCCTAACTCCTCCAACACAAGGCTAGGTAGAGTTAAACACCTAACCCTAACTCCTCCAACACAAGGCTAGGTAGAGTTAAACACCTAACCCTAACTCCTCCAACACAAGGCTAGGTAGAGTTAAACACCTAACCCTAACTCCTCCAACACAAGGCTAGGTAGAGTTAGACACCTAACCCTAACTCCTCCAACACAAGGTGAGGTAGAGTTAAACACCTAAGCCTAACTCCTCCAACACAAGGCTAGGTAGAGTTAGACACCTAACCCTAACTCCTCCAACACAAGGCTAGGTAGAGTTAAACACCTAACCCTAACTACTCCAACACAAGGCTAGTTAGATTTAGACACCTAACCCTAACTCCTCCAACACAAGGCTAGGTAGAGTTAAACACCTAACCCCTCCAACACAAGGGTAGGTAGAGTTAAACACCTAACCCTAACTCCTCCAACACAAGGCTAGGTAGAGTTAAACACCTAACCCTAACTCCTCCAACACAAGGCTAGGTAAAGTTAAACACCTAACCCTAACTCCTCCAACACAAGGCTAGGTAGAGTTAGACACCTAACCCTAACTCCTCCAACACAAGGCTAGATAGAGTTAAACACCTAACCCTAACTCCTCCAACACAAGGCTAGGTAGAGTTAAACACCTAACCCTAACTCCTCCAACACAAGGTGAGGTAGAGTTAAACACCTACCCCTAACTCCTCCAACACAAGGCTAGGTAGAGTTAGACACCTAACCCTAAATCCTCCAACACAAGGCTAGGTAGAGTTAGACACCTAACCCTAACTCCTCCAACACAAGGTGAGGTAGAGTTAAACACCTAACCCTAACTCCTCCAACACAAGGCTAGGTAGAGTTAAACACCTAACCCTAACTCCTCCAACACAAGGTGAGGTAGAGTTAGACACCTAACCCTAACTCCCCCAACACAAGGCTAGGTAGAGTTAAACATCTAACCCTAACTCCTCCAACACAAGGTGAGGTAGAGTTAGACACCTAACCCTAACTCCCCCAACACAAGGCTAGGTAGAGTTAAACACCTAACCCTAACTCCTCCAACACAAGGCTAGGTAGAGTTAGACACCTAACCCTAACTCCTCCAACACAAGGTGAGGTAGAGTTAGACACCTAACCCTAACTCCCCCAACACAAGGCTAGGTAGAGTTAAACACCTAACCCTAACTCCTCCAACAAAAGGTGAGGTAGAGTTAAACACCTAACCCTAACTCCTCCAACACAAGGCTAGGTAGAGTTAGACACCTAACCCTAACTCCTCCAACACAAGGTGAGGTAGAGTTTAACACCTAACCCTAACTCCTCCAACATAAGGCTAGGTAGAGTTAGACACCTAACCCTAACTCCTCCAACACAAGGCTAGGTAGAGTTAAACACCTAACCCTAACTACTCCAACACAAGGCTAGGTAGAGTTAGACACCTAACCCTAACTCCTCCAACACAAGGCTAGGTAGAGTTAAACACCTAACCCTAACTCCTCCAACACAAGGCTAGGTAGAGTTAAACACCTAACCCTAACTCCTCCAACACAAGGCTAGGTAGAGTTAAACACCTAACCCTAACTCCTCCAACACAAGGCTAGGTAGAGTTAAACACCTAACCCTAACTCCTCCAACACAAGGCTAGGTAGAGTTAGACACCTAACCCTAACTCCTCCAACACAAGGCTAGATAGAGCTAAACACCTAACCCTAACTATTCCAACACAAGGCTAGGTAGAGTTAAACACCTAACCCTAACTCCTCCAACACAAGGTGAGGTAGAGTTAAACACCTAACCCTAACTCCTCCAACACAAGGCTAGGTAGAGTTAAACACCTACCCCTAACTCCTCCAACACAAGGCTAGGTAGAGTTAGACACCTAACCCTAAATCCTCCAACACAAGGCTAGGTAGAGTTAAACACCTAACCCTAACTCCTCCAACACAAGGTTAGGTAGAGTTAGACACCTAACCCTAACTCCTCAACACAAGGTGAGGTAGAGTTAAACACCTAAGCCTAACTCCTCCAACACAAGGCTAGGTAGAGTTAGACACCTAACCCTAACTCCTCCAACACAAGGCTAGGTAAAGTTAAACACCTAACCCTAACTACTCCAACACAAGGCTAGGTAGATTTAGACACCTAACCCTAACTCCTCCAACACAAGGCTAGGTAGAGTTAAACACCTAACCCCTCCAACACAAGGGTAGGTAGAGTTAAACACCTAACCCTAACTCCTCCAACACAAGGCTAGGTAGAGTTAAACACCTAACCCTAACTCCTCCAACACAAGGCTAGGTAGAGTTAAACACCTAACCCTAACTCCTCCAACACAAGGCTAGGTAGAGTTAGACACCTAACCCTAACTCCTCCAACACAAGGCTAGGTAGAGTTAAACACCTAACCCTAACTCCTCCAACACAAGGCTAGGTAGAGTTAAACACCTAACCCTAACTCCTCCAACACAAGGTGAGGTAGAGTTAAACACCTACCCCTAACTCCTCCAACACAAGGCTAGGTAGAGTTAGACACCTAACCCTAACTCCTCCAACACAAGGCTAAGTAGAGTTAGACACCTAACCCTAACTCCTCCAACACAAGGTGAGGTAGAGTTAAACACCTAACCCTAACTCCTCCAACACAAGGCTAGGTAGAGTTAAACACCTAACCCTAACTCCTCCAACACAAGGTGAGGTAGAGTTAGACACCTAACCCTAACTCCCCCAACACAAGGCTAGGTAGAGTTAAACACCTAACCCTAACTCCTCCAACACAAGGTGAGGTAGAGTTAGACACCTAACCCTAACTCCCCCAACACAAGGCTAGGTAGAGTTAAACACCTAACCCTAACTCCTCCAACACAAGGCTAGGTAGAGTTAGACACCTAACCCTAACTCCTCCAACACAAGGTGAGGTAGAGTTAGACACCTAACCCTAACTCCCCCAACACAAGGCTAGGTAGAGTTAAACACCTAACCCTAACTCCTCCAACACAAGGTGAGGTAGAGTTAAACACCTAACCCTAACTCCTCCAACACAAGGCTAGGTAGAGTTAGACACCTAACCCTAACTCCTCCAACACAAGGTGAGGTAGAGTTTAACACCTAACCCTAACTCCTCCAACATAAGGCTAGGTAGAGTTAGACACCTAACCCAAACTCCTCCAACACAAGGCTAGGTAGAGTTAAACACCTAACCCTAACTACTCCAACACAAGGCTAGGTAGAGTTAGACACCTAACCCTAACTCCTCCAACACAAGGCTAGGTAGAGTTAAACACCTAACCCTCACTCCTCCAACACAAGGCTAGGTAGAGTTAAACACCTAACCCTAACTCCTCCAACACAAGGCTAGGTAGAGTTAAACACCTAACCCTAACTCCTCCAACACAAGGCTAGGTAGAGTTAAACACCTAACCCTAACTCCTCCAACACAAGGCTAGGTAGAGTTAGACACCTAACCCTAACTCCTCCAACACAAGGCTAGATAGAGCTAAACACCTAACCCTAACTCTTCCAACACAAGGCTAGGTAGAGTTAAACACCTAACCCTAACTCCTCCAACACAAGGTGAGGTAGAGTTAAACAGCTAACCCTAACTCCTCCAACACAAGGCTAGGTAGAGTTAAACACCTACCCCTAACTCCTCCAACACAAGGCTAGGTAGAGTTAGACACCTAACCCTAAATCCTCCAACACAAGGCTAGGTAGAGTTAAACACCTAACCCTAACTCCTCCAACACAAGGCTAGGTAGAGTTAAACACCTAACCCTAACTCCTCCAACAAAAGGCTAGGTAGAGTTAGACACCTAACCCTAACTCCTCCAACACAAGGCTAGATAGAGTTAAACACCTAACCCTAACTCCTCCAACACAAGGCTAGGTAGAGTTAAACACCTAACCCTAACTCCTCCAACACAAGGTGAGGTAGAGTTAAACACCTAACCCTATCTCCTCCAACACAAGGCTAGGTAGAGTTAAACACCTACCCCTAACTCCTCCAACACAAGGCTAGGTAGAGTTAGACACCTAACCCTAAATCCTCCAACACAAGGCTAGGTAGAGTTAAACACCTAACCCTAACTCCTCCAACACAAGGCTAGGTAGAGTTAGACACCTAACCCTAACTCCTCCAACACAAGGTGAGGTAGAGTTAAACACCTAACCCTAACTCCTCCAACACAAGGCTAGGTAGAGTTAAACACCTAACCCTAACTCCTCCAATACAAGGTGAAGTAGAGTTAAACACCTAACCCTAACTCCCGCAACACAAGGCTAGGTAGAGTTAAACACCTAAGCCTAACTCCTCCAACACAAGGTGAGGTAGAGTTAAACACCTAACCCTAACTCCTCCAACACAAGTCTAGGTAGAGTTAGACACCTAACCCTAACTCCTCCAACACAAGGCTAGGTAGAGTTAAACACCTAACCCCTCCAACACAAGGGTAGGTAGAGTTAAACACCTAACCCTAACTCCTCCAACACAAGGCTAGGTAGAGATAAACACCTAACCCTAACTCCTCCAACACAAGGCTAGGTAGAGTTAAACACCTAACCCTAACTCCTCCAACACAAGGCTAGGTAGAGTTAGACACGTAACCCTAACTCCTCCAACACAAGGCTAGATAGAGTTAAACACCTAACCCTAACTCCTCCAACACAAAACTAGGTAGAGTTAAACAGCTAACCCTAACTCCTCCAACACAAGGCTAGGTAGAGTTAGACACCTAACCCTAACTCCTCCAACACAAGGTGAGGTAGAGTTAAACACCTAACCCTAACTCCTCCAACACAAGGCTAGGTAGAGTTAAACACCTAACCCTAACTCCTCCAACACAAGGTGAGGTAGAGTTAGACACCTAACCCTAACTCCCCCAACACAAGGCTAGGTAGAGTTAAACACCTAACCCTAACTCCTCCAACACAAGGTGAGGTAGAGTTAGACACCTAACCCTAACGCCCCCAACACAAGGCTAGGTAGAGTTAGACACCTAACCCTAACTCCTCCAACACAAGGTGAGGTAGAGTTAAACACCTAACCCTAACTCCTCCAACACAAGGCTAGGTAGAGTTAAACACCTAACCCTAACTCCTCCAACACAAGGTGAGGTAGAGTTAGACACCTAACCCTAACTCCCCCAACACAAGGCTAGGTAGAGTTAAACACCTAACCCTAACTCCTCCAACACAAGGTGAGGTAGAGTTAAACACCTAACCCTATCTCCTCCAACACAAGGCTAGGTAGAGTTAAACACCTACCCCTAACTCCTCCAACACAAGGCTAGGTAGAGTTAGACACCTAACCCTAAATCCTCCAACACAAGGCTAGGTAGAGTTAAACACCTAACCCTAACTCCTCCAACACAAGGCTAGTTAGAGTTAGACACCTAACCCTAACTCCTCCAACACAAGGTGAGGTAGAGTTAAACACCTAACCCTAACTCCTCCAACACAAGGCTAGGTAGAGTTAAACACCTAACCCTAACTCCTCCAATACAAGGTGAAGTAGAGTTAAACACCTAACCCTAACTCCCGCAACACAAGGCTAGGTAGAGTTAAACACCTAAGCCTAACTCCTCCAACACAAGGTGAGGTAGAGTTAAACACCTAACCCTAACTCCTCCAACACAAGTCTAGGTAGAGTTAGACACCTAACCCTAACTCCTCCAACACAAGGCTAGGTAGAGTTAAACACCTAACCCCTCCAACACAAGGGTAGGTAGAGTTAAACACCTAACCCTAACTCCTCCAACACAAGGCTAGGTAGAGATAAACACCTAACCCTAACTCCTCCAACACAAGGCTAGGTAGAGTTAAACACCTAACCCTAACTCCTCCAACACAAGGCTAGGTAGAGTTAGACACGTAACCCTAACTCCTCCAACACAAGGCTAGATAGAGTTAAACACCTAACCCTAACTCCTCCAACACAAAACTAGGTAGAGTTAAACAGCTAACCCTAACTCCTCCAACACAAGGCTAGGTAGAGTTAGACACCTAACCCTAACTCCTCCAACACAAGGTGAGGTAGAGTTAAACACCTAACCCTAACTCCTCCAACACAAGGCTAGGTAGAGTTAAACACCTAACCCTAACTCCTCCAACACAAGGTGAGGTAGAGTTAGACACCTAACCCTAACTCCCCCAACACAAGGCTAGGTAGAGTTAAACACCTAACCCTAACTCCTCCAACACAAGGTGAGGTAGAGTTAGACACCTAACCCTAACGCCCCCAACACAAGGCTAGGTAGAGTTAAACACCTAACCCTAACTCCTCCAACACAAGGCTAGGTAGAGTTAGACACCTAACCCTAACTCCTCCAACACAAGGTGAGGTAGAGTTAGACACCTAACCCTAACTCCCCCAACACAAGGCTAGGTAGAGTTAAACACCTAACCCTAACTCCTCCAACACAAGGTGAGGTAGAGTTAAACACCTAACCCTAACTCCTCCAACACAAGGCTAGGTAGAGTTAGACACCTAACCCTAACTCCTCCAACACAAGTTGAGGTAGAGTTAAACACCTAACCCTAACTCCTCCAACATAAGGCTAGGTAGAGTTAGACACCTAACCCTAACTCCTCCAACACAAGGCTAGGTAGAGTTAAACACCTAACCCTAACTACTCCAACACAAGGCTAGGTAGAGTTAGACACCTAACCCTAACTCCTCCAACACAAGGCTAGGTAGAGTTAAACACCTAACACTAACTCCTCCAACACAAGGCTAGGTAGAGTTAAACACCTAACCTTAACTCCTCCAACCCAAGGCTAGGTAGAGTTAGACACCTAACCCTAACTCCTCCAACACAAGGCTAGATAGAGTTAAACACCTAACCCTAACTCCTCCAACACAAGGCTAGGTAGAGTTAAACACCTAACCCTAACTCCTCCAACACAAGGTGAGGTAGAGTTAAACACCTACCACTAACTCCTCCAACACAAGGCTAGGTAGAGTTAGACACCTAACCCTAAATCCTCCAACACAAGGCTAGGTAGAGTTAGACACCTAACCCTAACTCCTCCAACACAAGGTGAGGTAGAGTTAAACACCTAACCCTAACTCCTCCAACACAAGGCTAGGTAGAGTTAAACACCTAACCCTAACTCCTCCAACACAAGGTGAGGTAGAGTTAGACACCTAACCCTAACTCCCCCAACACAAGGCTAGGTAGAGTTAAACACCTAACCCTAACTCCTCCAACACAAGGTGAGGTAGAGTTAGACACCTAACCCTAACTCCCCCAACTCAAGGCTAGGTAGAGTTAAACACCTAACCCTAACTCCTCCAACACAAGGCTAGGTAGAGTTAGACACCTAACCCTAACTCCTCCAACACAAGGTGAGGTAGAGTTAGACACCTAACCCTAACTCCCCCAACACAAGGCTAGGTAGAGTTAAACACCTAACCCTAACTCCTCCAACACAAGGTGAGGTAGAGTTAAACACCTAACCCTAACTCCTCCAACACAAGGCTAGGTAGAGTTAGACACCTAACCCTAACTCCTCCAACACAAGGTGAGGTAGAGTTAAACACCTAACCCTAACTCCTCCAACATAAGGCTAGGTAGAGTTAGACACCTAACCCTAACTCCTCCAACACAAGGCTAGGTAGAGTTAAACACCTAACAATACTACTCCAACACAAGGCTAGGTAGAGTTAGACACCTAACCCTAACTCCTCCAACACAAGGCTAGGTAGAGTTAAACACCTAACCCTAACTCCTCCAACACAAGGCTAGGTAGAGTTAAACACCTAACCCTAACTCCTCCAACACAAGGCTAGGTAGAGTTAAACACCTAACCCTAACTCCTCCAACACAAGGCTAGGTAGAGTTAAATACCTAACCCTAACTCCTCCAACACAAGGCTAGGTAGAGTTAGACACCTAACCCTAACTCCTCCAACACAAGGCTAGATAAAGCTAAACACCTAACCCTAACTCCTCCAACACAAGGCTAGGTAGAGTTAAACACCTAACCCTAACTCCTCCAACACAAGGTGAGGTAGAGTTAAACACCTAACCCTTACTCCTCCAACACAAGGCTAGGTAGAGTTAAACACCTACCCCTAACTCCTCCAACACAAGGCTAGGTAGAGTTAGACACCTAACCCTAAATCCTCCAACACAAGGCTAGGTAGAGTTAAACACCTAACCCTAACTCCTCCAACACAAGGCTAGGTAGAGTTAAACACCTAACCCTAACTCCTCCAACACAAGGCTAGGTAGAGTTAGACACCTAACCCTAACTCCTCCAACACAAGGCTAGATAGAGTTAAACACCTAACCCTAACTCCTCCAACACAAGGCTAGGTAGAGTTAAACACCTAACCCTAACTCCTCCAACACAAGGTGAGGTAGAGTTAAACACCTAACCCTAACTCCTCCAACACAAGGCTAGGTAGAGTTAAACACCTACCCCTAACTCCTCCAACACAAGGCTAGGTAGAGTTAGACACCTAACCCTAAAACCTCCAACACAAGGCTAGGTAGAGTTAAACACCTAACCCTAACTCCTCCAACACAAGGCTAGGTAGAGTTAGACACCTAACCCTAACTCCTCCAACACAAGGTGAGGTAGAGTTAAACACCTAACCCTAACTCCTCCAACACAAGGTGAAGTAGAGTTAAACACCTAACCCTAACTCCCGCAACACAAGGCTAGGTAGAGTTAAACACCTAAGCCTAACTCCTCCAACACAAGGTGAGGTAGAGTTAAACACCTAACCCTAACTCCTCCAACACAAGGCTAGGTAGAGTTAGACACCTAACCCTAACTCCTCCAACACAAGGTGAGGTAGAGTTAAACACCTAACCCTAACTCCCGCAACACAAGGCTAGGTAGAGTTAAACACCTAAGCCTAACTCCTCCAACACAAGGTGAGGTAGAGTTAAACACCTAACCCTAACTCCTCCAACACAAGGCTAGGTAGAGTAAGACACCTAACCCTAACTCCTCCAACACAAGGTGAGGTAGAGTTAAACACCTAACCCTAACTCCTCCAACACAAGGCTAGGTAGAGTTAGACACCAAACCCCAACTCCTCCAACACAAGGCTAGGTAGAGTTAAACACCTAACCCCTCCAACACAAGGGTAGGTAGAGTTAAACACCTAACCCTAACTCCTCCAACACAAGGCTAGGTAGAGTTAAACACCTAACCCTAACTCCTCCAACACAAGGTGAGGTAGAGTTAAACACCTAACCCTAACTCCTCCAACACAAGGCTAGGTAGAGTTAGACACGTAACCCTAACTCCTCCAACACAAGGCTAGATAGAGTTAAACACCTAACCCTAACTCCTCCAACACAAGTCTAGGTAGAGTTAAACACCTAACCCTAACTCCTCCAACACAAGGTGAGGTAGAGTTAAACACCTACCACTAACTCCTCCAACACAAGGCTAGGTAGAGTTAGACACCTAACCCTAAATCCTCCAACACAAGGCTAGGTAGAGTTAGACACCTAACCCTAACTCCTCCAACACAAGGTGAGGTAGAGTTAAACACCTAACCCTAACTCCTCCAACACAAGGCTAGGTAGAGTTAAACACCTAACCCTAACTCCTCCAACACAAGGTGAGGTAGAGTTAGACACCTAACCCTAACTCCCCCAACACAAGGCTAGGTAGAGTTAAACACCTAACCCTAACTCCTCCAACACAAGGTGAGGTAGAGTTAGACACCTAACCCTAACGCCCCCAACACAAGGCTAGGTAGAGTTAAACACCTAACCCTAACTCCTCCAACACAAGGCTAGGTAGAGTTAGACACCTAACCCTAACTCCTCCAACACAAGGTGAGGTAGAGTTAGACACCTAACCCTAACTCCCCCAACACAAGGCTAGGTAGAGTTAAACACCTAACCCTAACTCCTCCAACAAAAGGTGAGGTAGAGTTAAACACCTAACCCTAACTCCTCCAACACAAGGCTAGGTAGAGTTAGACACCTAACCCTAACTCCTCCAACACAAGGTGAGGTAGAGTTTAACACCTAACCCTAACTCCTCCAACATAAGGCTAGGTAGAGTTAGACACCTAACCCTAACTCCTCCAACACAAGGCTAGGTAGAGTTAAACACCTAACCCTAACTACTCCAACACAAGGCTAGGTAGAGTTAGACACCTAACCCTAACTCCTCCAACACAAGGCTAGGTAGAGTTAAACACCTAACCCTAACTCCTCCAACACAAGGCTAGGTAGAGTTAAACACCTAACCCTAACTCCTCCAACACAAGGCTAGGTAGAGTTAAACACCTAACCCTAACTCCTCCAACACAAGGCTAGGTAGAGTTAAACACCTAACCCTAACTCCTCCAACACAAGGCTAGGTAGAGTTAGACACCTAACCCTAACTCCTCCAACACAAGGCTAGATAGAGCTAAACACCTAACCCTAACTATTCCAACACAAGGCTAGGTAGAGTTAAACACCTAACCCTAACTCCTCCAACACAAGGTGAGGTAGAGTTAAACACCTAACCCTAACTCCTCCAACACAAGGCTAGGTAGAGTTAAACACCTACCCCTAACTCCTCCAACACAAGGCTAGGTAGAGTTAGACACCTAACCCTAAATCCTCCAACACAAGGCTAGGTAGAGTTAAACACCTAACCCTAACTCCTCCAACACAAGGTTAGGTAGAGTTAGACACCTAACCCTAACTCCTCAACACAAGGTGAGGTAGAGTTAAACACCTAAGCCTAACTCCTCCAACACAAGGCTAGGTAGAGTTAGACACCTAACCCTAACTCCTCCAACACAAGGCTAGGTAAAGTTAAACACCTAACCCTAACTACTCCAACACAAGGCTAGGTAGATTTAGACACCTAACCCTAACTCCTCCAACACAAGGCTAGGTAGAGTTAAACACCTAACCCCTCCAACACAAGGGTAGGTAGAGTTAAAACACCTAACCCTAACTCCTCCAACACAAGGCTAGGTAGAGTTAAACACCTAACCCTAACTCCTCCAACACAAGGCTAGGTAGAGTTAAACACCTAACCCTAACTCCTCCAACACAAGGCTAGGTAGAGTTAGACACCTAACCCTAACTCCTCCAACACAAGGCTAGGTAGAGTTAAACACCTAACCCTAACTCCTCCAACACAAGGCTAGGTAGAGTTAAACACCTAACCCTAACTCCTCCAACACAAGGTGAGGTAGAGTTAAACACCTACCCCTAACTCCTCCAACACAAGGCTAGGTAGAGTTAGACACCTAACCCTAACTCCTCCAACACAAGGCTAAGTAGAGTTAGACACCTAACCCTAACTCCTCCAACACAAGGTGAGGTAGAGTTAAACACCTAACCCTAACTCCTCCAACACAAGGCTAGGTAGAGTTAAACACCTAACCCTAACTCCTCCAACACAAGGTGAGGTAGAGTTAGACACCTAACCCTAACTCCCCCAACACAAGGCTAGGTAGAGTTAAACACCTAACCCTAACTCCTCCAACACAAGGTGAGGTAGAGTTAGACACCTAACCCTAACTCCCCCAACACAAGGCTAGGTAGAGTTAAACACCTAACCTAACTCCTCCAACACAAGGCTAGGTAGAGTTAGACACCTAACCCTAACTCCTCCAACACAAGGTGAGGTAGAGTTAGACACCTAACCCTAACTCCCCCAACACAAGGCTAGGTAGAGTTAAACACCTAACCCTAACTCCTCCAACACAAGGTGAGGTAGAGTTAAACACCTAACCCTAACTCCTCCAACACAAGGCTAGGTAGAGTTAGACACCTAACCCTAACTCCTCCAACACAAGGTGAGGTAGAGTTTAACACCTAACCCTAACTCCTCCAACATAAGGCTAGGTAGAGTTAGACACCTAACCCAAACTCCTCCAACACAAGGCTAGGTAGAGTTAAACACCTAACCCTAACTACTCCAACACAAGGCTAGGTAGAGTTAGACACCTAACCCTAACTCCTCCAACACAAGGCTAGGTAGAGTTAAACACCTAACCCTCACTCCTCCAACACAAGGCTAGGTAGAGTTAAACACCTAACCCTAACTCCTCCAACACAAGGCTAGGTAGAGTTAAACACCTAACCCTAACTCCTCCAACACAAGGCTAGGTAGAGTTAAACACCTAACCCTAACTCCTCCAACACAAGGCTAGGTAGAGTTAGACACCTAACCCTAACTCCTCCAACACAAGGCTAGATAGAGCTAAACACCTAACCCTAACTCTTCCAACACAAGGCTAGGTAGAGTTAAACACCTAACCCTAACTCCTCCAACACAAGGTGAGGTAGAGTTAAACAGCTAACCCTAACTCCTCCAACACAAGGCTAGGTAGAGTTAAACACCTACCCCTAACTCCTCCAACACAAGGCTAGGTAGAGTTAGACACCTAACCCTAAATCCTCCAACACAAGGCTAGGTAGAGTTAAACACCTAACCCTAACTCCTCCAACACAAGGCTAGGTAGAGTTAAACACCTAACCCTAACTCCTCCAACAAAAGGCTAGGTAGAGTTAGACACCTAACCCTAACTCCTCCAACACAAGGCTAGATAGAGTTAAACACCTAACCCTAACTCCTCCAACACAAGGCTAGGTAGAGTTAAACACCTAACCCTAACTCCTCCAACACAAGGTGAGGTAGAGTTAAACACCTAACCCTATCTCCTCCAACACAAGGCTAGGTAGAGTTAAACACCTACCCCTAACTCCTCCAACACAAGGCTAGGTAGAGTTAGACACCTAACCCTAAATCCTCCAACACAAGGCTAGGTAGAGTTAAACACCTAACCCTAACTCCTCCAACACAAGGCTAGGTAGAGTTAGACACCTAACCCTAACTCCTCCAACACAAGGTGAGGTAGAGTTAAACACCTAACCCTAACTCCTCCAACACAAGGCTAGGTAGAGTTAAACACCTAACCCTAACTCCTCCAATACAAGGTGAAGTAGAGTTAAACACCTAACCCTAACTCCCGCAACACAAGGCTAGGTAGAGTTAAACACCTAAGCCTAACTCCTCCAACACAAGGTGAGGTAGAGTTAAACACCTAACCCTAACTCCTCCAACACAAGTCTAGGTAGAGTTAGACACCTAACCCTAACTCCTCCAACACAAGGCTAGGTAGAGTTAAACACCTAACCCCTCCAACACAAGGGTAGGTAGAGTTAAACACCTAACCCTAACTCCTCCAACACAAGGCTAGGTAGAGATAAACACCTAACCCTAACTCCTCCAACACAAGGCTAGGTAGAGTTAAACACCTAACCCTAACTCCTCCAACACAAGGCTAGGTAGAGTTAGACACGTAACCCTAACTCCTCCAACACAAGGCTAGATAGAGTTAAACACCTAACCCTAACTCCTCCAACACAAAACTAGGTAGAGTTAAACAGCTAACCCTAACTCCTCCAACACAAGGCTAGGTAGAGTTAGACACCTAACCCTAACTCCTCCAACACAAGGTGAGGTAGAGTTAAACACCTAACCCTAACTCCTCCAACACAAGGCTAGGTAGAGTTAAACACCTAACCCTAACTCCTCCAACACAAGGTGAGGTAGAGTTAGACACCTAACCCTAACTCCCCCAACACAAGGCTAGGTAGAGTTAAACACCTAACCCTAACTCCTCCAACACAAGGTGAGGTAGAGTTAGACACCTAACCCTAACGCCCCCAACACAAGGCTAGGTAGAGTTAGACACCTAACCCTAACTCCTCCAACACAAGGTGAGGTAGAGTTAAACACCTAACCCTAACTCCTCCAACACAAGGCTAGGTAGAGTTAAACACCTAACCCTAACTCCTCCAACACAAGGTGAGGTAGAGTTAGACACCTAACCCTAACTCCCCCAACACAAGGCTAGGTAGAGTTAAACACCTAACCCTAACTCCTCCAACACAAGGTGAGGTAGAGTTAAACACCTAACCCTATCTCCTCCAACACAAGGCTAGGTAGAGTTAAACACCTACCCCTAACTCCTCCAACACAAGGCTAGGTAGAGTTAGACACCTAACCCTAAATCCTCCAACACAAGGCTAGGTAGAGTTAAACACCTAACCCTAACTCCTCCAACACAAGGCTAGTTAGAGTTAGACACCTAACCCTAACTCCTCCAACACAAGGTGAGGTAGAGTTAAACACCTAACCCTAACTCCTCCAACACAAGGCTAGGTAGAGTTAAACACCTAACCCTAACTCCTCCAATACAAGGTGAAGTAGAGTTAAACACCTAACCCTAACTCCCGCAACACAAGGCTAGGTAGAGTTAAACACCTAAGCCTAACTCCTCCAACACAAGGTGAGGTAGAGTTAAACACCTAACCCTAACTCCTCCAACACAAGTCTAGGTAGAGTTAGACACCTAACCCTAACTCCTCCAACACAAGGCTAGGTAGAGTTAAACACCTAACCCCTCCAACACAAGGGTAGGTAGAGTTAAACACCTAACCCTAACTCCTCCAACACAAGGCTAGGTAGAGATAAACACCTAACCCTAACTCCTCCAACACAAGGCTAGGTAGAGTTAAACACCTAACCCTAACTCCTCCAACACAAGGCTAGGTAGAGTTAGACACGTAACCCTAACTCCTCCAACACAAGGCTAGATAGAGTTAAACACCTAACCCTAACTCCTCCAACACAAAACTAGGTAGAGTTAAACAGCTAACCCTAACTCCTCCAACACAAGGCTAGGTAGAGTTAGACACCTAACCCTAACTCCTCCAACACAAGGTGAGGTAGAGTTAAACACCTAACCCTAACTCCTCCAACACAAGGCTAGGTAGAGTTAAACACCTAACCCTAACTCCTCCAACACAAGGTGAGGTAGAGTTAGACACCTAACCCTAACTCCCCCAACACAAGGCTAGGTAGAGTTAAACACCTAACCCTAACTCCTCCAACACAAGGTGAGGTAGAGTTAGACACCTAACCCTAACGCCCCCAACACAAGGCTAGGTAGAGTTAAACACCTAACCCTAACTCCTCCAACACAAGGCTAGGTAGAGTTAGACACCTAACCCTAACTCCTCCAACACAAGGTGAGGTAGAGTTAGACACCTAACCCTAACTCCCCCAACACAAGGCTAGGTAGAGTTAAACACCTAACCCTAACTCCTCCAACACAAGGTGAGGTAGAGTTAAACACCTAACCCTAACTCCTCCAACACAAGGCTAGGTAGAGTTAGACACCTAACCCTAACTCCTCCAACACAAGTTGAGGTAGAGTTAAACACCTAACCCTAACTCCTCCAACATAAGGCTAGGTAGAGTTAGACACCTAACCCTAACTCCTCCAACACAAGGCTAGGTAGAGTTAAACACCTAACCCTAACTACTCCAACACAAGGCTAGGTAGAGTTAGACACCTAACCCTAACTCCTCCAACACAAGGCTAGGTAGAGTTAAACACCTAACACTAACTCCTCCAACACAAGGCTAGGTAGAGTTAAACACCTAACCTTAACTCCTCCAACCCAAGGCTAGGTAGAGTTAGACACCTAACCCTAACTCCTCCAACACAAGGCTAGATAGAGTTAAACACCTAACCCTAACTCCTCCAACACAAGGCTAGGTAGAGTTAAACACCTAACCCTAACTCCTCCAACACAAGGTGAGGTAGAGTTAAACACCTACCACTAACTCCTCCAACACAAGGCTAGGTAGAGTTAGACACCTAACCCTAAATCCTCCAACACAAGGCTAGGTAGAGTTAGACACCTAACCCTAACTCCTCCAACACAAGGTGAGGTAGAGTTAAACACCTAACCCTAACTCCTCCAACACAAGGCTAGGTAGAGTTAAACACCTAACCCTAACTCCTCCAACACAAGGTGAGGTAGAGTTAGACACCTAACCCTAACTCCCCCAACACAAGGCTAGGTAGAGTTAAACACCTAACCCTAACTCCTCCAACACAAGGTGAGGTAGAGTTAGACACCTAACCCTAACTCCCCCAACTCAAGGCTAGGTAGAGTTAAACACCTAACCCTAACTCCTCCAACACAAGGCTAGGTAGAGTTAGACACCTAACCCTAACTCCTCCAACACAAGGTGAGGTAGAGTTAGACACCTAACCCTAACTCCCCCAACACAAGGCTAGGTAGAGTTAAACACCTAACCCTAACTCCTCCAACACAAGGTGAGGTAGAGTTAAACACCTAACCCTAACTCCTCCAACACAAGGCTAGGTAGAGTTAGACACCTAACCCTAACTCCTCCAACACAAGGTGAGGTAGAGTTAAACACCTAACCCTAACTCCTCCAACATAAGGCTAGGTAGAGTTAGACACCTAACCCTAACTCCTCCAACACAAGGCTAGGTAGAGTTAAACACCTAACAATACTACTCCAACACAAGGCTAGGTAGAGTTAGACACCTAACCCTAACTCCTCCAACACAAGGCTAGGTAGAGTTAAACACCTAACCCTAACTCCTCCAACACAAGGCTAGGTAGAGTTAAACACCTAACCCTAACTCCTCCAACACAAGGCTAGGTAGAGTTAAACACCTAACCCTAACTCCTCCAACACAAGGCTAGGTAGAGTTAAATACCTAACCCTAACTCCTCCAACACAAGGCTAGGTAGAGTTAGACACCTAACCCTAACTCCTCCAACACAAGGCTAGATAAAGCTAAACACCTAACCCTAACTCCTCCAACACAAGGCTAGGTAGAGTTAAACACCTAACCCTAACTCCTCCAACACAAGGTGAGGTAGAGTTAAACACCTAACCCTTACTCCTCCAACACAAGGCTAGGTAGAGTTAAACACCTACCCCTAACTCCTCCAACACAAGGCTAGGTAGAGTTAGACACCTAACCCTAAATCCTCCAACACAAGGCTAGGTAGAGTTAAACACCTAACCCTAACTCCTCCAACACAAGGCTAGGTAGAGTTAAACACCTAACCCTAACTCCTCCAACACAAGGCTAGGTAGAGTTAGACACCTAACCCTAACTCCTCCAACACAAGGCTAGATAGAGTTAAACACCTAACCCTAACTCCTCCAACACAAGGCTAGGTAGAGTTAAACACCTAACCCTAACTCCTCCAACACAAGGTGAGGTAGAGTTAAACACCTAACCCTAACTCCTCCAACACAAGGCTAGGTAGAGTTAAACACCTACCCCTAACTCCTCCAACACAAGGCTAGGTAGAGTTAGACACCTAACCCTAAAACCTCCAACACAAGGCTAGGTAGAGTTAAACACCTAACCCTAACTCCTCCAACACAAGGCTAGGTAGAGTTAGACACCTAACCCTAACTCCTCCAACACAAGGTGAGGTAGAGTTAAACACCTAACCCTAACTCCTCCAACACAAGGTGAAGTAGAGTTAAACACCTAACCCTAACTCCCGCAACACAAGGCTAGGTAGAGTTAAACACCTAAGCCTAACTCCTCCAACACAAGGTGAGGTAGAGTTAAACACCTAACCCTAACTCCTCCAACACAAGGCTAGGTAGAGTTAGACACCTAACCCTAACTCCTCCAACACAAGGTGAGGTAGAGTTAAACACCTAACCCTAACTCCCGCAACACAAGGCTAGGTAGAGTTAAACACCTAAGCCTAACTCCTCCAACACAAGGTGAGGTAGAGTTAAACACCTAACCCTAACTCCTCCAACACAAGGCTAGGTAGAGTAAGACACCTAACCCTAACTCCTCCAACACAAGGTGAGGTAGAGTTAAACACCTAACCCTAACTCCTCCAACACAAGGCTAGGTAGAGTTAGACACCAAACCCCAACTCCTCCAACACAAGGCTAGGTAGAGTTAAACACCTAACCCCTCCAACACAAGGGTAGGTAGAGTTAAACACCTAACCCTAACTCCTCCAACACAAGGCTAGGTAGAGTTAAACACCTAACCCTAACTCCTCCAACACAAGGTGAGGTAGAGTTAAACACCTAACCCTAACTCCTCCAACACAAGGCTAGGTAGAGTTAGACACGTAACCCTAACTCCTCCAACACAAGGCTAGATAGAGTTAAACACCTAACCCTAACTCCTCCAACACAAGTCTAGGTAGAGTTAAACACCTAACCCTAACTCCTCCAACACAAGGTGAGGTAGAGTTAAACACCTACCACTAACTCCTCCAACACAAGGCTAGGTAGAGTTAGACACCTAACCCTAAATCCTCCAACACAAGGCTAGGTAGAGTTAGACACCTAACCCTAACTCCTCCAACACAAGGTGAGGTAGAGTTAAACACCTAACCCTAACTCCTCCAACACAAGGCTAGGTAGAGTTAAACACCTAACCCTAACTCCTCCAACACAAGGTGAGGTAGAGTTAGACACCTAACCCTAACTCCCCCAACACAAGGCTAGGTAGAGTTAAACACCTAACCCTAACTCCTCCAACACAAGGTGAGGTAGAGTTAGACACCTAACCCTAACGCCCCCAACACAAGGCTAGGTAGAGTTAAACACCTAACCCTAACTCCTCCAACACAAGGCTAGGTAGAGTTAGACACCTAACCCTAACTCCTCCAACACAAGGTGAGGTAGAGTTAGACACCTAACCCTAACTCCCCCAACACAAGGCTAGGTAGAGTTAAACACCTAACCCTAACTCCTCCAACTCAAGGTGAGGTAGAGTTAAACACCTAACCCTAACTCCTCCAACATAAGGCTAGGTAGAGTTAGAAACCTAACCCTAACTCCTCCAACACAAGGCTAGGTAGAGTTAAACACCTAACCCTAACTACTCCAACACAAGGCTAGGTAGAGTTAGACACCTAACCCTAACTCCTCCAACACAAGGCTAGGTAGAGTTAAACACCTAACCCTAACTCCTCCAACACAAGGCTAGGTAGAGTTAAACACCTAACCCTAACTCCTCCAACACAAGGCTAGGTAGAGTTAAACACCTAACCCTAACTCCTCCAACACAAGGCTAGGTAGAGTTAAACACCTAACCCTAACTCCTCCAACACAAGGCTAGGTAGAGTTAAACACCTAACCCTAACTCCTCCAACACAAGGCTAGATAGAGTTAAACACCTAACCCTAACTCCTCCAACACAAGGCTAGGTAGAGTTAAACACCTAACCCTAACTCCTCCAACACAAGGCTAGGTAGAGTTAAACACCTAACCCTAACTCCTCCAACACAAGGCTAGGTAGAGCTAAACACCTAACCCTAACTCCTCCAACACAAGGCTAGGTAGAGTTAAACACCTAACCCTAACTCCTCCAACACAAGGCTAGGTAGAGTTAGACACCTAACCCTAACTCCTCCAACACAAGGCTAGATAGAGTTAAACACCTAACCCTAACTCCTCCAACACAAGGCTAGGTAGAGTTAGACACCTAACCCTAACTCCTCCAACACAAGGTGAGGTAGAGTTAAACACCTAAGCCTAACTCCTCCAACACAAGGCTAGGTAGAGTTAGACACCTAACCCTAACTCCTCCAACACAAGGCTAGGTAGAGTTAAACACCTAACCCTAACTACTCCAACACAAGGCTAGGTAGAGTTAAACACCTAACCCCTCCAACACAAGGGTAGGTAGAGTTAAACACCTAACCCTAACTCCTCCAACACAAGGCTAGGTAGAGTTAGACACCTAACCCTAACTCCTCCAACACAAGGTGAGGTAGAGTTAAACACCTAACCCTAACTCCTCCAACACAAGGCTAGGTAGAGTTAAACACCTAACCCTAACTCCTCCAACACAAGGTGAGGTAGAGTTAGACACCTAACCCTAACTCCCCCAACACAAGGCTAGGTAGAGTTAAACACCTAACCCTAACTCCTCCAACACAAGGTGAGGTAGAGTTAGACACCTAACCCTAACGCCCCCAACACAAGGCTAAGTAGAGTTAAACACCTAACCCTAACTCCTCCAACACAAGGCTAGGTAGAGTTAGACACCTAACCCTAACTCCTCCAACACAAGGTGAGGTAGAGTTAGACACCTAACCCTAACTCCCCCAACACAAGGCTAGGTAGAGTTAAACACCTAACCCTAACTCCTCCAACACAAGGTGAGGTAGAGTTAAACACCTAACCCTAACTCCTCCAACACAAGGCTAGGTAGAGTTAGACACCTAACCCTAACTCCTCCAACACAAGGTGAGGTAGAGTTAAACACCTAACCCTAACTCCTCCAACATAAGGCTAGGTAGAGTTAGACACCTAACCCTAACTCCTCCAACACAAGGCTAGGTAGAGTTAGACACCTAACCCTAACTCCTCCAACACAAGGTGAGGTAGAGTTAAACACCTAACCCTAACTCCTCCAGCACAAGGCTAGGTAGAGTTAGACACCTAACCCTAACTCCTCCAACACAAGGTGAGGTAGAGTTAAACACCTAAGCCTAACTCCTCCAACACAAGGCTAGGTAGAGTTAAACACCTAACCCTAACTCCTCCAGCACAAGGCTAGGTAGAGTTAGACACCTAACCCTAACTCCTCCAACACAAGGCTAGGTAGAGTTAGACACCTAACCCTAACTCCTCCAACACAAGGCTAGGTAGAGTTAAACACCTAACCCCTCCAACACAAGGGTAGGTAGAGTTAAACACCTAACCCTAACTCCTCCAACACAAGGCTAGATAGAGTTAAACACCTAACCCTAACTCCTCCAACACAAGGCTAGGTAGAGTTAAACACCTAACCCTAACTCCTCCAACACAAGGCTAGGTAGAGTTAGACACGTAACCCTAACTCCTCCAAAACAAGGCTAGATAGAGTTAAACACCTAACCCTAACTCCTCCAACACAAGTCTAGGTAGAGTTAAACACCTACCCCTAACTCCTCCAACACAAGGCTAGGTAGAGTTAGACACGTAACCCTAAAACCTCCAACACAAGGCTAGGTAGAGTTAAACACCTAACCCTAACTCCTCCAACACAAGGCTAGGTAGAGTTAGACACCTAACCCTAACTCCTCCAACACAAGGTGAGGTAGAGTTAAACACCTAACCCTAACTCCTCCAACACAAGGTGAAGTAGAGTTAAACACCTAACCCTAACTCCCGCAACACAAGGCTAGGTAGAGTTAAACACCTAAGCCTAACTCCTCCAACACAAGGTGAGGTAGAGTTAAACACCTAACCCTAACTCCTCCAACACAAGGCTAGGTAGAGTTAGACACCTAACCCTAACTCCTCCAACACAAGGTGAGGTAGAGTTAAACACCTAACCCTAACTCCCGCAACACAAGGCTAGGTAGAGTTAAACACCTAAGCCTAACTCCTCCAACACAAGGTGAGGTAGAGTTAAACACCTAACCCTAACTCCTCCAACACAAGGCTAGGTAGAGTAAGACACCTAACCCTAACTCCTCCAACACAAGGTGAGGTAGAGTTAAACACCTAACCCTAACTCCTCCAACACAAGGCTAGGTAGAGTTAGACACCAAACCCCAACTCCTCCAACACAAGGCTAGGTAGAGTTAAACACCTAACCCCTCCAACACAAGGGTAGGTAGAGTTAAACACCTAACCCTAACTCCTCCAACACAAGGCTAGGTAGAGTTAAACACCTAACCCTAACTCCTCCAACACAAGGCTAGGTAGAGTTAAACACCTAACCCTAACTCCTCCAACACAAGGCTAGGTAGAGTTAGACACGTAACCCTAACTCCTCCAACACAAGGCTAGATAGAGTTAAACACCTAACCCTAACTCCTCCAACACAAGTCTAGGTAGAGTTAAACACCTAACCCTAACTCCTCCAACACAAGGTGAGGTAGAGTTAAACACCTACCACTAACTCCTCCAACACAAGGCTAGGTAGAGTTAGACACCTAACCCTAAATCCTCCAACACAAGGCTAGGTAGAGTTAGACACCTAACCCTAACTCCTCCAACACAAGGTGAGGTAGAGTTAAACACCTAACCCTAACTCCTCCAACACAAGGCTAGGTAGAGTTAAACACCTAACCCTAACTCCTCCAACACAAGGTGAGGTAGAGTTAGACACCTAACCCTAACTCCCCCAACACAAGGCTAGGTAGAGTTAAACACCTAACCCTAACTCCTCCAACACAAGGTGAGGTAGAGTTAGACACCTAACCCTAACGCCCCCAACACAAGGCTAGGTAGAGTTAAACACCTAACCCTAACTCCTCCAACACAAGGCTAGGTAGAGTTAGACACCTAACCCTAACTCCTCCAACACAAGGTGAGGTAGAGTTAGACACCTAACCCTAACTCCCCCAACACAAGGCTAGGTAGAGTTAAACACCTAACCCTAACTCCTCCAACTCAAGGTGAGGTAGAGTTAAACACCTAACCCTAACTCCTCCAACATAAGGCTAGGTAGAGTTAGACACCTAACCCTAACTCCTCCAACACAAGGCTAGGTAGAGTTAAACACCTAACCCTAACTACTCCAACACAAGGCTAGGTAGAGTTAGACACCTAACCCTAACTCCTCCAACACAAGGCTAGGTAGAGTTAAACACCTAACCCTAACTCCTCCAACACAAGGCTAGGTAGAGTTAAACACCTAACCCTAACTCCTCCAACACAAGGCTAGGTAGAGTTAAACACCTAACCCTAACTCCTCCAACACAAGGCTAGGTAGAGTTAAACACCTAACCCTAACTCCTCCAACACAAGGCTAGGTAGAGTTAAACACCTAACCCTAACTCCTCCAACACAAGGCTAGATAGAGTTAAACACCTAACCCTAACTCCTCCAACACAAGGCTAGGTAGAGTTAAACACCTAACCCTAACTCCTCCAACACAAGGCTAGGTAGAGTTAAACACCTAACCCTAACTCCTCCAACACAAGGCTAGGTAGAGCTAAACACCTAACCCTAACTCCTCCAACACAAGGCTAGGTAGAGTTAAACACCTAACCCTAACTCCTCCAACACAAGGCTAGGTAGAGTTAGACACCTAACCCTAACTCCTCCAACACAAGGCTAGATAGAGTTAAACACCTAACCCTAACTCCTCCAACACAAGGCTAGGTAGAGTTAGACACCTAACCCTAACTCCTCCAACACAAGGTGAGGTAGAGTTAAACACCTAAGCCTAACTCCTCCAACACAAGGCTAGGTAGAGTTAGACACCTAACCCTAACTCCTCCAACACAAGGCTAGGTAGAGTTAAACACCTAACCCTAACTACTCCAACACAAGGCTAGGTAGAGTTAAACACCTAACCCCTCCAACACAAGGGTAGGTAGAGTTAAACACCTAACCCTAACTCCTCCAACACAAGGCTAGGTAGAGTTAGACACCTAACCCTAACTCCTCCAACACAAGGTGAGGTAGAGTTAAACACCTAACCCTAACTCCTCCAACACAAGGCTAGGTAGAGTTAAACACCTAACCCTAACTCCTCCAACACAAGGTGAGGTAGAGTTAGACACCTAACCCTAACTCCCCCAACACAAGGCTAGGTAGAGTTAAACACCTAACCCTAACTCCTCCAACACAAGGTGAGGTAGAGTTAGACACCTAACCCTAACGCCCCCAACACAAGGCTAGGTAGAGTTAAACACCTAACCCTAACTCCTCCAACACAAGGCTAGGTAGAGTTAGACACCTAACCCTAACTCCTCCAACACAAGGTGAGGTAGAGTTAGACACCTAACCCTAACTCCCCCAACACAAGGCTAGGTAGAGTTAAACACCTAACCCTAACTCCTCCAACACAAGGTGAGGTAGAGTTAAACACCTAACCCTAACTCCTCCAACACAAGGCTAGGTAGAGTTAGACACCTAACCCTAACTCCTCCAACACAAGGTGAGGTAGAGTTAAACACCTAACCCTAACTCCTCCAACATAAGGCTAGGTAGAGTTAGACACCTAACCCTAACTCCTCCAACACAAGGCTAGGTAGAGTTAGACACCTAACCCTAACTCCTCCAACACAAGGTGAGGTAGAGTTAAACACCTAACCCTAACTCCTCCAGCACAAGGCTAGGTAGAGTTAGACACCTAACCCTAACTCCTCCAACACAAGGTGAGGTAGAGTTAAACACCTAAGCCTAACTCCTCCAACACAAGGCTAGGTAGAGTTAAACACCTAACCCTAACTCCTCCAGCACAAGGCTAGGTAGAGTTAGACACCTAACCCTAACTCCTCCAACACAAGGCTAGGTAGAGTTAGACACCTAACCCTAACTCCTCCAACACAAGGCTAGGTAGAGTTAAACACCTAACCCCTCCAACACAAGGGTAGGTAGAGTTAAACACCTAACCCTAACTCCTCCAACACAAGGCTAGATAGAGTTAAACACCTAACCCTAACTCCTCCAACACAAGGCTAGGTAGAGTTAAACACCTAACCCTAACTCCTCCAACACAAGGCTAGGTAGAGTTAGACACGTAACCCTAACTCCTCCAAAACAAGGCTAGATAGAGCTAAACACCTAACCCTAACTCCTCCAACACAAGTCTAGGTAGAGTTAAACACCTAACCCTAACTCCTCCAACACAAGGTGAGGTAGAGTTAAACACCTACCCCTAACTCCTCCAACACAAGGCTAGGTAGAGTTAGACACCTAACCCTAAATCCTCCAACACAAGGCTAGGTAGAGTTAGACACCTAACCCTAACTCCTCCAACACAAGGTGAGGTAGAGTTAAACACCTAACCCTAACTCCTCCAACACAAGGCTAGGTAGAGTTAAACACCTAACCTCTCCAACACAAGGGTAGGTAGAGTTAAACACCTAACCCTAACTCCTCCAACACAAGGCTAGATAGAGTTAAACACCTAACCCTAACTCCTCCAACACAAGGCTAGGTAGAGTTAAACACCTAACCCTAACTCCTCCAACACAAGGCTAGGTAGAGTTAGACACGTAACCCTAACTCCTCCAAAACAAGGCTAGATAGAGTTAAACACCTAACCCTAACTCCTCCAACACAAGTCTAGGTAGAGTTAAACACCTAACCCTAACTCCTCCAACACAAGGTGAGGTAGAGTTAAACACCTACCCCTAACTCCTCCAACACAAGGCTAGGTAGAGTTAGACACCTAACCCTAAATCCTCCAACACAAGGCTAGGTAGAGTTAGACACCTAACCCTAACTCCTCCAACACAAGGTGAGGTAGAGTTAAAAACCTAACCCTAACTCCTCCAACACAAGGCTAGGTAGAGTTAAACACCTAACCCTAACTCCTCCAACACAAGGTGAGGTAGAGTTAGACATCTAACCCTAACTCCCCCAACACAAGGCTAGGTAGAGTTAAACACCTAACCCTAACTCCTCCAACACAAGGTGAGGTAGAGTTAGACACCTAACCCTAACGCCCCCAACACAAGGCTAGGTAGAGTTAAACACCTAACCCTAACTCCTCCAACACAAGGCTAGGTAGAGTTAGACACCTAACCCTAACTCCTCCAACACAAGGTGAGGTAGAGTTAGACACCTAACCCTAACTCCCCCAACACAAGGCTAGGTAGAGTTAAACACCTAACCCTAACTCCTCCAACACAAGGTGAGGTAGAGTTAAACACCTAACCCTAACTCCTCCAACACAAGGCTAGGTAGAGTTAGACACCTAACCCTAACTCCTCCAACACAAGGTGAGGTAGAGTTAAACACCTAACCCTAACTCCTCCAACATAAGGCTAGGTAGAGTTAGACACCTAACCCTAACTCCTGCAACACAAGGTGAGGTAGAGTTAGACACCTAACCCTAACTCCTCCAACACAAGGTGAGGTAGAGTTAGACATCTAACCCTAACTCCTCCAACACAAGGTGAGGTAGAGTTAGACACCTAACCCTAACTCCTCCAACATAAGGTGAGGTAGAGTTAGACATCTAACCCTAACTCCTCCAACACAAGGTGAGGTAGAGTTAGACAGCTAACCCTAACTCCTCCAACATAAGGCTAGGTAGAGTTAAACACCTAACCCTAACTCCTCCAACACAAGGCGAGGTAGAGTTAAACACCTAACCCTAACTCCTCCAACACAAGGTGAGGTAGAGTTAAACACCTAACCCTAACTCCTCCAACACAAGGCTAGGTAGAGTTAAACACCTAACCCTAACTCCTCCAACACAAGGTGAGGTAGAGTTAGACACCTAACCCTAACTCCTCCAACACAAGGCGAGGTAGAGTTAAACACCTAACCCTAACTCCTCCAACACAAGGCTAGATAGAGTTAGATACCTAACCCTAACTCCTCCAACACAAGGCTAGATAGATTTAAACACCTAACCCTAACTCCTCCAACACAAGGCGAGGTAGAGTTAAACACCTAACCCTAACTCCTCCAACACAAGGCGAGGTAGAGTTAGACACCTAACCCTAACTCCTCCAACACAAGGCAAGGTAGAGTTAAACACCTAACCCTAACTCCTCCAACACAAGACTAGGTAGAGTTAAACACCTAACCCTAACTCCTCCAACACAAGGCGAGGTAGAGTTAAACACCTAACCCTAACTCCTCCAACACACGGCTAGGTAGAGTTAAATACCTAGCCCTAACTCTTCCAACACAAGGCGAGGTAGAGTTAAACACCTAACCCTAACTCCTCCAACACAAGGCTAGGTAGAGTTAGACACCTAACCCTAACTCCTCCAACACAAGGTGAGGTAGAGTTAGACACCTAACCCTAACTCCTCTAACACAAGGCGAGGTAGAGTTAAACACCTAACCCTAACTCCTCCAACACAAGGCTATGTAGAGTTAGACACCTAACCCTAACTCCTCCAACACAAGGCTAGGTAGAGTTAAACACCTAACCCTAACTCCTCCAACACAAGGCGAGGTAGAATTAGACACCTAACCCTAACTCCTCCAACACAAGGCGAGGTAGAGTTAAACCACTAACCCTAACTCCTCCAACACAAGACTAGGTAGAGTTAAACACCTAACCCTAACTCCTCCAACACAAGGTGAGGTAGAGTTAAACACCTAACCCTAACTCCTCCAACACACGCTAGGTAGAGTTAAACACCTAACCCTAACTCCTCCAACACAAGGCGAGGTAGAGTTAAACACCTAACCCTAACTCCTCCAACACAAGGCTAGGTAGAGTTAAACACCTAACCCTAACTCCTCCAACACAAGGCTAGGTAGAGTTAGACGCCTAACCCTAACTCCTCCAACACAAGGTGAGGTAGAGTTAGACACCTAACCCTAACTCCTCCAACACAAGGCGAGGTAGAGTTAAACACCTAACACTAACTCCTCCAACACAAGGCTAGGTAGAGTTAGACACCTAACCCTAACTCCTCCAGCACAAGGCTAGGTAGAGTTAAACACCTAACCCTAACTCCTCCAACACAAGGCTAGGTAGAGTTAGACACCTAATCCTAACTCCTCCAACACAAGGCTAGGTAGAGTTAAACACCTAACCCTAACTCCTCCAACACAAGGCTAGGTAGAGTTAGACACCTAACCCTAACTCCTCCAACACAAGGTGAGGTAGAGTTAAACACCTAACCCTAACTCCTCCAACACAAGGCTAGGTAGAGTTAAACACCTAACCCTAACTCCTCCAACACAAGGTGAGGTAGAGTTAGACACCTAACCCTAACTCCCCCAACACAAGGCTAGGTAGAGTTAAACACCTAACCCTAACTCCTCCAACACAAGGTGAGGTAGAGTTAAACACCTAACCCTAACTCCTCCAACACAAGGCTAGGTAGAGTTAGACACCTAACCCTAACTCCTCCAACACAAGGCTAGATAGATTTAAACACCTAACCCTAACTCCTCCAACACAAGGCGAGGTAGAGTTAAACACCTAACCCTAACTCCTCCAACACAAGGCGAGGTAGAGTTAGACACCTAACCCTAACTCCTCCAACACAAGGCAAGGTAGAGTTAAACACCTAACCCTAACTCCTCCAACACAAGACTAGGTAGAGTTAAACACCTAACCCTAACTCCTCCAACACAAGGCGAGGTAGAGTTAAACACCTAACCCTAACTCCTCCAACACACGGCTAGGTAGAGTTAAATACCTAGCCCTAACTCTTCCAACACAAGGCGAGGTAGAGTTAAACACCTAACCCTAACTCCTCCAACACAAGGCTAGGTAGAGTTAAACACCTAACCCTAACTCCTCCAACACAAGGCTAGGTAGAGTTAGACACCTAACCCTAACTCCTCCAACACAAGGTGAGGTAGAGTTAGACACCTAACCCTAACTCCTCTAACACAAGGCGAGGTAGAGTTAAACACCTAACCCTAACTCCTCCAACACAAGGCTATGTAGAGTTAGACACCTAACCCTAACTCCTCCAACACAAGGCTAGGTAGAGTTAAACACCTAACCCTAACTCCTCCAACACAAGGCGAGGTAGAATTAGACACCTAACCCTAACTCCTCCAACACAAGGCGAGGTAGAGTTAAACCACTAACCCTAACTCCTCCAACACAAGACTAGGTAGAGTTAAACACCTAACCCTAACTCCTCCAACACAAGGTGAGGTAGAGTTAAACACCTAACCCTAACTCCTCCAACACACGCTAGGTAGAGTTAAACACCTAACCCTAACTCCTCCAACACAAGGCGAGGTAGAGTTAAACACCTAACCCTAACTCCTCCAACACAAGGCTAGGTAGAGTTAAACACCTAACCCTAACTCCTCCAACACAAGGCTAGGTAGAGTTAGACGCCTAACCCTAACTCCTCCAACACAAGGTGAGGTAGAGTTAGACACCTAACCCTAACTCCTCCAACACAAGGCGAGGTAGAGTTAAACACCTAACACTAACTCCTCCAACACAAGGCTAGGTAGAGTTAGACACCTAACCCTAACTCCTCCAACACAAGGCTAGGTAGAGTTAAACACCTAACCCTAACTCCTCCAACACAAGGCTAGGTAGAGTTAGACACCTAATCCTAACTCCTCCAACACAAGGCTAGGTAGAGTTAAACACCTAACCCTAACTCCTCCAACACAAGGCTAGGTAGAGTTAGACACCTAACCCTAACTCCTCCAACACAAGGTGAGGTAGAGTTAAACACCTAACCCTAACTCCTCCAACACAAGGCTAGGTAGAGTTAAACACCTAACCCTAACTCCTCCAACACAAGGTGAGGTAGAGTTAGACACCTAACCCTAACTCCCCCAACACAAGGCTAGGTAGAGTTAAACACCTAACCCTAACTCCTCCAACACAAGGTGAGGTAGAGTTAAACACCTAACCCTAACTCCTCCAACACAAGGCTAGGTAGAGTTAGACACCTAACCCTAACTCCTCCAACACAAGGTGAGGTAGAGTTAAACACCTAACCCTAACTCCTCCAACACAAGGCTAGGTAGAGTTAGACACCTAACCCTGACTCCTCCAACACAAGGCTAGGTAGAGTTAAACACCTAACCCTAACTACTCCAACACAAGGCTAGGTAGAGTTAGACACCTAACCCTAACTCCTCCAACACAAGGCTAGGTAGAGTTAAACACCTAACCCCTCCAACACAAGGCTAGGTAGAGTTAAACACCTAACCCTAACTCCTCCAACACAAGGCTAGGTAGAGTTAAACACCTAACCCTAACTCCTCCAACACAAGGCTAGGTAGAGTTAAACACCTAACCTTAACTCCTCCAACACAAGGCTAGGTAGAGTTAGACACCTAACCCTAACTCCTCCAACACAAGGCTAGATAGAGTTAAACACCTAACCCTAACTCCTCCAACACAAGGCTAGGTAGATTTAAACACCTAACCCTAACTCCTCCAACACAAGGTGAGGTAGAGTTAAACACCTAACCCTAACTCCTCCAACACAAGGCTAGGTAGAGTTAAACACCTACCCCTAACTCCTCCAACACAAGGCTAGGTAGAGTTAAACACCTAACCCTAACTCCTCCAACACAAGGCTAGGTAGAGTTAAACACCTAACCCTAACCCCTCCAACACAAGGCTAGGTAGAGTTAGACACCTAACCCTAACTCCTCCAACACAAAACTAGATAGAGTTAAACACCTAACCCTAACTCCTCCAACACAAGGCTAGGTAGAGTTAAACACCTAACCCTAACTCCTCCAACACAAGGTGAGGTAGAGTTAAACACCTACCCCTAACTCCTCCAACACAAGGCTAGGTAGAGTTAGACACCTAACCCTAAATCCTCCAACACAAGGCTAGGTAGAGTTAGACACCTAACCCTAACTCCTCCAACACAAGGTGAGGTAGAGTTAAACACCTAACCCTAACTCCTCCAACACAAGGCTAGGTAGAGTTAAACACCTAACCCTAACTCCTCCAACACAAGGTGAGGTAGAGTTAGACACCTAACCCTAACTCCCCCAACACAAGGCTAGGTAGAGTTAAACACCTAACCCTAACTCCTCCAACACAAGGTGAGGTAGAGTTAGACACCTAACCCTAACTCCCCCAACACAAGGCTAGGTAGAGTTAAACACCTAACCCTAACTCCTCCAACACAAGGCTAGGTAGAGTTAGACACCTAACCCTAACTCCTCCAACACAAGGTGAGGTAGAGTTAGACACCTAACCCTAACTCCCACAATACAAGGCTAGGTAGAGTTAAACACCTAACCCTAACTCCTCCAACACAAGGTGAGGTAGAGTTAAACACCTAACCCTAACTCCTCCAACACAAGGCTAGGTAGAGTTAGACACCTAACCCTAACTCCTCCAACACAAGGTGAGGTAGAGTTAAACACCTAACCCTAACTCCTCCAACATAAGGCTAGGTAGAGTTAGACACCTAACCCTAACTCCTCCAACACAAGGCTAGGTAGAGTTAAACACCTAACCCTAACTACTCCAACACAAGGCTAGGTAGAGTTAGACACCTAACCCTAACTCCTCCAACACAAGGCTAGGTAGAGTTAAACACCTAACCCTAACTCCTCCAACACAAGGCTAGGTAGAGTTAAACACCTAACCCTAACTCCTCCAACACAAGGCTAGGTAGAGTTAAACACCTAACCCTAACTCCTCCAACACAAGGCTAGGTAGAGTTAGACACCTAACCCTAACTCCTCCAACACAAGGCTAGATAGAGTTAAACACCTAACCCTAACTCCTCCAACACAAGGCTAGGTAGAGTTAAACACCTAACCCTAACTCCTCCAACACAAGGCTAGGTAGAGTTAAACACCTAACCCTAACTCCTCCAACACAAGGCTAGGTAGAGTTAAACACCTAACCCTAACTCCTCCAACACAAGGCTAGGTAGAGTTAGACACCTAACCCTAACTCCTCCAACACAAGGTGAGGTAGAGTTAAACACCTAAGCCTAACTCCTCCAACACAAGGCTAGGTAGAGTTAGACACCTAACCCTAACTCCTCCAACACAAGGCTAGGTAGAGTTAAACACCTAACCCTAACTACTCCAACACAAGGCTAGTTAGATTTAGACACCTAACCCTAACTCCTCCAACACAAGGCTAGGTAGAGTTAAACACCTAACCCCTCCAACACAAGGGTAGGTAGAGTTAAACACCTAACCCTAACTCCTCCAACACAAGGCTAGGTAGAGTTAAACACCTAACCCTAACTCCTCCAACACAAGGCTAGGTAAAGTTAAACACCTAACCCTAACTCCTCCAACACAAGGCTAGGTAGAGTTAGACACCTAACCCTAACTCCTCCAACACAAGGCTAGATAGAGTTAAACACCTAACCCTAACTCCTCCAACACAAGGCTAGGTAGAGTTAAACACCTAACCCTAACTCCTCCAACACAAGGTGAGGTAGAGTTAAACACCTACCCCTAACTCCTCCAACACAAGGCTAGGTAGAGTTAGACACCTAACCCTAAATCCTCCAACACAAGGCTAGGTAGAGTTAGACACCTAACCCTAACTCCTCCAACACAAGGTGAGGTAGAGTTAAACACCTAACCCTAACTCCTCCAACACAAGGCTAGGTAGAGTTAAACACCTAACCCTAACTCCTCCAACACAAGGTGAGGTAGAGTTAGACACCTAACCCTAACTCCCCCAACACAAGGCTAGGTAGAGTTAAACATCTAACCCTAACTCCTCCAACACAAGGTGAGGTAGAGTTAGACACCTAACCCTAACTCCCCCAACACAAGGCTAGGTAGAGTTAAACACCTAACCCTAACTCCTCCAACACAAGGCTAGGTAGAGTTAGACACCTAACCCTAACTCCTCCAACACAAGGTGAGGTAGAGTTAGACACCTAACCCTAACTCCCCCAACACAAGGCTAGGTAGAGTTAAACACCTAACCCTAACTCCTCCAACAAAAGGTGAGGTAGAGTTAAACACCTAACCCTAACTCCTCCAACACAAGGCTAGGTAGAGTTAGACACCTAACCCTAACTCCTCCAACACAAGGTGAGGTAGAGTTTAACACCTAACCCTAACTCCTCCAACATAAGGCTAGGTAGAGTTAGACACCTAACCCTAACTCCTCCAACACAAGGCTAGGTAGAGTTAAACACCTAACCCTAACTACTCCAACACAAGGCTAGGTAGAGTTAGACACCTAACCCTAACTCCTCCAACACAAGGCTAGGTAGAGTTAAACACCTAACCCTAACTCCTCCAACACAAGGCTAGGTAGAGTTAAACACCTAACCCTAACTCCTCCAACACAAGGCTAGGTAGAGTTAAACACCTAACCCTAACTCCTCCAACACAAGGCTAGGTAGAGTTAAACACCTAACCCTAACTCCTCCAACACAAGGCTAGGTAGAGTTAGACACCTAACCCTAACTCCTCCAACACAAGGCTAGATAGAGCTAAACACCTAACCCTAACTATTCCAACACAAGGCTAGGTAGAGTTAAACACCTAACCCTAACTCCTCCAACACAAGGTGAGGTAGAGTTAAACACCTAACCCTAACTCCTCCAACACAAGGCTAGGTAGAGTTAAACACCTACCCCTAACTCCTCCAACACAAGGCTAGGTAGAGTTAGACACCTAACCCTAAATCCTCCAACACAAGGCTAGGTAGAGTTAAACACCTAACCCTAACTCCTCCAACACAAGGTTAGGTAGAGTTAGACACCTAACCCTAACTCCTCAACACAAGGTGAGGTAGAGTTAAACACCTAAGCCTAACTCCTCCAACACAAGGCTAGGTAGAGTTAGACACCTAACCCTAACTCCTCCAACACAAGGCTAGGTAGAGTTAAACACCTAACCCTAACTACTCCAACACAAGGCTAGGTAGATTTAGACACCTAACCCTAACTCCTCCAACACAAGGCTAGGTAGAGTTAAACACCTAACCCCTCCAACACAAGGGTAGGTAGAGTTAAACACCTAACCCTAACTCCTCCAACACAAGGCTAGGTAGAGTTAAACACCTAACCCTAACTCCTCCAACACAAGGCTAGGTAGAGTTAAACACCTAACCCTAACTCCTCCAACACAAGGCTAGGTAGAGTTAGACACCTAACCCTAACTCCTCCAACACAAGGCTAGGTAGAGTTAAACACCTAACCCTAACTCCTCCAACACAAGGCTAGGTAGAGTTAAACACCTAACCCTAACTCCTCCAACACAAGGTGAGGTAGAGTTAAACACCTACCCCTAACTCCTCCAACACAAGGCTAGGTAGAGTTAGACACCTAACCCTAACTCCTCCAACACAAGGCTAAGTAGAGTTAGACACCTAACCCTAACTCCTCCAACACAAGGTGAGGTAGAGTTAAACACCTAACCCTAACTCCTCCAACACAAGGCTAGGTAGAGTTAAACACCTAACCCTAACTCCTCCAACACAAGGTGAGGTAGAGTTAGACACCTAACCCTAACTCCCCCAACACAAGGCTAGGTAGAGTTAAACACCTAACCCTAACTCCTCCAACACAAGGTGAGGTAGAGTTAGACACCTAACCCTAACTCCCCCAACACAAGGCTAGGTAGAGTTAAACACCTAACCCTAACTCCTCCAACACAAGGCTAGGTAGAGTTAGACACCTAACCCTAACTCCTCCAACACAAGGTGAGGTAGAGTTAGACACCTAACCCTAACTCCCCCAACACAAGGCTAGGTAGAGTTAAACACCTAACCCTAACTCCTCCAACACAAGGTGAGGTAGAGTTAAACACCTAACCCTAACTCCTCCAACACAAGGCTAGGTAGAGTTAGACACCTAACCCTAACTCCTCCAACACAAGGTGAGGTAGAGTTTAACACCTAACCCTAACTCCTCCAACATAAGGCTAGGTAGAGTTAGACACCTAACCCAAACTCCTCCAACACAAGGCTAGGTAGAGTTAAACACCTAACCCTAACTACTCCAACACAAGGCTAGGTAGAGTTAGACACCTAACCCTAACTCCTCCAACACAAGGCTAGGTAGAGTTAAACACCTAACCCTCACTCCTCCAACACAAGGCTAGGTAGAGTTAAACACCTAACCCTAACTCCTCCAACACAAGGCTAGGTAGAGTTAAACACCTAACCCTAACTCCTCCAACACAAGGCTAGGTAGAGTTAAACACCTAACCCTAACTCCTCCAACACAAGGCTAGGTAGAGTTAGACACCTAACCCTAACTCCTCCAACACAAGGCTAGATAGAGCTAAACACCTAACCCTAACTCTTCCAACACAAGGCTAGGTAGAGTTAAACACCTAACCCTAACTCCTCCAACACAAGGTGAGGTAGAGTTAAACAGCTAACCCTAACTCCTCCAACACAAGGCTAGGTAGAGTTAAACACCTACCCCTAACTCCTCCAACACAAGGCTAGGTAGAGTTAGACACCTAACCCTAAATCCTCCAACACAAGGCTAGGTAGAGTTAAACACCTAACCCTAACTCCTCCAACACAAGGCTAGGTAGAGTTAAACACCTAACCCTAACTCCTCCAACAAAAGGCTAGGTAGAGTTAGACACCTAACCCTAACTCCTCCAACACAAGGCTAGATAGAGTTAAACACCTAACCCTAACTCCTCCAACACAAGGCTAGGTAGAGTTAAACACCTAACCCTAACTCCTCCAACACAAGGTGAGGTAGAGTTAAACACCTAACCCTATCTCCTCCAACACAAGGCTAGGTAGAGTTAAACACCTACCCCTAACTCCTCCAACACAAGGCTAGGTAGAGTTAGACACCTAACCCTAAATCCTCCAACACAAGGCTAGGTAGAGTTAAACACCTAACCCTAACTCCTCCAACACAAGGCTAGGTAGAGTTAGACACCTAACCCTAACTCCTCCAACACAAGGTGAGGTAGAGTTAAACACCTAACCCTAACTCCTCCAACACAAGGCTAGGTAGAGTTAAACACCTAACCCTAACTCCTCCAATACAAGGTGAAGTAGAGTTAAACACCTAACCCTAACTCCCGCAACACAAGGCTAGGTAGAGTTAAACACCTAAGCCTAACTCCTCCAACACAAGGTGAGGTAGAGTTAAACACCTAACCCTAACTCCTCCAACACAAGTCTAGGTAGAGTTAGACACCTAACCCTAACTCCTCCAACACAAGGCTAGGTAGAGTTAAACACCTAACCCCTCCAACACAAGGGTAGGTAGAGTTAAACACCTAACCCTAACTCCTCCAACACAAGGCTAGGTAGAGATAAACACCTAACCCTAACTCCTCCAACACAAGGCTAGGTAGAGTTAAACACCTAACCCTAACTCCTCCAACACAAGGCTAGGTAGAGTTAGACACGTAACCCTAACTCCTCCAACACAAGGCTAGATAGAGTTAAACACCTAACCCTAACTCCTCCAACACAAAACTAGGTAGAGTTAAACAGCTAACCCTAACTCCTCCAACACAAGGCTAGGTAGAGTTAGACACCTAACCCTAACTCCTCCAACACAAGGTGAGGTAGAGTTAAACACCTAACCCTAACTCCTCCAACACAAGGCTAGGTAGAGTTAAACACCTAACCCTAACTCCTCCAACACAAGGTGAGGTAGAGTTAGACACCTAACCCTAACTCCCCCAACACAAGGCTAGGTAGAGTTAAACACCTAACCCTAACTCCTCCATCACAAGGTGAGGTAGAGTTAGACACCTAACCCTAACGCCCCCAACACAAGGCTAGGTAGAGTTAGACACCTAACCCTAACTCCTCCAACACAAGGTGAGGTAGAGTTAAACACCTAACCCTAACTCCTCCAACACAAGGCTAGGTAGAGTTAAACACCTAACCCTAACTCCTCCAACACAAGGTGAGGTAGAGTTAGACACCTAACCCTAACTCCCCCAACACAAGGCTAGGTAGAGTTAAACACCTAACCCTAACTCCTCCAACACAAGGTGAGGTAGAGTTAAACACCTAACCCTATCTCCTCCAACACAAGGCTAGGTAGAGTTAAACACCTACCCCTAACTCCTCCAACACAAGGCTAGGTAGAGTTAGACACCTAACCCTAAATCCTCCAACACAAGGCTAGGTAGAGTTAAACACCTAACCCTAACTCCTCCAACACAAGGCTAGGTAGAGTTAGACACCTAACCCTAACTCCTCCAACACAAGGTGAGGTAGAGTTAAACACCTAACCCTAACTCCTCCAACACAAGGCTAGGTAGAGTTAAACACCTAACCCTAACTCCTCCAATACAAGGTGAAGTAGAGTTAAACACCTAACCCTAACTCCCGCAACACAAGGCTAGGTAGAGTTAAACACCTAAGCCTAACTCCTCCAACACAAGGTGAGGTAGAGTTAAACACCTAACCCTAACTCCTCCAACACAAGTCTAGGTAGAGTTAGACACCTAACCCTAACTCCTCCAACACAAGGCTAGGTAGAGTTAAACACCTAACCCCTCCAACACAAGGGTAGGTAGAGTTAAACACCTAACCCTAACTCCTCCAACACAAGGCTAGGTAGAGATAAACACCTAACCCTAACTCCTCCAACACAAGGCTAGGTAGAGTTAAACACCTAACCCTAACTCCTCCAACACAAGGCTAGGTAGAGTTAGACACGTAACCCTAACTCCTCCAACACAAGGCTAGATAGAGTTAAACACCTAACCCTAACTCCTCCAACACAAAACTAGGTAGAGTTAAACAGCTAACCCTAACTCCTCCAACACAAGGCTAGGTAGAGTTAGACACCTAACCCTAACTCCTCCAACACAAGGTGAGGTAGAGTTAAACACCTAACCCTAACTCCTCCAACACAAGGCTAGGTAGAGTTAAACACCTAACCCTAACTCCTCCAACACAAGGTGAGGTAGAGTTAGACACCTAACCCTAACTCCCCCAACACAAGGCTAGGTAGAGTTAAACACCTAACCCTAACTCCTCCAACACAAGGTGAGGTAGAGTTAGACACCTAACCCTAACGCCCCCAACACAAGGCTAGGTAGAGTTAAACACCTAACCCTAACTCCTCCAACACAAGGCTAGGTAGAGTTAGACACCTAACCCTAACTCCTCCAACACAAGGTGAGGTAGAGTTAGACACCTAACCCTAACTCCCCCAACACAAGGCTAGGTAGAGTTAAACACCTAACCCTAACTCCTCCAACACAAGGTGAGGTAGAGTTAAACACCTAACCCTAACTCCTCCAACACAAGGCTAGGTAGAGTTAGACACCTAACCCTAACTCCTCCAACACAAGTTGAGGTAGAGTTAAACACCTAACCCTAACTCCTCCAACATAAGGCTAGGTAGAGTTAGACACCTAACCCTAACTCCTCCAACACAAGGCTAGGTAGAGTTAAACACCTAACCCTAACTACTCCAACACAAGGCTAGGTAGAGTTAGACACCTAACCCTAACTCCTCCAACACAAGGCTAGGTAGAGTTAAACACCTAACACTAACTCCTCCAACACAAGGCTAGGTAGAGTTAAACACCTAACCTTAACTCCTCCAACCCAAGGCTAGGTAGAGTTAGACACCTAACCCTAACTCCTCCAACACAAGGCTAGATAGAGTTAAACACCTAACCCTAACTCCTCCAACACAAGGCTAGGTAGAGTTAAACACCTAACCCTAACTCCTCCAACACAAGGTGAGGTAGAGTTAAACACCTACCACTAACTCCTCCAACACAAGGCTAGGTAGAGTTAGACACCTAACCCTAAATCCTCCAACACAAGGCTAGGTAGAGTTAGACACCTAACCCTAACTCCTCCAACACAAGGTGAGGTAGAGTTAAACACCTAACCCTAACTCCTCCAACACAAGGCTAGGTAGAGTTAAACACCTAACCCTAACTCCTCCAACACAAGGTGAGGTAGAGTTAGACACCTAACCCTAACTCCCCCAACACAAGGCTAGGTAGAGTTAAACACCTAACCCTAACTCCTCCAACACAAGGTGAGGTAGAGTTAGACACCTAACCCTAACTCCCCCAACTCAAGGCTAGGTAGAGTTAAACACCTAACCCTAACTCCTCCAACACAAGGCTAGGTAGAGTTAGACACCTAACCCTAACTACTCCAACACAAGGTGAGGTAGAGTTAGACACCTAACCCTAACTCCCCCAACACAAGGCTAGGTAGAGTTAAACACCTAACCCTAACTCCTCCAACACAAGGTGAGGTAGAGTTAAACACCTAACCCTAACTCCTCCAACACAAGGCTAGGTAGAGTTAGACACCTAACCCTAACTCCTCCAACACAAGGTGAGGTAGAGTTAAACACCTAACCCTAACTCCTCCAACATAAGGCTAGGTAGAGTTAGACACCTAACCCTAACTCCTCCAACACAAGGCTAGGTAGAGTTAAACACCTAACAATACTACTCCAACACAAGGCTAGGTAGAGTTAGACACCTAACCCTAACTCCTCCAACACAAGGCTAGGTAGAGTTAAACACCTAACCCTAACTCCTCCAACACAAGGCTAGGTAGAGTTAAACACCTAACCCTAACTCCTCCAACACAAGGCTAGGTAGAGTTAAACACCTAACCCTAACTCCTCCAACACAAGGCTAGGTAGAGTTAAATACCTAACCCTAACTCCTCCAACACAAGGCTAGGTAGAGTTAGACACCTAACCCTAACTCCTCCAACACAAGGCTAGATAAAGCTAAACACCTAACCCTAACTCCTCCAACACAAGGCTAGGTAGAGTTAAACACCTAACCCTAACTCCTCCAACACAAGGTGAGGTAGAGTTAAACACCTAACCCTTACTCCTCCAACACAAGGCTAGGTAGAGTTAAACACCTACCCCTAACTCCTCCAACACAAGGCTAGGTAGAGTTAGACACCTAACCCTAAATCCTCCAACACAAGGCTAGGTAGAGTTAAACACCTAACCCTAACTCCTCCAACACAAGGCTAGGTAGAGTTAAACACCTAACCCTAACTCCTCCAACACAAGGCTAGGTAGAGTTAGACACCTAACCCTAACTCCTCCAACACAAGGCTAGATAGAGTTAAACACCTAACCCTAACTCCTCCAACACAAGGCTAGGTAGAGTTAAACACCTAACCCTAACTCCTCCAACACAAGGTGAGGTAGAGTTAAACACCTAACCCTAACTCCTCCAACACAAGGCTAGGTAGAGTTAAACACCTACCCCTAACTCCTCCAACACAAGGCTAGGTAGAGTTAGACACCTAACCCTAAAACCTCCAACACAAGGCTAGGTAGAGTTAAACACCTAACCCTAACTCCTCCAACACAAGGCTAGGTAGAGTTAGACACCTAACCCTAACTCCTCCAACACAAGGTGAGGTAGAGTTAAACACCTAACCCTAACTCCTCCAACACAAGGTGAAGTAGAGTTAAACACCTAACCCTAACTCCCGCAACACAAGGCTAGGTAGAGTTAAACACCTAAGCCTAACTCCTCCAACACAAGGTGAGGTAGAGTTAAACACCTAACCCTAACTCCTCCAACACAAGGCTAGGTAGAGTTAGACACCTAACCCTAACTCCTCCAACACAAGGTGAGGTAGAGTTAAACACCTAACCCTAACTCCCGCAACACAAGGCTAGGTAGAGTTAAACACCTAAGCCTAACTCCTCCAACACAAGGTGAGGTAGAGTTAAACACCTAACCCTAACTCCTCCAACACAAGGCTAGGTAGAGTAAGACACCTAACCCTAACTCCTCCAACACAAGGTGAGGTAGAGTTAAACACCTAACCCTAACTCCTCCAACACAAGGCTAGGTAGAGTTAGACACCAAACCCCAACTCCTCCAACACAAGGCTAGGTAGAGTTAAACACCTAACCCCTCCAACACAAGGGTAGGTAGAGTTAAACACCTAACCCTAACTCCTCCAACACAAGGCTAGGTAGAGTTAAACACCTAACCCTAACTCCTCCAACACAAGGTGAGGTAGAGTTAAACACCTAACCCTAACTCCTCCAACACAAGGCTAGGTAGAGTTAGACACGTAACCCTAACTCCTCCAACACAAGGCTAGATAGAGTTAAACACCTAACCCTAACTCCTCCAACACAAGTCTAGGTAGAGTTAAACACCTAACCCTAACTCCTCCAACACAAGGTGAGGTAGAGTTAAACACCTACCACTAACTCCTCCAACACAAGGCTAGGTAGAGTTAGACACCTAACCCTAAATCCTCCAACACAAGGCTAGGTAGAGTTAGACACCTAACCCTAACTCCTCCAACACAAGGTGAGGTAGAGTTAAACACCTAACCCTAACTCCTCCAACACAAGGCTAGGTAGAGTTAAACACCTAACCCTAACTCCTCCAACACAAGGTGAGGTAGAGTTAGACACCTAACCCTAACTCCCCCAACACAAGGCTAGGTAGAGTTAAACACCTAACCCTAACTCCTCCAACACAAGGTGAGGTAGAGTTAGACACCTAACCCTAACGCCCCCAACACAAGGCTAGGTAGAGTTAAACACCTAACCCTAACTCCTCCAACACAAGGCTAGGTAGAGTTAGACACCTAACCCTAACTCCTCCAACACAAGGTGAGGTAGAGTTAGACACCTAACCCTAACTCCCCCAACACAAGGCTAGGTAGAGTTAAACACCTAACCCTAACTCCTCCAACTCAAGGTGAGGTAGAGTTAAACACCTAACCCTAACTCCTCCAACATAAGGCTAGGTAGAGTTAGACACCTAACCCTAACTCCTCCAACACAAGGCTAGGTAGAGTTAAACACCTAACCCTAACTACTCCAACACAAGGCTAGGTAGAGTTAGACACCTAACCCTAACTCCTCCAACACAAGGCTAGGTAGAGTTAAACACCTAACCCTAACTCCTCCAACACAAGGCTAGGTAGAGTTAAACACCTAACCCTAACTCCTCCAACACAAGGCTAGGTAGAGTTAAACACCTAACCCTAACTCCTCCAACACAAGGCTAGGTAGAGTTAAACACCTAACCCTAACTCCTCCAACACAAGGCTAGGTAGAGTTAAACACCTAACCCTAACTCCTCCAACACAAGGCTAGATAGAGTTAAACACCTAACCCTAACTCCTCCAACACAAGGCTAGGTAGAGTTAAACACCTAACCCTAACTCCTCCAACACAAGGCTAGGTAGAGTTAAACACCTAACCCTAACTCCTCCAACACAAGGCTAGGTAGAGCTAAACACCTAACCCTAACTCCTCCAACACAAGGCTAGGTAGAGTTAAACACCTAACCCTAACTCCTCCAACACAAGGCTAGGTAGAGTTAGACACCTAACCCTAACTCCTCCAACACAAGGCTAGATAGAGTTAAACACCTAACCCTAACTCCTCCAACACAAGGCTAGGTAGAGTTAGACACCTAACCCTAACTCCTCCAACACAAGGTGAGGTAGAGTTAAACACCTAAGCCTAACTCCTCCAACACAAGGCTAGGTAGAGTTAGACACCTAACCCTAACTCCTCCAACACAAGGCTAGGTAGAGTTAAACACCTAACCCTAACTACTCCAACACAAGGCTAGGTAGAGTTAAACACCTAACCCCTCCAACACAAGGGTAGGTAGAGTTAAACACCTAACCCTAACTCCTCCAACACAAGGCTAGGTAGAGTTAGACACCTAACCCTAACTCCTCCAACACAAGGTGAGGTAGAGTTAAACACCTAACCCTAACTCCTCCAACACAAGGCTAGGTAGAGTTAAACACCTAACCCTAACTCCTCCAACACAAGGTGAGGTAGAGTTAGACACCTAACCCTAACTCCCCCAACACAAGGCTAGGTAGAGTTAAACACCTAACCCTAACTCCTCCAACACAAGGTGAGGTAGAGTTAGACACCTAACCCTAACGCCCCCAACACAAGGCTAAGTAGAGTTAAACACCTAACCCTAACTCCTCCAACACAAGGCTAGGTAGAGTTAGACACCTAACCCTAACTCCTCCAACACAAGGTGAGGTAGAGTTAGACACCTAACCCTAACTCCCCCAACACAAGGCTAGGTAGAGTTAAACACCTAACCCTAACTCCTCCAACACAAGGTGAGGTAGAGTTAAACACCTAACCCTAACTCCTCCAACACAAGGCTAGGTAGAGTTAGACACCTAACCCTAACTCCTCCAACACAAGGTGAGGTAGAGTTAAACACCTAACCCTAACTCCTCCAACATAAGGCTAGGTAGAGTTAGACACCTAACCCTAACTCCTCCAACACAAGGCTAGGTAGAGTTAGACACCTAACCCTAACTCCTCCAACACAAGGTGAGGTAGAGTTAAACACCTAACCCTAACTCCTCCAGCACAAGGCTAGGTAGAGTTAGACACCTAACCCTAACTCCTCCAACACAAGGTGAGGTAGAGTTAAACACCTAAGCCTAACTCCTCCAACACAAGGCTAGGTAGAGTTAAACACCTAACCCTAACTCCTCCAGCACAAGGCTAGGTAGAGTTAGACACCTAACCCTAACTCCTCCAACACAAGGCTAGGTAGAGTTAGACACCTAACCCTAACTCCTCCAACACAAGGCTAGGTAGAGTTAAACACCTAACCCCTCCAACACAAGGGTAGGTAGAGTTAAACACCTAACCCTAACTCCTCCAACACAAGGCTAGATAGAGTTAAACACCTAACCCTAACTCCTCCAACACAAGGCTAGGTAGAGTTAAACACCTAACCCTAACTCCTCCAACACAAGGCTAGGTAGAGTTAGACACGTAACCCTAACTCCTCCAAAACAAGGCTAGATAGAGTTAAACACCTAACCCTAACTCCTCCAACACAAGTCTAGGTAGAGTTAAACACCTACCCCTAACTCCTCCAACACAAGGCTAGGTAGAGTTAGACACGTAACCCTAAAACCTCCAACACAAGGCTAGGTAGAGTTAAACACCTAACCCTAACTCCTCCAACACAAGGCTAGGTAGAGTTAGACACCTAACCCTAACTCCTCCAACACAAGGTGAGGTAGAGTTAAACACCTAACCCTAACTCCTCCAACACAAGGTGAAGTAGAGTTAAACACCTAACCCTAACTCCCGCAACACAAGGCTAGGTAGAGTTAAACACCTAAGCCTAACTCCTCCAACACAAGGTGAGGTAGAGTTAAACACCTAACCCTAACTCCTCCAACACAAGGCTAGGTAGAGTTAGACACCTAACCCTAACTCCTCCAACACAAGGTGAGGTAGAGTTAAACACCTAACCCTAACTCCCGCAACACAAGGCTAGGTAGAGTTAAACACCTAAGCCTAACTCCTCCAACACAAGGTGAGGTAGAGTTAAACACCTAACCCTAACTCCTCCAACACAAGGCTAGGTAGAGTAAGACACCTAACCCTAACTCCTCCAACACAAGGTGAGGTAGAGTTAAACACCTAACCCTAACTCCTCCAACACAAGGCTAGGTAGAGTTAGACACCAAACCCCAACTCCTCCAACACAAGGCTAGGTAGAGTTAAACACCTAACCCCTCCAACACAAGGGTAGGTAGAGTTAAACACCTAACCCTAACTCCTCCAACACAAGGCTAGGTAGAGTTAAACACCTAACCCTAACTCCTCCAACACAAGGCTAGGTAGAGTTAAACACCTAACCCTAACTCCTCCAACACAAGGCTAGGTAGAGTTAGACACGTAACCCTAACTCCTCCAACACAAGGCTAGATAGAGTTAAACACCTAACCCTAACTCCTCCAACACAAGTCTAGGTAGAGTTAAACACCTAACCCTAACTCCTCCAACACAAGGTGAGGTAGAGTTAAACACCTACCACTAACTCCTCCAACACAAGGCTAGGTAGAGTTAGACACCTAACCCTAAATCCTCCAACACAAGGCTAGGTAGAGTTAGACACCTAACCCTAACTCCTCCAACACAAGGTGAGGTAGAGTTAAACACCTAACCCTAACTCCTCCAACACAAGGCTAGGTAGAGTTAAACACCTAACCCTAACTCCTCCAACACAAGGTGAGGTAGAGTTAGACACCTAACCCTAACTCCCCCAACACAAGGCTAGGTAGAGTTAAACACCTAACCCTAACTCCTCCAACACAAGGTGAGGTAGAGTTAGACACCTAACCCTAACGCCCCCAACACAAGGCTAGGTAGAGTTAAACACCTAACCCTAACTCCTCCAACACAAGGCTAGGTAGAGTTAGACACCTAACCCTAACTCCTCCAACACAAGGTGAGGTAGAGTTAGACACCTAACCCTAACTCCCCCAACACAAGGCTAGGTAGAGTTAAACACCTAACCCTAACTCCTCCAACTCAAGGTGAGGTAGAGTTAAACACCTAACCCTAACTCCTCCAACATAAGGCTAGGTAGAGTTAGACACCTAACCCTAACTCCTCCAACACAAGGCTAGGTAGAGTTAAACACCTAACCCTAACTACTCCAACACAAGGCTAGGTAGAGTTAGACACCTAACCCTAACTCCTCCAACACAAGGCTAGGTAGAGTTAAACACCTAACCCTAACTCCTCCAACACAAGGCTAGGTAGAGTTAAACACCTAACCCTAACTCCTCCAACACAAGGCTAGGTAGAGTTAAACACCTAACCCTAACTCCTCCAACACAAGGCTAGGTAGAGTTAAACACCTAACCCTAACTCCTCCAACACAAGGCTAGGTAGAGTTAAACACCTAACCCTAACTCCTCCAACACAAGGCTAGATAGAGTTAAACACCTAACCCTAACTCCTCCAACACAAGGCTAGGTAGAGTTAAACACCTAACCCTAACTCCTCCAACACAAGGCTAGGTAGAGTTAAACACCTAACCCTAACTCCTCCAACACAAGGCTAGGTAGAGCTAAACACCTAACCCTAACTCCTCCAACACAAGGCTAGGTAGAGTTAAACACCTAACCCTAACTCCTCCAACACAAGGCTAGGTAGAGTTAGACACCTAACCCTAACTCCTCCAACACAAGGCTAGATAGAGTTAAACACCTAACCCTAACTCCTCCAACACAAGGCTAGGTAGAGTTAGACACCTAACCCTAACTCCTCCAACACAAGGTGAGGTAGAGTTAAACACCTAAGCCTAACTCCTCCAACACAAGGCTAGGTAGAGTTAGACACCTAACCCTAACTCCTCCAACACAAGGCTAGGTAGAGTTAAACACCTAACCCTAACTACTCCAACACAAGGCTAGGTAGAGTTAAACACCTAACCCCTCCAACACAAGGGTAGGTAGAGTTAAACACCTAACCCTAACTCCTCCAACACAAGGCTAGGTAGAGTTAGACACCTAACCCTAACTCCTCCAACACAAGGTGAGGTAGAGTTAAACACCTAACCCTAACTCCTCCAACACAAGGCTAGGTAGAGTTAAACACCTAACCCTAACTCCTCCAACACAAGGTGAGGTAGAGTTAGACACCTAACCCTAACTCCCCCAACACAAGGCTAGGTAGAGTTAAACACCTAACCCTAACTCCTCCAACACAAGGTGAGGTAGAGTTAGACACCTAACCCTAACGCCCCCAACACAAGGCTAGGTAGAGTTAAACACCTAACCCTAACTCCTCCAACACAAGGCTAGGTAGAGTTAGACACCTAACCCTAACTCCTCCAACACAAGGTGAGGTAGAGTTAGACACCTAACCCTAACTCCCCCAACACAAGGCTAGGTAGAGTTAAACACCTAACCCTAACTCCTCCAACACAAGGTGAGGTAGAGTTAAACACCTAACCCTAACTCCTCCAACACAAGGCTAGGTAGAGTTAGACACCTAACCCTAACTCCTCCAACACAAGGTGAGGTAGAGTTAAACACCTAACCCTAACTCCTCCAACATAAGGCTAGGTAGAGTTAGACACCTAACCCTAACTCCTCCAACACAAGGCTAGGTAGAGTTAGACACCTAACCCTAACTCCTCCAACACAAGGTGAGGTAGAGTTAAACACCTAACCCTAACTCCTCCAGCACAAGGCTAGGTAGAGTTAGACACCTAACCCTAACTCCTCCAACACAAGGTGAGGTAGAGTTAAACACCTAAGCCTAACTCCTCCAACACAAGGCTAGGTAGAGTTAAACACCTAACCCTAACTCCTCCAGCACAAGGCTAGGTAGAGTTAGACACCTAACCCTAACTCCTCCAACACAAGGCTAGGTAGAGTTAGACACCTAACCCTAACTCCTCCAACACAAGGCTAGGTAGAGTTAAACACCTAACCCCTCCAACACAAGGGTAGGTAGAGTTAAACACCTAACCCTAACTCCTCCAACACAAGGCTAGATAGAGTTAAACACCTAACCCTAACTCCTCCAACACAAGGCTAGGTAGAGTTAAACACCTAACCCTAACTCCTCCAACACAAGGCTAGGTAGAGTTAGACACGTAACCCTAACTCCTCCAAAACAAGGCTAGATAGAGCTAAACACCTAACCCTAACTCCTCCAACACAAGTCTAGGTAGAGTTAAACACCTAACCCTAACTCCTCCAACACAAGGTGAGGTAGAGTTAAACACCTACCCCTAACTCCTCCAACACAAGGCTAGGTAGAGTTAGACACCTAACCCTAAATCCTCCAACACAAGGCTAGGTAGAGTTAGACACCTAACCCTAACTCCTCCAACACAAGGTGAGGTAGAGTTAAACACCTAACCCTAACTCCTCCAACACAAGGCTAGGTAGAGTTAAACACCTAACCTCTCCAACACAAGGGTAGGTAGAGTTAAACACCTAACCCTAACTCCTCCAACACAAGGCTAGATAGAGTTAAACACCTAACCCTAACTCCTCCAACACAAGGCTAGGTAGAGTTAAACACCTAACCCTAACTCCTCCAACACAAGGCTAGGTAGAGTTAGACACGTAACCCTAACTCCTCCAAAACAAGGCTAGATAGAGTTAAACACCTAACCCTAACTCCTCCAACACAAGTCTAGGTAGAGTTAAACACCTAACCCTAACTCCTCCAACACAAGGTGAGGTAGAGTTAAACACCTACCCCTAACTCCTCCAACACAAGGCTAGGTAGAGTTAGACACCTAACCCTAAATCCTCCAACACAAGGCTAGGTAGAGTTAGACACCTAACCCTAACTCCTCCAACACAAGGTGAGGTAGAGTTAAAAACCTAACCCTAACTCCTCCAACACAAGGCTAGGTAGAGTTAAACACCTAACCCTAACTCCTCCAACACAAGGTGAGGTAGAGTTAGACATCTAACCCTAACTCCCCCAACACAAGGCTAGGTAGAGTTAAACACCTAACCCTAACTCCTCCAACACAAGGTGAGGTAGAGTTAGACACCTAACCCTAACGCCCCCAACACAAGGCTAGGTAGAGTTAAACACCTAACCCTAACTCCTCCAACACAAGGCTAGGTAGAGTTAGACACCTAACCCTAACTCCTCCAACACAAGGTGAGGTAGAGTTAGACACCTAACCCTAACTCCCCCAACACAAGGCTAGGTAGAGTTAAACACCTAACCCTAACTCCTCCAACACAAGGTGAGGTAGAGTTAAACACCTAACCCTAACTCCTCCAACACAAGGCTAGGTAGAGTTAGACACCTAACCCTAACTCCTCCAACACAAGGTGAGGTAGAGTTAAACACCTAACCCTAACTCCTCCAACATAAGGCTAGGTAGAGTTAGACACCTAACCCTAACTCCTCCAACACAAGGCTAGGTAGAGTTAAACACCTAACCCTAACTACTCCAACACAAGGCTAGGTAGAGTTAAACACCTAACCCTAACTCCTCCAACACAAGAATAGGTAGAGTTAAACACCTAACCCTAACTCCTCCAACACAAGGCTAGGTAGAGTTAAACACCTAACCCTAACTCCTCCAACACAAGGCTAGGTAGAGTTAAACACCTAACCCTAACTCCTCCAACACAAGGCTAGGTAGAGTTAGACACCTAACCCTAACTCCTCCAACACAAGGCTAGATAGAGTTAAACACCTAACCCTAACTCCTCCAACACAAGGCTAGGTAGAGTTAAACACCTAACCCTAACTCCTCCAACACAAGGCTAGGTAGAGTTAAACACCTAACCCTAACTCCTCCAACACAAGACTAGGTAGAGTTAAACACCTAACCCTAACTCCTCCAACACAAGGCTAGGTAGAGTTAAACACCTAACACTAACTCCTCCAACACAAGGCTAGGTAGAGTTAGACACCTAACCCTAACTCCTCCAACACAAGGCTAGATAGAGTTAAACACCTAACCCTAACTCCTCCAACACAAGGCTAGGTAGAGTTAGACACCTAACCCTAACTCCTCCAACACAAGGTGAGGTAGAGTTAAACACCTAAGCCTAACTCCTCCAACACAAGGCTAGGTAGAGTTAGACACCTAACCCTAACTCCTCCAACACAAGGCTAGGTAGAGTTAAACACCTAACCCTAACTACTCCAACACAAGGCTAGGTAGAGTTAGACACCTAACCCTAACTCCTCCAACACAAGGCTAGGTAGAGTTAAACACCTAACCCCTCCAACACAAGGGTAGGTAGAGTTAAACACCTAACCCTAACTCCTCCAACACAAGGCTAGGTAGAGTTAGACACCTAACCCTAAATCCTCCAACACAAGGCTAGGTAGAGTTAGACACCTAACCCTAACTCCTCCAACACAAGGTGAGGTAGAGTTAAACACCTAACCCTAACTCCTCCAACACAAGGCTAGGTAGAGTTAAACACCTAACCCTAACTCCTCCAACACAAGGTGAGGTAGAGTTAGACACCTAACCCTAACTCCCCCAACACAAGGCTAGGTAGAGTTAAACACCTAACCCTAACTCCTCCAACACAAGGTGAGGTAGAGTTAGACACCTAACCCTAACGCCCCCAACACAAGGCTAGGTAGAGTTAAACACCTAACCCTAACTCCTCCAACACAAGGCTAGGTAGAGTTAGACACCTAACCCTAACTCCTCCAACACAAGGTGAGGTAGAGTTAGACACCTAACCCTAACTCCCCCAACACAAGGCTAGGTAGAGTTAAACACCTAACCCTAACTCCTCCAACACAAGGTGAGGTAGAGTTAAACACCTAACCCTAACTCCTCCAGCACAAGGCTAGGTAGAGTTAGACACCTAACCCTAACTCCTCCAACACAAGGTGAGGTAGAGTTAAACACCTAAGCCTAACTCCTCCAACACAAGGCTAGGTAGAGTTAAACACCTAACCCTAACTCCTCCAGCACAAGGCTAGGTAGAGTTAGACACCTAACCCTAACTCCTCCAACACAAGGCTAGGTAGAGTTAGACACCTAACCCTAACTCCTCCAACACAAGGCTAGGTAGAGTTAAACACCTAACCCCTCCAACACAAGGGTAGGTAGAGTTAAACACCTAACCCTAACTCCTCCAACACAAGGCTAGATAGAGTTAAACACCTAACCCTAACTCCTCCAACACAAGGCTAGGTAGAGTTAAACACCTAACCCTAACTCCTCCAACACAAGGCTAGGTAGAGTTAGACACGTAACCCTAACTCCTCCAAAACAAGGCTAGATAGAGTTAAACACCTAACCCTAACTCCTCCAACACAAGTCTAGGTAGAGTTAAACACCTAACCCTAACTCCTCCAACACAAGGTGAGGTAGAGTTAAACACCTACCCCTAACTCCTCCAACACAAGGCTAGGTAGAGTTAGACACCTAACCCTAAATCCTCCAACACAAGGCTAGGTAGAGTTAGACACCTAACCCTAACTCCTCCAACACAAGGTGAGGTAGAGTTAAACACCTAACCCTAACTCCTCCAACACAAGGCTAGGTAGAGTTAAACACCTAACCTCTCCAACACAAGGGTAGGTAGAGTTAAACACCTAACCCTAACTCCTCCAACACAAGGCTAGATAGAGTTAAACACCTAACCCTAACTCCTCCAACACAAGGCTAGGTAGAGTTAAACACCTAACCCTAACTCCTCCAACACAAGGCTAGGTAGAGTTAGACACGTAACCCTAACTCCTCCAAAACAAGGCTAGATAGAGTTAAACACCTAACCCTAACTCCTCCAACACAAGTCTAGGTAGAGTTAAACACCTAACCCTAACTCCTCCAACACAAGGTGAGGTAGAGTTAAACACCTACCCCTAACTCCTCCAACACAAGGCTAGGTAGAGTTAGACACCTAACCCTAAATCCTCCAACACAAGGCTAGGTAGAGTTAGACACCTAACCCTAACTCCTCCAACACAAGGTGAGGTAGAGTTAAACACCTAACCCTAACTCCTCCAACACAAGGCTAGGTAGAGTTAAACACCTAACCCTAACTCCTCCAACACAAGGTGAGGTAGAGTTAGACATCTAACCCTAACTCCCCCAACACAAGGCTAGGTAGAGTTAAACACCTAACCCTAACTCCTCCAACACAAGGTGAGGTAGAGTTAGACACCTAACCCTAACGCCCCCAACACAAGGCTAGGTAGAGTTAAACACCTAACCCTAACTCCTCCAACACAAGGCTAGGTAGAGTTAGACACCTAACCCTAACTCCTCCAACACAAGGTGAGGTAGAGTTAGACACCTAACCCTAACTCCCCCAACACAAGGCTAGGTAGAGTTAAACACCTAACCCTAACTCCTCCAACACAAGGTGAGGTAGAGTTAAACACCTAACCCTAACTCCTCCAACACAAGGCTAGGTAGAGTTAGACACCTAACCCTAACTCCTCCAACACAAGGTGAGGTAGAGTTAAACACCTAACCCTAACTCCTCCAACATAAGGCTAGGTAGAGTTAGACACCTAACCCTAACTCCTCCAACACAAGGCTAGGTAGAGTTAAACACCTAACCCTAACTACTCCAACACAAGGCTAGGTAGAGTTAAACACCTAACCCTAACTCCTCCAACACAAGAATAGGTAGAGTTAAACACCTAACCCTAACTCCTCCAACACAAGGCTAGGTAGAGTTAAACACCTAACCCTAACTCCTCCAACACAAGGCTAGGTAGAGTTAAACACCTAACCCTAACTCCTCCAACACAAGGCTAGGTAGAGTTAGACACCTAACCCTAACTCCTCCAACACAAGGCTAGATAGAGTTAAACACCTAACCCTAACTCCTCCAACACAAGGCTAGGTAGAGTTAAACACCTAACCCTAACTCCTCCAACACAAGGCTAGGTAGAGTTAAACACCTAACCCTAACTCCTCCAACACAAGACTAGGTAGAGTTAAACACCTAACCCTAACTCCTCCAACACAAGGCTAGGTAGAGTTAAACACCTAACCCTAACTCCTCCAACACAAGGCTAGGTAGAGTTAGACACCTAACCCTAACTCCTCCAACACAAGGCTAGATAGAGTTAAACACCTAACCCTAACTCCTCCAACACAAGGCTAGGTAGAGTTAGACACCTAACCCTAACTCCTCCAACACAAGGTGAGGTAGAGTTAAACACCTAAGCCTAACTCCTCCAACACAAGGCTAGGTAGAGTTAGACACCTAACCCTAACTCCTCCAACACAAGGCTAGGTAGAGTTAAACACCTAACCCTAACTACTCCAACACAAGGCTAGGTAGAGTTAGACACCTAACCCTAACTCCTCCAACACAAGGCTAGGTAGAGTTAAACACCTAACCCCTCCAACACAAGGGTAGGTAGAGTTAAACACCTAACCCTAACTCCTCCAACACAAGGCTAGGTAGAGTTAGACACCTAACCCTAAATCCTCCAACACAAGGCTAGGTAGAGTTAGACACCTAACCCTAACTCCTCCAACACAAGGTGAGGTAGAGTTAAACACCTAACCCTAACTCCTCCAACACAAGGCTAGGTAGAGTTAAACACCTAACCCTAACTCCTCCAACACAAGGTGAGGTAGAGTTAGACACCTAACCCTAACTCCCCCAACACAAGGCTAGGTAGAGTTAAACACCTAACCCTAACTCCTCCAACACAAGGTGAGGTAGAGTTAGACACCTAACCCTAACGCCCCCAACACAAGGCTAGGTAGAGTTAAACACCTAACCCTAACTCCTCCAACACAAGGCTAGGTAGAGTTAGACACCTAACCCTAACTCCTCCAACACAAGGTGAGGTAGAGTTAGACACCTAACCCTAACTCCCCCAACACAAGGCTAGGTAGAGTTAAACACCTAACCCTAACTCCTCCAACACAAGGTGAGGTAGAGTTAAACACCTAACCCTAACTCCTCCAACACAAGGCTAGGTAGAGTTAGACACCTAACCCTAACTCCTCCAACACAAGGTGAGGTAGAGTTAAACACCTAACCCTAACTCCTCCAACAGAAGGCTAGGTAGAGTTAGACACCTAACCCTAACTCCTCCAACACAAGGCTAGGTAGAGTTAGACACCTAACCCTAACTCCTCCAACACAAGGTGAGGTAGAGTTAAACACCTAACCCTAACTCCTCCAGCACAAGGCTAGGTAGAGTTAGACACCTAACCCTAACTCCTCCAACACAAGGTGAGGTAGAGTTAAACACCTAAGCCTAACTCCTCCAACACAAGGCTAGGTAGAGTTAAACACCTAACCCTAACTCCTCCAACACAAGGTGAGGTAGAGTTAAACACCTAACCCTAACTCCTCCAACATAAGGCTAGGTAGAGTTAGACACCTAACCCTAACTCCTCCAACACAAGGCTAGGTAGAGTTAAACACCTAACCCTAACTACTCCAACACAAGGCTAGGTAGAGTTAGACACCTAACCCTAACTCCTCCAACACAAGGCTAGGTAGAGTTAAACACCTAACCCTAACTCCTCCAACACAAGGCTAGGTAGAGTTAAACACCTAACCCTAACTCCTCCAACACAAGGCTAGGTAGAGTTAAACACCTAACCCTAACTCCTCCAACACAAGGCTAGGTAGAGTTAAACACCTAACCCTAACTCCTCCAACACAAGGCTAGGTAGAGTTAGACACCTAACCCTAACTCCTCCAACACAAGGCTAGATAGAGTTAAACACCTAACCCTAACTCCTCCAACACAAGGCTAGGTAGAGTTAAACACCTAACCCTAACTCCTCCAACACAAGGCTAGGTAGAGTTAAACACCTAACCCTTACTCCTCCAACACAAGGCTAGGTAGAGTTAAACACCTAACCCTAACTCCTCCAACACAAGGCTAGGTAGAGTTAAACATCTAACCCTAACTCCTCCAACACAAGGCTAGGTAGAGTTAGACACCTAACCCTAACTCCTCCAACACAAGGCTAGATAGAGTTAAACACCTAACCCTAACTCCTCCAACACAAGGCTAGGTAGAGTTAGACACCTAACCCTAACTCCTCCAACACAAGGTGAGGTAGAGTTAAACACCTAAGCCTAACTCCTCCAACACAAGGCTAGGTAGAGTTAGACACCTAACCCTAACTCCTCCAACACAAGGCTAGGTAGAGTTAAACACCTAACCCTAACTACTCCAACACAAGGCTAGGTAGAGTTAAACACCTAACCCTAACTCCTCCAACACAAGGCTAGGTAGAGTTAAACACCTAACCCCTCCAACAAAAGGGTAGGTAGAGTTAAACACCTAACCCTAACTCCTCCAACACAAGGCTAGGTAGAGCTAGACACCTAACCCTAAATCCTCCAACACAAGGTGAGGTAGAGTTAAACACCTAACCCTAACTCCTCCAACACAAGGCTAGGTAGAGTTAAACACCTAACCCTAACTCCTCCAACACAAGGTGAGGTAGAGTTAGACACCTAACCCTAACTCCCCCAACACAAGGCTAGGTAGAGTTAAACACCTAACCCTAACTCCTCCAACACAAGGTGAGGTAGAGTTAGACACCTAACCCTAACGCCCCCAACACAAGGCTAGGTAGAGTTAAAAACCTAACCCTAACTCCTCCAACACAAGGCTAGGTAGAGTTAGACACCTAACCCTAACTCCTCCAACACAAGGCTAGGTAGAGTTAGACACCTAACCCTAACTCCCCCAGCACAAGGCTAGGTAGAGTTAAACACCTAACCCTAACTCCTCCAACACAAAGTGAGGTAGAGTTAAACACCTAACCCTAACTCCTCCAACACAAGGCTAGGTAGAGTTAGACACCTAACCCTAACTCCTCCAACACAAGGTGAGGTAGAGTTAAACACCTAACCCTAACTCCTCCAACATAAGGCTAGGTAGAGTTAGACACCTAACCCTAACTCCTCCAACACAAGGCTAGGTAGAGTTAGACACCTAACCCTAACTCCTCCAACACAAGGTGAGATAGAGTTAAACACCTAACCCTAACTCCTCCAGCACAAGGCTAGGTAGAGTTAGACACCTAACCCTAACTCCTCCAACACAAGGTGAGGTAGAGTTAAACACCTAAGCCTAACTCCTCCAACACAAGGCTAGGTAGAGTTAAACACCTAGCCCTAACTCCTCCAACACAAGGCTAGGTAGAGTTAAACACCTAACCCTAACTCCTCCAACACAAGGCTAGGTAGAGTTAAACACCTAACCCTAACTCCTCCAACACAAGGCTAGGTAGAGTTAAACACCTAACCCTAACTCCTCCAACACAAGGCTAGGTAGAGTTAGACACCTAACCCTAACTCCTCCAACACAAGGTGAGGTAGAGTTAAACACCTAACCCTAACTCCTCCAACACAAGGCTAGGTAGAGTTAAACACCTAACCCTAACTCCTCCAACACAAGGCTAGGTAGAGTTAAACACCTAACCCTAACTCCTCCAACACAAGGCTAGGTAGAGTTAAACACCTAACCCTTACTCCTCCAACACAAGGCTAGATAGAGTTAAACACCTAACCCTAACTCCTCCAACACAAGGCTAGGTAGAGTTAGACACCTAACCCTAACTCCTCCAACACAAGGTGAGGTAGAGTTAAACACCTAACCCTAACTCCTCCAACACAAGACTAGGTAGAGTTAAACACCTAACCCTAACTCCTCCAACACAAGGCTAGGTAGAGTTAAACACCTAATCCTAACTCCTCCAACACAAGGTGAGGTAGAGTTAAACACCTAACCCTAGCTCCTGCAACACAAGGTGAGGTAGAGTTAGACACCTAACCCTAACTCCTCCAACACAAGGTGAGGTAGAGTTAGACATCTAACCCTAACTCCTCCAACACAAGGTGTGGTAGAGTTAGACAGCTAACCCTAACTCCTCCAACATAAGGTGAGGTAGAGTTAGACATCTAACCCTAACTCCTCCAACACAAGGTGAGGTAGAGTTAGACAGCTAACCCTAACTCCTCCAACATAAGGCTAGGTAGAGTTAAACACCTAACCCTAACTCCTCCAACACAAGGCGAGGTAGAGTTAAACACCTAACCCTAACTCCTCCAACACAAGGTGAGGTAGAGTTAAACACCTAACCCTAACTCCTCCAACACAAGGCTAGGTAGAGTTAAACACCTAACCCTAACTCCTCCAACACAAGGTGAGGTAGAGTTAGACACCTAACCCTAACTCCTCCAACACAAGGCGAGGTAGAGTTAAACACCTAACCCTAACTCCTCCAACACAAGGCTAGATAGAGTTAGATACCTAACCCTAACTCCTCCAACACAAGGCTAGGTAGATTTAAACACCTAACCCTAACTCCTCCAACACAAGGCGAGGTAGAGTTAAACACCTAACCCTAACTCCTCCAACACAAGGCGAGGTAGAGTTAGACACCTAACCCTAACTCCTCCAACACAAGGCAAGGTAGAGTTAAACACCTAACCCTAACTCCTCCAACACAAGACTAGGTAGAGTTAAACACCTAACCCTAACTCCTCCAACACAAGGCGAGGTAGAGTTAAACACCTAACCCTAACTCCTCCAACACACGGCTAGGTAGAGTTAAACACCTAGCCCTAACTCTTCCAACACAAGGCGAGGTAGAGTTAAACACCTAACCCTAACTCCTCCAACACAAGGCTAGGTAGAGTTAAACACCTAACCCTAACTCCTCCAACACAAGGCTAGGTAGAGTTAGACACCTAACCCTAACTCCTCCAACACAAGGTGAGGTAGAGTTAGACACCTAACCCTAACTCCTCTAACACAAGGCGAGGTAGAGTTAAACACCTAACCCTAACTCCTCCAACACAAGGCTATGTAGAGTTAAACACCTAACCCTAACTCCTCCAACACAAGGCTAGGTAGAGTTAAACACCTAACCCTAACTCCTCCAACACAAGGCGAAGTAGAGTTAGACACCTAACCCTAACTCCTCCAACACAAGGCGAGGTAGAGTTAAACACCTAACACTAACTCCTCCAACACAAGACTAGGTAGAGTTAAACCATTAACCCTAACTCCTCCAACACAAGACTAGGTAGAGTTAAACACCTAACCCTAACTCCTCCAACACAAGGTGAGGTAGAGTTAAACACCTAAGCCTAACTCCTCCAACACACGGCTAGGTAGAGTTAAACACCTAACCCTAACTCCTCCAACACAAGGCGAGGTAGAGTTAAACACCTAACCCTAACTCCTCCAACACAAGGCTAGGTAGAGTTAAACACCTAACCCTAACTCCTCCAACACAAGGCTAGGTAGAGTTAGACGCCTAACCCTAACTCCTCCAACACAAGGTGAGGTAGAGTTAGACACCTAACCCTAACTCCTCCAAAACAAGGCGAGGTAGAGTTAAACACCTAACCCTAACTCCTCCAACACAAGGCTAGGTAGAGTTAGACACCTAACCCTAACTCCTCCAACACAAGGCTAGGTAGAGTTAAACACCTAACCCTAACTCCTCCAACACAAGGCTAGGTAGAGTTAGACACCTAATCCTAACTCCTCCAACACAAGGCTAGGTAGAGTTAAACACCTAACCCTAACTCCTCCAACACAAGGCTAGGTAGAGTTAGACACCTAACCCTAACTCCTCCAACACAAGGTGAGGTAGAGTTAAACACCTAACCCTAACTCCTCCAACACAAGGCTAGGTAGAGTTAAACACCTAACCCTAACTCCTCCAACACAAGGTGAGGTAGAGTTAGACACCTAACCCTAACTCCCCCAACACAAGGCTAGGTAGAGTTAAACACCTAACCCTAACTCCTCCAACACAAGGTGAGGTAGAGTTAAACACCTAACCCTAACTCCTCCAACACAAGGCTAGGTAGAGTTAGACACCTAACCCTAACTCCTCCAACACAAGGTGAGGTAGAGTTAAACACCTAACCCTAACTCCTCCAACACAAGGCTAGGTAGAGTTAGACACCTAACCCTAACTCCTCCAACACAAGGCTAGGTAGAGTTAAACACCTAACCCTAACTACTCCAACACAAGGCTAGGTAGAGTTAGACACCTAACCCTAACTCCTCCAACACAAGGCTAGGTAGAGTTAAACACCTAACCCCTCCAACACAAGGCTAGGTAGAGTTAAACACCTAACCATAACTCCTCCAACACAAGGCTAGGTAGAGTTAAACACCTAACCCTAACTCCTCCAACACAAGGCTAGGTAGATTTAAACACCTAACCCTAACTCCTCCAACACAAGGTGAGGTAGAGTTAAACACCTAACCCTAACTCCTCCAACACAAGGCTAGGTAGAGTTAAACACCTACCCCTAACTCCTCCAACACAAGGCTAGGTAGAGTTAAACACCTAACCCTAACTCCTCCAACACAAGGCTAGGTAGAGTTAAACACCTAACCCTAACCCCTCCAACACAAGGCTAGGTAGAGTTAGACACCTAACCCTAACTCCTCCAACACAAAACTAGATAGAGTTAAACACCTAACCCTAACTCCTCCAACACAAGGCTAGGAAGAGTTAAACACCTAACCCTAACTCCTCCAACACAAGGTGAGGTAGAGTTAAACACCTACCCCTAACTCCTCCAACACAAGGCTAGGTAGAGTTAGACACCTAACCCTAAATCCTCCAACACAAGGCTAGGTAGAGTTAGACACCTAACCCTAACTCCTCCAACACAAGGTGAGGTAGAGTTAAACACCTAACCCTAACTCCTCCAACACAAGGCTAGGTAGAGTTAAACACCTAACCCTAACTCCTCCAACACAAGGTGAGGTAGAGTTAGACACCTAACCCTAACTCCCCCAACACAAGGCTAGGTAGAGTTAAACACCTAACCCTAACTCCTCCAACACAAGGTGAGGTAGAGTTAGACACCTAACCCTAACTCCCCCAACACAAGGCTAGGTAGAGTTAAACACCTAACCCTAACTCCTCCAACACAAGGCTAGGTAGAGTTAGACACCTAACCCTAACTCCTCCAACACAAGGTGAGGTAGAGTTAGACACCTAACCCTAACTCCCCCAACACAAGGCTAGGTAGAGTTAAACACCTAACCCTAACTCCTCCAACACAAGGTGAGGTAGAGTTAAACACCTAACCCTAACTCCTCCAACACAAGGCTAGGTAGAGTTAGACACCTAACCCTAACTCCTCCAACACAAGGTGAGGTAGAGTTAAACACCTAACCCTAACTCCTCCAACATAAGTCTAGGTAGAGTTAGACACCTAACCCTAACTCCTCCAACACAAGGCTAGGTAGAGTTAAACACCTAACCCTAACTACTCCAACACAAGGCTAGGTAGAGTTAGACACCTAACCCTAACTCCTCCAACACAAGGCTAGGTAGAGTTAAACACCTAACCCTAACTCCTCCAACACAAGGCTAGGTAGAGTTAAACACCTAACCCTAACTCCTCCAACACAAGGCTAGGTAGAGTTAAACACCTAACCCTAACTCCTCCAACAGAAGGCTAGGTAGAGTTAAACACCTAACCCTAACTACTCCAACACAAGGCTAGGTAGAGTTAGACACCTAACCCTAACTCCTCCAACACAAGGCTAGATAGAGTTAAACACCTAACCCTAACTCCTCCAACACAAGGCTAGGTAGAGTTAAACACCTAACCCTAACTCCTCCAACACAAGGCTAGGTAGAGTTAAACACCTAACCCTAACTCCTCCAACACAAGGCTAGGTAGAGTTAAACACCTAACCCTAACTCCTCCAACACAAGGATAGGTAGAGTTAGACACCTAACCCTAACTCCTCCAACACAAGGTGAGGTAGAGTTAAACACCTAAGCCTAACTCCTCCAACACAAGGCTAGGTAGAGTTAGACACCTAACCCTAACTCCTCCAACACAAGGCTAGGTAGAGTTAAACACCTAACCCTAACTACTCCAACACAAGGCTAGGTAGATTTAGACACCTAACCCTAACTCCTCCAACACAAGGCTAGGTAGAGTTAAACACCTAACCCCTCCAACACAAGGGTAGGTAGAGTTAAACACCTAACCCTAACTCCTCCAACACAAGGCTAGGTAGAGTTAAACACCTAACCCTAACTCCTCCAACACAAGGCTAGGTAGAGTTAAACACCTAACCCTAACTCCTCCAACACAAGGCTAGGTAGAGTTAGACACCTAACCCTAACTCCTCCAACACAAGGCTAGATAGAGTTAAACACCTAACCCTAACTCCTCCAACACAAGGCTAGGTAGAATTAAACACCTAACCCTAACTCCTCCAACACAAGGTGAGGTAGAGTTAAACACCTACCCCTAACTCCTCCAACACAAGGCTAGGTAGAGTTAGACACCTAACCCTAAATCCTCCAACACAAGGCTAGGTAGAGTTAGACACCTAACCCTAACTCCTCCAACACAAGGTGAGGTAGAGTTAAACACCTAACCCTAACTCCTCCAACACAAGGCTAGGTAGAGTTAAACACCTAACCGTAACTCCTCCAACACAAGGTGAGGTAGAGTTAGACACCTAACCCTAACTCCCCCAACACAAGGCTAGGTAGAGTTAAACACCTAACTCTAACTCCTCCAACACAAGGTGAGGTAGAGTTAGACACCTAACCCTAACTCCCCCAACACAAGGCTAGGTAGAGTTAAACACCTAACCCTAACTCCTCCAACACAAGGCTAGGTAGAGTTAGACACCTAACCCTAACTCCTCCAACACAAGGTGAGGTAGAGTTAGACACCTAACCCTAACTCCCCCAACACAAGGCTAGGTAGAGTTAAACACCTAACCCTAACTCCTCCAACACAAGGTGAGGTAGAGTTAAACACCTAACCCTAACTCCTCCAACACAAGGCTAGGTAGAGTTAGACACCTAACCCTAACTCCTCCAACACAAGGTGAGGTAGAGTTTAACACCTAACCCTAACTCCTCCAACATAAGGCTAGGTAGAGTTAGACACCTAACCCTAACTCCTCCAACACAAGGCTAGATAGAGTTAAACACCTAACCCTAACTACTCCAACACAAGGCTAGGTAGAGTTAGACACCTAACCCTAACTCCTCCAACACAAGGCTAGGTAGAGTTAAACACCTAACCCTAACTCCTCCAACACAAGGCTAGGTAGAGTTAAACACCTAACCCTAACTCCTCCAACACAAGGCTAGGTAGAGTTAAACACCTAACCCTAACTCCTCCAACACAAGGCTAGGTAGAGTTAAACACCTAACCCTAACTCCTCCAACACAAGGCTAGGTAGAGTTAGACACCTAACCCTAACTCCTCCAACACAAGGCTAGATAGAGCTAAACACCTAACCCTAACTCCTCCAACACAAGGCTAGGTAGAGTTAAACACCTAACCCTAACTCCTCCAACACAAGGTGAGGTAGAGTTAAACACCTAACCCTAACTCCTCCAACACAAGGCTAGGTAGAGTTAAACACCTACCCCTAACTCCTCCAACACAAGGCTAGGTAGAGTTAGACACCTAACCCTAAATCCTCCAACACAAGGCTAGGTAGAGTTAAACACCTAACCCTAACTCCTCCAACACAAGGCTAGGTAGAGTTAAACACCTAACCCTAACTCCTCCAACACAAGGCTAGGTAGAGTTAGACACCTAACCCTAACTCCTCCAACACAAGGCTAGATAGAGTTAAACACCTAACCCTAACTCCTCCAACACAAGGCTAGGTAGAGTTAAACACCTAACCCTAACTCCTCCAACACAAGGTGAGGTAGAGTTAAACACCTAACCCTAACTCCTCCAACACAAGGCTAGTTAGAGTTAAACACCTACCCCTAACTCCTCCAACACAAGGCTAGGTAGAGTTAGACACCTAACCCTAAATCCTCCAACACAAGGCTAGGTAGAGTTAAACACCTAACCCTAACTCCTCCAACACAAGGCTAGGTAGAGTTAGACACCTAACCCTAACTCCTCCAACACAAGGTGAGGTAGAGTTAAACACCTAACCCTAACTCCTCCAACACAAGGCTAGGTAGAGTTAAACACCTAACCCTAACTCCTCCAACACAAGGTGAAGTAGAGTTAAACACCTAACCCTAACTCCCGCAACACAAGGCTAGGTAGAGTTAAACACCTAAGCCTAACTCCTCCAACACAAGGTGAGGTAGAGTTAAACACCTAACCCTAACTCCTCCAACACAAGGCTAGGTAGAGTTAGACACCTAACCCTAACTCCTCCAACACAAGGTGAGGTAGAGTTAAACACCTAACCCTAACTCCTCCAACACAAGGCTAGGTAGAGTTAGACACCTAACCCTAACTCCTCCAACACAAGGCTAGGTAGAGTTAAACACCTAACCCTAACTACTCCAACACAAGGCTAGGTAGAGTTAGACACCTAACCCTAACTCCTCCAACACAAGGCTAGGTAGAGTTAAACACCTAACTCCTCCAACACAAGGGTAGGTAGAGTTAAACACCTAACCCTAACTCCTCCAACACAAGGCTAGGTAGAGTTAAACACCTAACCCTAACTCCTCCAACACAAGGCTAGGTAGAGTTAAACACCTAACCCTAACTCCTCCAACACAAGGCTAGGTAGAGTTAGACACGTAACCCTAACTCCTCCAACACAAGGCTAGATATAGTTAAACACCTAACCCTAACTCCTCCAACACAAGGCTAGGTAGAGTTAAACACCTAACCCTAACTCCTCCAACACAAGGTGAGGTAGAGTTAAACACCTACCCCTAACTCCTCCAACACAAGGCTAGGTAGAGTTAGACACCTAACCCTAAATCCTCCAACACAAGGCTAGGTAGAGTTAGACACCTAACCCTAACTCCTCCAACACAAGGTGAGGTAGAGTTAAACTCCTAACCCTAACTCCTCCAACACAAGGCTAGGTAGAGTTAAACACCTAACCCTAACTCCTCCAACACAAGGTGAGGTAGAGTTAGACACCTAACCCTAACTCCCCCAACACAAGGCTAGGTAGAGTTAAACACCTAACCCTAACTCCTCCAACACAAGGTGAGGTAGAGTTAGACACCTAACCCTAACGCCCCCAACACAAGGCTAGGTAGAGTTAAACACCTAACCCTAACTCCTCCAACACAAGGCTAGGTAGAGTTAGACACCTAACCCTAACTCCTCCAACACAAGGTGAGGTAGAGTTAGACACCTAACCCTAACTCCCCCAACACAAGGCTAGGTAGAGTTAAACACCTAACCCTAACTCCTCCAACACAAGGTGAGGTAGAGTTAAACACCTAACCCTAACTCCTCCAACACAAGGATAGGTAGAGTTAGACACCTAACCCTAACTCCTCCAACACAAGGGTGAGGTAGAGTTAAACACCTAACCCTAACTCCTCCAACATAAGGCTAGGTAGAGTTAGACACCTAACCCTAACTCCTCCAACACAAGGCTAGGTAGAGTTAAACACCTAACCCTAACTACTCCAACACAAGGCTAGGTAGAGTTAGACACCTAACCCTAACTCCTCCAACACAAGGCTAGGTAGAGTTAAACACCTAACCCTAACTCCTCCAACACAAGGCTAGGTAGAGTTAAACACCTAACCCTAACTCCTCCAACACAAGGCTAGGTAGAGTTAAACACCTAACCCTAACTCCTCCAACACAAGGCTAGGTAGAGTTAAACACCTAACCCTAACTCCTCCAACACAAGGCTAGGTAGAGTTAGACACCTAACCCTAACTCCTCCAACACAAGGCTAGATAGAGCTAAACACCTAACCCTAACTCCTCCAACACAAGGCTAGGTAGAGTTAGACACCTAACCCTAACTCCTCCAACATAAGGTGAGGTAGAGTTAAACACCTAAGCCTAACTCCTCCAACACAAGGCTAGGTAGAGTTATACACCTAACCCTAACTCCTCCAACACAAGGCTAGGTAGAGTTAAACACCTAACCCTAACTACTCCAACACAAGGCTAGGTAGAGTTAGACACCTAACCCTAACTCCTCCAACACAAGGCTAGGTAGAGTTAAACACCTAACCCCTCCAACACAAGGGTAGGTAGAGTTAAACACCTAACCCTAACTCCTCCAACACAAGGCTAGGTAGAGTTAAACACCTAACCCTAACTCCTCCAACACAAGGCTAGGTAGAGTTAAACACCTAACCCTAACTCCTCCAACACAAGGCTAGGTAGAGTTAGACACCTAACCCTAACTCCTCCAACACAAGGCTAGATAGAGTTAAACACCTAACCCTAACTCCTCCAACACAAGGCTAGGTAGAGTTAAACACCTAACCCTAACTCCTCCAACATAAGGTGAGGTAGAGTTAAACACCTACCCCTAACTCCTCCAACACAAGGCTAGGTAGAGTTAGACACCTAACCCTAAATCCTCCAACACAAGGCTAGGTAGAGTTAGACACCTAACCCTAACTCCTCCAACACAAGGTGAGGTAGAGTTAAACACCTAACCCTAACTCCTCCAACACAAGGCTAGGTAGAGTTAAACACCTAACCCTAACTCCTCCAACACAAGGTGAGGTAGAGTTAGACACCTAACCCTAACTCCCCCAACACAAGGCTAGGTAGAGTTAAACACCTAACCCTAACTCCTCCAACACAAGGTGAGGTAGAGTTAGACACCTAACCCTAACTCCCCCAACACAAGGCTAGGTAGAGTTAAACACCTAACCCTAACTCCTCCAACACAAGGCTAGGTAGAGTTAGACACCTAACCCTAACTCCTCCAACACAAGGTGAGGTAGAGTTAGACACCTAACCCTAACTCCCCCAACACAAGGCTAGGTAGAGTTAAACACCTAACCCTAACTCCTCCAACACAAGGTGAGGTAGAGTTAAACACCTAACCCTAACTCCTCCAACACAAGGCTAGGTAGAGTTAGACACCTAACCTTAACTCCTCCAACACAAGGTGAGGTAGAGTTAAACACCTAACCCTAACTCCTCCAACATAAGGCTAGGTAGAGTTAGACACCTAACCCTAACTCCTCCAACACAAGGCTAGGTAGAGTTAAACACCTAACCCTAACTACTCCAACACAAGGCTAGGTAGAGTTAGACACCTAACCCTAACTCCTCCAACACAAGGCTAGGTAGAGTTAAACACCTAACCCTAACTCCTTCAACACAAGGCTAGGTAGAGTTAAACACCTAACCCTAACTCCTCCAACACAAGGCTAGGTAGAGTTAAACACCTAACCCTAACTCCTCCAACACAAGGCTAGGTAGAGTTAAACACCTAACCCTAACTCCTCCAACACAAGGCTAGGTAGAGTTAGACACCTAACCCTAACTCCTCCAACACAAGGCTAGATAGAGCTAAACACCTAACCCTAACTCCTCCAACACAAGGCTAGTTAGAGTTAAACACCTAACCCTAACTCCTCCAACACAAGGTGATGTAGAGTTAAACACCTAACCCTAACTCCTCCAACACAAGGCTAGGTAGAGTTAAACACCTACCCCTAACTCCTCCAACACAAGGCTAGGTAGAGTTAGACACCTTACCCTAAATCCTCCAACACAAAGTGAGGTAGAGTTAAACACCTAACCCTAACTCCTCCAACACAAGGCTAGGTAGAGTTAAACACCTAACCCTAACTCCTCCAACACAAGGCTAGATAGAGTTAAACACCTAACCCTAACTCCTCCAACACAAGGCTAGGTAGAGTTAAACACCTAACCCTAACTCCTCCAACACAAGGTGAGGTAGAGTTAAACACCTAACCCTAACTCCTCCAACACAAGGCTCGGTAGAGTTAAACACCTACCCCTAACTCCTCCAACACAAGGCTAGGTAGAGTTAGACACCTAACCCTAACTCCTCCAACACAAGGCTAGGTAGAGTTAAACACCTAACCCTAACTCCTCCAACACAAGGCTAGGTAGAGTTAGACACCTAACCCTAACTCCTCCAACACAAGGTGAGGTAGAGTTAAACACCTAACCCTAACTCCTCCAACACAAGGCTAGGTAGAGCTAAACACATAACCCTAACTCCTCCAACACAAGGTGAAGTAGAGTTAAACACCTAACCCTAACTCCCGCAACACAAGGCTAGGTAGAGTTAAACACCTAAGCCTAACTCCTCCAACACAAGGTGAGGTAGAGTTAAACACCTAACCCTAACTCCTCAAACACAAGGCTAGGTAGAGTTAGACACCTAACCCTAACTCCTCCAACACAAGGTGAGGTAGAGTTAAACACCTAACCCTAACTCCTCCAACACAAGGCTAGGTAGAGTTAGACACCTAACCCTAACTCCTCCAACACAAGGCTAGGTAGAGTTAAACACCTAACCCCTCCAACACAAGGCTAGGTAGAGTTAAACACCTAACCCTAACTCCTCCAACACAAGGCTAGGTAGAGTTAAACACCTAACCCTAACTCCTCCAACACAAGGCTAGGTAGAGTTAAACACCTAACCCTAACTCCTCCAACACAAGGCTAGGTAGAGTTAGACACGTAACCCTAACTCCTCCAACACAAGGCTAGATAGAGTTAAACACCTAACCCTAACTCCTCCAACATAAGTCTAGGTAGAGTTAAACACCTAACCCTAACTCCTCCAACACAAGGTGAGGTAGAGTTAAACACCTACCCCTAAGTCCTCCAACACAAGGCTAGGTAGAGTTAGACACCTAACCCTAAATCCTCCAACACAAGGCTAGGTAGAGTAAGACACCTAACCCTAACTCCTCCAACACAAGGTGAGGTAGAGTTAAACACCTAACCCTAACTCCTCCAACACAAGGCTAGGTAGAGTTAAACACCTAACCCTAACTCCTCCAACACAAGGTGAGGTAGAGTTAGACACCTAACCCTAACTCCCCCAACACAAGGCTAGGTAGAGTTAAACACCTAACCCTAACTCCTCCAACACAAGGTGAGGTAGAGTTAGACACCTAACCCTAACGCCCCCAACACAAGGCTAGGTAGAGTTAAACACCTAACCCTAACTCCTCCAACACAAGGCTAGGTAGAGTTAGACACCTAACCCTAACTCCTCCAACACAAGGTGAGGTAGAGTTAGACACCTAACCCTAACTCCCCCAACACAAGGCTAGGTAGAGTTAAACACCTAACCCTAACTCCTCCAACACAAGGTGAGGTAGAGTTAAACACCTAACCCTAACTCCTCCAACACAAGGCTAGGTAGAGTTAGAAACCTAACCCTAACTCCTCCAACACAAGGTGAGGTAGAGTTAAACACCTAACCCTAACTCCTCCAACATAAGGCTAGGTAGAGTTAGACACCTAACCCTAACTCCTCCAACACAAGGCTAGGTAGAGTTAAACACCTAACCCTAACTACTCCAACACAAGGCTAGGTAGAGTTAGACACCTAACCCTAACTCCTCCAACACAAGGCTAGGTAGAGTTAAACACCTAACCCTAACTCCTCCAACACAAGGCTAGGTAGAGTTAAACACCTAACCCTAACTCCTCCAACACAAGGCTAGGTAGAGTTAAACACCTAACCCTAACTCCTCCAACACAAGGCTAGGTAGAGTTAAACACCTAACCCTAACTCCTCCAACACAAGGCTAGATAGAGTTAAACACCTAACCCTAACTCCTCCAACACAAGGCTAGGTAGAGTTAAACACCTAACCCTAACTCCTCCAACACAAGGCTAGGTAGAGTTAAACACCTAACCCTAACTCCTCCAACACAAGGCTAGGTAGAGTTAAACACCTAACCCTAACTCCTCCAACACAAGGCTAGTTAGAGTTAGACACCTAACCCTAACTCCTCCAACACAAGGCTAGATAGAGTTAAACACCTAACCCTAACTCCTCCAACACAAGGCTAGGTAGAGTTAGACACCTAACCCTAACTCCTCCAACACAAGGTGAGGTAGAGTTAAACACCTAAGCCTAACTCCTCCAACACAAGGCTAGGTAGAGTTAGACACCTAACCCTAACTCCTCCAACACAAGGCTAGGTAGAGTTAAACACCTAACCCTAACTACTCCAACACAAGGCTAGGTAGAGTTAGACACCTAACCCTAACTCCTCCAACACAAGGCTAGGTAGAGTTAAACACCTAACCCCTCCAACACAAGGGTAGGTAGAGTTAAACACCTAACCCTAACTCCTCCAACACAAGGCTAGGTAGAGTTAGACACCTAAACCTAAATCCTCCAACACAAGGCTAGGTAGAGTTAGACACCTAACCCTAACTCCTCCAACACAAGGTGAGGTAGAGTTAAACACCTAACCCTAACTCCTCCAACACAAGGCTAGGTAGAGTTAAACACCTAACCCTAACTCCTCCAACACAAGGTGAGGTAGAGTTAGACACCTAACCCTAACTCCCCCAACACAAGGCTAGGTAGAGTTAAACACCTAACCCTAACTCCTCCAACACAAGGTGAGGTAGAGTTAGACACCTAACCCTAACGCCCCCAACACAAGGCTAGGTAGAGTTAAACACCTAACCCTAACTCCTCCAACACAAGGCTAGGTAGAGTTAGACACCTAACCCTAACTCCTCCAACACAAGGTGAGGTAGAGTTAGACACCTAACCCTAACTCCCCCAACACAAGGCTAGGTAGAGTTAAACACCTAACCCTAACTCCTCCAACACAAGGTGAGGTAGAGTTAAACACCTAACCCTAACTCCTCCAACACAAGGCTAGGTAGAGTTAGACACCTAACCCTAACTCCTCCAACACAAGGTGAGGTAGAGTTAAACACCTAACCCTAACTCATCCAACATAAGGCTAGGTAGAGTTAGACACCTAACCCTAACTCCTCCAACACAAGGCTAGGTAGAGTTAAACACCTAACCCTAACTACTCCAACACAAGGCTAGGTAGAGTTAGACACCTAACCCTAACTCCTCCAACACAAGGCTAGGTAGAGTTAAACACCTAACCCTAACTCCCCCAACACAAGGCTAGGTAGAGTTAAACACCTAACCCTAACTCCTCCAACACAAGGCTAGGTAGAGTTAAACACCTAACCCTAACTCCTCCAACACAAGGCTAGGTAGAGTTAAACACCTAACCCTAACTCCTCCAACACAAGGCTAGGTAGAGTTAGACACCTAACCCTAACTCCTCCAACACAAGGCTATATAGAGTTAAACACCTAACCCTAACTCCTCCAACACAAGGCTAGGTAGAATTAAACACCTAACCCTAACTCCTCCAACACAAGGCTAGGTAGAGTTAGACACCTAACCCTAACTCCTCCAACACAAGGCGAGGTAGAGTTAAACACCTAAGCCTAACTCCTCCAACACAAGGCTAGGTAGAGTTAGACACCTAACCCTAACTCCTCCAACACAAGGCTAGGTAGAGTTAAACACCTAACCCTAACTACTCCAACACAAGGCTAGGTAGAGTTAGACACCTAACCCTAACTCCTCCAACACAAGGTCAGGTAGAGTTAAACACCTAACCCTAACTACTCCAACACAAGGCTAGGTAGAGTTAAACACCTAACCCTAACTCCTCCAACACAAGGTCAGGTAGAGATAAACACCTAACCCTAACTACTCCAACACAAGGCTAGGTAGAGTTAAACACCTATCCCTAACTTCTCCAACAAAAGGCTAGGTAGAGCTAAACACCTAACCCTAACTCCTCCAACACAAGGTGAGGTAGAGTTAGACACCTAACCCTAACTCCTCCAACACAAGGTGAGGTAGAGTTAAACACCTAACCCTAACTCCTCCAACACAAGGTGAGGTAGAGTTAAACACCTAACCCTAACTCCTCCAACACAAGGCTAGGTAGAGTTAGACACCTAACCCTAACTCCTCCAACACAAGACTAGGTAGAGTTAGACACCTAACCCTAACTCCTCCAACACAAGGCTAGGTAGAGTTAGACACCTAACCCTAACTCCTCCAACACAAGGTGAGGTAGAGTTAGACACCTAACCCTAACTCCTCCAATACACGGCTAGGTAGAGTTGAACACCTAACCCTAACTCCTCCAACACAAGGCTAGGTAGAGTTAAACACCTAACTCTAACTCCTCCAACACAAGGTGAGGTAGAGTTAGACACCTAACCCTAACTCCTCCAACACAAGGCTAGGTAGAGTTAGACACCTAACCCTAACTCCTCCAACACAAGGTAGGTAGAGTTAAACACCTAATCCTAACTCCTCCAGCACAAGGCTAGGTAGAGTTAGACACCTAACCCTAACTCCTCCAACACAAGGTGAGGTAGAGTTAAACACCTAACCCTAACTCCTCCAACACAAGGCTAGGTAGAGTTAAACACCTAACCCTAACTCCTCCAACACAAGGCTAGGTAGAGTTAAACACCTAACCCTAACTCCTCCAACACAAGGCTAGGTAGAGTTAAACACCTAACCCTAACTCCTCCAACACAAGGCTAGGTAGAGTTAAACACCTAACCCTAACTCCTCCAACACAAGGTGAGGTAGAGTTAGACACCTAACCCTAACTCCTCCAACACAAGGTGAGGTAGAGTTAAACACCTAACCCTAACTCCTCCAACACAAGGCTAGGTAGAGTTAGACACCTAACCCTAACTCCTCCAACACAAGGCTAGGTAGAGTTAAACACCTAACCCTAACTCCTCCAACACAAGGCTAGGTAGAGTTAAACACCTAACCCTAACTCCTCCAACACAAGGCTAGGTAGAGTTAAACACCTAAACCTAACTCCTCCAACACAAGGCTAGGTAGAGTTAAACACCTAACCCTAACTCCTCCAACACAAGGCTAGGTAGAGTTAAACACCTAACCCTTACTCCTCCAACACAAGGCTAGGTAGAGTTAAACACCTAACTCTAACTCCTCCAACACAAGGTGGGGTAGAGTTAAACACCTAACCCAAACTCCTCCAACACAAGGCTAGGTAGAGTTAAACACCTAACCCTAACTCCTCCAACACAAGGCTAGGTAGAGTTAAACACCTAACCCTAACTCCTCCAACACAAGGCTAGGTAGAGCTAAACACCTAACCCTAACTCCTCCAACACAAGGCTAGGTAGAGTTAAACACCTAATCCTAACTCCTCCAACACAAGGCTAGGTAGAGTTAAACACCTAAACCTAACTCCTCCAACACAAGGCTAGGTAGAGTTAAACACCTAACCCTAACTCCTCCAACACAAGGCTAGGTAGAGTTAAACACCTAACCCTTACTCCTCCAACACAAGGCTAGGTAGAGTTAAACACCTAACTCTAACTCCTCCAACACAAGGTGGGGTAGAGTTAAACACCTAACCCTAACTCCTCCAACACAAGGTGAGGTAGAGTTAGACACCTAACCCTAACTCCTCCAATACACGGCTAGGTAGAGTTGAACACCTAACCCTAACTCCTCCAACACAAGGCTAGGTAGAGTTAAACACCTAACTCTAACTCCTCCAACACAAGGTGAGGTAGAGTTAGACACCTAACCCTAACTCCTCCAACACAAGGCTAGGTAGAGTTAGACACCTAACCCTAACTCCTCCAACACAAGGTAGGTAGAGTTAAACACCTAATCCTAACTCCTCCAGCACAAGGCTAGGTAGAGTTAGACACCTAACCCTAACTCCTCCAACACAAGGTGAGGTAGAGTTAAACACCTAACCCTAACTCCTCCAACACAAGGCTAGGTAGAGTTAAACACCTAACCCTAACTCCTCCAACACAAGGCTAGGTAGAGTTAAACACCTAACCCTAACTCCTCCAACACAAGGCTAGGTAGAGTTAAACACCTAACCCTAACTCCTCCAACACAAGGCTAGGTAGAGTTAAACACCTAACCCTAACTCCTCCAACACAAGGTGAGGTAGAGTTAGACACCTAACCCTAACTCCTCCAACACAAGGTGAGGTAGAGTTAAACACCTAACCCTAACTCCTCCAACACAAGGCTAGGTAGAGTTAGACACCTAACCCTAACTCCTCCAACACAAGGCTAGGTAGAGTTAAACACCTAACCCTAACTCCTCCAACACAAGGCTAGGTAGAGTTAAACACCTAACCCTAACTCCTCCAACACAAGGCTAGGTAGAGTTAAACACCTAAACCTAACTCCTCCAACACAAGGCTAGGTAGAGTTAAACACCTAACCCTAACTCCTCCAACACAAGGCTAGGTAGAGTTAAACACCTAACCCTTACTCCTCCAACACAAGGCTAGGTAGAGTTAAACACCTAACTCTAACTCCTCCAACACAAGGTGGGGTAGAGTTAAACACCTAACCCTAACTCCTCCAACACAAGGCTAGGTAGAGTTAAACACCTAACCCTAACTCCTCCAACACAAGGCTAGGTAGAGTTAAACACCTAACCCTAACTCCTCCAACACAAGGCTAGGTAGAGCTAAACACCTAACCCTAACTCCTCCAACACAAGGCTAGGCAGAGTTAAACACCTAATCCTAACTCCTCCAACACAAGGCTAGGTAGAGTTAAACACCTAACCCTAACTCCTCCAACACAAGGCTAGGTAGAGTTAAACACCTAACCCTAACTCCTTCAACACAAGGCTAGGTAGAGTTAAACACCTAACCCTAACTCCTCCAACACAAGGCTAGGTAGAGTTAAACACCTAACCCTAACTACTCCAACACAAGGCGAGGTAGAGTTAAACACCTAACCCTAACTCCTCCAACACAAGGCTAGGTAGAGTTAAACACCTAACCCTAACTCCTCCAACACAAGGCTAGGTAGAGTTAAACACCTAACTCCTCCAACAGAAGGTGAGGTAGAGTTAGACACCTAACCCTAACTCCTCCAACACAAGGCTAGGTAGAGTTAGACACCTAACCCTAACTCCTCCAACACAAGGCTAGGTAGAGTTAGACACCTAACCCTAACTCCTCCAACACAAGGCGAGGTAGAGTTAAACACCTAACCCTAACCCCTCCAACACAAGGCTAGGTAGAGTTAAACACCTAACCCTAACTCCTCCAACACAAGGCTAGGTAGAGTTAAACACCTAATCCTAACTCCTCCAACACAAGGCCAGGTAGAGTTAAACACCTAACCCTAACTCCTCCAACACAAGGCTAGGTAGAGTTAAACACCTAACCCTAACTCCTCCAACACAAGGCTAGGTAGAGTTAAACACCTAACCCTAACTCCTCCAACACAAGGCTAGGTAGAGTTAAACACCTAACCCTAACTCCTCCAACACAAGGTGAGGTAGAGTTAGACACCTAACCCTAACTCCTCCAACACAAGGCGAGGTAGAGTTAAACACCTAACCCTAACTCCTCCAACACAAGGCTAGGTAGAGTTAAACACCTAACCCTAACTCCTCCAACACAAGGCTAGGTAGAGTTAAACACCTAACCCTAACTCCTCCAACTCAAGGCTAGGTAGAGTTAAACACCTAACCCTAACTCCTCCAACACAAGGCTAGGTAAAGTTAGACACCTAACCCTAACTCCTCCAACACAAGGCGAGGTAGAGTTAAACACCTAACCCTTACTCCTCCAACACAAGGCTAGGTAGAGTTAGACACCTAACCCTAACACCTCCAACACAAGGTGAGGTAGAGTTAAACACCTAACCCTAACTCCTCCAACACAAGGCTAGGTAGAGTTAAACACCTAACCCTAACTCCTCCAACACAAGGCTAGGTAGAGTTAAACACCTAACCCTAACTCCTCCAACACAAGGCTAGGTAGAGTTAAACACCTAACCCTAACTCCTCCAACACAAGGCTAGGTAGAGTTAAACACCTAACCCTAACTCCTCCAACACAAGGTCATGTAGAGTTAAACACCTAACCCTAACTACTCCAACACAAGGCTAGGTAGAGTTAAACACCTACCCTAACTTCTCCAACACAAGGCTAGGTAGAGTTAAACACCTAACCCTAACTCCTCCAACACAAGGTGAGGTAGAGTTAAACACCTAACCCTAACTCCTCCAGCACAAGGCTAGGTAGAGTTAGACACCTAACCCTAACTCCTCCAACACAAGGTGAGGTAGAGTTAAACACCTAACCCTAACTCCTCCAGCACAAGGCTAGGTAGAGTTAGACACCTAACCCTAACTCCTCCAACACAAGGTGAGGTAGAGTTAGACACCTAACCCTAACTCCTCCAACACAAGGCTAGGTAGAGTTAGACACCTAATCCTAACTCCTCCAACACAAGGCAAGGTAGAGTTAGACACCTAACCCTAACTCCTCCAACACAAGGCTAGGTAGAGTTAAACACCTAACCCTAACTACTCCAACACAAGGCTAGGTAGAGTTAGACACCTAACCCTAACTCCTCCAACACAAGGCTAGGTAGAGTTAAACACCTAACCCCTCCAACACAAGGGTAGGTAGAGTTAAACACCTAACCCTAACTCCTCCAACACAAGGCTAGGTAGAGTTAGACACCTAACCCTAAATCCTCCAACACAAGGCTAGGTAGAGTTAGACACCTAACCCTAACTCCTCCAACACAAGGTGAGGTAGAGTTAAACACCTAACCCTAACTCCTCCAACACAAGGCTAGGTAGAGTTAAACACCTAACCCTAACTCCTCCAACACAAGGTGAGGTAGAGTTAGACACCTAACCCTAACTCCCCCAACACAAGGCTAGGTAGAGTTAAACACCTAACCCTAACTCCTCCAACACAAGGTGAGGTAGAGTTAGACACCTAACCCTAACGCACCCAACACAAGGCTAGGTAGAGTTAAACACCTAACCCTAACTCCTCCAACACAAGGCTAGGTAGAGTTAGACACCTAACCCTAACTCCTCCAACACAAGGTGAGGTAGAGTTAGACACCTAACCCTAACTCCCCCAACACAAGGCTAGGTAGAGTTAAACACCTAACCCTAACTCCTCCAACACAAGGTGAGGTAGAGTTAAACACCTAACCCTAACTCCTCCAACACAAGGCTAGGTAGAGTTAGACACCTAACCCTAACTCCTCCAACACAAGGTGAGGTAGAGTTAAACACCTAACCCTAACTCATCCAACATAAGGCTAGGTAGAGTTAGACACCTAACCCTAACTCCTCCAACACAAGGCTAGGTAGAGTTAAACACCTAACCCTAACTACTCCAACACAAGGCTAGGTAGAGTTAGACACCTAACCCTAACTCCTCCAACACAAGGCTAGGTAGAGTTAAACACCTAACCCTAACTCCCCCAACACAAGGCTAGGTAGGGTTAAACACCTAACCCTAACTCCTCCAACACAAGGCTAGGTAGAGTTAAACACCTAACCCTAACTCCTCCAACACAAGGCTAGGTAGAGTTAAACACCTAACCCTAACTCCTCCAACACAAGGCTAGGTAGAGTTAGACACCTAACCCTAACTCCTCCAACACAAGGCTATATAGAGTTAAACACCTAACCCTAACTCCTCCAACACAAGGCTAGTTAGAATTAAACACCTAACCCTAACTCCTCCAACACAAGGTTAGGTAGAGTTAGACACCTAACCCTAACTCCTCCAACACAAGGCGAGGTAGAGTTAAACACCTAAGCCTAACTCCTCCAACACAAGGCTAGGTAGAGTTAGACACCTAACCCTAACTCCTCCAACACAAGGCTAGGTAGAGTTAAACACCTAACCCTAACTACTCCAACACAAGGCTAGGTAGAGTTAGACACCTAACCCTAACTCCTCCAACACAAGGTCAGGTAGAGTTAAACACCTAACCCTAACTACTCCAACACAAGGCTAGGTAGAGTTAAACACCTAACCCTAACTCCTCCAACACAAGGTCAGGTAGAGATAAACACCTAACCCTAACTACTCCAACACAAGGCTAGGTAGAGTTAAACACCTATCCCTAACTTCTCCAACAAAAGGCTAGGTAGAGTTAAACACCTAACCCTAACTCCTCCAACACAAGGTGAGGTAGAGTTAGACACCTAACCCTAACTCCTCCAACACAAGGTGAGGTAGAGTTAAACACCTAACCCTAACTCCTCCAACACAAGGTGAGGTAGAGTTAAACACCTAACCCTAACTCCTCCAACACAAGGCTAGGTAGAGTTAGACACCTAACCCTAACTCCTCCAACACAAGACTAGGTAGAGTTAGACACCTAACCCTAACTCCTCCAACACAAGGCTAGGTAGAGTTAGACACCTAACCCTAACTCCTCCAACACAAGGTGAGGTAGAGTTAGACACCTAACCCTAACTCCTCCAATACACGGCTAGGTAGAGTTGAACACCTAACCCTAACTCCTCCAACACAAGGCTAGGTAGAGTTAAACACCTAACCCTAACTCCTCCAACACAAGGTGAGGTAGAGTTAGACACCTAACCCTAACTCCCCCAACACAAGGCTAGGTAGAGTTAAACACCTAACCCTAACTCCTCCAACACAAGGTGAGGTAGAGTTAAACACCTAACCCTAACTCCTCCAACACAAGGCTAGGTAGAGTTAGACACCTAACCCTAACTCCTCCAACACAAGGTGAGGTAGAGTTAAACACCTAACCCTAACTCATCCAACATAAGGCTAGGTAGAGTTAGACACCTAACCCTAACTCCTCCAACACAAGGCTAGGTAGAGTTAAACACCTAACCCTAACTACTCCAACACAAGGCTAGGTAGAGTTAGACACCTAACCCTAACTCCTCCAACACAAGGCTAGGTAGAGTTAAACACCTAACCCTAACTCCCCCAACACAAGGCTAGGTAGGGTTAAACACCTAACCCTAACTCCTCCAACACAAGGCTAGGTAGAGTTAAACACCTAACCCTAACTCCTCCAACACAAGGCTAGGTAGAGTTAAACACCTAACCCTAACTCCTCCAACACAAGGCTAGGTAGAGTTAGACACCTAACCCTAACTCCTCCAACACAAGGCTATATAGAGTTAAACACCTAACCCTAACTCCTCCAACACAAGGCTAGGTAGAATTAAACACCTAACCCTAACTCCTCCAACACAAGGCTAGGTAGAGTTAGACACCTAACCCTAACTCCTCCAACACAAGGCGAGGTAGAGTTAAACACCTAAGCCTAACTCCTCCAACACAAGGCTAGGTAGAGTTAGACACCTAACCCTAACTCCTCCAACACAAGGCTAGGTAGAGTTAAACACCTAACCCTAACTACTCCAACACAAGGCTAGGTAGAGTTAGACACCTAACCCTAACTCCTCCAACACAAGGTCAGGTAGAGTTAAACACCTAACCCTAACTACTCCAACACAAGGCTAGGTAGAGTTAAACACCTAACCCTAACTCCTCCAACACAAGGTCAGGTAGAGATAAACACCTAACCCTAACTACTCCAACACAAGGCTAGGTAGAGTTAAACACCTATCCCTAACTTCTCCAACAAAAGGCTAGGTAGAGTTAAACACCTAACCCTAACTCCTCCAACACAAGGTGAGGTAGAGTTAGACACCTAACCCTAACTCCTCCAACACAAGGTGAGGTAGAGTTAAACACCTAACCCTAACTCCTCCAACACAAGGTGAGGTAGAGTTAAACACCTAACCCTAACTCCTCCAACACAAGGCTAGGTAGAGTTAGACACCTAACCCTAACTCCTCCAACACAAGACTAGGTAGAGTTAGACACCTAACCCTAACTCCTCCAACACAAGGCTAGGTAGAGTTAGACACCTAACCCTAACTCCTCCAACACAAGGTGAGGTAGAGTTAGACACCTAACCCTAACTCCTCCAATACACGGCTAGGTAGAGTTGAACACCTAACCCTAACTCCTCCAACACAAGGCTAGGTAGAGTTAAACACCTAACTCTAACTCCTCCAACACAAGGTGAGGTAGAGTTAGACACCTAACCCTAACTCCTCCAACACAAGGCTAGGTAGAGTTAGACACCTAACCCTAACTCCTCCAACACAAGGTAGGTAGAGTTAAACACCTAATCCTAACTCCTCCAGCACAAGGCTAGGTAGAGTTAGACACCTAACCCTAACTCCTCCAACACAAGGTGAGGTAGAGTTAAACACCTAACCCTAACTCCTCCAACACAAGGCTAGGTAGAGTTAAACACCTAACCCTAACTCCTCCAACACAAGGCTAGGTAGAGTTAAACACCTAACCCTAACTCCTCCAACACAAGGCTAGGTAGAGTTAAACACCTAACCCTAACTCCTCCAAAACAAGGCTAGGTAGAGTTAAACACCTAACCCTAACTCCTCCAACACAAGGTCATGTAGAGTTAAACACCTAACCCTAACTACTCCAACACAAGGCTAGGTAGAGTTAAACACCTACCCTAACTTCTCCAACACAAGGCTAGGTAGAGTTAAACACCTAACCCTAACTCCTCCAACACAAGGTGAGGTAGAGTTAAACACCTAACCCTAACTCCTCCAGCACAAGGCTAGGTAGAGTTAGACACCTAACCCTAACTCCTCCAACACAAGGTGAGGTAGAGTTAAACACCTAACCCTAACTCCTCCAGCACAAGGCTAGGTAGAGTTAGACACCTAACCCTAACTCCTCCAACACAAGGTGAGGTAGAGTTAGACACCTAACCCTAACTCCTCCAACACAAGGCTAGGTAGAGTTAGACACCTAACCCTAACTCCTCCAACACAAGGTAGGTAGAGTTAAACACCTAATCCTAACTCCTCCAGCACAAGGCTAGGTAGAGTTAGACACCTAACCCTAACTCCTCCAACACAAGGTGAGGTAGAGTTAAACACCTAACCCTAACTCCTCCAACACAAGGCTAGGTAGAGTTAAACACCTAACCCTAACTCCTCCAACACAAGGCTAGGTAGAGTTAAACACCTAACCCTAACTCCTCCAACACAAGGTGAGGTAGAGTTAGACACCTAACCCTAACTCCCCCAACACAAGGCTAGGTAGAGTTAAACACCTAACCCTAACTCCTCCAACACAAGGTGAGGTAGAGTTAGACACCTAACCCTAACGCCCCCAACACAAGGCTAGGTAGAGTTAAACACCTAACCCTAACTCCTCCAACACAAGGCTAGGTAGAGTTAGACACCTAACCCTAACTCCTCCAACACAAGGTGAGGTAGAGTTAGACACCTAACCCTAACTCCCCCAACACAAGGCTAGGTAGAGTTAAACACCTAACCCTAACTCCTCCAACACAAGGTGAGGTAGAGTTAAACACCTAACCCTAACTCCTCCAACAAAAGGCTAGGTAGAGTTAGACACCTAACCCTAACTCCTCCAACACAAGGTGAGGTAGAGTTAAACACCTAACCCTAACTCATCCAACATAAGGCTAGGTAGAGTTAGACACCTAACCCTAACTCCTCCAACACAAGGCTAGGTAGAGTTAAACACCTAACCCTAACTACTCCAACACAAGGCTAGGTAGAGTTAGACACCTAACCCTAACTCCTCCAACACAAGGCTAGGTAGAGTTAAACACCTAACCCTAACTCCCCCAACACAAGGCTAGGTAGGGTTAAACACCTAACCCTAACTCCTCCAACACAAGGCTAGGTAGAGTTAAACACCTAACCCTAACTCCTCCAACACAAGGCTAGGTAGAGTTAAACACCTAACCCTAACTCCTCCAACACAAGGCTAGGTAGAGTTAGACACCTAACCCTAACTCCTCCAACACAAGGCTATATAGAGTTAAACACCTAACCCTAACTCCTCCAACACAAGGCTAGGTAGAATTAAACACTTAACCCTAACTCCTCCAACACAAGGCTAGGTAGAGTTAGACACCTAACCCTAACTCCTCCAACACAAGGCGAGGTAGAGTTAAACACCTAAGCCTAACTCCTCCAACACAAGGCTAGGTAGAGTTAGACACCTAACCCTAACTCCTCCAACACAAGGCTAGGTAGAGTTAAACACCTAACCCTAACTACTCCAACACAAGGCTAGGTAGAGTTAGACACCTAACCCTAACTCCTCCAACACAAGGTCAGGTAGAGTTAAACACCTAACCCTAACTACTCCAACACAAGGCTAGGTAGAGTTAAACACCTAACCCTAACTCCTCCAACACAAGGTCAGGTAGAGATAAACACCTAACCCTAACTACTCCAACACAAGGCTAGGTAGAGTTAAACACCTATCCCTAACTTCTCCAACAAAAGGCTAGGTAGAGTTAAACACCTAACCCTAACTCCTCCAACACAAGGTGAGGTAGAGTTAGACACCTAACCCTAACTCCTCCAACACAAGGTGAGGTAGAGTTAAACACCTAACCCTAACTCCTCCAACACAAGGTGAGGTAGAGTTAAACACCTAACCCTAACTCCTCCAACACAAGGCTAGGTAGAGTTAGACACCTAACCCTAACTCCTCCAACACAAGACTAGGTAGAGTTAGACACCTAACCCTAACTCCTCCAACACAAGGCTAGGTAGAGTTAGACACCTAACCCTAACTCCTCCAACACAAGGTGAGGTAGAGTTAGACACCTAACCCTAACTCCTCCAATACACGGCTAGGTAGAGTTGAACACCTAACCCTAACTCCTCCAACACAAGGCTAGGTAGAGTTAAACACCTAACTCTAACTCCTCCAACACAAGGTGAGGTAGAGTTAGACACCTAACCCTAACTCCTCCAACACAAGGCTAGGTAGAGTTAGACACCTAACCCTAACTCCTCCAACACAAGGTAGGTAGAGTTAAACACCTAATCCTAACTCCTCCAGCACAAGGCTAGGTAGAGTTAGACACCTAACCCTAACTCCTCCAACACAAGGTGAGGTAGAGTTAAACACCTAACCCTAACTCCTCCAACACAAGGCTAGGTAGAGTTAAACACCTAACCCTAACTCCTCCAACACAAGGCTAGGTAGAGTTAAACACCTAACCCTAACTCCTCCAACACAAGGCTAGGTAGAGTTAAACACCTAACCCTAACTCCTCCAACACAAGGCTAGGTAGAGTTAAACACCTAACCCTAACTCCTCCAACACAAGGTGAGGTAGAGTTAGACACCTAACCCTAACTCCTCCAACACAAGGTGAGGTAGAGTTAAACACCTAACCCTAACTCCTCCAACACAAGGCTAGGTAGAGTTAGACACCTAACCCTAACTCCTCCAACACAAGGCTAGGTAGAGTTAAACACCTAACCCTAACTCCTCCAACACAAGGCTAGGTAGAGTTAAACACCTAACCCTAACTCCTCCAACACAAGGCTAGGTAGAGTTAAACACCTAAACCTAACTCCTCCAACACAAGGCTAGGTAGAGTTAAACACCTAACCCTAACTCCTCCAACACAAGGCTAGGTAGAGTTAAACACCTAACCCTTACTCCTCCAACACAAGGCTAGGTAGAGTTAAACACCTAACTCTAACTCCTCCAACACAAGGTGGGGTAGAGTTAAACACCTAACCCTAACTCCTCCAACACAAGGCTAGGTAGAGTTAAACACCTAACCCTAACTCCTCCAACACAAGGCTAGGTAGAGTTAAACACCTAACCCTAACTCCTCCAACACAAGGCTAGGTAGAGCTAAACACCTAACCCTAACTCCTCCAACACAAGGCTAGGTAGAGTTAAACACCTAATCCTAACTCCTCCAACACAAGGCTAGGTAGAGTTAAACACCTAACCCTAACTCCTCCAACACAAGGCTAGGTAGAGTTAAACACCTAACCCTAACTCCTTCAACACAAGGCTAGGTAGAGTTAAACACCTAACCCTAACTCCTCCAACACAAGGCTAGGTAGAGTTAAACACCTAACCCTAACTACTCCAACACAAGGCGAGGTAGAGTTAAACACCTAACCCTAACTCCTCCAACACAAGGCTAGGTAGAGTTAAACACCTAACCCTAACTCCTCCAACACAAGGCTAGGTAGAGTTAAACACCTAACTCCTCCAACAGAAGGTGAGGTAGAGTTAGACACCTAACCCTAACTCCTCCAACACAAGGCTAGGTAGAGTTAGACACCTAACCCTAACTCCTCCAACACAAGGCTAGGTAGAGTTAGACACCTAACCCTAACTCCTCCAACACAAGGCGAGGTAGAGTTAAACACCTAACCCTAACCCCTCCAACACAAGGCTAGGTAGAGTTAAACACCTAACCCTAACTCCTCCAACACAAGGCTAGGTAGAGTTAAACACCTAATCCTAACTCCTCCAACACAAGGCCAGGTAGAGTTAAACACCTAACCCTAACTCCTCCAACACAAGGCTAGGTAGAGTTAAACACCTAACCCTAACTCCTCCAACACAAGGCTAGGTAGAGTTAAACACCTAACCCTAACTCCTCCAACACAAGGCTAGGTAGAGTTAAACACCTAACCCTAACTCCTCCAACACAAGGTGAGGTAGAGTTAGACACCTAACCCTAACTCCTCCAACACAAGGCGAGGTAGAGTTAAACACCTAACCCTAACTCCTCCAACACAAGGCTAGGTAGAGTTAAACACCTAACCCTAACTCCTCCAACACAAGGCTAGGTAGAGTTAAACACCTAACCCTAACTCCTCCAACTCAAGGCTAGGTAGAGTTAAACACCTAACCCTAACTCCTCCAACACAAGGCTAGGTAAAGTTAGACACCTAACCCTAACTCCTCCAACACAAGGCGAGGTAGAGTTAAACACCTAACCCTTACTCCTCCAACACAAGGCTAGGTAGAGTTAGACACCTAACCCTAACACCTCCAACACAAGGTGAGGTAGAGTTAAACACCTAACCCTAACTCCTCCAACACAAGGCTAGGTAGAGTTAAACACCTAACCCTAACTCCTCCAACACAAGGCTAGGTAGAGTTAAACACCTAACCCTAACTCCTCCAACACAAGGCTAGGTAGAGTTAAACACCTAACCCTAACTCCTCCAACACAAGGCTAGGTAGAGTTAAACACCTAACCCTAACTCCTCCAACACAAGGTCATGTAGAGTTAAACACCTAACCCTAACTACTCCAACACAAGGCTAGGTAGAGTTAAACACCTACCCTAACTTCTCCAACACAAGGCTAGGTAGAGTTAAACACCTAACCCTAACTCCTCCAACACAAGGTGAGGTAGAGTTAAACACCTAACCCTAACTCCTCCAGCACAAGGCTAGGTAGAGTTAGACACCTAACCCTAACTCCTCCAACACAAGGTGAGGTAGAGTTAAACACCTAACCCTAACTCCTCCAGCACAAGGCTAGGTAGAGTTAGACACCTAACCCTAACTCCTCCAACACAAGGTGAGGTAGAGTTAGACACCTAACCCTAACTCCTCCAACACAAGGCTAGGTAGAGTTAGACACCTAATCCTAACTCCTCCAACACAAGGCAAGGTAGAGTTAGACACCTAACCCTAACTCCTCCAACACAAGGCTAGGTAGAGTTAAACACCTAACCCTAACTCCTCCAACACAAGGTGAGGTAGAGTTAAACACCTAACCCTAACTCCTCCAACACAAGGTGAGGTAGAGTTAAACACCTAACCCTAACTCCTCCAACACAAGGCTAGGTAGAGTTAGACACCTAACCCTAACTCCTCCAACACAAGACTAGGTAGAGTTAGACACCTAACCCTAACTCCTCCAACACAAGGCTAGGTAGAGTTAGACACCTAACCCTAACTCCTCCAACACAAGGTGAGGTAGAGTTAGACACCTAACCCTAACTCCTCCAATACACGGCTAGGTAGAGTTGAACACCTAACCCTAACTCCTCCAACACAAGGCTAGGTAGAGTTAAACACCTAACTCTAACTCCTCCAACACAAGGTGAGGTAGAGTTAGACACCTAACCCTAACTCCTCCAACACAAGGCTAGGTAGAGTTAGACACCTAACCCTAACTCCTCCAACACAAGGTAGGTAGAGTTAAACACCTAATCCTAACTCCTCCAGCACAAGGCTAGGTAGAGTTAGACACCTAACCCTAACTCCTCCAACACAAGGTGAGGTAGAGTTAAACACCTAACCCTAACTCCTCCAACACAAGGCTAGGTAGAGTTAAACACCTAACCCTAACTCCTCCAACACAAGGCTAGGTAGAGTTAAACACCTAACCCTAACTCCTCCAACACAAGGTGAGGTAGAGTTAGACACCTAACCCTAACTCCCCCAACACAAGGCTAGGTAGAGTTAAACACCTAACCCTAACTCCTCCAACACAAGGTGAGGTAGAGTTAGACACCTAACCCTAACGCCCCCAACACAAGGCTAGGTAGAGTTAAACACCTAACCCTAACTCCTCCAACACAAGGCTAGGTAGAGTTAGACACCTAACCCTAACTCCTCCAACACAAGGTGAGGTAGAGTTAGACACCTAACCCTAACTCCCCCAACACAAGGCTAGGTAGAGTTAAACACCTAACCCTAACTCCTCCAACACAAGGTGAGGTAGAGTTAAACACCTAACCCTAACTCCTCCAACACAAGGCTAGGTAGAGTTAGACACCTAACCCTAACTCCTCCAACACAAGGTGAGGTAGAGTTAAACACCTAACCCTAACTCATCCAACATAAGGCTAGGTAGAGTTAGACACCTAACCCTAACTCCTCCAACACAAGGCTAGGTAGAGTTAAACACCTAACCCTAACTACTCCAACACAAGGCTAGGTAGAGTTAGACACCTAACCCTAACTCCTCCAACACAAGGCTAGGTAGAGTTAAACACCTAACCCTAACTCCCCCAACACAAGGCTAGGTAGGGTTAAACACCTAACCCTAACTCCTCCAACACAAGGCTAGGTAGAGTTAAACACCTAACCCTAACTCCTCCAACACAAGGCTAGGTAGAGTTAAACACCTAACCCTAACTCCTCCAACACAAGGCTAGGTAGAGTTAGACACCTAACCCTAACTCCTCCAACACAAGGCTATATAGAGTTAAACACCTAACCCTAACTCCTCCAACACAAGGCTAGGTAGAATTAAACACCTAACCCTAACTCCTCCAACACAAGGCTAGGTAGAGTTAGACACCTAACCCTAACTCCTCCAACACAAGGCGAGGTAGAGTTAAACACCTAAGCCTAACTCCTCCAACACAAGGCTAGGTAGAGTTAGACACCTAACCCTAACTCCTCCAACACAAGGCTAGGTAGAGTTAAACACCTAACCCTAACTACTCCAACACAAGGCTAGGTAGAGTTAGACACCTAACCCTAACTCCTCCAACACAAGGTCAGGTAGAGTTAAACACCTAACCCTAACTACTCCAACACAAGGCTAGGTAGAGTTAAACACCTAACCCTAACTCCTCCAACACAAGGTCAGGTAGAGATAAACACCTAACCCTAACTACTCCAACACAAGGCTAGGTAGAGTTAAACACCTATCCCTAACTTCTCCAACAAAAGGCTAGGTAGAGTTAAACACCTAACCCTAACTCCTCCAACACAAGGTGAGGTAGAGTTAGACACCTAACCCTAACTCCTCCAACACAAGGTGAGGTAGAGTTAAACACCTAACCCTAACTCCTCCAACACAAGGTGAGGTAGAGTTAAACACCTAACCCTAACTCCTCCAACACAAGGCTAGGTAGAGTTAGACACCTAACCCTAACTCCTCCAACACAAGACTAGGTAGAGTTAGACACCTAACCCTAACTCCTCCAACACAAGGCTAGGTAGAGTTAGACACCTAACCCTAACTCCTCCAACACAAGGTGAGGTAGAGTTAGACACCTAACCCTAACTCCTCCAATACACGGCTAGGTAGAGTTGAACACCTAACCCTAACTCCTCCAACACAAGGCTAGGTAGAGTTAAACACCTAACTCTAACTCCTCCAACACAAGGTGAGGTAGAGTTAGACACCTAACCCTAACTCCTCCAACACAAGGCTAGGTAGAGTTAGACACCTAACCCTAACTCCTCCAACACAAGGTAGGTAGAGTTAAACACCTAATCCTAACTCCTCCAGCACAAGGCTAGGTAGAGTTAGACACCTAACCCTAACTCCTCCAACACAAGGTGAGGTAGAGTTAAACACCTAACCCTAACTCCTCCAACACAAGGCTAGGTAGAGTTAAACACCTAACCCTAACTCCTCCAACACAAGGCTAGGTAGAGTTAAACACATAACCCTAACTCCTCCAACACAAGGCTAGGTAGAGTTAAACACCTAACCCTAACTCCTCCAACACAAGGCTAGGTAGAGTTAAACACCTAACCCTAACTCCTCCAACACAAGGTGAGGTAGAGTTAGACACCTAACCCTAACTCCTCCAACACAAGGTGAGGTAGAGTTAAACACCTAACCCTAACTCCTCCAACACAAGGCTAGGTAGAGTTAGACACCTAACCCTAACTCCTCCAACACAAGGCTAGGTAGAGTTAAACACCTAACCCTAACTCCTCCAACACAAGGCTAGGTAGAGTTAAACACCTAACCCTAACTCCTCCAACACAAGGCTAGGTAGAGTTAAACACCTAAACCTAACTCCTCCAACACAAGGCTAGGTAGAGTTAAACACCTAACCCTAACTCCTCCAACACAAGGCTAGGTAGAGTTAAACACCTAACCCTTACTCCTCCAACACAAGGCTAGGTAGAGTTAAACACCTAACTCTAACTCCTCCAACACAAGGTGGGGTAGAGTTAAACACCTAACCCTAACTCCTCCAACACAAGGCTAGGTAGAGTTAAACACCTAACCCTAACTCCTCCAACACAAGGCTAGGTAGAGTTAAACACCTAACCCTAACTCCTCCAACACAAGGCTAGGTAGAGCTAAACACCTAACCCTAACTCCTCCAACACAAGGCTAGGTAGAGTTAAACACCTAATCCTAACTCCTCCAACACAAGGCTAGGTAGAGTTAAACACCTAACCCTAACTCCTCCAACACAAGGCTAGGTAGAGTTAAACACCTAACCCTAACTCCTTCAACACAAGGCTAGGTAGAGTTAAACACCTAACCCTAACTCCTCCAACACAAGGCTAGGTAGAGTTAAACACCTAACCCTAACTACTCCAACACAAGGCGAGGTAGAGTTAAACACCTAACCCTAACTCCTCCAACACAAGGCTAGGTAGAGTTAAACACCTAACCCTAACTCCTCCAACACAAGGCTAGGTAGAGTTAAACACCTAACTCCTCCAACAGAAGGTGAGGTAGAGTTAGACACCTAACCCTAACTCCTCCAACACAAGGCTAGGTAGAGTTAGACACCTAACCCTAACTCCTCCAACACAAGGCTAGGTAGAGTTAGACACCTAACCCTAACTCCTCCAACACAAGGCGAGGTAGAGTTAAACACCTAACCCTAACCCCTCCAACACAAGGCTAGGTAGAGTTAAACACCTAACCCTAACTCCTCCAACACAAGGCTAGGTAGAGTTAAACACCTAATCCTAACTCCTCCAACACAAGGCCAGGTAGAGTTAAACACCTAACCCTAACTCCTCCAACACAAGGCTAGGTAGAGTTAAACACCTAACCCTAACTCCTCCAACACAAGGCTAGGTAGAGTTAAACACCTAACCCTAACTCCTCCAACACAAGGCTAGGTAGAGTTAAACACCTAACCCTAACTCCTCCAACACAAGGTGAGGTAGAGTTAGACACCTAACCCTAACTCCTCCAACACAAGGCGAGGTAGAGTTAAACACCTAACCCTAACTCCTCCAACACAAGGCTAGGTAGAGTTAAACACCTAACCCTAACTCCTCCAACACAAGGTCAGGTAGAGTTAAACACCTAACCCTAACTCCTCCAACACAAGGCTAGGTAGAGTTAGACACCTAACCCTAACTCCTCCAACACAAGGTCAGGTAGAGTTAAACACCTAACCCTAACTACTCCAACACAAGGCTAGGTAGAGTTAAACACCTAACCCTAACTCCTCCAACACAAGGTCAGGTAGAGATAAACACCTAACCCTAACTACTCCAACACAAGGCTAGGTAGAGTTAGACACCTAACCCTAACTCCTCCAACACAAGGTAGGTAGAGTTAAACACCTAATCCTAACTCCTCCAGCACAAGGCTAGGTAGAGTTAGACACCTAACCCTAACTCCTCCAACACAAGGTGAGGTAGAGTTAAACACCTAACCCTAACTCCTCCAACATAAGGCTAGGTAGAGTTAGACACCTAACCCTAACTCCTCCAACACAAGGCTAGGTAGAGTTAAACACCTAACCCTAACTACTCCAACACAAGGCTAGGTAGAGTTAGACACCTAACCCTAACTCCTCCAACACAAGGCTAGGTAGAGTTAAACACCTAACCCTAACTCCTCCAACACAAGGCTAGGTAGAGTTAAACACCTAACCCTAACTCCTCCAACACAAGGCTAGGTAGAGTTAAACACCTAACCCTAACTCCTCCAACACAAGGCTAGGTAGAGTTAAACACCTAACCCTAACTCCTCCAACACAAGGCTAGATAGAGTTAAACACCTAACCCTAACTCCTCCAACACAAGGCTAGGTAGAGTTAAACACCTAACCCTAACTCCTCCAACACAAGGCTAGGTAGAGTTAAACACCTAACCCTAACTCCTCCAACACAAGGCTAGGTAGAGTTAAACACCTAACCCTAACTCCTCCAACACAAGGCTAGTTAGAGTTAGACACCTAACCCTAACTCCTCCAACACAAGGCTAGATAGAGTTAAACACCTAACCCTAACTCCTCCAACACAAGGCTAGGTAGAGTTAGACACCTAACCCTAACTCCTCCAACACAAGGTGAGGTAGAGTTAAACACCTAAGCCTAACTCCTCCAACACAAGGCTAGGTAGAGTTAGACACCTAACCCTAACTCCTCCAACACAAGGCTAGGTAGAGTTAAACACCTAACCCTAACTACTCCAACACAAGGCTAGGTAGAGTTAGACACCTAACCCTAACTCCTCCAACACAAGGCTAGGTAGAGTTAAACACCTAACCCCTCCAACATAAGGGTAGGTAGAGTTAAACACCTAACCCTAACTCCTCCAACACAAGGCTAGGTAGAGTTAAACACCTAACCCTAACTCCTCCAACACAAGGCTAGGTAGAGTTAAACACCTAACCCTAACTCCTCCAACACAAGGCTAGGTAGAGTTAAACACCTAACCCTAACTCCTCCAACACAAGGCTAGGTAGAGTTAAACACCTAACCCTAACTCCTCCAACACAAGGCTAGGTAGAGTTAAACACCTAACCCTAACTCCTCCAACACAAGGTGAGGTAGAGTTAGACACCTAACCCTAACTCCCCCAACACAAGGCTAGGTAGAGTTAAACACCTAACCCTAACTCCTCCAACACAAGGTGAGGTAGAGTTAAACACCTAACCCTAACTCATCCAACACAAGGCTAGGTAGAGTTAGACACCTAACCCTAACTCCTCCAACACAAGGCTAGGTAGAGTTAAACACCTAACCCTAACTACTCCAACACAAGGCTAGGTAGAGTTAGACACCTAACCCTAACTCCTCCAACACAAGGCTAGGTAGAGTTAAACACCTAACCCTAACTCCCCCAACACAAGGCTAGGTAGAGTTAAACACCTAACCCTAACTCCTCCAACACAAGGCTAGGTAGAGTTAAACACCTAACCCTAACTCCTCCAACACAAGGCTAGGTAGAGTTAAACACCTAACCCTAACTCCTCCAACACAAGGCTAGGTAGAGTTAGACACCTAACCCTAACTCCTCCAACACAAGGCTATATAGAGTTAAACACCTAACCCTAACTCCTCCAACACAAGGCTAGGTAGAATTAAACACCTAACCCTAACTCCTCCAACACAAGGCTAGGTAGAGTTAGACACCTAACCCTAACTCCTCCAACACAAGGTGAGGTAGAGTTAAACACCTAAGCCTAACTCCTCCAACATAAGGCTAGGTAGAGTTAGACACCTAACCCTAACTCCTCCAACACAAGGCTAGGTAGAGTTAAACACCTAACCCTAACTACTCCAACACAAGGCTAGGTAGAGTTAGACACCTAACCCTAACTCCTCCAACACAAGGTCAGGTAGAGTTAAACACCTAACCCTAACTACTCCAACACAAAGCTAGGTAGAGTTAAACACCTAACCCTAACTCCTCCAACACAAGGTCAGGTAGAGATAAACACCTAACCCTAACTACTCCAACACAAGGCTAGGTAGAGTTAAACACCTATCCCTAACTTCTCCAACAAAAGGCTAGGTAGAGTTAAACACCTAACCCTAACTCCTCCAACACAAGGTGAGGTAGAGTTAGACACCTAACCCTAACTCCTCCAACACAAGGTGAGGTAGAGTTAAACACCTAACCCTAACTCCTCCAACACAAGGTGAGGTAGAGTTAAACACCTAACCCTAACTCCTCCAACACAAGGCTAGGTAGAGTTAGACACCTAACCCTAACTCCTCCAACACAAGACTAGGTAGAGTTAGACACTTAACCCTAACTCCTCCAACACAAGGCTAGGTAGAGTTAGACACCTAACCCTAACTCCTCCAACACAAGGTGAGGTAGAGTTAGACACCTAACCCTAACTCCTCCAATACACGGCTAGGTAGAGTTGAACACCTAACCCTAACTCCTCCAACACAAGGCTAGGTAGAGTTAAACACCTAACTCTAACTCCTCCAACACAAGGTGAGGTAGAGTTAGACACCTAACCCTAACTCCTCCAACACAAGGCTAGGTAGAGTTAGACACCTAACCCTAACTCCTCCAACACAAGGTAGGTAGAGTTAAACACCTAATCCTAACTCCTCCAGCACAAGGCTAGGTAGAGTTAGACACCTAACCCTAACTCCTCCAACACAAGGTGAGGTAGAGTTAAACACCTAACCCTAACTCCTCCAACACAAGGCTAGGTAGAGTTAAACACCTAACCCTAACTCCTCCAACACAAGGCTAGGTAGAGTTAAACACCTAACCCTAACTCCTCCAACACAAGGCTAGGTAGAGTTAAACACCTAACCCTAACTCCTCCAACACAAGGCTAGGTAGAGTTAAACACCTAACCCTAACTCCTCCAACACAAGGTGAGGTAGAGTTAGACACCTAACCCTAACTCCTCCAACACAAGGTGAGGTAGAGTTAAACACCTAACCCTAACTCCTCCAACACAAGGCTAGGTAGAGTTAGACACCTAACCCTAACTTCTCCAACACAAGGCTAGGTAGAGTTAAACACCTAACCCTAACTCCTCCAACACAAGGCTAGGTAGAGTTAAACACCTAACCCTAACTCCTCCAACACAAGGCTAGGTAGAGTTAAACACCTAAACCTAACTCATCCAACACAAGGCTAGGTAGAGTTAAACACCTAACCCTAACTCCTCCAACACAAGGCTAGGTAGAGTTAAACACCTAACCCTTTCTCCTCCAACACAAGGCTAGGTAGAGTTAAACACCTAACTCTAACTCCTCCAACACAAGGTGGGGTAGAGTTAAACACCTAACCCTAACTCCTCCAACACAAGGCTAGGTAGAGTTAAACACCTAACCCTAACTCCTCCAACACAAGGCTAGGTAGAGTTAAACACCTAACCCTAACTCCTCCAACACAAGGCTAGGTAGAGCTAAACACCTAACCCTAACTCCTCCAACACAAGGCTAGGTAGAGTTAAACACCTAATCCTAACTCCTCCAACACAAGGCTAGGTAGAGTTAAACACCTAACCCTAACTCCTCCAACACAAGGCTAGGTAGAGTTAAACACCTAACCCTAACTCCTTCAACACAAGGCTAGGTAGAGTTAAACACCTAACCCTAACTCCTCCAACACAAGGCTAGGTAGAGTTAAACACCTAACCCTAACTACTCCAACACAAGGCGAGGTAGAGTTAAACACCTAACCCTAACTCCTCCAACACAAGGCTAGGTAGAGTTAAACACCTAACCCTAACTCCTCCAACACAAGGCTAGGTAGAGTTAAACACCTAACTCCTCCAACAGAAGGTGAGGTAGAGTTAGACACCTAACCCTAACTCCTCCAACACAAGGCTAGGTAGAGTTAGACACCTAACCCTAACTCCTCCAACACAAGGCTAGGTAGAGTTAGACACCTAACCCTAACTCCTCCAACACAAGGCGAGGTAGAGTTAAACACCTAACCCTAACCCCTCCAACACAAGGCTAGGTAGAGTTAAACACCTAACCCTAACTCCTCCAACACAAGGCTAGGTAGAGTTAAACACCTAATCCTAACTCCTCCAACACAAGGCCAGGTAGAGTTAAACACCTAACCCTAACTCCTCCAACACAAGGCTAGGTAGAGTTAAACACCTAACCCTAACTCCTCCAACACAAGGCTAGGTAGAGTTAAACACCTAACCCTAACTCCTCCAACACAAGGTGAGGTAGAGTTAGACACCTAACCCTAACTCCTCCAACACAAGGCGAGGTAGAGTTAAACACCTAACCCTAACTCCTCCAACACAAGGCTAGGTAGAGCTAAACACCTAACCCTAACTCCTCCAACACAAGGCTAGGTAGAGTTAAACACCTAACCCTAACTCCTCCAACTCAAGGCTAGGTAGAGTTAAACACCTAACCCTAACTCCTCCAACACAAGGCTAGGTAAAGTTAGACACCTAACCCTAACTCCTCCAACACAAGGCGAGGTAGAGTTAAACACCTAACCCTTACTCCTCCAACACAAGGCTAGGTAGAGTTAGAAACCTAACCCTAACACCTCCAACACAAGGCTAGGTAGAGTTAAACACCTAACCCTAACTCCTCCAACACAAGGTGAGGTAGAGTTAAACACCTAACCCTAACTCCTCCAACACAAGGCTAGGTAGAGTTAAACACCTAACCCTAACTCCTCCAACACAAGGCTAGGTAGAGTTAAACACCTAACCCTAACTCCTCCAACACAAGGTCATGTAGAGTTAAACACCTAACCCTAACTACTCCAACACAAGGCTAGGTAGAGTTAAACACCTACCCTAACTTCTCCAACACAAGGCTAGGTAGAGTTAAACACCTAACCCTAACTCCTCCAACACAAGGTGAGGTAGAGTTAAACACCTAACCCTAACTCCTCCAGCACAAGGCTAGGTAGAGTTAGACACCTAACCCTAACTCCTCCAACACAAGGTGAGGTAGAGTTAAACACCTAACCCTAACTCCTCCAGCACAAGGCTAGGTAGAGTTAGACACCTAACCCTAACTCCTCCAACACAAGGTGAGGTAGAGTTAGACACCTAACCCTAACTCCTCCAACACAAGGCTAGGTAGAGTTAGACACCTAATCCTAACTCCTCCAACACAAGGCAAGGTAGAGTTAAACACCTAACCCTAACTCCTCCAACACAAGGCTAGGTAGAGTTAGACACCTAACCCTAACTCCTCCAACACAAGGCTAGGTAGAGTTAAACACCTAACCCTAACTACTCCAACACAAGGCTAGGTAGAGTTAGACACCTAACCCTAACTCCTCCAACACAAGGCTAGGTAGAGTTAAACACCTAACCCCTCCAACACAAGGGTAGGTAGAGTTAAACACCTAACCCTAACTCCTCCAACACAAGGCTAGGTAGAGTTAGACACCTAACCCTAAATCCTCCAACACAAGGCTAGGTAGAGTTAGACACCTAACCCTAACTCCTCCAACACAAGGTGAGGTAGAGTTAAACACCTAACCCTAACTCCTCCAACACAAGGCTAGGTAGAGATAAACACCTAACCCTAACTCCTCCAACACAAGGTGAGGTAGAGTTAGACACCTAACCCTAACTCCCCCAACACAAGGCTAGGTAGAGTTAAACACCTAACCCTAACTCCTCCAACACAAGGTGAGGTAGAGTTAGACACCTAACCCTAACGCCCCCAACACAAGGCTAGGTAGAGTTAAACACCTAACCCTAACTCCTCCAACACAAGGCTAGGTAGAGTTAGACACCTAACCCTAACTCCTCCAACACAAGGTGAGGTAGAGTCAGACACCTAACCCTAACTCCCCCAACACAAGGCTAGGTAGAGTTAAACACCTAACCCTAACTCCTCCAACACAAGGTGAGGTAGAGTTAAACACCTAACCCTAACTCCTCCAACACAAGGCTAGGTAGAGTTAGACACCTAACCCTAACTCCTCCAACACAAGGTGAGGTAGAGTTAAACACCTAACCCTAACTCATCCAACATAAGGCTAGGTAGAGTTAGACACCTAACCCTAACTCCTCCAACACAAGGCTAGGTAGAGTTAAACACCTAACCCTAACTACTCCAACACAAGGCTAGGTAGAGTTAGACACCTAACCCTAACTCCTCCAACACAAGGCTAGGTAGAGTTAAACACCTAACCCTAACTCCCCCAACACAAGGCTAGGTAGAGTTAAACACCTAACCCTAACTCCTCCAACACAAGGCTAGGTAGAGTTAAACACCTAACCCTAACTCCTCCAACACAAGGTGAGGTAGAGTTAAACACCTAACCCTAACTCCTCCAACACAAGGCTAGGTAGAGTTAGACACCTAACCCTAACTCCTCCAACACAAGGCTATATAGAGTTAAACACCTAACCCTAACTCCTCCAACACAAGGCTAGGTAGAATTAAACACCTAACCCTAACTCCTCCAACACAAGGCTAGGTAGAGTTAGACACCTAACCCTAACTCCTCCAACACAAGGTGAGGTAGAGTTAAACACCTAAGCCTAACTCCTCCAACACAAGGCTAGGTAGAGTTAGACACCTAACCCTAACTCCTCCAACACAAGGCTAGGTAGAGTTAAACACCTAACCCTAACTACTCCAACACAAGGCTAGGTAGAGTTAGACACCTAACCCTAACTCCTCCAACACAAGGTCAGGTAGAGTTAAACACCTAACCCTAACTACTCCAACACAAGGCTAGGTAGAGTTAAACACCTATCCTAACTCCTCCAACACAAGGTCAGGTAGAGATAAACACCTAACCCTAACTACTCCAACACAAGGCTAGGTAGAGTTAAACACCTATCCCTAACTTCTCCAACAAAAGGCTAGGTAGAGTTAAACACCTAACCCCTCCAACACAAGGGTAGGTAGAGTTAAACACCTAACCCTAACTCCTCCAACACAAGGCTAGGTAGAGTTAGACACCTAACCCTAAATCCTCCAACACAAGGCTAGGTAGAGTTAGACACCTAACCCTAACTCCTCCAACACAAGGTGAGGTAGAGTTAAACACCTAACCCTAACTCCTCCAACACAAGGCTAGGTAGAGTTAAACACCTAACCCTAACTCCTCCAACACAAGGTGAGGTAGAGTTAGACACCTAACCCTAACTCCCCCAACACAAGGCTAGGTAGAGTTAAACACCTAACCCTAACTCCTCCAACACAAGGTGAGGTAGAGTTAGACACCTAACCCTAACGCCCCCAACACAAGGCTAGGTAGAGTTAAACACCTAACCCTAACTCCTCCAACACAAGGCTAGGTAGAGTTAGACACCTAACCCTAACTCCTCCAACACAAGGTGAGGTAGAGTTAGACACCTAACCCTAACTCCCCCAACACAAGGCTAGGTAGAGTTAAACACCTAACCCTAACTCCTCCAACACAAGGTGAGGTAGAGTTAAACACCTAACCCTAACTCCTCCAACACAAGGCTAGGTAGAGTTAGACACCTAACCCTAACTCCTCCAACACAAGGTGAGGTAGAGTTAAACACCTAACCCTAACTCATCCAACATAAGGCTAGGTAGAGTTAGACACCTAACCCTAACTCCTCCAACACAAGGCTAGGTAGAGTTAAACACCTAACCCTAACTCCCCCAACACAAGGCTAGGTAGAGTTAAACACCTAACCCTAACTCCTCCAACACAAGGCTAGGTAGAGTTAAACACCTAACCCTAACTCCTCCAACACAAGGCTAGGTAGAGTTAAACACCTAACCCTAACTCCTCCAACACAAGGCTAGGTAGAGTTAGACACCTAACCCTAACTCCTCCAACACAAGGCTATATAGAGTTAAACACCTAACCCTAACTCCTCCAACACAAGGCTAGGTAGAATTAAACACCTAACCCTAACTCCTCCAACACAAGGCTAGGTAGAGTTAGACACCTAACCCTAACTCCTCCAACACAAGGTGAGGTAGAGTTAAACACCTAAGCCTAACTCCTCCAACACAAGGCTAGGTAGAGTTAGACACCTAACCCTAACTCCTCCAACACAAGGCTAGGTAGAGTTAAACACCTAACCCTAACTACTCCAACACAAGGCTAGGTAGAGTTAGACACCTAACCCTAACTCCTCCAACACAAGGTCAGGTAGAGTTAAACACCTAACCCTAACTACTCCAACACAAGGCTAGGTAGAGTTAAACACCTAACCCTAACTCCTCCAACACAAGGTCAGGTAGAGATAAACACCTAACCCTAACTACTCCAACACAAGGCTAGGTAGAGTTAAACACCTATCCCTAACTTCTCCAACAAAAGGCTAGGTAGAGTTAAACACCTAACCCTAACTCCTCCAACACAAGGTGAGGTAGAGTTAGACACCTAACCCTAACTCCTCCAACACAAGGTGAGGTAGAGTTAAACACCTAACCCTAACTCCTCCAACACAAGGTGAGGTAGAGTTAAACACCTAACCCTAACTCCTCCAACACAAGGCTAGGTAGAGTTAGACACCTAACCCTAACTCCTCCAACACAAGACTAGGTAGAGTTAGACACCTAACCCTAACTCCTCCAACACAAGGCTAGGTAGAGTTAGACACCTAACCCTAACTCCTCCAACACAAGGTGAGGTAGAGTTAGACACCTAACCCTAACTCCTCCAATACACGGCTAGGTAGAGTTGAACACCTAACCCTAACTCCTCCAACACAAGGCTAGGTAGAGTTAAACACCTAACTCTAACTCCTCCAACACAAGGTGAGGTAGAGTTAGACACCTAACCCTAACTCCTCCAACACAAGGCTAGGTAGAGTTAGACACCTAACCCTAACTCCTCCAACACAAGGTAGGTAGAGTTAAACACCTAATCCTAACTCCTCCAGCACAAGGCTAGGTAGAGTTAGACACCTAACCCTAACTCCTCCAACACAAGGCTAGGTAGAGTTAAACACCTAACCCTAACTCCTCCAACACAAGGCTAGGTAGAGTTAAACACCTAACCCTAACTCCTCCAACACAAGGCTAGGTAGAGTTAAACACCTAACCCTAACTCCTCCAACACAAGGCTAGGTAGAGTTAAACACCTAACCCTAACTCCTCCAACACAAGGTGAGGTAGAGTTAGACACCTAACCCTAACTCCTCCAACACAAGGTGAGGTAGAGTTAAACACCTAACCCTAACTCCTCCAACACAAGGCTAGGTAGAGTTAGACACCTAACCCTAACTCCTCCAACACAAGGCTAGGTAGAGTTAAACACCTAACCCTAACTCCTCCAACACAAGGCTAGGTAGAGTTAAACACCTAACCCTAACTCCTCCAACACAAGGCTAGGTAGAGTTAAACACCTAAACCTAACTCCTCCAACACAAGGCTAGGTAGAGTTAAACACCTAACCCTAACTCCTCCAACACAAGGCTAGGTAGAGTTAAACACCTAACCCTTACTCCTCCAACACAAGGCTAGGTAGATTTAAACACCTAACTCTAACTCCTCCAACACAAGGTGAGGTAGAGTTAGACACCTAACCCTAACTCCCCCAACACAAGGCTAGGTAGAGTTAAACACCTAACCCTAACTCCTCCAACACAAGGTGAGGTAGAGTTAGACACCTAACCCTAACGCCCCCAACACAAGGCTAGGTAGAGTTAAACACCTAACCCTAACTCCTCCAACACAAGGCTAGGTAGAGTTAGACACCTAACCCTAACTCCTCCAACACAAGGTGAGGTAGAGTTAGACACCTAACCCTAACTCCCCCAACACAAGGCTAGGTAGAGTTAAACACCTAACCCTAACTCCTCCAACACAAGGTGAGGTAGAGTTAAACACCTAACCCTAACTCCTCCAACACAAGGCTAGGTAGAGTTAGACACCTAACCCTAACTCCTCCAACACAAGGTGAGGTAGAGTTAAACACCTAACCCTAACTCATCCAACATAAGGCTAGGTAGAGTTAGACACCTAACCCTAACTCCTCCAACACAAGGCTAGGTAGAGTTAAACACCTAACCCTAACTACTCCAACACAAGGCTAGGTAGAGCTAGACACCTAACCCTAACTCCTCCAACACAAGGCTAGGTAGAGTTAAACACCTAACCCTAACTCCCCCAACACAAGGCTAGGTAGAGTTAAACACCTAACCCTAACTCCTCCAACACAAGGCTAGGTAGAGTTAAACACCTAACCCTAACTCCTCCAACACAAGGCTAGGTAGAGTTAAACACCTAACCCTAACTCCTCCAACACAAGGCTAGGTAGAGTTAGACACCTAACCCTAACTCCTCCAACACAAGGCTATATAGAGTTAAACACCTAACCCTAACTCCTCCAACACAAGGCTAGGTAGAATTAAACACCTAACCCTAACTCCTCCAACACAAGGCTAGGTAGAGTTAGACACCTAACCCTAACTCCTCCAACACAAGGTGAGGTAGAGTTAAACACCTAAGCCTAACTCCTCCAACACAAGGCTAGGTAGAGTTAGACACCTAACCCTAACTCCTCCAACACAAGGCTAGGTAGAGTTAAACACCTAACCCTAACTACTCCAACACAAGGCTAGGTAGAGTTAGACACCTAACCCTAACTCCTCCAACACAAGGTCAGGTAGAGTTAAACACCTAACCCTAACTACTCCAACACAAGGCTAGGTAGAGTTAAACACCTAACCCTAACTCCTCCAACACAAGGTCAGGTAGAGATAAACACCTAACCCTAACTACTCCAACACAAGGCTAGGTAGAGTTAAACACCTATCACTAACTTCTCCAACAAAAGGCTAGGTAGAGCTAAACACCTAACCCTAACTCCTCCAACACAAGGTGAGGTAGAGTTAGACACCTAACCCTAACTCCTCCAACACAAGGTGAGGTAGAGTTAAACACCTAACCCTAACTCCTCCAACACAAGGTGAGGTAGAGTTAAACACCTAACCCTAACTCCTCCAACACAAGACTAGGTAGAGTTAGACACCTAACCCTAACTCCTCCAACACAAGGCTAGGTAGAGTTAGACACCTAACCCTAACTCCTCCAACACAAGGTGAGGTAGAGTTAGACACCTAACCCTAACTCCTCCAATACACGGCTAGGTAGAGTTGAACACCTAACCCTAACTCCTCCAACACAAGGCTAGGTAGAGTTAAACACCTAACTCTAACTCCTCCAACACAAGGTGAGGTAGAGTTAGACACCTAACCCTAACTCCTCCAACACAAGGCTAGGTAGAGTTAGACACCTAACCCTAACTCCTCCAACACAAGGTAGGTAGAGTTAAACACCTAATCCTAACTCCTCCAGCACAAGGCTAGGTAGAGTTAGACACCTAACCCTAACTCCTCCAACACAAGGTGAGGTAGAGTTAAACACCTAACCCTAACTCCTCCAACACAAGGCTAGGTAGAGTTAGACACCTAACCCTAACTCCTCCAACACAAGGCTAGGTAGAGTTAAACACCTAACCCTAACTCCTCCAACACAAGGCTAGGTAGAGTTAAACACCTAACCCTAACTCCTCCAACACAAGGCTAGGTAGAGTTAAACACCTAACCCTAACTCCTCCAACACAAGGTGAGGTAGAGTTAGACACCTAACCCTAACTCCTCCAACACAAGGTGAGGTAGAGTTAAACACCTAACCCTAACTCCTCCAACACAAGGCTAGGTAGAGTTAGACACCTAACCCTAACTCCTCCAACACAAGGCTAGGTAGAGTTAAACACCTAACCCTAACTCCTCCAACACAAGGCTAGGTAGAGTTAAACACCTAACCCTAACTCCTCCAACACAAGGCTAGGTAGAGTTAAACACCTAAACCTAACTCCTGCAACACAAGGCTAGGTAGAGTTAAACACCTAACCCTAACTCCTCCAACACAAGGCTAGGTAGAGTTAAACACCTAACCCTTACTCCTCCAACACAAGGCTAGGTAGAGTTAAACACCTAACTCTAACTCCTCCAACACAAGGTGGGGTAGAGTTAAACACCTAACCCTAACTCCTCCAACACAAGGCTAGGTAGAGTTAAACACCTAACCCTAACTCCTCCAACACAAGGCTAGGTAGAGTTAAACACCTAACCCTAACTCCTCCAACACAAGGCTAGGTAGAGCTAAACACCTAACCCTAACTCCTCCAACACAAGGCTAGGTAGAGTTAAACACCTAATCCTAACTCCTCCAACACAAGGCTAGGTAGAGTTAAACACCTAACCCTAACTCCTCCAACACAAGGCTAGGTAGAGTTAAACACCTAACCCTAACTCCTTCAACACAAGGCTAGGTAGAGTTAAACACCTAACCCTAACTCCTCCAACACAAGGCTAGGTAGAGTTAAACACCTAACCCTAACTACTCCAACACAAGGCGAGGTAGAGTTAAACACCTAACCCTAACTCCTCCAACACAAGGCTAGGTAGAGTTAAACACCTAACCCTAACTCCTCCAACACAAGGCTAGGTAGAGTTAAACACCTAACTCCTCCAACAGAAGGTGAGGTAGAGTTAGACACCTAACCCTAACTCCTCCAACACAAGGCTAGGTAGAGTTAGACACCTAACCCTAACTCCTCCAACACAAGGCTAGGTAGAGTTAGACACCTAACCCTAACTCCTCCAACACAAGGCGAGGTAGAGTTAAACACCTAACCCTAACCCCTCCAACACAAGGCTAGATAGAGTTAAACACCTAACCCTAACTCCTCCAACACAAGGCTAGGAAGAGTTAAACACCTAATCCTAACTCCTCCAACACAAGGCCAGGTAGAGTTAAACACCTAACCCTAACTCCTCCAACACAAGGCTAGGTAGAGTTAAACACCTAACCCTAACTCCTCCAACACAAGGCTAGGTAGAGTTAAACACCTAACCCTAACTCCTCCAACACAAGGCTAGGTAGAGTTAAACACCTAACCCTAACTCCTCCAACACAAGGTGAGGTAGAGTTAGACACCTAACCCTAACTCCTCCAACACAAGGCGAGGTAGAGTTAAACACCTAACCCTAACTCCTCCAACACAAGGCTAGGTAGAGTTAAACACCTAACCCTAACTCCTCCAACACAAGGCTAGGTAGAGTTAAACACCTAACCCTAACTCCTCCAACTCAAGGCTAGGTAGAGTTAAACACCTAACCCTAACTCCTCCAACACAAGGCTAGGTAAAGTTAGACACCTAACCCTAACTCCTCCAACACAAGGCGAGGTAGAGTTAAACACCTAACCCTAACACCTCCAACACAAGGCTAGGTAGAGTTAAACACCTAACCCTAACTCCTCCAACACAAGGTGAGGTAGAGTTAAACACCTAACCCTAACTCCTCCAACACAAGGCTAGGTAGAGTTAAACACCTAACCCTAACTCCTCCAACACAAGGCTAGGTAGAGTTAAACACCTAACCCTAACTCCTCCAACACAAGGTCATGTAGAGTTAAACACCTAACCCTAACTACTCCAACACAAGGCTAGGTAGAGTTAAACACCTACCCTAACTTCTCCAACACAAGGCTAGGTAGAGTTAAACACCTAACCCTAACTCCTCCAACACAAGGTGAGGTAGAGTTAAACACCTAACCCTAACTCCTCCAGCACAAGGCTAGGTAGAGTTAGACACCTAACCCTAACTCCTCCAACACAAGGTGAGGTAGAGTTAAACACCTAACCCTAACTCCTCCAGCACAAGGCTAGGTAGAGTTAGACACCTAACCCTAACTCCTCCAACACAAGGTGAGGTAGAGTTAGACACCTAACCCTAACTCCTCCAACACAAGGCTAGGTAGAGTTAGACACCTAATCCTAACTCCTCCAACACAAGGCAAGGTAGAGTTAAACACCTAACCCTAACTCCTCCAACACAAGGCTAGGTAGAGTTAGACACCTAACCCTAACTCCTCCAACACAAGGTGAGGTAGAGTTAAACACCTAACCCTAACTCCTCCAACACAAGGCTAGGTAGAGTTAAACACCTAACCCTAACCCTTCCAACACAAGGTGAGGTAGAGTTAGACACCTAACCCTAACTCCTCCAACACAAGGTGAGGTAGAGTTAAACACCTAACCCTAACTCCTCCAACACAAGGCTAGGTAGAGTTAGACACCTAACCCTAACTCCTCCAACACAAGGTGAGGTAGATTTAAACACCTAACCCTAACTCCTCCAACACAAGGCTAGGTAGAGTTAGACACCTAACCCTAACTCCTCCAACACAAGGCTAGGTAGAGTTAAACACCTAACCCTAACTACTCCAACACAAGGCTAGGTAGAGTTAGACACCTAACCCTAACTCCTCCAACACAAGGCTAGGTAGAGTTAAACACCTAACCCCTCCAACACAAGGCTAGGTAGAGTTAAACACCTAACCCTAACTCCTCCAACACAAGGCTAGGTAGAGTTAAACACCTAACCCTAACTCCTCCAACACAAGGCTAGGTAGAGTTAAACACCTAACCCTAACTCCTCCAACACAAGGCTAGGTAGAGTTAGACACCTAACCCTAACTCCTCCAACACAAGGCTAGATAGAGTTAAACACCTAACCCTAACTCCTCCAACACAAGGCTAGGTAGATTTAAACACCTAACCCTAACTCCTCCAACACAAGGTGAGGTAGAGTTAAACACCTAACCCTAACTCCTCCAACACAAGGCTAGGTAGAGTTAAACACCTACCCCTAACTCCTCCAACACAAGGCTAGGTAGAGTTAAACACCTAACCCTAACTCCTCCAACACAAGGCTAGGTAGAGTTAAACACCTAACCCTAACCCCTCAAACACAAGGCTAGGTAGAGTTAGACACCTAACCCTAACTCCTCCAACACAAAACTAGATAGAGTTAAACACCTAACCCTAACTCCTCCAGCACAAGGCTAGGTAGAGTTAGACACCTAACCCTAACTCCTCCAACACAAGGTGAGGTAGAGTTAAACACCTAACCCTAACTCCTCCAGCACAAGGCTAGGTAGAGTTAGACACCTAACCCTAACTCCTCCAACACAAGGTGAGGTAGAGTTAGACACCTAACCCTAACTCCTCCAACACAAGGCTAGGTAGAGTTAGACACCTAATCCTAACTCCTCCAACACAAGGCAAGGTAGAGTTAAACACCTAACCCTAACTCCTCCAACACAAGGCTAGGTAGAGTTAGACACCTAACCCTAACTCCTCCAACACAAGGTGAGGTAGAGTTAAACACCTAACCCTAACTCCTCCAACACAAGGCTAGGTAGAGTTAAACACCTAACCCTAACCCTTCCAACACAAGGTGAGGTAGAGTTAGACACCTAACCCTAACTCCTCCAACACAAGGTGAGGTAGAGTTAAACACCTAACCCTAACTCCTCCAACACAAGGCTAGGTAGAGTTAGACACCTAACCCTAACTCCTCCAACACAAGGTGAGGTAGATTTAAACACCTAACCCTAACTCCTCCAACACAAGGCTAGGTAGAGTTAGACACCTAACCCTAACTCCTCCAACACAAGGCTAGGTAGAGTTAAACACCTAACCCTAACTACTCCAACACAAGGCTAGGTAGAGTTAGACACCTAACCCTAACTCCTCCAACACAAGGCTAGGTAGAGTTAAACACCTAACCCCTCCAACACAAGGCTAGGTAGAGTTAAACACCTAACCCTAACTCCTCCAACACAAGGCTAGGTAGAGTTAAACACCTAACCCTAACTCCTCCAACACAAGGCTAGGTAGAGTTAAACACCTAACCCTAACTCCTCCAACACAAGGCTAGGTAGAGTTAGACACCTAACCCTAACTCCTCCAACACAAGGCTAGATAGAGTTAAACACCTAACCCTAACTCCTCCAACACAAGGCTAGGTAGATTTAAACACCTAACCCTAACTCCTCCAACACAAGGTGAGGTAGAGTTAAACACCTAACCCTAACTCCTCCAACACAAGGCTAGGTAGAGTTAAACACCTACCCCTAACTCCTCCAACACAAGGCTAGGTAGAGTTAAACACCTAACCCTAACTCCTCCACCACAAGGCTAGGTAGAGTTAAACACCTAACCCTAACCCCTCAAACACAAGGCTAGGTAGAGTTAGACACCTAACCCTAACTCCTCCAACACAAAACTAGATAGAGTTAAACACCTAACCCTAACTCCTCCAACACAAGGTGAGGTAGAGTTAAACACCTACCCCTAACTCCTCCAACACAAGGCTAGGTAGAGTTAGACACCTAACCCTAAATCCTCCAACACAAGGCTAGGTAGAGTTAGACACCTAACCCTAACTCCTCCAACACAAGGTGAGGTAGAGTTAAACACCTAACCCTAACTCCTCCAACACAAGGCTAGGTAGAGTTAAACACCTAACCCTAACTCCTCCAACACAAGGTGAGGTAGAGTTAGACACCTAACCCTAACTCCTCCAACACAAGGCTAGGTAGAGTTAAACACCTAACCCTAACTCCTCCAACACAAGGTGAGGTAGAGTTAGACACCTAACCCTAACTCCCCCAACACAAGGCTAGGTAGAGTTAAACACCTAACCCTAACTCCTCCAACACAAGGCTAGGTAGAGTTAGACACCTAACCCTAACTCCTCCAACACAAGGTGAGGTAGAGTTAGACACCTAACCCTAACTCCCCCAACACAAGGCTAGGTAGAGTTAGACACCTAACCCTAACTTCTCCAACACAAGGTGAGGTAGAGTTAAACACCTAACCCTAACTCATCCAACATAAGGCTAGGTAGAGTTAGACACCTAACCCTAACTCCTCCAACACAAGGCTAGGTAGAGTTAGACACCTAACCCTAACTCCTCCAACACAAGGCTAGGTAGAGTTAGACACCTAACCCTAACTCCTCCAACACAAGGCTAGGTAGAGTTAAACACCTAACCCTAACTCCTCCAACACAAGGCTAGGTAGAGTTAAACACCTAACCCTAACTCCTCCAACACAAGGCTAGGTAGAGTTAAACACCTAACCCTAACTCCTCCAACACAAGGCTAGGTAGAGTTAAACACCTAACCCTAACTCCTCCAACACAAGGCTAGGTAGAGTTAGACACCTAACCCTAACTCCTCCAACACAAGGCTAGATAGAGTTAAACACCTAACCCTAACTCCTCCAACACAAGGCTAGGTAGAGTTAAACACCTAACCCTAACTCCTCCAACACAAGGTGAGGTAGGGTTAAACACCTAACCCTAACTCCTCCAACACAAGGCTAGGTAGAGTTAGACACCTAACCCTAACTCCTCCAACACAAGGCTAGGTAGAGTTAAACACCTAACCCTAACTCCTCCAACACAAGGCTAGGTAGAGTTAAACACCTAACCCTAACTCCTCCAACACAAGGCTAGGTAGAGTTAAACACCTAAACCTAACTCCTCCAACACTAGGCTAGGTAGAGTTAAACACCTAACCCTAACTCCTCCAACACAAGGCTAGGTAGAGTTAAACACCTAACCCTTACTCCTCCAACACAAGGCTAGGTAGAGTTAAACACCTAACTCTAACTCCTCCAACACAAGGTGGGGTAGAGTTAAACACCTAACCCTAACTCCTCCAACACAAGGCTAGGTAGAGTTAAACACCTAACCCTAACTCCTCCAACACAAGGCTAGGTAGAGTTAAACACCTAACCCTAACTCCTCCAACACAAGGTGAGGTAGAGCTAAACACCTAACCCTAACTCCTCCAACACAAGGCTAGGTAGAGTTAGACACCTAACCCTAACTCCTCCAACACAAGGTGAGGTAGAGTTAAACACCTAACCCTAACTCCTCCAACACAAGACTAGGTAGAGTTAAACACCTAACCCTAACTCCTCCAACACAAGGCTAGGTAGAGTTAAACACCTAATCCTAACTCCTCCAACACAAGGTGAGGTAGAGTTAAACACCTAACCCTAGCTCCTGCAACACAAGGTGAGGTAGAGTTAGACACCTAACCCTAACTCCTCCAACACAAGGTGAGGTAGAGTTAGACATCTAACCCTAACTCCTCCAACACAAGGTGAGGTAGAGTTAAACAGCTAACCCTAACTCCTCCAACATAAGGTGAGGTAGAGTTAGACATCTAACCCTAACTCCTTCAACACAAGGTGAGGTAGAGTTAGACAGCTAACCCTAACTCCTCCAACATAAGGCTAGGTAGAGTTAAACACCTAACCCTAACTCCTCCAACACAAGGCGAGGTAGAGTTAAACACCTAACCCTAACTCCTCCAACACAAGGTGAGGTAGAGTTAAACACCTAACCCTAACTCCTCCAACACAAGGCTAGGTAGAGTTAAACACCTAACCCTAACTCCTCCAACACAAGGTGAGGTAGAGTTAGACACCTAACCCTAACTCCTCCAACACAAGGCGAGGTAGAGTTAAACACCTAACCCTAACTCCTCCAACACAAGGCTAGATAGAGTTAGATACCTAACCCTAACTCCTCCAACACAAGGCTAGGTAGATTTAACCACCTAACCCTAACTCCTCCAACACAAGGCGAGGTAGAGTTAAACACCTAACCCTAACTCCTCCATCACAAGGCGAGGTAGAGTTAGACACCTAACCCTAACTCCTCCAATACAAGTCAAGGTAGAGTTAAACACCTAACCCTAACTCCTCCAACACAAGACTAGGTAGAGTTAAACACCTAACCCTAACTCCTCCAACACAAGGCGAGGTAGAGTTAAACACCTAACCCTAACTCCTCCAACACACGGCTAGGTAGAGTTAAACACCTAGCCCTAACTCTTCCAACACAAGGCGAGGTAGAGTTAAAAACCTAACCCTAACTCCTCCAACACAAGGCTAGATAGAGTTAAACACCTAACCCTAACTCCTCCAGCACAAGGCTAGGTAGAGTTAGACACCTAACCCTAAATCCTCCAACACAAGGTGAGGTAGAGTTAAACACCTAAGCCTAACTCCTCCAACACAAGGCTAGGTAGAGTTAAACACCTAACCCTAACTCCTCCAACACAAGGCTAGGTAGAGTTAAACACCTAACCCTAACTCCTCCAACACAAGGCTAGGTAGAGTTAAACACCTAACCCTAACTCCTCCAACACAAGGCTAGGTAGAGTTAAACACCTAACCCTAACTCCTCCAACACAAGGCTAGGTAGAGTTAGACACCTAACCCTAACTCCTCCAACACAAGGTGAGGTAGAGTTAAACACCTAACCCTAACTCCTCCAACACAAGGCTAGGTAGAGTTAGACACCTAACCCTAACTCCTCCAACACAAGGCTAGGTAGAGTTAAACACCTAACCCTAACTCCTCCAACACAAGGCTAGGTAGAGTTAAACACCTAACCCTAACTCCTCCAACACAAGGCTAGGTAGAGTTAAACACCTAAACCTAACTCCTCCAACACAAGGCTAGGTAGAGTTAAACACCTAACTCTAACTCCTCCAACACAAGGTGGGGTAGAGTTAAACACCTAACCCTAACTCCTCCAACACAAGGCTAGGTAGAGTTAAACACCTAACCCTAACTCCTCCAACACAAGGCTAGGTAGAGTTAAACACCTAACCCTAACTCCTCCAACACAAGGTGAGGTAGAGCTAAACACCTAACCCTAACTCCTCCAACACAAGGCTAGGTAGAGTTAGACACCTAACCCTAACTCCTCCAACACAAGGTGAGGTAGAGTTAAACACCTAACCCTTACTCCTCCAACACAAGACTAGGTAGAGTTAAACACCTAACCCTAACTCTTCCAACACAAGGCTAGGTAGAGTTAAACACCTAATCCTAACTCCTCCAACACAAGGTGAGGTAGAGTTAAACACCTAACCCTAGCTCCTGCAACACAAGGTGAGGTAGAGTTAGACACCTAACCCTAACTCCTCCAACACAAGGTGAGGTAGAGTTAGACATCTAACCCTAACTCCTCCAACACAAGGTGAGGTAGAGTTAGACAGCTAACCCTAACTCCTCCAACATAAGGTGAGGTAGAGTTAGACATCTAACCCTAACTCCTCCAACACACGGTGAGGTAGAGTTAGACAGCTAACCCTAACTCCTCCAACATAAGGCTAGGTAGAGTTAAACACCTAACCCTAACTCCTCCAACACAAGGCGAGGTAGAGTTAAACACCTAACCCTAACTCCTCCAACACAAGGTGAGGTAGAGTTAAAAACCTAACCCTAACTCCTCCAACACAAGGCTAGGTAGAGTTAAACACCTAACCCTAACTCCTCCAACACAAGGTGAGGTAGAGTTAGACACCTAACCCTAACTCCTCCAACACAAGGCGAGGTAGAGTTAAACACCTAACCCTAACTCCTCCAACACAAGGCTAGATAGAGTTAGATACCTAACCCTAACTCCTCCAACACAAGGCTAGGTAGATTTAAACACCTAACCCTAACTCCTCCAACACAAGGCGAGGTAGAGTTAAACACCTAACCCTAACTCCTCCAACACAAGGCGATGTAGAGTTAGACACCTAACCCTAACTCCTCCAACACAAGGCAAGGTAGAGTTAAACACCTAACCCTAACTCCTCCAACACAAGACTAGGTAGAGTTAAACACCTAACCCTAACTCCTCCAACACAAGGCGAGGTAGAGTTAAACACCTAACCCTAACTCCTCCAACACACGGCTAGGTAGAGTTAAACACCTAGCCCTAACTCTTCCAACACAAGGCGAGGTAGAGTTAAAAACCTAACCCTAACTCCTCCAACACAAGGCTAGGTAGAGTTAAACACCTAACCCTAACTCCTCCAACACAAGGCTAGGTAGAGTTAGACACCTAACCCTAACTCCTCCAACACAAGGTGAGGTAGAGTTAGACACCTAACCCTAACTCCTCTAACACAAGGCGAGGTAGAGTTAAACACCTAACCCTAACTCCTCCAACACAAGGCTATGTAGAGTTAGACACCTAACCCTAACTCCTCCAACACAAGGCTAGGTAGAGCTAAACACCTAACCCTAACTCCTCCAACACAAGGCGAGGTAGAGTTAGACACCTAACCCTAACTCCTCCAACACAAGGCGAGGTAGAGTTAAACACCTAACACTAACTCCTCCAACACAAGACTAGGTAGAGTTAAACCACTAACCCTAACTCCTCCAACACAAGACTAGGTAGAGTTAAACACCTAACCCTAACTCCTCCAACACAAGGTGAGGTAGAGTTAAACACCTAACCCTAACTCCTCCAACACACGGCTAGGTAGAGTTAAACACCTAACCCTAACTCCTCCAACACAAGGCGAGGTAGAGTTAAACACCTAACCCTAACTCCTCCAACACAAGGCTAGGTAGAGTTAAACACCTAACCCTAACTCCTCCAACACAAGGCTAGGTAGAGTTAGACGCCTAACCCTAACTCCTCCAACACAAGGTGAGGTAGAGTTAGACACCTAACACTAACTCCTCCAACACAAGGCGAGGTAGAGTTAAACACCTAACCCTAACTCCTCCAACACAAGGCTAGGTAGAGTTAGACACCTAACCCTAACTCCTCCAACACAAGGCTAGGTAGAGTTAAACACCTAACCCTAACTCCTCCAACACAAGGTGAGGTAGAGTTAGACACCTAATCCTAACTCCTCCAACACAAGGCTAGGTAGAGTTAAACACCTAACCCTAACTCCTCCAACACAAGGCTAGGTAGAGTTAGACACCTAACCCTAACTCCTCCAACACAAGGTGAGGTAGAGTTAAACACCTAACCCTAACTCCTCCAACACAAGGCTAGGTAGAGTTAAACACCTAACCCTAACTCCTCCAACACAAGGTGAGGTAGAGTTAGACACCTAACCCTAACTCCCCCAACACAAGGCTAGGTAGAGTTAAACACCTAACCCTAACTCCTCCAACACAAGGTGAGGTAGAGTTAAACACCTAACCCTAACTCCTCCAACACAAGGCTAGGTAGAGTTAGACACCTAACCCTAACTCCTCCAACACAAGGTGAGGTAGAGTTAAACACCTAACCCTAACTCCTCCAACACAAGGCTAGGTAGAGTTAGACACCTAACCCTAACTCCTCCAACACAAGGCTAGGTAGAGTTAAACACCTAACCCTAACTACTCCAACACAAGGCTAGGTAGAGTTAGACACCTAACCCTAACTCCTCCAACACAAGGCTAGGTAGAGTTAAACACCTAACCCCTCCAACACAAGGCTAGGTAGAGTTAAACACCTAACCCTAACTCCTCCAACACAAGGCTAGGTAGAGTTAAACACCTAACCCTAACTCCTCCAACACAAGGCTAGGTAGAGTTAAACACCTAACCCTAACTCCTCCAACACAAGGCTAGGTAGAGTTAGACACCTAACCCTAACTCCTCCAACACAAGGCTAGATAGAGTTAAACACCTAACCCTAACTCCTCCAACACAAGGCTAGGTAGATTTAAACACCTAACCCTAACTCCTCCAACACAAGGTGAGGTAGAGTTAAACACCTAACCCTAACTCCTCCAACACAAGGCTAGGTAGAGTTAAACACCTACTTCTAACTCCTCCAACACAAGGCTAGGTAGAGTTAAACACCTAACCCTAACTCCTCCAACACAAGGCTAGGTAGAGTTAAACACCTAACCCTAACCCCTCCAACACAAGGCTAGGTAGAGTTAGACACCTAACCCTAACTCCTCCAACACAAAACTAGATAGAGTTAAACACCTAACCCTAACTCCTCCAACACAAGGCTAGGTAGAGGTAAACACCTAACCCTAACTCCTCCAACACAAGGTGAGGTAGAGTTAAACACCTACCCCTAACTCCTCCAACACAAGGCTAGGTAGAGTTAGACACCTAACCCTAAATCCTCCAACACAAGGCTAGGTAGAGTTAGACACCTAACCCTAACTCCTCCAACACAAGGTGAGGTAGAGTTAAACACCTAACCCTAAATCCTCCAACACAAGGCTAGGTAGAGTTAAACACCTAACCCTAACTCCTCCAACACAAGGTGAGGTAGAGTTAGACACCTAACCCTAACTCCCCCAACACAAGGCTAGGTAGAGTTAAACACCTAACCCTAACTCCTCCAACACAAGGTGAGGTAGAGTTAGACACCTAACCCTAACTCCCCCAACACAAGGCTAGGTAGAGTTAAACACCTAACCCTAACTCCTCCAACACAAGGCTAGGTAGAGTTAGACACCTAACCCTAACTCCTCCAACACAAGGTGAGGTAGAGTTAGACACCTAACCCTAACTCCCCCAACACAAGGCTAGGTAGAGTTAAACACCTAACCCTAACTCCTCCAACACAAGGTGAGGTAGAGTTAAACACCTAACCCTAACTCCTCCAACACAAGGTTAGGTAGAGTTAGACACCTAACCCTAACTCCTCCAACACAAGGTGAGGTAGAGTTAAACACCTAACCCTAACTCCTCCAACATAAGGCTAGGTAGAGTTAGACACCTAACCCTAACTCCTCCAACACAAGGCTAGGTAGAGTTAAACACCTAACCCTAACTACTCCAACACAAGGCTAGGTAGAGTTAGACACCTAACCCTAACTCCTCCAACACAAGGCTAGGTAGAGTTAAACACCTAACCCTAACTCCTCCAACACAAGGCTAGGTAGAGTTAAACACCTAACCCTAACTCCTCCAACACAAGGCTAGGTAGAGTTAAACACCTAACCCTAACTCCTCCAACACAAGGCTAGGTAGAGTTAAACACCTAACCCTAACTACTCCAACACAAGGCTAGGTAGAGTTAGACACCTAACCCTAACTCCTCCAACACAAGGCTAGATAGAGTTAAACACCTAACCCTAACTCCTCCAACACAAGGCTAGGTAGAGTTAAACACCTAACCCTAACTCCTCCAACACAAGGCTAGGTAGAGTTAAACACCTAACCCTAACTCCTCCAACACAAGGCTAGGTAGAGTTAAACACCTAACCCTAACTCCTCCAACACAAGGCTAGGTAGAGTTAGACACCTAACCCTAACTCCTCCAACACAAGGTGATGTAGAGTTAAACACCTAAGCCTAACTCCTCCAACACAAGGCTAGGTAGAGTTAAACACCTAACCCCTCCAACACAAGGGTAGGTAGAGTTAAACACCTAACCCTAACTCCTCCAACACAAGGCTAGGAAGAGTTAAACACCTAACCCTAACTCCTCCAACACAAGGCTAGGTAGAGTTAGACACCTAACCCTAACTCCTCCAACACAAGGCTAGGTAGAGTTAAACACCTAACCCTAACTACTCCAACACAAGGCTAGGTAGAGTTAAACACCTAACCCTAACTCCTCCAACACAAGGCTAAGTAGAGTTAAACACCTAACCCTAACTCCTCCAACACAAGGCTAGGTAGAGTTAGACACCTAACCCTAACTCCTCCAACACAAGGCTAGATAGAGTTAAACACCTAACCCTAACTCCTCCAACACAAGGTGAGGTAGAGTTAAACACCTACCCCTAACTTCTCCAACACAAGGCTAGGTAGAGTTAGACACCTAACCCTAAATCCTCCAACACAAGGCTAGGTAGAGTTCGACACCTAACCCTAACTCCTCCAACACAAGGTGAGGTAGAGTTAAACACCTAACCCTAACTCCTCCAACACAAGGCTAGGTAGAGTTAAACACCTAACCCTAACTCCTCCAACACAAGGTGAGGTAGAGTTAGACACCTAACCCTAACTCCCCCAACACAAGGCTAGGTAGAGTTAAACACCTAACCCTAACTCCTCCAACACAAGGTGAGGTAGAGTTAGACACCTAACCCTAACTCCCCCAACACAAGGCTAGGTAGAGTTAAACACCTAACCCTAACTCCTCCAACACAAGGCTAGGTAGAGTTAGACACCTAACCCTAACTCCTCAAACACAAGGTGAGGTAGAGTTAGACACCTAACCCTAACTCCCCCAACACAAGGCTAGGTAGAGTTAAACACCTAACCCTAACTCCTCCAACACAAGGTGAGGTAGAGTTAAACACCTAACCCTAACTCCTCCAACACAAGGCTAGGTAGAGTTAGACACCTAACCCTAACTCCTCCAACACAAGGTGAGGTAGAGTTTAACACCTAATCCTAACTCCTCCAACATAAGGCTAGGTAGAGTTAGACACCTAACCCTAACTCCTCCAACACAAGGCTAGGTAGAGTTAAACACCTAACCCTAACTACTCCAACACAAGGCTAGGTAGAGTTAGACACCTAACCCTAACTCCTCCAACACAAGGCTAGGTAGAGTTAAACACCTAACCCTAACTCCTCCAACACAAGGCTAGGTAGAGTTAAACACCTAACCCTAACTCCTCCAACACAAGGCTAGGTAGAGTTAATCACCTAACCCTAACTCCTCCAACACAAGGCTAGGTAGAGTTAAACACCTAACCCTAACTCCTCCAACACAAGGCTAGGTAGAGTTAGACACCTAACCCTAACTCCTCCAACACAAGGCTAGATAGAGCTAAACACCTAACCCTAACTCCTCCAACACAAGGCTAGGTAGAGTTAAACACCTAACCCTAACTCCTCCAACACAAGGTGAGGTAGAGTTAAACACCTAACCCTAACTCCTCCAACACAAGGCTAGGTAGAGTTAAACACCTACCCCTAACTCCTCCAACACAAGGCTAGGTAGAGTTAGACACCTAACCCTAAATCCTCCAACACAAGGCTAGGTAGAGTTAAACACCTAACCCTAACTCCTCCAACACAAGGCTAGGTAGAGTTAAACACCTAACCCTAACTCCTCCAACACAAGGCTAGGTAGAGTTAGACACCTAACCCTAACTCCTCCAACACAAGGCTAGATAGAGTTAAACACCTAACCCTAACTCCTCCAACACAAGGCTAGGTAGAGTTAAACACCTAACCCTAACTCCTCCAACACAAGGTGAGGTAGAGTTAAACACCTAACCCTAACTCCTCCAACACAAGGCTAGGTAGAGTTAAACACCTACCCCTAACTCCTCCAACACAAGGCTAGGTAGAGTTAGACACCTAACCCTAAATCCTCCAACACAAGGCTAGGTAGAGTTAAACACCTAACCCTAACTCCTCCAACACAAGGCTAGGTAGAGTTAGACACCTAACCCTAACTCCTCCAACACAAGGTGAGGTAGAGTTAAACACCTAACCCTAACTCCTCCAACACAAGGCTAGGTAGAGTTAAACACCTAACCCTAACTCCTCCAACACAAGGTGAAGTAGAGTTAAACACCTAACCCTAACTCCCGCAACACAAGGCTAGGTAGAGTTAAACACCTAAGCCTAACTCCTCCAACACAAGGTGAGGTAGAGTTAAACACCTAACCCTAACTCCTCCAACACAAGGCTAGGTAGAGTTAGACACCTAACCCTAACTCCTCCAACACAAGGTGAGGTAGAGTTAAACACCTAAGCCTAACTCCTCCAACACAAGGCTAGGTAGAGTTAGACACCTAACCCTAACTCCTCCAACACAAGGCTAGGTAGAGTTAAACACCTAACCCTAACTACTCCAACACAAGGCTAGGTAGAGTTAGACACCTAACCCTAACTCCTCCAACACAAGGCTAGGTAGAGTTAAACACCTAACCCCTCCAACACAAGGGTAGGTAGAGTTAAAAACCTAACCCTAACTCCTCCAACACAAGGCTAGGTAGAGTTAAACACCTAACCCTAACTCCTCCAACACAAGGCTAGGTAGAGTTAAACACCTAACCCTAACTCCTCCAACACAAGGCTAGGTAGAGTTAGACACGTAACCCTAACTCCTCCAACACAAGGCTAGATAGAGTTAAACACCTAACCCTAACTCCTCCAACACAAGGCTAGGTAGAGTTAAACACCTAACCCTAACTCCTCCAACACAAGGTGAGGTAGAGTTAAACACCTACCCCTAACTCCTCCAACACAAGGCTAGGTAGAGTTAGACACCTAACCCTAAATCCTCCAACACAAGGCTAGGTAGAGTTAGACACCTAACCCTAACTCCTCCAACACAAGGTGAGGTAGAGTTAAACACCTAACCCTAACTCCTCCAACACAAGGCTAGGTAGAGTTAAACACCTAACCCTAACTCCTCCAACACAAGGTGAGGTAGAGTTAGACACCTAACCCTAACTCCCCCAACACAAGGCTAGGTAGAGTTAAACACCTAACCCTAACTCCTCCAACACAAGGTGAGGTAGAGTTAGACACCTAACCCTAACGCCCCCAACACAAGGCTAGGTAGAGTTAAACACCTAACCCTAACTCCTCCAACACAAGGCTAGGTAGAGTTAGACACCTAACCCTAACTCCTCCAACACAAGGTGAGGTAGAGTTAGACACCTAACCCTAACTCCCCCAACACAAGGCTAGGTAGAGTTAAACACCTAACCCTAACTACTCCAACACAAGGTGAGGTAGAGTTAAACACCTAACCCTAACTCCTCCAACACAAGGCTAGGTAGAGTTAGACACCTAACCCTAACTCCTCCAACACAAGGTGAGGTAGAGTTAAACACCTAACCCTAACTCCTCCAACATAAGGCTAGGTAGAGTTAGACACCTAACCCTAACTCCTCCAACACAAGGCTAGGTAGAGTTAGACACCTAACCCTAACTCCTCCAACACAAGGCTAGATAGAGTTAAACACCTAACCCTAACTCCTCCAACACAAGGCTAGGTAGATTTAAACACCTAACCCTAACTCCTCCAACACAAGGTGAGGTAGAGTTAAACACCTAACCCTAACTCCTCCAACACAAGGCTAGGTAGAGTTAAACACCTACTTCTAACTCCTCCAACACAAGGCTAGGTAGAGTTAAACACCTAACCCTAACTCCTCCAACACAAGGCTAGGTAGAGTTAAACACCTAACCCTAACCCCTCCAACACAAGGCTAGGTAGAGTTAGACACCTAACCCTAACTCCTCCAACACAAAACTAGATAGAGTTAAACACCTAACCCTAACTCCTCCAACACAAGGTGAGGTAGAGTTAAACACCTAACCCTAACTCCTCCAACACAAGGTGAGGTAGAGTTAAACACCTACCCCTAACTCCTCCAACACAAGGCTAGGTAGAGTTAGACACCTAACCCTAAATCCTCCAACACAAGGCTAGGTAGAGTTAGACACCTAACCCTAACTCCTCCAACACAAGGTGAGGTAGAGTTAAACACCTAACCCTAACTCCTCCAACACAAGGCTAGGTAGAGTTAAACACCTAACCCTAACTCCTCCAACACAAGGTGAGGTAGAGTTAGACACCTAACCCTAACTCCCCCAACACAAGGCTAGGTAGAGTTAAACACCTAACCCTAACTCCTCCAACACAAGGTGAGGTAGAGTTAGACACCTAACCCTAACTCCCCCAACACAAGGCTAGGTAGAGTTAAACACCTAACCCTAACTCCTCCAACACAAGGCTAGGTAGAGTTAGACACCTAACCCTAACTCCTCCAACACAAGGTGAGGTAGAGTTAGACACCTAACCCTAACTCCCCCAACACAAGGCTAGGTAGAGTTAAACACCTAACCCTAACTCCTCCAACACAAGGTGAGGTAGAGTTAAACACCTAACCCTAACTCCTCCAACACAAGGTTAGGTAGAGTTAGACACCTAACCCTAACTCCTCCAACACAAGGTGAGGTAGAGTTAAACACCTAACCCTAACTCCTCCAACATAAGGCTAGGTAGAGTTAGACACCTAACCCTAACTCCTCCAACACAAGGCTAGGTAGAGTTAAACACCTAACCCTAACTACTCCAACACAAGGCTAGGTAGAGTTAGACACCTAACCCTAACTCCTCCAACACAAGGCTAGGTAGAGTTAAACACCTAACCCTAACTCCTCCAACACAAGGCTAGGTAGAGTTAAACACCTAACCCTAACTCCTCCAACACAAGGCTAGGTAGAGTTAAACACCTAACCCTAACTCCTCCAACACAAGGCTAGGTAGAGTTAAACACCTAACCCTAACTACTCCAACACAAGGCTAGGTAGAGTTAGACACCTAACCCTAACTCCTCCAACACAAGGCTAGATAGAGTTAAACACCTAACCCTAACTCCTCCAACACAAGGCTAGGTAGAGTTAAACACCTAACCCTAACTCCTCCAACACAAGGCTAGGTAGAGTTAAACACCTAACCCTAACTCCTCCAACACAAGGCTAGGTAGAGCTAAACACCTAACCCTAACTCCTCCAACACAAGGCTAGATAGAGTTAGACACCTAACCCTAACTCCTCCAACACAAGGTGATGTAGAGTTAAACACCTAAGCCTAACTCCTCCAACACAAGGCTAGGTAGAGTTAAACACCTAACCCCTCCAACACAAGGGTAGGTAGAGTTAAACACCTAACCCTAACTCCTCCAACACAAGGCTAGGTAGAGTTAAACACCTAACCCTAACTCCTCCAACACAAGGCTAGGTAGAGTTAGACACCTAACCCTAACTCCTCCAACACAAGGCTAGGTAGAGTTAAACACCTAACCCTAACTACTCCAACACAAGGCTAGGTAGAGTTAAACACCTAACCCTAACTCCTCCAACACAAGGCTAAGTAGAGTTAAACACCTAACCCTAACTCCTCCAACACAAGGCTAGGTAGAGTTAGACACCTAACCCTAACTCCTCCAACACAAGGCTAGATAGAGTTAAACACCTAACCCTAACTCCTCCAACACAAGGTGAGGTAGAGTTAAACACCTACCCCTAACTCCTCCAACACAAGGCTAGGTAGAGTTAGACACCTAACCCTAAATCCTCCAACACAAGGCTAGGTAGAGTTAGACACCTAACCCTAACTCCTCCAACACAAGGTGAGGTAGAGTTAAACACCTAACCCTAACTCCTCCAACACAAGGCTAGGTAGAGTTAAACACCTAACCCTAACTCCTCCAACACAAGGTGAGGTAGAGTTAGACACCTAACCCTAACTCCCCCAACACAAGGCTAGGTAGAGTTAAACACCTAACCCTAACTCCTCCAACACAAGGTGAGGTAGAGTTAGACACCTAACCCTAACTCCCCCAACACAAGGCTAGGTAGAGTTAAACACCTAACCCTAACTCCTCCAACACAAGGCCAAGTAGAGTTAGACACCTAACCCTAACTCCTCCAACACAAGGTGAGGTAGAGTTAGACACCTAACCCTAACTCCCCCAACACAAGGCTAGGTAGAGTTAGACACCTAACCCTAACTCCTCCAACACAAGGTGAGGTAGAGTTTAACACCTAACCCTAACTCCTCCAACATAAGGCTAGGTAGAGTTAGACACCTAACCCTAACTCCTCCAACACAAGGCTAGGTAGAGTTAAACACCTAACCCTAACTACTCCAACACAAGGCTAGGTAGAGTTAGACACCTAACCCTAACTCCTCCAACACAAGGCTAGGTAGAGTTAAACACCTAACCCTAACTCCTCCAACACAAGGCGAGGTAGAGTTAAACACCTAACCCTAACTCCTCCAACACAAGGCTAGGTAGAGTTAAACACCTAACCCTAACTCCTCCAACACAAGGCTAGGTAGAGTTAGACACCTAACCCTAACTACTCCAACACAAGGCTAGGTAGAGTTAGACACCTAACCCTAACTCCTCCAACACAAGGCTAGATAGATTTAAACACCTAACCCTAACTCCTCCAACACAAGGCTAGGTAGAGTTAGACACCTAACCCTAACTCCTCCAACACAAGGCTAGGTAGAGTTGAACACCTAACCCTAACTCCTCCAACACAAGGCTAGGTAGAGTTAAACACCTAACCCTAACTCCTCCAACACAAGGCTAGGTAGAGTTCAACACCTAACCCTAACTCCTCCAACACAAGGCTAGGTAGAGTTAAACACCTAACCCTAACTCCTCCAACACAAGGCTAGGTAGAGTTAGACACCTAACCCTAACTCCTCCAACACAAGGCTAGATAGAGTTAAATACCTAACCCTAACTCCTCCAACACAAGGCTAGGTAGAGTTAAACACCTAACCCTAACTCCTCCAACACAAGGCTAGGTAGAGTTAAACACCTAACCCTAACTCCTCCAACACAAGGCTAGGTAGAGTTAAACACCTAACCCTAACTCCTCCAACACAAGGCTAGGTAGAGTTAAACATCTAACCCGAACTCCTCCAACACAAGGCTAGGTAGAGTTAGACACCTAACCCTAACTCCTCCAACACAAGGCTAGATAGAGTTAAACACCTAACCCTAACTCCTCCAACACAAGGCTAGGTAGAGTTAGACACCTAACCCTAACTCCTCCAACACAAGGTGAGGTAGAGTTAAACACCTAAGCCTAACTCCTCCAACACAAGGCTAGGTAGAGTTAGACACCTAACCCTAACTCCTCCAACACAAGGCTAGGTAGAGTTAAACACCTAACCCTAACTACTCCAACACAAGGCTAGGTAGAGTTAAACACCTAACCCTAACTCCTCCAACACAAGGCTAGGTAGAGTTAAACACCTAACCCCTCCAACAAAAGGGTAGGTAGAGTTAAACACCTAACCCTAACTCCTCCAACACAAGGCTAGGTAGAGTTAGACACCTAACCCTAAATCCTCCAACACAAGGTGAGGTAGAGTTAAACACCTAACCCTAACTCCTCCAACACAAGGCTAGGTAGAGTTAAACACCTAACCCTAACTCCTCCAACACAAGGTGAGGTAGAGTTAGACACCTAACCCTAACTCCCCCAACACAAGGCTAGGTAGAGTTAAACACCTAACCCTAACTCCTCCAACACAAGGTGAGGTAGAGTTAGACACCTAACCCTAACGCCCCCAACACAAGGCTAGGTAGAGTTAAACACCTAACCCTAACTCCTCCAACACAAGGCTAGGTAGAGTTAGACACCTAACCCTAACTCCTCCAACACAAGGTGAGGTAGAGTTAGACACCTAACCCTAACTCCCCCAACACAAGGCTAGGTAGAGTTAAACACCTAACCCTAACTCCTCCAACACAAGGTGAGGTAGAGTTAAACACCTAACCCTAACTCCTCCAACACAAGGCTAGGTAGAGTTAGACACCTAACCCTAACTCCTCCAACACAAGGTGAGGTAGAGTTAAACACCTAACCCTAACTCCTCCAACATAAGGCTAGGTAGAGTTAGACACCTAACCCTAACTCCTCCAACACAAGGCTAGGTAGAGTTAGACACCTAACCCTAACTCCTCCAACACAAGGTGAGGTAGAGTTAAACACCTAACCCTAACTCCTCCAGCACAAGGCTAGGTAGAGTTAGACACCTAACCCTAACTCCTCCAACACAAGGTGAGGTAGAGTTAAACACCTAAGCCTAACTCCTCCAACACAAGGCTAGGTAGACTTAAACACCTAACCCTAACTCCTCCAACACAAGGCTAGGTAGAGTTAAACACCTAACCCTAACTCCTCCAACACAAGGCTAGGTAGAGTTAAACACCTAACCCTAACTCCTCCAACACAAGGCTAGGTAGAGTTAAACACCTAACCCTAACTCCTCCAACACAAGGCTAGGTAGAGTTAGACACCTAACCCTAACTCCTCCAACACAAGGTGAGGTAGAGTTAAACACCTAACCCTAACTCCTCCAACACAAGGCTAGGTAGAGTTAGACACCTAACCCTAACTCCTCCAACACAAGGCTAGGTAGAGTTAAACACCTAACCCTAACTCCTCCAACACAAGGCTAGGTAGAGTTAAACACCTAACCCTAACTCCTCCAACACAAGGCTAGGTAGAGTTAAACACCTAAACCTAACTCCTCCAACACAAGGCTAGGTAGAGTTAAACACCTAACCCTAACTCCTCCAACACAAGGCTAGGTAGAGTTAAACACCTAACCCTTACTCCTCCAACACAAGGCTAGGTAGAGTTAAACACCTAACTCTAACTCCTCCAACACAAGGTGGGGTAGAGTTAAACACCTAACCCTAACTCCTCCAACACAAGGCTAGGTAGAGTTAAACACCTAACCCTAACTCCTCCAACACAAGGCTAGGTAGAGTTAAACACCTAACCCTAACTCCTCCAACACAAGGTGAGGTAGAGCTAAACACCTAACCCTAACTCCTCCAACACAAGGCTAGGTAGAGTTAGACACCTAACCCTAACTCCTCCAACACAAGGTGAGGTAGAGTTAAACACCTAACCCTAACTCCTCCAACACAAGACTAGGTAGAGTTAAACACCTAACCCTAACTCCTCCAACACAAGGCTAGGTAGAGTTAAACACCTAACCCTAGCTCCTGCAACACAAGGTGAGGTAGAGTTAGACACCTAACCCTAACTCCTCCAACACAAGGTGAGGTAGAGTTAGACATCTAACCCTAACTCCTCCAACACAAGGTGAGGTAGAGTTAAACAGCTAACCCTAACTCCTCCAACATAAGGTGAAGTAGAGTTAGACATCTAACCCTAACTCCTTCAACACAAGGTGAGGTAGAGTTAGACAGCTAACCCTAACTCCTCCAACATAAGGCTAGGTAGAGTTAAACACCTAACCCTAACTCCTCCAACACAAGGCGAGGTAGAGTTAAACACCTAACCCTAACTCCTCCAACACAAGGTGAGGTAGAGTTAAACACCTAACCCTAACTCCTCCAACACAAGGCTAGGTAGAGTTAAACACCTAACCCTAACTCCTCCAACACAAGGTGAGGTAGAGTTAGACACCTAACCCTAACTCCTCCAACACAAGGCGAGGTAGAGTTAAACACCTAACCCTAACTCCTCCAACACAAGGCTAGATAGAGTTAGATACCTAACCCTAACTCCTCCAACACAAGGCTAGGTAGATTTAACCACCTAACCCTAACTCCTCCAACACAAGGCGAGGTAGAGTTAAACACCTAACCCTAACTCCTCCAACACAAGGCGAGGTAGAGTTAGACACCTAACCCTAACTCCTCCAATACAAGGCAAGGTAGAGTTAAACACCTAACCCTAACTCCTCCAACACAAGACTAGGTAGAGTTAAACACCTAACCCTAACTCCTCCAACACAAGGCGAGGTAGAGTTAAACACCTAACCCTAACTCCTCCAACACACGGCTAGGTAGAGTTAAACACCTAGCCCTAACTCTTCCAACACAAGGCGAGGTAGAGTTAAAAACCTAACCCTAACTCCTCCAACACAAGGCTAGGTAGAGTTAAACACCTAACCCTAACTCCTCCAGCACAAGGCTAGGTAGAGTTAGACACCTAACCCTAACTCCTCCAACACAAGGTGAGGTAGAGTTAAACACCTAAGCCTAACTCCTCCAACACAAGGCTAGGTAGAGTTAAACACCTAACCCTAACTCCTCCAACACAAGGCTAGGTAGAGTTAAACACCTAACCCTAACTCCTCCAACACAAGGCTAGGTAGAGTTAAACACCTAACCCTAACTCCTCCAACACAAGGCTAGGTAGAGTTAAACACCTAACCCTAATTCCTCCAACACAAGGCTAGGTAGAGTTAGACACCTAACCCTAACTCCTCCAACACAAGGTGAGGTAGAGTTAAACACCTAACCCTAACTCCTCCAACACAAGGCTAGGTAGAGTTAGACACCTAATCCTAACTCCTCCAACACAAGGCTAGGTAGAGTTAAACACCTAACCCTAACTCCTCCAACACAAGGCTAGGTAGAGTTAAACACCTAAACCTAACTCCTCCAACACAAGGCTAGGTAGAGTTAAACACCTAACTCTAACTCCTCCAACACAAGGTGGGGTAGAGTTAAACACCTAACCCTAACTCCTCCAACACAAGGCTAGGTAGAGTTAAACACCTAACCCTAACTCCTCCAACACAAGGCTAGGTAGAGTTAAACACCTAACCCTAACTCCTCCAACACAAGGTGAGGTAGAGCTAAACACCTAACCCTAACTCCTCCAACACAAGGCTAGGTAGAGTTAGACACCTAACCCTAACTCCTCCAACACAAGGTGAGGTAGAGTTAAACACCTAACCCTAACTCCTCCAACACAAGACTAGGTAGAGTTAAACACCTAACCCTAACTCTTCCAACACAAGGCTAGGTAGAGTTAAACACCTAATCCTAACTCCTCCAACACAAGGTGAGGTAGAGTTAAACACCTAACCCTAGCTCCTGCAACACAAGGTGAGGTAGAGTTAGACACCTAACCCTAACTCCTCCAACACAAGGTGAGGTAGAGTTAGACATCTAACCCTAACTCCTCCAACACAAGGTGAGGTAGAGTTAGACAGCTAACCCTAACTCCTCCAACATAAGGTGAGGTAGAGTTAGACATCTAACCCTAACTCCTCCAACACACGGTGAGGTAGAGTTAGACAGCTAACCCTAACTCCTCCAACATAAGGCTAGGTAGAGTTAAACACCTAACCCTAACTCCTCCAACACAAGGCGAGGTAGAGTTAAACACCTAACCCTAATTCCTCCAACACAAGGTGAGGTAGAGTTAAAAACCTAACCCTAACTCCTCCAACACAAGGCTAGGTAGAGTTAAACACCTAACCCTAACTCCTCCAACACAAGGTGAGGTAGAGTTAGACACCTAACCCTAACTCCTCCAACACAAGGCGAGGTAGAGTTAAACACCTAACCCTAACTCCTCCAACACAAGGCTAGATAGAGTTAGATACCTAACCCTAACTCCTCCAACACAAGGCTAGGTAGATTTAAACACCTAACCCTAACTCCTCCAACACAAGGCGAGGTAGAGTTAAACACCTAACCCTAACTCCTCCAACACAAGGCGATGTAGAGTTAGACACCTAACCCTAACTCCTCCAACACAAGGCAAGGTAGAGTTAAACACCTAACCCTAACTCCTCCAACACAAGACTAGGTAGAGTTAAACACCTAACCCTAACTCCTCCAACACAAGGCGAGGTAGCGTTAAACACCTAACCCTAACTCCTCCAACACACGGCTAGGTAGAGTTAAACACCTAGCCCTAACTCTTCCAACACAAGGCGAGGTAGAGTTAAAAACCTAACCCTAACTCCTCCAACACAAGGCTAGGTAGAGTTAAACACCTAACCCTAACTCCTCCAACACAAGGCTAGGTAGAGTTAGACACCTAACCCTAACTCCTCCAACACAAGGTGAGGTAGAGTTAGACACCTAACCCTAACTCCTCTAACACAAGGCGAGGTAGAGTTAAACACCTAACCCTAACTCCTCCAACACAAGGCTATGTAGAGTTAGACACCTAACCCTAACTCCTCCAACACAAGGCTAGGTAGAGTTAAACACCTAACCCTAACTCCTCCAACACAAGGCGAGGTAGAGTTAGACACCTAACCCTAACTCCTCCAACACAAGGCGAGGTAGAGTTAAACACCTAACACTAACTCCTCCAACACAAGACTAGGTAGAGTTAAACCACTAACCCTAACTCCTCCAACACAAGACTAGGTAGAGTTAAACACCTAACCCTAACTCCTCCAACACAAGGTGAGGTAGAGTTAAACACCTAACCCTAACTCCTCCAACACACGGCTAGGTAGAGTTAAACACCTAACCCTAACTCCTCCAACACAAGGCGAGGTAGAGTTAAACACCTAACCCTAACTCCTCCAACACACGGCTAGGTAGAGTTAAACACCTAACCCTAACTCCTCCAACACAAGGTGAGGTAGAGTTAAACACCTAACCCTAACTCCTCCAACACAAGGCTAGGTAGAGTTAGAAACCTAACCCTAACTCCTCCAACACAAGGCTAGGTAGAGTTAAACACCTAACCCTAACTACTCCAACACAAGGCTAGGTAGAGTTAGACACCTAACCCTAACTCCTCCAACACAAGGCTAGGTAGAGTTAAACACCTAACCCCTCCAACACAAAGCTAGGTAGAGTTAAACACCTAACCCTAACTCCTCCAACACAAGGCTAGGTAGAGTTAAACACCTAACCCTAACTCCTCCAACACAAGGCTAGGTAGAGTTAAACACCTAACCCTAACTCCTCCAACACAAGGCTAGGTAGAGTTAGACACCTAACCCTAACTCCTCCAACACAAGGCTAGATAGAGTTAAACACCTAACCCTAACTCCTCCAACACAAGGCTAGGTAGATTTAAACACCTAACCCTAACTCCTCCAACACAAGGTGAGGTAGAGTTAAACACCTAACCCTAACTCCTCCAACACAAGGCTAGGTAGAGTTAAACACCTACTTCTAACTCCTCCAACACAAGGCTAGGTAGAGTTAAACACCTAACCCTAACTCCTCCAACACAAGGCTAGGTAGAGTTAAACACCTAACCCTAACCCCTCCAACACAAGGCTAGGTAGAGTTAGACACCTAACCCTAACTCCTCCAACACAAAACTAGATAGAGTTAAACACCTAACCCTAACTCCTCCAACACAAGGCTAGGTAGAGGTAAACACCTAACCCTAACTCCTCCAACACAAGGTGAGGTAGAGTTAAACACCTACCCCTAACTCCTCCAACACAAGGCTAGGTAGAGTTAGACACCTAACCCTAAATCCTCCAACACAAGGCTAGGTAGAGTTAGACACCTAACCCTAACTCCTCCAACACAAGGTGAGGTAGAGTTAAACACCTAACCCTAACTCCTCCAACACAAGGCTAGGTAGAGTTAAACACCTAACCCTAACTCCTCCAACACAAGGTGAGGTAGAGTTAGACACCTAACCCTAACTCCCCCAACACAAGGCTAGGTAGAGTTAAACACCTAACCCTAACTCCTCCAACACAAGGTGAGGTAGAGTTAGACACCTAACCCTAACTCCCCCAACACAAGGCTAGGTAGAGTTAAACACCTAACCCTAACTCCTCCAACACAAGGCTAGGTAGAGTTAGACACCTAACCCTAACTCCTCCAACACAAGGTGAGGTAGAGTTAGACACCTAACCCTAACTCCCCCAACACAAGGCTAGGTAGAGTTAAACACCTAACCCTAACTCCTCCAACACAAGGTGAGGTAGAGTTAAACACCTAACCCTAACTCCTCCAACACAAGGTTAGGTAGAGTTAGACACCTAACCCTAACTCCTCCAACACAAGGTGAGGTAGAGTTAAACACCTAACCCTAACTCCTCCAACATAAGGCTAGGTAGAGTTAGACACCTAACCCTAACTCCTCCAACACAAGGCTAGGTAGAGTTAAACACCTAACCCTAACTACTCCAACACAAGGCTAGGTAGAGTTAGACACCTAACCCTAACTCCTCCAACACAAGGCTAGGTAGAGTTAAACACCTAACCCTAACTCCTCCAACACAAGGCTAGGTAGAGTTAAACACCTAACCCTAACTCCTCCAACACAAGGCTAGGTAGAGTTAAACACCTAACCCTAACTCCTCCAACACAAGGCTAGGTAGAGTTAAACACCTAACCCTAACTACTCCAACACAAGGCTAGGTAGAGTTAGACACCTAACCCTAACTCCTCCAACACAAGGCTAGATAGAGTTAAACACCTAACCCTAACTCCTCCAACACAAGGCTAGGTAGAGTTAAACACCTAACCCTAACTCCTCCAACACAAGGCTAGGTAGAGTTAAACACCTAACCCTAACTCCTCCAACACAAGGCTAGGTAGAGTTAAACACCTAACCCTAACTCCTCCAACACAAGGCTAGGTAGAGTTAGACACCTAACCCTAACTCCTCCAACACAAGGTGATGTAGAGTTAAACACCTAAGCCTAACTCCTCCAACACAAGGCTAGGTAGAGTTAAACACCTAACCCCTCCAACACAAGGGTAGGTAGAGTTAAACACCTAACCCTAACTCCTCCAACACAAGGCTAGGTAGAGTTAAACACCTAACCCTAACTCCTCCAACACAAGGCTAGGTAGAGTTAGACACCTAACCCTAACTCCTCCAACACAAGGCTAGGTAGAGTTAAACACCTAACCCTAACTACTCCAACACAAGGCTAGGTAGAGTTAAACACCTAACCCTAACTCCTCCAACACAAGGCTAAGTAGAGTTAAACACCTAACCCTAACTCCTCCAACACAAGGCTAGGTAGAGTTAGACACCTAACCCTAACTCCTCCAACACAAGGCTAGATAGAGTTAAACACCTAACCCTAACTCCTCCAACACAAGGTGAGGTAGAGTTAAACACCTACCCCTAACTTCTCCAACACAAGGCTAGGTAGAGTTAGACACCTAACCCTAAATCCTCCAACACAAGGCTAGGTAGAGTTAGACACCTAACCCTAACTCCTCCAACACAAGGTGAGGTAGAGTTAAACACCTAACCCTAACTCCTCCAACACAAGGCTAGGTAGAGTTAAACACCTAACCCTAACTCCTCCAACACAAGGTGAGGTAGAGTTAGACACCTAACCCTAACTCCCCCAACACAAGGCTAGGTAGAGTTAAACACCTAACCCTAACTCCTCCAACACAAGGTGAGGTAGAGTTAGACACCTAACCCTAACTCCCCCAACACAAGGCTAGGTAGAGTTAAACACCTAACCCTAACTAATCCAACACAAGGCTAGGTAGAGTTAGACACCTAACCCTAACTCCTCCAACACAAGGTGAGGTAGAGTTAGACACCTAACCCTAACTCCCCCAACACAAGGCTAGGTAGAGTTAAACACCTAACCCTAACTCCTCCAACACAAGGTGAGGTAGAGTTAAACACCTAACCCTAACTCCTCCAACACAAGGCTAGGTAGAGTTAGACACCTAACCCTAACTCCTCCAACACAAGGTGAGGTAGAGTTTAACACCTAACCCTAACTCCTCCAACATAAGGCTAGGTAGAGTTAGACACCTAACCCTAACTCCTCCAACACAAGGCTAGGTAGAGTTAAACACCTAACCCTAACTACTCCAACACAAGGCTAGGTAGAGTTAGACACCTAACCCTAACTCCTCCAACACAAGGCTAGGTAGAGTTAAACACCTAACCCTAACTCCTCCAACACAAGGCTAGGTAGAGTTAAACACCTAACCCTAACTCCTCCAACACAAGGCTAGGTAGAGTTAAACACCTAACCCTAACTCCTCCAACACAAGGCTAGGTAGAGTTAAACACCTAACCCTAACTCCTCCAACACAAGGCTAGGTAGAGTTAGACACCTAACCCTAACTCCTCCAACACAAGGCTAGATAGAGCTAAACACCTAACCCTAACTCCTCCAACACAAGGCTAGGTAGAGTTAAACACCTAACCCTAACTCCTCCAACACAAGGTGAGGTAGAGTTAAACACCTAACCCTAACTCCTCCAACACAAGGCTAGGTAGAGTTAAACACCTACCCCTAACTCCTCCAACACAAGGCTAGGTAGAGTTAGACACCTAACCCTAAATCCTCCAACACAAGGCTAGGTAGAGTTAAACACCTAACCCTAACTCCTCCAACACAAGGCTAGGTAGAGTTAAAAACCTAACCCTAACTCCTCCAACACAAGGCTAGGTAGAGTTAGACACCTAACCCTAACTCCTCCAACACAAGGCTAGATAGAGTTAAACACCTAACCCTAACTCCTCCAACACAAGGCTAGGTAGAGTTAAACACCTAACCCTAACTCCTCCAACACAAGGTGAGGTAGAGTTAAACACCTAACCCTAACTCCTCCAACACAAGGCTAGGTAGAGTTAAACACCTACCCCTAACTCCTCCAACACAAGGCTAGGTAGAGTTAGACACCTAACCCTAAATCCTCCAACACAAGGCTAGGTAGAGTTAAACACCTAACCCTAACTCCTCCAACACAAGGCTAGGTAGAGTTAGACACCTAACCCTAACTCCTCCAACACAAGGTGAGGTAGAGTTAAACACCTAACCCTAACTCCTCCAACACAAGGCTAGGTAGAGTTAAACACCTAACCCTAACTCCTCCAACACAAGGTGAAGTAGAGTTAAACACCTAACCCTAACTCCTCCAACACAAGGCTAGGTAGAGTTAAACACCTAAGCCTAACTCCTCCAACACAAGGTGAGGTAGAGTTAAACACCTAACCCTAACTCCTCCAACACAAGGCTAGGTAGAGTTAGACACCTAACCCTAACTCCTCCAACACAAGGTGAGGTAGAGTTAAACACCTAAGCCTAACTCCTCCAACACAAGGCTAGGTAGAGTTAGACACCTAACCCTAACTCCTCCAACACAAGGCTAGGTAGAGTTAAACACCTAACCCTAACTACTCCAACACAAGGCTAGGTAGAGTTAGACACCTAACCCTAACTCCTCCAACACAAGGCTAGGTAGAGTTAAACACCTAACCCCTCCAACACAAGGGTAGGTAGAGTTAAACACCTAACCCTAACTCCTCCAACACAAGGGTAGGTAGAGTTAAACACCTAACCCTAACTCCTCCAACACAAGGCTAGGTAGAGTTAAACACCTAACCCTAACTCCTCCAACACAAGGCTAGGTAGAGTTAGACACGTAACCCTAACTCCTCCAACACAAGGCTAGATAGAGTTAAACACCTAACCCTAACTCCTCCAACACAAGGCTAGGTAGAGTTAAACACCTAACCCTAACTCCTCCAACACAAGGTGAGGTAGAGTTAAACACCTACCCCTAACTCCTCCAACACAAGGCTAGGTAGAGTTAGACACCTAACCCTAAATCCTCCAACACAAGGCTAGGTAGAGTTAGACACCTAACCCTAACTCCTCCAACACAAGGTGAGGTAGAGTTAAACACCTAACCCTAACTCCTCCAACACAAGGCTAGGTAGAGTTAAACACCTAACCCTAACTCCTCCAACACAAGGTGAGGTAGAGTTAGACACCTAACCCTAACTCCCCCAACACAAGGCTAGGTAGAGTTAAACACCTAACCCTAACTCCTCCAACACAAGGTGAGGTAGAGTTAGACACCTAACCCTAACGCCCCCAACACAAGGCTAGGTAGAGTTAAACACCTAACCCTAACTCCTCCAACACAAGCCTAGGTAGAGTTAGACACCTAACCCTAACTCCTCCAACACAAGGTGAGGTAGAGTTAGACACCTAACCCTAACTCCCCCAACAGAAGGCTAGGTAGAGTTAAACACCTAACCCTAACTACTCCAACACAAGGTGAGGTAGAGTTAAACACCTAACCCTAACTCCTCCAACACAAGGCTAGGTAGAGTTAGACACCTAACCCTAACTCCTCCAACACAAGGTGAGGTAGAGTTAAACACCTAACCCTAACTCCTCCAACATAAGGCTAGGTAGAGTTAGACACCTAACCCTAACTCCTCCAACACAAGGCTAGGTAGAGTTAGACACCTAACCCTAACTCCTCCAACACAAGGCTAGATAGAGTTAAACACCTAACCCTAACTCCTCCAACACAAGGCTAGGTAGATTTAAACACCTAACCCTAACTCCTCCAACACAAGGTGAGGTAGAGTTAAACACCTAACCCTAACTCCTCCAACACAAGGCTAGGTAGAGTTAAACACCTACTTCTAACTCCTCCAACACAAGGCTAGGTAGAGTTAAACACCTAACCCTAACTCCTCCAACACAAGGCTAGGTAGAGTTAAACACCTAACCCTAACCCCTCCAACACAAGGCTAGGTAGAGTTAGACACCTAACCCTAACTCCTCCAACACAAAACTAGATAGAGTTAAACACCTAACCCTAACTCCTCCAACACAAGGCTAGGTAGAGTTAAACACCTAACCCTAACTCCTCCAACACAAGGTGAGGTAGAGTTAAACACCTACCCCTAACTCCTCCAACACAAGGCTAGGTAGAGTTAGACACCTAACCCTAAATCCTCCAACACAAGGCTAGGTAGAGTTAGACACCTAACCCTAACTCCTCCAACACAAGGTGAGGTAGAGTTAAACACCTAACCCTAACTCCTCCAACACAAGGCTAGGTAGAGTTAAACACCTAACCCTAACTCCTCCAACACAAGGTGAGGTAGAGTTAGACACCTAACCCTAACTCCCCCAACACAAGGCTAGGTAGAGTTAAACACCTAACCCTAACTCCTCCAACACAAGGTGAGGTAGAGTTAGACACCTAACCCTAACTCCCCCAACACAAGGCTAGGTAGAGTTAAACACCTAACCCTAACTCCTCCAACACAAGGCTAGGTAGAGTTAGACACCTAACCCTAACTCCTCCAACACAAGGTGAGGTAGAGTTAGACACCTAACCCTAACTCCCCCAACACAAGGCTAGGTAGAGTTAAACACCTAACCCTAACTCCTCCAACACAAGGTGAGGTAGAGTTAAACACCTAACCCTAACTCCTCCAACACAAGGTTAGGTAGAGTTAGACACCTAACCCTAACTCCTCCAACACAAGGTGAGGTAGAGTTAAACACCTAACCCTAACTCCTCCAACATAAGGCTAGGTAGAGTTAGACACCTAACCCTAACTCCTCCAACACAAGGCTAGGTAGAGTTAAACACCTAACCCTAACTACTCCAACACAAGGCTAGGTAGAGTTAGACACCTAACCCTAACTCCTCCAACACAAGGCTAGGTAGAGTTAAACACCTAACCCTAACTCCTCCAACACAAGGCTAGGTAGAGTTAAACACCTAACCCTAACTCCTCCAACACAAGGCTAGGTAGAGTTAAACACCTAACCCTAACTCCTCCAACACAAGGCTAGGTAGAGTTAAACACCTAACCCTAACTCCTCCAACACAAGGTGAGGTAGAGTTAAACACCTACCCCTAACTCCTCCAACACAAGGCTAGGTAGAGTTAGACACCTAACCCTAAATCCTCCAACACAAGGCTAGGTAGAGTTAGACACCTAACCCTAACTCCTCCAACACAAGGTGAGGTAGAGTTAAACACCTAACCCTAACTCCTCCAACACAAGGCTAGGTAGAGTTAAACACCTAACCCTAACTCCTCCAACACAAGGTGAGGTAGAGTTAGACACCTAACCCTAACTCCCCCAACACAAGGCTAGGTAGAGTTAAACACCTAACCCTAACTCCTCCAACACAAGGTGAGGTAGAGTTAGACACCTAACCCTAACGCCCCCAACACAAGGCTAGGTAGAGTTAAACACCTAACCCTAACTCCTCCAACACAAGCCTAGGTAGAGTTAGACACCTAACCCTAACTCCTCCAACACAAGGTGAGGTAGAGTTAGACACCTAACCCTAACTCCCCCAACAGAAGGCTAGGTAGAGTTAAACACCTAACCCTAACTACTCCAACACAAGGTGAGGTAGAGTTAAACACCTAACCCTAACTCCTCCAACACAAGGCTAGGTAGAGTTAGACACCTAACCCTAACTCCTCCAACACAAGGTGAGGTAGAGTTAAACACCTAACCCTAACTCCTCCAACATAAGGCTAGGTAGAGTTAGACACCTAACCCTAACTCCTCCAACACAAGGCTAGGTAGAGTTAGACACCTAACCCTAACTCCTCCAACACAAGGCTAGATAGAGTTAAACACCTAACCCTAACTCCTCCAACACAAGGCTAGGTAGATTTAAACACCTAACCCTAACTCCTCCAACACAAGGTGAGGTAGAGTTAAACACCTAACCCTAACTCCTCCAACACAAGGCTAGGTAGAGTTAAACACCTACTTCTAACTCCTCCAACACAAGGCTAGGTAGAGTTAAACACCTAACCCTAACTCCTCCAACACAAGGCTAGGTAGAGTTAAACACCTAACCCTAACCCCTCCAACACAAGGCTAGGTAGAGTTAGACACCTAACCCTAACTCCTCCAACACAAAACTAGATAGAGTTAAACACCTAACCCTAACTCCTCCAACACAAGGCTAGGTAGAGTTAAACACCTAACCCTAACTCCTCCAACACAAGGTGAGGTAGAGTTAAACACCTACCCCTAACTCCTCCAACACAAGGCTAGGTAGAGTTAGACACCTAACCCTAAATCCTCCAACACAAGGCTAGGTAGAGTTAGACACCTAACCCTAACTCCTCCAACACAAGGTGAGGTAGAGTTAAACACCTAACCCTAACTCCTCCAACACAAGGCTAGGTAGAGTTAAACACCTAACCCTAACTCCTCCAACACAAGGTGAGGTAGAGTTAGACACCTAACCCTAACTCCCCCAACACAAGGCTAGGTAGAGTTAAACACCTAACCCTAACTCCTCCAACACAAGGTGAGGTAGAGTTAGACACCTAACCCTAACTCCCCCAACACAAGGCTAGGTAGAGTTAAACACCTAACCCTAACTCCTCCAACACAAGGCTAGGTAGAGTTAGACACCTAACCCTAACTCCTCCAACACAAGGTGAGGTAGAGTTAGACACCTAACCCTAACTCCCCCAACACAAGGCTAGGTAGAGTTAAACACCTAACCCTAACTCCTCCAACACAAGGTGAGGTAGAGTTAAACACCTAACCCTAACTCCTCCAACACAAGGTTAGGTAGAGTTAGACACCTAACCCTAACTCCTCCAACACAAGGTGAGGTAGAGTTAAACACCTAACCCTAACTCCTCCAACATAAGGCTAGGTAGAGTTAGACACCTAACCCTAACTCCTCCAACACAAGGCTAGGTAGAGTTAAACACCTAACCCTAACTACTCCAACACAAGGCTAGGTAGAGTTAGACACCTAACCCTAACTCCTCCAACACAAGGCTAGGTAGAGTTAAACACCTAACCCTAACTCCTCCAACACAAGGCTAGGTAGAGTTAAACACCTAACCCTAACTCCTCCAACACAAGGCTAGGTAGAGTTAAACACCTAACCCTAACTCCTCCAACACAAGGCTAGGTAGAGTTAAACACCTAACCCTAACTACTCCAACACAAGGCTAGGTAGAGTTAGACACCTAACCCTAACTCCTCCAACACAAGGCTAGATAGAGTTAAACACCTAACCCTAACTCCTCCAACACAAGGCTAGGTAGAGTTAAACACCTAACCCTAACTCCTCCAACACAAGGCTAGGTAGAGTTAAACACCTAACCCTAACTCCTCCAACACAAGGCTAGGTAGAGTTAAACACCTAACCCTAACTCCTCCAACACAAGGCTAGGTAGAGTTAGACACCTAACCCTAACTCCTCCAACACAAGGTGATGTAGAGTTAAACACCTAAGCCTAACTCCTCCAACACAAGGCTAGGTAGAGTTAAACACCTAACCCCTCCAACACAAGGGTAGGTAGAGTTAAACACCTAACCCTAACTCCTCCAACACAAGGCTAGGTAGAGTTAAACACCTAACCCTAACTCCTCCAACACAAGGCTAGGTAGAGTTAGACACCTAACCCTAACTCCTCCAACACAAGGCTAGGTAGAGTTAAACACCTAACCCTAACTACTCCAACACAAGGCTAGGTAGAGTTAAACACCTAACCCTAACTCCTCCAACACAAGGCTAAGTAGAGCTAAACACCTAACCCTAACTCCTCCAACACAAGGCTAGGTAGAGTTAGACACCTAACCCTAACTCCTCCAACACAAGGCTAGATAGAGTTAAACACCTAACCCTAACTCCTCCAACACAAGGTGAGGTAGAGTTAAACACCTACCCCTAACTCCTCCAACACAAGGCTAGGTAGAGTTAGACACCTAACCCTAAATCCTCCAACACAAGGCTAGGTAGAGTTAGACACCTAACCCTAACTCCTCCAACACAAGGTGAGGTAGAGTTAAACACCTAACCCTAACTCCTCCAACACAAGGCTAGGTAGAGTTAAACACCTAACCCTAACTCCTCCAACACAAGGTGAGGTAGAGTTAGACACCTAACCCTAACTCCCCCAACACAAGGCTAGGTAGAGTTAAACACCTAACCCTAACTCCTCCAACACAAGGTGAGGTAGAGTTAGACACCTAACCCTAACTCCCCCAACACAAGGCTAGGTAGAGTTAAACACCTAACCCTAACTCCTCCAACACAAGGCTAGGTAGAGTTAGACACCTAACCCTAACTCCTCCAACACAAGGTGAGGTAGAGTTAGACACCTAACCCTAACTCCCCCAACACAAGGCTAGGTAGAGTTAAACACCTAACCCTAACTCCTCCAACACAAGGTGAGGTAGAGTTAAACACCTAACCCTAACTCCTCCAACACAAGGCTAGGTAGAGTTAGACACCTAACCCTAACTCCTCCAACACAAGGTGAGGTAGAGTTTAACACCTAACCCTAACTCCTCCAACATAAGGCTAGGTAGAGTTAGACACCTAACCCTAACTCCTCCAACACAAGGCTAGGTAGAGTTAAACACCTAACCCTAACTACTCCAACACAAGGCTAGGTAGAGTTAGACACCTAACCCTAACTCCTCCAACACAAGGCTAGGTAGAGTTAAACACCTAACCCTAACTCCTCCAACACAAGGCGAGGTAGAGTTAAACACCTAACCCTAACTCCTCCAACACAAGGCTAGGTAGAGTTAAACACCTAACCCTAACTCCTCCAACACAAGGCTAGGTAGAGTTAAACACCTAACCCTAACTCCTCCAACACAAGGCTAGGTAGAGTTAGACACCTAACCCTAACTCCTCCAACACAAGGCTAGATAGAGCTAAACACCTAACCCTAACTCCTCCAACACAAGGCTAGGTAGAGTTAGACACCTAACCCTAACTCCTCCAACACAAGGCTAGGTAGAGTTAAACACCTAACCCTAACTCCTCCAACACAAGGCTAGGTAGAGTTAAACACCTAACCCTAACTCCTCCAACACAAGGCTAGGTAGAGTTAGACACCTAACCCTAACTCCTCCAACACAAGGCTAGATAGAGTTAAACACCTAACCCTAACTCCTCCAACACAAGGCTAGGTAGAGTTAAACACCTAACCCTAACTCCTCCAACACAAGGTGAGGTAGAGTTAAACACCTAACCCTAACTCCTCCAACACAAGGCTAGGTAGAGTTAAACACCTACCCCTAACTCCTCCAACACAAGGCTAGGTAGAGTTAGACACCTAACCCTAAATCCTCCAACACAAGGCTAGGTAGAGTTAAACACCTAACCCTAACTCCTCCAACACAAGGCTAGGTAGAGTTAGACACCTAACCCTAACTCCTCCAACACAAGGTGAGGTAGAGTTAAACACCTAACCCTAACTCCTCCAACACAAGGCTAGGTAGAGTTAAACACCTAACCCTAACTCCTCCAACACAAGGTGAAGTAGAGTTAAACACCTAACCCTAACTCCCGCAACACAAGGCTAGGTAGAGTTAAACACCTAAGCCTAACTCCTCCAACACAAGGTGAGGTAGAGTTAAACACCTAACCCTAACTCCTCCAACACAAGGCTAGGTAGAGTTAGACACCTAACCCTAACTCCTCCAACACAAGGTGAGGTAGAGTTAAACACCTAACCCTAACTCCTCCAACACAAGGCTAGGTAGAGTTAGACACCTAACCCTAACTCCTCCAACACAAGGCTAGGTAGAGTTAAACACCTAACCCTAACTACTCCAACACAAGGCTAGGTAGAGTTAGACACCTAACCCTAACTCCTCCAACACAAGGCTAGGTAGAGTTAAACACCTAACCCCTCCAACACAAGGGTAGGTAGAGTTAAACACCTAACCCTAACTCCTCCAACACAAGGCTAGGTAGAGTTAAACACCTAACCCTAACTCCTCCAACACAAGGCTAGGTAGAGTTAAACACCTAACCCTAACTCCTCCAACACAAGGCTAGGTAGAGTTAGACACGTAACCCTAACTCCTCCAACACAAGGCTAGATAGAGTTAAACACCTAACCCTAACTCCTCCAACACAAGGCTAGGTAGAGTTAAACACCTAACCCTAACTCCTCCAACACAAGGTGAGGTAGAGTTAAACACCTACCCCTAACTCCTCCAACACAAGGCTAGGTAGAGTTAGACACCTAACCCTAAATCCTCCAACACAAGGCTAGGTAGAGTTAGACACCTAACCCTAACTCCTCCAACACAAGGTGAGGTAGAGTTAAACACCTAACCCTAACTCCTCCAACACAAGGCTAGGTAGAGTTAAACACCTAACCCTAACTCCTCCAACACAAGGTGAGGTAGAGTTAGACACCTAACCCTAACTCCCCCAACACAAGGCTAGGTAGAGTTAAACACCTAACCCTAACTCCTCCAACACAAGGTGAGGTAGAGTTAGACACCTAACCCTAACGCCCCCAACACAAGGCTAGGTAGAGTTAAACACCTAACCCTAACTCCTCCAACACAAGGCTAGGTAGAGTTAGACACCTAACCCTAACTCCTCCAACACAAGGTGAGGTAGAGTTAGACACCTAACCCTAACTCCCCCAACACAAGGCTAGGTAGAGTTAAACACCTAACCCTAACTACTCCAACACAAGGTGAGGTAGAGTTAAACACCTAACCCTAACTCCTCCAACACAAGGCTAGGTAGAGTTAGACACCTAACCCTAACTCCTCCAACACAAGGTGAGGTAGAGTTAAACACCTAACCCTAACTCCTCCAACATAAGGCTAGGTAGAGTTAGACACCTAACCCTAACTCCTCCAACACAAGGCTAGGTATAGTTAAACACCTAACCCTAACTACTCCAACACAAGGCTAGGTAGAGTTAGACACCTAACCCTAACTCCTCCAACACAAGGCTAGGTAGAGTTAAACACCTAACCCTAACTCCTCCAACACAAGGCTAGGTAGAGTTAAACACCTAACCCTAACTCCTCCAACACAAGGTTAGGTAGAGTTAAACACCTAACCCTAACTCCTCCAACACAAGGCTAGGTAGAGTTAAACACCTAACCCTAACTCCTCCAACACAAGGCTAGGTAGAGTTAGACACCTAACCCTAACTCCTCCAACTCAAGGCTAGATAGAGTTAAACACCTAACCCTAACTCCTCCAACACAAGGCTAGGTAGAGTTAAACACCTAACCCTAACTCCTCCAACACAAGGCTAGGTAGAGTTAAACACCTAACCCTAACTCCTCCAACACAAGGCTAGGTAGAGTTAAACACCTAACCCTAACTCCTCCAACACAAGGCTAGGTAGTGTTAAACACCTAACCCTAACTCCTCCAACACAAGGCTAGGTAGAGTTAGACACCTAACCCTAACTCCTCCAACACAAGGCTAGATAGAGTTAAACACCTAACCCTAACTCCTCCAACACAAGGCTAGGTAGAGTTAGACACCTAACCCTAACTCCTCCAACATAAGGTGAGGTAGAGTTAAACACCTAAGCCTAACTCCTCCAACACAAGGCTAGGTAGAGTTAGACACCTAACCCTAACTCCTCCAACACAAGGCTAGGTAGAGTTAAACACCTAACCCTAACTACTCCAACACAAGGCTAGGTAGAGTTAGACACCTAACCCTAACTCCTCCAACACAAGGCTAGGTAGAGTTAAACACCTAACCCCTCCAACACAAGGGTAGGTAGAGTTAAACACCTAACCCTAACTCCTCCAACACAAGGCTAGGTAGAGTTAAACACCTAACCCTAACTCCTCCAACACAAGGCTAGGTAGAGTTAAACACCTAACCCTAACTCCTCCAACACAAGGCTAGGTAGAGTTAGACACCTAACCCTAACTCCTCCAACACAAGGCTAGATAGAGTTAAACACCTAACCCTAACTCCTCCAACACAAGGCTAGGTAGAGTTAAACACCTAACCCTAACTCCTCCAACACAAGGTGAGGTAGAGTTAAACACCTACCCCTAACTCCTCCAACACAAGGCTAGGTAGAGTTAGACACCTAACCCTAAATCCTCCAACACAAGGCTAGGTAGAGTTAGACACCTAACCCTAACTCCTCCAACACAAGGTGAGGTAGAGTTAAACACCTAACCCTAACTCCTCCAACACAAGGCTAGGTAGAGTTAAACACCTAACCCTAACTCCTCCAACACAAGGTGAGGTAGAGTTAGACACCTAACCCTAACTCCCCCAACACAAGGCTAGGTAGAGTTAAACACCTAACCCTAACTCCTCCAACACAAGGTGAGGTAGAGTTAGACACCTAACCCTAACTCCCCCAACACAAGGCTAGGTAGAGTTAAACACCTAACCCTAACTCCTCCAACACAAGGTGAGGTAGAGTTAAACACCTAACCCTAACTCCTCCAACACAAGGCTAGGTAGAGTTAGACACCTAACCCTAACTCCTCCAACACAAGGTGAGGTAGAGTTAAACACCTAACCCTAACTCCTCCAACATAAGGCTAGGTAGAGTTAGACACCTAACCCTAACTCCTCCAACACAAGGCTAGGTAGAGTTAAACACCTAACCCTAACTACTCCAACACAAGGCTAGGTAGAGTTAGACACCTAACCCTAACTCCTCCAACACAAGGCTAGGTAGAGTTAAACACCTAACCCTAACTCCTCCAACACAAGGCTAGGTAGAGTTAAACACCTAACCCTAACTCCTCCAACACAAGGCTAGGTAGAGTTAAACACCTAACCCTAACTCCTCCAACACAAGGCTAGGTAGAGTTAAACACCTAACCCTAACTCCTCCAACACAAGGCTAGGTAGAGTTAGACACCTAACCCTAACTCCTCCAACACAAGGCTAGATAGAGCTAAACACCTAACCCTAACTCCTCCAACACAAGGCTAGGTAGAGTTAAACACCTAACCCTAACTCCTCCAACACAAGGTGAGGTAGAGTTAAACACCTAACCCTAACTCCTCCAACACAAGGCTAGGTAGAGTTAAACACCTAACCCTAACTCCTCCAACACAAGGCTAGGTAGAGTTAGACACCTAACCCTAAATCCTCCAACACAAGGTGAGGTAGAGTTAAACACCTAACCCTAACTCCTCCAACACAAGGCTAGGTAGAGTTAAACACCTAACCCTAATTCCTCCAACACAAGGCTAGGTAGAGTTAGACACCTAACCCTAACTCCTCCAACACAAGGCTAGATAGAGTTAAACACCTAACCCTAACTCCTCCAACACAAGGCTAGGTAGAGTTAAACACCTAACCCTAACTCCTCCAACACAAGGTGAGGTAGAGTTAAACACCTAACCCTAACTCCTCCAACACAAGGCTAGTTAGAGTTAAACACCTACCCCTAACTCCTCCAACACAAGGCTAGGTAGAGTTAGACACCTAACCCTAAATCCTCCAACACAAGGCTAGGTAGAGTTAAACACCTAACCCTAACTCCTCCAACACAAGGCTAGGTAGAGTTAGACACCTAACCCTAACTCCTCCAACACAAGGTGAGGTAGAGTTAAACACCTAACCCTAACTCCTCCAACACAAGGCTAGGTAGAGTTAAACACCTAACCCTAACTCCTCCAACACAAGGTGAAGTAGAGTTAAACACCTAACCCTAACTCCCGCAACACAAGGCTAGGTAGAGTTAAACACCTAAGCCTAACTCCTCCAACACAAGGTGAGGTAGAGTTAAACACCTAACCCTAACTCCTCAAACACAAGGCTAGGTAGAGTTAGACACCTAACCCTAACTCCTCCAACACAAGGTGAGGTAGAGTTAAACACCTAACCCTAACTCCTCCAACACAAGGCTAGGTAGAGTTAGACACCTAACCCTAACTCCTCCAACACAAGGCTAGGTAGAGTTAAACACCTAACCCCTCCAACACAAGGGTAGGTAGAGTTAAACACCTAACCCTAACTCCTCCAACACAAGGCTAGGTAGAGTTAAACACCTAACCCTAACTCCTCCAACACAAGGCTAGGTAGAGTTAAACACCTAACCCTAACTCCTCCAACACAAGGCTAGGTAGAGTTAGACACCTAACCCTAACTCCTCCAACACAAGGCTAGATAAAGTTAAACACCTAACCCTAACTCCTCCAACACAAGTCTAGGTAGAGTTAAACACCTAACCCTAACTCCTCCAACACAAAGTGAGGTAGAGTTAAACACCTACCCCTAACTCCTCCAACACAAGGCTAGGTAGAGTTAGACACCTAACCCTAAATCCTCCAACACAAGGCTAGGTAGAGTAAGACACCTAACCCTAACTCCTCCAACACAAGGTGAGGTAGAGTTAAACACCTAACCCTAACTCCTCCAACACAAGGCTAGGTAGAGTTAAACACCTAACCCTAACTCCTCCAACACAAGGTGAGGTAGAGTTAAACACCTAACCCTAACTCCTCCAACACAAGGCTAGGTAGAGTTAAACACCTAACCCTAACTCCTCCAACACAAGGCTAGGTAGAGTTAAACACCTAACCCTAACTCCTCCAACACAAGGCTAGGTAGAGTTAAACACCTAACCCTAACTCCTCCAACACAAGGCTAGGTAGAGTTAGACACCTAACCCTAACTCCTCCAACACAAGGCTAGATAGAGCTAAACACCTAACCCTAACTCCTCCAACACAAGGCTAGGTAGAGTTAAACACCTAACCCTAACTCCTCCAACACAAGGTGAGGTAGAGTTAAACACCTAACCCTAACTCCTCCAACACAAGGCTAGGTAGAGTTAAACACCTAACCCTAGCTCCTGCAACACAAGGTGAGGTAGAGTTAGACACCTAACCCTAACTCCTCCAACACAAGGTGAGGTAGAGTTAGACATCTAACCCTAACTCCTCCAACACAAGGTGAGGTAGAGTTAAACAGCTAACCCTAACTCCTCCAACATAAGGTGAGGTAGAGTTAGACACCTAACCCTAACTCCTCCAACACAAGGTGAGGTAGAGTTAGACACCTAACCCTAACTCCTCCAACACAAGGCGAGGTAGAGTTAAACACCTAACCCTAACTCCTCCAACACAAGGCTAGATAGAGTTAGATACCTAACCCTAACTCCTCCAACACAAGGCTAGGTAGATTTAACCACCTAACCCTAACTCCTCCAACACAAGGCGAGGTAGAGTTAAACACCTAACCCTAACTCCTCCAACACAAGGCGAGGTAGAGTTAGACACCTAACCCTAACTCCTCCAATACAAGGCAAGGTAGAGTTAAACACCTAACCCTAACTCCTCCAACACAAGACTAGGTAGAGTTAAACACCTAACCCTAACTCCTCCAACACAAGGCGAGGTAGAGTTAAACACCTAACCCTAACTCCTCCAACACACGGCTAGGTAGAGTTAAACACCTAGCCCTAACTCTTCCAACACAAGGCGAGGTAGAGTTAAAAACCTAACCCTAACTCCTCCAACACAAGGCTAGGTAGAGTTAAACACCTAACCCTAACTCCTCCAGCACAAGGCTAGGTAGAGTTAGACACCTAACCCTAACTCCTCCAACACAAGGTGAGGTAGAGTTAAACACCTAAGCCTAACTCCTCCAACACAAGGCTAGGTAGAGTTAAACACCTAACCCTAACTCCTCCAACACAAGGCTAGGTAGAGTTAAACACCTAACCCTAACTCCTCCAACACAAGGCTAGGTAGAGTTAAACACCTAACCCTAACTCCTCCAACACAAGGCTAGGTAGAGTTAAACACCTAACCCTAATTCCTCCAACACAAGGCTAGGTAGAGTTAGACACCTAACCCTAACTCCTCCAACACAAGGTGAGGTAGAGTTAAACACCTAACCCTAACTCCTCCAACACAAGGCTAGGTAGAGTTAGACACCTAATCCTAACTCCTCCAACACAAGGCTAGGTAGAGTTAAACACCTAACCCTAACTCCTCCAACACAAGGCTAGGTAGAGTTAAACACCTAAACCTAACTCCTCCAACACAAGGCTAGGTAGAGTTAAACACCTAACTCTAACTCCTCCAACACAAGGTGGGGTAGAGTTAAACACCTAACCCTAACTCCTCCAACACAAGGCTAGGTAGAGTTAAACACCTAACCCTAACTCCTCCAACACAAGGCTAGGTAGAGTTAAACACCTAACCCTAACTCCTCCAACACAAGGTGAGGTAGAGCTAAACACCTAACCCTAACTCCTCCAACACAAGGCTAGGTAGAGTTAGACACCTAACCCTAACTCCTCCAACACAAGGTGAGGTAGAGTTAAACACCTAACCCTAACTCCTCCAACACAAGACTAGGTAGAGTTAAACACCTAACCCTAACTCTTCCAACACAAGGCTAGGTAGAGTTAAACACCTAATCCTAACTCCTCCAACACAAGGTGAGGTAGAGTTAAACACCTAACCCTAGCTCCTGCAACACAAGGTGAGGTAGAGTTAGACACCTAACCCTAACTCCTCCAACACAAGGTGAGGTAGAGTTAGACATCTAACCCTAACTCCTCCAACACAAGGTGAGGTAGAGTTAGACAGCTAACCCTAACTCCTCCAACATAAGGTGAGGTAGAGTTAGACATCTAACCCTAACTCCTCCAACACACGGTGAGGTAGAGTTAGACAGCTAACCCTAACTCCTCCAACATAAGGCTAGGTAGAGTTAAACACCTAACCCTAACTCCTCCAACACAAGGCGAGGTAGAGTTAAACACCTAACCCTAATTCCTCCAACACAAGGTGAGGTAGAGTTAAAAACCTAACCCTAACTCCTCCAACACAAGGCTAGGTAGAGTTAAACACCTAACCCTAACTCCTCCAACACAAGGTGAGGTAGAGTTAGACACCTAACCCTAACTCCTCCAACACAAGGCGAGGTAGAGTTAAACACCTAACCCTAACTCCTCCAACACAAGGCTAGATAGAGTTAGATACCTAACCCTAACTCCTCCAACACAAGGCTAGGTAGATTTAAACACCTAACCCTAACTCCTCCAACACAAGGCGAGGTAGAGTTAAACACCTAACCCTAACTCCTCCAACACAAGGCGATGTAGAGTTAGACACCTAACCCTAACTCCTCCAACACAAGGCAAGGTAGAGTTAAACACCTAACCCTAACTCCTCCAACACAAGACTAGGTAGAGTTAAACACCTAACCCTAACTCCTCCAACACAAGGCGAGGTAGCGTTAAACACCTAACCCTAACTCCTCCAACACACGGCTAGGTAGAGTTAAACACCTAGCCCTAACTCTTCCAACACAAGGCGAGGTAGAGTTAAAAACCTAACCCTAACTCCTCCAACACAAGGCTAGGTAGAGTTAAACACCTAACCCTAACTCCTCCAACACAAGGCTAGGTAGAGTTAGACACCTAACCCTAACTCCTCCAACACAAGGTGAGGTAGAGTTAGACACCTAACCCTAACTCCTCTAACACAAGGCGAGGTAGAGTTAAACACCTAACCCTAACTCCTCCAACACAAGGCTATGTAGAGTTAGACACCTAACCCTAACTCCTCCAACACAAGGCTAGGTAGAGTTAAACACCTAACCCTAACTCCTCCAACACAAGGCGAGGTAGAGTTAGACACCTAACCCTAACTCCTCCAACACAAGGCGAGGTAGAGTTAAACACCTAACACTAACTCCTCCAACACAAGACTAGGTAGAGTTAAACCACTAACCCTAACTCCTCCAACACAAGACTAGGTAGAGTTAAACACCTAACCCTAACTCCTCCAACACAAGGTGAGGTAGAGTTAAACACCTAACCCTAACTCCTCCAACACACGGCTAGGTAGAGTTAAACACCTAACCCTAACTCCTCCAACACAAGGCGAGGTAGAGTTAAACACCTAACCCTAACTCCTCCAACACACGGCTAGGTAGAGTTAAACACCTAACCCTAACTCCTCCAACACAAGGTGAGGTAGAGTTAAACACCTAACCCTAACTCCTCCAACACAAGGCTAGGTAGAGTTAGAAACCTAACCCTAACTCCTCCAACACAAGGCTAGGTAGAGTTAAACACCTAACCCTAACTACTCCAACACAAGGCTAGGTAGAGTTAGACACCTAACCCTAACTCCTCCAACACAAGGCTAGGTAGAGTTAAACACCTAACCCCTCCAACACAAAGCTAGGTAGAGTTAAACACCTAACCCTAACTCCTCCAACACAAGGCTAGGTAGAGTTAAACACCTAACCCTAACTCCTCCAACACAAGGCTAGGTAGAGTTAAACACCTAACCCTAACTCCTCCAACACAAGGCTAGGTAGAGTTAGACACCTAACCCTAACTCCTCCAACACAAGGCTAGATAGAGTTAAACACCTAACCCTAACTCCTCCAACACAAGGCTAGGTAGATTTAAACACCTAACCCTAACTCCTCCAACACAAGGTGAGGTAGAGTTAAACACCTAACCCTAACTCCTCCAACACAAGGCTAGGTAGAGTTAAACACCTACTTCTAACTCCTCCAACACAAGGCTAGGTAGAGTTAAACACCTAACCCTAACTCCTCCAACACAAGGCTAGGTAGAGTTAAACACCTAACCCTAACCCCTCCAACACAAGGCTAGGTAGAGTTAGACACCTAACCCTAACTCCTCCAACACAAAACTAGATAGAGTTAAACACCTAACCCTAACTCCTCCAACACAAGGCTAGGTAGAGGTAAACACCTAACCCTAACTCCTCCAACACAAGGTGAGGTAGAGTTAAACACCTACCCCTAACTCCTCCAACACAAGGCTAGGTAGAGTTAGACACCTAACCCTAAATCCTCCAACACAAGGCTAGGTAGAGTTAGACACCTAACCCTAACTCCTCCAACACAAGGTGAGGTAGAGTTAAACACCTAACCCTAACTCCTCCAACACAAGGCTAGGTAGAGTTAAACACCTAACCCTAACTCCTCCAACACAAGGTGAGGTAGAGTTAGACACCTAACCCTAACTCCCCCAACACAAGGCTAGGTAGAGTTAAACACCTAACCCTAACTCCTCCAACACAAGGTGAGGTAGAGTTAGACACCTAACCCTAACTCCCCCAACACAAGGCTAGGTAGAGTTAAACACCTAACCCTAACTCCTCCAACACAAGGCTAGGTAGAGTTAGACACCTAACCCTAACTCCTCCAACACAAGGTGAGGTAGAGTTAGACACCTAACCCTAACTCCCCCAACACAAGGCTAGGTAGAGTTAAACACCTAACCCTAACTCCTCCAACACAAGGTGAGGTAGAGTTAAACACCTAACCCTAACTCCTCCAACACAAGGTTAGGTAGAGTTAGACACCTAACCCTAACTCCTCCAACACAAGGTGAGGTAGAGTTAAACACCTAACCCTAACTCCTCCAACATAAGGCTAGGTAGAGTTAGACACCTAACCCTAACTCCTCCAACACAAGGCTAGGTAGAGTTAAACACCTAACCCTAACTACTCCAACACAAGGCTAGGTAGAGTTAGACACCTAACCCTAACTCCTCCAACACAAGGCTAGGTAGAGTTAAACACCTAACCCTAACTCCTCCAACACAAGGCTAGGTAGAGTTAAACACCTAACCCTAACTCCTCCAACACAAGGCTAGGTAGAGTTAAACACCTAACCCTAACTCCTCCAACACAAGGCTAGGTAGAGTTAAACACCTAACCCTAACTACTCCAACACAAGGCTAGGTAGAGTTAGACACCTAACCCTAACTCCTCCAACACAAGGCTAGATAGAGTTAAACACCTAACCCTAACTCCTCCAACACAAGGCTAGGTAGAGTTAAACACCTAACCCTAACTCCTCCAACACAAGGCTAGGTAGAGTTAAACACCTAACCCTAACTCCTCCAACACAAGGCTAGGTAGAGTTAAACACCTAACCCTAACTCCTCCAACACAAGGCTAGGTAGAGTTAGACACCTAACCCTAACTCCTCCAACACAAGGTGATGTAGAGTTAAACACCTAAGCCTAACTCCTCCAACACAAGGCTAGGTAGAGTTAAACACCTAACCCCTCCAACACAAGGGTAGGTAGAGTTAAACACCTAACCCTAACTCCTCCAACACAAGGCTAGGTAGAGTTAAACACCTAACCCTAACTCCTCCAACACAAGGCTAGGTAGAGTTAGACACCTAACCCTAACTCCTCCAACACAAGGCTAGGTAGAGTTAAACACCTAACCCTAACTACTCCAACACAAGGCTAGGTAGAGTTAAACACCTAACCCTAACTCCTCCAACACAAGGCTAAGTAGAGTTAAACACCTAACCCTAACTCCTCCAACACAAGGCTAGGTAGAGTTAGACACCTAACCCTAACTCCTCCAACACAAGGCTAGATAGAGTTAAACACCTAACCCTAACTCCTCCAACACAAGGTGAGGTAGAGTTAAACACCTACCCCTAACTTCTCCAACACAAGGCTAGGTAGAGTTAGACACCTAACCCTAAATCCTCCAACACAAGGCTAGGTAGAGTTAGACACCTAACCCTAACTCCTCCAACACAAGGTGAGGTAGAGTTAAACACCTAACCCTAACTCCTCCAACACAAGGCTAGGTAGAGTTAAACACCTAACCCTAACTCCTCCAACACAAGGTGAGGTAGAGTTAGACACCTAACCCTAACTCCCCCAACACAAGGCTAGGTAGAGTTAAACACCTAACCCTAACTCCTCCAACACAAGGTGAGGTAGAGTTAGACACCTAACCCTAACTCCCCCAACACAAGGCTAGGTAGAGTTAAACACCTAACCCTAACTAATCCAACACAAGGCTAGGTAGAGTTAGACACCTAACCCTAACTCCTCCAACACAAGGTGAGGTAGAGTTAGACACCTAACCCTAACTCCCCCAACACAAGGCTAGGTAGAGTTAAACACCTAACCCTAACTCCTCCAACACAAGGTGAGGTAGAGTTAAACACCTAACCCTAACTCCTCCAACACAAGGCTAGGTAGAGTTAGACACCTAACCCTAACTCCTCCAACACAAGGTGAGGTAGAGTTTAACACCTAACCCTAACTCCTCCAACATAAGGCTAGGTAGAGTTAGACACCTAACCCTAACTCCTCCAACACAAGGCTAGGTAGAGTTAAACACCTAACCCTAACTACTCCAACACAAGGCTAGGTAGAGTTAGACACCTAACCCTAACTCCTCCAACACAAGGCTAGGTAGAGTTAAACACCTAACCCTAACTCCTCCAACACAAGGCTAGGTAGAGTTAAACACCTAACCCTAACTCCTCCAACACAAGGCTAGGTAGAGTTAAACACCTAACCCTAACTCCTCCAACACAAGGCTAGGTAGAGTTAAACACCTAACCCTAACTCCTCCAACACAAGGCTAGGTAGAGTTAGACACCTAACCCTAACTCCTCCAACACAAGGCTAGATAGAGCTAAACACCTAACCCTAACTCCTCCAACACAAGGCTAGGTAGAGTTAAACACCTAACCCTAACTCCTCCAACACAAGGTGAGGTAGAGTTAAACACCTAACCCTAACTCCTCCAACACAAGGCTAGGTAGAGTTAAACACCTACCCCTAACTCCTCCAACACAAGGCTAGGTAGAGTTAGACACCTAACCCTAAATCCTCCAACACAAGGCTAGGTAGAGTTAAACACCTAACCCTAACTCCTCCAACACAAGGCTAGGTAGAGTTAAAAACCTAACCCTAACTCCTCCAACACAAGGCTAGGTAGAGTTAGACACCTAACCCTAACTCCTCCAACACAAGGCTAGATAGAGTTAAACACCTAACCCTAACTCCTCCAACACAAGGCTAGGTAGAGTTAAACACCTAACCCTAACTCCTCCAACACAAGGTGAGGTAGAGTTAAACACCTAACCCTAACTCCTCCAACACAAGGCTAGGTAGAGTTAAACACCTACCCCTAACTCCTCCAACACAAGGCTAGGTAGAGTTAGACACCTAACCCTAAATCCTCCAACACAAGGCTAGGTAGAGTTAAACACCTAACCCTAACTCCTCCAACACAAGGCTAGGTAGAGTTAGACACCTAACCCTAACTCCTCCAACACAAGGTGAGGTAGAGTTAAACACCTAACCCTAACTCCTCCAACACAAGGCTAGGTAGAGTTAAACACCTAACCCTAACTCCTCCAACACAAGGTGAAGTAGAGTTAAACACCTAACCCTAACTCCTCCAACACAAGGCTAGGTAGAGTTAAACACCTAAGCCTAACTCCTCCAACACAAGGTGAGGTAGAGTTAAACACCTAACCCTAACTCCTCCAACACAAGGCTAGGTAGAGTTAGACACCTAACCCTAACTCCTCCAACACAAGGTGAGGTAGAGTTAAACACCTAAGCCTAACTCCTCCAACACAAGGCTAGGTAGAGTTAGACACCTAACCCTAACTCCTCCAACACAAGGCTAGGTAGAGTTAAACACCTAACCCTAACTACTCCAACACAAGGCTAGGTAGAGTTAGACACCTAACCCTAACTCCTCCAACACAAGGCTAGGTAGAGTTAAACACCTAACCCCTCCAACACAAGGGTAGGTAGAGTTAAACACCTAACCCTAACTCCTCCAACACAAGGGTAGGTAGAGTTAAACACCTAACCCTAACTCCTCCAACACAAGGCTAGGTAGAGTTAAACACCTAACCCTAACTCCTCCAACACAAGGCTAGGTAGAGTTAGACACGTAACCCTAACTCCTCCAACACAAGGCTAGATAGAGTTAAACACCTAACCCTAACTCCTCCAACACAAGGCTAGGTAGAGTTAAACACCTAACCCTAACTCCTCCAACACAAGGTGAGGTAGAGTTAAACACCTACCCCTAACTCCTCCAACACAAGGCTAGGTAGAGTTAGACACCTAACCCTAAATCCTCCAACACAAGGCTAGGTAGAGTTAGACACCTAACCCTAACTCCTCCAACACAAGGTGAGGTAGAGTTAAACACCTAACCCTAACTCCTCCAACACAAGGCTAGGTAGAGTTAAACACCTAACCCTAACTCCTCCAACACAAGGTGAGGTAGAGTTAGACACCTAACCCTAACTCCCCCAACACAAGGCTAGGTAGAGTTAAACACCTAACCCTAACTCCTCCAACACAAGGTGAGGTAGAGTTAGACACCTAACCCTAACGCCCCCAACACAAGGCTAGGTAGAGTTAAACACCTAACCCTAACTCCTCCAACACAAGCCTAGGTAGAGTTAGACACCTAACCCTAACTCCTCCAACACAAGGTGAGGTAGAGTTAGACACCTAACCCTAACTCCCCCAACAGAAGGCTAGGTAGAGTTAAACACCTAACCCTAACTACTCCAACACAAGGTGAGGTAGAGTTAAACACCTAACCCTAACTCCTCCAACACAAGGCTAGGTAGAGTTAGACACCTAACCCTAACTCCTCCAACACAAGGTGAGGTAGAGTTAAACACCTAACCCTAACTCCTCCAACATAAGGCTAGGTAGAGTTAGACACCTAACCCTAACTCCTCCAACACAAGGCTAGGTAGAGTTAGACACCTAACCCTAACTCCTCCAACACAAGGCTAGATAGAGTTAAACACCTAACCCTAACTCCTCCAACACAAGGCTAGGTAGATTTAAACACCTAACCCTAACTCCTCCAACACAAGGTGAGGTAGAGTTAAACACCTAACCCTAACTCCTCCAACACAAGGCTAGGTAGAGTTAAACACCTACTTCTAACTCCTCCAACACAAGGCTAGGTAGAGTTAAACACCTAACCCTAACTCCTCCAACACAAGGCTAGGTAGAGTTAAACACCTAACCCTAACCCCTCCAACACAAGGCTAGGTAGAGTTAGACACCTAACCCTAACTCCTCCAACACAAAACTAGATAGAGTTAAACACCTAACCCTAACTCCTCCAACACAAGGCTAGGTAGAGTTAAACACCTAACCCTAACTCCTCCAACACAAGGTGAGGTAGAGTTAAACACCTACCCCTAACTCCTCCAACACAAGGCTAGGTAGAGTTAGACACCTAACCCTAAATCCTCCAACACAAGGCTAGGTAGAGTTAGACACCTAACCCTAACTCCTCCAACACAAGGTGAGGTAGAGTTAAACACCTAACCCTAACTCCTCCAACACAAGGCTAGGTAGAGTTAAACACCTAACCCTAACTCCTCCAACACAAGGTGAGGTAGAGTTAGACACCTAACCCTAACTCCCCCAACACAAGGCTAGGTAGAGTTAAACACCTAACCCTAACTCCTCCAACACAAGGTGAGGTAGAGTTAGACACCTAACCCTAACTCCCCCAACACAAGGCTAGGTAGAGTTAAACACCTAACCCTAACTCCTCCAACACAAGGCTAGGTAGAGTTAGACACCTAACCCTAACTCCTCCAACACAAGGTGAGGTAGAGTTAGACACCTAACCCTAACTCCCCCAACACAAGGCTAGGTAGAGTTAAACACCTAACCCTAACTCCTCCAACACAAGGTGAGGTAGAGTTAAACACCTAACCCTAACTCCTCCAACACAAGGTTAGGTAGAGTTAGACACCTAACCCTAACTCCTCCAACACAAGGTGAGGTAGAGTTAAACACCTAACCCTAACTCCTCCAACATAAGGCTAGGTAGAGTTAGACACCTAACCCTAACTCCTCCAACACAAGGCTAGGTAGAGTTAAACACCTAACCCTAACTACTCCAACACAAGGCTAGGTAGAGTTAGACACCTAACCCTAACTCCTCCAACACAAGGCTAGGTAGAGTTAAACACCTAACCCTAACTCCTCCAACACAAGGCTAGGTAGAGTTAAACACCTAACCCTAACTCCTCCAACACAAGGCTAGGTAGAGTTAAACACCTAACCCTAACTCCTCCAACACAAGGCTAGGTAGAGTTAAACACCTAACCCTAACTCCTCCAACACAAGGTGAGGTAGAGTTAAACACCTACCCCTAACTCCTCCAACACAAGGCTAGGTAGAGTTAGACACCTAACCCTAAATCCTCCAACACAAGGCTAGGTAGAGTTAGACACCTAACCCTAACTCCTCCAACACAAGGTGAGGTAGAGTTAAACACCTAACCCTAACTCCTCCAACACAAGGCTAGGTAGAGTTAAACACCTAACCCTAACTCCTCCAACACAAGGTGAGGTAGAGTTAGACACCTAACCCTAACTCCCCCAACACAAGGCTAGGTAGAGTTAAACACCTAACCCTAACTCCTCCAACACAAGGTGAGGTAGAGTTAGACACCTAACCCTAACGCCCCCAACACAAGGCTAGGTAGAGTTAAACACCTAACCCTAACTCCTCCAACACAAGCCTAGGTAGAGTTAGACACCTAACCCTAACTCCTCCAACACAAGGTGAGGTAGAGTTAGACACCTAACCCTAACTCCCCCAACAGAAGGCTAGGTAGAGTTAAACACCTAACCCTAACTACTCCAACACAAGGTGAGGTAGAGTTAAACACCTAACCCTAACTCCTCCAACACAAGGCTAGGTAGAGTTAGACACCTAACCCTAACTCCTCCAACACAAGGTGAGGTAGAGTTAAACACCTAACCCTAACTCCTCCAACATAAGGCTAGGTAGAGTTAGACACCTAACCCTAACTCCTCCAACACAAGGCTAGGTAGAGTTAGACACCTAACCCTAACTCCTCCAACACAAGGCTAGATAGAGTTAAACACCTAACCCTAACTCCTCCAACACAAGGCTAGGTAGATTTAAACACCTAACCCTAACTCCTCCAACACAAGGTGAGGTAGAGTTAAACACCTAACCCTAACTCCTCCAACACAAGGCTAGGTAGAGTTAAACACCTACTTCTAACTCCTCCAACACAAGGCTAGGTAGAGTTAAACACCTAACCCTAACTCCTCCAACACAAGGCTAGGTAGAGTTAAACACCTAACCCTAACCCCTCCAACACAAGGCTAGGTAGAGTTAGACACCTAACCCTAACTCCTCCAACACAAAACTAGATAGAGTTAAACACCTAACCCTAACTCCTCCAACACAAGGCTAGGTAGAGTTAAACACCTAACCCTAACTCCTCCAACACAAGGTGAGGTAGAGTTAAACACCTACCCCTAACTCCTCCAACACAAGGCTAGGTAGAGTTAGACACCTAACCCTAAATCCTCCAACACAAGGCTAGGTAGAGTTAGACACCTAACCCTAACTCCTCCAACACAAGGTGAGGTAGAGTTAAACACCTAACCCTAACTCCTCCAACACAAGGCTAGGTAGAGTTAAACACCTAACCCTAACTCCTCCAACACAAGGTGAGGTAGAGTTAGACACCTAACCCTAACTCCCCCAACACAAGGCTAGGTAGAGTTAAACACCTAACCCTAACTCCTCCAACACAAGGTGAGGTAGAGTTAGACACCTAACCCTAACTCCCCCAACACAAGGCTAGGTAGAGTTAAACACCTAACCCTAACTCCTCCAACACAAGGCTAGGTAGAGTTAGACACCTAACCCTAACTCCTCCAACACAAGGTGAGGTAGAGTTAGACACCTAACCCTAACTCCCCCAACACAAGGCTAGGTAGAGTTAAACACCTAACCCTAACTCCTCCAACACAAGGTGAGGTAGAGTTAAACACCTAACCCTAACTCCTCCAACACAAGGTTAGGTAGAGTTAGACACCTAACCCTAACTCCTCCAACACAAGGTGAGGTAGAGTTAAACACCTAACCCTAACTCCTCCAACATAAGGCTAGGTAGAGTTAGACACCTAACCCTAACTCCTCCAACACAAGGCTAGGTAGAGTTAAACACCTAACCCTAACTACTCCAACACAAGGCTAGGTAGAGTTAGACACCTAACCCTAACTCCTCCAACACAAGGCTAGGTAGAGTTAAACACCTAACCCTAACTCCTCCAACACAAGGCTAGGTAGAGTTAAACACCTAACCCTAACTCCTCCAACACAAGGCTAGGTAGAGTTAAACACCTAACCCTAACTCCTCCAACACAAGGCTAGGTAGAGTTAAACACCTAACCCTAACTACTCCAACACAAGGCTAGGTAGAGTTAGACACCTAACCCTAACTCCTCCAACACAAGGCTAGATAGAGTTAAACACCTAACCCTAACTCCTCCAACACAAGGCTAGGTAGAGTTAAACACCTAACCCTAACTCCTCCAACACAAGGCTAGGTAGAGTTAAACACCTAACCCTAACTCCTCCAACACAAGGCTAGGTAGAGTTAAACACCTAACCCTAACTCCTCCAACACAAGGCTAGGTAGAGTTAGACACCTAACCCTAACTCCTCCAACACAAGGTGATGTAGAGTTAAACACCTAAGCCTAACTCCTCCAACACAAGGCTAGGTAGAGTTAAACACCTAACCCCTCCAACACAAGGGTAGGTAGAGTTAAACACCTAACCCTAACTCCTCCAACACAAGGCTAGGTAGAGTTAAACACCTAACCCTAACTCCTCCAACACAAGGCTAGGTAGAGTTAGACACCTAACCCTAACTCCTCCAACACAAGGCTAGGTAGAGTTAAACACCTAACCCTAACTACTCCAACACAAGGCTAGGTAGAGTTAAACACCTAACCCTAACTCCTCCAACACAAGGCTAAGTAGAGCTAAACACCTAACCCTAACTCCTCCAACACAAGGCTAGGTAGAGTTAGACACCTAACCCTAACTCCTCCAACACAAGGCTAGATAGAGTTAAACACCTAACCCTAACTCCTCCAACACAAGGTGAGGTAGAGTTAAACACCTACCCCTAACTCCTCCAACACAAGGCTAGGTAGAGTTAGACACCTAACCCTAAATCCTCCAACACAAGGCTAGGTAGAGTTAGACACCTAACCCTAACTCCTCCAACACAAGGTGAGGTAGAGTTAAACACCTAACCCTAACTCCTCCAACACAAGGCTAGGTAGAGTTAAACACCTAACCCTAACTCCTCCAACACAAGGTGAGGTAGAGTTAGACACCTAACCCTAACTCCCCCAACACAAGGCTAGGTAGAGTTAAACACCTAACCCTAACTCCTCCAACACAAGGTGAGGTAGAGTTAGACACCTAACCCTAACTCCCCCAACACAAGGCTAGGTAGAGTTAAACACCTAACCCTAACTCCTCCAACACAAGGCTAGGTAGAGTTAGACACCTAACCCTAACTCCTCCAACACAAGGTGAGGTAGAGTTAGACACCTAACCCTAACTCCCCCAACACAAGGCTAGGTAGAGTTAAACACCTAACCCTAACTCCTCCAACACAAGGTGAGGTAGAGTTAAACACCTAACCCTAACTCCTCCAACACAAGGCTAGGTAGAGTTAGACACCTAACCCTAACTCCTCCAACACAAGGTGAGGTAGAGTTTAACACCTAACCCTAACTCCTCCAACATAAGGCTAGGTAGAGTTAGACACCTAACACTAACTCCTCCAACACAAGGCTAGGTAGAGTTAAACACCTAACCCTAACTACTCCAACACAAGGCTAGGTAGAGTTAGACACCTAACCCTAACTCCTCCAACACAAGGCTAGGTAGAGTTAAACACCTAACCCTAACTCCTCCAACACAAGGCGAGGTAGAGTTAAACACCTAACCCTAACTCCTCCAACACAAGGCTAGGTAGAGTTAAACACCTAACCCTAACTCCTCCAACACAAGGCTAGGTAGAGTTAAACACCTAACCCTAACTCCTCCAACACAAGGCTAGGTAGAGTTAGACACCTAACCCTAACTCCTCCAACACAAGGCTAGATAGAGCTAAACACCTAACCCTAACTCCTCCAACACAAGGCTAGGTAGAGTTAGACACCTAACCCTAACTCCTCCAACACAAGGCTAGGTAGAGTTAAACACCTAACCCTAACTCCTCCAACACAAGGCTAGGTAGAGTTAAACACCTAACCCTAACTCCTCCAACACAAGGCTAGGTAGAGTTAGACACCTAACCCTAACTCCTCCAACACAAGGCTAGATAGAGTTAAACACCTAACCCTAACTCCTCCAACACAAGGCTAGGTAGAGTTAAACACCTAACCCTAACTCCTCCAACACAAGGTGAGGTAGAGTTAAACACCTAACCCTAACTCCTCCAACACAAGGCTAGGTAGAGTTAAACACCTACCCCTAACTCCTCCAACACAAGGCTAGGTAGAGTTAGACACCTAACCCTAAATCCTCCAACACAAGGCTAGGTAGAGTTAAACACCTAACCCTAACTCCTCCAACACAAGGCTAGGTAGAGTTAGACACCTAACCCTAACTCCTCCAACACAAGGTGAGGTAGAGTTAAACACCTAACCCTAACTCCTCCAACACAAGGCTAGGTAGAGTTAAACACCTAACCCTAACTCCTCCAACACAAGGTGAAGTAGAGTTAAACACCTAACCCTAACTCCCGCAACACAAGGCTAGGTAGAGTTAAACACCTAAGCCTAACTCCTCCAACACAAGGTGAGGTAGAGTTAAACACCTAACCCTAACTCCTCCAACACAAGGCTAGGTAGAGTTAGACACCTAACCCTAACTCCTCCAACACAAGGTGAGGTAGAGTTAAACACCTAACCCTAACTCCTCCAACACAAGGCTAGGTAGAGTTAGACACCTAACCCTAACTCCTCCAACACAAGGCTAGGTAGAGTTAAACACCTAACCCTAACTACTCCAACACAAGGCTAGGTAGAGTTAGACACCTAACCCTAACTCCTCCAACACAAGGCTAGGTAGAGTTAAACACCTAACCCCTCCAACACAAGGGTAGGTAGAGTTAAACACCTAACCCTAACTCCTCCAACACAAGGCTAGGTAGAGTTAAACACCTAACCCTAACTCCTCCAACACAAGGCTAGGTAGAGTTAAACACCTAACCCTAACTCCTCCAACACAAGGCTAGGTAGAGTTAGACACGTAACCCTAACTCCTCCAACACAAGGCTAGATAGAGTTAAACACCTAACCCTAACTCCTCCAACACAAGGCTAGGTAGAGTTAAACACCTAACCCTAACTCCTCCAACACAAGGTGAGGTAGAGTTAAACACCTACCCCTAACTCCTCCAACACAAGGCTAGGTAGAGTTAGACACCTAACCCTAAATCCTCCAACACAAGGCTAGGTAGAGTTAGACACCTAACCCTAACTCCTCCAACACAAGGTGAGGTAGAGTTAAACACCTAACCCTAACTCCTCCAACACAAGGCTAGGTAGAGTTAAACACCTAACCCTAACTCCTCCAACACAAGGTGAGGTAGAGTTAGACACCTAACCCTAACTCCCCCAACACAAGGCTAGGTAGAGTTAAACACCTAACCCTAACTCCTCCAACACAAGGTGAGGTAGAGTTAGACACCTAACCCTAACGCCCCCAACACAAGGCTAGGTAGAGTTAAACACCTAACCCTAACTCCTCCAACACAAGGCTAGGTAGAGTTAGACACCTAACCCTAACTCCTCCAACACAAGGTGAGGTAGAGTTAGACACCTAACCCTAACTCCCCCAACACAAGGCTAGGTAGAGTTAAACACCTAACCCTAACTACTCCAACACAAGGTGAGGTAGAGTTAAACACCTAACCCTAACTCCTCCAACACAAGGCTAGGTAGAGTTAGACACCTAACCCTAACTCCTCCAACACAAGGTGAGGTAGAGTTAAACACCTAACCCTAACTCCTCCAACATAAGGCTAGGTAGAGTTAGACACCTAACCCTAACTCCTCCAACACAAGGCTAGGTATAGTTAAACACCTAACCCTAACTACTCCAACACAAGGCTAGGTAGAGTTAGACACCTAACCCTAACTCCTCCAACACAAGGCTAGGTAGAGTTAAACACCTAACCCTAACTCCTCCAACACAAGGCTAGGTAGAGTTAAACACCTAACCCTAACTCCTCCAACACAAGGTTAGGTAGAGTTAAACACCTAACCCTAACTCCTCCAACACAAGGCTAGGTAGAGTTAAACACCTAACCCTAACTCCTCCAACACAAGGCTAGGTAGAGTTAGACACCTAACCCTAACTCCTCCAACTCAAGGCTAGATAGAGTTAAACACCTAACCCTAACTCCTCCAACACAAGGCTAGGTAGAGTTAAACACCTAACCCTAACTCCTCCAACACAAGGCTAGGTAGAGTTAAACACCTAACCCTAACTCCTCCAACACAAGGCTAGGTAGAGTTAAACACCTAACCCTAACTCCTCCAACACAAGGCTAGGTAGTGTTAAACACCTAACCCTAACTCCTCCAACACAAGGCTAGGTAGAGTTAGACACCTAACCCTAACTCCTCCAACACAAGGCTAGATAGAGTTAAACACCTAACCCTAACTCCTCCAACACAAGGCTAGGTAGAGTTAGACACCTAACCCTAACTCCTCCAACATAAGGTGAGGTAGAGTTAAACACCTAAGCCTAACTCCTCCAACACAAGGCTAGGTAGAGTTAGACACCTAACCCTAACTCCTCCAACACAAGGCTAGGTAGAGTTAAACACCTAACCCTAACTACTCCAACACAAGGCTAGGTAGAGTTAGACACCTAACCCTAACTCCTCCAACACAAGGCTAGGTAGAGTTAAACACCTAACCCCTCCAACACAAGGGTAGGTAGAGTTAAACACCTAACCCTAACTCCTCCAACACAAGGCTAGGTAGAGTTAAACACCTAACCCTAACTCCTCCAACACAAGGCTAGGTAGAGTTAAACACCTAACCCTAACTCCTCCAACACAAGGCTAGGTAGAGTTAGACACCTAACCCTAACTCCTCCAACACAAGGCTAGATAGAGTTAAACACCTAACCCTAACTCCTCCAACACAAGGCTAGGTAGAGTTAAACACCTAACCCTAACTCCTCCAACACAAGGTGAGGTAGAGTTAAACACCTACCCCTAACTCCTCCAACACAAGGCTAGGTAGAGTTAGACACCTAACCCTAAATCCTCCAACACAAGGCTAGGTAGAGTTAGACACCTAACCCTAACTCCTCCAACACAAGGTGAGGTAGAGTTAAACACCTAACCCTAACTCCTCCAACACAAGGCTAGGTAGAGTTAAACACCTAACCCTAACTCCTCCAACACAAGGTGAGGTAGAGTTAGACACCTAACCCTAACTCCCCCAACACAAGGCTAGGTAGAGTTAAACACCTAACCCTAACTCCTCCAACACAAGGTGAGGTAGAGTTAGACACCTAACCCTAACTCCCCCAACACAAGGCTAGGTAGAGTTAAACACCTAACCCTAACTCCTCCAACACAAGGTGAGGTAGAGTTAAACACCTAACCCTAACTCCTCCAACACAAGGCTAGGTAGAGTTAGACACCTAACCCTAACTCCTCCAACACAAGGTGAGGTAGAGTTAAACACCTAACCCTAACTCCTCCAACATAAGGCTAGGTAGAGTTAGACACCTAACCCTAACTCCTCCAACACAAGGCTAGGTAGAGTTAAACACCTAACCCTAACTACTCCAACACAAGGCTAGGTAGAGTTAGACACCTAACCCTAACTCCTCCAACACAAGGCTAGGTAGAGTTAAACACCTAACCCTAACTCCTCCAACACAAGGCTAGGTAGAGTTAAACACCTAACCCTAACTCCTCCAACACAAGGCTAGGTAGAGTTAAACACCTAACCCTAACTCCTCCAACACAAGGCTAGGTAGAGTTAAACACCTAACCCTAACTCCTCCAACACAAGGCTAGGTAGAGTTAGACACCTAACCCTAACTCCTCCAACACAAGGCTAGATAGAGCTAAACACCTAACCCTAACTCCTCCAACACAAGGCTAGGTAGAGTTAAACACCTAACCCTAACTCCTCCAACACAAGGTGAGGTAGAGTTAAACACCTAACCCTAACTCCTCCAACACAAGGCTAGGTAGAGTTAAACACCTAACCCTAACTCCTCCAACACAAGGCTAGGTAGAGTTAGACACCTAACCCTAAATCCTCCAACACAAGGTGAGGTAGAGTTAAACACCTAACCCTAACTCCTCCAACACAAGGCTAGGTAGAGTTAAACACCTAACCCTAATTCCTCCAACACAAGGCTAGGTAGAGTTAGACACCTAACCCTAACTCCTCCAACACAAGGCTAGATAGAGTTAAACACCTAACCCTAACTCCTCCAACACAAGGCTAGGTAGAGTTAAACACCTAACCCTAACTCCTCCAACACAAGGTGAGGTAGAGTTAAACACCTAACCCTAACTCCTCCAACACAAGGCTAGTTAGAGTTAAACACCTACCCCTAACTCCTCCAACACAAGGCTAGGTAGAGTTAGACACCTAACCCTAAATCCTCCAACACAAGGCTAGGTAGAGTTAAACACCTAACCCTAACTCCTCCAACACAAGGCTAGGTAGAGTTAGACACCTAACCCTAACTCCTCCAACACAAGGTGAGGTAGAGTTAAACACCTAACCCTAACTCCTCCAACACAAGGCTAGGTAGAGTTAAACACCTAACCCTAACTCCTCCAACACAAGGTGAAGTAGAGTTAAACACCTAACCCTAACTCCCGCAACACAAGGCTAGGTAGAGTTAAACACCTAAGCCTAACTCCTCCAACACAAGGTGAGGTAGAGTTAAACACCTAACCCTAACTCCTCAAACACAAGGCTAGGTAGAGTTAGACACCTAACCCTAACTCCTCCAACACAAGGTGAGGTAGAGTTAAACACCTAACCCTAACTCCTCCAACACAAGGCTAGGTAGAGTTAGACACCTAACCCTAACTCCTCCAACACAAGGCTAGGTAGAGTTAAACACCTAACCCCTCCAACACAAGGGTAGGTAGAGTTAAACACCTAACCCTAACTCCTCCAACACAAGGCTAGGTAGAGTTAAACACCTAACCCTAACTCCTCCAACACAAGGCTAGGTAGAGTTAAACACCTAACCCTAACTCCTCCAACACAAGGCTAGGTAGAGTTAGACACCTAACCCTAACTCCTCCAACACAAGGCTAGATAAAGTTAAACACCTAACCCTAACTCCTCCAACACAAGTCTAGGTAGAGTTAAACACCTAACCCTAACTCCTCCAACACAAAGTGAGGTAGAGTTAAACACCTACCCCTAACTCCTCCAACACAAGGCTAGGTAGAGTTAGACACCTAACCCTAAATCCTCCAACACAAGGCTAGGTAGAGTAAGACACCTAACCCTAACTCCTCCAACACAAGGTGAGGTAGAGTTAAACACCTAACCCTAACTCCTCCAACACAAGGCTAGGTAGAGTTAAACACCTAACCCTAACTCCTCCAACACAAGGTGAGGTAGAGTTAAACACCTAACCCTAACTCCTCCAACACAAGGCTAGGTAGAGTTAAACACCTAACCCTAACTCCTCCAACACAAGGCTAGGTAGAGTTAAACACCTAACCCTAACTCCTCCAACACAAGGCTAGGTAGAGTTAAACACCTAACCCTAACTCCTCCAACACAAGGCTAGGTAGAGTTAGACACCTAACCCTAACTCCTCCAACACAAGGCTAGATAGAGCTAAACACCTAACCCTAACTCCTCCAACACAAGGCTAGGTAGAGTTAAACACCTAACCCTAACTCCTCCAACACAAGGTGAGGTAGAGTTAAACACCTAACCCTAACTCCTCCAACACAAGGCTAGGTAGAGTTAAACACCTAACCCTAACTCCTCCAACACAAGGCTAGGTAGAGTTAGACACCTAACCCTAAATCCTCCAACACAAGGTGAGGTAGAGTTAAACACCTAACCCTAACTCCTCCAACACAAGGCTAGGTAGAGTTAAACACCTAACCCTAACTCCTCCAACACAAGGCTAGGTAGAGTTAGACACCTAACCCTAACTCCTCCAACACAAGGCTAGATAGAGTTAAACACCTAACACTAACTCCTCCAACACAAGGCTAGGTAGAGTTAAACACCTAACCCTAACTCCTCCAACACAAGGCTAGGTAGAGTTAAACACCTAACCCTAACTCCTCCAACACAAGGCTAGGTAGAGTTAAACACCTACCCCTAACTCCTCCAACACAAGGCTAGGTAGAGTTAGACACCTAACCCTAAATCCTCCAACACAAGGCTAGGTAGAGTTAAACACCTAACCCTAACTCCTCCAACACAAGGCTAGGTAGAGTTAGACACCTAACCCTAACTCCTCCAACACAAGGTGAGGTAGAGTTAAACACCTAACCCTAACTCCTCAAACACAAGGCTAGGTAGAGTTAGACACCTAACCCTAACTCCTCCAACACAAGGTGAGGTAGAGTTAAACACCTAACCCTAACTCCTCCAACACAAGGCTAGGTAGAGTTAGACACCTAACCCTAACTCCTCCAACACAAGGCTAGGTAGAGTTAAACACCTAACCCCTCCAACACAAGGGTAGGTAGAGTTAAACACCTAACCCTAACTCCTCCAACACAAGGCTAGGTAGAGTTAAACACCTAACCCTAACTCCTCCAACACAAGGCTAGGTAGAGTTAAACACCTAACCCTAACTCCTCCAACACAAGGCTAGGTAGAGTTAGACACGTAACCCTAACTCCTCCAACACAAGGCTAGATAAAGTTAAACACCTAACCCTAACTCCTCCAACACAAGTCTAGGTAGAGTTAAACACCTAACCCTAACTCCTCCAACACAAAGTGAGGTAGAGTTAAACACCTACCCCTAACTCCTCCAACACAAGGCTAGGTAGAGTTAGACACCTAACCCTAAATCCTCCAACACAAGGCTAGGTAGAGTAAGACACCTAACCCTAACTCCTCCAACACAAGGTGAGGTAGAGTTAAACACCTAACCCTAACTCCTCCAACACAAGGCTAGGTAGAGTTAAACACCTAACCCTAACTCCTCCAACACAAGGTGAGGTAGAGTTAGACACCTAACCCTAACTCCCCCAACACAAGGCTAGGTAGAGTTAAACACCTAACCCTAACTCCTCCAACACAAGGTGAGGTAGAGTTAGACACCTAACCCTAACGCCCCCAACATAAGGCTAGGTAGAGTTAAACACCTAACCCTAACTCCTCCAACACAAGGCTAGGTAGAGTTAGACACCTAACCCTAACTCCTCCAACACAAGGTGAGGTAGAGTTAGACACCTAACCCTAACTCCCCCAACACAAGGCTAGGTAGAGTTAAACACCTAACCCTAACTCCTCCAACACAAGGTGAGGTAGAGTTAAACACCTAACCCTAACTCCTCCAACACAAGGCTAGGTAGAGTTAGACACCTAACCCTAACTCCTCCAACACAAGGTGAGGTAGAGTTAAACACCTAACCCTAACTCCTCCAACATAAGGCTAGGTAGAGTTAGACACCTAACCCTAACTCCTCCAACACAAGGCTAGGTAGAGTTAAACACCTAACCCTAACTACTCCAACACAAGGCTAGGTAGAGTTAGACACCTAACCCTAACTCCTCCAACACAAGGCTAGGTAGAGTTAAACACCTAACCCTAACTCCTCCAACACAAGGCTAGGTAGAGTTAAACACCTAACCCTAACTCCTCCAACACAAGGCTAGGTAGAATTAAACACCTAACCCTAACTCCTCCAACACAAGGCTAGGTAGAGTTAAACACCTAACCCTAACTCCTCCAACACAAGGCTAGGTAGAGTTAGACACCTAACCCTAACTCCTCCAACACAAGGCTAGATAGAGTTAAACACCTAACCCTAACTCCTCCAACACAAGGCTAGGTAGAGTTAAACACCTAACCCTAACTCCTCCAACACAAGGCTAGGTAGAGTTAGACACCTAACCCTAACTCCTCCAACACAAGGCTAGGTAGAGTTAAACACCTAACCCTAACTCCTCCAACACAAGGCTAGGTAGAGTTAAACACCTAACTCTAACTCCTCCAACACAAGGCTAGGTAGAGTTAGACACCTAACCCTAACTCCTCCAACACAAGGCTAGATAGAGTTAAACACCTAACCCTAACTCCTCCAACACAAGGCTAGGTAGAGTTAGACACCTAACCCTAACTCCTCCAACACAAGGTGAGGTAGAGATAAACACCTAAGCCTAACTCCTCCAACACAAGGCTAGGTAGAGTTAGACACCTAACCCTAACTCCTCCAACACAAGGCTAGGTAGAGTTAAACACCTAACCCTAACTACTCCAACACAAGGCTAGGTAGAGTTAGACACTTAACCCTAACTCCTCCAACACAAGGCTAGGTAGAGTTAAACACCTAACCCCTCCAACACAAGGGTAGGTAGAGTTAAACACCTAACCCTAACTCCTCCAACACAAGGCTAGGTAGAGTTAGACACCTAACCCTAAATCCTCCAACACAAGGCTAGGTAGAGTTAGACACCTAACCCTAACTCCTCCAACACAAGGTGAGGTAGAGTTAAACACCTAACCCTAACTCCTCCAACACAAGGCTAGGTAGAGTTAAACACCTAACCCTAACTCCTCCAACACAAGGTGAGGTAGAGTTAGACACCTAACCCTAACTCCCCCAACACAAGGCTAGGTAGAGTTAAACACCTAACCCTAACTCCTCCAACACAAGGTGAGGTAGAGTTAGACACCTAACCCTAACGCCCCCAACACAAGGCTAGGTAGAGTTAAACACCTAACCCTAACTCCTCCAACACAAGGCTAGGTAGAGTTAGACACCTAACCCTAACTCCTCCAACACAAGGTGAGGTAGAGTTAGACACCTAACCCTAACTCCCCCAACACAAGGCTAGGTAGAGTTAAACACCTAACCCTAACTCCTCCAACACAAGGTGAGGTAGAGTTAAATACCTAACCCTAACTCCTCCAGCACAAGGCTAGGTAGAGTTAGACACCTAACCCTAACTCCTCCAACACAAGGTGAGGTAGAGTTAAACACCTAACCCTAACTCATCCAACATAAGGCTAGGTAGAGTTAGACACCTAACCCTAACTCCTCCAACACAAGGCTAGGTAGAGTTAAACACCTAACCCTAACTACTCCAACACAAGGCTAGGTAGAGTTAGACACCTAACCCTAACTCCTCCAACACAAGGCTAGGTAGAGTTAAACACCTAACCCTAACTCCTCCAACACAAGGCTAGGTAGAGTTAAACACCTAACCCTAACTCCTCCAACACAAGGCTAGGTAGAGTTAAACACCTAACCCTAACTCCTCCAACACAAGGCTAGGTAGAGTTAAACACCTAACCCTAACTCCTCCAACACAAGGCTAGGTAGAGTTAGACACCTAACACTAACTCCTCCAACACAAGGCTAGATAGAGTTAAACACCTAACCCTAACTCCTCCAACACAAGGCTAGGTAGAGTTAAACACCTAACCCTAACTCCTCCAACACAAGGCTAGGTAGAGTTAGACACCTAACCCTAACTCCTCCAACACAAGGTGAGGTAGAGTTAAACACCTAAGCCTAACTCCTCCAACACAAGGCTAGGTAGAGTTAGACACCTAACCCTAACTCCTCCAACACAAGGCTAGGTAGAGTTAAACACCTAACCCTAACTACTCCAACACAAGGCTAGGTAGAGTTAGACACCTAATCCTAACTCCTCCAACACAAGGTCAGGTAGAGTTAAACACCTAACCCTAACTACTCCAACACAAGGCTAGGTAGAGTTAAACACCTAACCCTAACTCCTCCAACACAAGGTCAGGTAGAGTTAAACACCTAACCCTAACTACTCCAACACAAGGCTAGGTAGAGTTAAACACCTATCCCTAACTTCTCCAACACAAGGCTAGGTAGAGTTAAACACCTAACCCTAACTCCTCCAACACAAGGTGAGGTAGAGTTAGACACCTAACCCTAACTCCTCCAACACAAGGTGAGGTAGAGTTAAACACCTAACCCTAACTCCTCCAACACAAGGTGAGGTAGAGTTAAACACCTAACCCTAACTCCTCCAACACAAGACTAGGTAGAGTTAGACACCTAACCCTAACTCCTCCAACACAAGGCTAGGTAGAGTTAGACACCTAACCCTAACTCCTCCAACACAAGGTGAGGTAGAGTTAGACACCTAACCCTAACTCCTCCAACACAAGGTTAGGTAGAGTTAAACACCTAACCCTAACTCCTCCAACACAAGGTGAGGTAGAGTTAAACACCTAACCCTAACTCCTCCAACACAAGACTAGGTAGAGTTAGACACCTAACCCTAACTCCTCCAACACAAGGCTAGGTAGAGTTAGACACCTAACCCTAACTCCTCCAACACAAGGTGAGGTAGAGTTAGACACCTAACCCTAACTCCTCCAATACACGGCTAGGTAGAGTTGAACACCTAACCCTAACTCCTCCAACACAAGGCTAGGTAGAGTTAAACACCTAACTCTAACTCCTCCAACACAAGGTGAGGTAGAGTTAGACACCTAACCCTAACTCCTCCAACACAAGGCTAGGTAGAGTTAGACACCTAACCCTAACTCCTCCAACACAAGGTAGGTAGAGTTAAACACCTAATCCTAACTCCTCCAGCACAAGGCTAGGTAGAGTTAGACACCTAACCCTAACTCCTCCAACACAAGGTGAGGTAGAGTTAAACACCTAACCCTAACTCCTCCAACACAAGGCTAGGTAGAGTTAAACACCTAACCCTAACTCCTCCAACACAAGGCTAGGTAGAGTTAAACACCTAACCCTAACTCCTCCAACACAAGGCTAGGTAGAGTTAAACACCTAACCCTAACTCCTCCAACACAAGGCTAGGTAGAGTTAAACACCTAACCCTAACTCCTCCAACACAAGGTGAGGTAGAGTTAGACACCTAACCCTAACTCCTCCAACACAAGGTGAGGTAGAGTTAAACACCTAACCCTAACTCCTCCAACACAAGGCTAGGTAGAGTTAGACACCTAACCCTAACTCCTCCAACACAAGGCTAGGTAGAGTTAAACACCTAACCCTAACTCCTCCAACACAAGGCTAGGTAGAGTTAAACACCTAACCCTAACTCCTCCAACACAAGGCTAGGTAGAGTTAAACACCTAAACCTAACTCCTCCAACACAAGGCTAGGTAGAGTTAAACACCTAACCCTAACTCCTCCAACACAAGGCTAGGTAGAGTTAAACACCTAACCCTTACTCCTCCAACACAAGGCTAGGTAGAGTTAAACACCTAACTCTAACTCCTCCAACACAAGGTGGGGTAGAGTTAAACACCTAACCCTAACTCCTCCAACACAAGACTAGGTAGAGTTAAACACCTAACCCTAACTCCTCCAACACAAGGCTAGGTAGAGTTAAACACCTAACCCTAACTCCTCCAACACAAGGTGAGGTAGAGTTAGACACCTAACCCTAACTCCTCCAACACAAGGTGAGGTAGAGTTAAACACCTAACCCTAACTCCTCCAACACAAGGCTAGGTAGAGTTAGACACCTAACCCTAACTCCTCCAACACAAGGCTAGGTAGAGTTAAACACCTAACCCTAACTCCTCCTACACAAGGCTAGGTAGAGTTAAACACCTAACCCTAACTCCTCCAACACAAGGCTAGGTAGAGTTAGACACCTAACCCTAACTCCTCCAACACAAGGTGAGGTAGAGTTAGACACCTAACCCTAACTCCCCCAACACAAGGCTAGGTAGAGTTAAACACCTAACCCTAACTCCTCCAACACAAGGTGAGGTAGAGTTAAACACCTAACCCTAACTCCTCCAACACAAGGCTAGGTAGAGTTAGACACCTAACCCTAACTCCTCCAACACAAGGTGAGGTAGAGTTAAACACCTAACCCTAACTCCTCCAACATAAGGCTAGGTAGAGTTAGACACCTAACCCTAACTCCTCCAACACAAGGCTAGGTAGAGTTAAACACCTAACCCTACCTACTCCAACACAAGGCTAGGTAGAGTTAGACACCTAACCCTAACTCCTCCAACACAAGGCTAGGTAGAGTTAAACACCTAACCCTAACTCCTCCAACACAAGGCTAGGTAGAGTTAAACACCTAACCCTAACTCCTCCAACACAAGGCTAGGTAGAGTTAAACACCTAACCCTAACTCCTCCAACACAAGGCTAGGTAGAGTTAAACACCTAACCCTAACTCCTCCAACACAAGGCTAGGTAGAGTTAGACACCTAACCCTAACTCCTCCAACACAAGGCTAGATAGAGTTAAACACCTAACCCTAACTCCTCCAACACAAGGCTAGGTAGAGTTAAACACCTAACCCTAACTCCTCCAACACAAGGCTAGGTAGAGTTAAACACCTAACCCTAACTCCTCCAACACAAGGCTAGGTAGAGTTAAACACCTAACCCTAACTCCTCCAACACAAGGCTAGGTAGAGTTAAACACCTAACTCTAACTCCTCCAACACAAGGCTAGGTAGAGTTAGACACCTAACCCTAACTCCTCCAACACAAGGCTAGATAGAGTTAAACACCTAACCCTAACTCCTCCAACACAAGGCTAGGTAGAGTTAGACACCTAACCCTAACTCCTCCAACACAAGGTGAGGTAGAGATAAACACCTAAGCCTAACTCCTCCAACACAAGGCTAGGTAGAGTTAGACACCTAACCCTAACTCCTCCAACACAAGGCTAGGTAGAGTTAAACACCTAACCCTAACTACTCCAACACAAGGCTAGGTAGAGTTAGACACCTAACCCTAACTCCTCCAACACAAGGCTAGGTAGAGTTAAACACCTAACCCCTCCAACACAAGGGTAGGTAGAGTTAAACACCTAACCCTAACTCCTCCAACACAAGGCTAGGTAGAGTTAGACACCTAACCCTAAATCCTCCAACACAAGGCTAGGTAGAGTTAGACACCTAACCCTAACTCCTCCAACACAAGGTGAGGTAGAGTTAAACACCTAACCCTAACTCCTCCAACACAAGGCTAGGTAGAGTTAAACACCTAACCCTAACTCCTCCAACACAAGGTGAGGTAGAGTTAGACACCTAACCCTAACTCCCCCAACACAAGGCTAGGTAGAGTTAAACACCTAACCCTAACTCCTCCAACACAAGGTGAGGTAGAGTTAGACACCTAACCCTAACGCCCCCAACACAAGGCTAGGTAGAGTTAAACACCTAACCCTAACTCCTCCAACACAAGGCTAGGTAGAGTTAGACACCTAACCCTAACTCCTCCAACACAAGGTGAGGTAGAGTTAGACACCTAACCCTAACTCCCCCAACACAAGGCTAGGTAGAGTTAAACACCTAACCCTAACTCCTCCAACACAAGGTGAGGTAGAGTTAAATACCTAACCCTAACTCCTCCAGCACAAGGCTAGGTAGAGTTAGACACCTAACCCTAACTCCTCCAACACAAGGTGAGGTAGAGTTAAACACCTAACCCTAACTCATCCAACATAAGGCTAGGTAGAGTTAGACACCTAACCCTAACTCCTCCAACACAAGGCTAGGTAGAGTTAAACACCTAACCCTAACTACTCCAACACAAGGCTAGGTAGAGTTAGACACCTAACCCTAACTCCTCCAACACAAGGCTAGGTAGAGTTAAACACCTAACCCTAACTCCTCCAACACAAGGCTAGGTAGAGTTAAACACCTAACCCTAACTCCTCCAACACAAGGCTAGGTAGAGTTAAACACCTAACCCTAACTCCTCCAACACAAGGCTAGGTAGAGTTAAACACCTAACCCTAACTCCTCCAACACAAGGCTAGGTAGAGTTAGACACCTAACCCTAACTCCTCCAACACAAGGCTAGATAGAGTTAAACACCTAACCCTAACTCCTCCAACACAAGGCTAGGTAGAGCACACACACCTAACCCTAACTCCTCCAACACAAGGCTAGGTAGAGTTAGACACCTAACCCTAACTCCTCCAACACAAGGTGAGGTAGAGTTAAACACCTAAGCCTAACTCCTCCAACACAAGGCTAGGTAGAGTTAGACACCTAACCCTAACTCCTCCAACACAAGGCTAGGTAGAGTTAAACACCTAACCCTAACTACTCCAACACAAGGCTAGGTAGAGTTAGACACCTAATCCTAACTCCTCCAACACAAGGTCAGGTAGAGTTAAACACCTAACCCTAACTACTCCAACACAAGGCTAGGTAGAGTTAAACACCTAACCCTAACTCCTCCAACACAAGGTCAGGTAGAGTTAAACACCTAACCCTAACTACTCCAACACAAGGCTAGGTAGAGTTAAACACCTATCCCTAACTTCTCCAACACAAGGCTAGGTAGAGTTAAACACCTAACCCTAACTCCTCCAACACAAGGTGAGGTAGAGTTAGACACCTAACCCTAACTCCTCCAACACAAGGTGAGGTAGAGTTAAACACCTAACCCTAACTCCTCCAACACAAGGTGAGGTAGAGTTAAACACCTAACCCTAACTCCTCCAACACAAGACTAGGTAGAGTTAGACACCTAACCCTAACTCCTCCAACACAAGGCTAGGTAGAGTTAGACACCTAACCCTAACTCCTCCAACACAAGGTGAGGTAGAGTTAGACACCTAACCCTAACTCCTCCAACACAAGGTGAGGTAGAGTTAAACACCTAACCCTAACTCCTCCAACACAAGGTGAGGTAGAGTTAAACACCTAACCCTAACTCCTCCAACACAAGACTAGGTAGAGTTAGACACCTAACCCTAACTCCTCCAACACAAGGCTAGGTAGAGTTAGACACCTAACCCTAACTCCTCCAACACAAGGTGAGGTAGAGTTAGACACCTAACCCTAACTCCTCCAATACACGGCTAGGTAGAGTTGAACACCTAACCCTAACTCCTCCAACACAAGGCTAGGTAGAGTTAAACACCTAACTCTAACTCCTCCAACACAAGGTGAGGTAGAGTTAGACACCTAACCCTAACTCCTCCAACACAAGGCTAGGTAGAGTTAGACACCTAACCCTAACTCCTCCAATACAAGGTAGGTAGAGTTAAACACCTAATCCTAACTCCTCCAGCACAAGGCTAGGTAGAGTTAGACACCTAACCCTAACTCCTCCAACACAAGGTGAGGTAGAGTTAAACACCTAACCCTAACTCCTCCAACACAAGGCTAGGTAGAGTTAAACACCTAACCCTAACTCCTCCAACACAAGGCTAGGTAGAGTTAAACACCTAACCCTAACTCCTCCAACACAAGGCTAGGTAGAGTTAAACACCTAACCCTAACTCCTCCAACACAAGGCTAGGTAGAGTTAAACACCTAACCCTAACTCCTCCAACACAAGGTGAGGTAGAGTTAGACACCTAACCCTAACTCCTCCAACACAAGGTGAGGTAGAGTTAAACACCTAACCCTAACTCCTCCAACACAAGGCTAGGTAGAGTTAGACACCTAACCCTAACTCCTCCAACACAAGGCTAGGTAGAGTTAAACACCTAACCCTAACTCCTCCAACACAAGGCTAGGTAGAGTTAAACACCTAACCCTAACTCCTCCAACACAAGGCTAGGTAGAGTTAAACACCTAAACCTAACTCCTCCAACACAAGGCTAGGTAGAGTTAAACACCTAACCCTAACTCCTCCAACACAAGGCTAGGTAGAGTTAAACACCTAACCCTTACTCCTCCAACACAAGGCTAGGTAGAGTTAAACACCTAACTCTAACTCCTCCAACACAAGGTGGGGTAGAGTTAAACACCTAACCCTAACTCCTCCAACACAAGGCTAGGTAGAGTTAAACACCTAACCCTAACTCCTCCAACACAAGGCTAGGTAGAGTTAAACACCTAACCCTAACTCCTCCAACACAAGGCTAGGTAGAGCTAAACACCTAACCCTAATTCCTCCAACACAAGGCTAGGTAGAGTTAAACACCTAATCCTAACTCCTCCAACACAAGGCTAGGTAGAGTTAAACACCTAACCCTAACTCCTCCAACACAAGGCTAGGTAGAGTTAAACACCTAACCCTAACTCCTTCAACACAAGGCTAGGTAGAGTTAAACACCTAACCCTAACTCCTCCAACACAAGGCTAGGTAGAGTTAAACACCTAACCCTAACTACTCCAACACAAGGCGAGGTAGAGTTAAACACCTAACCCTAACTCCTCCAACACAAGGCTAGGTAGAGTTAAACACCTAACCCTAACTCCTCCAACACAAGGTGAGGTAGAGTTAGACACCTAACCCTAACTCCCCCAACACAAGGCTAGGTAGAGTTAAACACCTAACCCTAACTCCTCCAACACAAGGTGAGGTAGAGTTAGACACCTAACCCTAACGCCCCCAACACAAGGCTAGGTAGAGTTAAACACCTAACCCTAACTCCTCCAACACAAGGCTAGGTAGAGTTAGACACCTAACCCTAACTCCTCCAACACAAGGTGAGGTAGAGTTAGACACCTAACCCTAACTCCCCCAACACAAGGCTAGGTAGAGTTAAACACCTAACCCTAACTCCTCCAACACAAGGTGAGGTAGAGTTAAATACCTAACCCTAACTCCTCCAGCACAAGGCTAGGTAGAGTTAGACACCTAACCCTAACTCCTCCAACACAAGGTGAGGTAGAGTTAAACACCTAACCCTAACTCATCCAACATAAGGCTAGGTAGAGTTAGACACCTAACCCTAACTCCTCCAACACAAGGCTAGGTAGAGTTAAACACCTAACCCTAACTACTCCAACACAAGGCTAGGTAGAGTTAGACACCTAACCCTAACTCCTCCAACACAAGGCTAGGTAGAGTTAAACACCTAACCCTAACTCCTCCAACACAAGGCTAGGTAGAGTTAAACACCTAACCCTAACTCCTCCAACACAAGGCTAGGTAGAGTTAAACACCTAACCCTAACTCCTCCAACACAAGGCTAGGTAGAGTTAAACACATAACCCTAACTCCTCCAACACAAGGCTAGGTAGAGTTAGACACCTAACCCTAACTCCTCCAACACAAGGCTAGATAGAGTTAAACACCTAACCCTAACTCCTCCAACACAAGGCTAGGTAGAGCACACACACCTAACCCTAACTCCTCCAACACAAGGCTAGGTAGAGTTAGACACCTAACCCTAACTCCTCCAACACAAGGTGAGGTAGAGTTAAACACCTAAGCCTAACTCCTCCAACACAAGGCTAGGTAGAGTTAGACACCTAACCCTAACTCCTCCAACACAAGGCTAGGTAGAGTTAAACACCTAACCCTAACTACTCCAACACAAGGCTAGGTAGAGTTAGACACCTAATCCTAACTCCTCCAACACAAGGTCAGGTAGAGTTAAACACCTAACCCTAACTACTCCAACACAAGGCTAGGTAGAGTTAAACACCTAACCCTAACTCCTCCAACACAAGGTCAGGTAGAGTTAAACACCTAACCCTAACTACTCCAACACAAGGCTAGGTAGAGTTAAACACCTATCCCTAACTTCTCCAACACAAGGCTAGGTAGAGTTAAACACCTAACCCTAACTCCTCCAACACAAGGTGAGGTAGAGTTAGACACCTAACCCTAACTCCTCCAACACAAGGTGAGGTAGAGTTAAACACCTAACCCTAACTCCTCCAACACAAGGTGAGGTAGAGTTAAACACCTAACCCTAACTCCTCCAACACAAGACTAGGTAGAGTTAGACACCTAACCCTAACTCCTCCAACACAAGGCTAGGTAGAGTTAGACACCTAACCCTAACTCCTCCAACACAAGGTGAGGTAGAGTTAGACACCTAACCCTAACTCCTCCAACACAAGGTGAGGTAGAGTTAAACACCTAACCCTAACTCCTCCAACACAAGGTGAGGTAGAGTTAAACACCTAACCCTAACTCCTCCAACACAAGACTAGGTAGAGTTAGACACCTAACCCTAACTCCTCCAACACAAGGCTAGGTAGAGTTAGACACCTAACCCTAACTCCTCCAACACAAGGTGAGGTAGAGTTAGACACCTAACCCTAACTCCTCCAATACACGGCTAGGTAGAGTTGAACACCTAACCCTAACTCCTCCAACACAAGGCTAGGTAGAGTTAAACACCTAACTCTAACTCCTCCAACACAAGGTGAGGTAGAGTTAGACACCTAACCCTAACTCCTCCAACACAAGGCTAGGTAGAGTTAGACACCTAACCCTAACTCCTCCAATACAAGGTAGGTAGAGTTAAACACCTAATCCTAACTCCTCCAGCACAAGGCTAGGTAGAGTTAGACACCTAACCCTAACTCCTCCAACACAAGGTGAGGTAGAGTTAAACACCTAACCCTAACTCCTCCAACACAAGGCTAGGTAGAGTTAAACACCTAACCCTAACTCCTCCAACACAAGGCTAGGTAGAGTTAAACACCTAACCCTAACTCCTCCAACACAAGGCTAGGTAGAGTTAAACACCTAACCCTAACTCCTCCAACACAAGGCTAGGTAGAGTTAAACACCTAACCCTAACTCCTCCAACACAAGGTGAGGTAGAGTTAGACACCTAACCCTAACTCCTCCAACACAAGGTGAGGTAGAGTTAAACACCTAACCCTAACTCCTCCAACACAAGGCTAGGTAGAGTTAGACACCTAACCCTAACTCCTCCAACACAAGGCTAGGTAGAGTTAAACACCTAACCCTAACTCCTCCAACACAAGGCTAGGTAGAGTTAAACACCTAACCCTAACTCCTCCAACACAAGGCTAGGTAGAGTTAAACACCTAAACCTAACTCCTCCAACACAAGGCTAGGTAGAGTTAAACACCTAACCCTAACTCCTCCAACACAAGGCTAGGTAGAGTTAAACACCTAACCCTTACTCCTCCAACACAAGGCTAGGTAGAGTTAAACACCTAACTCTAACTCCTCCAACACAAGGTGGGGTAGAGTTAAACACCTAACCCTAACTCCTCCAACACAAGGCTAGGTAGAGTTAAACACCTAACCCTAACTCCTCCAACACAAGGCTAGGTAGAGTTAAACACCTAACCCTAACTCCTCCAACACAAGGCTAGGTAGAGCTAAACACCTAACCCTAATTCCTCCAACACAAGGCTAGGTAGAGTTAAACACCTAATCCTAACTCCTCCAACACAAGGCTAGGTAGAGTTAAACACCTAACCCTAACTCCTCCAACACAAGGCTAGGTAGAGTTAAACACCTAACCCTAACTCCTTCAACACAAGGCTAGGTAGAGTTAAACACCTAACCCTAACTCCTCCAACACAAGGCTAGGTAGAGTTAAACACCTAACCCTAACTACTCCAACACAAGGCGAGGTAGAGTTAAACACCTAACCCTAACTCCTCCAACACAAGGCTAGGTAGAGTTAAACACCTAACTCCTCCAACAGAAGGTGAGGTAGAGTTAGACACCTAACCCTAACTCCTCCAACACAAGGCTAGGTAGAGTTAGACACCTAACCCTAACTCCTCCAACACAAGGCTAGGTAGAGTTAGACACCTAACCCTAACTCCTCCAACACAAGGCGAGGTAGAGTTAAACACCTAACCCTAACCCCTCCAACACAAGGCTAGGTAGAGTTAAACACCTAACCCTAACTCCTCCAACACAAGGCTAGGTAGAGTTAAACACCTAATCCTAACTCCTCCAACACAAGGCCAGGTAGAGTTAAACACCTAACCCTAACTCCTCCAACACAAGGCTAGGTAGAGTTAAACACCTAACCCTAACTCCTCCAACACAAGGCTAGGTAGAGTTAAACACCTAACCCTAACTCCTCCAACACAAGGCTAGGTAGAGTTAAACACCTAACCCTAACTCCTCCAACACAAGGTGAGGTAGAGTTAGACACCTAACCCTAACTCCTCCAACACAAGGCGAGGTAGAGTTAAACACCTAACCCTAACTCCTCCAACACAAGGCTAGGTAGAGTTAAACACCTAACCCTAACTCCTCCAACACAAGGCTAGGTAGAGTTAAACACCTAACCCTAACTCCTCCAACTCAAGGCTAGGTAGAGTTAAACACCTAACCCTAACTCCTCCAACACAAGGCTAGGTAAAGTTAGACACCTAATCCTAACTCCTCCAACACAAGGCGAGGTAGAGTTAAACACCTAACCCTAACTCCTCCAACACAAGGCTAGGTAGAGTTAGACACCTAACCCTAACTCCTCCAACACAAGGCTAGGTAGAGTTAAACACCTAACCCTAACTCCTCCAACACAAGGCTAGGTAGAGTTAAACACCTAACCCTAACTCCTCCAACACAAGGTGAGGTAGAGTTAAACACCTAACCCTAACTCCTCCAACACAAGGCTAGGTAGAGTTAAACACCTAACCCTAACTCCTCCAACACAAGGCTAGGTAGAGTTAAACACCTAACCCTAACTCCTCCAACACAAGGTCAGGTAGAGTTAAACACCTAACCCTAACTACTCCAACACAAGGCTAGGTAGAGTTAAACACCTATCCCTAACTTCTCCAACACAAGGCTAGGTAGAGTTAAACACCTAACCCTAACTCCTCCAACACAAGGTGAGGTAGAGTTAGACACCTAACCCTAACTCCTCCAACACAAGGTGAGGTAGAGTTAAACACCTAACCCTAACTCCTCCAACACAAGGTGAGGTAGAGTTAAACACCTAACCCTAACTCCTCCAACACAAGGCTAGGTAGAGTTAGACACCTAACCCTAACTCCTCCAACACAAGACTAGGTAGAGTTAGACACCTAACCCTAACTCCTCCAACACAAGGCTAGGTAGAGTTAGACACCTAACCCTAACTCCTCCAACACAAGGTGAGGTAGAGTTAGACACCTAACCCTAACTCCTCCAATACACGGCTAGGTAGAGTTGAACACCTAACCCTAACTCCTACAACACAAGGCTAGGTAGAGTTAAACACCTAACCCTAACTCCTCCAACACAAGGTGAGATAGAGTTAGACACCTAACCCTAACTCCTCCAACACAAGGCTAGGTAGATATAGACACCTAACCCTAACTCCTCCAACACAAGGTGAGGTAGAGTTAAACACCTAACCCTAACTCCTCCAGCACAAGGTTAGGTAGAGTTAGACACCTAACCCTAACTCCTCCAACACAAGGTGAGGTAGAGTTAAACACCTAAGCCTAACTCCTCCAACACAAGGCTAGGTAGAGTTAAACACCTAACCCTAACTCCTCCAACACAAGGCTAGGTAGAGTTAAACACCTAACCCTAACTTCTCCAACACAAGGCTAGGTAGAGTTAAACACCTAACCCTAACTCCTCCAACACAAGGCTAGGTAGAGTTAAACACCTAACCCTAACTCCTCCAACACAAGGCTAGGTAGAGTTAGACACCTAACCCTAACTCCTCCAACACAAGGTGAGGTAGAGTTAAACACCTAACCCTAACTCCTCCAACACAAGGCTAGGTAGAGTTAGACACCTAACCCTAACTCCTCCAACACAAGGCTAGGTAGAGTTAAACACCTAACCCTAACTCCTCCAACACAAGGTTAGGTAGAGTTAAACACCTAACCCTAATTCCTCCAACACAAGGCTAGGTAGAGTTAAACACCTAAACCTAACTCCTCCAACACAAGGCTAGGTAGAGTTAAACACCTAACCCTAACTCCTCCAACACAAGGCTAGGTAGAGTTAAACACCTAACCCTTACTCCTCCAACACAAGGCTAGGTAGAGTTAGACACCTAACTCTAACTCCTCCAACACAAGGTGGGGTAGAGTTAAACACCTAACCCTAACTCCTCCAACACAAGGCTAGGTAGAGTTAAACACCTAACCATAACTCCTCCAACACAAGGCTAGGTAGAGTTAAACACCTAACCCTAACTCCTCCAACACAAGGTGAGGTAGAGCTAAACACCTAACCCTAACTCCTCCAACACAAGGCTAGGTAGAGTTAGACACCTAACCCTAACTCCTCCAACACAAGGTGAGGTAGAGTTAAACACCTAACCCTAACTCCTCCAACACAAGGCTAGGTAGAGTTAAACACCTAACCCTAACTCCTCCAACACAAGGCTAGGTAGAGTTAAACACCTAATCCTAACTCCTCCAACACAAGGTGAGGTAGAGTTAAACACCTAACCCTAGCTCCTGCAACACAAGGTGAGGTAGAGTTAGACACCTAACCCTAACTCCTCCAACACAAGGTGAGGTAGAGTTAGACATCTAACCCTAACTCCTCCAACACAAGGTGAGGTAGAGTTAGACAGCTAACCCTAACTCCTCCAACATAAGGTGAGGTAGAGTTAGACATCTAACCCTAACTCCTCCAACACAAGGTGAGGTAGAGTTAGACAGCTAACCCTAACTCCTCCAACATAAGGCTAGGTAGAGTTAAACACCTAACCCTAACTCCTCCAACACAAGGCGAGGTAGAGTTAAACACCTAACCCTAACTCCTCCAACACAAGGTGAGGTAGAGTTAAACACCTAACCCTAACTCCTCCAACACAAGGCTAGGTAGAGTTAAACACCTAACCCTAACTCCTCCAACACAAGGTGAGGTAGAGTTAGACACCTAACCCTAACTCCTCCAACACAAGGCTAGGTAGAGTTAAACACCTAACCCTAACTCCTCCAACACAAGGCGAGGTAGAGTTAGACACCTAACCCTAACTCCTCCAACACAAGGCAAGGTAGAGTTAAACACCTAACCCTAACTCCTCCAACACAAGGCTAGGTAGAGTTAAACACCTAACCCTAACTCCTCCAACACAAGGCTAGGTAGAGTTAGACACCTAACCCTAACTCCTCCACCACAAGGCTAGGTAGAGTTAAACACCTAACCCTAACTCCTCCAACACAAGGCTAGGTAGAGTTAGACACCTAATCCTAACTCCTCCAACACAAGGCTAGGTAGAGTTAAACACCTAACCCTAACTCCTCCAACACAAGGCTAGGTAGAGTTAGACACCTAACCCTAACTCCTCCAACACAAGGTGAGGTAGAGTTAAACACCTAACCCTAACTCCTCCAACACAAGGCTAGGTAGAGTTAAACACCTAACCCTAACTCCTCCAACACAAGGTGAGGTAGAGTTAAACACCTAACCCTAACTCCTCCAACACAAGGCTAGGTAGAGTTAGACACCTAACCCTAACTCCTCCAACACAAGGTGAGGTAGAGTTAAACACCTAACCCTAACTCCTCCAACACAAGGCTAGGTAGAGTTAGACACCTAACCCTAACTCCTCCAACACAAGGCTAGGTAGAGTTAAACACCTAACCCTAACTACTCCAACACAAGGCTAGGTAGAGTTAGACACCTAACCCTAACTCCTCCAACACAAGGCTAGGTAGAGTTAAACACCTAACCCCTCCAACACAAGGCTAGGTAGAGTTAAACACCTAACCCTAACTCCTCCAACACAAGGCTAGGTAGAGTTAAACACCTAACCCTAACTCCTCCAACACAAGGCTAGGTAGAGTTAAACACCTAACCCTAACTCCTCCAACACAAGGCTAGGTAGAGTTAAACACCTAACCCTAACTCCTCCAACACAAGGCTAGATAGAGTTAAACACCTAACCCTAACTCCTCCAACACAAGGCTAGGTAGATTTAAACACCTAACCCTAACTCCTCCAACACAAGGTGGGGTAGAGTTAAACACCTAACCCTAACTCCTCCAACACAAGGCTAGGTAGAGTTAAACACCTACCCCTAACTCCTCCAACACAAGGCTAGGTAGAGTTAAATACCTAACCCTAACTCCTCCAACACAAGGCTAGGTAGAGTTAAACACCTAACCCTAACCCCTCCAACACAAGGCTAGGTAGAGTTAGACACCTAACCCTAACTCCTCCAACACAAAACTAGATAGAGTTAAACACCTAACCCTAACTCCTCCAACACAAGGCTAGGTAGAGTTAAACACCTAACCCTAACTCCTCCAACACAAGGTGAGGTAGAGTTAAACACCTACCCCTAACTCCTCCAACACAAGGCTAGGTAGAGTTAGACACCTAACCCTAAATCCTCCAACACAAGGCTAGGTAGAGTTAGACACCCAACCCTAACTCCTCCAACACAAGGTGAGGTAGAGTTAAACACCTAACCCTAACTCCTCCAACACAAGGCTAGGTAGAGTTAAACACCTAACCCTAACTCCTCCAACACAAGGTGAGGTAGAGTTAGACACCTAACCCTAACTCCCCCAACACAAGGCTAGGTAGAGTTAAACACCTAACCCTAACTCCTCCAACACAAGGTGAGGTAGAGTTAGACACCTAACCCTAACTCCCCCAACACAAGGCTAGGTAGAGTTAAACACCTAACCCTAACTCCTCCAACACAAGGCTAGGTAGAGTTAGACACCTAACCCTAACTCCTCCAACACAAGGTGAGGTAGAGTTAGACACCTAACCCTAACTCCCCCAACACAAGGCTAGGTAGAGTTAAACACCTAACCCTAACTCCTCCAACACAAGGTGAGGTAGAGTTAAACACCTAACCCTAACTCCTCCAACACAAGGCTAGGTAGAGTTAGACACCTAACCCTAACTCCTCCAACACAAGGTGAGGTAGAGTTAAACACCTAACCCTAACTCCTCCAACATAAGGCTAGGTAGAGTTAGACACCTAACCCTAACTCCTCCAACACAAGGCTATGTAGAGTTAAACACCTAACCCTAACTACTCCAACACAAGGCTAGGTAGAGTTAGACACCTAACCCTAACTCCTCCAACACAAGGCTAGGTAGAGTTAAACACCTAACCCTAACTCCTCCAACACAAGGCTAGGTAGAGTTAAACACCTAACCCTAACTCCTCCAACACAAGGCTAGGTAGAGTTAAACACCTAACCCTAACTCCTCCAACACAAGGCTAGGTAGAGTTAAACACCTAACCCTAACTCCTCCAACACAAGGCTAGGTAGAGTTAGACACCTAACCCTAACTCCTCCAACACAAGGCTAGATAGAGTTAAACACCTAACCCTAACTCCTCCAACACAAGGCTAGGTAGAGTTAAACACCTAACCCTAACTCCTCCAACACAAGGCTAGGTAGAGTTAAACACCTAACCCTAACTCCTCCAACACAAGGCTAGGTAGAGTTAGACACCTAACCCTAACTCCTCCAACACAAGGTGAGGTAGAGTTAAACACCTAAGCCTAACTCCTCCAACACAAGGCTAGGTAGAGTGAGACACCTAACCCTAACTCCTCCAACACAAGGCTAGGTAGAGTTAAACACCTAACCCTAACTACTCCAACACAAGGTGAGGTAGAGTTAGACACCTAACCCTAACTCCTCCAACACAAGGCTAGGTAGAGTTAAACACCTAACCCCTCCAACACAAGGGTAGGTAGAGTTAAACACCTAACCCTAACTCCTCCAACACAAGGCTAGGTAGAGTTAAACACCTAACCCTAACTCCTCCAACACAAGGCTAGGTAGAGTTAAACACCTAACCCTAACTCCTCCAACACAAGGCTAGGTAGAGTTAAACACCTAACCCTAACTCCTCCAACACAAGGCTAGGTAGAGTTAAACACCTAACCCTAACTCCTCCAACACAAGGTGAGGTAGAGTTAAACACCTAACCCTAACTCCTCCAACACAAGGCTAGGTAGAGTTAAACACCTAACCCTAACTCCTCCAACACAAGGCTAGGTAGAGTTAAACACCTAACCCTAACTCCTCCAACACAAGGTCAGGTAGAGTTAAACACCTAACCCTAACTACTCCAACACAAGGCTAGGTAGAGTTAAACACCTATCCCTAACTTCTCCAACACAAGGCTAGGTAGAGTTAAACACCTAACCCTAACTCCTCCAACACAAGGTGAGGTAGAGTTAGACACCTAACCCTAACTCCTCCAACACAAGGTGAGGTAGAGTTAAACACCTAACCCTAACTCCTCCAACACAAGGTGAGGTAGAGTTAAACACCTAACCCTAACTCCTCTAACACAAGGCTAGGTAGAGTTAGACACCTAACCCTAACTCCTCCAACACAAGACTAGGTAGAGTTAGACACCTAACCCTAACTCCTCCAACACAAGGCTAGGTAGAGTTAGACACCTAACCCTAACTCCTCCAACACAAGGTGAGGTAGAGTTAGACACCTAACCCTAACTCCTCCAATACACGGCTAGGTAGAGTTGAACACCTAACCCTAACTCCTCCAACACAAGGCTAGGTAGAGTTAAACACCTAACCCTAACTCCTCCAACACAAGGTGAGGTAGAGTTAGACACCTAACCCTAACTCCTCCAACACAAGGCTAGGTAGAGTTAGACACCTAACCCTAACTCCTCCAACACAAGGTGAGGTAGAGTTAAACACCTAACCCTAACTCCTCCAGCACAAGGTTAGGTAGAGTTAGACACCTAACCCTAACTCCTCCAACACAAGGTGAGGTAGAGTTAAACACCTAAGCCTAACTCCTCCAACACAAGGCTAGGTAGAGTTAAACACCTAACCCTAACTCCTCCAACACAAGGATAGGTAGAGTTAAACACCTAACCCTAACTCCTCCAACACAAGGCTAGGTAGAGTTAAACACCTAACCCTAACTCCTCCAACACAAGGATAGGTAGAGTTAAACACCTAACCCTAACTCCTCTAACACAAGGCTAGGTAGAGTTAGACACCTAACCCTAACTCCTCCAACACAAGGTGAGGTAGAGTTAAACACCTAACCCTAACTCCTCCAACACAAGGCTAGGTAGAGTTAGACACCTAACCCTAACTCCTCCAACACAAGGCTAGGTAGAGTTAAACACCTAACCCTAACTCCTCCAACACAAGGCTAGGTAGAGTTAAACACCTAACCCTAACTCCTCCAACACAAGGCTAGGTAGAGTTAAACACCTAAACCTAACTCCTCCAACACAAGGCTAGGTAGAGTTAAACACCTAACCCTAACTCCTCCAACACAAGGCTAGGTAGAGTTAAACACCTAACCCTTACTCCTCCAACACAAGGCTAGGTAGAGTTAAACACCTAACTCTAACTCCTCCAACACAATGTGGGGTAGAGTTAAACACCTAACCCTAACTCCTCCAACACAAGGCTAGGTAGAGTTAAACACCTAACCCTAACTCCTCCAACACAAGGCTAGGTAGAGTTAAACACCTAACCCTAACTCCTCCAACACAAGGTGAGGTAGAGCTAAACACCTAACCCTAACTCCTCCAACACAAGGCTAGGTAGAGTTAGACACCTAACCCTAACTCCTCCAACACAAGGTGAGGTAGAGTTAAACACCTAACCCTAACTCCTCCAACACTAGGCTAGGTAGAGTTAAACACCTAACCCTAACTCCTCCAACACAAGGCTAGGTAGAGTTAAACACCTAATCCTAACTCCTCCAACACAAGGCTAGGTAGAGTTAAACACCTAACCCTAGCTCCTGCAACACAAGGTGAGGTAGAGTTAGACACCTAACCCTAACTCCTCCAACACAAGGTGAGGTAGAGTTAGACATCTAACCCTAACTCCTCCAACACAAGGTGAGGTAGAGTTAGACAGCTAACCCTAACTCCTCCAACATAAGGTGAGGTAGAGTTAGACATCTAACCCTAACTCCTCCAACACAAGGTGAGGTAGAGTTAGACAGCTAACCCTAACTCCTCCAACATAAGGCTAGGTAGAGTTAAACACCTAACCCTAACTCCTCCAACACAATGCGAGGTAGAGTTAAACACCTAACCCTAACTCCTCCAACACAAGGTGAGGTAGAGTTAAACACCTAACCCTAACTCCTCCAACACAAGGCTAGGTAGAGTTAAACACCTAACCCTAACTCCTCCAACACAAGGTGAGGTAGAGTTAGACACCTAACCCTAACTCCTCCAACACAAGGCGAGGTAGAGTTAAACACCTAACCCTAACTCCTCCAACACAAGGCGAGGTAGAGTTAGACACCTAACCCTAACTCCTCCAACACAAGGCAAGGTAGAGTTAAACACCTAACCCTAACTCCTCCAACACAAGGCTAGGTAGAGTTAAACACCTAACCCTAACTCCTCCAACACAAGGCTAGGTAGAGTTAGACACCTAACCCTAACTCCTCCAACACAAGGCTAGGTAGAGTTAAACACCTAACCCTAACTCCTCCAACACAAGGCTAGGTAGAGTTAGACACCTAATCCTAACTCCTCCAACACAAGGCTAGGTAGAGTTAAACACCTAACACTAACTCCTCCAACACAAGGCTAGGTAGAGTTAGACACCTAACCCTAACTCCTCCAACACAAGGTGAGGTAGAGTTAAACACCTAACACTAACTCCTCCAACACAAGGCTAGGTAGAGTTAAACACCTAACCCTAACTCCTCCAACACAAGGTGAGGTAGAGTTAGACACCTAACCCTAACTCCCCCAACACAAGGCTAGGTAGAGTTAAACACCTAACCCTAACTCCTCCAACACAAGGTGAGGTAGAGTTAAACACCTAACCCTAACTCCTCCAACACAAGGCTAGGTAGAGTTAGACACCTAACCCTAACTCCTCCAACACAAGGTGAGGTAGAGTTAAACACCTAACCCTAACTCCTCCAACACAAGGCTAGGTAGAGTTAGACACCTAACCCTAACTCCTCCAACACAAGGCTAGGTAGAGTTAAACACCTAACCCTAACTACTCCAACACAAGGCTAGGTAGAGTTAGACACCTAACCCTAACTCCTCCAACACAAGGCTATTAGAGTTAAACACCTAACCCCTCCAACACAAGGCTAGTTAGAGTTAAACACCTAACCCTAACTCCTCCAACACAAGGCTAGGTAGAGTTAAACACCTAACCCTAACTCCTCCAACACAAGGCTAGGTAGAGTTAAACACCTAACCCTAACTCCTCCAACACAAGGCTAGGTAGAGTTAAACACCTAACCCTAACTCCTCCAACACAAGGCTAGATAGAGTTAAACACCTAACCCTAACTCCTCCAACACAAGGCTAGGTAGATTTAAACACCTAACCCTAACTCCTCCAACACAAGGTGAGGTAGAGTTAAACACCTAACCCTAACTCCTCCAACACAAGGCTAGGTAGAGTTAAACACCTACCCCTAACTCCTCCAACACAAGGCTAGGTAGAGTTAAACACCTAACCCTAACTCCTCCAACACAAGGCTAGGTAGAGTTAAACACCTAACCCTAACCCCTCCAACACAAGGCTAGGTAGAGTTAGACACCTAACCCTAACTCCTCCAACACAAAACTAGATAGAGTTAAACACCTAACCCTAGCTCCTGCAACACAAGGTGAGGTAGAGTTAGACACCTAACCCTAACTCCTCCAACACAAGGTGAGGTAGAGTTAGACATCTAACCCTAACTCCTCCAACACAAGGTGAGGTAGAGTTAGACAGCTAACCCTAACTCCTCCAACATAAGGTGAGGTAGAGTTAGACATCTAACCCTAACTCCTCCAACACAAGGTGAGGTAGAGTTAGACAGCTAACCCTAACTCCTCCAACATAAGGCTAGGTAGAGTTAAACACCTAACCCTAACTCCTCCAACACAAGGCGAGGTAGAGTTAAACACCTAACCCTAACTCCTCCAACACAAGGTGAGGTAGAGTTAAACACCTAACCCTAACTCCTCCAACACAAGGCTAGGTAGAGTTAAACACCTAACCCTAACTCCTCCAACACAAGGTGAGGTAGAGTTAGACACCTAACCCTAACTCCTCCAACACAAGGCGAGGTAGAGTTAAACACCTAACCCTAACTCCTCCAACACAAGGCGAGGTAGAGTTAGACACCTAACCCTAACTCCTCCAACACAAGGCAAGGTAGAGTTAAACACCTAACCCTAACTCCTCCAACACAAGGCTAGGTAGAGTTAAACACCTAACCCTAACTCCTCCAACACAAGGCTAGGTAGAGTTAGACACCTAACCCTAACTCCTCCAACACAAGGCTAGGTAGAGTTAAACACCTAACCCTAACTCCTCCAACACAAGGCTAGGTAGAGTTAGACACCTAATCCTAACTCCTCCAACACAAGGCTAGGTAGAGTTAAACACCTAACACTAACTCCTCCAACACAAGGCTAGGTAGAATTAGACACCTAACCCTAACTCCTCCAACACAAGGTGAGGTAGAGTTAAACACCTAACCCTAACTCCTCCAACACAAGGCTAGGTAGAGTTAAACACCTAACCCTAACTCCTCCAACACAAGGTGAGGTAGAGTTAGACACCTAACCCTAACTCCCCCAACACAAGGCTAGGTAGAGTTAAACACCTAACCCTAACTCCTCCAACACAAGGTGAGGTAGAGTTAAACACCTAACCCTAACTCCTCCAACACAAGGCTAGGTAGAGTTAGACACCTAACCCTAACTCCTCCAACACAAGGTGAGGTAGAGTTAAACACCTAACCCTAACTCCTCCAACACAAGGCTAGGTAGAGTTAGACACCTAACCCTAACTCCTCCAACACAAGGCTAGGTAGAGTTAAACACCTAACCCTAACTACTCCAACACAAGGCTAGGTAGAGTTAGACACCTAACCCTAACTCCTCCAACACAAGGCTAGGTAGAGTTAAACACCTAACCCCTCCAACACAAGGCTAGGTAGAGTTAGACACCTAACCCTAACTCCTCCAACACAAGGCTAGGTAGAGTTAAACACCTAACCCTAACTCCTCCAACACAAGGCTAGGTAGAGTTAAACACCTAACCCTAACTCCTCCAACACAAGGCTAGGTAGAGTTAAACACCTAACCCTAACTCCTCCAACACAAGGCTAGATAGAGTTAAACACCTAACCCTAACTCCTCCAACACAAGGCTAGGTAGATTTAAACACCTAACCCTAACTCCTCCAACACAAGGTGAGGTAGAGTTAAACACCTAACCCTAACTCCTCCAACACAAGGCTAGGTAGAGTTAAACACCTACCCCTAACTCCTCCAACACAAGGCTAGGTAGAGTTAAACACCTAACCCTAACTCCTCCAACACAAGGCTAGGTAGAGTTAAACACCTAACCCTAACCCCTCCAACACAAGGCTAGGTAGAGTTAGACACCTAACCCTAACTCCTCCAACACAAAACTAGATAGAGTTAAACACCTAACCCTAACTCCTCCAACACAAGGCTAGGTAGAGTTAAACATCTAACCCTAACTCCTCCAACACAAGGTGAGGTAGAGTTAAACACCTACCCCTAACTCCTCCAACACAAGGCTAGGTAGAGTTAGACACCTAACCCTAAATCCTCCAACACAAGGCTAGGTAGAGTTAGAAACCTAACCCTAACTCCTCCAACACAAGGTGAGGTAGAGTTAAACACCTAACCCTAACTCCTCCAACACAAGGCTAGGTAGAGTTAAACACCTAACCCTAACTCCTCCAACACAAGGTGAGGTAGAGTTAGACACCTAACCCTAACTCCCCCAACACAAGGCTAGGTAGAGTTAAACACCTAACCCTAACTCCTCCAACACAAGGTGAGGTAGAGTTAGACACCTAACCCTAACTCCCCCAACACAAGGCTAGGTAGAGTTAAACACCTAACCCTAACTCCTCCAACACAAGGCTAGGTAGAGTTAGACACCTAACCCTAACTCCTCCAACACAAGGTGAGGTAGAGTTAGACACCTAACCCTAACTCCTCCAACACAAGGCTAGGTAGAGTTAGACACCTAACCCTAACTCCTCCAACACAAGGTGAGGTAGAGTTAGACACCTAACCCTAACTCCTCCAATACACGGCTAGGTAGAGTTGAACACCTAACCCTAACTCCTCCAACACAAGGCTAGGTAGAGTTAAACACCTAACCCTAACTCCTCCAACACAAGGTGAGGTAGAGTTAGACACCTAACCCTAACTCCTCCAACACAAGGCTAGGTAGAGTTAGACACCTAACCCTAACTCCTCCAACACAAGGTGAGGTAGAGTTAAACACCTAACCCTAACTCCTCCAGCACAAGGTTAGGTAGAGTTAGACACCTAACCCTAACTCCTCCAACACAAGGTGAGGTAGAGTTAAACACCTAAGCCTAACTCCTCCAACACAAGGCTAGGTAGAGTTAAACACCTAACCCTAACTCCTCCAACACAAGGATAGGTAGAGTTAAACACCTAACCCTAACTCCTCCAACACAAGGCTAGGTAGAGTTAAACACCTAACCCTAACTCCTCCAACACAAGGCTAGGTAGAGTTAAACACCTAACCCTAACTCCTCTAACACAAGGCTAGGTAGAGTTAGACACCTAACCCTAACTCCTCCAACACAAGGTGAGGTAGAGTTAAATACCTAACCCTAACTCCTCCAACACAAGGCTAGGTAGAGTTAGACACCTAACCCTAACTCCTCCAACACAAGGCTAGGTAGAGTTAAACACCTAACCCTAACTCCTCCAACACAAGGCTAGGTAGAGTTAAACACCTAACCCTAACTCCTCCAACACAAGGCCAGGTAGAGTTAAACACCTAAACCTAACTCCTCCAACACAAGGCTAGGTAGAGTTAAACACCTAACCCTAACTCCTCCAACACAAGGCTAGGTAGAGTTAAACACCTAACCCTTACTCCTCCAACACAAGGCTAGGTAGAGTTAAACACCTAACTCTAACTCCTCCAACACAATGTGGGGTAGAGTTAAACACCTAACCCTAACTCCTCCAACACAAGGCTAGGTAGAGTTAAACACCTAACCCTAACTCCTCCAACACAAGGCTAGGTAGAGTTAAACACCTAACCCTAACTCCTCCAACACAAGGTGAGGTAGAGCTAAACACCTAACCCTAACTCCTCCAACACAAGGCTAGGTAGAGTTAGACACCTACCCCTAACTCCTCCAACACAAGGTGAGGTAGAGTTAGACACCTAACCCTAAATCCTCCAACACAAGGCTAGGTAGAGTTAGAAACCTAACCCTAACTCCTCCAACACAAGGTGAGGTAGAGTTAAACACCTAACCCTAACTCCTCCAACACAAGGCTAGGTAGAGTTAAACACCTAACCCTAACTCCTCCAACACAAGGTGAGGTAGAGTTAGACACCTAACCCTAACTCCCCCAACACAAGGCTAGGTAGAGTTAAATACCTAACCCTAACTCCTCCAACACAAGGTGAGGTAGAGTTAGACACCTAACCCTAACTCCCCCAACACAAGGCTAGGTAGAGTTAAACACCTAACCCTAACTCCTCCAACACAAGGCTAGGTAGAGTTAGACACCTAACCCTAACTCCTCCAACACAAGGTGAGGTAGAGTTAGACACCTAACCCTAACTCCTCCAACACAAGGCTAGGTAGAGTTAGACACCTAACCCTAACTCCTCCAACACAAGGTGAGGTAGAGTTAGACACCTAACCCTAACTCCTCCAATACACGGCTAGGTAGAGTTGAACACCTAACCCTAACTCCTCCAACACAAGGCTAGGTAGAGTTAAACACCTAACCCTAACTCCTCCAACACAAGGTGAGGTAGAGTTAGACACCTAACCCTAACTCCTCCAACACAAGGCTAGGTAGAGTTAGACACCTAACCCTAACTCCTCCAACACAAGGTGAGGTAGAGTTAAACACCTAACCCTAACTCCTCCAGCACAAGGTTAGTTAGAGTTAGACACCTAACCCTAACTCCTCCAACACAAGGTGAGGTAGAGTTAAACACCTAAGCCTAACTCCTCCAACACAAGGCTAGGTAGAGTTAAACACCTAACCCTAACTCCTCCAACACAAGGATAGGTAGAGTTAAACACCTAACCCTAACTCCTCCAACACAAGGCTAGGTAGAGTTAAACACCTAACCCTAACTCCTCCAACACAAGGCTAGGTAGAGTTAAACACCTACCCTAACTCCTCTAACACAAGGCTAGGTAGAGTTAGACACCTAACCCTAACTCCTCCAACACAAGGTGAGGTAGAGTTAAACACCTAACCCTAACTCCTCCAACACAAGGCTAGGTAGAGTTAGACACCTAACCCTAACTCCTCCAACACAAGGCTAGGTAGAGTTAAACACCTAACCCTAACTCCTCCAACACAAGGCCAGGTAGAGTTAAACACCTAAACCTAACTCCTCCAACACAAGGCTAGGTAGAGTTAAACACCTAACCCTAACTCCTCCAACACAAGGCTAGGTAGAGTTAAACACCTAACCCTTACTCCTCCAACACAAGGCTAGGTAGAGTTAAACACCTAACTCTAACTCCTCCAACACAATGTGGGGTAGAGTTAAACACCTAACCCTAACTCCTCCAACACAAGGCTAGGTAGAGTTAAACACCTAACCCTAACTCCTCCAACACAAGGCTAGGTAGAGTTAAACACCTAACCCTAACTCCTCCAACACAAGGTGAGGTAGAGCTAAACACCTAACCCTAACTCCTCCAACACAAGGCTAGGTAGAGTTAGACACCTAACCCTAACTCCTCCAACACAAGGTGAGGTAGAGTTAAACACCTAACCCTAACTCCTCCAACACTAGGCTAGGTAGAGTTAAACACCTAACCCTAACTCCTCCAACACAAGGCTAGGTAGAGTTAAACACCTAATCCTAACTCCTCCAACACAAGGTGAGGTAGAGTTAAACACCTAACCCTAGCTCCTGCAACACAAGGTGAGGTAGAGTTAGACACCTAACCCTAACTCCTCCAACACAAGGTGAGGTAGAGTTAGACATCTAACCCTAACTCCTCCAACACAAGGTGAGGTAGAGTTAGACAGCTAACCCTAACTCCTCCAACATAAGGTGAGGTAGAGTTAGACATCTAACCCTAACTCCTCCAACACAAGGTGAGGTAGAGTTAGACAGCTAACCCTAACTCCTCCAACATAAGGCTAGGTAGAGTTAAACACCTAACCCTAACTCCTCCAACACAAGGCGAGGTAGAGTTAAACACCTAACCCTAACTCCTCCAACACAAGGTGAGGTAGAGTTAAACACCTAACCCTAACTCCTCCAACACAAGGCTAGGTAGAGTTAAACACCTAACCCTAACTCCTCCAACACAAGGTGAGGTAGAGTTAGACACCTAACCCTAACTCCTCCAACACAAGGCGAGGTAGAGTTAAACACCTAACCCTAACTCCTCCAACACAAGGCGAGGTAGAGTTGGACACCTAACCCTAACTCCTCCAACACAAGGCAAGGTAGAGTTAAACACCTAACCCTAACTCCTCCAACACAAGGCTAGGTAGAGTTAAACACCTAACCCTAACTCCTCCAACACAAGGCTAGGTAGAGTTAGACACCTAACCCTAACTCCTCCAACACAAGGCTAGGTAGAGTTAAACACCTAACCCTAACTCCTCCAACACAAGGCTAGGTAGAGTTAGACACCTAATCCTAACTCCTCCAACACAAGGCTAGGTAGAGTTAAACACCTAACACTAACTCCTCCAACACAAGGCTAGGTAGAGTTAGACACCTAACCCTAACTCCTCCAACACAAGGTGAGGTAGAGTTAAACACCTAACCCTAACTCCTCCAACACAAGGCTAGGTAGAGTTAAACACCTAACCCTAACTCCTCCAACACAAGGTGAGGTAGAGTTAGACACCTAACCCTAACTCCCCCAACACAAGGCTAGGTAGAGTTAAACACCTAACCCTAACTCCTCCAACACAAGGTGAGGTAGAGTTAAACACCTAACCCTAACTCCTCCAACACAAGGCTAGGTAGAGTTAGACACCTAACCCTAACTCCTCCAACACAAGGTGAGGTAGAGTTAAACACCTAACCCTAACTCCTCCAACACAAGGCTAGGTAGAGTTAGACACCTAACACTAACTCCTCCAACACAAGGCTAGGTAGAGTTAAACACCTAACCCTAACTACTCCAACACAAGGCTAGGTAGAGTTAGACACCTAACCCTAACTCCTCCAACACAAGGCTAGGTAGAGTTAAACACCTAACCCCTCCAACACAAGGCTAGGTAGAGTTAAACACCTAACCCTAACTCCTCCAACACAAGGCTAGGTAGAGTTAAACACCTAACCCTAACTCCTCCAACACAAGGCTAGGTAGAGTTAAACACCTAACCCTAACTCCTCCAACACAAGGCTAGGTAGAGTTAAACACCTAACCCTAACTCCTCCAACACAAGGCTAGATAGAGTTAAACACCTAACCCTAACTCCTCCAACACAAGGCTAGGTAGATTTAAACACCTAACCCTAACTCCTCCAACACAAGGTGAGGTAGAGTTAAACACCTAACCCTAACTCCTCCAACACAAGGCTAGGTAGAGTTAAACACCTACCCCTAACTCCTCCAACACAAGGCTAGGTAGAGTTAAACACCTAACCCTAACTCCTCCAACACAAGGCTAGGTAGAGTTAAACACCTAACCCTAACCCCTCCAACACAAGGCTAGGTAGAGTTAGACACCTAACCCTAACTCCTCCAACACAAAACTAGATAGAGTTAAACACCTAACCCTAGCTCCTGCAACACAAGGTGAGGTAGAGTTAGACACCTAACCCTAACTCCTCCAACACAAGGTGAGGTAGAGTTAGACATCTAACCCTAACTCCTCCAACACAAGGTGAGGTAGAGTTAGACAGCTAACCCTAACTCCTCCAACATAAGGTGAGGTAGAGTTAGACATCTAACCCTAACTCCTCCAACACAAGGTGAGGTAGAGTTAGACAGCTAACCCTAACTCCTCCAACATAAGGCTAGGTAGAGTTAAACACCTAACCCTAACTCCTCCAACACAAGGCGAGGTAGAGTTAAACACCTAACCCTAACTCCTCCAACACAAGGTGAGGTAGAGTTAAACACCTAACCCTAACTCCTCCAACACAAGGCTAGGTAGAGTTAAACACCTAACCCTAACTCCTCCAACACAAGGTGAGGTAGAGTTAGACACCTAACCCTAACTCCTCCAACACAAGGCGAGGTAGAGTTAAACACCTAACCCTAACTCCTCCAACACAAGGCGAGGTAGAGTTAGACACCTAACCCTAACTCCTCCAACACAAGGCAAGGTAGAGTTAAACACCTAACCCTAACTCCTCCAACACAAGGCTAGGTAGAGTTAAACACCTAACCCTAACTCCTCCAACACAAGGCTAGGTAGAGTTAGACACCTAACCCTAACTCCTCCAACACAAGGCTAGGTAGAGTTAAACACCTAACCCTAACTCCTCCAACACAAGGCTAGGTAGAGTTAGACACCTAATCCTAACTCCTCCAACACAAGGCTAGGTAGAGTTAAACACCTAACACTAACTCCTCCAACACAAGGCTAGGTAGAATTAGACACCTAACCCTAACTCCTCCAACACAAGGTGAGGTAGAGTTAAACACCTAACCCTAACTCCTCCAACACAAGGCTAGGTAGAGTTAAACACCTAACCCTAACTCCTCCAACACAAGGTGAGGTAGAGTTAGACACCTAACCCTAACTCCCCCAACACAAGGCTAGGTAGAGTTAAACACCTAACCCTAACTCCTCCAACACAAGGTGAGGTAGAGTTAAACACCTAACCCTAACTCCTCCAACACAAGGCTAGGTAGAGTTAGACACCTAACCCTAACTCCTCCAACACAAGGTGAGGTAGAGTTAAACACCTAACCCTAACTCCTCCAACACAAGGCTAGGTAGAGTTAGACACCTAACCCTAACTCCTCCAACACAAGGCTAGGTAGAGTTAAACACCTAACCCTAACTACTCCAACACAAGGCTAGGTAGAGTTAGACACCTAACCCTAACTCCTCCAACACAAGGCTAGGTAGAGTTAAACACCTAACCCCTCCAACACAAGGCTAGGTAGAGTTAAACACCTAACCCTAACTCCTCCAACACAAGGCTAGGTAGAGTTAAACACCTAACCCTAACTCCTCCAACACAAGGCTAGGTAGAGTTAAACACCTAACCCTAACTCCTCCAACACAAGGCTAGGTAGAGTTAAACACCTAACCCTAACTCCTCCAACACAAGGCTAGATAGAGTTAAACACCTAACCCTAACTCCTCCAACACAAGGCTAGGTAGATTTAAACACCTAACCCTAACTCCTCCAACACAAGGTGAGGTAGAGTTAAACACCTAACCCTAACTCCTCCAACACAAGGCTAGGTAGAGTTAAACACCTACCCCTAACTCCTCCAACACAAGGCTAGGTAGAGTTAAACACCTAACCCTAACTCCTCCAACACAAGGCTAGGTAGAGTTAAACACCTAACCCTAACCCCTCCAACACAAGGCTAGGTAGAGTTAGACACCTAACCCTAACTCCTCCAACACAAAACTAGATAGAGTTAAACACCTAACCCTAACTCCTCCAACACAAGGCTAGGTAGAGTTAAACATCTAACCCTAACTCCTCCAACACAAGGTGAGGTAGAGTTAAACACCTACCCCTAACTCCTCCAACACAAGGCTAGGTAGAGTTAGACACCTAACCCTAAATCCTCCAACACAAGGCTAGGTAGAGTTAGAAACCTAACCCTAACTCCTCCAACACAAGGTGAGGTAGAGTTAAACACCTAACCCTAACTCCTCCAACACAAGGCTAGGTAGAGTTAAACACCTAACCCTAACTCCTCCAACACAAGGTGAGGTAGAGTTAGACACCTAACCCTAACTCCCCCAACACAAGGCTAGGTAGAGTTAAACACCTAACCCTAACTCCTCCAACACAAGGTGAGGTAGAGTTAGACACCTAACCCTAACTCCCCCAACACAAGGCTAGGTAGAGTTAAACACCTAACCCTAACTCCTCCAACACAAGGCTAGGTAGAGTTAGACACCTAACCCTAACTCCTCCAACACAAGGTGAGGTAGAGTTAGACACCTAACCCTAACTCCCCCAACACAAGGCTAGGTAGAGTTAAACACCTAACCCTAACTCCTCCAACACAAGGTGAGGTAGAGTTAAACACCTAACCCTAACTCCTCCAACACAAGGCTAGGTAGAGTTAGACACCTAACCCTAACTCCTCCAACACAAGGTGAGGTAGAGTTAAACACCTAACCCTAACTCCTCCAACATAAGGCTAGGTAGAGTTAGACACCTAACCCTAACTCCTCCAACACAAGGCTAGGTAGAGTTAAACACCTAACCCTAACTACTCCAACACAAGGCTAGGTAGAGTTAGACAGCTAACCCTAACTCCTCCAACATAAGGTGAGGTAGAGTTAGACATCTAACCCTAACTCCTCCAACACAAGGTGAGGTAGAGTTAGACAGCTAACCCTAACTCCTCCAACATAAGGCTAGGTAGAGTTAAACACCTAACCCTAACTCCTCCAACACAAGGCGAGGTAGAGTTAAACACCTAACCCTAACTCCTCCAACACAAGGTGAGGTAGAGTTAAACACCTAACCCTAACTCCTCCAACACAAGGCTAGGTAGAGTTAAACACCTAACCCTAACTCCTCCAACACAAGGTGAGGTAGAGTTAGACACCTAACCCTAACTCCTCCAACACAAGGCGAGGTAGAGTTAAACACCTAACCCTAACTCCTCCAACACAAGGCGAGGTAGAGTTGGACACCTAACCCTAACTCCTCCAACACAAGGCAAGGTAGAGTTAAACACCTAACCCTAACTCCTCCAACACAAGGCTAGGTAGAGTTAAACACCTAACCCTAACTCCTCCAACACAAGGCTAGGTAGAGTTAGACACCTAACCCTAACTCCTCCAACACAAGGCTAGGTAGAGTTAAACACCTAACCCTAACTCCTCCAACACAAGGCTAGGTAGAGTTAGACACCTAATCCTAACTCCTCCAACACAAGGCTAGGTAGAGTTAAACACCTAACACTAACTCCTCCAACACAAGGCTAGGTAGAGTTAGACACCTAACCCTAACTCCTCCAACACAAGGTGAGGTAGAGTTAAACACCTAACCCTAACTCCTCCAACACAAGGCTAGGTAGAGTTAAACACCTAACCCTAACTCCTCCAACACAAGGTGAGGTAGAGTTAGACACCTAACCCTAACTCCCCCAACACAAGGCTAGGTAGAGTTAAACACCTAACCCTAACTCCTCCAACACAAGGTGAGGTAGAGTTAAACACCTAACCCTAACTCCTCCAACACAAGGCTAGGTAGAGTTAGACACCTAACCCTAACTCCTCCAACACAAGGTGAGGTAGAGTTAAACACCTAACCCTAACTCCTCCAACACAAGGCTAGGTAGAGTTAGACACCTAACACTAACTCCTCCAACACAAGGCTAGGTAGAGTTAAACACCTAACCCTAACTACTCCAACACAAGGCTAGGTAGAGTTAGACACCTAACCCTAACTCCTCCAACACAAGGCTAGGTAGAGTTAAACACCTAACCCCTCCAACACAAGGCTAGGTAGAGTTAAACACCTAACCCTAACTCCTCCAACACAAGGCTAGGTAGAGTTAAACACCTAACCCTAACTCCTCCAACACAAGGCTAGGTAGAGTTAAACACCTAACCCTAACTCCTCCAACACAAGGCTAGGTAGAGTTAAACACCTAACCCTAACTCCTCCAACACAAGGCTAGATAGAGTTAAACACCTAACCCTAACTCCTCCAACACAAGGCTAGGTAGATTTAAACACCTAACCCTAACTCCTCCAACACAAGGTGAGGTAGAGTTAAACACCTAACCCTAACTCCTCCAACACAAGGCTAGGTAGAGTTAAACACCTACCCCTAACTCCTCCAACACAAGGCTAGGTAGAGTTAAACACCTAACCCTAACTCCTCCAACACAAGGCTAGGTAGAGTTAAACACCTAACCCTAACCCCTCCAACACAAGGCTAGGTAGAGTTAGACACCTAACCCTAACTCCTCCAACACAAAACTAGATAGAGTTAAACACCTAACCCTAGCTCCTGCAACACAAGGTGAGGTAGAGTTAGACACCTAACCCTAACTCCTCCAACACAAGGTGAGGTAGAGTTAGACATCTAACCCTAACTCCTCCAACACAAGGTGAGGTAGAGTTAGACAGCTAACCCTAACTCCTCCAACATAAGGTGAGGTAGAGTTAGACATCTAACCCTAACTCCTCCAACACAAGGTGAGGTAGAGTTAGACAGCTAACCCTAACTCCTCCAACATAAGGCTAGGTAGAGTTAAACACCTAACCCTAACTCCTCCAACACAAGGCGAGGTAGAGTTAAACACCTAACCCTAACTCCTCCAACACAAGGTGAGGTAGAGTTAAACACCTAACCCTAACTCCTCCAACACAAGGCTAGGTAGAGTTAAACACCTAACCCTAACTCCTCCAACACAAGGTGAGGTAGAGTTAGACACCTAACCCTAACTCCTCCAACACAAGGCGAGGTAGAGTTAAACACCTAACCCTAACTCCTCCAACACAAGGCGAGGTAGAGTTAGACACCTAACCCTAACTCCTCCAACACAAGGCAAGGTAGAGTTAAACACCTAACCCTAACTCCTCCAACACAAGGCTAGGTAGAGTTAAACACCTAACCCTAACTCCTCCAACACAAGGCTAGGTAGAGTTAGACACCTAACCCTAACTCCTCCAACACAAGGCTAGGTAGAGTTAAACACCTAACCCTAACTCCTCCAACACAAGGCTAGGTAGAGTTAGACACCTAATCCTAACTCCTCCAACACAAGGCTAGGTAGAGTTAAACACCTAACACTAACTCCTCCAACACAAGGCTAGGTAGAATTAGACACCTAACCCTAACTCCTCCAACACAAGGTGAGGTAGAGTTAAACACCTAACCCTAACTCCTCCAACACAAGGCTAGGTAGAGTTAAACACCTAACCCTAACTCCTCCAACACAAGGTGAGGTAGAGTTAGACACCTAACCCTAACTCCCCCAACACAAGGCTAGGTAGAGTTAAACACCTAACCCTAACTCCTCCAACACAAGGTGAGGTAGAGTTAAACACCTAACCCTAACTCCTCCAACACAAGGCTAGGTAGAGTTAGACACCTAACCCTAACTCCTCCAACACAAGGTGAGGTAGAGTTAAACACCTAACCCTAACTCCTCCAACACAAGGCTAGGTAGAGTTAGACACCTAACCCTAACTCCTCCAACACAAGGCTAGGTAGAGTTAAACACCTAACCCTAACTACTCCAACACAAGGCTAGGTAGAGTTAGACACCTAACCCTAACTCCTCCAACACAAGGCTAGGTAGAGTTAAACACCTAACCCCTCCAACACAAGGCTAGGTAGAGTTAAACACCTAACCCTAACTCCTCCAACACAAGGCTAGGTAGAGTTAAACACCTAACCCTAACTCCTCCAACACAAGGCTAGGTAGAGTTAAACACCTAACCCTAACTCCTCCAACACAAGGCTAGGTAGAGTTAAACACCTAACCCTAACTCCTCCAACACAAGGCTAGATAGAGTTAAACACCTAACCCTAACTCCTCCAACACAAGGCTAGGTAGATTTAAACACCTAACCCTAACTCCTCCAACACAAGGTGAGGTAGAGTTAAACACCTAACCCTAACTCCTCCAACACAAGGCTAGGTAGAGTTAAACACCTACCCCTAACTCCTCCAACACAAGGCTAGGTAGAGTTAAACACCTAACCCTAACTCCTCCAACACAAGGCTAGGTAGAGTTAAACACCTAACCCTAACCCCTCCAACACAAGGCTAGGTAGAGTTAGACACCTAACCCTAACTCCTCCAACACAAAACTAGATAGAGTTAAACACCTAACCCTAACTCCTCCAACACAAGGCTAGGTAGAGTTAAACATCTAACCCTAACTCCTCCAACACAAGGTGAGGTAGAGTTAAACACCTACCCCTAACTCCTCCAACACAAGGCTAGGTAGAGTTAGACACCTAACCCTAAATCCTCCAACACAAGGCTAGGTAGAGTTAGAAACCTAACCCTAACTCCTCCAACACAAGGTGAGGTAGAGTTAAACACCTAACCCTAACTCCTCCAACACAAGGCTAGGTAGAGTTAAACACCTAACCCTAACTCCTCCAACACAAGGTGAGGTAGAGTTAGACACCTAACCCTAACTCCCCCAACACAAGGCTAGGTAGAGTTAAACACCTAACCCTAACTCCTCCAACACAAGGTGAGGTAGAGTTAGACACCTAACCCTAACTCCCCCAACACAAGGCTAGGTAGAGTTAAACACCTAACCCTAACTCCTCCAACACAAGGCTAGGTAGAGTTAGACACCTAACCCTAACTCCTCCAACACAAGGTGAGGTAGAGTTAGACACCTAACCCTAACTCCCCCAACACAAGGCTAGGTAGAGTTAAACACCTAACCCTAACTCCTCCAACACAAGGTGAGGTAGAGTTAAACACCTAACCCTAACTCCTCCAACACAAGGCTAGGTAGAGTTAGACACCTAACCCTAACTCCTCCAACACAAGGTGAGGTAGAGTTAAACACCTAACCCTAACTCCTCCAACATAAGGCTAGGTAGAGTTAGACACCTAACCCTAACTCCTCCAACACAAGGCTAGGTAGAGTTAAACACCTAACCCTAACTACTCCAACACAAGGCTAGGTAGAGTTAGACACCTAACCCTAACTCCTCCAACACAAGGCTAGGTAGAGTTAAACACCTAACCCTAACTCCTCCAACACAAGGCTAGGTAGAGTTAAACACCTAACCCTAACTCCTCCAACACAAGGCTAGGTAGAGTTAAACCCCTAACCCTAACTCCTCCAACACAAGGCTAGGTAGAGTTAAACACCTAACCCTAACTCCTCCAACACAAGGCTAGGTAGAGTTAGACACCTAACCCTAACTCCTCCAACACAAGGCTAGATAGAGTTAAACACCTAACCCTAACTCCTCCAACACAAGGCTAGGTAGAGTTAAACACCTAACCCTAACTCCTCCAACACAAGGCTAGGTAGAGTTAAACACCTAACCCTAACTCCTCCAACACAAGGCTAGGTAGAGTTAAACACCTAACCCTAACTCCTCCAACACAAGGCTAGGTAGAGTTAGACACCTAACCCTAACTCCTCCAACACAAGGTGAGGTAGAGTTAAACACCTAAGCCTAACTCCTCCAACACAAGGCTAGGTAGAGTTAAACACCTAACCCTAACTCCTCCAACACAAGGCTAGGTAGAGTTAAACACCTAACCCTAACTACTCCAACACAAGGTGAGGTAGAGTTAGACACCTAACCCTAACTCCTCCAACACAAGGCTAGGTAGAGTTAAACACCTAACCCCTCCAACACAAGGGTAGGTAGAGTTAAACACCTAACCCTAACTCCTCCAACACAAGGCTAGGTAGAGTTAAACACCTAACCCTAACTCCTCCAACACAAGGCTAGGTAGAGTTAAACACCTAACCCTAACTCCTCCAACACAAGGCTAGGTAGAGTTAGACACCTAACCCTAACTCCTCCAACACAAGGCTAGATAGAGTTAAACACCTAACCCTAACTCCTCCAACACAAGGCTAGGTAGAGTTAAACACCTAACCCTAACTCCTCCAACACAAGGTGAGGTAGAGTTAAACACCTACCCCTAACTCCTCCAACTCAAGGCTAGGTAGAGTTAGACACCTAACCCTAAATCCTCCAACACAAGGCTAGGTAGAGTTAGACACCTAACCCTAACTCCTCCAACACAAGGTGAGGTAGAGTTAAACACCTAACCCTAACTCCTCCAACACAAGGCTAGGTAGAGTTAAACACCTAACCCTAACTCCTCCAACACAAGGTGAGGTAGAGTTAGACACCTAACCCTAACTCCCCCAACACAAGGCTAGGTAGAGTTAAACACCTAACCCTAACTCCTCCAACACAAGGTGAAGTAGAGTTAAACACCTAATCCTAACTCCCGCAACACAAGGCTAGGTAGAGTTAAACACCTAAGCCTAACTCCTCCAACACAAGGTGAGGTAGAGTTAAACACCTAACCCTAACTCCTCCAACACAAGGCTAGGTAGAGTTAGACACCTAACCCTAACTCCTCCAACACAAGGTGAGGTAGAGTTAAACACCAAACCCTAACTCCTCCAACACAAGGCTAGGCAGAGTTAGACACCTAACCCTAACTCCTCCAACACAAGGCTAGGTAGAGTTAAACACCTAACCCTAACTACTCCAACACAAGGCTAGGTAGAGTTAAACACCTAACCCCTCCAACACAAGGGTAGGTAGAGTTAAACACCTAACCCTAACTCCTCCAACACAAGGCTAGGTAGAGTTAAACACCTAACCCTAACTCCTCCAACACAAGGCTAGGTAGAGTTAAACACCTAACCCTAACTCCTCCAACACAAGGCTAGGTAGAGTTAGACACCTAACCCTAACTCCTCCAACACAAGGCTAGATAGAGTTAAACACCTAACCCTAACTCCTCCAACACAAGGCTAGGTAGAGTTAAACACCTAACCCTAACTCCTCCAACACAAGGTGAGGTAGAGTTAAACACCTAACCCTAACTCCTCCAACACAAGATGAGGTAGAGTTAGACACCTAACCCTAACTCCCCCAACACAAGGCTAGGTAGAGTTAAACACCTAACCCTAACTCCTCCAACACAAGGTGAGGTAGAGTTAGACACCTAACCCTAACGCCCCCAACACAAGGCTAGGTAGAGTTAAACACCTAACCCTAACTCCTCCAACACAAGGCTAGGTAGAGTTAGACACCTAACCCTAACTCCTCCAACACAAGGTGAGGTAGAGTTAAACACCTAACCCTAACTCCCCCAACACAAGGCTAGGTAGAGTTAAACACCTAACCCTAACTCCTCCAACACAAGGTGAGGTAGAGTTAAACACCTAACCCTAACTCCTCCAACACAAGGCTAGGTAGAGTTAGACACCTAACCCTAACTCCTCCAACACAAGGTGAGGTAGAGTTAAACACCTAACCCTAACTCCTCCAACATAAGGCTAGGTAGAGTTAGACACCTAACCCTAACTCCTCCAACACAAGGCTAGGTAGAGTTAAACACCTAACCCTAACTACTCCAACACAAGGCTAGGTAGAGTTAGACACCTAACCCTAACTCCTCCAACACAAGGCTAGGTAGAGTTAAACACCTAACCCTAACTCCTCCAACACAAGGCTAGGTAGAGTTAAACACCTAACCCTAACTCCTCCAACACAAGGCTAGGTAGAGTTAAACACCTAACCCTAACTCCTCCAACACAAGGCTAGGTAGAGTTAAACACCTAACCCTAACTCCTCCAACACAAGGCTAGGTAGAGTTAGACACCTAACCCTAACTCCTCCAACACAAGGCTAGATAGAGTTAAACACCTAACCCTAACTCCTCCAACACAAGGCTAGGTAGAGTTAAACACCTAACCCTAACTCCTCCAACACAAGGCTAGGTAGAGTTAAACACCTAACCCTAACTCCTCCAACACAAGGCTAGGTAGAGTTAAACACCTAACCCTAACTCCTCCAACACAAGGCTAGGTAGAGTTAAACACCTAACCCTAACTCCTCCAACACAAGGCTAGGTAGAGTTAGACACCTAACCCTAACTCCTCCAACACAAGGCTAGATAGAGTTAAACACCTAACCCTAACTCCTCCAACACAAGGCTAGGTAGAGTTAAACACCTAACCCTAACTCCTCCAACACAAGGTGAGGTAGAGTTAAACACCTACCCCTAACTCCTCCAACACAAGGCTAGGTAGAGTTAGACACCTAACCCTAAATCCTCCAACACAAGGCTAGGTAGAGTTAGACACCTAACCCTAACTCCTCCAACACAAGGTGAGGTAGAGTTAAACACCTAACCCTAACTCCTCCAACACAAGGCTAGGTAGAGTTAAACACCTAACCCTAACTCCTCCAACACAAGGTGAGGTAGAGTTAGACACCTACCCCTAACTCCCCCAACACAAGGCTAGGTAGAGTTAAACACCTAACCCTAACTCCTCCAACACAAGGTGAGGTAGAGTTAGACACCTAACCCTAACTCCCCCAACACAAGGCTAGGTAGAGTTAAACACCTAACCCTAACTCCTCCAACACAAGGCTAGGTAGAGTTAGACACCTAACCCTAACTCCTCCAACACAAGGTGAGGTAGAGTTAGAAACCTAACCCTAACTCCCCTAACACAAGGCTAGGTAGAGTTAAACACCTAACCCTAACTCCTCCAACACAAGGTGAGGTAGAGTTAAACACCTAACCCTAACTCCTCCAACACAAGGCTAGGTAGAGTTAGACACCTAACCCTAACTCCTCCAACACAAGGTGAGGTAGAGTTAAACACCTAACCCTAACTCCTCCAACATAAGGCTAGGTAGAGTTAGACACCTAACCCTAACTCCTCCAACACAAGGCTAGGTAGAGTTAAACACCTAACCCTAACTACTCCAACACAAGGCTAGGTAGAGTTAGACACCTAACCCTAACTCCTCCAACACAAGGCTAGGTAGAGTTAAACACCTAACCCTAACTCCTCCAACACAAGGCTAGGTAGAGTTAAACACCTAACCCTAACTCCTCCAACACAAGGCTAGGTAGAGTTAAACACCTAACCCTAACTCCTCCAACACAAGGCTAGGTAGAGTTAAACACCTAACCCTAACTCCTCCAACACAAGGCTAGGTAGAGTTAGACACCTAACCCTAACTCCTCCAACACAAGGCTAGATAGAGCTAAACACCTAACCCTAACTCCTCCAACACAAGGCTAGGTAGAGTTAAACACCTAACCCTAACTCCTCCAACACAAGGTGAGGTAGAGTTAAACACCTAACCCTAACTCCTCCAACACAAGGCTAGGTAGAGTTAAACACCTACCCCTAACTCCTCCAACACAAGGCTAGGTAGAGTTAGACACCTAACCCTAAATCCTCCAACACAAGGCTAGGTAGAGTTAAACACCTAACCCTAACTCCTCCAACACAAGGCTAGGTAGAGTTAAACACCTAACCCTAACTCCTCCAACACAAGGCTAGGTAGAGTTAGACACCTAACCCTAACTCCTCCAACACAAGGCTAGATAGAGTTAAACACCTAACCCTAACTCCTCCAACACAAGGCTAGGTAGAGTTAAACACCTAACCCTAACTACTCCAACACAAGGCTAGGTAGAGTTAGACACCTAACCCTAACTCCTCCAACACAAGGCTAGGTAGAGTTAAACACCTAACCCTAACTCCTCCAACACAAGGCTAGGTAGAGTTAAACACCTAACCCTAACTCCTCCAACACAAGGCTAGGTAGAGTTAAACACCTAACCCTAACTCCTCCAACACAAGGCTAGGTAGAGTTAAACACCTAACCCTAACTCCTCCAACACAAGGCTAGGTAGAGTTAGACACCTAACCCTAACTCCTCCAACACAAGGCTAGATAGAGTTAAACACCTAACCCTAACTCCTCCAACACAGGCTAGGTAGAGTTAAACACCTAACACTAACTCCTCCAACACAAGGCTAGGTAGAGTTAAACACCTAACCCTAACTCCTCCAACACAAGGCTAGGTAGAGTTAAACACCTAACCCTAACTCCTCCAACACAAGGCTAGGTAGAGTTAAACACCTAACCCTAACTCCTCCAACACAAGGCTAGGTAGAGTTAGACACCTAACCCTAACTCCTCCAACACAAGGCTAGATAGAGTTAAACACCTAACCCTAACTCCTCCAACACAAGGCTAGGTAGAGTTAAACACCTAACCCTAACTCCTCCAACACAAGGTGAGGTAGAGTTAAACACCTACCCCTAACTCCTCCAACACAAGGCTAGGTAGAGTTAGACACCTAACCCTAAATCCTCCAACACAAGGCTAGGTAGAGTTAGACACCTAACCCTAACTCCTCCAACACAAGGTGAGGTAGAGTTAAACACCTAACCCTAACTCCTCCAACACAAGGCTAGGTAGAGTTAAACACCTAACCCTAACTCCTCCAACACAAGGTGAGGTAGAGTTAGACACCTACCCCTAACTCCCCCAACACAAGGCTAGGTAGAGTTAAACACCTAACCCTAACTCCTCCAACACAAGGTGAGGTAGAGTTAGACACCTAACCCTAACTCCCCCAACACAAGGCTAGGTAGAGTTAAACACCTAACCCTAACTCCTCCAACACAAGGCTAGGTAGAGTTAGACACCTAACCCTAACTCCTCCAACACAAGGTGAGGTAGAGTTAGAAACCTAACCCTAACTCCCCTAACACAAGGCTAGGTAGAGTTAAACACCTAACCCTAACTCCTCCAACACAAGGTGAGGTAGAGTTAAACACCTAACCCTAACTCCTCCAACACAAGGCTAGGTAGAGTTAGACACCTAACCCTAACTCCTCCAACACAAGGTGAGGTAGAGTTAAACACCTAACCCTAACTCCTCCAACATAAGGCTAGGTAGAGTTAGACACCTAACCCTAACTCCTCCAACACAAGGCTAGGTAGAGTTAAACACCTAACCCTAACTACTCCAACACAAGGCTAGGTAGAGTTAGACACCTAACCCTAACTCCTCCAACACAAGGCTAGGTAGAGTTAAACACCTAACCCTAACTCCTCCAACACAAGGCTAGGTAGAGTTAAACACCTAACCCTAACTCCTCCAACACAAGGCTAGGTAGAGTTAAACACCTAACCCTAACTCCTCCAACACAAGGCTAGGTAGAGTTAAACACCTAACCCTAACTCCTCCAACACAAGGCTAGGTAGAGTTAGACACCTAACCCTAACTCCTCCAACACAAGGCTAGATAGAGCTAAACACCTAACCCTAACTCCTCCAACACAAGGCTAGGTAGAGTTAAACACCTAACCCTAACTCCTCCAACACAAGGTGAGGTAGAGTTAAACACCTAACCCTAACTCCTCCAACACAAGGCTAGGTAGAGTTAAACACCTACCCCTAACTCCTCCAACACAAGGCTAGGTAGAGTTAGACACCTAACCCTAAATCCTCCAACACAAGGCTAGGTAGAGTTAAACACCTAACCCTAACTCCTCCAACACAAGGCTAGGTAGAGTTAAACACCTAACCCTAACTCCTCCAACACAAGGCTAGGTAGAGTTAGACACCTAACCCTAACTCCTCCAACACAAGGCTAGATAGAGTTAAACACCTAACCCTAACTCCTCCAACACAAGGCTAGGTAGAGTTAAACACCTAACCCTAACTCCTCCAACACAAGGTGAGGTAGAGTTAAACACCTAACCCTAACTCCTCCAACACAAGGCTATGTAGAGTTAAACACCTACACCTAACTCCTCCAACACAAGGCTAGGTAGAGTTAGACACCTAACCCTAAATCCTCCAACACAAGGCTAGGTAGAGTTAAACACCTAACCCTAACTCCTCCAACACAAGGCTAGGTAGAGTTAGACACCTAACCCTAACTCCTCCAACACAAGGTGAGGTAGAGTTAAACACCTAACCCTAACTCCTCCAACACAAGGCTAGGTAGAGTTAAATACCTAACCCTAACTCCTCCAACACAAGGTGAAGTAGAGTTAAACACCTAACCCTAACTCCCGCAACACAAGGCTAGGTAGAGTTAAACACCTAAGCCTAACTCCTCCAACACAAGGTGATGTAGAGTTAAACACCTAACCCTAACTCCTCCAACACAAGGCTAGGTAGAGTTAAACACCTAACCCTAACTCCTCCAACACAAGGCTAGGTAGAGTTAGACACGTAACCCCTCAAACACAAGGGTAGGTAGAGTTAAACACCTAACCCTAACTCCTCCAACACAAGGCTAGGTAGAGTTAAACACCTAACCCTAACTCCTCCAACACAAGGCTAGGTAGAGTTAGACACGTAACCCTAACTCCTCCAACACAAGGCTAGATAGAGTTAAACACCTAACCCTAACTCCTCCAACACAAGTCTAGGTAGAGTTAAACACCTAACCCTAACTCCTCCAACACAAGGTGAGGTAGAGTTAAACACCTACCCCTAACTCATCCAACACAAGGCTAGGTAGAGTTAGACACCTAACCCTAAATCCTCCAACACAAGGCTAGGTAGAGTTAGACACCTAACCCTAACTCCTCCAACACAAGGTGAGGTAGAGTTAAACACCTAACCCTAACTCCTCCAACACAAGGCTAGGTAGAGTTAAACACCTAACCCTAACTCCTCCAACACAAGGTGAGGTAGAGTTAGACACCTAACCCTAACTCCCCCAACACAAGGCTAGGTAGAGTTAAACACCTAACCCTAACTCCTCCAACACAAGGTGAGGTAGAGTTAGACACCTAACCCTAACGCCCCCAACACAAGGCTAGGTAGAGTTAAACACCTAACCCTAACTCCTCCAACACAAGGCTAGGTAGAGTTAGACACCTAACCCTTACTCCTCCAACACAAGGTGAGGTAGAGTTAGACACCTAACCCTAACTCCCCCAACACAAGGCTAGGTAGAGTTAAACACCTAACCCTAACTCCTCCAACACAAGGTCAGGTAGAGTTAAACACCTAACCCTAACTCCTCCAACACAAGGCTAGGTAGAGTTAGACACCTAACCCTAACTCCTCCAACACAAGGTGAGGTAGAGTTAAACACCTAACCCTAACTCCTCCAACATAAGGCTAGGTAGAGTTAGACACCTAACCCTAACTCCTCCAACACAAGGCTAGGTAGAGTTAAACACCTAACCCTAACTACTCCAACACAAGGCTAGGTAGAGTTAGACACCTAACCCTAACTCCTCCAACACAAGGCTAGGTAGAGTTAAAAACCTAACCCTAACTCCTCCAACACAAGGCTAGGTAGAGTTAAACACCTAACCCTAACTCCTCCAACACAAGGCTAGGTAGAGTTAAACACCTAACCCTAACTCCTCCAACACAAGGCTAGGTAGAGTTAAACACCTAACCCTAACTCCTCCAACACAAGGCTAGGTAGAGTTAGACACCTAACCCTAACTCCTCCAACACAAGGCTAGATAGAGTTAAACACCTAACCCTAACTCCTCCAACACAAGGCTAGGTAGAGTTAAATACCTAACCCTAACTCCTCCAACACAAGGCTAGGTAGAGTTAAACACCTAACCCTAACTCCTCCAACACAAGGCTAGGTAGAGTTAAACACCTAACCCTAACTCCTCCAACACAAGGCTAGGTAGAGTTAAACACCTAACCCTAACTCCTCCAACACAAGGCTAGGTAGAGTTAGACACCTAACCCTAACTCCTCCAACACAAGGCTAGATAGAGTTAAACACCTAACCCTAACTCCTCCAACACAAGGCTAGGTAGAGTTAGACACCTAACCCTAACTCCTCCAACACAAGGTGAGGTAGAGTTAAAAACCTAAGCCTAACTCCTCCAACACAAGGCTAGGTAGAGTTAGACACCTAACCCTAACTCCTCCAACACAAGGCTAGGTAGAGTTAAACACCTAACCCTAACTACTCCAACACAAGGCTAGGTAGAGTTAGACACCTAACCCTAACTCCTCCAACACAAGGCTAGGTAGAGTTAAACATCTAACCCCTCCAACACAAGGGTAGGTAGAGTTAAACACCTAACCCTAACTCCTCCAACACAAGGCTAGGTAGAGTTAGACACCTAACCCTAAATCCTCCAACACAAGGCTAGGTAGAGTTAGACACCTAACCCTAACTCCTCCAACACAAGGTGAGGTAGAGTTAAACACCTAACCCTAACTCCTCCAACACAAGGCTAGGTAGAGTTAAACACCTAACCCTAACTCCTCCAACACAAGGTGAGGTAGAGTTAGACACCTAACCCTAACTCCCCCAACACAAGGCTAGGTAGAGTTAAACACCTAACCCTAACTCCTCCAACACAAGGTGAGGTAGAGTTAGACACCTAACCCTAACGCCCCCAACACAAGACTAGGTAGAGTTAAACACCTAACCCTAACTCCTCCAACACAAGGCTAGGTAGAGTTAGACACCTAACCCTAACTCCTCCAACACAAGGTGAGGTAGAGTTAGACACCTAACCCTAACTCCCCCAACACAAGGCTAGGTAGAGTTAAACACCTAACCCTAACTCCTCCAACACAAGGTGAGGTAGAGTTAAGCACCTAACCCTAACTCCTCCAACACAAGGCTAGGTAGAGTTAGACACCTAACCCTAACTCCTCCAACACAAGGTGAGGTAGAGCTAAACACCTAACCCTAACTCCTCCAACATAAGGCTAGGTAGAGTTAGACACCTAACCCTAACTCCTCCAACACAAGGCTAGGTAGAGTTAGACACCTAACCCTAACTCCTCCAACACAAGGTGAGGTAGAGTTAAACACCTAACCCTAACTCCTCCAGCACAAGGCTAGGTAGAGTTAGACACCTAACCCTAACTCCTCCAACACAAGGTGAGGTAGAGTTAAACACCTAAGCCTAACTCCTCCAACACAAGGCTAGGTAGAGTTAAACACCTAACCCTAACTCCTCCAACACAAGGCTAGGTAGAGTTAAACACCTAACCCTAACTCCTCCAACACAAGGCTAGTTAGAGTTAAACACCTAACCCTAACTCCTCCAACACAAGGCTAGGTAGAGTTAAACACCTAACCCTAACTCCTCCAACACAAGGCTAGGTAGAGTTAGACACCTAACCCTAACTCCTCCAACACAAGGTGAGGTAGAGTTAAACACCTAACCCTAACTCCTCCAACACAAGGCTAGGTAGAGTTAGACACCTAACCCTAACTCCTCCAACACAAGGCTAGGTAGAGTTAAACACCTAACCCTAACTCCTCCAACACAAGGCTAGGTAGAGTTAAACACCTAACCCTAACTCCTCCAACACAAGGCTAGGTAGAGTTAAACACCTAAACCTAACTCCTCCAACACAAGGCTAGGTAGAGTTAAACACCTAACCCTAACTCCTCCAACACAAGGCTAGGTAGAGTTAAACACCTAACCCTTACTCCTCCAACACAAGGCTAGGTAGAGTTAAACACCTAACTCTAATTCCTCCAACACAAGGTGGGGTAGAGTTAAACACCTAACCCTAACTCCTCCAACACAAGGCTAGGTAGAGCTAAACACCTAACCCTAACTCCTCCAACACAAGGCTAGGTAGAGTTAAACACCTAACCCTAACTCCTCCAACACAAGGTGAGGTAGAGCTAAACACCTAACCCTAACTCCTCCAACACAAGGCTAGGTAGAGTTAGACACCTAACCCTAACTCCTCCAACACAAGGTGAGGTAGAGTTAAACACCTAACCCTAACTCCTCCAACACAAGGCTAGGTAGAGTTAAACACCTAACCCTAACTCCTCCAACACAAGGCTAGGTAGAGTTAAACACCTAATCCTAACTCCTCCAACACAAGGTGAGGTAGAGTTAAACACCTAACCCTAGCTCCTGCAACACAAGGTGAGGTAGAGTTAGACACCTAACCCTAACTCCTCCAACACAAGGTGAGGTAGAGTTAGACATCTAACCCTAACTCCTCCAACACAAGGTGAGGTAGATTTAAACACCTAACCCTAACTCCTCCAACATAAGGCTAGGTAGAGTTAGACACCTAACCCTAACTCCTCCAACACAAGGCTAGGTAGAGTTAAACACCTAACCCTAACTACTCCAACACAAGGCTAGGTAGAGTTAGACACCTAACCCTAACTCCTCCAACACAAGGCTAGGTAGAGTTAAACACCTAACCCTAACTCCTCCAACACAAGGCTAGGTAGAGTTAAACACCTAACCCTAACTCCTCCAACACAAGGCTAGGTAGAGTTAAACACCTAACCCTAACTCCTCCAACACAAGGCTAGGTAGAGTTAAACACCTAACCCTAACTCCTCCAACACAAGGCTAGATAGAGTTAAACACCTAACCCTAACTCCTCCAACACAAGGCTAGGTAGAGTTAAACACCTAACCCTAACTCCTCCAACACAAGGCTAGGTAGAGTTAAACACCTAACCCTAACTCCTCCAACACAAGGCTAGGTAGAGTTAAACACCTAACCCTAACTCCTCCAACACAAGGCTAGGTAGAGTTAAACACCTAAACCTAACTCCTCCAACACAAGGCTAGGTAGAGTTAAACACCTAACCCTAACTCCTCCAACACAAGGCTAGGTAGAGTTAAACACCTAACCCTTACTCCTCCAACACAAGGCTAGGTAGAGTTAAACACCTAACTCTAACTCCTCCAACACAAGGTGGGGTAGAGTTAAACACCTAACCCTAACTCCTCCAACACAAGGCTAGGTAGAGTTAAACACCTAACCCTAACTCCTCCAACACAAGGCTAGGTAGAGTTAAACACCTAACCCTAACTCCTCCAACACAAGGTGAGGTAGAGCTAAACACCTAACCCTAACTCCTCCAACACAAGGCTAGGTAGAGTTAGACACCTAACCCTAACTCCTCCAACACAAGGTGAGGTAGAGTTAAACACCTAACCCTAACTCCTCCAACACAAGGCTAGGTAGAGTTAAACACCTAATCCTAACTCCTCCAACACAAGGTGAGGTAGAGTTAAACACCTAACCCTAGCTCCTGCAACACAAGGTGAGGTAGAGTTAGACACCTAACCCTAACTCCTCCAACACAAGGTGAGGTAGAGTTAGACATCTAACCCTAACTCCTCCAACACAAGGTGAGGTAGAGTTAAACACCTAACCCTAACTCCTCCAACATAAGGCTAGGTAGAGTTAGACACCTAACCCTAACTCCTCCAACACAAGGCTAGGTAGAGTTAAACACCTAACCCTAACTACTCCAACACAAGGCTAGGTAGAGTTAGACACCTAACCCTAACTCCTCCAACACAAGGCTAGGTAGAGTTAAACACCTAACCCTAACTCCTCCAACACAAGGCTAGGTAGAGTTAAACACCTAACCCTAACTCCTCCAACACAAGGCTAGGTAGAGTTAAACACCTAACCCTAACTCCTCCAACACAAGGCTAGGTAGAGTTAAACACCTAACCCTAACTCCTCCAACACAAGGCTAGATAGAGTTAAACACCTAACCCTAACTCCTCCAACACAAGGCTAGGTAGAGTTAAACACCTAACCCTAACTCCTCCAACACAAGGCTAGGTAGAGTTAAACACCTAACCCTAACTCCTCCAACACAAGGCTAGGTAGAGTTAAACACCTAACCCTAACTCCTCCAACACAAGGCTAGGTAGAGTTAAACACCTAACCCTAACTCCTCCAACACAAGGCTAGGTAGAGTTAGACACCTAACCCTAACTCCTCCAACACAAGGCTAGATAGAGTTAAACACCTAACCCTAACTCCTCCAACACAAGGCTAGGTAGAGTTAGACACCTAACCCTAACTCCTCCAACACAAAGTGAGGTAGAGTTAAACACCTAAGCCTAACTCCTCCAACACAAGGCTAGGTAGAGTTAGACACCTAACCCTAACTCCTCCAACACAAGGCTAGGTAGAGTTAAACACCTAACCCTAACTAATCCAACACAAGGCTAGGTAGAGTTAGACAGCTAACCCTAACTCCTCCAACATAAGGCTAGGTAGAGTTAAACACCTAACCCTAACTCCTCCAACACAAGGCGAGGTAGAGTTAAACACCTAACCCTAACTCCTCCAACACAAGGTGAGGTAGAGTTAAACACCTAACCCTAACTCCTCCAACACAAGGTGAGGTAGAGTTAGACACCTAACCCTAACTCCTCCAACACAAGGCGAGGTAGAGTTAAACACCTAACCCTAACTCCTCCAACACAAGGCTAGGTAGAGTTAAACACCTAACCCTAACTCCTCCAACACAAGGTGAGGTAGAGTTAGACACCTAACCCTAACTCCTCCAACACAAGGCGAGGTAGAGTTAAACACCTAACCCTAACTCCTCCAACACAAGGCTAGATAGAGTTAGCTACCTAACCCTAACTCCTCCAACACAAGGCTAGGTAGATTTAAACACCTAACCCTAACTCCTCCAACACAAGGCGAGGTAGAGTTAAACACCTAACCCTAACTCCTCCAACACAAGGCGAGGTAGAGTTAGACACCTAACCCTAACTCCTCCAACACAAGGCAAGGTAGAGTTAAACACCTAACCCTAACTCCTCCAACACAAGACTAGGTAGAGTTAAACACCTAACCCTAACTCCTCCAACACAAGGCGAGGTAGAGTTAAACACCTAACCCTAACTCCTCCAACACAAGGCTAGATAGAGTTAAACACCTAACCCTAACTCCTCCAACACAAGGCTAGGTAGAGTTAAACACCTAACCCTAACTCCTCCAACACAAGGCTAGGTAGAGTTAAACACCTAACCCTAACTCCTCCAACACAAGGCTAGGTAGAGTTAAACACCTAACCCTAACTCCTCCAACACAAGGCTAGGTAGAGTTAAACACCTAACCCTAACTCCTCCAACACAAGGCTAGGTAGAGTTAGACACCTAACCCTAACTCCTCCAACACAAGGCTAGATAGAGTTAAACACCTAACCCTAACTCCTCCAACACAAGGCTAGGTAGAGTTAGACACCTAACCCTAACTCCTCCAACACCAGGTGAGGTAGAGTTAAACACCTAAGCCTAACTCCTCCAACACAAGGTGAGGTAGAGTTAGACACCTAACCCTAACTCCTCCAACACAAGGCTAGGTAGAGTTAAACACCTAACCCTAACTACTCCAACACAAGGCTAGGTAGAGTTAGACACCTAACCCTAACTCCTCCAACACAAGGCTAGGTAGAGTTAAACACCTAACCCCTCCAACACAAGGGTAGGTAGAGTTAAACACCTAACCCTAACTCCTCCATAACAAGGCTAGGTAGAGTTAGACACCTAACCCTAAGTCCTCCAACACAAGGCTAGGTAGAGTTAGACACCTACCCTAACTCCTCCAACACAAGGTGAGGTAGAGTTAAACACCTAACCCTAACTCCTCCAACACAAGGCTAGGTAGAGTTAAACACCTAACCCTAACTCCTCCAACACAAGGTGAGGTAGAGTTAGACACCTAACCCTAACGCCCCCAACACAAGGCTAGGTAGAGTTAAACACCTAACCCTAACTCCTCCAACACAAGGCTAGGTAGAGTTAGACACCTAACCCTAACTCCTCCAACACAAGGTGAGGTAGAGTTAGACACCTAACCCTAACTCCCCCAACACAAGGCTAGGTAGAGTTAAACACCTAACCCTAACTCCTCCAACACAAGGTGAGGTAGAGTTAAACACCTAACCCTAACTCCTCCAACACAAGGCTAGGTAGAGTTAGACACCTAACCCTAACTCCTCCAACACAAGGTGAGGTAGAGTTAGACACCTAACCCTAACTCCTCCAACACAAGGCTAGGTAGAGTTAAACACCTAACCCTAACTACTCCAACACAAGGCTAGGTAGAGTTAGAAACCTCACCCTAACTCCTCCAACACAAGGCTAGGTAGAGTTAAACACCTAACCCTAACTCCTCCAACACAAGGCTAGATAGAGTTAAACACCTAACCCTAACTCCTCCAACACAAGGCTAGGTAGAGTTAAACACCTAACCCTAACTCCTCCAACACAAGGCTAGGTAGAGTTAAACACCTAACCCTAACTCCTCCAACACAAGGCTAGGTAGAGTTAGACACCTAACCCTAACTCCTCCAACACAAGGCTAGATAGAGTTAAACACCTAACCCTAACTCCTCCAACACAAGGCTAGGTAGAGTTAAACACCTAACCCTAACTCCTCAAACACAAGGCTAGGTAGAGTTAAACACCTAACCCTAACTCCTCCAACACAAGGCTAGGTAGAGTTAAACACCTAACCCTAACTCCTCCAACACAAGGCTAGGTAGAGTTAAACACCTAACCCTAACTCCTCCAACACAAGGCTAGGTAGAGTTAGACACCTAACCCTAACTCCTCCAACACAAGGCTAGATAGAGTTAAACACCTAACCCTAACTCCTCCAACACAAGGCTAGGTAGAGTTAGACACCTAACCCTAACTCCTCCAACACAAGGTGAGGTAGAGTTAAACACCTAAGCCTAACTCCTCCAACACAAGGCTAGGTAGAGTTATACACCTGACCCTAACTCCTCCAACACAAGGCTAGGTAGAGTTAAACATCTAACCCTAACTACTCCAACACAAGGCTAGGTAGAGTTAGACACCTAACCCTAACTCCTCCAACACAAGGCTAGGTAGAGTTAAACACCTAACCCCTCCAACACAAGTGTAGGTAGAGTTAAACACCTAACCCTAACTCCTCCAACACAAGGCTAGGTAGAGTTAAACACCTAACCCTAACTCCTCCAACACAAGGCTAGGTAGAGTTAAACACCTAACCCTAACTCCTCCAACACAAGGCTAGGTAGAGTTAGACACCTAACCCTAACTCCTCCAACACAAGGCTAGATAGAGTTAAACACCTAACCCTAACTCCTCCAACACAAGGCTAGGTAGAGTTAAACACCTAACCCTAACTCCTCCAACACAAGGTGAGGTAGAGTTAAACACCTACCCCTAACTCCTCCAACACAAGGCTAGGTAGAGTTAGACACCTAACCCTAAATCCTCCAACACAAGGCTAGGTAGAGTTAGACACCTAACCCTAACTCCTCCAACACAAGGTGAGGTAGAGTTAAACACCTAACCCTAACTCCTCCAACACAAGGCTAGGTAGAGTTAAACACCTAACCCTAACTCCTCCAACACAAGGTGAGGTAGAGTTAGACACCTAACCCTAACTCCCCCAACACAAGGCTAGGTAGAGTTAAACACCTAACCCTAACTCCTCCAACACAAGGTGAGGTAGAGTTAGACACCTAACCCTAACTCCCCCAACACAAGGCTAGGTAGAGTTAAACACCTAACCCTAACTCCTCCAACACAAGGCTAGGTAGAGTTAGACACCTAACCCTAACTCCTCCAACACAAGGTGAGGTAGAGTTAGACACCTAACCCTAACTCCCCCAACACAAGGCTAGGTAGAGTTAAACACCTAACCCTAACTCCTCCAACACAAGGTGAGGTAGAGTTAAACACCTAACCCTAACTCCTCCAACACAAGGCTAGGTAGAGTTAGACACCTAACCCTAACTCCTCCAACACAAGGTGAGGTAGAGTTAAACACCTAACCCTAACTCCTCCAACATAAGGCTAGGTAGAGTTAGACACCTAACCCTAACTCCTCCAACACAAGGCTAGGTAGAGTTAAACACCTAACCCTAACTCCTCCAACACAAGGCTAGGTAGAGTTAAACACCTAACCCTAACTCCTCCAACACAAGGCTAGGTAGAGTTAAACACCTAACCCTAACTCCTCCAACACAAGGCTAGGTAGAGTTAAACACCTAACCCTAACTCCTCCAACACAAGGCTAGGTAGAGTTAGACACCTAACCCTAACTCCTCCAACACAAGGCTAGATAGAGTTAAACACCTAACCCTAACTCCTCCAACACAAGGCTAGGTAGAGTTAAACACCTAACCCTAACTCCTCCAACACAAGGCTAGGTAGAGTTAAACACCTAACCCTAACTCCTCCAACACAAGGCTAGGTAGAGTTAAACACCTAACCCTAACTCCTCCAACAGAAGGCTAGGTAGAGTTAAACACCTAACCCTAACTCCTCCAACACAAGGCTAGGTAGAGTTAGACACCTAACCCTAACTCCTCCAACACAAGGCTAGATAGAGTTAAACACCTAACCCTAACTCCTCCAACACAAGGCTAGGTAGAGTTAGACACCTAACCCTAACTCCTCCAACACAAGGTGAGGTAGAGTTAAACACCTAAGCCTAACTCCTCCAACACAAGGCTAGGTAGAGTTAGACACCTAACCCTAACTCCTCCAACACAAGGCTAGGTAGAGTTAAACACCTAACCCTAACTACTCCAACACAAGGCTAGGTAGAGTTAGACACCTAACCCTAACTCCTCCAACACAAGGCTAGGTAGAGTTAAACACCTAACCCCTCCAACACAAGGGTAGGTAGAGTTAAACACCTAACCCTAACTCCTCCAACACAAGGCTAGGTAGAGTTAAACACCTAACCCTACCTCCTCCAACAAAAGGCTAGGTAGAGTTAAACACCTAACCCTAACTCCTCCAACACAAGGCTAGGTAGAGTTAGACACCTAACCCTAACATCTCCAACACAAGGCTAGATAGAGTTAAACACCTAACCCTAACTCCTCCAACACAAGGCTAGGTAGAGTTAAACACCTAACCCTAACTCCTCCAACACAAGGTGAGGTAGAGTTAAACACCTACCCCTAACTCCTCCAACACAAGGCTAGGTAGAGTTAGACAACTAACCCTAAATCCTCCAACACAAGGCTAGGTAGAGTTAGACACCTAACCCTAACTCCTCCAACACAAGGTGAGGTAGAGTTAAACACCTAACCCTAACTCCTCCAACACAAGGCTAGGTAGAGTTAAACACCTAACCCTAACTCCTCCAACACAAGGTGAGGTAGAGTTAGACACCTAACCCTAACTCCCCCAACACAAGGCTAGGTAGAGTTAAACACCTAACCCTAACTCCTCCAACACAAGGTGAGGTAGAGTTAGACACCTAACCCTAACTCCCCCAACACAAGGCTAGGTAGAGTTAAACACCTAACCCTAACTCCTCCAACACAAGGCTAGGTAGAGTTAGACACCTAACCCTAACTCCTCCAACACAAGGTGAGGTAGAGTTAGACACCTAACCCTAACTCCCCCAACACAAGGCTAGGTAGAGTTAAACACCTAACCCTAACTCCTCCAACACAAGGTGAGGTAGAGTTAAACACCCAACCCTAACTCCTCCAACACAAGGCTAGGTAGAGCTAGACACCTAACCCTAACTCCTCCAACACAAGGTGAGGTAGAGTTAAACACCTAACCCTAACTCCTCCAACATAAGGCTAGGTAGAGTTAGACACCTAACCCTAACTCCTCCAACACAAGGCTAGGTAGAGTTAAACACCTAACCCTAACTACTCCAACACAAGGCTAGGTAGAGTTAGACACCTAACCCTAACTCCTCCAACACAAGGCTAGGTAGAGTTAAACACCTAACCCTAACTCCTCCAACACAAGGCTAGGTAGAGTTAAACACCTAACCCTAACTCCTCCAACACAAGGCTAGGTAGAGTTAAACACCTAACCCTAACTCCTCCAACAGAAGGCTAGGTAGAGTTAAACACCTAACCCTAACTCCTCCAACACAAGGCTAGGTAGAGTTAGACACCTAACCCTAACTCCTCCAACACAAGGCTAGATAGAGTTAAACACCTAACCCTAACTCCTCCAACACAAGGCTAGGTAGAGTTAGACACCTAACCCTAACTCCTCCAACACAAGGTGAGGTAGAGTTAAACACCTAAGCCTAACTCCTCCAACACAAGGCTAGGTAGAGTTAGACACCTAACCCTAACTCCTCCAACACAAGGCTAGGTAGAGTTAAACACCTAACCCTAACTACTCCAACACAAGGCTAGGTAGAGTTAGACACCTAACCCTAACTCCTCCAACACAAGGCTAGGTAGAGTTAAACACCTAACCCCTCCAACACAAGGGTAGGTAGAGTTAAACACCTAACCCTAACTCCTCCAACACAAGGCTAGGTAGAGTTAAACACCTAACCCTACCTCCTCCAACAAAAGGCTAGGTAGAGTTAAACACCTAACCCTAACTCCTCCAACACAAGGCTAGGTAGAGTTAGACACCTAACCCTAACATCTCCAACACAAGGCTAGATAGAGTTAAACACCTAACCCTAACTCCTCCAACACAAGGCTAGGTAGAGTTAAACACCTAACCCTAACTCCTCCAACACAAGGTGAGGTAGAGTTAAACACCTACCCCTAACTCCTCCAACACAAGGCTAGGTAGAGTTAGACAACTAACCCTAAATCCTCCAACACAAGGCTAGGTAGAGTTAGACACCTAACCCTAACTCCTCCAACACAAGGTGAGGTAGAGTTAAACACCTAACCCTAACTCCTCCAACACAAGGCTAGGTAGAGTTAAACACCTAACCCTAACTCCTCCAACACAAGGTGAGGTAGAGTTAGACACCTAACCCTAACTCCCCCAACACAAGGCTAGGTAGAGTTAAACACCTAACCCTAACTCCTCCAACACAAGGTGAGGTAGAGTTAGACACCTAACCCTAACTCCCCCAACACAAGGCTAGGTAGAGTTAAACACCTAACCCTAACTCCTCCAACACAAGGCTAGGTAGAGTTAGACACCTAACCCTAACTCCTCCAACACAAGGTGAGGTAGAGTTAGACACCTAACCCTAACTCCCCCAACACAAGGCTAGGTAGAGTTAAACACCTAACCCTAACTCCTCCAACACAAGGTGAGGTAGAGTTAAACACCCAACCCTAACTCCTCCAACACAAGGCTAGGTAGAGCTAGACACCTAACCCTAACTCCTCCAACACAAGGTGAGGTAGAGTTAAACACCTAACCCTAACTCCTCCAACATAAGGCTAGGTAGAGTTAGACACCTAACCCTAACTCCTCCAACACAAGGCTAGGTAGAGTTAAACACCTAACCCTAACTACTCCAACACAAGGCTAGGTAGAGTTAGACACCTAACCCTAACTCCTCCAACACAAGGCTAGGTAGAGTTAAACACCTAACCCTAACTCCTCCAACACAAGGCTAGGTAGAGTTAAACACCTAACCCTAACTCCTCCAACACAAGGCTAGGTAGAGTTAAACACCTAACCCTAACTCCTCCAACACAAGGCTAGGTAGAGTTAAACACCTAACCCTAACTCCTCCAACACAAGGCTAGGTAGAGTTAGACACCTAACCCTAACTCCTCCAACACAAGGCTAGATAGAGCTAAACACCCAACCCTAACTCCTCCAACACAAGGCTAGGTAGAGTTAAACACCTAACCCTAACTCCTCCAACACAAGGTGAGGTAGAGTTAAACACCTAACCCTAACTCCTCCAACACAAGGCTAGGTAGAGTTAAACACCTACCCCTAACTCCTCCAACACAAGGCTAGGTAGAGTTAGACACCTAACCCTAAATCCTCCAACACAAGGCTAGGTAGAGTTAAACACCTAACCCTAACTCCTCCAACACAAGGCTAGGTAGAGTTAGACACCTAACCCTAACTCCTCCAACACAAGGCTAGATAGAGTTAAACACCTAACCCTAACTCCTCCAACACAAGGCTAGGTAGAGTTAGACACCTAACCCTAACTCCTCCAACACAAGGTGAGGTAGAGTTAAACACCTAACCCTAACTCCTCCAACACAAGGCTAGGTAGAGTTAGACACCTAACCCTAACTCCTCCAACACAAGGTGAGGTAGAGTTAAACACCTAACCCTAACTCCTCCAACATAAGGCTAGGTAGAGTTAGACACCTAACCCTAACTCCTCCAACACAAGGCTAGGTAGAGTTAAACACCTAACCCTAACTCCCCCAACACAAGGCTAGGTAGAGTTAAACACCTAACCCTAACTCCTCCAACACAAGGTGAGGTAGAGTTAGACACCTAACCCTAACGCCCCCAACACAAGGCTAGGTAGAGTTAAACACCTAACCCTAACTCCTCCAACACAAGGCTAGGTAGAGTTAGACACCTAACCCTAACTCCTCCAACACAAGGTGAGGTAGAGTTAGACACCTAACCCTAACTCCCCCAACACAAGGCTAGGTAGAGTTAAACACCTAACCCTAACTCCTCCAACACAAGGTGAGGTAGAGTTAAACACCTAACCCTAACTCCTCCAACACAAGGCTAGGTAGAGTTAGACACCTAACCCTAACTCCTCCAACACAAGGTGAGGTAGAGTTAAACACCTAACCCTAACTCCTCCAACACAAGGCTAGGTAGAGTTAGACACCTAACCCTAACTCCTCCAACACAAGGTGAGGTAGAGTTAAACACCTAACCCTAACTCCTCCAACACAAGGCTAGGTAGAGTTAGACACCTAACCCTAACTCCTCCAACACAAGGCTAGGTAGAGTTAAACACCTAACCCTAACTACTCCAACACAAGGCTAGGTAGAGTTAGACACCTAACCCTAACTCCTCCAACACAAGGCTAGGTAGAGTTAAACACCTAACCCCTCCAACACAAGGCTAGGTAGAGTTAAACACCTAACCCTAACTCCTCCAACACAAGGCTAGGTAGAGTTAAACACCTAACCCTAACTCCTCCAACACAAGGCTAGGTAGAGTTAAACACCTAACCCTAACTCCTCCAACACAAGGCTAGGTAGAGTTAAACACCTAACCCTAACTCCTCCAACACAAGGCTAGATAGAGTTAAACACCTAACCCTAACTCCTCCAACACAAGGCTAGGTAGATTTAAACACCTAACCCTAACTCCTCCAACACAAGGTGAGGTAGAGTTAAACACCTAACCCTAACTCCTCCAACACAAGGCTAGGTAGAGTTAAACACCTACCCCTAACTCCTCCAACACAAGGCTAGGTAGAGTTAAACACCTAACCCTAACTCCTCCAACACAAGGCTAGGTAGAGTTAAACACCTAACCCTAACCCCTCCAACACAAGGCTAGGTAGAGTTAGACACCTAACCCTAACTCCTCCAACACAAAACTAGATAGAGTTAAACACCTAACCCTAACTCCTCCAACACAAGGCTAGGTAGAGTTAAACATCTAACCCTAACTCCTCCAACACAAGGTGAGGTAGAGTTAAACACCTACCCCTAACTCCTCCAACACAAGGCTAGGTAGAGTTAGACACCTAACCCTAAATCCTCCAACACAAGGCTAGGTAGAGTTAGAAACCTAACCCTAACTCCTCCAACACAAGGTGAGGTAGAGTTAAACACCTAACCCTAACTCCTCCAACACAAGGCTAGGTAGAGTTAAACACCTAACCCTAACTCCTCCAACACAAGGTGAGGTAGAGTTAGACACCTAACCCTAACTCCCCCAACACAAGGCTAGGTAGAGTTAAACACCTAACCCTAACTCCTCCAACACAAGGTGAGGTAGAGTTAGACACCTAACCCTAACTCCCCCAACACAAGGCTAGGTAGAGTTAAACACCTAACCCTAACTCCTCCAACACAAGGCTAGGTAGAGTTAGACACCTAACCCTAACTCCTCCAACACAAGGTGAGGTAGAGTTAGACACCTAACCCTAACTCCCCCAACACAAGGCTAGGTAGAGTTAAACACCTAACCCTAACTCCTCCAACACAAGGTGAGGTAGAGTTAAACACCTAACCCTAACTCCTCCAACACAAGGCTAGGTAGAGTTAGACACCTAACCCTAACTCCTCCAACACAAGGTGAGGTAGAGTTAAACACCTAACCCTAACTCCTCCAACATAAGGCTAGGTAGAGTTAGACACCTAACCCTAACTCCTCCAACACAAGGCTAGGTAGAGTTAAACACCTAACCCTAACTACTCCAACACAAGGCTAGGTAGAGTTAGACACCTAACCCTAACTCCTCCAACACAAGGCTAGGTAGAGTTAAACACCTAACCCTAACTCCTCCAACACAAGGCTAGGTAGAGTTAAACACCTAACCCTAACTCCTCCAACACAAGGCTAGGTAGAGTTAAACCCCTAACCCTAACTCCTCCAACACAAGGCTAGGTAGAGTTAAACACCTAACCCTAACTCCTCCAACACAAGGCTAGGTAGAGTTAGACACCTAACCCTAACTCCTCCAACACAAGGCTAGATAGAGTTAAACACCTAACCCTAACTCCTCCAACACAAGGCTAGGTAGAGTTAAACACCTAACCCTAACTCCTCCAACACAAGGCTAGGTAGAGTTAAACACCTAACCCTAACTCCTCCAACACAAGGCTAGGTAGAGTTAAACACCTAACCCTAACTCCTCCAACACAAGGCTAGGTAGAGTTAGACACCTAACCCTAACTCCTCCAACACAAGGTGAGGTAGAGTTAAACACCTAAGCCTAACTCCTCCAACACAAGGCTAGGTAGAGTTAAACACCTAACCCTAACTCCTCCAACACAAGGCTAGGTAGAGTTAAACACCTAACCCTAACTACTCCAACACAAGGTGAGGTAGAGTTAGACACCTAACCCTAACTCCTCCAACACAAGGCTAGGTAGAGTTAAACACCTAACCCCTCCAACACAAGGGTAGGTAGAGTTAAACACCTAACCCTAACTCCTCCAACACAAGGCTAGGTAGAGTTAAACACCTAACCCTAACTCCTCCAACACAAGGCTAGGTAGAGTTAAACACCTAACCCTAACTCCTCCAACACAAGGCTAGGTAGAGTTAGACACCTAACCCTAACTCCTCCAACACAAGGCTAGATAGAGTTAAACACCTAACCCTAACTCCTCCAACACAAGGCTAGGTAGAGTTAAACACCTAACCCTAACTCCTCCAACACAAGGTGAGGTAGAGTTAAACACCTACCCCTAACTCCTCCAACTCAAGGCTAGGTAGAGTTAGACACCTAACCCTAAATCCTCCAACACAAGGCTAGGTAGAGTTAGACACCTAACCCTAACTCCTCCAACACAAGGTGAGGTAGAGTTAAACACCTAACCCTAACTCCTCCAACACAAGGCTAGGTAGAGTTAAACACCTAACCCTAACTCCTCCAACACAAGGTGAGGTAGAGTTAGACACCTAACCCTAACTCCCCCAACACAAGGCTAGGTAGAGTTAAACACCTAACCCTAACTCCTCCAACACAAGGTGAAGTAGAGTTAAACACCTAATCCTAACTCCCGCAACACAAGGCTAGGTAGAGTTAAACACCTAAGCCTAACTCCTCCAACACAAGGTGAGGTAGAGTTAAACACCTAACCCTAACTCCTCCAACACAAGGCTAGGTAGAGTTAGACACCTAACCCTAACTCCTCCAACACAAGGTGAGGTAGAGTTAAACACCAAACCCTAACTCCTCCAACACAAGGCTAGGCAGAGTTAGACACCTAACCCTAACTCCTCCAACACAAGGCTAGGTAGAGTTAAACACCTAACCCTAACTACTCCAACACAAGGCTAGGTAGAGTTAAACACCTAACCCCTCCAACACAAGGGTAGGTAGAGTTAAACACCTAACCCTAACTCCTCCAACACAAGGCTAGGTAGAGTTAAACACCTAACCCTAACTCCTCCAACACAAGGCTAGGTAGAGTTAAACACCTAACCCTAACTCCTCCAACACAAGGCTAGGTAGAGTTAGACACCTAACCCTAACTCCTCCAACACAAGGCTAGATAGAGTTAAACACCTAACCCTAACTCCTCCAACACAAGGCTAGGTAGAGTTAAACACCTAACCCTAACTCCTCCAACACAAGGTGAGGTAGAGTTAAACACCTAACCCTAACTCCTCCAACACAAGATGAGGTAGAGTTAGACACCTAACCCTAACTCCCCCAACACAAGGCTAGGTAGAGTTAAACACCTAACCCTAACTCCTCCAACACAAGGTGAGGTAGAGTTAGACACCTAACCCTAACGCCCCCAACACAAGGCTAGGTAGAGTTAAACACCTAACCCTAACTCCTCCAACACAAGGCTAGGTAGAGTTAGACACCTAACCCTAACTCCTCCAACACAAGGTGAGGTAGAGTTAAACACCTAACCCTAACTCCCCCAACACAAGGCTAGGTAGAGTTAAACACCTAACCCTAACTCCTCCAACACAAGGTGAGGTAGAGTTAAACACCTAACCCTAACTCCTCCAACACAAGGCTAGGTAGAGTTAGACACCTAACCCTAACTCCTCCAACACAAGGTGAGGTAGAGTTAAACACCTAACCCTAACTCCTCCAACATAAGGCTAGGTAGAGTTAGACACCTAACCCTAACTCCTCCAACACAAGGCTAGGTAGAGTTAAACACCTAACCCTAACTACTCCAACACAAGGCTAGGTAGAGTTAGACACCTAACCCTAACTCCTCCAACACAAGGCTAGGTAGAGTTAAACACCTAACCCTAACTCCTCCAACACAAGGCTAGGTAGAGTTAAACACCTAACCCTAACTCCTCCAACACAAGGCTAGGTAGAGTTAAACACCTAACCCTAACTCCTCCAACACAAGGTGAGGTAGAGTTAAACACCTAACCCTAACTCCTCCAACACAAGGCTAGGTAGAGTTAGACACCTAACCCTAACTCCTCCAACACAAGGCTAGATAGAGTTAAACACCTAACCCTAACTCCTCCAACACAAGGCTAGGTAGAGTTAAACACCTAACCCTAACTCCTCCAACACAAGGCTAGGTAGAGTTAAACACCTAACCCTAACTCCTCCAACACAAGGCTAGGTAGAGTTAAACACCTAACCCTAACTCCTCCAACACAAGGCTAGGTAGAGTTAAACACCTAACCCTAACTCCTCCAACACAAGGCTAGGTAGAGTTAGACACCTAACCCTAACTCCTCCAACACAAGGCTAGATAGAGTTAAACACCTAACCCTAACTCCTCCAACACAAGGCTAGGTAGAGTTAAACACCTAACCCTAACTCCTCCAACACAAGGTGAGGTAGAGTTAAACACCTACCCCTAACTCCTCCAACACAAGGCTAGGTAGAGTTAGACACCTAACCCTAAATCCTCCAACACAAGGCTAGGTAGAGTTAGACACCTAACCCTAACTCCTCCAACACAAGGTGAGGTAGAGTTAAACACCTAACCCTAACTCCTCCAACACAAGGCTAGGTAGAGTTAAACACCTAACCCTAACTCCTCCAACACAAGGTGAGGTAGAGTTAGACACCTACCCCTAACTCCCCCAACACAAGGCTAGGTAGAGTTAAACACCTAACCCTAACTCCTCCAACACAAGGTGAGGTAGAGTTAGACACCTAACCCTAACTCCCCCAACACAAGGCTAGGTAGAGTTAAACACCTAACCCTAACTCCTCCAACACAAGGCTAGGTAGAGTTAGACACCTAACCCTAACTCCTCCAACACAAGGTGAGGTAGAGTTAGAAACCTAACCCTAACTCCCCTAACACAAGGCTAGGTAGAGTTAAACACCTAACCCTAACTCCTCCAACACAAGGTGAGGTAGAGTTAAACACCTAACCCTAACTCCTCCAACACAAGGCTAGGTAGAGTTAGACACCTAACCCTAACTCCTCCAACACAAGGTGAGGTAGAGTTAAACACCTAACCCTAACTCCTCCAACATAAGGCTAGGTAGAGTTAGACACCTAACCCTAACTCCTCCAACACAAGGCTAGGTAGAGTTAAACACCTAACCCTAACTACTCCAACACAAGGCTAGGTAGAGTTAGACACCTAACCCTAACTCCTCCAACACAAGGCTAGGTAGAGTTAAACACCTAACCCTAACTCCTCCAACACAAGGCTAGGTAGAGTTAAACACCTAACCCTAACTCCTCCAACACAAGGCTAGGTAGAGTTAAACACCTAACCCTAACTCCTCCAACACAAGGCTAGGTAGAGTTAAACACCTAACCCTAACTCCTCCAACACAAGGCTAGGTAGAGTTAGACACCTAACCCTAACTCCTCCAACACAAGGCTAGATAGAGCTAAACACCTAACCCTAACTCCTCCAACACAAGGCTAGGTAGAGTTAAACACCTAACCCTAACTCCTCCAACACAAGGTGAGGTAGAGTTAAACACCTAACCCTAACTCCTCCAACACAAGGCTAGGTAGAGTTAAACACCTACCCCTAACTCCTCCAACACAAGGCTAGGTAGAGTTAGACACCTAACCCTAAATCCTCCAACACAAGGCTAGGTAGAGTTAAACACCTAACCCTAACTCCTCCAACACAAGGCTAGGTAGAGTTAAACACCTAACCCTAACTCCTCCAACACAAGGCTAGGTAGAGTTAGACACCTAACCCTAACTCCTCCAACACAAGGCTAGATAGAGTTAAACACCTAACCCTAACTCCTCCAACACAAGGCTAGGTAGAGTTAAACACCTAACCCTAACTACTCCAACACAAGGCTAGGTAGAGTTAGACACCTAACCCTAACTCCTCCAACACAAGGCTAGGTAGAGTTAAACACCTAACCCTAACTCCTCCAACACAAGGCTAGGTAGAGTTAAACACCTAACCCTAACTCCTCCAACACAAGGCTAGGTAGAGTTAAACACCTAACCCTAACTCCTCCAACACAAGGCTAGGTAGAGTTAAACACCTAACCCTAACTCCTCCAACACAAGGCTAGGTAGAGTTAGACACCTAACCCTAACTCCTCCAACACAAGGCTAGATAGAGTTAAACACCTAACCCTAACTCCTCCAACACAGGCTAGGTAGAGTTAAACACCTAACACTAACTCCTCCAACACAAGGCTAGGTAGAGTTAAACACCTAACCCTAACTCCTCCAACACAAGGCTAGGTAGAGTTAAACACCTAACCCTAACTCCTCCAACACAAGGCTAGGTAGAGTTAAACACCTAACCCTAACTCCTCCAACACAAGGCTAGGTAGAGTTAGACACCTAACCCTAACTCCTCCAACACAAGGCTAGATAGAGTTAAACACCTAACCCTAACTCCTCCAACACAAGGCTAGGTAGAGTTAAACACCTAACCCTAACTCCTCCAACACAAGGTGAGGTAGAGTTAAACACCTACCCCTAACTCCTCCAACACAAGGCTAGGTAGAGTTAGACACCTAACCCTAAATCCTCCAACACAAGGCTAGGTAGAGTTAGACACCTAACCCTAACTCCTCCAACACAAGGTGAGGTAGAGTTAAACACCTAACCCTAACTCCTCCAACACAAGGCTAGGTAGAGTTAAACACCTAACCCTAACTCCTCCAACACAAGGTGAGGTAGAGTTAGACACCTACCCCTAACTCCCCCAACACAAGGCTAGGTAGAGTTAAACACCTAACCCTAACTCCTCCAACACAAGGTGAGGTAGAGTTAGACACCTAACCCTAACTCCCCCAACACAAGGCTAGGTAGAGTTAAACACCTAACCCTAACTCCTCCAACACAAGGCTAGGTAGAGTTAGACACCTAACCCTAACTCCTCCAACACAAGGTGAGGTAGAGTTAGAAACCTAACCCTAACTCCCCTAACACAAGGCTAGGTAGAGTTAAACACCTAACCCTAACTCCTCCAACACAAGGTGAGGTAGAGTTAAACACCTAACCCTAACTCCTCCAACACAAGGCTAGGTAGAGTTAGACACCTAACCCTAACTCCTCCAACACAAGGTGAGGTAGAGTTAAACACCTAACCCTAACTCCTCCAACATAAGGCTAGGTAGAGTTAGACACCTAACCCTAACTCCTCCAACACAAGGCTAGGTAGAGTTAAACACCTAACCCTAACTACTCCAACACAAGGCTAGGTAGAGTTAGACACCTAACCCTAACTCCTCCAACACAAGGCTAGGTAGAGTTAAACACCTAACCCTAACTCCTCCAACACAAGGCTAGGTAGAGTTAAACACCTAACCCTAACTCCTCCAACACAAGGCTAGGTAGAGTTAAACACCTAACCCTAACTCCTCCAACACAAGGCTAGGTAGAGTTAAACACCTAACCCTAACTCCTCCAACACAAGGCTAGGTAGAGTTAGACACCTAACCCTAACTCCTCCAACACAAGGCTAGATAGAGCTAAACACCTAACCCTAACTCCTCCAACACAAGGCTAGGTAGAGTTAAACACCTAACCCTAACTCCTCCAACACAAGGTGAGGTAGAGTTAAACACCTAACCCTAACTCCTCCAACACAAGGCTAGGTAGAGTTAAACACCTACCCCTAACTCCTCCAACACAAGGCTAGGTAGAGTTAGACACCTAACCCTAAATCCTCCAACACAAGGCTAGGTAGAGTTAAACACCTAACCCTAACTCCTCCAACACAAGGCTAGGTAGAGTTAAACACCTAACCCTAACTCCTCCAACACAAGGCTAGGAAGAGTTAGACACCTAACCCTAACTCCTCCAACACAAGGCTAGATAGAGTTAAACACCTAACCCTAACTCCTCCAACACAAGGCTAGGTAGAGTTAAACACCTAACCCTAACTCCTCCAACACAAGGTGAGGTAGAGTTAAACACCTAACCCTAACTCCTCCAACACAAGGCTATGTAGAGTTAAACACCTACACCTAACTCCTCCAACACAAGGCTAGGTAGAGTTAGACACCTAACCCTAAATCCTCCAACACAAGGCTAGGTAGAGTTAAACACCTAACCCTAACTCCTCCAACACAAGGCTAGGTAGAGTTAGACACCTAACCCTAACTCCTCCAACACAAGGTGAGGTAGAGTTAAACACCTAACCCTAACTCCTCCAACACAAGGCTAGGTAGAGTTAAATACCTAACCCTAACTCCTCCAACACAAGGTGAAGTAGAGTTAAACACCTAACCCTAACTCCCGCAACACAAGGCTAGGTAGAGTTAAACACCTAAGCCTAACTCCTCCAACACAAGGTGATGTAGAGTTAAACACCTAACCCTAACTCCTCCAACACAAGGCTAGGTAGAGTTAAACACCTAACCCTAACTCCTCCAACACAAGGCTAGGTAGAGTTAGACACGTAACCCCTCAAACACAAGGGTAGGTAGAGTTAAACACCTAACCCTAACTCCTCCAACACAAGGCTAGGTAGAGTTAAACACCTAACCCTAACTCCTCCAACACAAGGCTAGGTAGAGTTAGACACGTAACCCTAACTCCTCCAACACAAGGCTAGATAGAGTTAAACACCTAACCCTAACTCCTCCAACACAAGTCTAGGTAGAGTAAAACACCTAACCCTAACTCCTCCAACACAAGGTGAGGTAGAGTTAAACACCTACCCCTAACTCATCCAACACAAGGCTAGGTAGAGTTAGACACCTAACCCTAAATCCTCCAACACAAGGCTAGGTAGAGTTAGACACCTAACCCTAACTCCTCCAACACAAGGTGAGGTAGAGTTAAACACCTAACCCTAACTCCTCCAACACAAGGCTAGGTAGAGTTAAACACCTAACCCTAACTCCTCCAACACAAGGTGAGGTAGAGTTAGACACCTAACCCTAACTCCCCCAACACAAGGCTAGGTAGAGTTAAACACCTAACCCTAACTCCTCCAACACAAGGTGAGGTAGAGTTAGACACCTAACCCTAACGCCCCCAACACAAGGCTAGGTAGAGTTAAACACCTAACCCTAACTCCTCCAACACAAGGCTAGGTAGAGTTAGACACCTAACCCTTACTCCTCCAACACAAGGTGAGGTAGAGTTAGACACCTAACCCTAACTCCCCCAACACAAGGCTAGGTAGAGTTAAACACCTAACCCTAACTCCTCCAACACAAGGTCAGGTAGAGTTAAACACCTAACCCTAACTCCTCCAACACAAGGCTAGGTAGAGTTAGACACCTAACCCTAACTCCTCCAACACAAGGTGAGGTAGAGTTAAACACCTAACCCTAACTCCTCCAACATAAGGCTAGGTAGAGTTAGACACCTAACCCTAACTCCTCCAACACAAGGCTAGGTAGAGTTAAACACCTAACCCTAACTACTCCAACACAAGGCTAGGTAGAGTTAGACACCTAACCCTAACTCCTCCAACACAAGGCTAGGTAGAGTTAAACACCTAACCCTAACTCCTCCAACACAAGGCTAGGTAGAGTTAAACACCTAACCCTAACTCCTCCAACACAAGGCTAGGTAGAGTTAAACACCTAACCCTAACTCCTCCAACACAAGGCTAGGTAGAGTTAAACACCTAACCCTAACTCCTCCAACACAAGGCTAGGTAGAGTTAGACACCTAACCCTAACTCCTCCAACACAAGGCTAGATAGAGTTAAACACCTAACCCTAACTCCTCCAACACAAGGCTAGGTAGAGTTAAATACCTAACCCTAACTCCTCCAACACAAGGCTAGGTAGAGTTAAACACCTAACCCTAACTCCTCCAACACAAGGCTAGGTAGAGTTAAACACCTAACCCTAACTCCTCCAACACAAGGCTAGGTAGAGTTAAACACCTAACCCTAACTCCTCCAACACAAGGCTAGGTAGAGTTAGACACCTAACCCTAACTCCTCCAACACAAGGCTAGATAGAGTTAAACACCTAACCCTAACTCCTCCAACACAAGGCTAGGTAGAGTTAGACACCTAACCCTAACTCCTCCAACACAAGGTGAGGTAGAGTTAAAAACCTAAGCCTAACTCCTCCAACACAAGGCTAGGTAGAGTTAGACACCTAACCCTAACTCCTCCAACACAAGGCTAGGTAGAGTTAAACACCTAACCCTAACTACTCCAACACAAGGCTAGGTAGAGTTAGACACCTAACCCTAACTCCTCCAACACAAGGCTAGGTAGAGTTAAACATCTAACCCCTCCAACACAAGGGTAGGTAGAGTTAAACACCTAACCCTAACTCCTCCAACACAAGGCTAGGTAGAGTTAGACACCTAACCCTAAATCCTCCAACACAAGGCTAGGTAGAGTTAGACACCTAACCCTAACTCCTCCAACACAAGGTGAGGTAGAGTTAAACACCTAACCCTAACTCCTCCAACACAAGGCTAGGTAGAGTTAAACACCTAACCCTAACTCCTCCAACACAAGGTGAGGTAGAGTTAGACACCTAACCCTAACTCCCCCAACACAAGGCTAGGTAGAGTTAAACACCTAACCCTAACTCCTCCAACACAAGGTGAGGTAGAGTTAGACACCTAACCCTAACGCCCCCAACACAAGACTAGGTAGAGTTAAACACCTAACCCTAACTCCTCCAACACAAGGCTAGGTAGAGTTAGACACCTAACCCTAACTCCTCCAACACAAGGTGAGGTAGAGTTAGACACCTAACCCTAACTCCCCCAACACAAGGCTAGGTAGAGTTAAACACCTAACCCTAACTCCTCCAACACAAGGTGAGGTAGAGTTAAGCACCTAACCCTAACTCCTCCAACACAAGGCTAGGTAGAGTTAGACACCTAACCCTAACTCCTCCAACACAAGGTGAGGTAGAGCTAAACACCTAACCCTAACTCCTCCAACATAAGGCTAGGTAGAGTTAGACACCTAACCCTAACTCCTCCAACACAAGGCTAGGTAGAGTTAGACACCTAACCCTAACTCCTCCAACACAAGGTGAGGTAGAGTTAAACACCTAACCCTAACTCCTCCAGCACAAGGCTAGGTAGAGTTAGACACCTAACCCTAACTCCTCCAACACAAGGTGAGGTAGAGTTAAACACCTAAGCCTAACTCCTCCAACACAAGGCTAGGTAGAGTTAAACACCTAACCCTAACTCCTCCAACACAAGGCTAGGTAGAGTTAAACACCTAACCCTAACTCCTCCAACACAAGGCTAGTTAGAGTTAAACACCTAACCCTAACTCCTCCAACACAAGGCTAGGTAGAGTTAAACACCTAACCCTAACTCCTCCAACACAAGGCTAGGTAGAGTTAGACACCTAACCCTAACTCCTCCAACACAAGGTGAGGTAGAGTTAAACACCTAACCCTAACTCCTCCAACACAAGGCTAGGTAGAGTTAGACACCTAACCCTAACTCCTCCAACACAAGGCTAGGTAGAGTTAAACACCTAACCCTAACTCCTCCAACACAAGGCTAGGTAGAGTTAAACACCTAACCCTAACTCCTCCAACACAAGGCTAGGTAGAGTTAAACACCTAAACCTAACTCCTCCAACACAAGGCTAGGTAGAGTTAAACACCTAACCCTAACTCCTCCAACACAAGGCTAGGTAGAGTTAAACACCTAACCCTTACTCCTCCAACACAAGGCTAGGTAGAGTTAAACACCTAACTCTAATTCCTCCAACACAAGGTGGGGTAGAGTTAAACACCTAACCCTAACTCCTCCAACACAAGGCTAGGTAGAGCTAAACACCTAACCCTAACTCCTCCAACACAAGGCTAGGTAGAGTTAAACACCTAACCCTAACTCCTCCAACACAAGGTGAGGTAGAGCTAAACACCTAACCCTAACTCCTCCAACACAAGGCTAGGTAGAGTTAGACACCTAACCCTAACTCCTCCAACACAAGGTGAGGTAGAGTTAAACACCTAACCCTAACTCCTCCAACACAAGGCTAGGTAGAGTTAAACACCTAACCATAACTCCTCCAACACAAGGCTAGGTAGAGTTAAACACCTAATCCTAACTCCTCCAACACAAGGTGAGGTAGAGTTAAACACCTAACCCTAGCTCCTGCAACACAAGGTGAGGTAGAGTTAGACACCTAACCCTAACTCCTCCAACACAAGGTGAGGTAGAGTTAGACATCTAACCCTAACTCCTCCAACACAAGGTGAGGTAGATTTAAACACCTAACCCTAACTCCTCCAACATAAGGCTAGGTAGAGTTAGACACCTAACCCTAACTCCTCCAACACAAGGCTAGGTAGAGTTAAACACCTAACCCTAACTACTCCAACACAAGGCTAGGTAGAGTTAGACACCTAACCCTAACTCCTCCAACACAAGGCTAGGTAGAGTTAAACACCTAACCCTAACTCCTCCAACACAAGGCTAGGTAGAGTTAAACACCTAACCCTAACTCCTCCAACACAAGGCTAGGTAGAGTTAAACACCTAACCCTAACTCCTCCAACACAAGGCTAGGTAGAGTTAAACACCTAACCCTAACTCCTCCAACACAAGGCTAGATAGAGTTAAACACCTAACCCTAACTCCTCCAACACAAGGCTAGGTAGAGTTAAACACCTAACCCTAACTCCTCCAACACAAGGCTAGGTAGAGTTAAACACCTAACCCTAACTCCTCCAACACAAGGCTAGGTAGAGTTAAACACCTAACCCTAACTCCTCCAACACAAGGCTAGGTAGAGTTAAACACCTAAACCTAACTCCTCCAACACAAGGCTAGGTAGAGTTAAACACCTAACCCTAACTCCTCCAACACAAGGCTAGGTAGAGTTAAACACCTAACCCTTACTCCTCCAACACAAGGCTAGGTAGAGTTAAACACCTAACTCTAACTCCTCCAACACAAGGTGGGGTAGAGTTAAACACCTAACCCTAACTCCTCCAACACAAGGCTAGGTAGAGTTAAACACCTAACCCTAACTCCTCCAACACAAGGCTAGGTAGAGTTAAACACCTAACCCTAACTCCTCCAACACAAGGTGAGGTAGAGCTAAACACCTAACCCTAACTCCTCCAACACAAGGCTAGGTAGAGTTAGACACCTAACCCTAACTCCTCCAACACAAGGTGAGGTAGAGTTAAACACCTAACCCTAACTCCTCCAACACAAGGCTAGGTAGAGTTAAACACCTAATCCTAACTCCTCCAACACAAGGTGAGGTAGAGTTAAACACCTAACCCTAGCTCCTGCAACACAAGGTGAGGTAGAGTTAGACACCTAACCCTAACTCCTCCAACACAAGGTGAGGTAGAGTTAGACATCTAACCCTAATTCCTCCAACACAAGGTGAGGTAGAGTTAAACACCTAACCCTAACTCCTCCAACATAAGGCTAGGTAGAGTTAGACACCTAACCCTAACTCCTCCAACACAAGGCTAGGTAGAGTTAAACACCTAACCCTAACTACTCCAACACAAGGCTAGGTAGAGTTAGACACCTAACCCTAACTCCTCCAACACAAGGCTAGGTAGAGTTAAACACCTAACCCTAACTCCTCCAACACAAGGCTAGGTAGAGTTAAACACCTAACCCTAACTCCTCCAACACAAGGCTAGGTAGAGTTAAACACCTAACCCTAACTCCTCCAACACAAGGCTAGGTAGAGTTAAACACCTAACCCTAACTCCTCCAACACAAGGCTAGATAGAGTTAAACACCTAACCCTAACTCCTCCAACACAAGGCTAGGTAGAGTTAAACACCTAACCCTAACTCCTCCAACACAAGGCTAGGTAGAGTTAAACACCTAACCCTAACTCCTCCAACACAAGGCTAGGTAGAGTTAAACACCTAACCCTAACTCCTCCAACACAAGGCTAGGTAGAGTTAAACACCTAACCCTAACTCCTCCAACACAAGGCTAGGTAGAGTTAGACACCTAACCCTAACTCCTCCAACACAAGGCTAGATAGAGTTAAACACCTAACCCTAACTCCTCCAACACAAGGCTAGGTAGAGTTAGACACCTAACCCTAACTCCTCCAACACAAAGTGAGGTAGAGTTAAACACCTAAGCCTAACTCCTCCAACACAAGGCTAGGTAGAGTTAGACACCTAACCCTAACTCCTCCAACACAAGGCTAGGTAGAGTTAAACACCTAACCCTAACTAATCCAACACAAGGCTAGGTAGAGTTAGACAGCTAACCCTAACTCCTCCAACATAAGGCTAGGTAGAGTTAAACACCTAACCCTAACTCCTCCAACACAAGGCGAGGTAGAGTTAAACACCTAACCCTAACTCCTCCAACACAAGGTGAGGTAGAGTTAAACACCTAACCCTAACTCCTCCAACACAAGGTGAGGTAGAGTTAGACACCTAACCCTAACTCCTCCAACACAAGGCGAGGTAGAGTTAAACACCTAACCCTAACTCCTCCAACACAAGGCTAGGTAGAGTTAAACACCTAACCCTAACTCCTCCAACACAAGGTGAGGTAGAGTTAGACACCTAACCCTAACTCCTCCAACACAAGGCGAGGTAGAGTTAAACACCTAACCCTAACTCCTCCAACACAAGGCTAGATAGAGTTAGCTACCTAACCCTAACTCCTCCAACACAAGGCTAGGTAGATTTAAACACCTAACCCTAACTCCTCCAACACAAGGCGAGGTAGAGTTAAACACCTAACCCTAACTCCTCCAACACAAGGCGAGGTAGAGTTAGACACCTAACCCTAACTCCTCCAACACAAGGCAAGGTAGAGTTAAACACCTAACCCTAACTCCTCCAACACAAGACTAGGTAGAGTTAAACACCTAACCCTAACTCCTCCAACACAAGGCGAGGTAGAGTTAAACACCTAACCCTAACTCCTCCAACACAAGGCTAGATAGAGTTAAACACCTAACCCTAACTCCTCCAACACAAGGCTAGGTAGAGTTAAACACCTAACCCTAACTCCTCCAACACAAGGCTAGGTAGAGTTAAACACCTAACCCTAACTCCTCCAACACAAGGCTAGGTAGAGTTAAACACCTAACCCTAACTCCTCCAACACAAGGCTAGGTAGAGTTAAACACCTAACCCTAACTCCTCCAACACAAGGCTAGGTAGAGTTAGACACCTAACCCTAACTCCTCCAACACAAGGCTAGATAGAGTTAAACACCTAACCCTAACTCCTCCAACACAAGGCTAGGTAGAGTTAGACACCTAACCCTAACTCCTCCAACACCAGGTGAGGTAGAGTTAAACACCTAAGCCTAACTCCTCCAACACAAGGTGAGGTAGAGTTAGACACCTAACCCTAACTCCTCCAACACAAGGCTAGGTAGAGTTAAACACCTAACCCTAACTACTCCAACACAAGGCTAGGTAGAGTTAGACACCTAACCCTAACTCCTCCAACACAAGGCTAGGTAGAGTTAAACACCTAACCCCTCCAACACAAGGGTAGGTAGAGTTAAACACCTAACCCTAACTCCTCCATAACAAGGCTAGGTAGAGTTAGACACCTAACCCTAAGTCCTCCAACACAAGGCTAGGTAGAGTTAGACACCTACCCTAACTCCTCCAACACAAGGTGAGGTAGAGTTAAACACCTAACCCTAACTCCTCCAACACAAGGCTAGGTAGAGTTAAACACCTAACCCTAACTCCTCCAACACAAGGTGAGGTAGAGTTAGACACCTAACCCTAACGCCCCCAACACAAGGCTAGGTAGAGTTAAACACCTAACCCTAACTCCTCCAACACAAGGCTAGGTAGAGTTAGACACCTAACCCTAACTCCTCCAACACAAGGTGAGGTAGAGTTAGACACCTAACCCTAACTCCCCCAACACAAGGCTAGGTAGAGTTAAACACCTAACCCTAACTCCTCCAACACAAGGTGAGGTAGAGTTAAACACCTAACCCTAACTCCTCCAACACAAGGCTAGGTAGAGTTAGACACCTAACCCTAACTCCTCCAACACAAGGTGAGGTAGAGTTAGACACCTAACCCTAACTCCTCCAACACAAGGCTAGGTAGAGTTAAACACCTAACCCTAACTACTCCAACACAAGGCTAGGTAGAGTTAGAAACCTCACCCTAACTCCTCCAACACAAGGCTAGGTAGAGTTAAACACCTAACCCTAACTCCTCCAACACAAGGCTAGATAGAGTTAAACACCTAACCCTAACTCCTCCAACACAAGGCTAGGTAGAGTTAAACACCTAACCCTAACTCCTCCAACACAAGGCTAGGTAGAGTTAAACACCTAACCCTAACTCCTCCAACACAAGGCTAGGTAGAGTTAGACACCTAACCCTAACTCCTCCAACACAAGGCTAGATAGAGTTAAACACCTAACCCTAACTCCTCCAACACAAGGCTAGGTAGAGTTAAACACCTAACCCTAACTCCTCAAACACAAGGCTAGGTAGAGTTAAACACCTAACCCTAACTCCTCCAACACAAGGCTAGGTAGAGTTAAACACCTAACCCTAACTCCTCCAACACAAGGCTAGGTAGAGTTAAACACCTAACCCTAACTCCTCCAACACAAGGCTAGGTAGAGTTAGACACCTAACCCTAACTCCTCCAACACAAGGCTAGATAGAGTTAAACACCTAACCCTAACTCCTCCAACACAAGGCTAGGTAGAGTTAGACACCTAACCCTAACTCCTCCAACACAAGGCTAGGTAGAGTTAAACACCTAACCCTAACTACTCCAACACAAGGCTAGGTAGAGTTAGACACCTAACCCTAACTCCTCCAACACAAGGCTAGGTAGAGTTAAACACCTAACCCCTCCAACACAAGTGTAGGTAGAGTTAAACACCTAACCCTAACTCCTCCAACACAAGGCTAGGTAGAGTTAAACACCTAACCCTAACTCCTCCAACACAAGGCTAGGTAGAGTTAAACACCTAACCCTAACTCCTCCAACACAAGGCTAGGTAGAGTTAGACACCTAACCCTAACTCCTCCAACACAAGGCTAGATAGAGTTAAACACCTAACCCTAACTCCTCCAACACAAGGCTAGGTAGAGTTAAACACCTAACCCTAACTCCTCCAACACAAGGTGAGGTAGAGTTAAACACCTACCCCTAACTCCTCCAACACAAGGCTAGGTAGAGTTAGACACCTAACCCTAAATCATCCAACACAAGGCTAGGTAGAGTTAGACACCTAACCCTAACTCCTCCAACACAAGGTGAGGTAGAGTTAAACACCTAACCCTAACTCCTCCAACACAAGGCTAGGTAGAGTTAAACACCTAACCCTAACTCCTCCAACACAAGGTGAGGTAGAGTTAGACACCTAACCCTAACTCCCCCAACACAAGGCTAGGTAGAGTTAAACACCTAACCCTAACTCCTCCAACACAAGGTGAGGTAGAGTTAGACACCTAACCCTAACTCCCCCAACACAAGGCTAGGTAGAGTTAAACACCTAACCCTAACTCCTCCAACACAAGGCTAGGTAGAGTTAGACACCTAACCCTAACTCCTCCAACACAAGGTGAGGTAGAGTTAGACACCTAACCCTAACTCCCCCAACACAAGGCTAGGTAGAGTTAAACACCTAACCCTAACTCCTCCAACACAAGGTGAGGTAGAGTTAAACACCTATCCCTAACTCCTCCAACACAAGGCTAGGTAGAGTTAGACACCTAACCCTAACTCCTCCAACACAAGGTGAGGTAGAGTTAAACACCTAACCCTAACTCCTCCAACATAAGGCTAGGTAGAGTTAGACACCTAACCCTAACTCCTCCAACACAAGGCTAGGTAGAGTTAAACACCTAACACTAACTACTCCAACACAAGGCTAGGTAGAGTTAGACACCTAACCCTAACTCCTCCAACACAAGGCTAGGTAGAGTTAAACACCTAACCCCTCCAACACAAGGGTAGGTAGAGTTAAACACCTAACCCTAACTCCTCCAACACAAGGCTAGGTAGAGTTAAACACCTAACCCTAACTCCTCCAACACAAGGCTAGGTAGAGTTAAACACCTAACCCTAACTCCTCCAACACAAGGCTAGGTAGAGTTAGACACGTAACCCTAACTCCTCCAACACAAGGCTAGATAGAGTTAAACACCTAACCCTAACTCCTCCAACACAAGGCTAGGTAGAGTTAAACACCTAACCCTAACTCCTCCAACACAAGGTGAGGTAGAGTTAAACACCTACCCCTAACTCCTCCAACACAAGGCTAGGTAGAGTTAGACACCTAACCCTAAATCCTCCAACACAAGGCTAGGTAGAGTTAGACACCTAACCCTAACTCCTCCAACACAAGGTGAGGTAGAGTTAAACACCTAACCCTAACTCCTCCAACACAAGGCTAGGTAGAGTTAAACACCTAACCCTAACTCCTCCAACACAAGGTGAGGTAGAGTTAGACACCTACCCCTAACTCCCCCAACACAAGGCTAGGTAGAGTTAAACACCTAACCCTAACTCCTCCAAAACAAGGTGAGGTAGAGTTAGACACCTAACCCTAACGCCCCCAACACAAGGCTAGGTAGAGTTAAACACCTAACCCTAACTCCTCCAACACAAGGCTAGGTAGAGTTAGACACCTAACCCTAACTCCTCCAACACAAGGTGAGGTAGAGTTAGACACCTAACCCTAACTCCCCCAACACAAGGCTAGGTAGAGTTAAACACCTAACCCTAACTCCTCCAACACAAGGTGAGGTAGAGTTAAACACCTAACCCTAACTCCTCCAACACAAGGCTAGGTAGAGTTAGACACCTAACCCTAACTCCTCCAACACAAGGTGAGGTAGAGTTAAACACCTAACCCTAACTCCTCCAACATAAGGCTAGGTAGAGTTAGACACCTAACCCTAACTCCTCCAACACAAGGCTAGGTAGAGTTAAACACCTAACCCTAACTACTCCAACACAAGGCTAGGTAGAGTTAGACACCTAACCCTAACTCCTCCAACACAAGGCTAGGTAGAGTTAAACACCTAACCCTAACTCCTCCAACACAAGGCTAGGTAGAGTTAAACACCTAACCCTAACTCCTCCAACACAAGGCTAGGTAGAGTTAAACACCTAACCCTAACTCCTCCAACACAAGGCTAGGTAGAGTTAAACACCTAACCCTAACTCCTCCAACACAAGGCTAGGTAGAGTTAGAAACCTAACCCTAACTCCTCCAACACAAGGCTAGATAGAGTTAAACACCTAACCCTAACTCCTCCAACACAAGGCTAGGTAGAGTTAAACACCTAACCCTAACTCCTCCAACACAAGGCTAGGTAGAGTTAAACACCTAACCCTAACTCCTCCAACACAAGGCTAGGTAGAGTTAAACACCTAACCCTAACTCCTCCAACACAAGGCTAGGTAGAGTTAAACACCTAACCCTAACTCCTCCAACACAAGGCTAGGTAGAGTTAGACACCTAACCCTAACTCCTCCAACACAAGGCTAGATAGAGTTAAACACCTAACCCTAACTCCTCCAACACAAGGCTAGGTAGAGTTAGACACCTAACCCTAACTCCTCCAACACAAGGTGAGGTAGAGTTAAACACCTAAGCCTAACTCCTCCAACACAAGGCTAGGTAGAGTTAGACACCTAACCCTAACTCCTCCAACACAAGGCTAGGTAGAGTTAAACACCTAACCCTAACTACTCCAACACAAGGCTAGGTAGAGTTAGACACCTAACCCTAACTCCTCCAACACAAGGCTAGGTAGAGTTAAACACCTAACCCCTCCAACACAAGGGTAGGTAGAGTTAAACACCTAACCCTAACTCCTCCAACACAAGGCTAGGTAGAGTTAAACACCTAACCCTACCTCCTCCAACAAAAGGCTAGGTAGAGTTAAACACCTAACCCTAACTCCTCCAACACAAGGCTAGGTAGAGTTAGACACCTAACCCTAACATCTCCAACACAAGGCTAGATAGAGTTAAACACCTAACCCTAACTCCTCCAACACAAGGCTAGGTAGAGTTAAACACCTAACCCTAACTCCTCCAACACAAGGTGAGGTAGAGTTAAACACCTACCCCTAACTCCTCCAACACAAGGCTAGGTAGAGTTAGACAACTAACCCTAAATCCTCCAACACAAGGCTAGGTAGAGTTAGACACCTAACCCTAACTCCTCCAACACAAGGTGAGGTAGAGTTAAACACCTAACCCTAACTCCTCCAACACAAGGCTAGGTAGAGTTAAACACCTAACCCTAACTCCTCCAACACAAGGTGAGGTAGAGTTAGACACCTAACCCTAACTCCCCCAACACAAGGCTAGGTAGAGTTAAACACCTAACCCTAACTCCTCCAACACAAGGTGAGGTAGAGTTAGACACCTAACCCTAACTCCCCCAACACAAGGCTAGGTAGAGTTAAACACCTAACCCTAACTCCTCCAACACAAGGCTAGGTAGAGTTAGACACCTAACCCTAACTCCTCCAACACAAGGTGAGGTAGAGTTAGACACCTAACCCTAACTCCCCCAACACAAGGCTAGGTAGAGTTAAACACCTAACCCTAACTCCTCCAACACAAGGTGAGGTAGAGTTAAACACCCAACCCTAACTCCTCCAACACAAGGCTAGGTAGAGCTAGACACCTAACCCTAACTCCTCCAACACAAGGTGAGGTAGAGTTAAACACCTAACCCTAACTCCTCCAACATAAGGCTAGGTAGAGTTAGACACCTAACCCTAACTCCTCCAACACAAGGCTAGGTAGAGTTAAACACCTAACCCTAACTACTCCAACACAAGGCTAGGTAGAGTTAGACACCTAACCCTAACTCCTCCAACACAAGGCTAGGTAGAGTTAAACACCTAACCCTAACTCCTCCAACACAAGGCTAGGTAGAGTTAAACACCTAACCCTAACTCCTCCAACACAAGGCTAGGTAGAGTTAAACACCTAACCCTAACTCCTCCAACACAAGGCTAGGTAGAGTTAAACACCTAACCCTAACTCCTCCAACACAAGGCTAGGTAGAGTTAGACACCTAACCCTAACTCCTCCAACACAAGGCTAGATAGAGCTAAACACCCAACCCTAACTCCTCCAACACAAGGCTAGGTAGAGTTAAACACCTAACCCTAACTCCTCCAACACAAGGTGAGGTAGAGTTAAACACCTAACCCTAACTCCTCCAACACAAGGCTAGGTAGAGTTAAACACCTACCCCTAACTCCTCCAACACAAGGCTAGGTAGAGTTAGACACCTAACCCTAAATCCTCCAACACAAGGCTAGGTAGAGTTAAACACCTAACCCTAACTCCTCCAACACAAGGCTAGGTAGAGTTAGACACCTAACCCTAACTCCTCCAACACAAGGCTAGATAGAGTTAAACACCTAACCCTAACTCCTCCAACACAAGGCTAGGTAGAGTTAGACACCTAACCCTAACTCCTCCAACACAAGGTGAGGTAGAGTTAAACACCTAACCCTAACTCCTCCAACACAAGGCTAGGTAGAGTTAGACACCTAACCCTAACTCCTCCAACACAAGGTGAGGTAGAGTTAAACACCTAACCCTAACTCCTCCAACATAAGGCTAGGTAGAGTTAGACACCTAACCCTAACTCCTCCAACACAAGGCTAGGTAGAGTTAAACACCTAACCCTAACTCCCCCAACACAAGGCTAGGTAGAGTTAAACACCTAACCCTAACTCCTCCAACACAAGGTGAGGTAGAGTTAGACACCTAACCCTAACGCCCCCAACACAAGGCTAGGTAGAGTTAAACACCTAACCCTAACTCCTCCAACACAAGGCTAGGTAGAGTTAGACACCTAACCCTAACTCCTCCAACACAAGGTGAGGTAGAGTTAGACACCTAACCCTAACTCCCCCAACACAAGGCTAGGTAGAGTTAAACACCTAACCCTAACTCCTCCAACACAAGGTGAGGTAGAGTTAAACACCTAACCCTAACTCCTCCAACACAAGGCTAGGTAGAGTTAGACACCTAACCCTAACTCCTCCAACACAAGGTGAGGTAGAGTTAAACACCTAACCCTAACTCCTCCAACATAAGGCTAGGTAGAGTTAGACACCTAACCCTAACTCCTCCAACACAAGGCTAGGTAGAGTTAAACACCTAACCCTAACTACTCCAACACAAGGCTAGGTAGAGTTAGACACCTAACCCTAACTCCTCCAACACAAGGCTAGGTAGAGTTAAACACCTAACCCTAACTCCTCCAACACAAGGCTAGGTAGAGTTAAACACCTAACCCTAACTCCTCCAACACAAGGCTAGGTAGAGTTAAACACCTAACCCTAACTCCTCCAACACAAGGCTAGGTAGAGTTAAACACCTAACCCTAACTCCTCCAACACAAGGCTAGGTAGAGTTAAACACCTAACCCTAACTCCTCCAACACAAGGCTAGGTAGAGTTAGACACCTAACCCTAACTCCTCCAACACAAGGCTAGATAGAGTTAAACACCTAACCCTAACTCCTCCAACACAAGGCTAGGTAGAGTTAGACACCTAACCCTAACTCCTCCAACACAAGGTGAGGTAGAGTTAAACACCTAAGCCTAACTCCTCCAACACAAGGCTAGGTAGAGTTAACCACCTAACCCTAACTACTCCAACACAAGGCTAGGTAGAGTTAGACACCTAACCCTAACTCCTCCAACACAAGGCTAGGTAGAGTTAAACACCTAACCCCTCCAACACAAGGGTAGGTAGAGTTAAACACCTAACCCTAACTCCTCCAACACAAGGCTAGGTAGAGTTAAACACCTAACCCTAACTCCTCCAACACAAGGCTAGGTAGAGTTAAACACCTAACCCTAACTCCTCCAACACAAGGCTAGGTAGAGTTAGACACCTAACCCTAACTCCTCCAACACAAGGCTAGATAGAGTTAAACACCTAACCCTAACTCCTCCAACACAAGGCTAGGTAGAGTTAAACACCTAACCCTAACTCCTCCAACACAAGGTGAGGTAGAGTTAAACACCTACCCCTAACTCCTCCAACACAAGGCTAGGTAGAGTTAGACACCTAACCCTAAATCCTCCAACACAAGGCTAGGTAGAGTTAGACACCTAACCCTAACTCCTCCAACACAAGGTGAGGTAGAGTTAAACACCTAACCCTAACTCCTCCAACACAAGGCTAGGTAGAGTTAAACACCTAAGCCTAACTCCTCCAACACAAGGTGAGGTAGAGTTAGACACCTAACCCTAACTCCCCCAACACAAGGCTAGGTAGAGTTAAACACCTAACCCTAACTCCTCCAACACAAGGTGAGGTAGAGTTAGACACCCAACCCTAACTCCCCCAACACAAGGCTAGGTAGAGTTAAACACCTAACCCTAACTCCTCCAACACAAGGCTAGGTAGAGTTAGACACCTAACCCTAACTCCTCCAACACAAGGTGAGGTAGAGTTAGACACCTAACCCTAACTCCCCCAACACAAGGCTAGGTAGAGTTAAACACCTAACCCTAACTCCTCCAACACAAGGTGAGGTAGAGTTAAACACCTAACCCTAACTCCTCCAACACAAGGCTAGGTAGAGTTAGACACCTAACCCTAACTCCTCCAACACAAGGTGAGGTAAAGTTAAACACCTAACCCTAACTCCTCCAACATAAGGCTAGGTAGAGTTAGACACCTAACCCTAACTCCTCCAACACAAGGCTAGGTAGAGTTAAACACCTAACCCTAACTACTCCAACACAAGGCTAGATAGAGCTAAACACCTAACCCTAACTCCTCCAACACAAGGCTAGGTAGAGTTAAACACCTAACCCTAACTCCTCCAACACAAGGCTAGGTAGAGTTAAACACCTAACCCTAACTCCTCCAACACAAGGCTAGGTAGAGTTAAACACCTAACCCTAACTCCTCCAACACAAGGCTAGGTAGAGTTAAACACCTAACCCTAACTCCTCCAACACAAGGCTAGGTAGAGTTAGACACCTAACCCTAACTCCTCCAACACAAGGCTAGATAGAGCTAAACACCTAACCCTAACTCCTCCAACACAAGGCTAGGTAGAGTTAAACACCTAACCCTAACTCCTCCAACACAAGGTGAGGTAGAGTTAAACATCTAACCCTAACTCCTCCAACACAAGGCTAGGTAGAGTTAAACACCTACCCCTAACTCCTCCAACACAAGGCTAGGTAGAGTTAGACACCTAACCCTAAATCCTCCAACACAAGGCTAGGTAGAGTTAAACACCTAACCCTAACTCCTCCAACACAAGGCTAGGTAGAGTTAAACACCTAACCCTAACTCCTCCAACACAAGGCTAGGTAGAGTTAGACACCTAACCCTAACTCCTCCAACACAAGGCTAGACAGAGTTAAACACCTAACCCTAACTCCTCCAACACAAGGCTAGGTAGAGTTAAACACCTAACCCTAACTCCTCCAACACAAGGTGAGGTAGAGTTAAACACCTAACCCTAACTCCTCCAACACAAGGCTAGGTAGAGTTAAACACCTACCCCTAACTCCTCCAACACAAGGCTAGGTAGAGTTAGACACCTAACCCTAAATCCTCCAACACAAGGCTAGGTAGAGTTAAACACCTAACCCTAACTCCTCCAACACAAGGCTAGGTAGAGTTAGACACCTAACCCTAACTCCTCCAACACAAGGTGAGGTAGAGTTAAACACCTAACCCTAACTCCTCCAACACAAGGCTAGGTAGAGTTAAACACCTAACCCTAACTCCTCCAACACAAGGTGAAGTAGAGTTAAACACCTAACCCTAACTCCCGCAACACAAGGCTAGGTAGAGTTAAACACCTAAGCCTAACTCCTCCAACACAAGGTGAGGTAGAGTTAAACACCTAACCCTAACTCCTCCAACACAAGGCTAGGTAGAGTTAGACACCTAACCCTAACTCCTCCAACACAAGGTGAGGTAGAGTTAAACACCTAACCCTAACTCCTCCAACACAAGGCTAGGTAGAGTTAGACACCTAACCCTAACTCCTCCAACACAAGGCTAGGTAGAGTTAAACACCTAACCCTAACTACTCCAACACAAGGCTAGGTAGAGTTAGACACCTAACCCTAACTCCTCCAACACAAGGCTAGGTAGAGTTAAACACCTAACCCCTCCAACACAAGGGTAGGTAGAGTTAAACACCTAACCCTAACTCCTCCAACACAAGGCTAGGTAGAGTTAAACACCTAACCCTAACTCCTCCAACACAAGGCTAGGTAGAGTTAAACACCTAACCCTAACTCCTCCAACACAAGGCTAGGTAGAGTTAGACACGTAACCCTAACTCCTCCAACACAAGGCTAGATAGAGTTAAACACCTAACCCTAACTCCTCCAACACAAGTCTAGGTAGAGTTAAACACCTAACCCTAACTCCTCCAACACAAGGTGAGGTAGAGTTAAACACCTACCCCTAACTCCTCCAACACAAGGCTAGGTAGAGTTAGACACCTAACCCTAAATCCTCCAACACAAGGCTAGGTAGAGTTAGACACCTAACCCTAACTCCTCCAACACAAGGTGAGGTAGAGTTAAACACCTAACCCTAACTCCTCCAACACAAGGCTAGGTAGAGTTAAACACCTAACCCTAACTCCTCCAACACAAGGTGAGGTAGAGTTAGACACCTAACCCTAACTCCCCCAACACAAGGCTAGGTAGAGTTAAACACCTAACCCTAACTCCTCCAACACAAGGTGAGGTAGAGTTAGACACCTAACCCTAACGCCCCCAACACAAGGCTAGGTAGAGTTAAACACCTAACCCTACCTCCTCCAACACAAGGCTAGGTAGAGTTAGACACCTAACCCTAACTCCTCCAACACAAGGTGAGGTAGAGTTAAACACCTAACCCTAACTCCCCCAACACAAGGCTAGGTAGAGTTAAACACCTAACCCTAACTCCTCCAACACAAGGTGAGGTAGAGTTAAACACCTAACCCTAACTCCTCCAACACAAGGCTAGGTAGAGTTAGACACCTAACCCTAACTCCTCCAACACAAGGTGAGGTAGAGTTAAACACCTAACCCTAACTCCTCCAACATAAGGCTAGGTAGAGTTAGACACCTAACCCTAACTCCTCCAACACAAGGCTAGGTAGAGTTAAACACATAACCCTAACTACTCCAACACAAGGCTAGGTAGAGTTAGACACCTAACCCTAACTCCTCCAACACAAGGCTAGGTAGAGTTAAACACCTAACCCTAACTCCTCCAACACAAGGCTAGGTAGAGTTAAACACCTAACCCTAACTCCTCCAACACAAGGCTAGGTAGAGTTAAACACCTAACCCTAACTCCTCCAACACAAGGCTAGGTAGAGTTAAACACCTAACCCTAACTCCTCCAACACAAGGCTAGGTAGAGTTAGACACCTAACCCTAACTCCTCCAACACAAGGCTAGATAGAGTTAAACACCTAACCCTAACTCCTCCAACACAAGGCTAGGTAGAGTTAAACACCTAACCCTAACTCCTCCAACACAAGGCTAGGTAGAGTTAAACACCTAACCCTAACTCCTCCAACACAAGGCTAGGTAGAGTTAAACACCTAACCCTAACTCCTCCAACACAAGGCTAGGTAGAGTTAGACACCTAACCCTAACTCCTCCAACACAAGGCTAGATAGAGTTAAACACCTAACCCTAACTCCTCCAACACAAGGCTAGGTAGAGTTAGACACCTAACCCTAACTCCTCCAACACAAGGTGAGGTAGAGTTAAACACCTAAGCCTAACTCCTCCAACACAAGGCTAGGTAGAGTTAGACACCTAACCCTAACTCCTCCAACACAAGGCTAGGTAGAGTTAAACACCTAACCCTAACTACTCCAACACAAGGCTAGGTAGAGTTAGACACCTAACCCTAACTCCTCCAACACAAGGCTAGGTAGAGTTAAACACCTAACCCCTCCAACACAAGGGTAGGTAGAGTTAAACACCTAACCCTAACTCCTCCAACACAAGGCTAGGTAGAGTTAAACACCTAACCCTAACTCCTCCAACACAAGGCTAGGTAGAGTTAAACACCTAACCCTAACTCCTCCAACACAAGGCTAGGTAGAGTTAGACACCTAACCCTAACTCCTCCAACACAAGGCTAGATAGAGTTAAACACCTAACCCTAACTCCTCCAACACAAGGCTAGGTAGAGTTAAACACCTAACCCTAACTCCTCCAACACAAGGTGAGGTAGAGTTAAACACCTACCCCTAACTCCTCCAACACAAGGCTAGGTAGAGTTAGACACCTAACACTAAATCCTCCAACACAAGGCTAGGTAGAGTTAGACACCTAACCCTAACTCCTCCAACACAAGGTGAGGTAGAGTTAAACACCTAACCCTAACTCCTCCAACACAAGGCTAGGTAGAGTTAAACACCTAACCCTAACTCCTCCAACACAAGGTGAGGTAGAGTTAGACACCTAACCCTAACTCCCCCAACACAAGGCTAGGTAGAGTTAAACACCTAACCCTAACTCCTCCAACACAAGGTGAGGTAGAGTTAAACACCTAACCCTAACTCCTCCAACACAAGGCTAGGTAGAGTTAGACACCTAACCCTAACTCCTCCAACACAAGGTGAGGTAGAGTTAAACACCTAACCCTAACTCCTCCAACACAAGGCTAGGTAGAGTTAGACACCTAACCCTAACTCCTCCAGCACAAGGCTAGGTAGAGTTAAACACCTAACCCTAACTACTCCAACACAAGGCTAGGTAGAGTTAGACACCTAACCCTAACTCCTCCAACACAAGGCTAGGTAGAGTTAAACACCTAACCCTAACTCCTCCAACACAAGGCTAGGTAGAGTTAAACACCTAACCCTAACTCCTCCAACACAAGGCTAGGTAGAGTTAAACACCTAACCCTAACTCCTCCAACACAAGGCTAGGTAGAGTTAAACACCTAACCCTAACTCCTCCAACACAAGGCTAGGTAGAGTTAGACACCTAACCCTAACTCCTCCAACACAAGGCTAGATAGAGCTAAACACCTAACCCTAACTCCTCCAACACAAGGCTAGGTAGAGTTAAACACCTAACCCTAACTCCTCCAACACAAGGTGAGGTAGAGTTAAACACCTAACTCTAACTCCTCCAACACAAGGCTAGGTAGAGTTAAACACCTACCCCTAACTCCTCCAACACAAGGCTAGGTAGAGTTAGACACCTAACCCTAAATCCTCCAACACAAGGCTAGGTAGAGTTAAACACCTAACCCTAACTCCTCCAACACAAGGCTAGGTAGAGTTAAACACCTAACCCTAACTCCTCCAACACAAGGCTAGGTAGAGTTAGACACCTAACCCTAACTCCTCCAACACAAGGCTAGATAGAGTTAAACACCTAACCCTAACTCCTCCAACACAAGGCTAGGTAGAGTTAAACACCTAACCCTAACTCCTCCAACACAAGGTGAGGTAGAGTTAAACACCTAACCCTAACTCCTCCAACACAAGGCTAGGTAGAGTTAAACACCTACCCCTAACTCCTCCAACACAAGGCTAGGTAGAGTTAGACACCTAACCCTAACTCCTCCAACACAAGGTGAGGTAGAGTTAAACACCTAACCCTAACTCCTCCAACACAAGGCTAGGTAGAGTTAGACACCTAACCCTAACTCCTCCAACACAAGGTGAGGTAGAGTTAAACACCTAACCCTAACTCCTCCAACATAAGGCTAGGTAGAGTTAGACACCTAACCCTAACTCCTCCAACACAAGGCTAGGTAGAGTTAAACACCTAACCCTAACTCCCCCAACACAAGGCTAGGTAGAGTTAAACACCTAACCCTAAATCCTCCAACACAAGGTGAGGTAGAGTTAGACACCTAACCCTAACGCCCCCAACACAAGGCTAGGTAGAGTTAAACACCTAACCCTAACTCCTCCAACACAAGGCTAGGTAGAGTTAGACACCTAACCCTAACTCCTCCAACACAAGGTGAGGTAGAGTTAGACACCTAACCCTAACTCCCCCAACACAAGGCTAGGTAGAGTTAAACACCTAACCCTAACTCCTCCAACACAAGGTGAGGTAGAGTTAAACACCTAACCCTAACTCCTCCAACACAAGGCTAGGTAGAGTTAGACACCTAACCCTAACTCCTCCAACACAAGGTGAGGTAGAGTTAAACACCTAACCCTAACTCCTCCAACATAAGGCTAGGTAGAGTTAGACACCTAACCCTAACTCATCCAACACAAGGCTAGGTAGAGTTAAACACCTAACCCTAACTACTCCAACACAAGGCTAGGTAGAGTTAGACACCTAACCCTAACTCCTCCAACACAAGGCTAGGTAGAGTTAAACACCTAACCCTAACTCCTCCAACACAAGGCTAGGTAGAGTTAAACACCTAACCCTAACTCCTCCAACACAAGGCTAGGTAGAGTTAAACACCTAACCCTAACTCCTCCAACACAAGGCTAGGTAGAGTTAAACACCTAACCCTAACTCCTCCAACACAAGGCTAGGTAGAGTTAGACACCTAACCCTAACTCCTCCAACACAAGGCTAGATAGAGTTAAACACCTAACCCTAACTCCTCCAACACAAGGCTAGGTAGAGTTAAACACCTAACCCTAACTCCTCCAACACAAGGCTAGGTAGAGTTAAACACCTAACCCTAACTCCTCCAACACAAGGCTAGGTAGAGTTAAACACCTAACCCTAACTCCTCCAACACAAGGCTAGGTAGAGTTAAACACCTAACCCTAACTCCTCCAACACAAGGCTAGGTAGAGTTAGACACCTAACCCTAACTCCTCCAACACAAGGCTAGATAGAGTTAAACACCTAACCCTAACTCCTCCAACACAAGGCTAGGTAGAGTTAGACACCTAACCATAACTCCTCCAACACAAGGTGAGGTAGAGTTAAACACCTAAGCCTAACTCCTCCAACACAAGGCTAGGTAGAGTTAGACACCTAACCCTAACTCCTCCAACACAAGGCTAGGTAGAGTTAAACACCTAACCCTAACTACTCCAACACAAGGCTAGGTAGAGTTAGACACCTAACCCTAACTCCTCCAACACAAGGCTAGGTAGAGTTAAACACCTAACCCCTCCAACACAAGGGTAGGTAGAGTTAAACACCTAACCCTAACTCCTCCAACACAAGGCTAGGTAGAGTTAAACACCTAACCCTAACTCCTCCAACACAAGGCTAGGTAGAGTTAAACACCTAACCCTAACTCCTCCAACACAAGGCTAGGTAGAGTTAGACACCTAACCCTAACTCCTCCAACACAAGGCTAGATAGAGTTAAACACCTAACCCTAACTCCTCCAACACAAGGCTAGGTAGAGTTAAACACCTAACCCTAACTCCTCCAACACAAGGTGAGGTAGAGTTAAACACCTACCCCTAACTCCTCCAACACAAGGCTAGGTAGAGTTAGACACCTAACCCTAAATCCTCCAACACAAGGCTAGGTAGAGTTAGACACCTAACCCTAACTCCTCCAACACAAGGTGAGGTAGAGTTAAACACCTAACCCTAACTCCTCCAACACAAGGTGAGGTAGAGTTAGACACCTAACCCTAACTCCTCCAACACAAGGCTAGGTAGAGTTAAACACCTAACCCTAACTCCTCCAACACAAGGTGAGGTAGAGTTAGACACCTAACCCTAACTCCCCCAACACAAGGCTAGGTAGAGTTAAACACCTAACCCTAACTCCTCCAACACAAGGCTAGGTAGAGTTAGACACCTAACCCTAACTCCTCCAACACAAGGTGAGGTAGAGTTAGACACCTAACCCTAACTCCCCCAACACAAGGCTAGGTAGAGTTAAACACCTAACCCTAACTCCTCCAACACAAGGTGAGGTAGAGTTAAACACCTAACCCTAACTCCTCCAACACAAGGCTAGGTAGAGTTAGACACCTAACCCTAACTCCTCCAACACAAGGTGAGGTAGAGTTAAACACCTAACCCTAACTCCTCCAACACAAGGCTAGGTAGAGTTAGACACCTAACCCTAACTCCCCCAACACAAGGCTAGGTAGAGTTAAACACCTAACCCTAACTCCTCCAACACAAGGTGAGGTAGAGTTAAACACCTAACCCTAACTCCTCCAACACAAGGCTAGGTAGAGTTAGACACCTAACCCTAACTCCTCCAACACAAGGTGAGGTAAAGTTAAACACCTAACCCTAACTCCTCCAACATAAGGCTAGGTAGAGTTAGACACCTAACCCTAACTCCTCCAACACAAGGCTAGGTAGAGTTAAACACCTAACCCTAACTACTCCAACACAAGGCTAGGTAGAGTTAGACACCTAACCCTAACTCCTCCAACACAAGGCTAGGTAGAGTTAAACACCTAACCCTAACTCCTCCAACACAAGGCTAGGTAGAGTTAGACACCTAACCCTAACGCCCCCAACACAAGGCTAGGTAGAGTTAAACACCTAACCCTAACTCCTCCAACACAAGGCTAGGTAGAGTTAGACACCTAACCCTAACTCCTCCAACACAAGGTGAGGTAGAGTTAGACACCTAACCCTAACGCCCCCAACACAAGGCTAGGTAGAGTTAAACACCTAACCCTAACTCCTCCAACACAAGGCTAGGTAGAGTTAGACACCTAACCCTAACTCCTCCAACACAAGGTGAGGTAGAGTTAGACACCTAACCCTAACTCCCCCAACACAAGGCTAGGTAGAGTTAAACACCTAACCCTAACTCCTCCAACACAAGGTGAGGTAGAGTTAAACACCTAACCCTAACTCCTCCAACACAAGGCTAGGTAGAGTTAGACACCTAACCCTAACTCCTCCAACACAAGGTGAGGTAGAGTTAAACACCTAACCCTAACTCCTCCAACATAAGGCTAGGTAGAGTTAGACACCTAACCCTAACTCATCCAACACAAGGCTAGGTAGAGTTAAACACCTAACCCTAACTACTCCAACACAAGGCTAGGTAGAGTTAGACACCTAACCCTAACTCCTCCAACACAAGGCTAGGTAGAGTTAAACACCTAACCCTAACTCCTCCAACACAAGGCTAGGTAGAGTTAAACACCTAACCCTAACTCCTCCAACACAAGGCTAGGTAGAGTTAAACACCTAACCCTAACTCCTCCAACACAAGGCTAGGTAGAGTTAAACACCTAACCCTAACTCCTCCAACACAAGGCTAGGTAGAGTTAGACACCTAACCCTAACTCCTCCAACACAAGGCTAGATAGAGTTAAACACCTAACCCTAACTCCTCCAACACAAGGCTAGGTAGAGTTAAACACCTAACCCTAACTCCTCCAACACAAGGCTAGGTAGAGTTAAACACCTAACCCTAACTCCTCCAACACAAGGCTAGGTAGAGTTAAACACCTAACCCTAACTCCTCCAACACAAGGCTAGGTAGAGTTAAACACCTAACCCTAACTCCTCCAACACAAGGCTAGGTAGAGTTAGACACCTAACCCTAACTCCTCCAACACAAGGCTAGATAGAGTTAAACACCTAACCCTAACTCCTCCAACACAAGGCTAGGTAGAGTTAGACACCTAACCATAACTCCTCCAACACAAGGTGAGGTAGAGTTAAACACCTAAGCCTAACTCCTCCAACACAAGGCTAGGTAGAGTTAGACACCTAACCCTAACTCCTCCAACACAAGGCTAGGTAGAGTTAAACACCTAACCCTAACTACTCCAACACAAGGCTAGGTAGAGTTAGACACCTAACCCTAACTCCTCCAACACAAGGCTAGGTAGAGTTAAACACCTAACCCCTCCAACACAAGGGTAGGTAGAGTTAAACACCTAACCCTAACTCCTCCAACACAAGGCTAGGTAGAGTTAAACACCTAACCCTAACTCCTCCAACACAAGGCTAGGTAGAGTTAAACACCTAACCCTAACTCCTCCAACACAAGGCTAGGTAGAGTTAGACACCTAACCCTAACTCCTCCAACACAAGGCTAGATAGAGTTAAACACCTAACCCTAACTCCTCCAACACAAGGCTAGGTAGAGTTAAACACCTAACCCTAACTCCTCCAACACAAGGTGAGGTAGAGTTAAACACCTACCCCTAACTCCTCCAACACAAGGCTAGGTAGAGTTAGACACCTAACCCTAAATCCTCCAACACAAGGCTAGGTAGAGTTAGACACCTAACCCTAACTCCTCCAACACAAGGTGAGGTAGAGTTAAACACCTAACCCTAACTCCTCCAACACAAGGTGAGGTAGAGTTAGACACCTAACCCTAACTCCTCCAACACAAGGCTAGGTAGAGTTAAACACCTAACCCTAACTCCTCCAACACAAGGTGAGGTAGAGTTAGACACCTAACCCTAACTCCCCCAACACAAGGCTAGGTAGAGTTAAACACCTAACCCTAACTCCTCCAACACAAGGCTAGGTAGAGTTAGACACCTAACCCTAACTCCTCCAACACAAGGTGAGGTAGAGTTAGACACCTAACCCTAACTCCCCCAACACAAGGCTAGGTAGAGTTAAACACCTAACCCTAACTCCTCCAACACAAGGTGAGGTAGAGTTAAACACCTAACCCTAACTCCTCCAACACAAGGCTAGGTAGAGTTAGACACCTAACCCTAACTCCTCCAACACAAGGTGAGGTAGAGTTAAACACCTAACCCTAACTCCTCCAACACAAGGCTAGGTAGAGTTAGACACCTAACCCTAACTCCCCCAACACAAGGCTAGGTAGAGTTAAACACCTAACCCTAACTCCTCCAACACAAGGTGAGGTAGAGTTAAACACCTAACCCTAACTCCTCCAACACAAGGCTAGGTAGAGTTAGACACCTAACCCTAACTCCTCCAACACAAGGTGAGGTAAAGTTAAACACCTAACCCTAACTCCTCCAACATAAGGCTAGGTAGAGTTAGACACCTAACCCTAACTCCTCCAACACAAGGCTAGGTAGAGTTAAACACCTAACCCTAACTACTCCAACACAAGGCTAGGTAGAGTTAGACACCTAACCCTAACTCCTCCAACACAAGGCTAGGTAGAGTTAAACACCTAACCCTAACTCCTCCAACACAAGGCTAGGTAGAGTTAGACACCTAACCCTAACGCCCCCAACACAAGGCTAGGTAGAGTTAAACACCTAACCCTAACTCCTCCAACACAAGGCTAGGTAGAGTTAGACACCTAACCCTAACTCCTCCAACACAAGGTGAGGTAGAGTTAGACACCTAACCCTAACGCCCCCAACACAAGGCTAGGTAGAGTTAAACACCTAACCCTAACTCCTCCAACACAAGGCTAGGTAGAGTTAGACACCTAACCCTAACTCCTCCAACACAAGGTGAGGTAGAGTTAGACACCTAACCCTAACTCCCCCAACACAAGGCTAGGTAGAGTTAAACACCTAACCCTAACTCCTCCAACACAAGGTGAGGTAGAGTTAAACACCTAACCCTAACTCCTCCAACACAAGGCTAGGTAGAGTTAGACACCTAACCCTAACTCCTCCAACACAAGGTGAGGTAGAGTTAAACACCTAACCCTAACTCCTCCAACATAAGGCTAGGTAGAGTTAGACACCTAACCCTAACTCATCCAACACAAGGCTAGGTAGAGTTAAACACCTAACCCTAACTACTCCAACACAAGGCTAGGTAGAGTTAGACACCTAACCCTAACTCCTCCAACACAAGGCTAGGTAGAGTTAAACACCTAACCCTAACTCCTCCAACACAAGGCTAGGTAGAGTTAAACACCTAACCCTAACTCCTCCAACACAAGGCTAGGTAGAGTTAAACACCTAACCCTAACTCCTCCAACACAAGGCTAGGTAGAGTTAAACACCTAACCCTAACTCCTCCAACACAAGGCTAGGTAGAGTTAGACACCTAACCCTAACTCCTCCAACACAAGGCTAGATAGAGTTAAACACCTAACCCTAACTCCTCCAACACAAGGCTAGGTAGAGTTAAACACCTAACCCTAACTCCTCCAACACAAGGCTAGGTAGAGTTAAACACCTAACCCTAACTCCTCCAACACAAGGCTAGGTAGAGTTAAACACCTAACCCTAACTCCTCCAACACAAGGCTAGGTAGAGTTAAACACCTAACCCTAACTCCTCCAACACAAGGCTAGGTAGAGTTAGACACCTAACCCTAACTCCTCCAACACAAGGCTAGATAGAGTTAAACACCTAACCCTAACTCCTCCAACACAAGGCTAGGTAGAGTTAGACACCTAACCCTAACTCCTCCAACACAAGGTGAGGTAGAGTTAAACACCTAAGCCTAACTCCTCCAACACAAGGCTAGGTAGAGTTAGACACCTAACCCTAACTCCTCCAACACAAGGCTAGGTAGAGTTAAACACCTAACCCTAACTACTCCAACACAAGGCTAGGTAGAGTTAGACACCTAACCCTAACTCCTCCAACACAAGGCTAGGTAGAGTTAAACACCTAACCCCTCCAACACAAGGGTAGGTAGAGTTAAACACCTAACCCTAACTCCTCCAACACAAGGCTAGGTAGAGTTAAACACCTAACCCTAACTCCTCCAACACAAGGCTAGGTAGAGTTAAACACCTAACCCTAACTCCTCCAACACAAGGCTAGGTAGAGTTAGACACCTAACCCTAACTCCTCCAACACAAGGCTAGATAGAGTTAAACACCTAACCTTAACTCCTCCAACACAAGGCTAGGTAGAGTTAAACACCTAACCCTAACTCCTCCAACACAAGGTGAGGTAGAGTTAAACACCTACCCCTAACTCCTCCAACACAAGGCTAGGTAGAGTTAGACACCTAACCCTAAATCCTCCAACACAAGGCTAGGTAGAGTTAGACACCTAACCCTAACTCCTCCAACACAAGGTGAGGTAGAGTTAAACACCTAACCCTAACTCCTCCAACACAAGGTGAGGTAGAGTTAGACACCTAACCCTAACTCCTCCAACACAAGGCTAGGTAGAGTTAAACACCTAACCCTAACTCCTCCAACACAAGGTGAGGTAGAGTTAGACACCTAACCCTAACTCCCCCAACACAAGGCTAGGTAGAGTTAGACACCTAACCCTAACTCCTCCAACACAAGGTGAGGTAGAGTTAGACACCTAACCCTAACTCCCCCAACACAAGGCTAGGTAGAGTTAAACACCTAACCCTAACTCCTCCAACACAAGGTGAGGTAGAGTTAAACACCTAACCCTAACTCCTCCAACACAAGGCTAGGTAGAGTTAGACACCTAACCCTAACTCCTCCAACACAAGGTGAGGTAAAGTTAAACACCTAACCCTAACTCCTCCAACATAAGGCTAGGTAGAGTTAGACACCTAACCCTAACTCCTCCAACACAAGGCTAGGTAGAGTTAAACACCTAACCCTAACTACTCCAACACAAGGCTAGGTAGAGTTAGACACCTAACCCTAACTCCTCCAACACAAGGCTAGGTAGAGTTAAACACCTAACCCTAACTCCTCCAACACAAGGCTAGGTAGAGTTAAACACCTAACCCTAACTCCTCCAACACAAGGCTAGGTAGAGTTAAACACCTAACCCTAACTCCTCCAACACAAGGCTAGGTAGAGTTAAACACCTAACCCTAACTCCTCCAACACAAGGCTAGGTAGAGTTAGACACCTAACCCTAACTCCTCCAACACAAGGCTAGATAGAGCTAAACACCTAACCCTAACTCCTCCAACACAAGGCTAGGTAGAGTTAAACACCTAACCCTAACTCCTCCAACACAAGGTGAGGTAGAGTTAAACACCTAACCCTAACTCCTCCAACACAAGGCTAGGTAGAGTTAAACACCTACCCCTAACTCCTCCAACACAAGGCTAGGAAGAGTTAGACACCTAACCCTAAATCCTCCAACACAAGGCTAGGTAGAGTTAAACACCTAACCCTAACTCCTCCAACACAAGGCTAGGTAGAGTTAAACACCTAACCCTAACTCCTCCAACACAAGGCTAGGTAGAGTTAGACACCTAACCCTAACTCTTCCAACACAAGGCTAGATAGAGTTAAACACCTAACCCTAACTCCTCCAACACAAGGCTAGGTAGAGTTAAACACCTAACCCTAACTCCTCCAACACAAGGTGAGGTAGAATTAAACACCCAACCCTAACTCCTCCAACACAAGGCTAGGTAGAGTTAAACACCTACCCCTAACTCCTCCAACACAAGGCTAGGTAGAGTTAGACACCTAACCCTAAATCCTCCAACACAAGGCTAGGTAGAGTTAAACACCTAACCCTAACTCCTCCAACACAAGGCTAGGTAGAGTTAGACACCTAACCCTAACTCCTCCAACACAACGTGAGGTAGAGTTAAACACCTAACCCTAACTCCTCCAACACAAGGCTAGGTAGAGTTAAACACCTAACCCTAACTCCTCCAACACAAGGTGAAGTAGAGTTAAACACCTAACCCTAACTCCCGCAACACAAGGCTAGGTAGAGTTAAACACCTAAGCCTAACTCCTCCAACACAAGGTGAGGTAGAGTTAAACACATAACCCTAACTCCTCCAACACAAGGCTAGGTAGAGTTAGACACCTAACCCTAACTCCTCCAACACAAGGTGAGGTAGAGTTAAACACCTAACCCTAACTCCTCCAACACAAGGCTAGGTAGAGTTAGACACCTAACCCTAACTCCTCCAACACAAGGCTAGGTAGAGTTAAACACCTAACCCTAACTACTCCAACACAAGGCTAGGTAGAGTTAGACACCTAACCCTAACTCCTCCAACACAAGGCTAGGTAGAGTTAGACACCTAACCCTAAATCCTCCAACACAAGGCTAGGTAGAGTTAGACACCTAACCCTAACTCCTCCAACACAAGGTGAGGTAGAGTTAAACACCTAACCCTAACTCCTCCAACACAAGGCTAGGTAGAGTTAAACACCTAACCCTAACTCCTCCAACACAAGGTGAGGTAGAGTTAGACACCTAACCCTAACTCCCCCAACACAAGGCTAGGTAGAGTTAAACACCTAACCCTAACTCCTCCAACACAAGGTGAGGTAGAGTTAGACACCTAACCCTAACTCCCCCAACACAAGGCTAGGTAGAGTTAAACACCTAACCCTAACTCCTCCAACACAAGGCTAGGTAGAGTTAGACACCTAACCCTAACTCCTCCAACACAAGGTGAGGTAGAGTTAGACACCTAACCCTAACTCCCCCAACACAAGGCTAGGTAGAGTTAAACACCTAACCCTAACTCCTCCAACACAAGGTGAGGTAGAGTTAAACACCTAACCCTAACTCCTCCAACACAAGGCTAGGTAGAGTTAGACACCTAACCCTAACTCCTCCAACACAAGGTGAGGTAAAGTTAAACACCTAACCCTAACTCCTCCAACATAAGGCTAGGTAGAGTTAGACACCTAACCCTAACTCCTCCAACACAAGGCTAGGTAGAGTTAAACACCTAACCCTAACTACTCCAACACAAGGCTAGGTAGAGTTAGACACCTAACCCTAACTCCTCCAACACAAGGCTAGGTAGAGTTAAACACCTAACCCTAACTCCTCCAACACAAGGCTAGGTAGAGTTAAACACCTAACCCTAACTCCTCCAACACAAGGCTAGGTAGAGTTAAACACCTAACCCTAACTCCTCCAACACAAGGCTAGGTAGAGTTAAACACCTAACCCTAACTCCTCCAACACAAGGCTAGGTAGAGTTAGACACCTAACCCTAACTCCTCCAACACAAGGCTAGGTAGAGTTAAACACCTAACCCTAACTCCTCCAACACAAGGTGAGGTAGAGTTAAACACCTAACCCTAACTCCTCCAACACAAGGCTAGGTAGAGTTAAACACCTAACCCTAACTCCTCCAACACAAGGTGAGGTAGAGTTAAACACCTAACCCTAACTCCTCCAACACAAGGCTAGGTAGAGTTAAACACCTACCCCTAACTCCTCCAACACAAGGCTAGGTAGAGTTAGACACCTAACCCTAAATCCTCCAACACAAGGCTAGGTAGAGTTAAACACCTAACCCTAACTCCTCCAACACAAGGCTAGGTAGAGTTAAACACCTAACCCTAACTCCTCCAACACAAGGCTAGGTAGAGTTAGACACCTAACCCTAACTCCTCCAACACAAGGCTAGATAGAGTTAAACACCTAACCCTAACTCCTCCAACACAAGGCTAGGTAGAGTTAAACACCTAACCCTAACTCCTCCAACACAAGGTGAGGTAGAGTTAAACACCTAACCCTAACTCCTCCAACACAAGGCTAGGTAGAGTTAAACACCTACCCCTAACTCCTCCAACACAAGGCTAGGTAGAGTTAGACACCTAACCCTAAATCCTCCAACACAAGGCTAGGTAGAGTTAAACACCTAACCCTAACTCCTCCAACACAAGGCTAGGTAGAGTTAGACACCTAACCCTAACTCCTCCAACACAAGGTGAGGTAGAGTTAAACACCTAACCCTAACTCCTCCAACACAAGGCTAGGTAGAGTTAAACACCTAACCCTAACTCCTCCAACACAAGGTGAAGTAGAGTTAAACACCTAACCCTAACTCCCGCAACACAAGGCTAGGTAGAGTTAAACACCTAAGCCTAACTCCTCCAACACAAGGTGAGGTAGAGTTAAACACCTAACCCTAACTCCTCCAACACAAGGCTAGGTAGAGTTAGACACCTAACCCTAACTCCTCCAACACAAGGTGAGGTAGAGTTAAACACCTAACCCTAACTCCTCCAACACAAGGCTAGGTAGAGTTAGACACCTAACCCTAACTCCTCCAACACAAGGCTAGGTAGAGTTAAACACCTAACCCTAACTACTCCAACACAAGGCTAGGTAGAGTTAGACACCTAACCCTAACTCCTCCAACACAAGGCTAGGTAGAGTTAAACACCTAACCCCTCCAACACAAGGGTAGGTAGAGTTAAACACCTAACCCTAACTCCTCCAACACAAGGCTAGGTAGAGTTAAACACCTAACCCTAACTCCTCCAACACAAGGCTAGGTAGAGTTAAACACCTAACCCTAACTCCTCCAACACAAGGCTAGGTAGAGTTAGACACGTAACCCTAACTCCTCCAACACAAGGCTAGATAGAGTTAAACACCTAACCCTAACTCCTCCAACACAAGTCTAGGTAGAGTTAAACACCTAACCCTAACTCCTCCAACACAAGGTGAGGTAGAGTTAAACACCTACCCCTAACTCCTCCAACACAAGGCTAGGTAGAGTTAGACACCTAACCCTAAATCCTCCAACACAAGGCTAGGTAGAGTTAGACACCTAACCCTAACTCCTCCAACACAAGGTGAGGTAGAGTTAAACACCTAACCCTAACTCCTCCAACACAAGGCTAGGTAGAGTTAAACACCTAACCCTAACTCCTCCAACACAAGGTGAGGTAGAGTTAAACACCTACCCCTAACTCCTCCAACACAAGGCTAGGTAGAGTTAGACACCTAACCCTAAATCCTCCAACACAAGGCTAGGTAGAGTTAGACACCTAACCCTAACTCCTCCAACACAAGGTGAGGTAGAGTTAAACACCTAACCCTAACTCCTCCAACACAAGGCTAGATAGAGTTAAACACCTAACCCTAACTCCTCCAACACAAGGTGAGGTAGAGTTAGACACCTAACCCTAACTCCCCCAACACAAGGCTAGGTAGAGTTAAACACCTAACCCTAACTCCTCCAACACAAGGTGAGGTAGAGTTAGACACCTAACCCAAACGCCCCCAACACAAGGCTAGGTAGAGTTAAACACCTAACCCTACCTCCTCCAACACAAGGCTAGGTAGAGTTAGACACCTAACCCTAACTCCTCCAACACAAGGTGAGGTAGAGTAGACACCTAACCCTAACTCCCCCAACACAAGGCTAGGTAGAGTTAAACACCTAACCCTAACTCCTCCAACACAAGGTGAGGTAGAGTTAAACACCTAACCCTAACTCCTCCAACACAAGGCTAGGTAGAGTTACACACCTAACCCTAACTCCTCCAACACAAGGTGAGGTAGAGTTAAACACCTAACCCTAACTCCTCCAACATAAGGCTAGGTAGAGCTAGACACCTAACCCTAACTCCTCCAACACAAGGCTAGGTAGAGTTAAACACCTAACCCTAACTACTCCAACACAAGGCTAGGTAGAGTTAGACACCTAACCCTAACTCCCCCAACACAAGGCTAGGTAGAGTTAAACACCTAACCCTAACTCCTCCAACACAAGGCTAGGTAGAGTTAAACACCTAACCCTAACTCCTCCAACACAAGGCTAGGTAGAGTTAAACACCTAACCCTAACTCCTCCAACACAAGGCTAGGTAGAGTTAAACACCTAACCCTAACTCCTCCAACACAAGGCTAGGTAGAGTTAGACACCTAACCCTAACTCCTCCAACACAAGGCTAGATAGAGTTAAACACCTAACCCTAACTCCTCCAACACAAGGCTAGGTAGAGTTAAACACCTAACCCTAACTCCTCCAACACAAGGCTAGGTAGAGTTAAACACCTAACCCTAACTCCTCCAACACAAGGCTAGGTAGAGTTAAACACCTAACCCTAACTCCTCCAACACAAGGCTAGGTAGAGTTAAACACCTAACCCTAACTCCTCCAACACAAGGCTAGGTAGAGTTAGACACCTAACCCTAACTCCTCCAACACAAGGCTAGATAGAGTTAAACACCTAACCCTAACTCCTCCAACACAAGGCTAGGTAGAGTTAGACACCTAACCCTAACTCCTCCAACACAAGGTGAGGTAGAGTTAAACACCTAAGCCTAACTCCTCCAACACAAGGCTAGGTAGAGTTAGACACCTAACCCTAACTCCTCCAACACAAGGCTAGGTAGAGTTAAACACCTAACCCTAACTACTCCAACACAAGGCTAGGTAGAGTTAGACACCTAACCCTAACTCCTCCAACACAAGGCTAGGTAGAGTTAAACACCTAACCCCTCCAACACAAGGGTAGGTAGAGTTAAACACCTAACCCTAACTCCTCCAACACAAGGCTAGGTAGAGTTAAACACCTAACCCTAACTCCTCCAACACAAGGCTAGGTAGAGTTAAACACCTAACCCTAACTCCTCCAACACAAGGCTAGGTAGAGTTAAACACCTAACCCTAACTCCTCCAACACAAGGCTAGGTAGAGTTAGACACCTAACCCTAACTCCTCCAACACAAGGCTAGATAGAGCTAAACACCTAACCCTAACTCCTCCAACACAAGGCTAGGTAGAGTTAAACACCTAACCCTAACTCCTCCAACACAAGGTGAGGTAGAGTTAAACACCTAACCCTAACTCCTCCAACACAAGGCTAGGTAGAGTTAAACACCTACCCCTAACTCCTCCAACACAAGGCTAGGTAGAGTTAGACACCTAACCCTAAATCCTCCAACACAAGGCTAGGTAGAGTTAAACACCTAACCCTAACTCCTCCAACACAAGGCTAGGTAGAGTTAAACACCTAACCCTAACTCCTCCAACACAAGGCTAGGTAGAGTTAGACACCTAACCCTAACTCCTCCAACACAAGGCTAGATAGAGTTAAACACCTAACCCTAACTCCTCCAACACAAGGCTAGGTAGAGTTAAACACCTAACCCTAACTCCTCCAACACAAGGTGAGGTAGAATTAAACACCCAACCCTAACTCCTCCAACACAAGGCTAGGTAGAGTTAAACACCTACCCCTAACTCCTCCAACACAAGGCTAGGTAGAGTTAGACACCTAACCCTAAATCCTCCAACACAAGGCTAGGTAGAGTTAAACACCTAACCCTAACTCCTCCAACACAAGGCTAGGTAGAGTTAGACACCTAACCCTAACTCCTCCAACACAAGGTGAGGTAGAGTTAAACACCTAACCCTAACTCCTCCAACACAAGGCTAGGTAGAGTTAAACACCTAACCCTAACTCCTCCAACACAAGGTGAAGTAGAGTTAAACACCTAACCCTAACTCCCGCAACACAAGGCTAGGTAGAGTTAAACACCTAAGCCTAACTCCTCCAACACAAGGTGAGGTAGAGTTAAACACCTAACCCTAACTCCTCCAACACAAGGCTAGGTAGAGTTAGACACCTAACCCTAACTCCTCCAACACAAGGTGAGGTAGAGTTAAACACCTAACCCTAACTCCTCCAACACAAGGCTAGGTAGAGTTAGACACCTAACCCTAACTCCTCCAACACAAGGCTAGGTAGAGTTAAACACCTAACCCTAACTACTCCAACACAAGGCTAGGTAGAGTTAGACACCTAACCCTAACTCCTCCAACACAAGGCTAGGTAGAGTTAGACACCTAACCCTAAATCCTCCAACACAAGGCTAGGTAGAGTTAGACACCTAACCCTAACTCCTCCAACACAAGGTGAGGTAGAGTTAAACACCTAACCCTAACTCCTCCAACACAAGGCTAGGTAGAGTTAAACACCTAACCCTAACTCCTCCAACACAAGGTGAGGTAGAGTTAGACACCTAACCCTAACTCCCCCAACACAAGGCTAGGTAGAGTTAAACACCTAACCCTAACTCCTCCAACACAAGGTGAGGTAGAGTTAGACACCTAACCCTAACTCCGCCAACACAAGGCTAGGTAGAGTTAAACACCTAACCCTAACTCCTCCAACACAAGGCTAGGTAGAGTTAGACACCTAACCCTAACTCCTCCAACACAAGGTGAGGTAGAGTTAGACACCTAACCCTAACTCCCCCAACACAAGGCTAGGTAGAGTTAAACACCTAATCCTAACTCCTCCAACACAAGGTGAGGTAGAGTTAAACACCTAACCCTAACTCCTCCAACACAAGGCTAGGTAGAGTTAGACACCTAACCCTAACTCCTCCAACACAAGGTGAGGTAAAGTTAAACACCTAACCCTAACTCCTCCAACATAAGGCTAGGTAGAGTTAGACACCTAACCCTAACTCCTCCAACACAAGGCTAGGTAGAGTTAAACACCTAACCCTAACTACTCCAACACAAGGCTAGGTAGAGTTAGACACCTAACCCTAACTCCTCCAACACAAGGCTAGGTAGAGTTAAACACCTAACTCTAACTCCTCCAACACAAGGCTAGGTAGAGTTAAACACCTAACCCTAACTCCTCCAACACAAGGCTAGGTAGAGTTAGACACCTAACCCTAACTCCTCCAACACAAGGCTAGATAGAGCTAAACACCTAACCCTAACTCCTCCAACACAAGGCTAGGTAGAGTTAAACACCTAACCCTAACTCCTCCAACACAAGGTGAGGTAGAGTTAAACACCTAACCCTAACTCCTCCAACACAAGGCTAGGTAGAGTTAAACACCTACCCCTAACTCCTCCAACACAAGGCTAGGTAGAGTTAGACACCTAACCCTAAATCCTCCAACACAAGGCTAGGTAGAGTTAAACACCTAACCCTAACTCCTCCAACACAAGGCTAGGTAGAGTTAAACACCTAACCCTAACTCCTCCAACACAAGGCTAGGTAGAGTTAGACACCTAACCCTAACTCCTCCAACACAAGGCTAGATAGAGTTAAACACCTAACCCTAACTCCTCCAACACAAGGCTAGGTAGAGTTAAACACCTAACCCTAACTCCTCCAACACAAGGTGAGGTAGAGTTAAACACCTAACCCTAACTCCTCCAACACAAGGCTAGGTAGAGTTAAACACCTACCCCTAACTCCTCCAACACAAGGCTAGGTAGAGTTAGACACCTAACCCTAAATCCTCCAACACAAGGCTAGGTAGAGTTAAACACCTAACCCTAACTCCTCCAACACAAGGCTAGGTAGAGTTAGACACCTAACCCTAACTCCTCCAACACAAGGTGAGGTAGATTTAAACACCTAACCCTAACTCCTCCAACACAAGGCTAGGTAGAGTTAAACACCTAACCCTAACTCCTCCAACACAAGGTGAAGTAGAGTTAAACACCTAACCCTAACTCCCGCAACACAAGGCTAGGTAGAGTTAAACACCTAAGCCTAACTCCTCCAACACAAGGTGAGGTAGAGTTAAACACCTAACCCTAACTCCTCCAACACAAGGCTAGGTAGAGTTAGACACCTAACCCTAACTCCTCCAACACAAGGTGAGGTAGAGTTAAACACCTAACCCTAACTCCTCCAACACAAGGCTAGGTAGAGTTAGACACCTAACCCTAACTCCTCCAACACAAGGCTAGGTAGAGTTAAACACCTAACCCTAACTACTCCAACACAAGGCTAGGTAGAGTTAGACACCTAACCCTAACTCCTCCAACACAAGGCTAGGTAGAGTTAAACACCTAACCCCTCCAACACAAGGGTAGGTAGAGTTAAACACCTAACCCTAACTCCTCCAACACAAGGCTAGGTAGAGTTAAACACCTAACCCTAACTCCTCCAACACAAGGCTAGGTAGAGTTAAACACCTAACCCTAACTCCTCCAACACAAGGCTAGGTAGAGTTAGACACGTAACCCTAACTCCTCCAACACAAGGCTAGATAGAGTTAAACACCTAACCCTAACTCCTCCAACACAAGTCTAGGTAGAGTTAAACACCTAACCCTAACTCCTCCAACACAAGGTGAGGTAGAGTTAAACACCTACCCCTAACTCCTCCAACACAAGGCTAGGTAGAGTTAGACACCTAACCCTAAATCCTCCAACACAAGGCTAGGTAGAGTTAGACACCTAACCCTAACTCCTCCAACACAAGGTGAGGTAGAGTTAAACACCTAACCCTAACTCCTCCAACACAAGGCTAGGTAGAGTTAAACACCTAACCCTAACTCCTCCAACACAAGGTGAGGTAGAGTTAGACACCTAACCCTAACTCCCCCAACACAAGGCTAGGTAGAGTTAAACACCTAACCCTAACTCCTCCAACACAAGGTGAGGTAGAGTTAGACACCTAACCCTAACGCCCCCAACACAAGGCTAGGTAGAGTTAAACACCTAACCCTACCTCCTCCAACACAAGGCTAGGTAGAGTTAGACACCTAACCCTAACTCCTCCAACACAAGGTGAGGTAGAGTAGACACCTAACCCTAACTCCCCCAACACAAGGCTAGGTAGAGTTAAACACCTAACCCTAACTCCTCCAACACAAGGTGAGGTAGAGTTAAACACCTAACCCTAACTCCTCCAACACAAGGCTAGGTAGAGTTACACACCTAACCCTAACTCCTCCAACACAAGGTGAGGTAGAGTTAAACACCTAACCCTAACTCCTCCAACATAAGGCTAGGTAGAGTTAGACACCTAACCCTAACTCCTCCAACACAAGGCTAGGTAGAGTTAAACACCTAACCCTAACTACTCCAACACAAGGCTAGGTAGAGTTAGACACCTAACCCTAACTCCTCCAACACAAGGCTAGGTAGAGTTAAACACCTAACCCTAACTCCTCCAACACAAGGCTAGGTAGAGTTAAACACCTAACCCTAACTCCTCCAACACAAGGCTAGGTAGAGTTAAACACCTAACCCTAACTCCTCCAACACAAGGCTAGGTAGAGTTAAACACCTAACCCTAACTCCTCCAACACAAGGCTAGGTAGAGTTAGACACCTAACCCTAACTCCTCCAACACAAGGCTAGATAGAGTTAAACACCTAACCCTAACTCCTCCAACACAAGGCTAGGTAGAGTTAAACACCTAACCCTAACTCCTCCAACACAAGGCTAGGTAGAGTTAAACACCTAACCCTAACTCCTCCAACACAAGGCTAGGTAGAGTTAAACACCTAACCCTAACTCCTCCAACACAAGGCTAGGTAGAGTTAAACACCTAACCCTAACTCCTCCAACACAAGGCTAGGTAGAGTTAGACACCTAACCCTAACTCCTCCAACACAAGGCTAGATAGAGTTAAACACCTAACCCTAACTCCTCCAACACAAGGCTAGGTAGAGTTAGACACCTAACCCTAACTCCTCCAACACAAGGTGAGGTAGAGTTAAACACCTAAGCCTAACTCCTCCAACACAAGGCTAGGTAGAGTTAGACACCTAACCCTAACTCCTCCAACACAAGGCTAGGTAGAGTTAAACACCTAACCCTAACTACTCCAACACAAGGCTAGGTAGAGTTAGACACCTAACCCTAACTCCTCCAACACAAGGCTAGGTAGAGTTAAACACCTAACCCCTCCAACACAAGGGTAGGTAGAGTTAAACACCTAACCCTAACTCCTCCAACACAAGGCTAGGTAGAGTTAAACACCTAACCCTAACTCCTCCAACACAAGGCTAGGTAGAGTTAAACACCTAACCCTAACTCCTCCAACACAAGGCTAGGTAGAGTTAGACACCTAACCCTAACTCCTCCAACACAAGGCTAGATAGAGTTAAACACCTAACCCTAACTCCTCCAACACAAGGCTAGGTAGAGTTAAACACCTAACCCTAACTCCTCCAACACAAGGTGAGGTAGAGTTAAACACCTACCCCTAACTCCTCCAACACAAGGCTAGGTAGAGTTAGACACCTAACCCTAAATCCTCCAACACAAGGCTAGGTAGAGTTAGACACCTAACCCTAACTCCTCCAACACAAGGTGAGGTAGAGTTAAACACCTAACCCTAACTCCTCCAACACAAGGCTAGGTAGAGTTAAACACCTAACCCTAACTCCTCCAACACAAGGTGAGGTAGAGTTAGACACCTAACCCTAACTCCCCCAACACAAGGCTAGGTAGAGTTAAACACCTAACCCTAACTCCTCCAACACAAGGTGAGGTAGAGTTAGACACCTAACCCTAACTCCCCCAACACAAGGCTAGGTAGAGTTAAACACCTAACCCTAACTCCTCCAACACAAGGCTAGGTAGAGTTAGACACCTAACCCTAACTCCTCCAACACAAGGTGAGGTAGAGTTAGACACCTAACCCTAACTCCCCCAACACAAGGCTAGGTAGAGTTAAACACCTAACCCTAACTCCTCCAACACAAGGTGAGGTAGAGTTAAACACCTAACCCTAACTCCTCCAACACAAGGCTAGGTAGAGTTAGACACCTAACCCTAACTCCTCCAACACAAGGTGAGGTAGAGTTAAACACCTAACCCTAACTCCTCCAACATAAGGCTAGGTAGAGTTAGACACCTAACCCTAACTCCTCCAACACAAGGCTAGGTAGAGTTAAACACCTAACCCTAACTACTCCAACACAAGGCTAGGTAGAGTTAGACACCTAACCCTAACTCCTCCAACACAAGGCTAGGTAGAGTTAAACACCTAACCCTAACTCCTCCAACACAAGGCTAGGTAGAGTTAAACACCTAACCCTAACTCCTCCAACACAAGGCTAGGTAGAGTTAAACACCTAACCCTAACTCCTCCAACACAAGGCTAGGTAGAGTTAGACACCTAACCCTAACTCCTCCAACACAAGGCTAGATAGAGTTAAACACCTAACCCTAACTCCTCCAACACAAGGCTAGGTAGAGTTAAACACCTAACCCTAACTCCTCCAACACAAGGTGAGGTAGAGTTAAACACCTAACCCTAACTCCTCCAACACAAGGCTAGGTAGAGTTAAACACCTACCCCTAACTCCTCCAACACAAGGCTAGGTAGAGTTAGACACCTAACCCTAAATCCTCCAACACAAGGCTAGGTAGAGTTAAACACCTAACCCTAACTCCTCCAACACAAGGCTAGGTAGAGTTAAACACCTAACCCTAACTCCTCCAACACAAGGTTAGGTAGAGTTAAACACCTAACCCTAACTCCTCCAACACAAGGTGAGGTAGAGTTAAACACCTAACCCTAACTCCTCCAACACAAGGTGAGGTAGAGTTAGACACCTAACCCTAACTCCTCCAACACAAGGCTAGGTAGAGTTAGAAACCTAACCCTAACTCCTCCAACACAAGGCTAGGTAGAGTTAGACACCTAACCCTAACTCCTCCAACACAAGGCTAGGTAGAGTTAGACACCTAACCCTAACTCCTCCAACACAAGGTGAGGTAGAGTTAGACACCTAACCCTAACTCCTCCAACACAAGGCTAGGTAGAGTTAAACACCTAACCCTAACTCCTCCAACACAAGGCGAGGTAATATCAGGATAAATAACAAAAAACATATGTCTATCATATAAAACAACATTTTATTTACAATTAACAATAATATAATAATTTGTCTTTTGAGTATTTCTATGTATACATTGTAAAATCTCGTACAGGTAAGCTGTTTCATCACAGCTTGAAGTATAGGAAACATTTTAAACCATTTATGACTGAATATAAGCCTATTGCCATGGAAGGTTTTTATTTGATATTTTCAGATAGTAAAACACAAAACTTAACAATCTAACACTATGAGGACTGTAAACTGGTATCCAAGTACCAATTATAATTTAACAGAAGGTAAAATATTGATGAAAGTGATCTATTGCTTCCAAAAATAATAATAAGAGTATTGAGTAATCCCCCCCCCCCCTAAAAAAACAAAACTGCCCCACCTTATGTTGTATATTGTATTCAAGTTTTGATTTATGGGTGTTTATCTTCACTTTCAGCAATTTGTCAGGTATATTACAACTACAAAATTTATTTGGGGAGGAAAACTCTGACCTTAAAGCTTTATGTTGGTATATGGGCACAAACTCATGTCGGTAGTGTTAGTCTTGAGGTCAAACAAAGTTCACTACCTGTAACTTTAACCACTATGCCACCCTGGCCCTAATTGTATTATATAAAGTTATGAAAATATAATTTTCTACCAATATTTACAAAATCATGTTTCTATTTGAATCAATTTTCTGCATAGTAGATATTTTAGCCAATTTCAAAATAGACCATATCTGAGTTCTGATATTTGGTTGTTTCATTTGGATTTTAAAATTTTGAACCGGTCAAAACTAGAGGTACTGCTGGACGGAGGAGTCCTGCATTGATACATAAATGGAATAACTTAACTGTCCGCTACGCGGGACTAATACCCCCAGCGTCTCCATCATCTTAATTGAGCCAAAACATATTTGGAACACAACTTTTAGACTCATAATTCTGGGAAAACTTGATGGACCAGGATATACTACTAATGTGCACATCTTCATATTAGGATCTTGCAATGTACAAAGTTTCATGAACTTCTGATTAATCATGTAGGAGAATTTGCGATGACAAAGTGCATACTGAATTGTCTCAAAATTTCTAAGTCCAAAGAGGCATAACAGGGGTAAAACTCAATGGACAATAAAATCCTTTATACTGCAAAGTTCACACATCATGATCTTAAATTCCACAAAATTTGATGGAAATCGGACAAAAGTTGTGGAAGTTGGTCAGGACAGATGGACAGACAGGCAGATTCCTATATACCCCCCCCCCCCCCAAAAACAAACTATGTTTGCGGGGGGGGGGCTATGATAACGTATATCTGGATGCAGACGTCAACAGCAATATGGTGGTTAAGCACAGCATTTATCGATGATACAAAAATTGACATTTTAACACTTATTCCTCTCTCCTTAAAAAATTAAAAATCTGGGACAAGCAGACGATCTAAATTCATCCTTCGAACATTTTGTTATCCAGCTTACCATGGCATGGACAAAAGAAGTCAAATGGAGTGGACAAATTTTCTGAGAATGTCTACAAAATCAATGAAAGAATTTGTAACAAAATAGGATCTACTTGATATAACAACCCTAATAAAAAAAACTACACAAAAATATACTTCCTTATTGTCAATGAACAAGATTCTGTTTGATTAAATACAAAATTCTTGACCGCAAACAATAAATAATCAATTATCTTGAGCAAGTACTATCAACTTGTGCCCGTAGAACCACTATTTTCTAATGACGAGGATTTCTGCCCTGTCATATCTGACAATCTACGGTCCTTCAACATTGGTTTAATAACACCAGACACTTTATTATGGTCTCCATGGGAATAACATGTGTAGTCCGAAAGTCGTCTCTCACAAAATGTTACAGTTTTTCCTGAATGTCTTCGTCCCCCTACTTCCACTGCCGAGTGTACACTTAGTCTTTGTTGTAATTCTGGCCGATCAAATGATAGTGCATCTCTATTTTCATCCTCATCTTCACAATCAAAACTTTCGTTCACTTGTAACCCATGAAAAGACGGTCTTCTGTCTTCTTCTTCCTCTTCTTCATCTTGTTTTTGTTCATTTTCATATTTAATTCTAAGAAAGATAAGGAATAAACACTTAAAATATAACAAAACTGAAAGAGATCAAGATTACATCATACTCAAGATGGGTTTGCCTACAGTACATATCAAGAGAATATATCAAATTTCTACAGATATCAAGGGTGTACTCGATACAACATTATGTGATAAAGTTAGTCAGTGACTTGCGGCAGGTTGGTGGTTTTCTCTGGTTTCCTTCACCGATAAAACTGACCTCCACTATATAACTGAAATATTGTTGAAAGTGGCATTAAACACTATAAACCTAACCCTACAGAAATCACTTAGGCCAGTAACTACCTGAGTTCACCCTGATTTTTAGTGGGGTTCGTGTTGCTCGATCTTTAGCTTTCTGTGTAGTGTTTTGTATATTATTGTTGTTTGTTCTTTTTCTTTCGGCCATTGTATTGCCTGTTCTTCTCCGATTTACGGCTTCTGATTGCCACTTTGGTATCTTCAAACATGAGTACCAACATATTAAATTATCAATCATTCTGCATTGACAGTAACATATAAATATTACACCTTTATTCCAAGAATAAGAATTGTGTGAAAAATCTGTTCAGATGGCAGTGTATTTATTGATTTTTTCCCCCTTAAAGTTATTTATAAAATATTAATGGGAGTTATTATTTAATAGCTATTTTACCACAGTCATGACACTGTTATATATCTTAATTGCACAAAGCTATATAATAAAAATGTAGATATTAAATTTAGTGTGCACAACATGTTTCTGGAATAACCTTCATCAGGTACGATCAAGTTTTGGGAGCAATTAAACCAAAGGGCCTAAACAGGATAGCCAAAACTGTCTAAGGGAGGAGAACCTTAGTTAAAGTATACATGTACAATATTTCATTATAACATGGTAATATAATAATACTTGTGAAGAGTGCCTTGCTTGACACAATGTTGTCTCAGTTCAACATAATGCTATCTATAACTTGTAGTAGAGCTTCACCAGTAGGAATTAAAATATGAAATGTTTCATTGTCAGTGATTTTACCATGAGTAAAGTTTTATTCATTCTCTTTTGCTGACTTTTCATTGTAAAAAGGTGACTGATGTTCCCATGAGTAAAAATGATTCATGTTCATTAGAGTAATAAAAATGCAGATATCAAATTAAGTGGGCAAAACACATTGCTGGAATAACCTTCATCAGGTACGCTCAAAACACATTGCTGGAATAACCTTCATCAGGTACGCTCAAAATCAAAAGATTGGACAGGCAAATAATTGGGTAAAATTGGCTGATATTATTTTGAGTAAAATTTACTGTGTTCTATAGAGTAAAATTAACTGATGTTCTATAGAGTAAAATTGACTGATGTTTAAATAGAGTAAACTTGACTGATGTTTTATAGAGTAAAATTTTCTTATGTTCTTTTAGAGTAAAATTGACTGATGTTTAAATAGAGTAAACTTGACTGATGTTTTATAGAGTAAAATTTTCTTATGTTCTTTTAGAGTAAAATTGACAGATGTTTTATAGAGTAAAATTTATTGATGTTCTTTAGAGTAAAATTGACTGATGTTCTTTTCATTAAAATTGACTGATGTTCTTTAGAGTAAAATTGACTGATGTTCTACAGAGTAAAATTGACTGATGTTCTTCAGAGTAAAATTGACTGATGTTCTTTAGAGTAAAATTTACTGATCTTCTACAGAGTAAAATTGACTGATGTTCTTTTCAGTAAAATTGACTTATGTTCTATAGAGTAAAATTGACTGATGTTTTATAGAGTAAACTTGACTGATGTTTTATAGAGTAAAATTTTCTTATGTTCTTTTAGAGTAGAATTGACTGATGTTTTATGGAGTAAAATTGACTGATGTTCTTTAGAGTAAAATTGACTGATGTTCTTTAGAGTAAAATTAACTGATATTTTCTCAGTAAATTTGGCTGATGTTCGCTCACAATAACCCAGTAATTTTGCTATGTATCAAATTTTCCTCATAGTAAATTTGCTCTATAAAGAAAATCATGTTACAGTTCAAACTGATGAAGCACATATTGTACACGAGTACATCATATCTAATATTCTTCAGATAACTCATTGTAATATTGAGTATTATTATACTTTGTGTAAGTTTCTGTAGTGATATTTGGTACTGTAATATTTTGGCATATTACCTGGACAATTAGACACTCAGTATAATAATGATATTAATGTGGTCTTGTACAGGTAATATGCCAAAATATTACCCAGGTCTGAGAGACATATTACCCTCCCCTTCAGTTGGGTAATATGTCTCTTAGACCTGGGTAATATTTTGGCATATTACCTGGACAAGACCACATTATTATGTAAATATTTACTCACTTTTCTCTGTTGTAAACTTTAAAGTATTTATATATATTTTCTTCTTCTATAGTATTCTGGGAATCCTGAAAAAATATAAATGTAGGATTATGATCTGGATAATGAATGTTTCAACAATATTTCTGTTCTACCAGTAGAAGAAATCAGAACAACAAACTTTATCACATAACAATGTTGTGAGTACATCTAGACATAGACTTCATTCAAATATCATTGCAATTCTTTCTGGTTCTGGTACTATAGAAGATTTTCAAATTTCTTTTTCTTACATCACCTCAAGTTAGATTTTTGACCACAGATTCTTGGATATAAATAAGACCTTTGGGCCTTCATTTCTATAATAAATATACAGTCGATCCTTGTTGTGTCCAATTCAAATGCCGACATGATATAACAAAAAATTATTGAAATTAGTATTAAACACCACAATACCCAATTCAAATGGACGTATTATTTAAATTAGAATTAGCAGCGACTTATCAAGGCAAATCTAGCTAACAATTACAATGAAAAGTAGTAAAGGGTAAACGGTAAGTAATCAGAATTAAGTATTGGTTTATAATTGTAAATGCTAAACCGATCAACTATCAACTAAACAATAAGTTTATTGAAAAAAAATGTTCATCAACCACTTAATTTATATGGTGTGGTCAGTAAATAAAAATGGTAATTAATCAAAAGGAGTTTTAAAATTCTAATATGTAAGGAGTAATGTTCACAAATATATGGGTGTGAGACACAACATTCTAAATTAATAGAAAAAATGTTCCCATTTGTCTTTTTTCTGATTAATATAATAGACAAAGGACCTTTATCAGTACAATCAAAATATCAGAATCGGTTTGTCAATGCCAACCAACCTTGGACTATAATAAATCATCTGCCCTACACACATTCTTACTTTGACAGTTACTAAATTGAGTTAAAGATGGTAAAAATCGCCATATCACAATACAGTTGCTTATCAAATACCTTTTTCATTACCTCTTTTTATATAGAAAAGGATTTTAATAATGTTTTACATTTCATTCAAAAGTAGACTTGAACACCTCCTCAAAAATCCTCAGGCCTTCATTTGCACATTGTGAATTTTCGTATAACAATGATGCTTCATGCCAAATTCATGGCAATTGCATAGCTAGTTCTTAATAAGGAGATTTTTGTTTAATTTCCCCATAGCAACAATATGTTGAGCTTTGGACACTATAATCCAGGATATTTCATTTGTACAGGCTTAATTGCCAAATGTAATTGTGTTTCCATTACTGTTTGATATGGAGATATTGAAAACATTTCACTGCAGCAGTCTATGTTCCCTTTAGGACATGCCATGATATTGCTGAAATACCGCTAAAATCAATCAATCAATCAATCCCTTTAGGACTATTTATTGGTAATTTGGACATTTTCTTCTGATCTCATTGAATGATATTTATTGTCAGTATCAACAAACCGATTCTGATACTGAAAACTATCAGTCACTGATTCTGATACTGAAAAATATCAGTCAAACACATTATGATGCTACAAAAAACCAATATCATCAGTTTTGACATAAGGATTCGACATACATTATCACTAGTGACAATGTCTGTCTCGACCTTCAAAACTACTGTTATTCTATATTATACTCTGCAGCTCAGACTTAAACCTACACATCACAATTATACATTTATGTCAGATATTATTATTAAACATTTCTATCTCTGGTTCGGAAGAAGAAGAATCTTAAATATTAATTTAATTCTCAATTTCTATTGCTGGTTCTTAAGAAGAATTTTAAATATCAATTTAATTTTCAATTTCTATCGTTGGTTCTTAAGAAGAAGAATTTTAAATATTAATTTAATTCTCCTCTTTAGAACCTCCTTTTAGAAGATCAACTTCATCTCTAAACTCTAAAAGATCTTATTACCAAAGATCACCCCTGCTATGCAATTAGGTACGTTTGTACATCTAATTCTCCAAGACTAAATTAAAATGAATGATGATGAACAGATAACGACAGCTGATAGATGTCAGATGCAAACTAACATGGTCTTCAGTTAGGTGAACTAAGAAATGTGAAATGTCAACTCTAAACTGGATGATATACAGTCAAACCTGTCTAATGTGACCTTCCAAGGGAACAGTGAAATAGGGTTACATAAGACAGGTGGTCGCTTAATACAGGTTTAATTGATATGAAATGCACTGTGAAGGGAAATAAAAATAAGGTCACATAATACAAGTTATTGCTTAATAGAGGTGGTCACTAAAGCAGGTTTGAATGTACATGCAACACTGTTCCACCTTTTTTTTTAAATTGCTTTTGGATTATAAGAATAAATTTGATGGTCAATGTACACAAGCAGGACTTATAAAAAGACATATATATTTATACCTTTCTACTTCCAAAAACAATGTTGTTATTGGACAAAAAAAATTGAGTTGTTTTGTTGTGTTGTCAGCCCGTCTTATCCTATAACAGCCAAATGAATCTTCTTCAATTAAAATCTTTTATATAAGGAAGTAAATGATAAGCCAGCACTGCAAAACAGATCTTGTAATTCAATTATTTTGTTAGACAGACATTTGTGACGAAAGATTCATCAGACTGATTATGTCTTCTTGAATATATTTCCTTCAGGCCGAACTTCCTGCCGTTACATGCAAGATCCATTTATTGCACTGACTTGTTGGATCTTAAAACAGCGTTTTCTTTCCCTAAAATAGCACTCAATCAACAAACTATGTCAAACTACAGTTTTATTGAATATGTTGTAGGCTGTGATGATCCACTTTATATCTATTGATTTGTCAGATCAAAGACAATCATGTTTTAAATGCTGGAAGATGATACCTAGTACTTGTTATTCTGACGTTTACAAAAACATCAAAGATACTAATAGTTTTTATTAAGTGCATCAGATGGTTTTGTCCTGTTTTTAAGTCATTCAGCAGTGCATTTGTAAGTGATAAATTGGTCCTGAAAAACATCAGTCCTGATGGACCAATATATCCTTGAAAAACAAGTCCTGAAGGACCAATATATCATGTCAAAATAAGTCCTGATGGACCAATATGTCCTGGCAAAATAAGTCCTGATGGACCAATATGTCCTGGCAAAATAAGTCCTGATGGAACCATATGTCCTGGCAAAATAAGTCCTGATGGACCAATATGTGCTCGTAAAATAAGTCCTGATGGAACAATATGTGCTGGCAAAATAAGTCCTGATGGAACAATATGTGCTGGCAAAATAAGTCCTGATGGAACAATATGTGCTGGCAAAATAAGTCCTGATGGACCAATATGTGCTGGCAAAATAAGTCCTGATGGACCAATATGTCCTGATGGACCAATATGTCCTGGCAAAATAAGTCCTGATGGACCAATATGTCCTGGCAAAATAAGTCCTGATGGACCCATATGTCCTGGCAAAATAAGTCCTGATGGAACAATATGTCCTGGCAAAATAAGTCCTGATGGACCAATATGTCCTGGCAAAATAAGTCCTGATGGACCAATATGTCCTGGCAAAATAAGTCCTGATGGACCAATATGTCCTGGCAAAATAAGTCCTGATGGACCCATATGTCCTGATGGAACAATATGTCCTGGCAAAATAAGTCCTGATGGACCAATATGTCCTGGCAAAATAAGTCCTGATGGACCAATATATCATGTCAAAATAAATCCTCATGGACCAATATGTCCTGGCAAAATAAGTCCTGATGGACCCATATGTCCTGGCAAAATAAGTCCTGATGGAACAATATGTCCTGGCAAAATAAGTCCTGATGGAACAATATGTCCTGGCAAAATAAGTCCTGATGGACCAATATGTGCTCATAAAATAAGTCCTGATGGAACAATGTGTCCTGGCAAAATAAGTCCTGATGGACCAATATGTCCTGGCAAAATAAGTCCTGATGGACCAATATGTGGTCGTAAAATAAGTCCTGATGGAACAATATGTGCTGGCAAAATAAGTCCTGATGGACCAATATGTGCTGGCAAAATAAGTCCTGATGGACCAATATGTCCTGGCAAAATAAGTCTTGATGGACCAATATGTCCTGACAAAATAAGTCCTGATGGACCAATATATCATGTCAAAATAAGTCCTGATGGACCAATATGTCCTGGCAAAATAAGTCCTGATGGACCCATATGTCCTGGCAAAATAAGTCCTGATGGAACAATATGTCCTGGCAAAATAAGCCCTGATGGACCAATATGTCCTGGCAAAATAAGTCCTGATGGAACAATATGTCCTGGCAAAATAAGTCCTGATGGACCAATATGTGCTCATAAAATAAGTCCTGATGGAACAATATGTCCTGGCAAAATAAGTCCTGATGGACCAATATGTCCTGGCAACATAAGTCCTGATGGACCAATATGTGGTCGTAAAATAAGTCCTGATGGAACAATATGTTCTGGCAAAATAAGTCCTGATGGACCAATATATCTAGTAAAACAAATCCAAGGTTATAAATCTTCCTAGTTTAATAGGTCCTTGGAATAATTTTCCTAGTAAGTAGAAATAGTCCATGGCATATTTTTTCCTTGTAAATTAGGTCCATGATGGACCAATATATCCTGGCAAAATAAGTCCTGAAGGACCAATATATCATGTCAAAATAAGTCCTGATGGACCAATATGTGGTCGTAAAATAAGTCCTGATGGACCAATATGTGCTGTCAAAATAAGTCCTGATGGACCAATATATCCTGGCAAAATAAGTCCTGATGGACCAATATGTGCTCGTAAAATAAGTCCTGATGGAACAATATGTGCTGGCAAAATAAGTCCTGATGGAACAATATGTGCTGGCAAAATAAGTTCTGATGGAACAATATGTGCTGGCAAAATAAGTCCTGATGGAACAATATGTGCTGGCAAAATAAGTCCTGATGGAACAATATGTGCTGGCAAAATAAGTCCTGATGGAACAATATGTGCTGGCAAAATAATTCCTGATGGACCAATATGTGCTCGTAAAATAAGTCCTGATGGGACAATATGTCCTGATGGACCAATATGTGCTCATAAAATAAGTCCTGATGGAACAATATGTCCTGGAAAAATAAGTCCTGATGGACCAATATGTCCTGGCAAAATAAGTCCTGATGGACCAATATGTGCTCGTAAAATAAGTCCTGATGGAACAATATGTGCTGGCAAAATAAGTCCTGATGGACCAATATGTCCTGGCAAAATAAGTCCTGATGGAACCATATGTCCTGATGGAACAATATGTGCTCGTAAAATAAGTCCTGATGGACCAATATGTCCTGGAAAAATAAGTCCTGATGGACCAATATGTGCTCGTAAAATAAGTCCTGATGGAACAATATGTGCTGGCAAAATAAGTCCTGATGGAACAATATGTGCTGGCAAAATAAGTCCTGATGGAACAATATGTGCTGGCAAAATAAGTCCTGATGGACCAATATGTGCTAGCAAAATAAGTCCTGATGGACCAATATGTCCTGGCAAAATAAGTCCTGATGGAACAATATGTGCTGGCAAAATAAGTCCTGATGGAACAATATGTGCTGGCAAAATAAGTCCTGATGGACCAATATGTGCTGGCAAAATAAGTCCTGATGGACCAATATGTGGTCATAAAACAAGTCCTGATAGAACAATATGTTCTGGCAAAGTAAGTCCTGATGGACCAATATATCTAGTAAAACAAATCCAAGGTTATAAATCTTCCTAGTTTAATAGGTCCTTGGAATAATTTTCCTAGTAAGTAGAAATAGTCCATGGTATATTTTTTCCTTGTAAATTAGGTCCATGGACTTATTTTACTAGTAACGTTATTCCATCCAGACCAATTTCACACTAGTTCTTTTTTCACTGATACACTTCATTCCAAACAGAAAAACCAAATTTAAATATCAAACATTGAACAAGATCAGAAAAATATCCAAAATGGCCACACATACAGACAAACCCAGCCAAGGCTAGCATAAAATTACAGCAAAACCAGCTATGGCTAGCATTAACCAACAGCTGAACCTAGCTATGACTAGCATTAACCTACAGCTAAACACAGCCAAGGCTAGCATTAATTAACAGCTGAACCTAGCTATGACTAGCATTAACCTACATCTAAACACAGTCAAGGCTGGCATTAAACAACAGCTGAACCTAGCTATGACTAGCATTAACCTACAGCTAAACACAGCCAAGGCTAGCATTAAACAACAGCCAAACCTAGCTATGACTAGCATTAACCTACAGCTAAACACAGCCAAGGCTAGCATTAACCAACAGCTGAACCTAGCTATGACTAGCATTAACCTACAGCTAAACACAGCCAAGGCTAGCATTAATCAACAGCTGAACCTAGCTATGACTAGCATTAACCTACAGCTAAACACAGTCAAGGCTAGCATTAAACAACAGCTGAACCTAGTTATGACTAGCATTAACCTACAGCTAAACACAGCCAAGGCTAGCATTAAACAACAGCCAAACCTAGTTATGACTAGCATTAACTTACAGCTAAACACAGCCAAGGCTAGCATTAACCAACAGCTGAACCTAGCTATGACTAGCATTAACCTACAGCTAAACACAGCCAAGGCTAGCATTAAACAACAGCTGAACCTAGCTATGACTAGCATTAACCTACAGCTAAACACAGTCAAGGCTAGCATTAAACAACAGCTGAACCTAGCTATGACTAGCATTAACCTACAGCTAAACACAGCCAAGGCTAGCATTAACCAACAGCCAAACCTAGTTATGACTAGCATTAACCTACAGCTAAACACAGCAAAGGCTAGCATTAACCAACAGCTGAACCTAGCTATGACTAGCATTAACCTACAGCTAAACACAGCCAAGGCTAGCATTAAACAACAGTGGAACCTAGCTATGACTAGCATTAACCTACAGATAAACACATTCAAGGCTAGCATTAAACAACAGCTGGACCTAGCTATGACTAGCATTAACCTACAGCTAAACACAGCCAAGGCTAGCATTAAACAACAGCTGAACCTAGCTATGACTAGCATTAACCTACAGCTAAACACAGCAAAGGCTAGCATTAACCAACAGCTGAACCTAGCTATGATTAGCATTAACCTACAGCTAAACACAGCCAAGGCTAGCATTAACCAACAGCTGAACCTAGCTATGACTAGCATTAACCTACAGCTAAACACAGCCAAGGCTAGCATTAAACAACAGCTGAACCTAGCTATGACTAGCATTAACCTACAGCTAAACACAGCCAAGGCTAGCATTAAACAACAGCTGAATCTAGCTATGACTAGCATTAACCTACAGCTAAACACAGTCAAGACTAGCATTAACCAACAGCTGAACCTAGCTATGACTAGCATTAACCTACAGCTAAACACAGCCAAGGCTAGCATTAAACAACAGCTGAACCTAGCTATGACTAGCATTAAACAACAGCTAAACACAGCCAAGGCTAGCATTAAACAACAGCTGAACCTAGCTATGACTAGCATTAACCTACAGCTAAACACAGTCAAGGCTAGCATTACACAACAGCTGAACCTAGCTATGACTAGCATTAACCTACAGCTAAACACAGCCAAGGCTAGCATTAAACAACAGCTGAACCTAGCTATGACTAGCATTAACCTACAGTTAAACACAGGCAAGGCTAGCATTAAACAACAGCTGAACCTAGCTATGACTAGCATTAACCTACAGCTAAACACAGCCAAGGCTAGCATTAAACAACAACTAAACCTAGCTATGACTAGCATTAACCTACAGCTAAACACAGTCAAGGCTAGCATTAACCAACAGCTGAACCTAGCTATGACTAGCATTAACCTACAGCTAAACACAGCCAAGGCTAGCATTAACCAACAGCTGAACCTAGCTATGACTAGCATTAACCTACAGCTAAACACAGCCAAGGCTAGCATTAAACAACAGCCAAACCTAGCTATGACTAGCATTAACCTACAGCTAAACACAGCCAAGGCTAGCATTAAACAACAGCTGAACCTAGCTATGACTAGCATTAACCTACAGCTAAACACAGCAAAGGCTAGCATTAACCAACAGCTGAACCTAGCTATGACTAGCATTAACCTACAGCTAAACACAGCCAAGGCTAGCATTAAACAACAGCTGAACCTAGCTATGACTAGCATTAACCTACAGCTAAACACAGCAAAGGCTAGCATTAACCAACAGCTGAACCTAGCTATGACTAGCATTAACCTACAGCTAAACACAGCCAAGGCTAGCATTAACCAACAGCTGAACCTAGCTATGACTAGCATTAACCTACAGCTAAACACAGCCAAGGCTAGCATTAACCAACAGCTGAACCTAGCTATGACTAGCATTAACCTACAGCTAAACACAGCCAAGGCTAGCATTAAACAACAGCTGAACCTAGCTATGACTAGCATTAACCTACAGCTAAACACAGCCAAGGCTAGCATTAAACAACAGCCAAACCCAGCTCAGACTATCATTCATCTACAGCCAAACCAAAGTAAGGAGATCATTAACCTACAACTAACTTAGCCAAGGTAATCATTTACATACATCCAAACTCAGCTAGGGTTATAATTAACCTTCATCAAACACTAGCTAAGTCTAGCATTAACATACAGCTAAACCAAGCTAAGGCTAGCATTAACTTACAGCAAAACCCAGCTAAGACTAGCATTACCTTACAGATAAAAACCCAGTTAGGGCTAGCATTAACCTACAGCTAAATCAAGCAAAAGCCAAATGTTAGCATAAACTTACAGGTATTAAGCCATTAACCTACAACCAAACCCAAATAAGGGTATCAATAACCTACAACCAAACCAGCTAAGACCATCATTAATGTACAACCAAAGGCTAGCATTAACCTAAAACAAACCAAGCTAAAGCTAGTATTAACTTGCAACAAATTCCAGCTAGGGCTATCATTAACCTACATCCAATGCCTGTTTGGTCAGTTCTCCTGTTTTCAAGTTTTGCTTGGATATATACAATGAAGCACACCAAACGTGCATATACTTACTATAGAAGCCTGTCTGGAAAGGTCTCCTCTCTGGGAGTTTTGCTTGCCTATAAGCAATGAAGAATACCAATGTACAATATATTTACTAAAGAAGCCTTTCTGGAGAGTTCTCCTCTTTCAGAATTTTATTTTTCTATAAGCAATGAAGCACACCCAGAAGTTTGTCTAAAGGTCTCCTTTCTTGAAGTTTTGCTTTGCTATAGGCAATGAAGAACACCAATAAAAAATATACTTACTACAACAGCCTGTTCCTCTCTTGGAAGTTTTGTTTGGCAATAAACAATAAAGCACAACAAACATGGATATACTTACTACAGAAGCCTGTCTGGTGAGTTCTCTAATGGGAGTTTTATTTGCCTATAAGGAATAAAGCACAACAACAATAAATATACTTACTACAGAAGCCTTCTTGAGAGTTAAAAATCAATATACTCACTACAGAAGCCTGTCTGGAGAGTTAAAAATCAATATACTTACTACAGACACCTGTCTGGAGAGCTCTCCTCTCTTGAAGTTTTGTTTGGCTATAAGCAATAAAGCACAGCAAAAATAAATATACTTACTACAGAAGCCTTCTTGAGAGTTAATAATAATTATACTCACTACAGAAGCCTGTCTGGAGAGCTCTCCTCTCTTGGAGTTTTGCTTAGCTAATCTTTTCTTTTTCTTATGAAGAGGTTTAGATTCTATAATCATTTCTTCAAGCTCATAAGTTGGATCACAGTTTAAATGATTTTTCTAAAAATAAAAGATTGTCAGGTGAATTTATCTTAGCACATCACCAAATATTGTTTATCAATGTTCTTTGGGGTATTTTTATATAAAATAAATCACTGTCTAAGGAGGATACTCTCAATTTTTTATTATATGTGAATGAGTCATCAATCCCTAAAGGGCATTTTTTTTAAATTAACAAACTAAGCCAAAGTATCCATTCTGATTTCATTATGTAAAGTAAAATCCAGTAGATATTACATTCTTTACATGCTAACATATTATCTATGTTACATCTGTCATAATATAGTGTCATGTTTTTATGAAGTTTTTGGAGGTAAACTGCCTGTTGGTGTAATGGTTAGTGCATTATGCTCATTAGATCATTATCTTATTAGGTCAAACCAAAAGGTACAAAAAATGATATATGCTGCTTCTCCACTAAACAGCAAGAGTCATGACCAATTGGCTTGGATTCAGGCCATCATGTTCAAGTAGATTAACATATCTATCTGCAGACTGTTGTTGCTGTGATCTAGCACAACTTGTTAGTTTTGTGTAAGGCATCATTATATAATCACAAAGTTTGTTGTTACATAGCTGAAAAGCTCCACTTGGTATTAAACAACAACCGACTAATTCACTATTTTTATTTTTACTGTTTATGAAGGTATTGCTGTTCGATTCTGATTAAAAAGAAAGGAGGACTGAGATTCTGATTAAAAAGAAAGGAGGACTGAGATTCTATTAATTGATTAACCCTGCCACATAATTTGTGCTTGTCTAAACTCAGAACCTCATTTTCACTGGCTTTTGACAATATCTACTTTATATTTTTGATCTTAGTGAAGTACAGATTGCTAGTGACTAGTTAAGATTGTAGTCAATCAAGTCAGATTAATAGGGGGGCTATGGTTTTTAATGCCACTTTCAATTATATTTCAGTTATATCGTGGTGGTCAGTTTCATTGGTGGAAGAAACTGGAGTACCCTGAGAAAACCATAGACCTGCCGCAAGTCACTGACAAACTTTATTACATAATGTTGATTCGAGTATGCCTTGCCTGACCGGGATTCGAACTCACAACGTTAGTAGTAACAGGTACTGATTGCATTGGTAGTTGTAAATCCAACTACCATACGATCACGATGATGACGATCCCCCCCCCATTTCAAACTTTTCATTTCTAGATTAATTTGATTAAAAAAACAACATACTGTTACATTAATTATGATAAAAGCTAATTATAATAATGTAATTTCCTGTTTTTTACATGAAGATTTTATGAGTGTTAGAATTATAGTCCAAAAAATTGTACTAACATGATATTATTGTTTACTTACTGATGGTTCAAATGTTGGTTTCATCTGTCTCTGTAAAACTTTATCAAAATCTAATTCATTCATAAAATATTGTCTCTTCAGTGAATCTAGACCTGATATTCTTCTGTAAGGGTCTAAAGTCAGCAGCTATAAGAAAAACAACATCACTTCATTATAAATCATTTCCCTCACCTGTCAACATGCAGCAGGATGTTTGAAGAAGAAAATAAATAAAGTGTGATATATATATTGCAATTTTTAAGGTCAAGACAGACATTAACGCTATTATCTCAGCGAGTCCAATGGGACGAGCTGGGATTTTTGTGATCAAGTGTCGAGGCATTCAGAACTGACATCATTGTGTTTATCAGTGACTTCATCATGTGTTTTACATCAGATTGACCTAATATTTTTGTGGATCAAGGTCAGTTCGGTGATCCAGACTAATCAGCGGCACACACCAAAGGGAAAATGTACAATTTGCCGATAATATACAATTAATGACTTTTAATGAGGTGGATACAAGGATTTATTAACCCAAGAATATTATATTTACCGAGGCCCCTTAGGTCAATAGGTATCCATCGAATTGAAAATCATTAATTGTTTTATTATATGACACATTTTATATGTTTCTTTCACCCTTAAAATAAGCTTTGATCACGACATTATACAATTATTGACTTTTAATGAGGTCTACTCATGACTATACGGACCTGGTCAATGATTGATTGACCGAGGCCAATGGCCGAGGTTAATCAATCATTGACCAGCTCCGTATAGTCATGAGTAGACTGAAATTAAAAGTCAATAACTGCTTTATTAAATAATAAGGAATTTTTCAAACATTTTAACAGTATATTCAACAAAATAGGCTATAATTGTTTTATCATTTTTTAATATTAAGTGATTAACAATGTTTTTTAAAACGAGACTACTTTTCTCAGTCATCTCTCATCGAAGGGTGAAGCCCTGAGATGAAAGATGACTGAGAAACGTCCTCGAGTTTTAAAAAACATCTTTAATTATTTTATCGCTATTTTGTATTCATAATTAAATAATTTTTCTTGAGATACTGACATTTTTTTAAACACAATTAATATTTTATATCGTTAATCACTTATTATCAAGGATTTGTTAATGTGACGTCATTATAACGTCATATTAGAAAACAGCGATAATACTACGTGCGTCCTTGATAACGCTTAGCGACAATTGGAATCATCTCAGCGATTACGTGATATGAAATATATTGGTTTTAAACATCAAAGTGAAAATAAACAAAATAGCAATAATATTATTTAAATATTAAAATTTTGAAATTTAATGAAAATTGTATATTTTGAAAATTTTGAAATCTTATGAAATTTTTGAAAATTTTGAACTTAAAAAAACATTAATTTAATTTTATGATTTTGAGAAATTTTGAATTTGAAAATTTTTACCTTTTTTGCATCTTGACTTTGGTTGGTCGGTGGGCAAGCCCGAAAATACCTCACGCGAGGTGCACTCACTGCACGCAAGGTGTACTCACTCTTAGGTAGAGTTGAGAAAATGCTGTTTAGGCCAATCAGAAAAAAGCAAAATTCCTTATCATATAATAATTTCTTTTGTTTACCTTGTTGGAATGTTATATTCACCTCGCGTGACGTCGCACGAGGTGATTATAATGTTTTATCAAAGATTGTTACTAGGGGGGTCAGCCAATCAGAAAAAGACATTATCTGAAGTCATATAATAAAGTGTGATATATATGAGTCATAGAGCAGTCAAATTTAACCTTAAATATCTAATTATTTCATTAAGGATCAATTATAAAGTCCTTATATCATTTGAGGTTAATGGTCTTTTATCGTCACTTTCAGCAATTTTTCAGATATAACATGACTTATAATAGGGAAGGAAAGTTCTGAAAAATATAATAAACTGACCATTGAAACCTTCAGTCGTGGATATGCTTCTGGAGATCTTAGGGATAGGATTAGGGTTATGGTGTTTAACGCCACTTTCAACAATATTTCAGTTATATCGTGGTGGTCAGTTTTATTGGTAGAGAAAACCGGAGTACCTGGAGAAAACCATCGACCTGTTGCAAGTCACTGACAAACTTCATCACATAATGTTGTATCAAGTAAACCTCGCTTGAGCGGTATTCAAACTCCCAACGTTAATGGTGATAGGCACTGATTGCACCGGTAGCTGTAATTCCAACTACCATACAATCATGACCATGACGGCCCCTTTCTGGAGATCTTAACACTTGAGATGGGTACCAGACCCACCGCAGCGATGATAGTCAAAACTCAACAACCTTAATCACTGGGCCACCGAATTAACTGTATGAACACCAAAAAAAATAAATCTTGAAAACAAATTAAAGTAAGTAATTAAACGCTTAATGTCTTTTCCTAATTACTTTAAATGATATAAAACCATGCATCTTAACAAAATGGTCCATCAAGACTCAAAACTTAATAATATGCAAATATATTTTCCTGACAACAAATCGCTGCATGCAAAAATCTATGATAAGCTATATGGCACTATGCAGTATGCACTTACTGCCTTAGGAAAGGTAATATTTGAGAAAAGTGCAGTATCTAACATTTGCTCAAGGACAGAATTATTGGGGGTGGGGGAGGGGTTGGGGTGCATATTAAAATAAACAAAGTCAAAGCCACATAAACACATGGTCAACAAGGGGGTGGGTGGGGGGGGGGGCATCGTGGCCATGATCGTATGGTAGTTGGATTTACAACTACCTATGCAATCAAACAAACAAACATCGCCATAAAAAAATCTACTGGTTAACCAACATGCAGTATCATAATAAGTATTATATAACAGGAAACATTTGTTTAAAAGAGACCCATTTAAAATAACCATTTACAGTCTTTAACAAATCTTGTAGAGATAATGAATATAAATCTTGTAGAGATATAAATATTGATATATAACAGTAACTAAATTTAACTAAAAATGTTGTAAAACACATTATTTTAATGTATATTGATTTTTGTCTGATTAGTATAGGCTTTTACAGATGGACTTCATATTAATGCTGTCTTAAAAGTCAAATTCTGACAGATTTTGTGGGAATTTCTGTCGTCAAAGCTTTCAGTTTGCTGTTGTTTTTAAACTTTGCTTAGTATTGTTTCGCATTTTTTTTGCATCTAAATTGTCAAATCAATATCCTCCTCTTTTTAACAAACAGCTAAAAAAATGACAAAAAAATCATGTGACAACAAAGCATTAAAACTCATGTGACAACCAAGCATTGTATTCATGTGACAACCAAGCAGTAAAATCATGTGACAACCAAGCATTAAACTCATGTGACAACCAAGCATTAAACTCATGTGACAATAAAGCAGTAAACTCATGTGACAATCAAGCATCAAACTCAGGTTACAACCAAACATTGTATTCATGTGACAACCAAGCAGTAAAATCATGTGACAACCAAGCATTAAACTTATATTACAACCTAGCATTAAATTCAGGTGACAACCAAGCATTTAACTCATGTGACAACCAAGCATTAACTCATATGACAATGAAGCATTTAACTCATGTAGCAACCAAGCATCAAACTCATGTGACAACCTAGCATTAAAATCATGTGACAACTAAGCAGTAAACTCATGTGACCACCACACATTAAACTCATGTGACAACCAAGCATTGATTCATGTGACAAGCAAACATCAAACTCATGTGACAATCAAGCAGTAAACTCATGTGACAACCAAGCATTAAACTCATGTAATGACCAAGCATTAAAATCATGTGACAACCACACATTAAACTCGTATGACAATCAAGCATTTACCTCAAGTGAAAAACCAAGCATTCAGCTCATGTGACAACCTAGCATTAAAATCATGTGACAACCAAGCATTAAACTCATGTGACAACCAAGCATTTACCTCAAGTGAAAAACCAAGCATTAAGCTCATGTGACAACCTAGCATTAAAATCATGTGACAACCAAGCATTAAACTTATGTGACAAGCAAGAATCAAACTCATGTGACAAGCAAGCATTAAACTCATGTGACAAGCAAGCATTAAACTCATGTGACAACCAAGCATTAAAATATGTGACAAACCAAGCATCAAAATTATGTGACAACCAAGCATCAAACTCATTTTACAAACAAGCATTAAAACTCATGTGACAACAAGCATTAAACCTATATGACAACCAAGCATTAAAATTATGTGACAACCAAGCATTAAACTCATGTGACAACCAAGCATTAAAACTCATGTGACAACCCATCATTAAAATCATGTGACAACCAAGCATTAAAATAATGTGACAAGCAAGCATTAAAATCATATGACAACCAAGCATCAAACTCATGTGACAGCCAAGCAGTAAAATCATGTGACAACCAACCACTAATTCATGCTACAACCAAGCATTGAATTCAGGTGACAACCAAGCATTTAACTCATGTGACAACGAAGCATTAAACTCGTGTGACAAGCAAGCACTGAAATCATGTGGCAAGCAAGCAGTAAAATCATGTGACAACCAAGCACTAATTCATGTGACAACGAAGTATTAAATTCAGGTGACAACCAAACATTTACCTAATGTAACAACCAAGCAGTAAAATCATGTGATAAGTAAGCATTTATATCATGTGACAAGTAAGCATTAAACTCATGTGACAAGCAAGCACTGAAATCATGTGATTTGTCTAATTTTTCAATACAGACACAGGTCAATAGTCCAAATCTGAAATTCAATAGGATACAATCTGTAAAAATGTCTATGATTGGTCAAGGTGTAAATTTGTAGGGATGGTCAGTTAGTGCAATGCAATTTACAAAGAAGGAATATAAACCTCAGTGTATAATTATTTTGTATAAGTCTGGTTAGCGATATAATATGTTGTTAGTATGCTTGATTGGGTTAAATACAGTGCTTACTTACAACAAATCCATGTCTGAAGGTTAAGCTGAAACATGATAATCTTTTTTGAAAAAAAAAGAACTCAAACAGTAACAAGTCAACAAAATAACAAATCACAACAACGTGAGCAACATCTCTGGTAAATATACAGTCAATTCTGCATTAAGAAATCACCTTTGGGTCAAAGAAAAAGTGGTTTTATAAAACAGGTGACCTCTTAAAAGAGGTTCAATTCATATGAAATTTTCTATGACAGGACAATAAAAAGGTAACCTCTTAATACAGGTGACTGCTTAATAGAGGTGACCACATGGGCAGGCTTGACTGTACATTTATTTTTACACTCCAAGTCATCTACAGCATTTCACCTGTGGAAGTGCATTATAAATTCAAACATTTTTAGAATAACAAATGCCTAAAATTTACTGATGTGTAATCTTCAAAGAATAAGATGTTTTACTGAAACAAAACTAGTAATCATACCTGCTTTATTAAATCTTTGATTCCTTCGTGCATGGAGATAGAGTAATGTACTTTACATGTCATAAAGATCTGTTTAATCTCTAATATTGATGTGCCTGTATGGATATCATAGGGTCTCTGAAATAATCAACAAGAGATGCTCACATCAGTCTGTATGTACACTAATCAACAAAAAAGGCACATATAATTTTTTTTAAACATCTTAATCGCAGCTTGCACAATAAAAATTCTGCATGTCAAAACAGAATATCATTATACAATTAATGACTTTGGATGAGGTTAATACCACGATTTATCAACCCCAGAGATCTGATTATCACCGAGGCTATAGGCCGAGGTGATAATCAGATCTCTGGGGTTGATAAATCGTGGTATTAACTGAAATCCAAAGTCATCAATTGCTTTATTCTATAATATATTTATACTAATAGTAAAATTACATAGACAGCCAAATGAATAAAAAAGGCTATTGACTTGGGAAAAAGGCTATTGACTCCGATAACACGGAAAATGCCTCGTGCGGCATATTTTTAGAAAAGGGAAAACCCGATATTTATATCGTCCAATCAAATCGCAATTTTAAATTTGAATTAAAAAAAATAACTTCAAAATTTTCAAAAAATTTCTAAAATTTCAGTTTTCATAAAATTTCTAAATTTTAATATTTAAATAATAATATTGAACAAGGGCAACACAAAGCGTGGCGTATCCCCTCACCTAAAAATTAGACCCTGTGACCTTGACCTTTGACCTTGAAAATCAATAGGGTTCCAGATTCTCTTATGGTCTAAGTATGTACCAAGTTTGTTCAAAATCCATTGAAGGATGTTGATTCTAGAGTGTTCACAAGGATGTTATGCAGTAAAAATTTGACCCAGTGACATTGACCTTTGACCTTGAAAATCAATAGGGTTCCAGACTCTTCTAAGGACTAAGTATGTACCAAGTTTAGTCAAAATCCATTGAAGGATGTTGATTCTAGAGTGTTCACAAGGATGTTATACGGTAAAAATTTGATCTGGTGACCTTGACCTTTGACCTATGACCTTGAAAATCAATAGGGTTCCAGATTCTCTTTAGGACTAAATATGTACCAAGTTTGGTCAAAATCCATTGAAGGATGTTGATCCTAGAGTGTTCACAAGGATGTGACGGACGGACGGAAGGAAGGACGGACGGTAGCGTTACTATATCCCTTAGCAACTTCGTTGTTGAGGGGAAAAACATGTAATATAAAAATTAAGGACAAAAAGAATCTTATGCAATAAAATAATTACTACACTTTAACTTGATCAATATGAGGTTATGGGGAAGTACATGTATATAAAAAAAAGAAACCGAGAAGAGTATTCTATGTTATAATCGCATAAAAGAATAAAACAATCACTGTCTTCTGTTTCAGTAAATGTGAGTGTTATTGACTTTTGAAAAACTAAGATATTCACCTCGCCCTTCGTGCTCAGTGAATATCTGTTTTCACAAAGTCAATAACACTGCACATTTACCTCAACAAAAGACAGTAATTGTATATTATTATATGAGTAAATCCGAAGTTAGTGATATTTTTTTTTTTTTTTTACTGTAGTAGTCATCACAAAAAAATAAATAAATAAAAATATGCGGTTCCCCAAGGTTATACTTGAGCGAGCCTCTTATCCACCTGTGACTTTCACTGGAAGATGAATAAAATTCAAAACAAACAAAATGTCGCGAAAAGGAAAACAACGTGGAGTAGACATAAAACAAGAAGATGCATTACAAGCTGTTGTTAGGAAAACGCTGATTGGATAGCAAAACCGCTTCTTTAAATATCGACCAATCAGAGAATACATTTTCAAAACAAGGGCAACGCAAAGCGTGGCGTATCCCCTTGCCTAAAAATTAGACCCTGTGACCTTGACCTTTGACCTTGAAAATCAATAGGGTTCCAGATTCTCTTAAGGTCTAAGTATGTACCAAGTTTGGTCAAAATCCATTGAAGGATGTTGATTCTAGTGTTCACAAGGATGTTACACAGAAAAAATTTGACCCAGTGACATTGACCTTTGACCTATGACCTTGAAAATCAATAGAGTTCCAGACTCTCCTAAGGACTACGTATGTACCAAGTTTGGTCAAAATCCATTGAAGGATCTTGATTCTAGTGTCCACAAGGATGTTATGCAGTCAAAATTTGACCCTGTGACCTTGAAAATCAATAGGGTTCCAGACTCTCGTAAGGACTAAGTATGTACCAAGTTTAATCAAAATCCATTGAAGGATGTTGATTCTAGAGTGTTCACAAGGATGTTATGCAGTAAAAATTTGACCCTGTGACCTTGACCTTGAAAATCAATAGGGTTCCAGATTCTCTTAAGGACTAAATATGTACCAAGTTTGGTCAAAATCCATTGAAGGATGTTGATTCTAGAGTGTTCACAAGGATGTTACACGGTAAAAAATGTACCCAGTGACCTTGACCTTTAACCTATGACCTTGAAAATCAATAGGGTTCCAGATTCTCTTAAGGTCTAAGTATGTACCAAGTTTGGTCAAAATCCATTGAAGGATGTTGATTCTAGAGTGTTCACAAGGATGTTATGTGGTGACATTGACCTTTGACCTATGACCTTGAAAATCAATAGGGTTCCAGATTCTCCTAAGGACTAAGTATGTACCAAGTTTGGTCAAAATCCATTGAAAGATGTTGATTCTAAAGTGTCCACAAGGATGTTACATGGTAAAAAATGTACCCAGTGACCTTGACCTTTAACCTATGACCTTGAAAATCAATAGGGTTCCAGACTCTCCTAAGTAGGTACCAAGTTTAATCAAAATCCATTGAAGGATGTTGATTCTAGAGTGTTCACAAGGATGTTGTGCGGTAAAAATTTGACCCTGTGACCTTGACCTTTGACCTTGAAAATCAATAGGGTTCCAGATTCTCTTAAGGACTAAATAAGTACCTAGTTTGGTCAAAATCCATTGAAGGATTTTGTTCCTAGAGTGTTCACAAGGATTGTGACAGACGGAAGGACGGACGGTAGCGTTACTATATCCCCTCGCAACTTCATTGGCGAGGGGATAATAAGCAACCTGGACTTTCCCTGTTACTATTTTTGGGTACACGCTACAGTGTTCAAAAGTAATGTTAACCTCACGTGCACTTTTGAGCGGTGATAATCACATTTTGAAATGGAGAGTGAAGTAGTGTTTTGTCCAATCAGAATCTAGGATATTAATAGTCATATAATAACATCATTTCATCAAACGGTAACTTGTTCTCACCATGATATGGTAGAAATAGAGGCTCTCCTAAGCCTGAATTGTTCACCAGAACAAACCTTTATCCTGCAATTGTGCTATTTTTTGTCATAATAAATGAGTTGAAATAAATTGTTGTTTATTATGACAGTGTCATAATAACACTTTTCACATTAGCCTAATAAAGCTATTAAGCCATACCCCTATCATAATAACACTTTTCACATTAGCCTAATAAAGTTTTTAAGCCACAGCCCTGTCATAATAACACTTTTCACATTAGCCTAATAAAGCTATTAAGCCACAGCCCTATCATAATAACACTTTTCACATTAGCCTAATAAAGCTATTAAGCCACACCCCTGTCATAATAACACTTTTTACATTAGCCTAATAATGATATTAAGCCACAGCCCTGTCATAATAGCATTTTTCACATTAGCCTAATAAACCTATTAAGCCACACCCATGTCATAATAACACTTTTCACATTAGCCTAATAAACCTATTAAGCCATGCCCCTTACCAGAACTACTATATGGGTTTCAATGGGGTTTCCGTTATCTTTTTTTTTTTTATTATTATTATAATATTAAATAACTTTTTTTTTGCAAATTTTATTGCAGGATAAATACAATATTGGTGTATTGACGGTAAATATAGAATGTATGTGGCTCGACACGAAACAGATGGAAAAACTCGCTAAATCTTTCCCTCGTTTCTAAGCCTCGCCACATAAATTCTGTATTTACTGTCAATACACCAATATTGTATATTTATCTAAAGATGACAATTGTACATTTCAATATTTATGGATTCAAGTTCTGATAGATGCAACTGATTATTAAGTAATCTGTACAGAATACATGGGATATTTATTTACAAGAGCTCTTGCTCCAATGACAAAGGAGGGGAGAGGAACTCGTGTTACTAGTAACTGCAATAGAATAACTGTGGTTCATTTTGATTTGTGTGTGGGACGAACTACATTTGTAATTCATGAAAACTATTTACATTTATGTAAATTATTTCTCTTCTTAATGTCTTAATAAAAATTGAATTTCTTTAAAATTTGCAGCTGGACATTAAGCAACAAACAATCAATCATTTAAAATTTAATTCTGTCAAATTAAAAATGACAGCTATACAATAGAAATGATAGTAGGAGGAACAATGATTTATTTCACTAAATTTCCTATCAACTTTCTGAAACTGCTGTTTCATGATCCCAAAAAGAAAAGCAATCAAATTAAAGTTAAATTTACTTTGAGGTGACGGTCATGGCCATGGTCGTATGGTAGTTCGATTTACTACCACCTGAGCAATCAGTGCCTATATATCACCAATATAGTTCCAACCCGGTGTCATATGGTATTTTGACCCCCATGGTATATTGACCCCGGGGTCAATTTTCAATGATATATTGACTCCTGTGTCAAAATACCATATGGTCGCTTTTTCGTCATTGTATTTTGAACCCCTCATGGTAAATTGATCCCCCTCATTTCAACCAAAAGAGAGGAATTCATAATACCATAAGAGAGGGTTTGATATACCATGAGTAGGATGGTCGATATACCATGGGTAGGGTGGTCAAAATACCATGGGTAGGGGGGGGGGGTCAATATACCATGGGTAGGGGGTCAAAATATCATAGGTAGGGGGGTCAATATACCATGGATAGGGGTTGGATATATCATGGGTAGGGGGTTCAATATATACCATGGGTAGAGGGGTCAAAATATCATGGGTTAGGGGGGTCAAAAGACCATGGGTAGGGGGGTCAAAATACCATGGATAGGGGGATCAAAATACCATGGGTAGGGGGTTCAATATATCATGGGTAAAGGGGTCAAAATACCATGGGTAGGGGAGTCAAAATACCATGGGTAGGGGGGTCAATATAACATGGATAGGGGTTGGATATACCATGGGTAGGGGGTTCAAAATACCATGGATAGGGGGGTCAAAATACCATGGATAGGGGGGTCAAAATACCATGGGTAGGGTGGGTTAATATACCATGGGTAGGGGAGTCAATATAACATGGATAGGGGTTCGATATACCATGGGTAGGGGGTTCAATATACCATGGGTAGGGAGGTCAAAATACCATGGGTAGGGGGTTCAATATACCATGGTTAGGGGGGGTCAAAATACCATGGGTAGGGGGGGGTCAAAATACCATGGGTAGGGGGTTCAATATACCATGGGTAGGGGGTTCAATATACCATGGGTAGGGGGGGTCAAAATACCATGGTATTTTGACCCCAGTCAGTGGTTTTCTCCAGGTACTCAGGTTTCCTCCACCAATAAAACTGACTGCCACAATATAACTGAAATATTGCTTAAGATGGAGTTAAACACCATAAACAAACAAACAAACTTAATCTTTCAACAAATTAAGTATCTAATGTTGTAGAATAAAATTGTTATAACGAACAATGAAATACTTTGTAATGATTTGTGATTCTATATCAATATTATTGAAAGGGTGTCTGGGTTATTATGTGTTTTAAGTACCACTTTCAAAGGTATTTTTAGTTAAATTGTGGCGATAAGTTCTATTGGTAGATGAGTGAGGATTATCAGGAGAAAAACCACATCCTAATGAAAGTCGCTGACAAACTTTATCACATAAAGACATTTATAGTACACCTGGCCAGGTGCTGGAATCAAACGTAAGTCACTGAGAAGCTTTATCACATAGACATTTATAGTACACCTCTGTCAGGTGCTGGAATCAAACGTAAGTCACTGAGAAGCTTTATCACATACACATTTATAGTACACCTCTGCCAGGTGCTGGAATCAAACGTAAGTCACTGAGAAACTTTATCACATAGACATTTATAGTACACCTCTGCCAGGTGCTGGAATCAAACGTAAGTCACTGAGAAGCTTTATCACATAAAGACATTTATAGTACACCTCTGTCAGGTGCTGGAATCAAACGTAAGTCACTGAGAAGCTTTATCACATAAACATTTATAGTACACCTCTGCCAGGTGCTGGAATCAAACGTAAGTCACTGAGAAGCTTTATTACATAGACATTTATAGTACACCTCTGCCAGGTGCTGGAATCAAACGTAAGTCACTGTGAAGCTTTATCACATAAAGACATTTATAGTACACCTCTGTCAGGTGCTGGAATCAAACGTAAGTCACTGAGAAGCTTTATCACATAAAGACATTTATAGTACACCTCTGTCAGGTGCTGGAATCAAACGTAAGTCACTGAGAAGCTTTATCACATAGATGTTTATAGTACACCTCTGTCAGGTGCTGGAATCAAACATAAGTCACTGAGAAGCTTTATCACATAAAGACATTTATAGTACACCTGGCCAGGTGCTGGAATCAAACGTAAGTCACTGAGAAGCTTTATCCCATAGACATTTATAGTACACCTCTGCCAGGTGCTGGAATCAAACGTAAGTCACTGAGAAGCTTTATCACATAAACATTTATAGTACACCTCTGCCAGGTGCTGGAATCAAACGTAAGTCACTGAGAAGCTTTATCACATAAAGACATTTATAGTACACCTCTGTCAGGTGCTGGAATCAAACGTAAGTCACTGAGAAGCTTTATCACATAGATGTTTATAGTACACCTCTGTCAGGTGCTGGAATCAAACATAAGTCATTGAGAAGCTTTATCACATAAAGACATTTATAGTACACCTCTGCCAGGTGCTGGAATCAAACGTAAGTCACTGAGAAGCTTTATCACATAAAGACATTTATAGTACACCTCTGCCAGGTGCTGGAATCAAACGTAAGTCACTGAGAAGCTTTATCACATAAAGACATTTATAGTACACCTCTGCCAGGTGCTGGAATCAAACGTAAGTCACTGAGAAGCTTTATCACACAGACATTTATAGTACACCTCTGTCAGGTGCTGGAATCAAACGTAAGTCACTGAGAAGCTTTATCACATAAAGACATTTATAGTACACCTCTGCAAGGTGATAGAATCAAACGTACGTGGTGTTAGTCATTGACTGTATAGTATAAGTAGATGAGCAATTACATGTGTGAAAGTATTGGCCCAGACTGGAACAAATAATATAGTATTATTACGTGATATTTTTTTATATTGGCCTAGTCATAGGTCCGAGGCCTGCTGTATTGGCCTGAGGTGCAGCCGAATGCCAATACAGCAGACCGAGGACCTATAACTAGGCCAATATGAAAAACATCACGTAATGATACCTTTATTAATTAACCAGTCCAATATCTCTCAGGACTTTTTATTGCAATTGTCGAAACGTCTAGCGGATTCCGATCTAGCTGTTATTGGACTGACTAGAATCGGGCCAATACGGAAGATATCTGTATTGGACTGGTTTTTGCCGTATTGGCCCAATGAAAGTTTTTATATTGTATTGACAGATTTGATTACATAATATATTCCAATGGAAAAAATATTACAATATACAATGGAACTTGTGTAATCCGACACCTGAGTTTTTTCTGATTATTTCTGTTAACTGAAATAAACCCAGAGTATTCCGACATCCTGTACAATCCGACACATTTCCCTGGTCCCTTGGTGGGTCGGATAAGACAGGTTCCACTGTATCTATTCCAACGGAAAAAAAATTACAGTATCAATTCTTGATCGTATAAACAGTATAGAAAATTTGTTCCTCAAAGAAGAAAGTTTTATGGAGTTGTTTAAAATAAATTATCCAAAGGAACAAATATTAGACAGAATATATCAACATTCACAACATGTACTATATATTTATGACCATGACAGCCCACTATTTTTTGGAAGGAAGGAAAAATTCAATAACAACCTTGAACATCCTTTTTTTTTAATAGAAAATAAATCTGTTTGTTAACAGATATTTTACAGTCAAAACTGATATTCAATGATATATTTGCACCATATAGCTGAACTACTGCAAATGTTGGTGTCAAACACCAATCAATCAACCAAAAAAATATATTTGAAAATATATTACCCTTCCTTTCAACATTTCATAGGCACATATTCCTAGTGACCACCAGTCTACAGGGTAACTGTAACCAGGACATTCATCTAAAGCACAGGCAAAGACTTCTGGTGCTGTAAAAACAAGATAACATTATTTATCCTTCACATATTCCTAGTGACCACCAGTCTACAGGGTACACCAGTCTACAGGGTAACTGTAACCAGGACATTCATCTAAAGCACAGGCAAAGACTTCTGGTGCTGTAAAAACAAGATAACATTATTTATCCTTCACATATTCCTAGTGACCACCAGTCTACAGGGTAACTGTAACCAGGACATTCATCTAAAGCACAGGCAAAGACTTCTGGTGCTGTAAAAACAAGATAACATTATTTATCCTTCACATATTCCTAGTGACCACCAGTCTACAGGGTAACTGTAACCAGGACATTCATCTAAAGCACAGGCAAAGACTTCTGGTGCTGTAAAAACAAGATAACATTATTTATCCTTCACATATTCCTAGTGACCACCAGTCTACAGGGTAACTGTAACCAGGACATTCATCTAAAGCACAGGCAAAGACTTCTGGTGCTATAAAAACAAGATAACATTATTTATCCTTCACATATTCCTAGTGATCACCAGTCTACAGGGTAACTGTAACCAGGACATTCATCTAAAGCACAGGCAAAGACTTCTGGTGCTGTAAAAACAAGATAATATTATTTATCCTTCACATATTCCTAGTGACCACCAGTCTACAGGGTAACTGTAACCAGGACATTCATCTAAAGCACAGGCAAAGACTTCTGGTGCTGTAAAAACAAGATAACATTATTTATCCTTCACATATTCCTAGTGACCACCAGTCTACAGGGTAACTGTAACCAGGACATTCATCTAAAGCACAGGCAAAGACTTCTGGTGCTGTAAAAACAAGATAACATTATTTATCCTTCACATATTCCTAGTGACCACCAGTCTACAGGGTAACTGTAACCAGGACATTCATCTAAAGCACAGGCAAAGACTTCTGGTGCTGTAAAAACAAGATAACATTATTTATCCTTCACATATTCCTAGTGACCACCAGTCTACAGGGTAACTGTATCCAGGACATTCATCTAAAGCACAGGCAAAGACTTCTGGTGCTGTAAAAACAAGATAACATTATTTATCCTTCACATATTCCTAGTGACCACCAGTCTACAGGGTAACTGTAACCAGGACATTCATCTAAAGCACAGGCAAAAACTTCTGGTGCTGTAAAAACAAGATAACATTATTTATCCTTCACATATTCCTAGTGACCACCAGTCTACAGGGTAACTGTAACCAGGACATTCATCTAAAGCACAGGCAAAGACTTCTGGTGCTGTAAAAACAAGATAACATTATTTATCCTTCACATATTCCTAGTGATCACCAGTCTACAGGGTAACTGTAACCAGGACATTCATCTAAAGCACAGGCAAAGACTTCTGGTGCTGTAAAAACAAGATAGCATTATTTATCCTTCACATATTCCTAGTGACCACCAGTCTACAGGGTAACTGTAACCAGGACATTCATCTAAAGCACAGGCAAAGACTTCTGGTGCTGTAAAAACAAGATAACATTATTTATCCTTCACATATTCCTAGTGACCACCAGTCTACAGGGTAACTGTAACCAGGACATTCATCTAAAGCACAGGCAAAGACTTCTGGTGCTGTAAAAACAAGATAACATTATTTATCCTTCACATATTCCTAGTGACCACCAGTCTACAGGGTAACTGTAACCAGGACATTCATTCTAAAGCACAGGCAAAAACTTCTGGTGCTGTAAAAACAAGATAACATTATTTGTTCTTCAACAACGTAACAACACAAATTAAACTTGTCATACAAAAATACAATCAAACCTGTATACCCGCTATATAAAGGCCAATCAAGAGAACCTGAAAATGTTGCCTTTATGAGCAGTTGCCCTTTATATATAGGTTAAAATTACATGCACTATTCATTAATGGGAAAAATGAGACTGCCCCTTATAGACAGTGATCTATTTTATAGAGATGCCCTTTAAGGCAGGTTTGACTGTACCAGAAGAAGAATTTTTTTTCTAGGTACAGGGAATGATAATGGCATTCGTTAATATACTTGACATTAATTTGGTTTCATATACGGTGTCCGTTGGGAGTATTTTTTTATTGAAGTTTTCTATTACTCTGTATATCCTTTTCTGACTTAGACAAGCAAATGACAATTTAATACAGTCAATCTCGTGTATATATAGGAAAATATAAGAGCTGCTGAAGAGTCTTCTTAAAGACAAGTATTAACCAAATGTAAAATAATTTAAAGATAAATGACAGTGATTTTTATATGTATAAAGCTGCGTCACAAAAGGCTTTATTATACTTCATGACATTTGACATTTTACCATGATATTGACTTTATGATAAAGTCTCCTTTTGCTTGTCTTTTATCAAATTTTAATAATAATTTTATTTAATCATGTTCATTGAAAATAAATAGCATTATACAGTATTGCTTGTAACAATTCGGAGAAAAAAAAGCTTTTTAAATTTTTCCATAGGATCTCAAGAGATGGCTTTCAAATACAAAACAAACTTTTCAAAGGACCATCCAAGTTTCAAAGAGTCATATGATAAAAAATATTTAAAAGTCTAGATAGCAGCCATCTTGGTTTTCTGATAAAAAAGAAAAAGTATAAACCTTCTAAAGAATGGCCAAATAATCATTCATGTTTAGTTTTGGTTTCATTAATTTAGCAGTTTTATGAAAAAAGGCCAATAACATTTTATAATAGGGTCATATGGAAAGGCATCTCCTGCAGTGGCTGCCACTTTGGTTTTTATAAAAAAAAAAAAATTCATTAATTGTTTAACAAGGATACTAACAGCCAACATAGATCTCATTTTTATATTTGAAACAAATAACAAAAACAGACCTAATCAACAGACCATCCAAAGATCATTCATGTACAATTTAGGCTGTATCAGTACCGAGAAAAGGGCTTTTTAAATTATCCCCAATCTAGCCATCTTGGTTTTCCCAAATGACAAACAACCCAAGGTAGATTAATAATTCCAGACAAATTTAGTTCCATTTGTTCTAATAGTTTCGCAGAGAAAAATTTTGAAATGAAAAGTTTACAGACAAAGGACAGATGAAAAGCAATGGCAATACTTCAAATGGACCTTTAGTGAAGAGTGAGAGTTAACAATTAATTAATGTAGGTGCAATCTAAATCTTAATACAATCCTGCTGAAAATTTTGATTATTCATTTATTTACAGTAATGGCAGTCATCTTGGATGAAAGTTGATAATGTTGGAAATAAATTTGAAAGAAAACAATCAAAGAACCATGAGAGTCAAGATTAGTCCAAATAAACTCAAAGTTTTCAGAAGAGATTTAAATGTGAAAATTAATCATCTGCCTTTACCCTGGTGAGCTAAAAATGTGACAGACTTACCGAACGAAGGACAATAAAAAAACAATAAAAGAACCGCCTAGTGCATAAATGTGTGACGTATCCCCCCGCACTTGCATAATATTTAGCTTTATATATTTATAGAAAGCAGCCTTGCAGTCTTAATGTATAACATACTTTATTGAAGGATGGAATATATTGCAGCATGATCTGAATAATATACAGGAAGTACTCCACTTTGAACACTGTGTAAACCTCTGATGTAAATATAGATTTCCCCCCAAAACCCTTGCTTCAAATATTTCCATGTTAGAACCCATCCAAGATAATGATAATTACAAGCCACATGCAAAAAATTATTCAAATCTATCCATGTTTACTAAAGTTATTGCGTAAACAAGACACAATTCTCAATATTGGTGATTTTTCAACCAAAAACTAAGATTTTCCCCCAAAACCCTTGCTTCAAATATTTCCATGTTAGAACCCATCCAGGATAATGATTATTACAGGCCACATGCAAAAAATTATTAAAATCTATCCATGTTTACTCAAGTTATCACGTAAACAAGAAAGTGTGACGAATGGCCACTATTACTATATCCCTCACCGCTATCGTGGGGGGATAAAAAGTGATGAAATTCCATTAATGTGCAATATCCTCTTATACCTGAGAGACATAGTAAATAATGCAATTTTGCTTCTGTTTTTTCATCACAAAAACCACACAATTAAATTAATTTCATTTTGATGCTTCAGGGACTTAAGTTATAGTGAAGAAAGCAATTATAGATATCTCTCATACACCCACAAGCCTGTTGGTGCACTTTCTGCGACATTTTACACAATATTAAGGATAATAAAAACATTGATTGAACATATTTGAAGCTTACAGTGCATCTTGGAATCATTTTCTGGTTAAAAAAAACCCAACATCAGTCTTTAATATTGAAAATTAGAAAAATAACATGCATTTTGCTGTCGCTAAATTATCAAATGGAAAATAGCATTTTAGCATCCATGACATTATCATATATTCTAATTAACAAATTGTTAAAAAGGAAATATTGCAAATAATTATGAATAATGTTATATCGTGCAGCTATATAAACTAGAGGCTCACATGAGCATAATGAATCTTTTACCTAAGCAAGGAATATCTATATTGATTCTTTAAATATTTTTATCACCCAGGTCTTGAACCCAGTAGACGTTGGGATATTCATTTGTTCAAAATTAAATCTTCATATTACAATACTGCTTCATGTCAAATACATTTTCAATTCAATTTTGGGGCCATTGTGGTCGTGATCGTATGGTAGTTGGATTTACAACTACCTATGCAATTAGTGTCTATCACCACTAAAGTTGCGAGTACGAATCCCGCACATGGCGAGGTGTACTCGATACAACATGATGTGATAAAGTTTGTCAGTGACTTACGGCAGGTTGTTGGTTTTCACCGGGTACTCTGGTTTCCTCCACCAATAAAACTAACCACCATGATATAACTGAAATATTGTTAAAAGTGGCATTAAACACCATAACTCTAACCCAAACCCATGACAGCCTATTCCAATCAATGAACCACAAGGACCATATATGTTGTGGCCTATTAATTTTGTGTAAACTTGAATCTTCATTCCACAATGATGATTGAAGTCTTTACAATTGAATTCTGGTTCCTTACCAGAATCTTCTTTTTTTTAATTTCCTCATTGGAGTTCATGTTATTTCTAAGACATCAGGACTTGGACCCTATCTACCCTGTGGTCTCCATTTGTACAAGGTCAAGTCTCTATTTATCAAGGTAACTTCATGTCTAATACAATTACATTTTCAGTGGTTATTGAAAATACCACTCTTAATTTTTTTCCATTGGAGCCTATGTAAAAAATTGGACTCCTAGGGTTGAGGCTTCATACACCCTGGAGTCTTCAATAACCTGGTAAAGCAGAAACTCATATGAGCCTGTATCACTCCCCTGGTCAAGAATATCTATTGAACTAAACCATTTGCAAATTGACAACTTTGATTTTAAAAAATTATACATTTTTACAAGAGTTATTTCCCTTTAAGACGGACAAATGGTTCCTTTTCATGAGTTATTTCCCTTTAAGACGGACAAATGGTTCCTTTTCATGACTTATTTCCCTTTAAGACGGACAAATAGTTCCTTTTCATGAGTTATTTCCCTTTAAGACGGACAAATGGTTCCTTTTCATGTAAAGTTCAATGAAAATAACAGATATTTTTTCCCATAATCTGTTGAAAATGCTGATTTTTTAAAAGGTTCAAATATCTACAAAATATGAGAAAATTGTACTCAAATTAATTGTCCTTTCCAATACTCTTGCTACACATGGTACCATTTTCCCCCGTTGTAAAGGCATACAAATGTATAACTTGAGAATCAAATCAGGAAAATGTCAATTCCTAGATATGTTAAAATTTGATCTCTACATATAAACAATGCTGCTTCATGATCATATCCAAAACGATTGCGCTTCCATGCTCTTAAAGATTCTAAATTTTGTTGCTATTTCAGCATATTTCAAATATTGGACTACAACGAAACTAGCATCATTAGCGTCTTTCATTATAAATAATCAATCGATAAATGAGACATTGATGTGTGTGCTGTTTTGAATTCATTGGGTAACAATTCTTGATTATACAAAGTAAGCCCATTGATTGAGGGGAAATGTGGTGTTATTATAAAATGTCCCTACAAAGATCTGTACAATTTAGCAGGTTCATTTCATTAAACTTGTTATTCCCACTTGCCTCAATGGCATACAAATGGCATACAATATGGTTTTACAATAAAATGTCAAGAGTGTCTATACATTGGTATACTACTTGCACTACAAATCACTTAAAACATTGTACATGTATTTCAAATATTTAAATACTGGTATAGTGAAAATGGTTCTAATACAGAATATGTTTTCTGTGTTTCTTCAAATATTGAAAATAATTAGATAGTCTTATTGTTAGTAACAGTGGCCATATTTGAAGGTGAACAGACAAGGTCTATCAGACACAATTTCTAAAGAGATCCAACTAAGGACCCTTCCAGCCAATTTTGAATAAAATTAACCCAGTGGTCTTAGACGAGATATCAAAAGTAGTTATTTCTATTTTCAGGATGGTTAGCTTTTTTTTTAAAAAGCTATTACATTGTACTTGTAACATATTCATTGCTTCAAATTACCCACAATTCATTCATTACATTGACACAACATATGATCACATGTATGTTTTAACTTACCCATATAAGGTGTTGTTCCTGACACAGATGTTGCTAACTGTCCATCACTCAACACTGTGGCAATGTTAAAATCTGTTATGTGGACATGACCTACAGAACAAGGATATTCTAAGAAACTTGATCTATGGTAATGTAGTGAAACCTGATTAAACAATACCCTGCAGAAATCCCTGCAATTCTTTGTAAAACATTTTGCAAAAAAAAAACCTATGATTCTTAGTAAAACAAACATCAAATTTAGTCTTGATGTTTGAAATATTTGTATATTTCACCTGTTTAATGCAAACCCCATTCTATTCGAAACAAAATAGATAAAATCCAAGAGGTTTGCTTCAGACAAAAACAGTGTTAAACTGTATATGTAAGAACAGATACAGAAAAAATAACATTCTGATCTTTAACCTAAATGGCGAGAACAAGTTAATTTTCAATGAGATGATAATGAACTCCGCCTTGTCCTAGACAATCATGCTTAGCTGGATTTTTATAGTGCTAGCTTACTGAAACAAGTCTGTAGATAGACATGTCGCCTCACTTGGACACATTATCTTGATTCCGAGCCCACCAGTCTTTGCTCTTCCTCCTTAATGTTGAGTGCTTAGCAGAGAAGCAGCAAATACCAATTTTATAATCTTTGGTTTGACCTGATCGGGGTTCAATCCCACAATCTACTGCAGCCCTTAACCCAGGAAAAAAGACCTGTTATAACTGTTGACAGACTTTGATGGCATGGACAGACATTATAGGTAGACTTTTTTTAAATGCTAAATGGCACATACCAGTACTTCTTTAATACAATTACGAAAATTAATTACAATTTTGTGCGATTGAAATTTTCTTTCATAACAGGAAATAATCTGATTATCTAGGTACAATTGATTGGTGTTGTCTAATCTCAACGGGAGCGGTGTTTCTTCAGTATTTCATCGGCTTTATATTCATGACCAGCATATACACGCATTCCGTAAAAACAAAGACATAAAGAAACAATTATTGTCATCTTATTACTGTAAATTGACAGAATTACAGATAAATTCAATTGGACTCTGAATAAAATATTTCATACAACATGCAATAAAGGAAATTCTAATAGTTCGTTCTACCAAATCTATATCCCTTCATAATTCTCAAAATTAACTAGAGTCTATTAAATTTGTGTTGCCTTTGTTTTAACGTCACAAAGGAATTTTGAAATATTGTTCTACAAGATATAATTGAATTAGATTTCGGCAGTTTTAGATTACTCTAGACTAATTCGTATGGTAATTTTCTGTTTCAATAAACGGCAACGACCAATATATCATAATCAAGGATCTTTTGATAAATGTTTATGGTTTTGGTCTGAAGTCAACAAGTTAATCACTTGTGGGGTACAATTTATCACTGACATGCAGTATGCTAATATTTTTTCTCTCTAAATTCTTATTCCTACCAAATGTTGCATCTTAAGGAATAAAGTTCTCTGTTTAGGATGGTTTATGGTGTTTAATGCCACTTTCAACAATATTTCAGTTATATTGTGACGGTCTGTTTTATTGGTGGAGAAACCGGAGTACCTGGAGAAAACCACCGACCTGTCGCAAGTAACTGACAAACTTTATCATTTTATGCTGTATCGACTAAACCTCACCCTAGTGGGATTCGAACTGACAACATTAGTGGTAATAGGCACTGATTGCATAGGTAGTTATAAATCCAACTACCATACGATCACGGCCATGACGACCCCTGTCTTAAAGACATGAATAAATGTCTCTGTTATGGAGCATTCTACAAGTCTTAATTCATTTATTTGGCATCTCCAATAAAATATTTCTGTAAGATATTCTAATAGGATCTCGTTGTTTGGAGCATTCAACAAATCATAAATTATTTATTTATCTGGCACCATCAACTGAATATTGCTGTCAGATATTGAAATAAGGAATTTGTGTTTAGAGCATTCTACAACTCTTAAACCATATTTATTTGGTGTGATCTATTGTTATTTGTGTAAAATATTTTAATTAGGTATTTCGGTTTACTCTCCCAATAAAACTGACGGACACATGATACAACTGAAATATTGTTAAAAGTGATGCTAAATACCAATAACATTTCCCCAAGTCAATCAGATTTTTTCTACCGTTCCATTACCTTCATGATTCTACCTTTCTTAGCTAGTACATGTACTACATGTAGCTAGCTATGAGCAGTCACTGACTCTCCTATAGTACATGTACTACATGTAGTTAGCTATGAGCAGTCACTGACTCTCCTATAGTACATGTACTACACGTAGTTAGCTATGAGCAGTCACTGACTCTCCTATAGTACATGTACTACACGTAGTTAGCTATGAGCAGTCACTGACTCTCCTATAGTACATGTACTACACGTAGTTAGCTATGAGCAGTCACTGACTCTCCTATAGTACATGTACTACACGTAGTTAGCTATGAGCAGTCACTGACTCTCCTATAGTACATGTACTACACGTAGTTAGCTATGAGCAGTCACTGACTCTCCTATAGTACATGTACTACACGTAGTTAGCTATGAGCAGTCACTGACTCTCCTATTGTATATGTACTACACGTAATTAGCTATGAGCAGTCACTGACTCTCCTATAGTACATGTACTACATGTAGTTAGCTATGAGCAGTCACTGACTCTCCTATAGTACATGTACTACACGTAGTTAGCTATGAGCAGTCACTGACTCTCCTATAGTACATGTACTACACGTAGTTAGCTATGGGCAGTCACTGACTCTCCTATAGTACATGTACTACACGTAGTTAGCTATGAGCAGTCACTGACTCTCCTATAGTACATGTACTACATGTAGTTAGCTATGAGCAGTCACTGACTCTCCTATAGTACATGTACTACACGTAGTTAGCCATGAGCAGTCACTGACTCTCCTATAGTACATGTACTACATGTAGTTAGCTATGAGCAGTCACTGACTCTCCTATAGTACTGCCCTGGCTTACCAGTATGTTGTCATTCATTTGTGTGATAGCATGTGGTTTTTTTGAGTGGAAGGAAATAATTTGAGCAAGTTCTTATTAATTATTTTTGTATTGGTGTCTTCAACCTATGCCTTTGAAATATCATATTCAAAGAATGCCAACAAACATATTACAATAGGTGTTTATATAACAAATAATGATAATTACAGGTGTGCAAATACCTGGCGATTTTGGACATGGAAATCTAATAAAATATTAGAATAATTCTGTATTGAAAAAAGGAGATCCAATTATTGAGAGAGCGATGGGTTGGAATCCCATTATTCAGTTAAACCCTGCCACATTTTTGTGCCTGTCTGAGGCCAGAACTGGATTTCCATTGTCATATGTAGTGGTGTTATTTGTGTTCAATGATTTGGTGTGAGAGGTGATTGTTTGCTTTGTTGATATTGGTGGAATTGTTTACCATCACTGAGTAAACTTCCTATTCTTAATGTCCTCTTCTTACAGGATTATGGGTAATGCCTGAGGATCATGGGTATTTAACACTACCTTCAAAAATATTTTAGTTATATCATGGAACGTTAGTTTTATTTGTGGACAAAATTGGAAATGCCAAATTTGGATATTCTGTTTAAGTCCTTTGGTTTTCTTTTTCTTGAAGAGTTTTAAATAATATGGCTTTTCCTCTTTTCGACTTTGATCGTACCTGATGAAAGTTGTTCCAGGAATGTGTCAAGCACACTAAATTAGATACAGTCAAACCTGTTTTATCACAGGCACTTGACCGATGGACCTGAATTTTCCCGTGTTTGCCACGGGGGTACGTATTTTCAGGGCTAGTAACGATGTAGGGCCTCTATTTCTGGGTCCTGGGTCCACACGAATACTAGAAATAAACACAAGGTAAGCAACAAAATGGCGGGGTACTGCTAAATTTCTTATTATTGTCGATTTCCCTGATTTCTGAAAAATAAATGGATGGAATGCACTTACCATGTGGACCCCCATCAGCTGTTGTATTTGCACTATTTTGCATATATACCCCCGACAATCAGTTCCCAAAACTGGTTGGATTCTCTCGGACTCCAACGTGTCTTTTGATGGCCAGTCCAGTTTTTCCCAGAGTTTGTCAAATATGGTTCCATTGTGGCAAAGGATTGATATTTGTTCACCTGTTGTTTTTATACCTACCATGTGATTAAAAAAGACATTTCATTCTGTTTTTTCTTTTTTTTTTCTAAGTTTGAAATAGTTCGCCAAATAAATGCATTCGGTAAGCCCGATTTGTTCTTCTAAAGACACGTTGGGAGTCCGAGAGAATCCAAAATAGACCTCTGCCTTGTTTGACAATCAATCTTGGGAACTGATTGTCGGGGATATATATGCAAAATAGTACGAATACGACAGTAAACCAGGGGCACAACAGCTGATGGGGGTCCACAAGGTTAGTGCATTCCATCCATTTATTTTTCAGAAATAAGGGAAATCGACAATAATTAGCAGTACCCCGCCATTTTGTTGCTTACCTTGTGTTTATTTCTAGTATTCGTGTGGACCCAGGACCCAGAAATAGAGGCCCTACATCATTACTAGCCCTGAAAATACGTACCCCCGTGGCAAACACTAGGAAATTAAGGTCCATCGGTCAAGTGCCTGTGGTTTTATGTGACCTTTCAAGGGAAGATTGAAATATTGTCACATAAGACAAGTGGTCGCTAATTACAGAATTAATCAATATGAAATGCACTGTAAAATTAAGCTCACATAATACAAATTATTGCTTAATAGAGGTGGTCACTAAAGCAGATTTTATGTTTTTATGATTATCTTCCCCATGCATCCTATATTCCAATATAAAGTTTTATGGTATATTACCACTGGGACCATTGTTGCCATGATCATACGACAATTGGATTTACATCTACCTATTTAATCAGTGCCAATCACCGTCAAAAGTTCTATTTCAGCCTGTGATGAGATATACTTGATACAATTTTTGTGATAAAGTTCGTCAGACAGTTTGGTGGTTTTCTGCGGGACTCCAGTTTCCTCCACTAATTATAGCAAAACTGCCATGAATCGCATATATAACTGCAGTATTGTTCAAAGTGGTGTTAAACACCCATAACCAAAAAATCGTAATCAATTAAAACCTTTATTTTATCGGGTGTGAAATCTGCCATTTTTTCATTCTATGTCAGAAAGAGACATGATAATTATTCTAACCACAATTCCTGTCATATTGTAACCGAGTAATTGACACGAAATCATAGCAAATTACATTTACCAGTACTGGTATATAGAATTTCTTTTTGCTATAAGCGAAAATTTCTCCTACATAAAATCTTTCCCAAGACATATGAGTACACATTGTTTGGACTGTGTATCAATTTACTAGTGTATTTTTCTTTACATCAATGATAACTCTAATCATTTTTCAACCAAGAAATTGACAAATTCTTTTGAATTCAACTTTTACAATCTATTTTTTTCCACAGACTGTGATCTTATTGCTAAGGAAATAAAACCTTCCTGTTTATCAGTTGGTGTTCATCAAGCTAACAGGATAAATATTTTTTTTGAAGATGAACTCTCTTTACATAAATACAATACCTATCGTCCTTTCATGGAGTACATTCAATGGGAAGTTTAAATGTCTCAATGAAAAGTCAATCATTAATTTTGCTGTACAAAAAGATAAATTTCTAGAGATGAAAATTCATGTACCAATACTAAATAAGGACACTCATTGTTAAAGCAAGTGACTATTATTACAAATTGATGTCAATTGTACACTTCTAAAGAAGAAATGTTCATTTTATTTAGCATTGGTACACAAGTTTTCATTTTATTTAGTATTGGTACACAAGTTTTCATTTTATTTAGTATTGGTACACAAGTTTTCATTTGATTTAGTATTGGTACACAAGTTTTCATTTTATTTAGTATTGGTACACAAGTTTTCATTTTATTTAGTATTGGTACACAAGTTTTCATTTTATTTAGTATTGGTACACAAGTTTTCATTTTATTTAGTATTGGTACACAGGTTTTCATTTTATTTAGTATTGATACACAAGTTTTCATTTTATTTAGTATTGGTACACAAGTTTCCATTTTATTTAGTATTGGTACACAAGTTTTCATTTTATTTAGTATTGGTACACAAGTTTTCATTTAATTTAGTATTGGTACACAATTTTTCATTTTATTTAGTATTGGTACACAAGTTTTCATTTTATTTAGTATTGGTACACAAGTTTTAATTTTATTTAGTATTGGTACACAAGTTTTCATCACTAGAAGTTTATTTTTTTTCTACAGCAAAATTAATCAAAGAGCAATTGACTTTCATTGAGACATTTAAATTTTCCATCGAATGAACTCCACAAAAGGACAATAGATATTGTATTTATTCACAAGGAGAGTTCATCTTCGAAAAAAAAAAAATTTACCTCAAGGAACACCAACTGATACACAGGAAAGGTTTTATCTTTCTTGCAATGATTGATTGGTGCTTAATGCCAACTTTAGTAATATTTCAGCTATATCCAGGTATTATTTTTCTTGCAAATAATGCATTAGAATAACTGTTACCGATAAGACATTTTACTGGTAGTAAAACCTTTTTAAACAAGAAATATATTGGAGTAAATTATATACAAGTTATTTACTGAGGTTTTGTGAAGTAATACCTAGAGCCATACTAGATTGACCTTACGATAAACAAAAATCTATAAGAAATTTTACAGTAAGTTACCTTCTTCATCCAATAAGATGTTATCTGGTTTGATATCTCTGAAAATAGAAAATAGTTCTATAAATGTCCAGCAGATCAATGATCTATAGTATGGCAAAATCTACCAATCAATGCCTTTAAATACAGGTTGTGGGTTGATGCTTACTGTTATAATTCTACTTGACCATTTTTTAATTATGGTACATATTTTTTTATCTTCGGTTTTTGATGACAACTCAATTAATATAGAGAAGATTTTTCTTAACAACCCTCTTGTAACTCAGTGATATAATGTTGGAGTTTTACTTAAGTTCAATATTGTCATGTAATGTAATTTTAGAACATCATTGATCATGGTCCTGATGCTGCTGTTGAAAAGCTCTGTAATTTCAGGAAATCGTTTATCACGGTCCTGATGCTGCTGGTGAAAAGCTTTGTAATTTTCAGCTGCATCTGAAAAGCTCTGTAATTTCATGAAATCGTTTATCAGAGACCTGGATTCTACTGCTAAAAAGCTTTGTAAATTTCAGCTGCATCTGAAAGCTCTGTAATTTCAGGAAGCAATTTATCAGGGTCCTGGATTTTGCTGCTAAAAAGTTCTATAATTTCAAGAATTAATTTAACAGGGTCATGGTTGCTGCTACTGAAAATCTTTCTAATTTCATGAAATCATTTATCAGGGTCACAGATACAGCTGCTGAAAAGCTCTGTAATTTCACGATATAATTTATTAGGGTCCTTGGATGCTGCAACTTAAAAAGTTCTAGAATTTCAAGACAACATTTATCAGGGACCTGGATGCTGCTGCTGCAAAGCTCAATATTTAACAGATCCCTGAATGCTGCAATTTAAAAAGTTCTAGAATTTCAAGAAAACATTTATCAGGGACCTGGATATCGATGCCACTGATGAAAAACTATCAAATGTTTAAACTACTAAGCCATCCATGCTCTTCAATAATATGTAACTCCTTACTTAATAACCTTAATAAACTAGATTTTGTAATCCACTTTCAATAAGAATGTGGCAACAAAGATGAGATCACCGCTATAACAAAACATGATTGACAAGTATGTAATAACTTAAGATACCATGGATTATAGTCTAACAATGATATAATTTCTCTGCACTGAGATAACAGAAACGTCTTTCGTAATAACAAAGACAGAATGCGAATCATAAAGAATATAAAACAATACAATAGCAAAGGAAAAAGCTATTAACTTAATGGAATAATGTATCATGGTAAATCAATATTTAATTCTAATACAACCGTGAATAAACTACAGTACATAATACACCCATCGCAACATCTCAAAAGTACCGGTCATAAAAGAAAGACAGAAAATTATTGATATAGTAATTGTAGATACAACTGTCAAAGACCCTTTTATATTGAGCACAATGTCAGTTCATTACTTATATTAAGAGTGTTTACCTAGGAAAGTCATCCCTGGCAATCACAATTTAGACAATAAACAAGTTTTGATATGAGCATCATCTTACAAAATACAAAATGTACAATCAAACCTGTATTAAGAGGTTACCTTTGGCTTTGGGACAAAGAAAAAGTGGTCTTTATAAACAGGTGACCTCTTAAAAAAGAGGTTTAATTAATATGAAATTTTCTATAACAAGACAAGAAAAATATGACCATTTAATACAGGTGACCGTTTAATAGAGGTGACCTCATGGGCAGGTTTGACTGTAACATAATTTATATATTAGTATCTGATTTTATCCATTTTTTTATATATACTTCTATCAGATTTAATACCAATGGGTTTGGGCCTATAAAATTAGCTGAACCCTGCCATGTGCCTGTACCAACCCAGGAAAGTGTGCAGTCATGTATTTGTGTGCTAGAGGTATCGATTTTGCTTCTTTAAACGATTTTTCTATTGAATTTTGGAACTGTTCAGACAGCGTAGTATTTGTTTTTCATTTTATTAGTCATAAACATCTGAAGAAATAAATTGTCTCAGTAGGAGACCTGAATAAATAGGTAGGAATTAAATATTGAATGTAACATATGGATCTTTAGTAGATTTTATCTCAGTTGTTTGCATTTTAAAAAATATTTTTGATAGCAGAAAGTACTGTTTGAGATGGATTTTTAAATAGTAACACTTATTTAACTGTATTTTTAGGATGAAAATCAAGGTAATCTGATGGTTTGGTTTGGTTTATGGTGTTTAACACCACTTTCAACAATATTTCAGTTATATCGTGGCAGTCAGTTTTATTGGTGGAGGAAACCAGGGTAGCCGGAATAAAACCGCCAACACAATCTGATGAAAATCAGCGGCTATAATATGCAACGTTCACACTAACATCTGACAGAACCTGATTATAGAGTTCATCTTCAGATGAATTAAATTTCATTTTTTTTATCTATATCATGCATTTGTCAATAGGGTCCTGTTTTAAACTTTTCCCAGTTGTGATTGCTATTGTGGGTTTCTCATTGCAAAAAATAAAAAACAAACAAACAAACAACAAAACAACAAGTGTAGACAGATCTTGCCTGCCCCCTGCAAATCGTTTGTGTTACATATTTTTCTGAAAATAAACTAAATCAATGTACCATCAAACTGTACCTTCCATCATTAAAAGTGTTGACCAAATATGACGAGCCTAGTTTGTAAGGCAATAAAGAAACTGACATAATCTTGAAAACTTGACGTAAATTTAACAAAGTGATCCTTTAAAATGAGGTCAAGGTCATATATCCTCAATGATCTATTTGTGGACCAAATAATGTGAGCCTAGGTTGTATGGATGGGATTGGGTTTATGGTGTTTAATGCCACTTTCAACAATATTTCACTTATATCGTGGCGGTCAGTTTTATTGGTGGAGGAAACTAAAGTACCCGGAGAAAAAAAACAGACCTGCTGCAAATCACTGACAAACTTTTTCACATAATGTTGCATCAATTACACCTCGCCATGAAAGGGGTTCGAACTCACAACTTTAGTGGTGATAGGCACCGATTGCACAGGTAGTTGTAAATCCAACTACCATACGATCACGACCACGACGGCTCCTAGGTTGTATGGTAATAGAGAAATTGACCTAAACATGAAAACATGACAATTAATGTAACAAATTCAGTAAATAGTGAAAATGAGCTCAAGGTCAGGTGACATATTGCCTCCATGACCAACATGTGGACCAAATACAGTGAGTCTATGTTGTATGATAAAAGAAAAACTGACCTTATCACCAAAACTTGATGTAAATTAAACAAAGTCAGCAGATAGTGAAAATGAGGTCAAGGTCAGGTGACACATGAATGTCTGACATGTACACACCATGATCAATATGTGAACCAAGTATGGTGAGCTTAGGTTGTATGGTAATGGAGAAACTGACTTAATCACACAAACTTGACATTGTTAACGCCATTGTCGCAAAGAAAGCAATACATGTCTCACCTTCACAAACTATCATCACAGGAAAGACAAGAACACAAACATGTAGAGTGTCAAATAAGGAACATTCAAATCAAATCAAATGTTTAATATGGCAGAGTGATTTCAGAGAGTAAAGATTAATATATGAAAAGCTAACAAAACAACTATAAAAATACATAAAGACAACAAATTCATGATGAGAAACGTTCACCTTTGGCCAGGTGAACTAAAGAAAGAAAACTTCCACTGGCTAAAAATAATTAGCCACAGCAATACACAGAAGATTTTCACTGACTTGTAATTAACTATCACAGTCAAGCAAGTACAGAAAGTAATTATCATCTTTAGTACATTACTGAAATCAACAATAGTTGTCATGGCAACAATTATTATCCATGTACATGTAATAGCAGTATTTAATAAGATTGACAAAATTGTCCATATTTATTTTACACTTGTGATATTAATATTTGATAAATCTGAAGGTTGGTGATGAAAATATGATTTTTTTTTTTTTATATGTCAGTTTTTTAGAGAGTTTATATTTATGCATAAAACTATGATTTGTCCATTGCTAATGCTGTTTGTTTTGTAATAGCATAATAGCATAATAACTTTAGCTATGAAAAATGCCATGTCCCTGATATGATTAGATCTGGGGAATTCTTGTATTATGAGCCAACAATATACAAATTTACACAGTTAGCTGAGTAAGAATCCACCACTGTTCTGATAGACTTATTAGTAGAGAAGTGTATCTGTACCTCAGGAGTCATACATTATACACTGATGATGATATATCAAGTAACAGCTTCGATCCGATCTCACTAGTTTTCCGGTTCTGGCAATCATGTACAAAAACTTATAAAACTTACAAAACACGAAAATATCAAAATATCACCGTAAAATTGCTATAAAAAGAAACAGTGGATGTCAGACTGGATTATATTTATCTGGTTCTTGTCAACGGGACGGTGTCTTTGGAGATTTATATGTTATGGATTTTGCTATTTCTAGATATTTTTGTGTTGTTACACGATGACAAAAATGGTTACCAAGGTTATATAAAAATGATTTTTTCAGATTAGCATTAATAGGAAGTTAACTCGCAAGCATATTTGTGACGTTAAATTGATTTTTTTTCCCCCGTCTAACAAATTGTCAAATATGTCAATTATTGTACACTCCACTTCGTGACATATCGTTATTATTGCAATTAGTATCACAAAATTAATGCCCTTGTTTGATATTTCTGGCCGATTATATTAGACAACACCAGATATTGGATTTAGTAAATCAAAGGGGGTTTTATTTCATATTAATAACTTGTTCCTAATATAATTTACTTACAGTAAGACCTGGCTTAATGCTGATAAAATTCTTGGGCATAGGATTCATACTCATTACTCCAAAATTGTCCAATCAGAACAGTTTACATATTGGATACAGTGTTCTGATTGGGTGTCAAAACTTTCAAGTACAATTTTTGTACTCGTACTTAAAAATCGTGCAATCAAGATGCTGTATTTGATGGATATAGCATTCTGTTTGGCCGTTTTTCGAGTATTGAGTACAAAAATCATAGTTAAAAGTTTTACGATCGCAAGACCTGGTCCAGATATCTAAAAATAAAAAACTTGAATTCATTTTAGAACATACGTCTGAGTTTTTACTCAAAGGTACTAACAATAAGTTGGTTTAATCAGTACAAAGCTCTAAATAAAGTCTTGCTGTTAGATTTGTTTGATAACTCAGAGCCTGTTCGTACAATGCTGTTAGATTTGTTTGATAACTCAGAGCCTGTACATACGATAAGATATTTTTATATCTAATAACTACAGTAAGATCTGAAAAAGGATTGCCTTCATTTGTGCATTCCTTATTGAATCAGGATGTCACAATGTTGTTTCACATCAATTATATTTTCATTTTAATAGCAGATTCTTATATACAAGAGGCTCACCTTAGTCTGTATCACTCACCAGGTTATTTATGCATCGCATGGCTTGGGTTCAAGCAAGTTTGATATTTTTAATAAAAAAGCTTTTTATTAACACATGTATTCCTATAGTTAAACACTGTTCTGTGGTTTTAGCCAAATTTGTTTTCTGATCCACACAAAAATATGAAAACTTTGTAAATGACAAAGCAACCATGAATTCATTTTAAAAAAAACTCTTCAAAAACAGATGAACATTAAACTCTCTCCGTACAAAAACCAAAAAAACACTCCTTTTTTTGCACAGAAGGCCTCTTGTTTGGTACCATGTAGGGCTACAATCCCCAAATATATTTGGTGTATATGATCTTTGTGTAAACATTTCAGAGGGATCAGTCAGCTAAGAATAAAGTTATCACATGGAAAGAATCGTGTCTAGACCAGACCGAACAACCAGATCCATAACATGACACGACTGCATATTCTTAATGTCATATAACACTAATGAATTTCAAAAGTGAGCTATTAAGCAGGATGGCTAACTAAATGAAAACATGATAAAAGACTATAAGTATTCTAGATATCTCTAAAGGCGACCATTTTGTGTCATCCTTGAAAAATTATTATAAAAAAGTGTCTTTTAAATAGAAAATTGTTTCAGTTTTTAACAAAGTAAAATGTTCTAATTCATTTTCAAGTCTTCATATAGCAAAGGACTTATTTGTACTTAATTATGCAATAAAAATCACAACAATTTCCCCAATGCTAGATCATAAATCAATCTGAAGTAAGAATCCAAGATATAAAATCTGAGAATCAATATAAATGGCCCAGAAAATAATAGATTCATATAAATTGTCATTCTCTTGTTTTATTAACAGTAGTAAAACAAGCATATGTCGGCAAGCATTCATAATGTCAACAGCAAAATATCAAGTCATAATATCAGTTACTCGCTATAACCTTTAAATTAATAAAACAAAAATAATATCAGTTATTACTAAAAAAAAGTCTTAGATACAATTGATATGGCTTTAATAGATCAAAAATCTTCCTTTACTGGTGTGTGTGTGTGTGTGCTTAGAGCCATTTCTTTCCAAAACTAGCATTCTTCCCTGTAAGACATATTTTCAAAGACCAAAACACTATAATGATTTAATGTAAACTGAATAAAGTGCACCAAGTGTATTTTCTCTGCCAGGTATAAATAAACAGGTAAACTGGAAACTCTACAACTGGTGTCATATGGTATTTTGAACCCCTGAAAAATCGACCCCAAGGTCAATATACCATATGGTATTTTGACCCTGGGTCAAATTTCTGTCATTGTATTTTGAACCCCATCATGGTAAATTGAACCTCCTCATTTTTACCAAAAGAGGGGGGTTCATAATGCCATAAGAGGGTGTTCGATATATCATGGTTTTTTTTTTTAATCGATAAATTGTTTTGATTAGTGCTAATAGAGGCTGGAACTATTAATTGTGACTATAATTTACAAAAATTATGTGATTTACACTAAATTGTTATTTTGAACAATTCCTGATAATATGTATCATGTTAAAATTTCCTGGATAGAAATCCCCCAATAGCATTCACAACTGCATCATTTCAACAAAAGTGTGGGATTGACGAAACAAATCTCTTTTAAAAAAGTGATTATAAATGGTATGATTGTGTTTCACTTTACCTGATATTCTGTTTAAAATCAATTTACATCATATGCATCGTCCTGAATATAGCTGAAAAATTGCTTGTTGGACGTTAAACACCAATCAATCAATCATCATATGCATAAATATTTAATTTACCATATTACTAATATACTTAACTTTGAATTTTATTTCTGTTTGCACTTTTAATTTTTTTTTATAAAGGGCCAAACAGTTCAGAAATATTAACAATTATAATGAATTGTACTAAATATTATTTCATTCACTCTAAATATTTTGCTGTTAATATTTTCCAATATTCTGCCATCAGTACATTCATGTTTTCAAGAATTGACTCTCTTTTATACCCTGGACCTGGTCATAAAATGCATCTCTTATAACTTGATGAGCCACAGATTTCTGTCACCAGTAACATTTCTAAGTATCTCAATGAGGTCATATTTCATTGAACCAAAGTTTCTACTTTTATCTACAGTTCTCAGAACATAACATAAAGGAAACAAAAATTGCTGAAATCACCAGATCTTTTATTTCCCTTGAAACATGGCTATGATAAAAACATGGAAACTTTAATATACCAAAATATTGTCAAGCTATAAATAACTTGAATCTACCAAGTACAAAAAGACACCAAGATATAAAATGATGAGGGCATTCAAACCTACTATAAAATAAATTTCATGAAAAAGTGGAAATTGTGTTAAGACATTTTTAGTGACAACACTTTTCTATATAAGTAAATTGACTCATGACATTCAGATAAATAATGGCATTGCTTGTTTACTAATGAAAATTGTAGACATATGCTTATCATTTGCACATCAGATCATTATTCTTTTGCCCGCGATGAAGAAAAGTGAGACACGATTCTAACATGGAAATATTGGTAATGGAGTAATTCGCATGAAAATGATGAGCTTCGTTACCGAAACTAGGTTTAATTTATCAATAAGACGTATTGATCCCTGATTGAGCTCAGCTTTAATGTTTCCTAAATGCATTATCGTATGAAATATAACTAAATAAACAATTTCTAAGAACGTATTATAGTATATTAACCCTTTTAAGTAATAGCTGATGTATTTAAGGTTGACCAGAAACATCTTCTATTTTTACATAACCTATTTCATTATTACATTATAGCAATGTAGATCACAATATGAAACATGATAAGCTCGCATCAATAAGCTGATCTGATATTAACTTTGTGGTAGGTGCAGAAAATTTAAAATACCAAATTAGGAATTTTTCTCATGTTTGAACTTTTATGGTATTATTTTACTCAGAATTTGGTGCAAGGAATTAAAATCCACAATCAGGAATTTAATCATGTTTGAACTTTTAGGGTATTATTTTACTCAGAATTTGGTGCAGGAAATTAAAATCCACAATCAGGAATTTTCTCATGTTTGAGCTTTTAAGGTACAATGTATTATTTTACTCAGAACTTGGTGCAGGAAATTAAAATACCAAATGAAGAAATTTTACTTGTTTTAGAGTTGAGTTATTTTTCTCATTGAATATATCTCAGGGAGACTATATGGTAAAGAACAGCGTTAAATCAAGATGACAACAGGGTATCTGGTAAACCGCTACACTGAAAAATTTTGTTTAAAAAAAACCTGGTATGATGAATCAAAGCAAAAATTTCAGGTCCATATGAACCTTGTTTTCTAAATCAAATCCTCTAATTCTCCATGAATTTGTTCATCCAATTCAAATAATATTCAACAAAATTATTATGTCAGAAATCGTAAATTTCTTCTTTTTTTTAACTAAATTCATAATTTTTTTCAAATTCATCGTAATTTTCTTCAATTCCATCATAATTTTCTTCTAATTCATAATAATTTTTCATCTAAATCATAATCATTTTTCATCTAAATCATAATAATTTTTCATCTAATTCATAATAATTTTTCATATAATTTTTCATCTAATTCATAATAATTTTTCATCTAATTCATAATAAATTTCATCAAATTCATAATAATTTTCTTCACATTCAAAATGGTATTTCCAAAGCCCCTTCAAGGTTCTTCTGAGAGAAAATGCCTCACAACAATTGACTATAACATATATACGGTAATTACAGAATACAATGAAATTATTTTTCTCCAATAAATGTCTATAATTTTCTCTTTAACCAAAATCGTTCTACAACAAGCTTTCATACCAATTATTGAAATTTCCTTCACCATCTTAACAAGCAACAGAGGTATCAATTCAAAGCATTTATGAATATTTCAAGCCACATAATCTTGATACATGTGAACTTTATTGACTCATTCTTTACCATTTTTACACTAGGGAACAAAACAGATTCAACAATCTAAATATAATTATTACCATTAAGCAACAATACCATATTTGAATGTCAATGTCTTCTTTTTTTTCTTCACAATTTTTTTTCTATTACATCTTTATTTTCTATTTCTTTGTTTCATTTTTTTATTTACATCTTTTATTTTCTTATTTCTTTTTCTTTGTTTCATTTCTTTTACATCTTATATTTTCTTATTTCTTTTTCTTTGTTTTATTTCTTTTACATCTTTTATTTTCTTATTTCTTTTTCTTTGTTTTATTTCTTTTACATCTTTTATTTTCTTATTTCTTTTTCTTTGTTTTATTTCTTTTACATCTTTTATTTTCTTATTTCTTTTTCTTTGTTTCATTTCTTTTACATCTTTTATTTTCTTATTTCTTTTTCTTTGTTTTATTTCTTTTACATCTTATATTTTCTTTGTTTCATTTTTTTTTTTTAATGTCTTTTAATTTATATTTCTTTTTCTTAGTTTCATTTCTTTTTCTTTTATGTCTTTTATTTTCTTATTTCTTTGTTTCATTTGTTTTCTTTCTTGCATTTATCATTATTTTTTTCTAATTTTGAGGTGTATTTCTCCCATTTTTTTTTGCTGACAACAATACAACAAAATGTCAGATACAGTTATTATAATAATGAGTTTAGGTGTGATGTACAAAAATAGTTTTTGACATCAATTACACATTTAATAACAATTGTAATCAATACACTATATATTATTCAGCTATCAGACAGGGTATACATTGTGTATAATGTGACATTCCCGGCTTAGGATCTATATTCCCTGAGGCGCAGCCGAAGGGAATATACATCGTAAGCCGGGAATGTCATATTATATACCCTGTCTGATAGCTGAATAACAGATATAATACGGATTTAACCTTTTTTTTTTTATAAATACAACATCCAACTGTATTAAAAAAATTTGCCTCTTTTATTTTCATTTTTCGTATCTCTAGATGTCCGTTTCTTCAATGACGTCAAAATATGTGTCACATCATATTTCATGTATAGGGTGTCTCATGAAGGAAAATACTGTACTAAATTTCTAAATCAATACAGTTTCATATGTAGTAAATTTTATAAACTTTATAAATATAACATTAATATATCACATAACAAAACAACGGGTTTGCGAAACAGTTTCAATAATTTAAATGTTAACTACATGTAAATAAAACCTTGGTGTGGCCCCATGACGTCGAAAGTTTTCAAGGCTCAACGTTTTGTTTATTTGTTATGGTACAGCCGTGGAACATAGGAGTTTACTGAATCGATCAGGTATTTGTGACGGAATTAACCGTTGTAATATTTTTTTGTTCATGCAGCCGTTTTGAGTATAAAAACAGCATTTATTATTCCGTATTATACCATTGATTCAGTGAAGCGTAGTGTTTTGTCGTCCATGTTTTAATCGTTTTCGGGGACTGAAATATATATCCCGTCTGTTTTCCGAATATATGCTGACATTCAGGGCTGAAGAACCAATGAAAATATGTGTAACAAACTAAATTCGTAATATTTTTTTATAAGTTGCTGTCAAGATAAATCCATATAAAATTAAAACAAATGATAGGTCAGTTATTTTCTGCTAGGTACCCGAGATTCCTCCACAAATAAAACTGACCACAATACTAAAACTAAATTATTGCTGGAAGTGGTCTTAAATAACAATCATAAAAAAAAAGTTATAGTAAAACTCAATATGAATGTATGGATTACATTGAAAAAAAACAGATATCACAAAATGTACCGTTACTAAAAACAAGACTTGGTCCTTGTTATTATCCTGTATTTCTTAAAGAGGTAGTTCTTTTCTTTAAATTTGAATTTTTCCCAAGACTTGCCACTATTTTTTTAACTCCATGCTTTTCCAAGATTACTATTAGGTTCTTTTTATTAATTCTGTTTCTTCCAAGACTCTGTCATTACATGTTTTTTACTTTGAGGTTATTTGAGACTTTTTCATTATGCTGTTTCCCTTAATTGTTTCCCATCTTCTGTTATCCTTGATTTACCCTTCCCTCCTTTTTTAAAGCAAACATTCCTTACAAAAGTAACCTTTTTTTATTCAAGCGGTTTTCTGTTAAATGTTTCCCGTCTCCAGTTATCCATGATTTACACCCCTCCCCCTTAAGTAAATATTCCTTTCAAAACTAACCCCCTTTTCTAAGAATCCTCGCAATTGTCATAATTTAATTTTTCAATGCATACATCATACCTTTCCAGACTTAAGATGTCTTTTACACGATAACAATAGTAGTTTTGTTACAAGAATCTCAACCAGATTTACAATTTATATAAATTGAAAGCTTTAGCAGACGAAGGTGTTAACATATATTGTGTAACTGTCATCTACATCTAAGACGGCCATTATCGTTATAAATCAACCTATTGATCATAGGAAGTGGATTCATAGAAAACCTAACTGTTAAAACAAAAAGAGGAATAAACCAGATAATTCTAGTTACTAAATGTATGTCAAGCCAGTACTAAATCGTATTGATTTTTAAATTAGAGCAAAGTTTAGTAGTATTATATTGTTATGGCGTTGTCCTGCGCCTTTAATAGGAAATTAACTTCAAGATGTAATTCTCTGTCATCTGTTGATAATCGTGGCATCTTTAAAGTTATCAGTTTTTGATCCAACAATGTTTTTGGACAGAAATAAAATATTAAATATAATTTGTATTTAACTAAAATTAAGTATAAAGTTTATCATAAAACACACAGCAGAATTTATAGCTGGATACTGATTATTATGCAGAATTAGTTAATGCAAGTAACAGGTTAATGATAATATGAATGACAAACATGCGGTCAGTAAAGTGTACTGAAAACATGCCTTATATGGATCGGCGATGGTACATGTGTGAACTCACTACCCTCATTATGTCAAGAAGATAAGATTAAAATTAGCCAGGTGAGCTATAAAATTAATAAAAAACATGTATACAGATTTGCTTAAAAATGAAAATATCCACATCCATTTACTGAAAAGACAGCAATATAAATATGGAACATGGGAAAAAGCTAAAGATGGGGCATACAACTAACGAACTGACGGATGACATAAGGCTATGTGTGCTAAAAAATGAAAAATATGCATACAGATATACTTCAACTCAAAATGGTCACATTCATTCAACGAAAAGACAACATGAACATGGACTGTACAAATTAAGGGTCCATGTTAAACAGCTTAAATCACACCCTAGAGGAAAATTGATTTGGTTCACTTCATTGTTGTGAAGCTATTCCACAAGTTAATTAAATTTCTAAATTATCGGTCAACTCATTTTCATTAGTATAGTAAGGAAAAGAAAATCAAAATTCATAAAAACTTGCAGTTGTCAAATCAAGGCAAGTACGTTTGAATGTCCACTTATAGGCTTTTGTTATTGTCAAACAAATTTTATTTCATTCTCATCATAGCATATAAATATGAGGTTTGTCAGTGACTTGCGGCAGGTCAATGGTTTTCTCCGGGTACTCCGGTTTCCTCCATCAATAAAAATGACCGCCACGATATAACTGAAATATTTTTGAAAGTAGGATTAAACACCATAACCTTAATCCTAACCTCTATAAAAATGAGTACTGAATAATTGGTTCAGCATACAATTTAAAAATCCCCAATAATTTACCTCACATTTAATTAATTACCTGTGAATTATATTATTTTGTTGAAGATAATCCAAGGCTAAAGCGATCTCGCACACATACAATCTGACCTGGTACTCGTCAAATTGAACTTCCTGCTGTACATGGTATCGTAAGTCCCCGCCAAGAAGAAGGTCCACCACCATAAACATGTCTTCTTCATCTTGAAACGTGAACCATAAATTGACAAGAAATGGATGCTCTAAATCTGTCAAAATTTCTATTTCTCTGTAAACGTTCCTGACGGCATCTTTCTTGATACACATCAATTTGTTCATATATTTCATAGCATACATTTTCTTTGTGTCTTTTTTCTGTACAATACACACCTAAAAATATAAATATTTATTTATCAAATCCATTCACATCCAATCATTTAAATTTATATGACATCACCAAGGCTAGGGAGGGTGAGATTACAGTTCCAACAGAAATAACAGTAGAGCATGAAAAATGCAATGTCCCTGACAGAATTCAATCTTGAGACCTCTCACATTGTAAGCCAAGGATCTACCAACCGAGCTAAAGGAGATTTCCACTAACACAGTTAACAGAGGGTGGCTATGAACCTATTATGGTTGCTATAATCTTAGATAGAAAAGCGTTCCTGTTACACAGTGATCCAAATTTTGAACCATTTGTAGTAGCTTTCATCTCAATTCATTTCTGATAACTTGAATACTTAGACATTTTCGAAGTATTAAAATTATCAGTTTCTTCTACTTCCGACACGATGAGGTTCAACTGTAGTTCTATGTAAGTATTCAGGCTGTAAGTTATTAAATTTGCACTGTTCATTTTGGAAGAAGAAAATAAAAGGGTCAGTTAAAAATAATTGGTCCAGCTGTGACAATAAACAAACAATATTTACAAATGGTCCCATAAACCATGTCTCATTCAAAGGTCTCAAATAAAAGCAGAAAAATTTACTAGATTTTGGTATGGAATTTAATATACCAGTACATTGTATATTGGATCAAGGAAAAGATTTTCAACCACTTTACCTTTTCCATAAATAATGAAAGATATATTGGAATAATGATTTTTACATTTCTGTTTCAAAAAAGTAGTTTTAATGCTTTTTTTAAATCCCAATTTGAGAGATTCTGACTAATGAAATGAGTATTGCTTAGCTTAGTGTTGCTAAAAAGCATTTAGAAATATTTGCTGACAAAAAGAAAAGATGATATTTCTGCTCATGGTGAATGCTTGCCTATGCATAATACAATGGAATTATTTTTTTTATTTTTAAGTGTTACTTATATTTTGAAAGTATTTACTGGTAATATTCAGGAATTAAGTGTATCTAAAAAGGATTCCAGTTTCCTCGACATAACAGTTAACTGAAACACATGTCATTTCTAATAAATAAAGCACAGCCACGATATAACTGAAAAATTGTTGAAAGTGGCATTTTCTTTAGCCATTTCAATGTTTGTATCTCCTTACTCTTTTCCTCTTCCCCGTGATATTGTACTAAATAGCGACTAAATTCCTCTCATTACCTTCCTGTATGGTTCTAAACCAATCTAATTAAAATTATGTATTTAATTGCTCCCCTTTTTCTGATATGTCGCACATACTGGAAAGGGGGAGCAATTTAAGCTCTAATTTTAATTTGATTGGGTTCTAAACAAGAATTCTATATTGTAGTACAATATATAACCGGTCCCGCTTGTCGCATGATTTTCATTTTTATATAAAAATGTGCTTAAAGCTATCAATGACAGTCTATTTGTTTTTTCAGCCAAACAAATAAACTTGATGCAAAATACATGTAAACAATCCTTGAAGCAATTAACAAATAAAAAAATGTGCTAAATTTTTGTTTCTGATTTGTTTTTCTTTTAAAACACAGACAAAAAAACTGTTTTAGAATGAGACAACTGTATTGACTATTTTTCTTGGTTCGTGAGTTAATTACCGGTACTATGACTTCACGCAATTTCCTCTGTTATAAAAGACTTTGAATGTTGAGACCTTAATAATACAAACATGAAAAATTTTAAATTAAATTTACTTGTTACTTTTAGAAACCATAGTAACAAGTGTAAATAAATTCATACACATTTTTTACTCAACTTAAAAAGAAAGATCCTTTAATTGCAACTGTCAAATATCAAAAGAGCTTAGCTGAGGAGATGAATGCACCCACAGAACATAAAGCAGGAAACAATTTAAAATAAAGAACTTATCATACATGCCGTCACCAAATCGTAATGTAAGATTTATGAAAAAAATCCTGTTTTATTGTGTAATTACAGTTTTTATCAAGAATTATTAGTACACTAAAATCTTCATATTTAAAATGATTTGTTATTTCCCAGCTACATTTAAAGACTAAAACATAAGAAGAAGACATGAATAAAGAAATTTGTCAAATGTCTTCTGCTCATGCATTTGATAATCTAATAATTTATTCACATTAAATTTAACAAGTTTGATAAATTCAACATTGAAATGTTTTTGCTTATTATGAACCACAAACAACATGCTTTACATGTTTAAATTTTACATGTAATAAAAGTTTTTAATGGTAATTTATGCAAATCGATAGTCTACCATAGAAAATTTCCCAGGAATCAATTATTTAAAACTAGAGGCTCACCTGAGCCTGCATCTTTCACCAAGATCACTCACTCACTGTGTTCAAATGAGTTTGTAGTTTTTAGGAAAGTGTTTTTTTTATTCATATTCACATGGTTAAACAATATCCTGTGGCATCCCCAACTTGGATTTCCAATCCATACAAAAAAAAAATGACAAAGCAAAGAACTCTTCCTCTACCATTTCAATTCAATCAATTTATAGTATCTTAGAATTTTTTTTCCCATTTTCCCATAGGCTCTAATATGCTAAAACGTCTCCATGATGGCCACTATCTTGGATTTCTGATAGACAAAAAAAACAGACCTTTGTAAAGGACCACACAAGACACATTATATCCATGGTTATTTATAAATGGTTCAGAGGTTTCATATAGTAATTTTGAAATATTTTCCCATATATGGAAGTACCATATTTCAAATTTGTCCTGTGGTGGCAGCCATAATTCATTTATTGACACAAAAAAGTTTAATTATGTAAGGGACCATCCAATAATTACTCATGTATAATTTGGGTTCAATCATATTTCTAGTTTCAGAGAAAAAAACATTTTCATTTCCCTTAAAGGTTAAAACTTTGTCCTGCATCTTGGATTTTGGATTGACAAAAAAAACCCACCATGTGACGTTTCCCTCATTAGTTTGATTTCAAAGAAGAAGATTTTTTTCAGCCACTTTGAAAGTATATCTATTCCTAGCAACCATGTTGTATTGTCAAATTATATGCAAATCATGTAAAATGTGGAGGGCCAGTGGATTTGAAAGATAGATTGAAATGTTGTGTTGTGTTTCTGATCATTATTCAGAAAAAAATATTTTTGCTATATCTTTTTTTGAATTAATGCAATGATTAATTATTTTTTAAAATAATAGAGTCAGTTCAGATGAGATCAGTTACTTGCAGAAATTTGTGCAATTTATCACACATCAAGCTGTTAAAAGCCTTTTAAATGGGATCTCATTTCTGAAGGAAATAGAAAATATATGTCCTTTGAGCATAATCACAGCCCATAAACCAGCATGGAGGTTGCTATCATATAAAACATTAAAGTCACTTTCTGACAAAATTCTGCAATTAAAATTTCATCAATTTTAATTATTCATCGCTTGCATTTTTACTGCATTTCGAGTGACAATTGTCACAATCATCAATTTAAATATTCAATAATGTGTGAACAGTTTCCAGGCATTTATGGTGAATTCACTGCTTAGTTTACAATGATATTTACCAATATTTTTCAATAATATGACAACATTGACGGAGAAACTAGTACTATACTCCTACAAGATTATTACTAAGAGATATTCAATGTTTATATTGCAGTACAGTTTGGTATCCATCAGTTCTGCATTTTAACATTTGAACATTTTTTCCATACAAAAATATTTGAATTATGAAAAGAAACTTTAAACTATGCAACCAATATTAACAAAACAACCAATCATCTTTCACTTCATATCACTGAAATGCAGTAAAAATGCAAGCGATGAATAATTAAAATTGATGAAATTTTAATTGCAGAATTTTGTCAGAAAGTGACTTTAATGTTTTATATGATAGCAACCTCCATGCTGGTTTATGGGCTGTGATTATGCTCAAAGGACATATATTTTCTATTTCCTTCAGAAATGAGATCCCATTTAAAAGGCTTTTAACAGCTTGATGTGTGATAAATTGCACAAATTTCTGCAAGTAACTGATCTCATCTGAACTGACTCTATTATTTTAAAAAATAATTAATCATTGCATTAATTCAAAAAAAGATATAGCAAAAATATTTTTTTCTGAATAATGATCAGAAACACAACACAACATTTCAATCTATCTTTCAAATCCACTGGCCCTCCACATTTTACATGATTTGCATATAATTTGACAATACAACATGGTTGCTAGGAATAGATATACTTTCAAAGTGGCTGAAAAAAATCTTCTTCTTTGAAATCAAACTAATGAGGGAAACGTCATATGGTGGGTTTTTTTTGTCAATCCAAAATCCAAGATGCAGGACAAAGTTTTAACCTTTAAGGGAAATGAAAATGTTTTTTTCTCTGAAACTAGAAATATGATTGAACCCAAATTATACATGAGTAATTATTGGATGGTCCCTTACATAATTAAACTTTTTTGTGTCAATAAATGAATTATGGCTGCCACCACAGGACAAATTTGAAATATGGTACTTCCATATATGGGAAAATATTTCAAAATTACTATATGAAACCTCTGAACCATTTATAAATAACCATGGATATAATGTGCCTTGTGTGGTCCTTTACAAAGGTCTGTTTTTTTTGTCTATCAGAAATCCAAGATAGTGGCCATCATGGAGACGTTTTAGCATATTAGAGCCTATGGGAAAATGGGAAAAAAAATTCTAAGATACTATAAATTGATTGAATTGAAATGGTAGAGGAAGAGTTCTTTGCTTTGTCATTTTTTTTTGTATGGATTGGAAATCCAAGTTGGGGATGCCACAGGATATTGTTTAACCATGTGAATATGAATAAAAAAAACACTTTCCTAAAAACTACAAACTCATTTGAACACAGTGAGTGAATGATCTAGGTGAAAGATGCAGGCTCAGGTGAGCCTCTAGTTTTAAATAATTGATTCCTGGGAAATTTTCTATGGTAGACTATCGATTTGCATAAATTACCATTAAAAACTTTTATTACATGTAAAATTTAAACATGTAAAGCATGTTGTTTGTGGTTCATAATAAGCAAAAACATTTCAATGTTGAATTTATCAAACTTGTTAAATTTAATGTGAATAAATTATTAGATTATCAAATGCATGAGCAGAAGACATTTGACAAATTTCTTTATTCATGTCTTCTTCTTATGTTTTAGTCTTTAAATGTAGCTGGGAAATAACAAATCATTTTAAATATGAAGATTTTAGTGTACTAATAATTCTTGATAAAAACTGTAATTACACAATAAAACAGGATTTTTTTCATAAATCTTACATTACGATTTGGTGACGGCATGTATGATAAGTTCTTTATTTTAAATTGTTTCCTGCTTTATGTTCTGTGGGTGCATTCATCTCCTCAGCTAAGCTCTTTTGATATTTGACAGTTGCAATTAAAGGATCTTTCTTTTTAAGTTGAGTAAAAAATGTGTATGAATTTATTTACACTTGTTACTATGGTTTCTAAAAGTAACAAGTAACAAGATATGATTATAATCTAATGATTATGAAGTCTCCCAAACCGGCCATTGACACTATCTACCCACATATCAAATTTTGATGATATCGGACAATGTTGAATTTTTACCCCCCATTTTTATGCCGTGTTTTGGCAGCCATTTTGAAAATTTTGAAAACGCAGAATTGCTCCTCTAATAGTGACCTATCACTATGTCAAATTTTATGTCTCTATCATTATCCAGTTAGAAGTTATCAACATTAATGTACGAAATTTCAAGTTTCCCATAGGATTCTATAGTAACCCCCACCCCCTTTGACCCCCCAAAAATATGGCTTTGTTCCCCTTTACCACAAATCTGAAAACTTTAGGATCAACTAGAAACATATATCTATAACTCCACCAAGTTTCATGAAATTCTGCCCTGTAGTTCCTGAGATCTGCCGTGGACAAGTTCATGCTTCGCGGAAAGAAAGAATAAGAATAATAATAATAAAAATAAAAATAATAATAAGAAACGGAGCAAAAACAATAAGTCTCCAAACGTTGTTTGGGAGACTTAATAATAATAAGAAACGGAACAAAAACAATAAGTCTCCAAACGTTGTTTGGGAGACTTAATTACATCATTAGCTCTGTCGGCCATATTGAATTGAGAACTGGCAACAAAGGAATATTTCTGCAATGACTTGAAAAGTTAGTTTCTGAGAAAACATTTATACTAGGTCAGCTAAATTCATAGCAGGCTAGTTATTGAGGCCTGAATAATGATTGAATTAATACATTTACAGATACATTCTGTAAATGTATATATTATGGAGGAGATAGACAATAATTTTAATTAATAGCTGGAGGTGAGGGATAAAATTTACTAATATCTGCCAACCTGTGTTAAAACTCAAAAACACATTCTGGCTTCCATGAATTATTTGCCAACCCATGTTAAAACTCAAAACACATTCTGGCTTCCATGAATTATTTCGATTCTGATATTTCTAAGAGTACAAATACGGTAGCATACTTTGATTGGAAGACAGTAATTTATATTAACGGTTGCGGACAATGTCGCACACAATTTATGCTGCCAAATTCGAGCAGACGATAATTCATCAACATGTACATTTACGACGGGAAAGTCAGTCACATGCACCAGTGCATGTGCTAATGAGATTATACCCAATCGATAAATCGCTCGTTTGTTTACAAAACGAAAGAAGGACGTCATGTAGATATCAAATTTAGTGCACACAACACATTTCTGGAATAACCTTCAGGTATGATCAAAGTCAAATAATTTAAAAGTCTTTGGGAGCAAATAAACCAAAGGCCTAAAGATTGGTTTGGCTTATGGTATTTAATGCCACTTTCAACAATATTTCAGTTATATCGTGGTGGTCAGTTTTATTAGTGGAGGAAACTGGAGTACCAGGAGAAAACCACTGACCTGTCACAATTCACTGACAAATTTTGTATCTTTCAGGGTGTCAAGCCACTTCTGACAAAAATTATATAGGAATATAGGATTTTTTTTAATGAAAATATAGGATAAATATAGGATAAAATTAAGGTATAATTAGCAAAAAATACACGACCTCCGCCTCCCATATAGCCATGCCTCACCTCCTTTTAACTGACAAATGAAAAAAAACCAAGCATATTTCAGTTATATTGTGGCCGTCAGTTTTATTGGTGGAGGAAACCGGAGTACCCAGAGAAAACCACCGACCTGTCGCAAATCACTGACAAACTTTATCTCATAATGTTGTATCGAGCACACCTCCTCATCAGCAGGGTTTGTACTCACAACTTCAGTGGTGATATGCACTGATTGCACAGGTAGTTGTAAATCCAACTACCATACGATCATGACCATGGCAGCCCCTAAATGAACATTTGTCTTTTTCAAAGGATTGAATATTACAAGTACATAAAAATGTACATGGCAACTCTAACACTTTGACAAATTTTGATATAATGTCTTCGAAATCATGACTTCTAAATTATATATAATATTTTTAGAGAAGAAATTGGTACCTATTCAACTTTACAAAGTTTGTTGGAACAAATGCTCTTTAGCAAGACTTAGGGTTTACATTTTTTTCAATGACTTTCAAAAAAATAGTAATAAACTGGGTTTGTTCAAAAGCCCTGAGAATTAACTTGGTATTTTTTTATGTTATAGACCATTAAACATTTTATTACATTTATGGCTTTATACAGTATTTTAAAACCATATAATTCATTTTTTGTGATAAATCGTCATATTGCACGGCAGGATTTCATATTGAACGATCTATTTTGCGGTGGGCGAAATCCCGGCAAAATTTTAATTTTTACTAGCGAAACATTTTCTATGTCTGTTGCAATGACGTCACACAAACACAAACAGAAAGTGGCACAGAAGTTTTACAAACGCAAGCAGAATGCATATATAAATTTGGACACATTGAATTAGTAATATAAATGTGTACACACTGAATAGGTACAAGTATCTATGATATTAAATGGATCAGCTCATGTGCTTTTTGAATTTGAAAAAAACAACAAACAATCCCTAAAAATTGATCTAGGTACACAAAAAAAACGTGGAATGTTAAATGTAATAAAACAATTACAGTATCCTAAACCATTTAACCTATACTGAGTAGTAGACCACTATCAAAATGGACATATACCACAAAAGACTACCATACTGAAATAAATATCCAATCATTTTAATTTAAACCCTAAGAAAATTCAACAATAAAAAAGTCACACGAATGCATCGGTTGCTATACAAGATCAGTTAAAAACTATAGAAGTATCAGCATTAATATCTTGTAGAGCATCTATTTGTCATGTTTATATGATGATTTCTATAGAGAAGTATCAGTATTAATATCTTGTATACCCTCTATTTGTTATGTTTATATGATGATTTCTATAGAGAAGTATCAGCATTAATATCTTGTAGAGCCTCTATTTGTCATGTTTATATGAAATTTCCACTCAAAATAAAAGATTCAACTTTTGTTCTCATAGTTTTGGAAAAATATAGGATTTTGGGATGAAATATAGGAAAATTAGGCAAATATAGGAAATATAGCAAAATCTTGAAAATCTAGGAATATAGGATCATTTGACACCCTGATTGTTGTATCGAGTACACCTAGCCATGAACAGGGTTCGAACTCACAACTTTAGGAGTGATAGGCACTGATTGTTCAGGTAGTTGTATATCCAACTACCATAGGTTCACGACCATGACAGCTCTTTATAACTCTTACAAGGTTAACTCTAAGATTCTTAAATATAAGTTGTTCTGTTAATATTGCAACATTCATTGGTCTATTGCTAGATGCCCTTACTAATACAAATAAACAGAGAATTCACAATTATGGCTTTGTTTCCTGTATCTATCAGTGTTATGTCTGTGATCTACTTTTACCACTAAAAGAATTCCAGGAATTACCTGAAATTGCATCCTGAAGAATTAAATCTAACCTAATTGTTGTGACATAGATTAACGTAAGCAGTGTTTGAAACAACTCGATAAAAAAATAAAAACGTCTATTTAGAAGAACTGCTTTGATGGATGTGAAATAAACACAACACTTAAATAACAATAAAGAAAACCTTTACAGAAGTCTTAATGGTAATAGTTTTAAAAGTTTAATTAAAAAAACTAAACATTATAAGGTTTCTGATAATTACAATGTTTAACTATTGTTATGTATTTGATTTCAACATTAACAACGTGATTGTTAGAATAGAAATAAACAAACACTACAAAGAACGAATATTTGACAAATCGTTTAAATTATTTATGTTACAAAAACTTTTGAAAATGGATTTTGGTTCCAGAATATTAAATTTTGACTCATTGTTTATCCAAAACGAATGAAACTAGGAAGAACTGTTTTAGATACCTAAAACTTATGTCTCCCCTTAATGTGACCATCTGTACAACAATAAGTTACACATTATGAGTTGAATGATACTATTTAAAAAACAATTATTTGACCTTGAGGTCAAATGTCAAGGTCACACGAAGGTCTTTATGGTACACGACACACTGCCTTATGGTCATGCACCCACATACCAAATATCATTGATCTATCTCGAAAGACACAAATGTTATGGTCCGGACAAGAAAATACTATTTAAAAAACAACTATTTGACCTTGAGGTCAAAGGTCAAGGTCCCACAAAGGTTATTACGGTATGCGACACACCTCCTTATGGTCATGCACCCACATACCAAATATAATTGACCTATCTGGAAAGACAAAAAAGTTATGGTCCGGACAAGCTTTGCTGAGAAGAAGCAGAAGAGGAAGAAACAATCAGACTAAAACAATATGTCTCCCTTCGTTCGAAGGGGAGACATAAAAATATATTTTGATTACAAACTGCATACAAGTAGGTGGTGTTATTGTTAGCATGCTAGCCTCAAGTGTGGTAGATCATGGGTTCGAGCTAGGTCAGGTCAAACAAGAGACTATGAAATTGACATTTGCTGCTTCCCCAATATACATGCACCATTATGGAGTAAAAACAAAGACTGATTGGCTAGGATCAGGACAATGTGTCAGAGTGGAGACATGTCTACCCGCGGATGGTTGATTCAGTGACCTAGTACAATAAAAATCCAACTAAGCGTATTGGTCTAGTAAAAACGGACATCATCAGCTCATTGAATGTAACTTGTTCTCACCTTAACATAGCTGCGCATTAGGCACTTAAAAACAATCACTCACTCACCATTTTGGTTACACAACATATAACTGCAGTATTATAATTCTATGAACATTCCTGGACAGATATTCAAATGCTCCAGAAGCTTCCGAGGAAAAGAACATGTTTTCGTATTTCAGGCAATAAGTAAGTACCAGTATTCAAGACAGCCATGACAGTATTTTGTCCTATCATGGCCATTTTGGATGTTGGGTTGGATTGGAATGAAATAAAAGACAGTTTTAAGGGACATCCTTTTATGTTAATATTTCAGACAATCAAAAACACTATTATGGTCTATGGCGGCCATATTTGATGTCAGATCGGAACAAATTGAGGAAATGTCTTGAGGACCATCCAAACGTTGTTCTTGCAAATCTAACATAAGAGGATGTGATTGAATAAATTTTGTGTAAGTGAACAGGAAAGAAAGAAAATCCATTTGATATCATGGTTTTTTTTCTTTGAACTATCAAATGCATGACATAATATTAGGTTACTTATTGGGTATAATCCTATATGCTGTCACTTCCTGGATATGTTATTTCTTTATAAATTAATTTTAAAGTCACATGTCATTTTATATGTGTTTTGATTGGTTTAAAAAGTTGAGGTTATTTGTCAATGTACGGATTCGAAAAATAGACGTCGTTCTCAAGGCGTCGCATGCCGTTGTCATCAGGTGATTTTCTTTAAATGGGGTTATTTAAATTTATTTGCGACTATTTGCCTTATTTTGAAAAAATAAATATATTTTTCAATATCATAACAAAAAAAGTTTGAATTAATTTATAAGGATTGATCAAAATTATTTGTTCAGTTCATTTGAAATAATCTCAATTTGAGGTTATTTCTTCATGAACCGAACAAAAATTGCGATCAATCCTTAAACAAATTATTTAACAACCAGGGTATTGCCAATTATTAATATGATTTTCTTGGGCATCAGAGTTGTACTAATTGAACCCTGCAATATTAAATGTCAAACAAGTATTTACTTCTCTGCCCACAAATATTAATGTGGAAAATCTAACAGAAAACGAGATTCAAACTAATTAATAAACTCCTACAAATGAATATATTTTTTTTTATTATGCATAAAGATAAAGACAAAGAAACACATATCAATGTTGGAATAAATAATTTACCTCAGAAATAAACAGGTTGAAAATTAATTAAACGTCTGTAATTTTTTTTCATCAGAGATAAGAAAAAAACAAAAAAACAAACAAACAAATGTCAACGTTTTGAATACCTATAGTTGACCTCAAATATAAACGTTGACCTCAAATATAAACAAGCTGAGATAATTAATGTCAATAAACTGAAAACATACATTGTGTACATGTATATATACAATATACGTACATTGTCGGTAAATATAAAATTTATTTGTACGAGCTTTAGAAACAGGCAGAATAGCAAGCCTTCGGTGAGCTTTTCATACCTGTTTCGCAGCGAGTACAAATGAATTTTATATTTAACGACAATGTACGTATATTGTGTTTATCCTGCAATGTCAAAAATGTCGGAAAACTTGTCAGATTTAAACAAAAAGGACAGAAACAAGCGTCATTCCTCGCCTTTCATAAATGTTGTCAAGGGTGTCTTCTTCATGGTCCGCGTTAGATTAGTACCAGTTTCATACTTGTCTGCGCCCTCCGCTGTACATAGCTACAGGGTACCAGGAAAGTTTATTCGTAGGCTGAAAAGTTTATTCGTCTAGTACGAATAAAGCAAAAATTTATTCGTATAGCATATATGTACAGCAAATGTACTGATTGCAGGATAAATAATAAAACCATATATGTATGTAAATTACAAGGAAACCCAATGATCATCTATACTAAAGGGGCCGTGATCGTATGGTAGTTGAATTTACAACTACCATTGCAATCAATGCCTATCAACACAAGCTGTGAGTTCGAACCCCATTCATGGCAAGGTGTACTCAATACAACATTTTCTGATAAAGTTTGTCAGTGACTTACGACAAGTCAGTGGTTTTTTCCGGGTACTCCAGTTTCCTCCACCAATAAAACTGACCGCCACAATATAACTGAAATAGTGTTGAAAGTGGCATTAAAAACCAAATAACAAAAACAAACAAACATCTTTACTACACATCATTTTTAAAATAAAAGATGAAACCTCACATTCATTTTATCTGTAAAATCGAACTCCACAAAGTGATAGAACATCTTTGAGAAAAAAATTAATTAAAAAAAACCCATTGAAACTGAATAAAAATATCTTTCTAACACATATCTAGCACAGAAATTTAAAATAATTCTTAATTCTGCATACTAATGTACGGTCATATCTTGTTATGTTTAAACCAAAGAGAACAATGATTTTACAATGAAACAAACAATTAGTAAGAAAGGATATGGATGTAAATGAACATTACTTAAGAAACTATCCAATTTTATACTTAAGACAAAATTAAAAGTGCAGGAACAATGCTTTTATTGCTTTTTTCCATTTCCGTCACAGTAGTGTATTCGATAATGAGCAGAACACATACCCTAAAATGAGTGTGAAATGGCCTCCTAGCCAGCAGTTGAGCTGATAAAAGAAATGACTAACGAACCAAAAGTTTACTTCAGGCTATATGAGGAAACAAGTTAACAGAGTTCCAGATAATATGTTTATTACTTGATTAGAAACAAAAGAAGAATTTGTTTTGGTATTTACAGATTGTCAGTTAAAGATGTTAAATAATTTCAAACTGAATAATGTTTATAATATGGTTTATGGTTATGTGTTAAAGTTTGTAAATAGGGTTAGAGAGTTAGTATTTAACGCCACCTTCAACAATATTTCAGCTATATTGTGGTGGTCAGTTCTATGGGTGGATGAAACCGAATTACTTGGAGAAAACCATTGACCTGCTGCAAGTCACTGACAAACTTTATCACATACTGTTGTATCGAGTACACCTCACCATGAGGTGGATTTGAATTCACAACTTTAGTGGTGATAGACAGATTGCATATGTAGTTGTAAATCCAATTACCATACGATCATGACGGCTCCTAATATTTATAATATGGTTATGGTTTTGCTTGAAAAATTTGTAAATATGAGCTATCCACATTGATAAGGATAAAATATAATCTAAACTATTTGTCACCAGGTTATTCATTTCCAGAGTAGTCTTCAATCAAATCAAGAATTTGAGAAAAAATATTTTCACATCGGGTCCTTAATAACTTTATCATCTTGAGTGTTGGTCCAATTTGGCTCCCTCTGAACCCTTTCATTTTGGAAACCAATTCAGTCCTTACGATGAGTATCGGTTCTCTGGCCCAAGATCAGTAAAACTTTATACATAAAAATAAATTCAAGAATTAGATTCAGTACAGTAAATTAAAATTTTCATTTCGGGGACTGAACCATAAGAACTCGGTCAAATCTATTTGTAAAACAGAAAATTGTGTAAGTTCAGCAGGATTGGTCTACTACGGAAAAAGTTATTGCACGGAAACCATTGTATCTATACAGATGGACAACAACAACTACCACACCCGCATCATAATGCAACCACAATTTTTTTGAAGCCTTACAAAAACTATAACTGTTTATTTTGTATTACAATATGTGCCTCACATTTAAATACTATTTTTACAATTTCTCCAAAAAAGGAAGTCAACTGAGAAAATAATCAAATGATGTTTCTATGACGATCACATAATTACATACCCAATAGCCCAAAACAGGAAGAATGAGTTGACAATTTGCCCATTCTCTGGTTTATAGCTAGAATACACCGGTAAGAGGATGTCATGATGAGGATGCTTGTGTAGGGATACAATTAAAAGTAAACATAAACTAGAGGCTCAGTGGGCTGAGCCTGTGTCGCTCACCTTTCATTCTGCTTTGAGAAAACTTAATACAGAACCTTCCATACATGTAGACGCTTCCTACCAAGTTTCGGTTCATATGGCTAAGCAGTTTCAAAGGAGAAGATTTTTTATAGAAATCAACCAATCAGAAACAAGAATTGCATGTGGTGGCCATGTTTGCAAACTGGTCGGGACGTAATGAGCAATCTTCATAGAGGACATTCCATAGATGCTTCCTACTAAGTTTCGGTGGTAGCCATGTTTGCTAACCGATCGGGACGAAATGAGCAATCTTAATAGAGGACATTCCATGGATGATTCTTACCAAGTTTCAGTGGTAGCCGTGTTTGTTAACGATCGGGACGAAATGAGCAATCTTCATAGAGGACATTCCATAGATGCTTCCTACCAAGTTTCGGTTCATTTGGCCAAGCGGTTTCAGAGAAGATTTTAAAAAATCGGCCAATCAGAAACAAGAATTGTCTGTGGCGGCCATGTTTGGTAATGGATCATAACAAAATGTGCACTCTTTAGAGAGGACCTTCCATAGATGCTTCCTACCAAGTTTCAGTTCATTTGGCTGAGCTTTTCAGAGGAGAATATTAAAATGTGAAAAGTAAACGGATGACAGACGATGGACACCAAGTGATGGCAAAAGCTCATATTGCCTTTGGCAAGGTTTGCTAAAAAGAATATTAAAATGTGAATACCTACTTGTATTGTATAGAATAAACATGTTACACTACATCAGCATTAGTTAATTTCTAGGGGGGATAATGGCAAGAGTTATCTTTCCTTTAACAGCTTAGGCAAGGGCTATTTCTCTTTTAACAGAGGAGAAGAATTTTTAGAAATCAACCAATCAGAAACAAGAATTGCCTGTGGTGGCCATGTTTGTTAACCGATCGGGACAAAATGAGCAATCTTTATAGAGGACCTTCCATAGATACTTCCTACCAAGTTTCGGTTCATTTGGCCAAGTGGTTTCAGAGGAGAAGATTTTTTTAAATCAGCCAATCAGAAACAAGAATTGCCTGTGGTGGCCATGTTAGTTAATTGATCAGGACAAAATGTGCAATCTTCAGAGAGGACCACCCATAGATGCTTCCTACCAAGTTTCGGTTCATTTGGCCAAACGGTTTCAGAGGAGAAGAATTTTAAAAATCAGCCAATCAGAAACAAGAGTCGCCTGTGGCAGTCATGTTTGCTAACGGATCGGGACAAAATGAGCAATCTTTACAGAGGACTTTCCATTGCTTCCTACCAAGTTTCGGTTCATTTGGCCGAGCGGTTTCAGAAGAGAAGATTTAAAAAAAATCGGCCAATCAAAAACAAGAATTGCCTGTGGCGGCCATGTTTGTTAATGGATCGGGACGAAATGAGCAAACTTTATAGAGGACCTTCCATAGATGCTTCCTACCAAGTTTCAGTTCATTTGGCTGAGGGGTTTTAGAGGAGAAGATTAAAATGTGAAAAGTTAACCGACGACAGACGCCGGACGCCAAGTGATGGCAAAAGCTCACATTGCCTTTGGTAAGATGAGCTAAGACAGGTAACAGTACCCCTTTTTACCGTCTGCCAATCCCTTTTGCCATTTACCAAATTATAATCTGCAATCCACCGAAAATATTCACAGTTCCATTTTGCTTAAATATTCTGAATATTCTTCAGTAAAATGTTCTTTTTTACTCATAAAATTTTGCAATTTTATCAAAGCAACTTGAAATCGATAACAATTAGCATGAAACTGATAGATAGCATGATATATACATATGAAGTGGGAGACAAAATAAGGTGAATAGTCAAGTCTAACTGTTATGCATAAAACAAATTTATATCTAGGCTTAAAGCAAGCTTCAATTTCAAAAGGAACTATAGGTACTGCTGGACGCAGCAGTCCCGCATTGATACATAAATGGAATAACTTACCCCCCGCGTCCCCATCATCTTAATTGAGCCAAAACATATTTGGAACACAACTTTTAGACTCATAATTCTGGGAAAACTTGATGGACCAGGATATACTACTAATGTGCACATCTTCATATTAGGATCTTGCAATGTACAAAGTTTCATGAACTTCTGATTAATCATGTAGGAGAATTTGCGATGACAAAGTGCATACTGAATTGTCTCAAAATTTTTAAGTCCAAAGAAGCATAACAGGGGTAAAGCTCAATGAACTGGGATATCCTACTAATGTGCACATCTTCATATTAGGATCTAGCAATGTACAAAGTTTCATGAACTTCTGATTAATTATGTAGGAGAATTTGCGATGACAAAGTGCATACTGAATTGTCTCAAAATTTTTAAGTCCAAAGAAGCATAACAGGGGTAAAGCTCAATGGACCGGGATATCCTACTAATGTGCACATCTTCATATTAGGATCTTGCAATGTACAAAGTTTCATGAACTTCTGATTAATCATGTAGGAGAATTTGCGATGACAAAGTGCATACTGAATTGTCTCAAAATTTCTAAGTCCAAAGAAGCATAACAGGGGTAAAGCTCAATGGACCGGGATATCCTACTAATGTGCACATCTTCATATTAGGATCTTGCAATGTACAAAGTTTCATGAACTTCTGATTAATCATGTAGGAGAATTTGCAATGACAAAGTGCATACTGAATTGTCTCAAAATTTCTAAGTTCAAAGAAGCATAACAGGGGTAAAACTCAATGGACCATGATATCCTACTAATGTGCACATCTTCATATTAGGATCTTGCAATGTACAAAGTTTCATGAACTTCTGATTAATCATGTAGGAGAATTTGCAATGACAAAGTGCATACTGAATTGTCTCAAAATTTCTAAGTCCAAAGAGGCATAACAGGGGTAAACCTCAATGGACAATCAAATCCTTTATACTGCAAAGTTCACACATCATGATCTTAAATTTCACACAGTTTGGTGGAAATCGAACAAAAGATGTGGAAGTTGGTACGGACAGACAGAGACAGACAGACAGACAGGCCGATTCCTATATACCCCCCCCCCCCAAACTAAGTTTGCTGGGGGTATAATAAGTCTAGATAATCTAAAGTCTGTTATATAAGACCAATATATCAACTCTTTAGGGACCTAGGCTACATACCGTAGTTGGCATGATTAACAAAGATGCTTGGAATCCACCATCATTTTTCTTAAAATGTAAAACGTGACATTAACGTGACATTAACATGGCTGAAAATCTTCCATTTTAAACAAGGGTCAGTAACTCTGGTAAAGTGAAGTGGAAGAAATCAATTTCTGCAGAAGCCTAATAGTTACTGATTAATTTATTTTTGTGAAAGCATTTAATGCCTGTAGAAATGTATTTGAACATCTAAGGGCTACATACCCTATTGTTTTTAAGTTTCTTACATTTCAATCTGGGGAAAAAAAATCTCAATAATCCATAATCCAGTATGTTTATTACCAAACCAGAGGTACACTTTGCAGTTTGTAGAGGGTTATGTAAGGAATATTCTAACCATGTCACAATTCAATGAAGCATATGGTTCCTGTTTTTAAATACACACATCCAGAGCATAAAATAGGCCATGACAGTCATCCCTCATTTCACATCGGCTCAAAAAAAAATATAATTTGGGGTAAATTTCTATCCAAGAGCAGAAAAAGTTTGAAAATAATTTTTAAACTAGAGGCTCAGCCCACTGAGCCTGCATCACTCACCTGACAATACTGAATAGAATGATACTGAAGCAAATTTCAAAGGGTGATAATCATTACCTTAAAAAACAGCAGCCATCTTGAATGGAGGGTGGGGCTGTCGGACACAATTTTGAAAGGGACACACCCAGAGACCATCTATGCCAGGCTGGGACCTTACATAGATGCTTCCTGCCAAGTTTGGCTCCATTTGGCCAAGCTGTTTCAGAGGAGAAGATTTTTTTAACATTAGCCAATCAGAAAATAAAATTAATCTTGGCGGCCATGTTTGTTGGCCAAATGGAACCAAATGAAGAAGCTTTATAGAGGATCTTACATAGATGCTTCCTGCCAAGTTTGGCTCCATTTTGCCAAGCAGTTTCAGAGGAGAAGATTTTTTTAAACAGTAGCCAATCAGAAACAAGAATTGCCCTTGGCGGCCATATTTGTTGGTGGAACGGAACGAAATGGAGAAACTTTATAGAGGACCTTACATAGATGCTTACTGCCAAGTTTGGTTCTATTTGGCCAAGTTGTTTCAGAGGAGATTAAAATATGAAAAAGTTAATGGACGCCAAGTGATTTGGGCCAGGTGAGCTAAAAAATGATGAAAAAGGGCAATTACTCCTAGACGGGTAATCAGATTTACTTCAAAATTGCAGGGCATGTAGATCTTGACAAGCTGAACATGTTTTCAGTTTACACTTAACATCTATCTCTTATAGTTTTTGAAATAAAGGACGAAAAGTGTTAACATTTTAAAAATTTGATGAAACCAGAGGCTCCCAGGAGCCTGTAATCGCTCACCTGGATCAAAGCTGCTTTCAATAACAACGCAACTGCACTGTGGTGGCCATCTTGGCGGGAGAGCGCAACTGCCGGACACCATTTTGCAAGAGGACCATCCAATGACTATTCCATCAAAGTTTGGTTTTAATTGAGCTACTGGTTCCAGACAAGATGGTTTTTATGTGAATTTCCCATAGGGTCCTATGTTAAACAAAGTACAGCTGTGCAGCCATCTTGGTCAGAGGGTGGGACCACCAGACACAAATTTGGTTCAGCGGTTTCAGAGGAGAAGATTTAAATGTGATCTTTTATCAAAATATTCCTAATTTGCATAATCGGTATAAATCGGCTGAAAGAAAAATTTCAAAAAAAAAAACCGAACATATGCTAAACTACTCCTTGCCATGTAGCTGCAGTTCAAATTTGAGCTCATTTTGACTTATACTAAAGCAGCAATGGACAATTGAAGAAATTTCTATTTTTAGTAACAGCAGCCATCTTGAATGGAGGGCGGGGCTGTCGGACACAATTTTGAAAGGGACCCACCCAGGGACCATCCCTGCCAGGTTTGGTTTAATTTGGTTCAGCGGTTTCAGAGGAGAAGATTTAAATGCGATCTTTTATCAAAATATGCCTAATTTGCATAATCGGTATATATCGGCTGAAAGAAAAATTTCACAGAAAAACCTGGAATATATGCTAAACTACTTCTTGCCATGTAGCTGCAGTTAAAATTTTTCTCATTTTGACTTACACTAAAGCAGCAATGGACAATTAAAATTTCATCCCCCCTTTTTCTATTTTTAGCTTGGCGGCCATCTTGGTTGGAAGTCGGGATCACCGGACACAATTTTGGAAGGGGGCCATCCAAGAATCATTTCAGCAAAGTGTGGCTGAGATTGGCTCAGTAGTTTCAGAGGAGAAGATTTTTTTAAAATTTCATCCCCCCTTTTTTCTAATTTGCATAATCGGTCAAAATTGGCAAAAGTTCAAAGTTCATAAAAAATCCTGTCATACATGCTGAAAAGCTCATCATTATGCTTATACAGTTCAAATTTGGGCACATTCTGGCTTAAAATAGAGCAGTTTTGGCCATTTGAAGACATTTCTATTTTTAGTAACAGCGGCCATCTTGAATGGAGGGTGGGGCTGTCGGACACAATTTTGAAAGGGACCCACCCAGGGACCATCCCTGCCAGGTTTGGTTTAATTTGGTTCAGCGGTTTCAGAGGAGAAGATTTAAATGTGATCTTTTATCAAAATATGCCTAATTTGCATAATCGGTATATATCGGCTGAAAGAAAAATTTCACAGAAAAACCTGGAATACATGTTAAACTATTCCTTGCCATGTAGCTGCAGTTAAAATTTCAGCTCATTTTGACTTACACTAAAGCAGCAATGGACAATTAAAATTTCATCCCCCCTTTTTTTTATTTTTAGCTTGGTGGCCATCTTGGTTGGAAGTCGGGATCACCGGACACAATTTTGAAAGGGGGCCATCCAAGGACCATTCCACCAAAGTTTGGTTGCAATTGGTCCAGTGGTTTCTGAGGAGAAGATTCAAATGTGAAATGTTGACGGACGAACGACGGACGAAAAGTGATGACAATAGCTCACATGGCCTAAAGGCCAGGTGAGCTAAAAAGGGCAATAACTTCAAGATGGGTAATCAGATTTACTTTAAAATTGCAGGCTAAGTAAATCTTGACATGCTGCACATGTTTGCTGTTTCAACTTAACATCTATCTCTTATAGTTTTTGAAATAAAAAACGAAAAGTATTAAAATTTTGAAAATTTTATGAAAAAAGGGCAATAACTCCAAGATAGGTAATTAGATTTTCTTCAAAATTTCAGGGTAGTTAGATCTTGCTATGCTGATCATTTTTACCCCGTCAGATTTCTGATATTATTAACAGTTTTTGAGTTATTACCAAAAATGTGCAATTTTACCCTATGTTCTATTTTTAGTAACAGTGGCCATGTTTATTGGCCGAATGGAACCAAATGAAGAAGTTTTATAGAGGATCTTATATAGATGCTTCCTGCCAAGTTTGGCTCCATTTGGCCAAGCAGTTTGAGAGGAGAAGATTTTTTAACATTAGCCAATCAGAAACAAGAATTGTCCTTGGCGGCCATATTTGTTGGCGGAATGGAACGAAATGAAGAAACTTTATAGAGGACCTTATATAGATGCTCTCTGCCAAGCTTGGTTCCATTTGGCCCAGTTGTTTCAGAGGAGTAGATTAAAATATGAAAAAGTAAACGGACGGACGACGGACGCCAAGTGATGGCAATACTTCACATGACCCTTTGGGTCAGGTGAGCTAAAAAGTAATAATTTATCCCATGAATGTTCCACTAAATCCCTACAGTTGAACCAGTTAATATGACTGAGCATCGTTGCTAACCTATGGACAATTATTCTCCACTAATCACCCGTGGGTCAATTCATGTGAAAACCATCGCTTCTGGTTTGTTCTGTAACTGATGTGTATTTACTATAATAACTTCCATAACAACAAAACAACTCTAAAATTTTCCAATAAATGCATTAAACAGATTATTAAAGATACAATCTGATTAGTCTGAATATGCATTCATGGTCCAAAACCCACATGTAATTGTGACTTGTTTCTGCCCTCTTATTAATTTAATATTGCAAAGAATTCCTGTCATTTAAAAAAAAAGCTGTGGTTTGATTTGCTGTATAACAGTTGATAGGAACGAATCAAAATGTTTTAAAATGACTAATGAATAATTCATGACTACAAAGTATTCTACATCAGTTGACCCCAGATGATGAGTGGCATGTATCAGAGTATGATCTGCCGTGGGTTACCGACAATGAGAATTTAAAATCTACCAGGAACTTTACCAAAGTGGGAATTTAAATATTTTCAAATTCAATTGTTCCATGTCATAGCAAATGTTCTTCTGGTTTCAGAAATTCACCACTGCTACCAAAAACATAATACCTGGAAATTTACCAAAGTTGAAATTTAAATATTTTTAAATCTGATTGCTCCATATCATGGCTTTTGTTCTTCTGATTCCAGAAATATATGATAGCAATTAAGGTCTAAATATATTACTGGAAATCTCTACCATATCTGTTCTTACTAATACAGTTCATTCAAAATATTCATATTTGCAGCTTTCAAGCAAAACAATTTTGAAATAAAATCCTATTTAATCAGGACTAAATACTCAAAATTCTTGTTTTTTATCTAAAAAAATAAGATTTTCCCTAAAAGCATGTAATAGATGTCTTCCATCAACGAACTTTTCCAAGATATTCACATTTGAAGTCTTTCTACAAAAATATTAATTTTTTTTTTTATATTTATTTAAGTTATTGCATAAACAAAACTAAATTAAAAATAACTAAGCAAGCTTGACAGACATAATTTTTTTTGCTATATTCCCCAACCACCAATGAGCAGAGGATAAGCATGATTGTGATTGGATAAAAAGCATACAGATGACAAAAAGTAGATAAAGAGTGATTTTGATAGCTCACACAATATTTGGGGGCTATGTATTTAAGATGAGTAATGATCAGATTACAATTATAGTCTGGACGGCACAGGGGCCCTTCGTGGTCATGATAGTATGGTAGTTAGATTTACAACTACCTGTAAAATCAGTGCCTATCACCACTAAAGTTGTGAGTTCTAATCTCGTTCATGGTAAAGTGTACTCGATACAACATTATGTGATAAAGTTTGTCAGTGACTTGCGACAGGTCAATGGCTTTCTCTGGGTACTCTGGTTTCATCCACCAATAAAACTGACAGCCACGATATAACTGAAATATTGTTGAAAGTGGCGTTAAACACCATAAACCCTAACCTGGATGGCACAACAAACACCATACTAATATAACTGTATAATGTAGGTAATACATCCATGGACAATCTTACAAGAATATACAGACATTTCTTAAGATTTTGTTAAAGGGAAATATTGATTTTGTGTAAATGTTAATTGATATTTTTGTTGTTGTATATAGGAGGACTAATTAATAGGAGATTTTTAGCTGTGACAACAAACGTTAACGCTTAATACATATACATTACAATGAACGTATAAACTGATAAGCTTCTTTTACCTTCCCAAAACTTCCTTTACCGATTGCCCTGAGTATCTGAAAGTGGTCAAAGTTCACTGAAAAAGAAAAAAACACAAATAAATTCTACATGTAATTAATACCATTTTCACAAATATACATTATCTTCAAAGTTCAGGGTTGCCGTGGTCGTGATCGTATGCTGAAGTTGTGAGTTAAAATCCTGCTCATATGGCGAGGTGTACTCGATGCAACATTATGTGATAAAGTTTGTCAGTGACTTGCGACAGGTCAGTGGTTTTCTCAGGCACTTCGGTTTCCTCCACCAATAAAACTTACCTCCGCGATATAACTGAAATATTGTTGAAAGAGGCGTTAAACACCATAAACCAACCAATCTTCCAATTTCACTGAAAAAAAACCCCCACACAATAAAATTCTACATGTAATTAATAGCATTTTCACAAATATCCACAATCTATCTATCTATCTATCTATCAAACCTGACAACTTGTATGCATGAACATTCAAAGAATCTAATTTTTAAGCTTGCTAACTTTTGACAAAGTGGAGCTGAGTTAAGGAATCTGCCTTGAAGTACTACTATAATGGGATTACGACAAGTCAACACTCATCTGTTAATTATATTCATCAATTTTACAAATTAATTAAAAGTGTGAAACACGAATCATTTATTTGCCTCTTATCTCTTGTGAACACATGCAACCATTTTAAGCAGCTTTGAAAATTGATTATTTTTCGTTTGTTTTTCAATATATTTTCCATTATACAAGTCATACACATATTTTGTATTTTGCTGGTGTAAACAAAAACGTACATTTTAATATACTGGTACAATTCTGGAGGTTAACAAGTGTTATGGTTGCCATATTGAATTGGTCAACCATAACGGAATATCTTTGTCACAAATGATAACGGATATGTTCACTTTGTCGATAACAAAATCCTGTCCTTTCCTCATTCATGACTCAAGTGTTTTGTAGATCATTGTTTGTCCTTTTGTCCTATTTTATTTAACGTAAAGTGCATTCTTCGATTTACAGCTTTTGATTACCCCTTTGGTATCTTCAAACTTTCTGGGCCGTCGTGGTCATATGGTAGTTGAATTTATACCTACCTATGCAACCAGTGCCTATCACTACTTACATTGTGAGCTCTAATTCCACTCGGGCAAGGCGTACTTGATACAACATTATGTGATAAAGTTTTGTGACGGGTCAGTGGTTTTCTCTGGGTATGCTGGTTTCCTCCACCAACAAAACTGACCGCCACGATATATCTGAATATTGTTGAAAGTGGTGTTAAACACAATAACCCTTAACATTCTTACAATGAGAGGTTGATCTCTCTCTACTATTTTAGTTATTCAGCTTCAATGTTACTTGTAAGATTAAAACAAGCTATCATGTTACCCCCATGCTAAGCATACTAAACAAGGATTTATATAATGTGCGAATTTTTTGTAGTCAATGAAGTGAAATAATTGTGTCGTATCTATTTGAAAAAAAATATAATAAAAAAAACCAAATTGATGCTTCTATCATCTGTGTCTACTGCAGCATACATAATCATGATTCTATTTAATTCTAAATTAATACCAGTAGATGTTCATGACAAAGAATAAATAGCTTGAAATTGTAAATTTTCATCAAACTTCTAAATAATATGGTGTAAATACTCTTAACTTGAACAATACAGAAATTGACAAATGTCATTTTCTAATCCTGATGAAGTGAAATAATCTATCTTTGTATAATTTAATGGCTTCCCAAACTGATAGAGACATTGATTGAGCAATAATATTGATCACATGAAAAAAGACAGTCCCCGAGGGTAAAGCTAGCATACACTTACATATAACAGATGTCTACAAGGAAGGAAGGAAAACACCGTTAATTTTAGTCATTTTTATGCCAAATTTATTTATATCAAATTTTAAATCAGTGGTGTAAATGTTTTTGTCTACTCAAATGAATGGTCTTTGAAATAATACGAAAGCACTGAAAAATGGTGGGAGAGAGGCAGTGATTGTTGTTTCATTCTGTAACCAATCACCCTTCTACATGTAAGTTCTTTGAACAATATTTTTGCTATATCATGGCAAGAACTAGTTACATTCGATTAGATCGGATAATGATATTTACTTTGTATTAGACCAACTTGCTTAGTTGGATTTTTAATATGTTAGCTCACTGAAACAACAGTCCATTGGTAGATATTTCACACCACTCAAGGATTGTATCCTGATTCCAAGCCAACCAGTCTTTTGTTCTTGCTACTGTGTGCTTAGTTGAAAAACAACAAACGCCAATCTTATAGTCTTTGGCTTGACCCTCATGGACTTGAACCCAAGATCTACTGCACTTGAGGTGAGTAACTCTTAACCATTACACCACCAATGTAATACAATCTTATGTCATATAGTTTATAAGTAGTGGTTTTCTCCAGATACTCCACTTTCTTCAACCAATAAAACTGACCACCATGACATAACTGTAACTGAAATACTGTTGAAAGTGACATCAAATAACAATGATAACCCAGAATCCTATTACAAATTCTTATATAAAAATGCCGCACGTTTCTTGTTAAAAATCATTACAGAAAACAGTGATATAACCAAAGATGGTTTCTCCGAGGTATATTCTATGATTATATCTAGATAATACCCTTAGCATGTACTATTGTTAAAGTACATTGTAGTTGCTAATACTAATTATCAGCTATCTTATGTACAGGTATTTCTCTTTGTAAATTGGTGTGAACATCTTCCTGGAATCTGGTATAAAACTAATCGATTTAATATATATTCTAACTTTACCTTTGTGACAAAAGTTAAAAAGGTAAATAATTTAAATAAAAAAATTATACTACAACAAAAATGCATTAGATATTTTTTGCAGATTCAATAAATCATGCAAAACCTGATTATAAACATGTATTGACATGCAATTTTATTTTCAGTCAATTTCTTCATTTTTTAAGTAGTTTATTTTAAAAATATGGAAAACAACAATCTTTTGTCCTAAATGTTTTTTTAAAAGATTGGTAGATGCCAGGGCAAACCATTTTGAATTTAATTGCTCCATTTTTGAAATAGATTAAAAAAATAATTCAGAAACTATTTTCTTTGATTTTGGACCATTTTAAAATAATTTTTGAAATAGATTAAAAAAAGTAATTCAGAAACTATTATCTTTGATTTGGACCATTTTAAAATAAGGGGCTTACTTTTGGTGGCAGTTTCAAATGACAACATCATATATGGGCCTCTTGTTTAGCCAATTGTAGGGCTAGAATAACAAAAATCAATTTCAACCTTTTTCTGTTTTAAGGATACCATTGGATTAAAATTTCAAATTCAGTTATTGTTATAAATGACAATGGTGAAATACCCATTTCATAATACAACTGTAAGATGTTTGCTGTTGTGCAAAAAAACCCAAAACCACATCTACACTGAATAACTTGATTTCGTTCCTTAAAAAAATACCATTGATAAAAGATTAGTTGTATTCTCGTTTAAAGACGTCAAAGATTTAAGTTTATTGAGCATGAGTGTCATAGCCTTAATATTTATCTTTGAAACAGAACATGTAATTCTCATCTTTTATTTGATTTGAACTATATCTGTGCCATAATTTCTCTTTGAGGAACTTTTGACATTTCTTCTAGATACAAAAACTAACAATAAAGACATAAATCAGGTTCATGTTTTTTTCATTGCTTTGTCATTAAATGGTGTTATTTTTTTAATGAATTTTTGAAAATGGAGTGGGTGTTTTTTTCTTCTTATAAATTTAAACTTAAGCAATTTTTTTTTTACTAAACATTAGTGATAATATAAATGACTATAAAAGCTATACGAATCTATAATTTTAGGGACCACCTGAATGGTTTCACTTTAGATTACCCTGTTGGTTGGGTTAATGGTATTTATTGTCACATACAGTACAGTAATTTTTCTGCTATGTCGTGGCTAGCAGACTTAATTTGAGGAGGAGCCTGGACATTAATATAACAAAATGATAGTTGAAACCTTAGCCATGGGTAAGTTTTAGGAAAACTTAATATTTGAGATGGGTATCATGTTTCATTATAAACAAACATGCTTTCCCTAATACCCTTATCTAAGTATAATAATCATGTCATAAACACAAAATCAATTTTCAAATTTCCTGTCTTGTAATCGAAAGCCCACGTTTTTACCAAAACTGATATTTTACTATGATTGAATTGAATCAAATCTTGCCATGGTAATCTTTCCTGTGAATATCATTTAAATCTGATTACAAATGTTTGACAAAGTCTTTTTATGCATAAGATATTGTATAATAAAAAAATTAAAATCTGTGATTTTTCAAGTAAAAAAATATATGTTTTATTTAAAAAAATATATGGAAGAATCTGTCCAAAATCTTTAATTTTTCAATAAAAAAATATATACCGGTATGTCTTTATTAAAAAATATATACCGGTATGTCTTTATTAAAAAATATATACCGGTATGTCTTTATTAAAAAATATATACCAGTATGTCTTTATTAAAAAAAATAATGGAAGGAAGTGTCCACAGGACAAGAATGGTCCAGAATTCAGCTAAAGTAAACAGGTCTGAAAACAAACTTGACATGGAGTTTTTAATAGTTCCTGACCTTGTGTATAAATATCAAGTGATTTTCTTAAGGGGGACTGAAGTCATTGAGCTGAAACCAAAGGCCCATAATGGCAGGGTCATAAATATTTGACTAATTTTTCTCCTAAGATTGAACTGAATCAAGATTGTTTGGTTTGGTTTATGGTGTTTAACGTCACTTTCAACAATATTTCAGTTATATTGTGGCAGTCAGTTTTATTGGTGGAGAAAACTGGAGTACGTACCCAGTGAAAACTACCAACCTGTTACAAGTCACTTACAAACTTTATCACATAATGTTGTATCTAGTACACCATGCCATGAACAGGGTTTGAACTCACAACTTTAGTGGTGACAGGAATTGATTGCACAGGTAGTTTTAAATCCAACTACCATATGATCATGACCATGTCTGCCATTTTGAATCAAAGTCTTATCCTAGTAAATTCTTCCTGCTACATAATAAAAGTTTGATAATAATTGTCATAACATAATAAACATGTAAAACCCACATAACCAACCAAATGCTATTATATAAATATGAAATTGTGATGGATGGACAGAGCCCTTATCTATTTCCTTGGTCAACTGAGCATGAATTAAAATCCATGTCTATTCTGTATAGATATACATTTTTTGAGTACATGTATATGAAACTGACCCAAATACATGATAAACAGAATAATAAAAGGTGTGCTTGTTTTATATAGTTGGAAACAGACCCAAATAACAGATATTATAATCAGAATAGTAAAAGGTGTGCTTGATTTATAGTTAGAAACTGACCCAAATAACAGTCATGATAAACATTATAGTAAAAGGTGTGCTTGATTTATAGTTTGAAACTGACCCATATAACAGATATGAGAAACAATATAGTAAAAGGTGTGCTTGATTTATAGTTTGAAACTGACTCAAATAACAGATATGATAAACATTATAGTAAAAGGTGTGCTTGATTTATAGTTTGAAACTGACCCAAATAACAGACATAATAACAAGCATAGTAAAAGGTGTGCTTGATTTATAGTTTGAAACTGACCAAATAACAGATATGAGAAACAATATAGTAAAAGGTGTGCTTGATTTATAGTTTGAAACTGACCCAAATAACAGATATGAGAAACAATATAGTAAAAGTGTGCTTGATCTATAGTTTGAAACTGACCCAAATAACAGACATGATAACAGGTGTGCTTGATCTATATAGATACAAAATAAATTGCACAGAAAGAAAAGAAATTTAATGCCAAGGCAAAAATGTGTATCAATAGACAGCATAGTCCTAACCAGTTTACCAGATTGGTGACACTTAAATTGGTTAATAGGTATTGGGAAATTGTCTATAGTGTAACTAACTGAACCAGTTGCTATTTAATTCACCTGTACCTATACAAATTTGTTAACCACTTATGAAATACCAAATGTTATACCCTTTTCACATCACACAACAAAATTGGATTTTCCTTCACACATATTCCAGATTAAATGTACATTGTATATTTGTTAATATGAAGTCAAACTGGTGTGACAACTTACCATCTGAGTGAGTGAGTGAGTGATTGTTGTTTAATGCCAATTCAGCAATTTTTCAGCTATATCATGACGAGAACAAGTTAATTTTCAATGAGATGATGATGAGGTTCGCTTTGTTCTAGACCAACATGCTGAGTTGGATTTTAATAGTGCTAGCTCAGATTACTGAAACAACAGTCCATGGGTAGACATGTCGCTCCACTCGGACACATTATTCTGATTCTGAGCCGACCAGTTTTTGCTCTTTCTCCTTAATGCTACGTGCTTAGCGGAGAAGCAACAAATACCAATTGTATAATCTTTGGTTTGACCCGACCGGGGCTCGAACCCACGATTTACCACACTCGAAGCAACTTACCATCTGAATTAAAACAACATATGAATCTGGAATAAGAAGTGTGAATGCAATGTGTATTCGCATCTAAAAGACATCACTGTGAATACTTACCTGGGGAAAAAAGGTGCAGCTATAGTGAATATGTGTTAAACATGGCAGAACATGGGACGTTTTTGATCACCACAGGTGGTCTTGTCCTTTTGACAATTGTTTAAGCATGTTGCAGAAAACTACATTGACCCCATTTGATTTACCCAGTACTATTTATTTGCACCAGACTATCATGTTCATGTATGAATAATCAGATAAACAATTACATATGACTGAACCATGTTTGAATGAAACTGATTTCAATACAGATACATATCCGATTTGAATCTAGCATGCGTGTGAACTGGGAATCAAAGAACTTAATCAACAAGTAATCTCTGAGAATGGTACAATAAAGGATTCCATTTAGGGAGAAAGAATAAACATTTAATTAAATACCTTATTAACATCAAAATTTGCATTCATAAAAAATAAGTTTTTTTTTACTTATTCTTGTTGAAGTGAGAGAATTTTCATCAAGTTTAAATGCATTTTTATAAAAACTCCCTTGTTTAACATGCTGTCAGCCTATTGTGTTAATCACAGTGTTGATGGTCAATAGGTTTGGGTTATTGGCAGAGCTGGATTAAGACCTTTTGGGGCCCTAGGCTAATGAAATTATGGGGCCTCCCCCAGACAGAGCCACCCTCTCTCTCACCTGCACCCGTCTTGAATATTGTGTGCTCCTGATATATTTAAACAACATTTACATAGCTTTAAAATTTATATTTGAAAATCTTTTAGAAGGGCGTTCAAGTTTGTGTGGCCCTAGGTTGCAGCCTATAGGATAATCTGGCCCTAGTTATTGGTGTTTTTATTGTCACTACCAGATTTAATGGGGGAAGGAAATTGTGGACAGTTATATGGAACTTACAGTGAAACCTCCTGCCATGGATAGGTGTCTGGAAACCTTGACACTCGAGTATGATATCTGGGCTTGAACCACTCGTTCACCCTTTTATCAAAATTGATTTTATTTTCAGAATACCTTAACCCTGTGCAACATTAAATTAAATCCTAGTGTGAAATTGGTTTGAATGGAATAAAGTTACTAGTAAAATAAGTCAATGAACCATATTTACTAGGAAGAAAAATCCCATGAACTATTGCAACTAGGAAATTCATTCCAAGGACCTTTTAAACTAGAAGTCTTCATAAGCTACATTTTTGTATTTCTTTAATTTCAGTCTCAATCATACTTTCTGGCATTAAAATGAGGGAAGAGGGGAGCACAAAAAGGACTTAGGGCTAGCTGGAACACAGAAACTTATCACATAAGGTTGTATAGAATAAACCTTTCAAACAGGCATGAATCAAATGTACTGATTGTATCGGTCTGTGCATATAACTCTGTCACTACCATAGAATTGCAGTCACTAAGAACCTCTCCCTTATTACAGAGATATACTTGGAATTATTTTTAATATGGAGGAAATTTAAAATTACTTTCAGGACAACAACAATTAACTCCTTGAAGTATAATTATCAGCTGTTCTGTCAATATTGTGACATTTCAATGAGTAATGAGTAAATAAACTGAGCAATTTACCATAATAAAATAATTAATTTTCAACAAAAATACACAATTGTGATTGGCTACTTAGCCTAAAGTACCATATATTGTTTGGTATTTCATGACCTAATGAAAGACATCATCACTAGCTGAAGTAAACAAGCCATGTCTTTTTTTTTTTTTTTTTTTTTTTATATCTATTTTGGCCATGGATTAATATATTGTGAGCCCTTGGCAGATATTAAAATAACAAGCAGGTTATAAAAACATGTTTATGTTAAAGGAATACAACAATATAAAAGTCACCCTCAAAACATGACGTAAATCAGGTACGTAAAAGACAACATGCAGCAGCTCCTACTCAGCAAGTACCTTAGAAGTGGTCATTAATGCCCCATTAATGCAAGGTAACAGTATCTTAGAAGTGGTCATTAGTGTATCATTAATACAAGGTAACAATTTCTTAGGACTCAGGAGTGGTCAAGTGTTCCATGAATACAAGGTAACAATTTCTTAGTGCTACATTAATACAAGGCAACAGTGGTTGTCGGTGATACATTAATGCATGGTAACAGTTTTTAAGAAGTGGTCAATAGTGCCCCATTAATACAAGGAAACAGTTTCTTAGAAGTGGTCATTAGTGCCCCATTAATACAAGGCAACAGTTTCTTAGAAGTGGTCATTAATGCCCCATTAATACAAGGCAACAGTTTCTTAAGAGTGGTCATTAGTGCCCCATTAATACAAGGTAACAATTTTTTAAGAGTGGTCATTAGTGCCCCATTAATGCAAGGTAGCAATATCTTAAGAGTGGGCATTATTGCCCCATTAATGCAAGGTAGCAATATCTTAAGAGTGGGCATTAGTGCCCCATTAATGCAAGGTAGCAATATCCTAGGAGTGGTCATTAGTGCCCCATTAATGCAAGGTAAACATATCTTAGAAGTGGTCATTAGCGCCCCATTAATGCAAGGTAACAGTTTCTTAGGAGTGGTCATTAGTGCCCCATTAATGCATGGTAATAATATCTTAAGAGTGGTCATTAGTGCCCCATTAATGCAAGGTAGCACTATCTTAAGAGTGGTCCTTAGTGCCCCATTAATGCAATGTAAGAATATCTTAGGAGTGGTCAATAGTGCCCCATTAATGTAAGGTAGCAATTTCTTAGGAGTGGTCATTAAAGTAATAATTTTTTGATTAGAAAATGGAAAATTTGAGTTTTCTCGAAAACAATACATTTTTTTAAAACACAGTAAACGAGAGTTTTGTGCAGAATTTTACTACCATTTTTAAAATATGCATTTCATCTAACAATAACCTTTCATTATTGCTGCACTCATCTGAAATTTGACATTTTCCCCGATTTTTACCGCCAAAATAGAGGTGGGAGTAAACTAACTAGAGGTAGCAGCCAGGTAAATCTTACCTTGATAGAGACAGAGACACGTGTACAGGCATATTTTGACACTCCATTTTTAAACTTTAAAATCTTTCTAAAAGTTCACATAAAATTTCTTCATAAACCTATTTTTTGACATCTTAACATATATATAAACATCGCAAGAATGGGTAAAACAAAGGACTTGTCAAAAGATTGTAAAAACATTGTGTTAAATCTATTCAAGTTTTTTCAGCTTGAGAAGGCCAGGGGAAGACCATTTTATTCCCCAGATAATTTGATTAAAAGAACCTGCAAGGCTGCTGGCATATCTTACAGTTCTGTGTATAGAGTTGTAAACGGTAAAAGTCCTCCTGAATCCAACAGACCGAAAGAAAGAAAGAAAACTCTTGATGATTTTGACTGTTGCGTTATTAAACGGACCGTTCATAGCATGTACAACAGGAAAATTGCCCCAACAGTCTCAAAAATTAAGAAAGAAATTGAAGATACAATTAAAATCTCGAAATCAACGCTTACTTTAACTTTATTAGATCTTGGTTATAAGTACAAAAAATCCGGCGATAATAGGAGGCTTTTATATGATCAGAAGTCAGTAATAAATGATCGGTGTAATTACCTCCGAAAAATCAGGAAGTTTCGAGAGGATGGGTATGAAATTGTATATTTGGATGAGACCTGGGTTAATCAGAATCATGCCACTGAATGAATGTGGTTACCAGTTGATGGTTCTGATGCCTCAAAGATCCCTTCAGGAAAAGGTAAAAGGTTGATAGTTTTGCACACTGGTAATCGTGAGGAGGGTTTGATTGATAGGTGTGATTTGGTTTTTCTTGCCAAAGCTAAAGATGGGGATTATCACCAAGAAATGAACGGGCCCATCTTTCTAAACTGGTTAGAAAATCAGCTTATGCCAGCATTAAAAAGCCCAAGTGTTATCGTTTTAGATAATGCCAGTTATCACAACATCAAGACTGAAGAAACTGTTGTGCCAAACTTTAATCAGAGAAAAGCTGTCTTACAAGATTATCTTTCAAAACACAACATTCCTTTTCAGCCCCTTGAAACTAAAAACAACTTTATGAAAAAATCAAATTTAAGAAACTCCTTTCCGTTTTTAAAACTGATAAAATTGCCAACCTACACGGTCACGAAGTTCTAAGGACCCCTGTTCGCCATTGCGAATTGAACCCCATAGAACTTATTTGGGCACAGGTTAAAGGGTTTGTTGCAGAAAACAATACAACTTTTCGTTTGAAGGATGTGAAAGAACTTGTTTATGGGGGGTTTGGCAGAATTACAAAGGAAGTTTGGGCGAAGGCAGAAGACCATGTATTAAAAATAGAAAAGGAGTATGGGAAAGAGAATTGCATTGATAGGAGTGAGATTCCCCCAATAATAATTGATTTTGATGACGACGAGTCCAGCAACGAGGAAAGCTGAATCCAGTCCAACATGATTACATATTGAACGGGTATACCGGTTGTAAATGACAGATTGTACATAACGTTTTTACCTATAAAATTTTATTCATATCCAATAATTGTGTACTCTATGTCTACCTTCAGTGAATTTATTAGCAGAAAAGACCGTTCTTTTTCGAATTATTTCAGAAAGATTGAAATAGCTTGGTCAAATTAAAAATCAGTAATTATGGAAATTTATGATTTCAAGTTTTTTTCAAAATTTTCGAGGTAAATCTCAGGTAAGCATGTGTATAAATGTCACGTAGTCAAATGCATTAACCATGAAGGGAACAATAGCCTTCTCCGGCACTTCGACGAGAGACAATAGACCAGCTGCGGGACCACCGTCGTTCCTATTGTTATATGGGATTACGTCCACAGTGAGTTGGCTGTCACATTTAACGAGCAAACTTGGCCTATTTTGAAGAACTTAGCCTGAAATAAAGACCAAAATAACGCCAAAAATTGGTAATTTTTCAGATGAGCAGGGCCTTCAGAATAATTTCAACCGTAAATATTTATACAATTCCAAAATGGTAGTAAAATTCCTGACAAAACTCTCGTTGGATGCCCTAAAAAAAAATCTACGCTTTACGAAATATTTAGATTCTTCCGTTTTCTAATCAAAAAATTATTACTTTAGTGCCCCATTAATACAAGGTAACAATTTTTTAAGAGTGGTCATTAGTGCCCCATTAATGCAAGGTAGCAATATCTTAAGAGTGGGCATTATTGCCCCATTAATGCAAGGTAGCAATATCTTAAGAGTGGGCATTAGTGCCCCATTAATGCAAGGTAGCAATATCCTAGGAGTGGTCATTAGTGCCCCATTAATGCAAGGTAAACATATCTTAGAAGTGGTCATTAGTGCCCCATTAGTGCAAGGTAACAGTTTCTTAGGAGTGGTCATTAGTGCCCCATTAATGCATGGTAATAATATCTTAAGAGTGGTCATTAGTGCCCCATTAATGCAAGGTAGCACTATCTTAAGAGTGGTCCTTAGTACCCCATTAATGCAATGTAAGAATATCTTAGGAGTGGTCAATAGTGCCCCATTAATGTAAGGTAGCAATTTCTTAGGAGTGGTCAATAGTGTTCTTTGAATGCAAGGCAACATTTCTTAGGAGTAGTCAATAGTGTCCCATTAACGCAAGGCAACAGTTTCTTAGAAGTGGTCATTAGTGTGCCATTAATGCATGGTAGCAATATATTATGAGTGGTCATTAGTGCGCCAGTAATGCATGGCAACAATATCTTAGGAGTGGTCATTAGTGCCCCATTAATGCATGGTAACAATATCTTAGGAGTGGTCATTAGTGCCCCATTAATGCATGGCAACAATATCTTAGGAGTGGTCATTAGTGCCCCATTAATGCATGGCAACAATATCTTAGGAGTGGTCATTAGTGCCCCATCAATGCATGGTAGCAATATCTTAGGAGTGGTCATTAGTGCCCCATTAATGCAAGGTAAGAATTTCTTAGAAATGGTCAATAGTACCCTATTAATGCATGGCAACAATATATTAAGAGTGGTCATTAGTGCCCCATTAATGCAAGGCAAGTTTCTTAGAAGTGGTTATCAGTGTCCCATTAATGCATGGTATTAATATCTTAGGAGTGGTCATTAGTGCCCCATTAATGCAAGGCAACAGTTTCTTAGAAGTGGTCATTAGTGCCCCATTAATGCAAGGTAGCAATATCTTAGGAGTGGCTATTAGTGCCCCATTAATGCAAGGTAAGAATATCTTAGAAATGGTCAGTAGTACCCCATTAATGCATGGCAACAATATCTTAAGAGTGATCATTAGTGCTCCATTAATGCAAGGCAACAATTTCTTAGAAGTGGTCATTAGTGCCCCATTAATGCATGGCATTACTATCTTAGGAGTGGTCATTAGTGCCCCATTAATGCAAGGCAACAGTTTCTTAGATGTGGTCAATAGTGTCTCATTAATGCAAGGTAACAGCTTCTTAGAAGTGGTCATTAGTGCCCCATTAATGCATGGTAAGAATATCTTAGGAGTGGTCATTAGTGCCCCATTAATGCAAGGTAGAAATATCTTAAGAGTGGTCATTAGTGCCCCATTAATGCAAGGTAGAAATATCTTAGGAGTTGTCATTAGTGCCCCATTAATGCATGGCAACAATATCTTAGGAGTGGTCATTAGTGCCCCATTAATGCATTTAGGAGTGGTTATTAGTGCCCCATTAATGCATGGTAAGAATATATTAGGAGTGGTCATTAGTGCCCCATTAATGCATGGTAAGAATATCTTAGGAGTGGTCATTAGTGCCCCATTAATGCATGGTAAGAATATCTTAGGAGTGGTCATTAGTGCCCCATTAATGCAAGGCAACAGTTTCTTAGATCTTAGAAGTGGTCATTAGTGCGCCATTAATGCATGGTAAGAATATCTTAGGAGTGGTCATTAGTGCCCCATTAATGCATGGTAAGAATATCTGAGGAGTGGTCATTAGTGCCCCATTAATGCAAGGCAACAGTTTCTTAGAAGTGGTCATTAGTGCCCCATTAATGCATGGTAAGAATATCTTAGAAGTGGTCATTATTGTCCCATTAATGCAAGTCAACAGTTTCTTAGGAGTGATCAATAGTGTTCTTTGAATGCAAGGCAACATTTCTTAGGAGTGGTCAATAGTGTCCCATCAATGCAATGCAACAGTTTCTTAGGAGTGGTCAATAGTTTTCTTTGAATGCAAGGCAGCATTTCTTAGGAGTAGTCAATAGTGTCCCATTAATGCAAGGCAACAGTTTCTTAGAAGTGGTCATTAGTGCCCCATTAATGTATGGTAACACTATCTTAAGAGTGGTCATTAGTGCCTCATTAATGCATGGTAAGAATATCTTAGGAGTGGTCATTAGTGTCTCATTAATACAAGGTAGCAATATCTTAGGAGTGGTCATTAGTGTCTCATTAATACAAGGTAGCAATATCTTAGGAGTGGTCATTAGTGCCCCATGAATGCAAGGTAACTGTTTCTTAGGAGTGGTCAATAGTGTTCTTTGAACGTAAGGCAACATTTCTTAGGAGTGGTCAATAGTGCCCCAATGCAAGGCAACAGTTTCTTAAGAATGGTCATTACTGCCCCATTAATGCAAGGCAATCGTTTCTTAGAAGTGGTCAATAGTGTCTCATTAATGTAAGGCAACAGTATCTAAAAAGTGGTCAATAGTGCCTCATTAATGTAGGGAGTTATGGTGTTTAACCCCACTTTCAACAATATTTCAGCTATATCGTGGCGGTCAATTTTATTGGTGGAAGAAAACGGAGTACCCGGAAAAAATCACTGACCTGTCGCAAGTCCTTATCTTTTTTAGATGAAAATAATAAATTTACTTGATTTTATACCGAATAAACACATAGTCTAGTCTATAAATAATGATAATAACATGGAGCATAACTACATTTTAAATATACAAAATAACAGCGTAAAATGTACCAATCTAAAAGTGATAATTGATTAATTTGACATGTATATTCCACGGTATACATATGACCACCATTACAAAAATAAAATAAAATCATTATTGAATACCAGTTGAATTTGTTAAACACAAGATCATCACAGATCCAAGAAACTTGGAAAATAACTGGAATGACCAAAGCAAGCCTTACAAAATACACACAAATTACACTATAGATGACCCTTAACTATGTATTACTATATATTGACACTGACACTTTGATATGTATTCCCATAAGTTCATAAAATGGATAATATTGACCAAAATATTAGCTGTAAATTTAAATATTTGTTAAGAGTCCTTTGGGACAAACAGGTATTGTACTACACTGTGATTGATTTCTAGGTACAATAAGTGATAAATGCTTTCTCTAATAGACTGTACTGAATAATTAAACATATGGCAGTTCACTAACCATCCATTTAATACCAATTTATTGCTTTCTTTACCAATTATTGCAACAAACATAAATGCCGAGTTAATCCCCACTTGTCAACTTCATCATTGATTTCCTGACGACATCAATATCAAGAAAGATGAAAATAAATAAAAACAAAATATAAAGATATTTATCATATAAATAATCCATTTTATTTAAAGTAATATTACACCAGTTTTGGGTGAAGAAATTTGTTCCCTGAAAATTCAATTTAGAATAGGTCGGTAACTTTACTAAGCTATTCATGCATGTTTCAAGTCGAAATATGTTCCCAACAATTAGAAATCTGCAAATCCGTGTGCATGTTTATCGTCCTCGCCATTGTTGTGGAGACTGATTAACTTTCAGTTGTTTTGTTCCAATGATTGCCGATTATGACTTCGTGACGAAAAGATAAACAATCATGGATGCACGCACACCTTTCTGACAATGATTATTGAGGAATCTGTCTGTTTCATGTCATGTGAACCATTTTTTTTTGGGTGCAATTATTCTTATGTGATACACACGGAATATATTTTTACTTGCATCCGACATTTTTTTCATCAACTGAACAGTGTGCATGAGCGATAATCTCCCCGAAAGAGTTCAAATCTTGGGTCACGTGCATATCATTTACATTACTGTATGGGAAAACAGAATTATCTGCTGTCAAATATTTTGCGATTTGCTCTTAAAATCTGCTTTTGAGCAGATTTTGAATGTTATGCAGTTGATTTTAGTTAAAATCAAGTGACATATAAGTGAAAATATTTAATCCAAAAATTCCACGATATTTGCCTTTCATATTACTTTAAATAAGCATACCCAGTGACTGCAAGATGAAGAATGACCAGAAAAGTTTAAAAACTAGAGGCTCAACTGGGTCTGAATAGCTGGTGTAAGTATATTTATGTAATACTATGGTTTCAAGACAACGTGTTGCAGCTCCTAAGAAACAACAGCCAGTAAGGAGTGGTCATTGGTTGCCTATTGCAAGGCAAACTTTTTCAAACCTATCCATTATATTCTCTTATTGTCTGTGGCAATCTATGGATCATCCCAGTATTACCTTTTATCCTGCAGTTGTGTGATTTTGAGTACTAATACAAGGGGTCAAATAAACTTCAGTGTTATTTAGTCATGCCACTCATGGACCTAAAAAAGCATCTATGATACCTGATTCATGTAGAGCAACATAATGAAACAGAAACAGTATAAGCACTGACGTCGCAGACGATGCTATTGAAAACAATTAGTACAACGCTTGTTGCAGCTATTTTCAGACAATTTGGCAGTTGTTGTGGATGCTTTGATATTGCAGGATAAACAAAATATAATGTACATTTTGTACATGTTTGTACATTGTCACTAAATATCAAATTAATTTGCATTCGCTGCGAAACAGGCTAGAACAGGCTTTGTTTCTAAAGCTCGAACAAATAAATTTCATATTTTCCGACAATGTCCATGTACGTATATTGTATACATAACACTATACCTTAATATGGTGTATTATTTGTAAACTTGCTACTAGCTTTTTGTCATGAATATAGCTGAAATACTGCTAACTTGACATTAAACAAGAGGGGTTAGGGTTATGGTGTTTAATGCCACTTTCAACAATATTTTAGTTATATCGTGGCAGTCAGTTTTATTGGTAGAGGAAACCAGAGTAACCGGAGAAAACCACTGACCTGCAGTAAGTCACTGACAAACTTTAATCACATAATGTTGTATCAAGTACACCTCACCATGATCCTTATTCAAACTCACAACTTTAGTGGTCATATAGGCACTGATTACAATTAGGTAGTTGTAAATCGACCTAACATACGATCATGACCACGACAGCCCTGACATTAAACGAAAATCAATCAATCATAATGTGGCATAGGGACCTTGGTGGTCAAATATTGTATGTCGTTTAATCTCTCATTGTTGTTAGTCCTAAAAAGAACTACCCGAGATTTTGGGAGCAAAAAGGGGTGCGAATAATGCACCAATTCGGGTAATATAAGGCCGTTTATGGTAGTAAGAAAAGTTATAATTTTCCAAACATGAAATTTAATTATCAATGAAGATTTCTGCCATGTTGAATTCTATTTGTTCCAAGTGGTTTGAATGAAGAAGATAACAATGATAATTACAGAACAGAAATCAGACCTAGTTACTCCACTCCAAGTGGTTTGAATGAAGAAGATAACAATGATAATTACAGAACAGAAATCAGACCTAGTTACTCCACTGTTGCATGTTCCACACAATTAACGACAACTTGAAGCAGTTCCTAATGACCATCAGTTTGTTAGGACCAATAGTGGTCATTGGTGAATTGACCATATCCATTACTTTCCTTACAAACTGTTGAACTCTGATCCAATTTATGAAGGCTTAAATTAACAGGAAGTTATTTGATTAATTGTTGATTGTTGTCTGCTTAAAGTCCAGTGGTAAATATGTCATGCATATTCAGGATCAAGTACAACAACATATAAAAAAACATTCAGAAATGAGGGATGAAAGAAACAACTGAGTACCACAACTTTTGACTTCCACTGCTATGGAGATTTGATTTGATTCAGACATGAATGACTTTTAAGGAGAAGCCTGTTCACTCAGACCCTTGTATTTTTGCACATGTGCCTAGTTCACGTTGGGCTTTTGTACAAGTTGTCTAATTGAGATTAAGTAATATTTATTCTTCAATATTAAATCAACATTCGTCAGATTACAAAACAATTTCATTTTGCTGAACTAAGAGCTCTAAAATCAATTTTCAATAGATTTGTTTTTAATTATAAATTTGACATTTTGTGAACTTAATATAATATTCCTTAGAGGAATCCCATATGATCTTGTAAATAATTGCTTGGCTACAAAAATATTTCTGGACAATCATATTTCAATTATATAAATTATTGCTAAAAAGTGCATTTTCAATCATGCAGTGATTTCAAAATTGCTATCTAGATTTATTGTTTGTGGGGCAATTGGTTGTCTTAAACTCCCATTTTGTAGAAATATTGTCTGTTTAAACCTTCACACCAATACATTGTACATGCATGATACAGTATCTGCATTTTTAAATTAAAATGTCAGAAAAAAAGTCAGTTTATGATGACAAATTAATGTCTGAATTGTGTATATCATTTCAAAAACATTTTCAAACTAGAGACCTAATATGTTCTGCCTTCAATCTGTATGGATATATACCATGTATAAAATCTAAACAATTATATCTTCAATTTGTGATCATTCAAACGTTTTTATTATAATACCAAGACAACCTTCAACATGTTCCACAACAAAAAATTTTGAATACAAAAATCTTCAGATCTACAGCAAGTTTACATGGCAAATCAATGTACAAATTACATGGAAATTTATTTTTTTTCTTACTTTTCTGTGAAGCAAAACTATTTTTTTTACCAGTAGTAGCATAAAACTGACCATTCAATTTTTAAGAATAAAATGATATAATAGATTATATTATATAATAGAGGTATTACATGTATGTCATTTTGTAATTTAAAATTGTAATTTTTTTGTAAATAGACAAATAGACAAATACAAGGATATTGTCATACTGTCTTCTTCTCTGATGACAAAAAAACTTTTATTAAAGTTTTTAATAAACATAAGGCCTGATCTTAATAAAACGGACCACCACTAAGTAAATTACTGAAATATTGTTGAAGGTGGCATCAAACATCATTACTCTCTCTCCACAGTCTGAGTCATTGAACTTTTGAGTATGATTTTCATATTTGTGCTCCAAAATCGTCCAATCAGAAAAAAGTATTCATCCGGATTCACATCACTGTCCAAATAAAGGTTTATAGTCCAGTGAATTGTCATAAACAACCAAAAACCATAACAATTGCAAACTTTTCTGATTTCCAATTGAAAAACAGTATGATCTCGCTTAAAACATAATATTACTTGCAAGATATAGTATTCCTCTCTCATATTACAAGGCTATATACACTGCCACAAAAAGCCACTTTCCTATCAGGCCAAATTCAGATGCATTGATCTAATAAGATACTACTAAATTGTTCCATCTCAAGACAGACCTATTATATTGCGGAAGGGAGTCTACTGCATTTCAATATGAGACAGACTGTCCTGCTAAATAAAACAATGGAATATCAGAACGTCTTTTTCCCCTTTCCCCACCAGCATATATTATTTAACATTTAGGGGAGAGGCTATTTTTTTTAAATTTCTGTTGCCAAATTTGTTACTGACATGCCAGAAAATGCAACCAAAAAAACCCCACAAATAATCTGACCCTATAGTTTTTAACAAGGAACTTTCAATTGGTAAAATTTCAAGAAAAGATACTGATTTTTCAAAAAACAAAAATAAACTGTTTTGGTTTCGTGAGAATTTTTTTTCTGCCAAAGTGAAAAAAACATAGCTCCTACCCTTTTAACCCCTGAAAGTTAAATTCATTTATAATTTTTACTAAACTACATACAGCTATTCAATAACTTAACAAAATTTGGAAGGTTTATCTTTTTACTATAGCAGGGGAAACAGAAACGGAGCTCTTATGAAAAAAAAATTGTGACCATAGATAACATAAAAGTCCATAAGATGTAGGTTCCACAGCTACCTCATTCTACCAAGTTGTACATTTTCTCACGTTACTGGTTGATTACCTTGACCTTCAATACCAGTCCTTGAAATGAAAATTTAAATTTACTGATCCAAATCAAATTCTTGAATTTATTTTTATATAGTTCTAAATAAAAACTGAAAAATTTACAGGTCCAATCAAAGTTTTACTGGTCTTGGGCCGGAGGACCAGTGCTCATTGTGATGACTGCAATACCCTCTCATGATTAAATTAACCCATATTAGTATCAAATCATAGAAATACATACCTTCTCCTTGTAGATCAAAAGATTCTCTTCTTGAGGAGGTGGCCCCTCCCATTTTGTTTGTTACAAGACTCACTCTATGGAATCATATTTTTTGTAAGTACATTTAGCATGAATATCTTCAGCAGTAAACCTACAACAGGAAATTAAAAGCATAACTAGTTGCTCACATAAGTCTGTTTCAGATCAATATATCTATGTGTAGTCATAATTATTTAAGGCTAACCATATTCCTGATTAATGGCTAGCCATATATAGATATTTATTTTTTACACAAATATCACATGTATGCCATACAACTATACTATGTGTAGTCATATATAGATATTTATTTTTTACACAAATATCACATGTATGCCATACAACTATACTATGTGTAGCCATATATCGATATTTATTTTTTACACAAATATCACATGTATGCCATACAACTATACTATGTGTAGCCATATATAGATATTTATTTTTTACACAAATATCACATGTATGCCATACAACTATACTATGTGTAGCCATATATAGATATTTATTTTTTACACAAATATCACATGTATGCCATACAACTATACTATGTGTAGCCATATATAGATATTTATTTTTTACACAAATATCACATGTATGCCATACAACTATACTATGTGTAGTCATATATAGATATTTATTTTTTACACAAATATCACATGTATGCCATACAACTATACTTTGTGTAGCCATATATAGATATTTATTTTTTACACAAATATCACATGTATGCCATACAACTATACTATGTGTAGTCATATATAGATATTTATTTTTTACACAAATATCACATGTATGCCATACAACTATACTATGTGTAGTCATATATAGATATTTATTTTTTACACAAATATCACATGTATGCCATACAACTATACTATGTGTAGCCATATATAGATATTTATTTTTTACACAAATATCACATGTATGCCATACAACTATACTATGTGTAGCCATATATAGATATTTATTTTTTATACAAATATCACATGTATGCCATACAACTATACTATGTGTAGTCATATATAGATATTTATTTTTTACACAAATATCACATGTATGCCATACAACTATACTATGTGTAGCCATATATAGATATTTATTTTTTACACAAATATCACATGTATGCCATACAACTATACTATGTGTAGTCATATATAGATATTTATTTTTTATACAAATATCACATGTATGCCATACAACTATACTATGTGTAGCCATATATAGATATTTATTTTTTACACAAATATCACATGTATGCCATACAACTATACTATGTGTAGCGATATATAGATATTTATTTTTTACACAAATATCACATGTATGCCATACAACTATACTATGTGTAGCCATATATAGATATTTATTTTTTACACAAATATCACATGTATGCCATACAACTATACTATGTGTAGTCATATATAGATATTTATTTTTTACACAAATATCACATGTATGCCATACAACTATACTATGTGTAGCCATATATCGATATTTATTTTTTACACAAATATCACATGTATGCCATACAACTATACTATGTGTAGCCATATATAGATATTTATTTTTTACACAAATATCACATGTATGCCATACAACTATACTATGTGTAGCCATATATAGATATTTATTTTTTACACAAATATCACATGTATGCCATACAACTATACTATGTGTAGCCATATATAGATATTTATTTTTTACACAAATATCACATGTATGCCATACAACTATACTATGTGTAGTCATATATAGATATTTATTTTTTACACAAATATCACATGTATGCCATACAACTATACTTTGTGTAGCCATATATAGATATTTATTTTTTACACAAATATCACATGTATGCCATACAACTATACTATGTGTAGTCATATATAGATATTTATTTTTTACACAAATATCACATGTATGCCATACAACTATACTATGTGTAGTCATATATAGATATTTATTTTTTACACAAATATCACATGTATGCCATACAACTATACTATGTGTAGCCATATATAGATATTTATTTTTTACACAAATATCACATGTATGCCATACAACTATACTATGTGTAGCCATATATAGATATTTATTTTTTACACAAATATCACATGTATGCCATACAACTATACTATGTGTAGTCATATATAGATATTTATTTTTTATACAAATATCACATGTATGCCATACAACTATACTATGTGTAGCCATATATAGATATTTATTTTTTACACAAATATCACATGTATGCCATACAACTATACTATGTGTAGCGATATATAGATATTTATTTTTTACACAAATATCACATGTATGCCATACAACTATACTATGTGTAGCCATATATAGATATTTATTTTTTACACAAATATCACATGTATGCCATACAACTATACTATGTGTAGCCATATATAGATATTTATTTTTTACACAAATATCACATGTATGCCATACAACTATACTATGTGTAGCCATATATAGATATTTATTTTTTACACAAATATCACATGTATGCCATACAACTATACTATGTGTAGCCATATATAGATATTTATTTTTAATGCAAATACTACATGCCATACAACTATACCATGTGTACAATCTAAATTGAAAGTTGAAAAATGTGGGATGATTTTATTACACAAAATTAGAATTAACCTTTAGCACGATATTTGTGTCAAAAATAAATATTTATGGTCAGCCATAATTATTTGAAGCTTGCCATAATTTGATCATCTTTGCTAGCCAAGGGTTACGATCCGCTCTACTCATCTTCACCCTTGGCATCGTTAGACGGATTTTCGGTGGCAGTGCGCGGGAATTACGAAAATCCGACTAACGATGCCAAGGGTGAAGAGAAGTAGAGGGGATCATAACCCTTGGCTACCGAAGATGTAATTTGATTAATGGCTGGTTATTTTTATATTCATGGTTAGCCATAATTCAGCCAGTCATCCAATCAAAATCACTGTAACATGTTGCATTCCAGCAGATATGAACGAGTATTTTTTATTATACAAGGTATTTTTGTCTTATCTTATTGAGCACAATAAATTCCATTATCATTATGGTGTCTGTGAAGTTTATTTCATTGTAAAAAAAAATGCTGTGGATACTTTTCCATAAACATGGCAGAATGGTTTAACCAAAACAACATTTGTATATTAATTTCCTTATAATGTGTGACCAAATATATAGTACAAGATGTCACAGGTTTTAGTGAGTGAGTGATTGTTGTTTAACGCCAACTCAGCAATTTTTCAGCTATTTCATGGCGAGAACAAGTTAATTTTCAATGAAATGATGATAAAATCCATTTTGTACTATACCAACATGCTTAGTTGGATTTTTATAATGCTAGCTCACTGAAACGACAGTCCGTGGATAGACATGTCGCTCCACCCTGACACATTATCCTGTTTCCGAGCCAACCAGTCTTTGTTCTTTCTCCTTAATGCTGCATGCTTAGCAGAGAAACAACAAATACCAATTTTATAGTCTGGTTTGACCCGATCAGGACTCGAACCAACGATCTACCGTACTCCAGGGCAGCACAGTAACCATTAGCCTTTAGGCATTACAACACAGATGCGGTTCACAGATTTGATGAAGACTGGTTGTAGGAATGACGATTTATTTAGATACAACAGCACTACGGAATCAATCTATGGCTAAATGTGAATATCTCAGAGTATGGAATTATTAAAATTTTAGATCAACCCTTTATCTGTTCTTACGAGAATATTCATTGGCTGGTTTGGTTTTAAGACTAGGCATAAATAATTATAGCTAGCCTAGCCATACTTATTTATAGCTGGGTATAATTATTTATTTTTTATACATTGTATAATACCACACTATACTAACTGATGATAAAATTTTACTGATAAAAAAAAGGTAGGTAGGTTTCAGTATATTTAAAATTGGAAAAAATTATATATCTTTATGCTGTTATAATGTGTGGTGCAGAACTTGCGAATGTATACAAATATTTTGTTAAGTTTATGTGAATACACTAATTAGGTAAATTTTTAACCAAAGAATTAAAATTACAGATTTGTATGAAAAAAATTGTTTTTCTAAATAATTTCTAAAAAAAATTATAATTCTACAATTCTGTTAGTGTTATTCAATAATCAAGTTTGTCAGTGTCACTAGTAGCATAACAATGATTTCCTTCAGGAATTCACATCCATGATATGACTTTTAGTGTTGAAAGTGGTGTTAAATACCAATAACCCTACGCTAATGGTTAGCATGCTCGTCCTAAGTGTGATAGAACATGAGTTAAACCAGGTAAAACCAAAGACTATACTGTTGATATTTGTTGCTTCTCTGCTAAGCACCCAGCATTAAGGAGAAAGAGCATAGACTGGTTCGTTCATAATCAGAATAATGCATCCGAGTGGAGCGACATGTCTACACGCGAACTATTGTTTCAGTGAACTAGCACTATTCTAAGTAGACATCATCATCATCTTATCGAAAGGCAACTTATTCTTACCATGATATAGATGAAAAATTGCTTACTTGGCATTAAACACCAATCACTCACTCACTCACTCACTCACTGAAACCTGAAACCTGGATTTACATTGCTCCTTATTTATTAATTTCATCTGTTAAATATACCTGATACTGATATTATTGGTATCAAAACGATTTTTTTTTTAATTGTACATGTATGTGTCTTCATTTTGTAATTCAATCATCAACATCATTATTTTTTGGAGTTCATGTTTATTTCCAATTAAATTGTTCAACTTGAAAGGATGCTTTTATTAGCAACAAAATATTGTCTACAATATATAAGAGTATAAGCAAACAGTTTAAATAAGGCAAATGTAGATACAGTACAGTCAAGAGACATAGCGTGATAAATCACTGTGATAGACGTATCATTCTTCTTAGTTGTACTGATATATCTTTTGGTCTGTTTAATCTATTTACTTATTTTGATATGCCTTTTGGGTGATAGTAAGTAACACTCTAAAGGTAAAAGAAATTTTGAAAATATATTTAATAGATCAGAAGATACATTTTTTTTGTACTGTATCAGTATCACTATGTCTCTGACTGTACTGTATCAGTATCACTAAGATGAGTGATACGTCTATCACAGTGATTTAACATGCTATGTCTCTGACTGTACTGTATCAGTATCACTAAGATGATTGATACGTCTATCACAGTGATTTATCAAGCTATGTCTCTGACTGTACTGTATCAGTATCACTAAGATGAGTGATACGTCTATCACAGTGATTTAACATGCTATGTCTCTGACTGTACTGTATCAGTATCACTAAGATGAGTGATACGTCTATCACAGTGATTTATTACGCTATGTCTCTGACTGTCCTGTATCAGTATCACTAAGATGAGTGATACATCTATCACAGTGACTTATCACGCTATGTCTCTGACTGTACTGTATCAGTATCACTAAGATGAGTGATACGTATATCACAGTGATTTATCACGCTATGTCTCTGACTAATGTATCAGTATCACTAAGATGATTGATACGTCTATCACAGTGATTTATCACATTATGTCTCTGACTGTACTGTATCAGTATCACTAAGATGAGTGATACGTCTATCACAGTGATTTATCATGCTATGTCTCTGACTGTACTGTATCAGTATCACTAAGATGAGTGATACATCTATCACAGTGACTTATCACGCTATGTCTCTGACTGTACTGTATCAGTATCACTAAGATGAGTGATACGTCTATCACAGTGATTTATCATGCTATGTCTCAGAATGTACTGTATCAGTATCACTAAGATGAGTGATACGTCTATCACAGTGATTTATCATGCTATGTCTCAGAATGTACTGTATCAGTATCACTAAGATGAGTGATACGTCTATCACAGTGATTTATCATGCTATGTCTCAGAATGTACTGTATCAGTATCACTAAGATGAGTGATACGTCTATCACAGTGATTTATCATGCTATGTCTCTGACTGTACTGTATCAGTATCACTAAGATGAGTGATACATCTATCACAGTGATTTATTACAAGTAAAAAAAATAAGCCCATACAGAAATACCCTAAAGGATCATCGTAACTTTTCTTGCAAATGTGAGTTTGGTCAATAGTTTTACTTAATTTCATATTAAATAGTTCCAAAATCTGTTTTTTTCATTGCCAATAACGTATATGCAAATTGGGTACATGTTTGTATTACTGGTTATATTTCCTCGATACTACGTATGGTAGACATAGGTTGACCGTGACGGGACCAGTACAATCCGATTCCTGATCAAGAAAACGCTTGGAGAAACGGAACCTTCTCACTAAACATTTACAATTAATTTGACATTGAGACATAAACAAACCATGGATCTTACGAAGTTTGGATTTACGCTGTCTAAGAAAAAAAAGACTGACGATCATGACGATGAAAAGAAAGAAAAGAAAAAACAATATGAAACAAAGAGGGAGAGAAACTTCCAGGAAAATTGGGTAGACGAGTTCTCAGGTGTCAGGCATGCAGTACCACTTGACGAGGAGGGGAACATAGATAAATCCAACACCGAAACTGCCAAAAGTCATGTTTTGCCAGAGTAGGAAAGCCTATCTAATAAAAACTAATTGCTGATGTTCAGTATACAGGTATATCTTTATTAATATGAAATAACTGATCTTTATTAATAACATATATATAACAAATTGCCTATAGAGTAAATTCCGGAATACCTCAGTCCTGGGTGTTCACTGGATCTATAGATGCTTTCAAATTTTGCTTAAAATACCAGGGTACTAATTATTTTATAGTCTTTTGATTCATATTTATGAAATAGCCAAAATTCTGAGTACTTTTAGAACATTTTCAAGAATTTCTATTTTCATGAAAAGCCTATGTCTTGTTTCTACCAAATAACTAAAACTCTTTAATTTTTTGGATCTTCGGGTCAAAATTGTTGGACAAGTGATGTTTTAATTCGGACAAGTCAATCTAGAAAGTTACTTGCCCAAAGGGACAAGTTTGAAAAAAGTTACTGTAGAGGTCTGGCTATGTCTCTGACTGTACTGTACATTTGTATCAGTATCACTAAGATGAGTGATACGTCTATCACAGTGACTGTACTGTACACACAAATGTAAATACACACAAATTCTACTGCTGAACTTTTAATTAATCATATAACCATGAAAATGTAACATGCTTACAAATGACTACATGTATATGACAATCAAATGCCAGGGGACTAACTGGTCAATATGTCCACAGGGAACATAGTAAATAATTGAGTTTAATTTGTAATTAAGTAAATATTGGTTGAGAATTAATCAATAACAGCAACAGAGATTCATCTAAATTTTCTTCCTTTTACAATAGAATTTTAAATTCTGTTACATGAGCCTCATTTGTCCACATTTTGAAAATAAAATCTAGTAGATTAACTTGTAACAAAATCATTTAACTGAATACAAACATGCAATTGAAACATACAGATATTGAAGAACTCCTAAAATGGACAGAATTTGTTTAATACACAACAATGAAAATAATACAGAAGAAGAATCCTACAATTTTTATTAATCTTATTTCCACCTATATTTTTTTTAAAGTAATTGAAAAAATTCTTGAAGCAAATACCACTTCAAATGAATTCGGATGAAACTGTATTAAGCTGTCCATCAGGGATTGTCTTTTGCAAATTTACTTTTCAAATGTTGATATTTGATCACAATTATACCAATCTAATTAAAATTAGATCTCTGCACTTGCTCCCTATTTTCTATCGGTGTTTTATAATCGTGCAATTATAAAACACTGATAGAAAATAGGGAGCAAGTGCAGAGATCTAATTTTAATTAGATTACCAGGGGTTTCAAAGTGGGCCGGTACCCGGTACTTTTACCCGCCTGAGATCGTGCATAGTACCGGCAGAAATTACTGAACCCCCCAAAATTAGCGGTGGTCAAAACCACAAGTACGATGGTCGATAGGCTTGTGGAATATTTTTCATAAAAGATTAATGATCACGTCAATTGCTGAATTCTCGCATTCAAATCGAACAACTGCGTCACGACCAAGTTGATGGGATATTCCCTGTTTTAAAAATAACTTTACCTTAGAATCGTAAATAGGGCCGGCCGTAAATAGCAGTTTGCGCATGCGGTAAATAGATATGTTTTCGCCCCAATATCTTTTCATCCTTGTGTAAAACTCGGACCGGAACAAAGCTGACATCATTTCAAAATAAAAAAATGACCGATTACAAATTATGTTCAAACACAATTTAGTGTAATCTCCAGTAATATAAGTATGATCATTATGTATTATGAATATATTTGTGCGATTTTTTTTATCCATTTAAAACCCAGGGTCGAATCATTCTGGGGGGTACTGTCTTGTTGCTTAACTCCGTCCATATTGTTTAACTTCCGGTATAAAAAAAATAAAAACCTATTTACGGGGGGCCCTACCGCGGTTGTTCACAGAAATGAAAGTGTGCTGAAAAACATTTTTAAAAGGGGGTACGAGGAGATAAGGGATAGAAAATTACTAGAAATCTTGAAAAAGGACCGGATATGGCTCAAATACGAATTACATTGTAATGTCAAAACGCCGGCCCCCCTTTTATCCAAAATAATTTAACTTTTGTGATTCAAATGTTAATAAATGTCTTCCCGGGAATCGTTTTTGTTCGAACATTTTTTTTGCACATAAGTCGTGAAAGTAACAATATATATTGTTTTTGTTTAATTATATTTGTATTGATCTATTAAAATTATAAATTTGATTAAAGATTGATGATTGCAAATTAAATTTATATGTTTCATCAAGGACGTATTCTATATACGTCCTTGGTTTCATTAATTATGACACTTATATGTCTTGATCCATGCCAATGGTCTTTGGTGAGTTTAATTACTGGTAATAAAGTAAAAAAAACACACAAGCCAAGGTATTGTGAAAAAGAAAAGGACAAAGCCAACAAAAGAATTTTGAGAAGTTTAAGCTTTGATAACAATGGCTTGATCATTATGCATGGTCTTCACTCTTGGTGAAATCTGAACTCTATAGTTAATGGGATTTTTCTTTCAAAAACACTTTAATGTTTTGCAGTCTCTGAAGTACATTTTTTGGTCCACAAAATGCTAGATTTCAGGAGCTTCCGCACCCTGGACCCCTTATGGCCCTCCGCCTAACTTTTTAGGTACCTCCTAAAATTTAAGAAGTACCTTCTATTATAAAAAACTTTGAAACCCCTGAATGATTACAATTATACATTCTGGTCTAAGCTTTAAGTAAAAAAATACACAGATTTTGAGTATTTCTTTATTGTTATTTTTTGTTCTATTGGAAAATATTTTTCATAGCATTTAGAAATGATTTATTAAATCGTCAAAAACTGTAAGCGTATATGTCATGAAATAACTAGTAACTACTAGTGTTAAATTTTATAATTCTAATTCCTAGACATATTCAAATTTATATACAAAATGTAAGTATTTAAAAAAAGTCTTTATGATAAGAGAATTACTTCCCCTTTATATAATATTGAAAAATTAAAATTTAGATTAGTTGTGACTGTAGCTTGTTACTAACATGCATAAACAATAAATGGAAGAGATGGCTTTAATATCACTGTAAAAATAGGAATACAAAATATATGTGCTTATTATGTTTTATGAAGTAAATACTAGTTTATCTATTTAAATATTACTAAATCATGTGATTGTAGTTTGTGCTACTAGTACTATGTTTATATTATAATCATCACGATCATTGCCTTATTTTATTAAAATGAAACTGCAGAAATAAACACATTTATTCCAAATTTTACAACAAAGAATTAAAAATTGTGCTGTCAAACTCAAAAAGATAATAATTTTCATCATGGAAATTAATAAAAAGCCATTACAAAATACATAAAGAAATAATTGTATCATATTTACCTTATAGTATATGTGCATGTTTGACGCTTTATGCAATATTTGCATGTTTAGCAATTTTAAAGAAAAGCATCAATGTTTATCACATCAACTTCCAGCACACTGCTTCAGAATCTGGTAACCTACTGATTGATTTCATGCTTCAATGCCCCTGAATTCATCCAACCATAAAAAAAATGATCACATGATCACAATCTCCATAGTGATTGGGTTGTCGTCCGCCATGTTTGTTATGATTTTTCGGCATACCATGTGGAAAATGTCTACTGCAATGAAAATATGATTTATGCACAATTTTGATAAAAGTCAAGAGGAATAATGATGCCAGTAAAACAATATCCCGGTGTAGGCACATATACAGAGAGGCTAGATGATGACAATTCGTGTTCAGATGAATCTGAATCGAGTGAAATTGAGAGACTTGGAACTGCAACACCGATTGGATACAACGAGTCTCTTCCCGCGGAGACACCAACCGAAAGAGGGATAGCTAAAACAAAAAGCACAGAAGAATTGATTTTAAAAATAATCGCACAGTCTAAAGCTTTAGGTTCAAATACCTTAGATTTAGGTGGAAAGGGTGTCCGTCGAATACCAGAAGAAATGTTGGAGTTGTCTCAGTTGGAGGTAAACAGGAGATAATGTCTATCTTCTTTTGTTGTCCTCTTCAAATAACAGACCTTTATGTGATTTATTTATGAAAAGAAAAAGGATATCCAAGAAAAACAGCAGTTTAAGCTGAATTGTATGTGGCTGTTAAGTATAACTTGCATTTCACAGTTCATGTAACATTCTTACTCCAACAGCTACTTTTAATTTCTAAATGTAAACAAACCTACATTTTTTAATAATCAGGGCGAACGGACCCGATACCCGCCTAGGCTACGGCTGATTTCTACTTTATGTGGTTTCTGAGATACTATAACTTGTAAGAGACCAAAAAGTCCCAATTTCCATAATTTGAAAGTTTTATAACACTGCTGTGCAATCATTTTCTGTCATGATATTATGGTGTTGTTTTCTGTCTGCAGACACTCATGGTTTCTGTGCAATAACTTTAGTTCTAGTTAACTTATAAGTGATAAATTAATTTTTTAACAGTATTTTGCAGTATCTTGAATGTTTCAAGTATCTCTCTTTTGACTGCATTATTGCTTTAAATATCGTAATATTTTCTGTTAGTTTTTTGTTGGCGTATGTAACTTAGATGCATGCACATACCCTTCCGAACAGGTTCTATAGATCTACAAATGAATGTATCGAACTGTATTACTACATACCAATAAGGATTTTTGTCTACATGAATTGGTAATTGTTTAGACATATATGTACCACAGAAATTCAGAATGTCCATATCCGACATTTTGCTCTGGAAAGTAATGACAGTAAATATTACCAATAAAATGTGCACAATGATAAGAAAAGTATGTGAGTCAGGTTAAGCAATAGCAGTGTAAATACTGTAATTGACTTATGATTTTTTACCTCAGGTCATGTGTATGTAAATAAATGATTGAAAAATGTGTGTAATTGATTACACCAGAAATACATTACAAAACCATAATACGATTATACATAAACATATACTATGTAATATAAAAAAATCAAAACAATTACCAGTCCCTATGAATATCTGCATATTGTCTCAGGATATCAAATTGATTTTGTCTATAGAATTAAAAATATGCAATCATCCTTAGTAAGTAAATGCTTTGAAGTAAGAAAGAATTCACTCATCCCTATTAAGTAAATGCTTTGAAGTAAGAAAGAATTAATACTTAGAAGGTGAATCAATGAAAAAAAATAAAGAATTCTATCTAAAATATGTTTTTCCCAGATTGTATATTGTTCATAATGAATTTCATCATTGATATATTATATTATTATGACTGATATGACCTCTAATTTGAACTTATAAAATAAGAATCATTCATCCCTTCAAAATCAGGGCCCAGGTGGCTCAATGAGTTAGGTAGTTGGATTACCTAACAACTCATGCAAGCCTATTACCAATACAGGGTGTGTTTGCACCCTGCTTTGTAAATTACAAAAAGGGTGCACTTGACTCGCAACCGCAAGTGATAAGTTTACCAGTTGCTTGTCCATGGTCAGTGGTTCTCTCCGGGTATGGTGGCTTCTTCCACCACTAAAACTGGTCGCCATTAAAAGTGTTTAAATCATATGATATCTCTTGTGCTCAAAGTATTTATGACCAGTTATATAATTTCTGACTTGAAGCTGATTGCATGGCAGATTTGTATTGTCATCAGTTATAAATTCCTAAACTAATTTCCCATTTGTTGTTATGTCGGTCTGAGAAGAGGAAACAAACAATATTTTAATCTAGGCCATACATTACAGACAATGATTTTGTTTAATTACAATTACATGCCAATGGTTCTGTAATTGAAATAAATAAAAAGCAATAGTACTTTTCACAGGTGCTCAGGGATAGCATACCCTTTTTAGCAAACTACAAAAAATAATGTTTCTTTCAGCTTTTATTTTCAGTGTATTTATATGTTGATCTGATGCCACAAAATGTCCCTTTCTGTATCAAACAATCTCTTTAAAAATTGTCTGTACTTCGGGTCGGCTTCTCTATGTATCATGAGAGCTTAAGTTTGTGATACAAATTTTTCGTATAAATAAAAGGTGATGTATATCCTGTACCGGAGAACTTGTGGTACCTGCAATATAATATAAAACAATTTAATAATTACAGTAGATCAAAAGTATTCTTGCCTCAAATACACAACACAATTTTACCTTACAATACCTTAGTATATAGATACTTTGTATATTTCAATATGTAAAATTAAAGTTACTAGTATCGGTCATGATATTTAATTTATTTCAGTATCTATATCTAGAAGGGAATGAATTGTGCAGTTTACCTGATGACTTCTTTGACAAACTTCCAAATCTAGTTTGGTTGGATTTACGAAAAAATGGATTGCTGCGATTACCAAGCGTTTACACTGGAAGACATCAGAATTTAAGAAATCTTTTGTTGGAAGGAAATAATTTACGTAGTTTACCATTAGAATTAGGTATTTTATTTTTAGGTTTCTATGTAGAAATAACATTATTACAAGCAAGATTATTGATAAACAACAAGTAATATAATAATACAAACCTACATATTATGAAAGTTTATTGCAGTCTGGATTGATTGATTCATAACATGTGAGCAGTATTTTAACTTTATTAACGATTAAAAAAAAAAACCCCCAGTATATGATGTAGGTTAATAGGTAAAATGGTGGAACTTGGTAGGCCTTCAGGTTGAAGTTAAGATTGTCTATGTTAAGGGCGTTTAGTGGGAATGGCCTTGCAACAGACCACCAACGACTACTTCTAAAAAACTTGCATGTTCTCTTTATTAATGTGCAAGGAGCATGGTTCTCTTCAAACAATAGTTGTGTATTTGAATCATCCCTCTCAACAAGTGGATGCCCCTATAGGAGGGATTGTACTGTGTAGCAGAGATTTCTCCTTGCTCTTTATCTCAGGGTTCCCTCTTTGATTGCTGGTGGGGGAGGGGGTAGTCATCCCTTTCCAAGAAGTGATACATTTTTGTGTATATCTGGATAAGTGGTTCTCTCTCAAACAAAAATGTTGAAGAAGACGGAACAAATTTAATCAATTTTTTGGGGAGTTCTTTTTTTTTAAATCAAAATGACAAAAATATAACAAATCATTTGGTTTGATTTATGGTGTTTAACACCACTTTCAACATTTGGAATTAGCATATTTAATTATTGTTAATAATTGTAATTTAGATTTGTAGATGAAGAAAATCAGTTTTAATTGCTGGCATTTTACACATTCACCATATTTTTCATTTATTATTGCAGGTTTAATTAAGTCACTAAATGGACTGAATATTAGTAACAATCCTTTAGAATTTCCACCAGGAGAAGTTATTGAGAAAGGAACAAATGACATTCTGAAATTTTTGAGAGAAATGCTTCTTGCCAAGTCTCAGGGAAGACTCACTAGTACTTTTAATGGAGGTATGATTTAATTAAGTATTAATGTATGTAGATTAACCCCCCTTGCAAAATAGAGAGGGAATCATTACACGTACAATGTATAAGAATTATTTAAGGGTATACCACATATAGTGTAAAGAATCTCCCTTTACTAGGTAACACAAATATATATTTTTCTCTTCAGGTTTTATAAAATTTGGGTTTGGGTAGTTGGTTTTGTTCTGGACGATTCGGCTACACACAGTGTGTCTTGGCAGATTTTTTTTTATTGCAATGACACTAGAAAAGAAACACATACAGTATAGAGTTACAATATGCATAATTTCATTGATATTTTCATACGTTTCGGTCTTTATACCTTCAGTGGAACTTTATTATTAATTCATAATATATAAAATCATCTGAGGCAAGTGACAACCATACAATGGATATACCCCACTGGATGCTAGGCTGTATTAGATATTTGTTTTAAACGTCTGAACATTAAAGTTATAATTTTTTATCTGGCAAATTATATACAGTCAAACCTGCCCATGCGGTTACCTCTATTAAGCAGTCACTTGTATTGAAAGGTCACCTTTTTATTGACCTGTCATAAAAAAATTCATATGAATTGAGTCTCTTTTAAGAGGTCACCTGTCTTCTAAGGCCACTTTTTCTTTGTCCCAAATGTGACCTATTAATACAGGTTTGACTGTATATATAATATATAAATAGTCTACATGGAAGCTGAAAAATTACTCACTTACCAGTGACTTGGTGTTAAGTTAGATATTCACAATTAAAAATTTAATAAAAAAATATTATGCAAAATGTATGATATACTAATTTTATACTATTATTGACCTATCATATAGCAGGGGAAAATGGAGAAGATTCTAGTAGTAGTTCTGAAGATTGGCAAGACGAGAGAGATCTGAGAGACTGGGCAAAAATACAGCATAGATCACTTTCTATGGAAGACAACAAAAGTACAACAACAAAATCATCGGAGTTTGGTCTGGTTCCCTTGTCAGCAGAACTACATAGGCCAGTCAGTTATACAGATTTAAAACAAGAGAAAACTGACAAAATAAAGAAAGCTGGTGCTATGGGGACTGTTGATAGGTAATTATCATTAATAGTATTAGTAATTATCTTCATGAGATTAAATATGCATTTTAAAATCATTTAGACAATATCACGATGATATTTGACATGATTTTATTTTGCTGAGAAAAGACAAATATCAATATTTTATAGCTTAGCTACTTAATAAAAAAACAAATAGGCATGTTCTTATATCAAGATGGCCACATCAATTAAGTGAATTATTAATTTTAAGTGTGTATAAATTTTCTATTAAAAAAAATGAATAACAATTGAACAATAAATAGACAACAGGTGGCCAACTTGGCCAAAACATTTGTTATTGGACATTACATTCATTGTAAAAGAAATTGGTATTTTTACAGTACAGTCAGGTACATACCTTGCTAAATCACTGTGATAGACATGTCACTCTTCTTAGTAATGGTTAGCGTGCTCGTCTCAAGTGCGGTAGATAGTGGGTTCGGGTCCCGATCGGGTCAAATCAAAAAATATAAAATTGGTATTTGGTTAGTGTGCTCCCCTTGAGTATAGTAGATTGTGGGAATGAACCCAGATCAGGTCAAACTAAATACTATGAAATTGGTATATGTTGCTTCTCCGCTAAGTATGCATCATTAAGGAGAAAAAGCAAAGACTGGTTGGCTCGGAACCAGGATAATGTGTCCGAGTGGGGTGACATGTCTACCCGTGGACTGTTGTTTCAGTGAGCTAGCACTATAAATATCCAATTAAGAGTGTTGGTCTAGTACAAAGTGGAACTCATCATTATCTCATTGAAAATTAACTTGTTCTCGTCATGATAAAGCTGAAAAGTTGCTGAGTTGGCATTAAACAACAATCACTCACTATAATTTTTTATTGTGCTAAATCTATCTACTTATTGTCTTATACATTGAGGGTGACAGAAGGTAACCTTTCCAAAAACACCACAAAGATATAAACATATCACTTGAGAGAGTAAAATAATCAGTTGTGGTCTAAAATGTGAGATGGGACAAATCCACCCAAGGGCTCACATTATCAAGGAAAATGGGAACCTGAGGGTGGAATTATCCCATCTTACATTATTGACCACCCCTGATTATTTGTTCACATCATTCGGCAAATTATCAGATATTTATGTCCAAACTTGACAATGATCACCAGCGATAACAAATAGTTTACTTCTAAAGTATGTGGTTTAATGAAAAACAAATATAATTTGCGAAATTATCGAATGTGTTTTAAGCAATTTGAAAGTATTATTACAGTACTGTAGTTTATATATATAGTTAACGAGTACAAGTACAATGTTTATAAAAGACTCGCAGGAAATTATTTGTTTTTGCAGCGTTTTCACTGATTGTGACTCCAAAAAAGGTCATTTGATTTGAGATGCATAAATCTCACATAGGTATCTCACATCGAATATGCCTGTTACACATGAATTATTATTTATTATAAACATGTGAGAATGATATGTCTATGACTGTACTGTATCTCTCTGTCTGTCTGCTACATACATTGTAAAGATACAAATCCAATTATATTTTATATACTTAAAGGAAAGCTAAAAGTGCTATTAACATAAAAAGGTATTTAGACATTTTTACAATATATAGGCAATATCTAAAGCACATGAGGTTAAAACAGGTTAATTAAACCTATCTTTGCTTCAACAGATTGTCAATTAATTATACAGAAAGGCATGTGCAGATCTAGAGCATGCATGGGAATATGTTTATCTGTTTTGAATTCAAAAAGCATAGCTTTGCTTCAACAGATTTTCAATATATAATTTATGCTATATAGAAATGCATGTTTAGAGCATACATGACAATTTATTCTGGTTCAATACATCTGTCTTTTCTTCAACAGATTGTTAATAAATTATGCAATGATTCAGAGTATTATATTTTATGAACTATTTAAAAGATTTTAATTTCTCACCCCTTGGATAAAGTAGCCCTTTAAAGCCTTGTCTGAAACGATTTAAATCTTACCCTCAGGTGTCACAGATTTTACTAGCTTGCAGCAGCACCTCACCCTATATTTCTGACCCCTTGGATAAAGTAGTCTGTTAATTTAGGTGAAAAAGATTTTTCTATCTTACCCCGGCTCCTGGGTAAGACAAGCTACATGCCCTTATTCCCACAAAATTGTTTTCCATTGTTGAATTAAACTGTCGATTTATAGATATGCATCCGTGTCTTGGCAGTATTTTAAATGTATTTCACGATAAAATACAATGTATTTTATAAATATATTATATATATATATATATGCTACTACAACAGCAATAAATACCTGTAAAAAGGTTATTTGACGTTGGTCAAAGGGAGGTAAAAAAAATTATTTACGTTAGTTACTAACAAGGGAGAGCACTCTATATTTTCTCAACATAAACAAATATTGACACGTTAGAAAGAGATGAGAAAAAGAGACAAACACCGTAAAATGTGCAGATTTTTTTTTTATTGTAGAATCTATCACAAGTTGTTATTTGAACCCTTTTAAAGCAGTAAAATGAAAATCTTCTTTTATTTTATTATGTGGCATTTTGGTCCTGTGATGTGGTTCGCAAATTAATGCGCCAAACCACACAAAAAGTAAACAAACATTGACACGGTAGATAAAGGGGTGAGAAAAAGAGTCAAACACAGTGAAAGGTGCAAGATAGTAAAATCTGTGACACCCTCGGGTAAGATTTTACTATCTTGCACATCACCCGGTGTTAGACCCTATATATCTTTATTTTGAAGTGCAGAATCCAAATGTTGCTTACCGATGACTTCTGCTTAGATACCTAAATCTAGATATTGCCTTATATCAATGACCTCTGCTTGAAAACCAGCATTTTCAAATGTTGTTTATCAGTGACCTGTGTTTAATTACCTATATTCCATTTTATTTTAGCACGAGTTGTTTGTTTTATCTTCCTTCTTTTGCCTTGTATTACTTGATATTGGTGTGGAAACTTGTTAAATAGGAAACTTTACTAGGTTGGCGAAAGGGAGATAATTTACTAATTGTTAAAGGGAGATAATTCCAATTTTAAGCCCTGATTTAAAAAAAGTCTGTGTTTCCTTCTACAAATAGCTATTGAAAAAAATACAATATTGGTGTATAGCTTGTATGTAGTTTCAAATGAATTTCAGGCTCGATACCTTAACACAAAGTGCAGATAGGTAAGGTTCTTGCTTCTTTTTCAAGTACTAACAATTTGTTAAAACACTATTATATATATTTCACCCATGATGCAATTTACCGTAATTGGTCAAATTTTATTTAACTTGGCTTTATAAATACTAAATAAATATATTTGATTCACATCTAACTCTTTCTTGTTACTGAAACAACAAATATATATTATATAACGAAGTTTAACAATTTCTTAACAGAACATATTTTCTTACACCAGTGTTATCAATATAGGCATACAGTGTTATTGTTTATCTTTTGTAATTTGTTTGGGTAACAATATATTTTTTATACAGTTACACATTAGTAAAGTGGCTTTTTTATAGAGACTTCAAAGTTTATATTTTATAAAAAACTTGTCAAAGTTTAAACCCAATTCATTATACCCCCGCTCCCCGAAGGGGGAGGGGGGTATACTGTTTTACCTCTGTCCGTCCATCCAAGATATTTTTCGTCGCACTTTTCTCAGTAACTGTTGATGGCAGAAATCTGATATTTGGTCACAAGCGTCATATAGGTATACCATATTGTGGGTAGCGTTTTTGGACCCGTCAGATTCCTACTTCCTGTTTGCCGACTTAGTTGGTTTTTATACACATTGAACATATATGCACATTTTTCGTCACATTTTTCTCAGCAACTATTGATGGCGGAAATCTGATATTTGGTCACAACCTTCATATAGGTACCCCATATCGTGGGAAGCGTTTTTGGACCCATCAGATTCCTACTTCCTGTTTGCCGACTTTGTTGATTTTTATACACATTGAACATATATGCTCATTTTTCGTCGCATTTTTCTCAGCAACTATTGATGACAGGAATCTGATATTTGGTCACAAGCTTCATATAGGTATGCCATATCGTGGGAAGCGTTTTTGGAACCGTCAGATTCCTACTTCCTGTTTGCCGACTTAGTTGGTTTTTATACACATTGAACATATATGCACATTTTTCGTAAAAATTTTCCCAGCAGCTATTGATGGCCGAGATCTGATATTTGGTCACAAGCTTCATATAGGTACCCCATATCGTGGGAAGCGTTTTTGGACCCATCAGATTCCTACTTCCTGTTTGCCGACTTGTTGATTTTTATACACATGGAACATATATGCTCATTTTTCGTCGCATTTTTCTAAGCAACTATTGATGACAGGAATCTGATATTTGGTCACAAGCTTCATATAGGTATGCCATATCGTGGGAAGCGTTTTTGGACCCGTCAGATTCCTACTTCCTGTTTGCCGACTTAGTTGGTTTTTATACACATCGAACATATATGCACATTTTTCGTCACATTTTCTCAGCAGCTATTGATGGCAGAGATCTGATATTTGGTCACAAGCTTTATATAGGTACCCCATATCGTGGGAAGCGTTTTTGGACCCGTCAGATTCCTACTTGCTGTTTGCCGAAGAGCGGGGGTATCATAAGTGAGCATTAGCTCACAGTTCATCTTGTTTTTATTGTTAAATGCTGTTTTTGTCATGGTTATTTTGTGATAAAATGACTTTCTGATGTCCAATCTTGATTTTTCATATGCTTGTGACAATATACTTGATGTCCTATCAGCAGGGCTCACCAAACCAGGTGAAGTGGACGACTTTTTCACCTTGGTTTCAATGAAATCGCCCAATTTCTGTCAAAAAGCGAAGTTTTAGTCGCCCTGTCAGTCTTTTCAAGTCAGTATTTTTTTCACCAATAATCATACTTTTTCTTCAATGTTCACGTAAAAGGAGCTCCCATGTTCCTGAAATTTGATCCATACAGGGTTTTGAAGTTCAATATTTTATTCCAAACTCGTTAATTGCATCCTTTTTAAGATCATTGTGCAGCACGTTCGTTTTGTGAAAGGTAGGGGACATGCAGTAGTGGGGAAAGAAATGTTAAATTTTTTATCGATTTTCGGAAGTCTCCCAGATTTTCCCTCACTTCGCCCTTAAGTCAACTGAGAGAGAAGTCAAGTCGCCCGTCTTTTAAGACGGGACGTATTATGGTATACCACTGTCCGTCCGTCCGTTTCACATGTCGCACTGTAAATTGAGAACCCCTTTGCCAATTCACTTCAAACTTTGCATAGTTATTGGAATTGATAGTCTGTATACTTTTTGGTGAAATTTCAATTTTTCATTCCAGACTTATGGGACTTTATTCATCAAATTGTAGGCGATTTTTCGTATGTCGCGCTGTAAATTGAGAACCCCTTGGCCAATTCACTTCAAACTTCGCGCAGTTATTGGAATTGATAGTCTTACGGTCTGTATACTTTTTGGTGAAATTTAGATTTTTCATTCAAGAGTTATGGGACTTTATTCATCAAATTGTAGGCAATTTTTCGTATGTCGCACTGTAAATTGAGAACCCCTTGGCCAATTCACTTCAAACTTCGCACAGTTAATGGAATTGATAGTCTTACGGTCTGTATACTTTTTGGTGAAATTTAGATTTTTCATTCAAGAGTTATGGGAAAGAAAGTCTTTACAAATATTGTATGAATGTTGATGACGGGCGTATCATGTGCTCTTTGCGCAGCTGTTTATTACTATGTGTGGTGAGCCCTGCTATCAGTATATAGTATGCAGTGATAATGATTATGTGCAGCATACATACTACATAGTGATGTTTTGTTAATGAACACTTCTGTAGCACTCTTATAAACTCCCTTTATAAATTACAAAAAAAATAGAGAAATGATTGCAAAAATTTTTAATTCTTTAATTATGTGCAAGACGTATTATGATAACCTAGTATAAATATTTTCAATGTTTTTTTTTTATATCTTCTGTCTTTGACACTTAGATTAATAAGAATAAGATAATCTCTTGTTCCAGTGTAATTAATCTGAAATATTTTGATGATTAAACTCTTACAATATTTATTATGCAATTATCAAACATACAATAAATAAACTTCTGAAGTAATTTCCAACCTTAGGGCTCTTACGTCCAAACCAAGAATGGAATCAAATAGGTACTCGCTTACAAGATACAGTAGACAATACACTGACAGGTGAGGTGTGAACTGCTACAGTATGAACAGTATCAATGTGTGAACGCTGTGTGAACTTCTATAGGACCCTGAGATATCTATTGTTATAATGACTGTGTGTTGGCATATTTATTTGAAAAGTTTTAATGTGTACTGTGTACTGGGCTATTTCTGTGTATTTACTATCAGCGTTAACATGTATCAGACATTTTGATAACAGTGCTGGCCTTGATTTCTTGAGTAATATCAATACTTCAATATAAGTTTTCCATTAAACAAACCATCTAAAATCTGAATAAAAAATTACAAGTACATTGTATGTAATAATTTTGACTTTCAAGAATTCAAGGCCTGGTTTGTGAATATGATTTGCTAGACTTTTGTTCACAATTTTACATTCTCATCTTTTGGAGGTTCATAACCCTAAAATCATCAGCTACTATATATCCAAATACTGTGAAGTCATTTAGATTCATGAATTCCTATTTTCGTTTTTTATGAACGTGGATCCTCTGCTGTAGTCAGTACATACATATATTAACGAAATTTTGGCACTATATTATAGTGCCAAAATTTCGTTTAATTTTTTATTTTGTGGTTTGATACTGTCCCTGAAGTCAACAAAAATTATCTTCCAAGGAGAATACCAGCTAGATTTTATAGTTGCATTAAATGAATGACATTGCTGTAGTCTTTTCTTTCAGTGAGCTAGCACCAGAAAAACCTAACTATGGTTGTTTGATTGTCTAGTATGTACAAGCGGATATCATTAATATCATCTTAGCATAAGAGTAATTTGTTCTCACCATGATATAACTAAAAAAATTCTCACTTGGCATTTAATATTTTGAAGTTATGGCTTATTCTGTGGACTGTATTTTCTCGGTTGGTATAATTTTTTGTTGGAACGATGGAAAATGAGATTATTATTTGGAAATAGAAAAAAATATTATTGAAAGGTTTGAGGTACATCATCTGTTGAAATTCATTGATAAATTTATTATTGTGTCCGCACTCATTTTGTACAGCTCGTACTAACATGCTGCTGTGTGGACAGAGGCCTTTTTTAGCTCACCTGACCCAAAGGGTCATGTGAGGTATTGCCATCACTTGGCGTCCGTCGTCCGTCCGTTAACTTTTCATATTTTAATCTACTCCTCTGAAACAACTGGACCAAATGGAAACAAACTTGGCAGAAAGCATCTATATAAGGTCCTCTATAAAGTTTCTTCATTTCGTCCCATTCCGCCAACAAATATGGCCGCCAAGGGCAATTCTTGTTTCTGATTGGCTAATGTTAAAAAAATCTTCTCCTCTGAAACTGCTTGGCCAAATGGAGCCAAACTTGGCAGGAAGCATCTATGTAAGATCCTCTATAAAACTTCTTCATTTAATTCCATTCGGCCAACAAACATGGCCGCTGTTACTAAAAATAGAACATAGGGTAAAATTGCTTGTTTTTGGTAACAACTCAAAAACCGTTAATAATATCAGAAATCTGACACGGGTAAAAATGATCAGCACAGGAAGATCTAACTACCCTGAAATTTTGAAGAAAATCTGATTACCTATCTTGGAGTTATTGCCCTTTTTCGTCAAATTTTCTAAATTTTAATACTTTTCGTTTTTTATTTCAAAAACTATAAGAGATAGACGTTAAGTTTAAACAGCAAACATGTGCAGCATGTCAAGATCTACATGCCCTACAATTTTGAAGTAAATCTGATTACCCGTCTAGGAGTTATTGCCCTTTTTTATTTTTTATTTTTTTAATTTAAACATTTTTGTCTGATATTTCAAAAACTATTAGAGATAAAGGTTAAGTTTAAATTGCAAACATGTGCAGCATATTAAGATCTACTTACCCTGTAATTTTGAAGTTAATTTGAGTACCCAATTTGGAGTTATTGTCCTTTTTTTTGTCAAATTTTCAAAATGTTAATACCTTTTGTCCTTTATTTCAAAAACTATAAGAGATAGATGTTAAGTTTAAACAGCAAACATGTTCAGCATGTCAAGATCAACCTAGCCTACAATTTTAAAGTAAATCTGATTACGCATCTTGAAGTTATTGCCCTTTTTTCATCAAATTTTAAAAATGTTAATACTTTTCATCCTTTATTTCAAAAACTATAAGAGATAGATGTTGAGTGTAAACTGAAAACATGTTCAGCTTGTCAACATCTACATGCCCTGCAATTTTGAAGTAAATCTGATTACCCGTCTAGGAGTTATTCCCCTTTTTTCATCATTTTTTAGCTCACCTGACCCAAAGGGCCATGTGAGGTATTGCCATCACTTGGCATCCGTCGTCCGTCCGTTAACTTTTTCATATTTTAATCTTCTCCTCTGAAACAACTTGGCCAAATGGAACCAAACTTGGCAGTAAGCATCTATGTAAGGTCCTCTATAAAGTTTCTCCATTTCGTTCCATTTGGCCTATAAACATGGCCGCCAAGAATAATTCTTTTTTCTGATTGGCTAATGTTAAAAAAATCTTCTCCTCTGAAACAGCTTGGCCAAATGGAGCCAAATTTGGCATAGATGGTCCCTGGGTGTGTCCCTTTTAAAATTGTGTCCGACAGCCCCACCCTCCATTCAAGATGGCTGCTGTTTTTTAAAGTAATGATTATCTCCCTTTGAAATTTGCTTCAGTATCATTCTATTGTCAGGTGAGCGATACAGGCTCAGTAAGCTGAGCCTCTAGTTTCATTAACATGAAAGGTATTTTCTGCTTGTATATATTTTATGCTGCATATATTTTCACATGTGTTTCTATTTTCTGTTTTTCTTTACTTTTCTTTCTCTCTATCTATCATCTCTGTCTTTTCCCCAGTTTTTGTACAGTTCTTATGAAAGCATAACCATTGTTCACCTCTGATACAAGTCAAGTTTAGGAAGGCAACAGTTTGTTTAGTTGATCAAAGATAAAATTTGTCAATTATTATTATTGATCTAGGGACATAATGTAGAGACATGTTATTTTATCATACATTGAAACCTGTTTAAACTGACCTTCCATAGGACCATCTTTTGTGTTCAGTATAGACAGGTGTTCAGTTTAAACAGATTAAATTAATAAAGATTTCCACCAGTGGGACTTTGTTTATAGTTCGGTTTATACAGAATTTCACTTTATACAGATTTTACTGTACATGTATATAATGTATATTTTTATGAATCCTTAAATTTATTTCACATCTCTCATCCAGAATGAGAACAATTTTAATTCTCTGTTATGATTGGTTGTTGTGTATACATTGTAATAAGCTGATGTGTTCTTCATTAATAAAACCATCACAGATAATTTAAGTCAATGACTACATTGACCTTGATTATGGACATAATATTTACAAATTCTATTTATATAAAAAAAATCATAATAAAAATGCTCTACCTAATTAACAATATTTCAGGCGAAGATCGGCCAGTAACAGTGTCTTATCATGGAAAGTCAATCCCTACCCAGAACCTCCTCCAGCAGAATACATACATTTTAAAATGAACGAGGAAAGACAACTGGCTAAAGTCAAAGATTTTAAAGAAAAAACTGATGCCATTTTACAAAGAAGAAAGTAAGTTGAGGTTTTTGTTTTGTTATTTACTGACACAAGTTTAAACAGAAGTATTTCTATTACTTGAAATAGTTAGGTTAAAGCATTTGGAGATGAGAAAAATTCAGATCAACTTTAATATTCCCATTCATTCAGCCACCAAAATGTGATTTTTCAAGACCTATGATATCTCAGAAAGCGATGTTTATTTTTGTATAGATGACGACAATGTATGACTTTAAGACATGGTCTCACGAAAGATGGTGGTCTCTGGAGACAGGTTTAACTATATTTGACATTGACCAAATTCAATAACAGGATCATAGAAGTGATGTAGCATTGGTATTGATCCCCGACTTGATAAAAATGTTGGCTGTTGATTTGTCAATGTCCAGTGCATGCAAAATCCATGCAATTGATTGTAGTTACATGATGTCATGGGGGGTCTCTACATTGTTATACATGTCAAACTCAAATAATCTCAAAGCATTTTGCATCCCAAACCGTTGAAGGTAGGATGAAATTCTAGAGAAAAAAGTGAAAACAAACTAAGTTTTCTATGTATATATCTAGCATTTTATAGGATTACTGTTAAATCTATAGAATTGTCCACAAAACAGTCCTGGTCAAAATCAAGCCAGTTCAATGACAATTTTGTATACCTGACGAATATTTATAGATATTTATATGAGAACAAATACCAATATTTAAGATATCAGAATATTATTTGAATAGAAATGTAGACATCAATGTCTATTAAATGTTTTATGTTGCAGAGATGAAAGTTGTCTGAAGGAATGGAGACAAGAAACAAAGAAAATACAACAAAAACGTCAATATGAAAATATGAGGACAGGAAAGAAAGGTATTTTATTTTACCAGACAAAGAATTCATATTGAATTAATATACAGTAGCCCCCCCCCCCCCCCCCCCCCCCCCCTCTTATATGGCCACTCCCACCAAAGGCCAATACTCTTATCTGGCCAGATTTCCCGATGCATTGAGATAGTGAAATGCTACTAAATTAACCCCGTCAAGAGAGGCCACCCCTCTTTTAATGCCACATTTTCATTGTAGAAGGAGTGGCCATATAGGAGTAGTTTTAGTAGTACATTTTGAATTTTTCTGTTTCTGTGCATCTGAAATCAGGTCTGGGATGAGGGGTAGCATTTAGTAGGGATGGCCTTATTACCACGGAACTCTAGTGTATCATTTAGAAATACATTGTGTATGCTGCTATTTTATTCCTATTTTTATGTCATATGTTTTATAGATAATTACATGGTGGTTTTAAGCCACCATTATTGCATTAAGGAACATTATTCATCATTAGAGATGACATAACACAGTAGTTAATTAGAAGTAATGATCCTAAGCTGTCTTAATAACTTCACATTGTAATCAGGTAATGTAATAGATTTTTACCTGTCTATATACAGGGGAGATAATTAATATTGACTGTGTTTTATGGAAATCTTTCAAAATTTGGTTAATTTGACAATCAGGTAAAATTTAGGAGACGTTTCATAATATACAACTGTGTCTTGACACAGTGTTAGTCTTTAATGATTTTAATGTGTTTTTACTTCCTTGTAGATTATGTAGATCCTGTGGAGAAGGCACCGTTTGACATTGATAATGAGCACATCAAGGTCATGTCTAATGAAGAAAGGATAAAGGTTGGTGGAATACTCTGTATACTGGGACTCGGTACTATGTCAGGGACCAGTTATTGTAGATTGCCTTCTGCCATAGGCAGAAAAAAAAAATTGTATAGTGGATATGACTACCAATGTAACATAAAAGACCTTTAATTATTTGTTGAGGGTTTTTATTGTCCATATTTTGGAATGAACAATACTAATTATCGCCACAATATTGTAATCCATTCTGGACTGCAAAAAAAACCAAAACATATTTTTCCGAATAATGTGTTTCTGTGTGATTAAGTTATAATTCTATGCTTCAGCTTGATGTCACCGAATGATAGAACTTTTCTTATTTAATATTGTCAATTCTTAAACAGATGCCTTGTGAAAAAAAATTCTATGAGTTTTTGACTTATTGAGAAATTAATCATGTATGTTTACAGCAAGATGTTAAGAATGCCCATGAGAAAATGAGAAGACAGTTGTCTCCTGCAAGCAGACAGAAAGTAGAAGAAGAAAAGTAAGTCTCCATGGATATTTTGTTAAATAGTGTTTTCATTCCTGTATTATTTGAAGTTTTAGAAAATTTGCAGTAGAAAGGTACAGAGACATGCAAAAAGTATTCGGTCACTAATTTTTTTACTATATATTTCATATAAAACCTTATTTTTTAAAAACATTATTCCAAAGTCAAGTCTTGTTCGATTTTGATGATTTTTTTTTACCAACAAAGGCAGAATTAAATGTAGTTTCACACTGTAATTTTAGCCTAATTTTATAATCAATAAATTTTATGACTTTATGAGTTAAGCACAAAACTAAATTTTGAACGTCAAAAAACACAATACAATGATAGTACATTTGAAGACTAATAATTTAAATTTGTGTTTAAATCATGAAAATTTAAAATCTGGGCTTCAAAAAAATATTTGAAAATAATCACAGAAAACTACATGCATTCTCGCTTCTGTTGGTAAATATATCATCAAAATCGAACAAGAATTGACTTTGGAATAATGGTGTGAAAAATTGTGGTTTTATATGAAATATATAGTAAAAAATTACAGTGACCGAATACTTTTTGCATGTCTCTATAGTTTATTTTTTTTTTTGATCAGGTGAAAAAATCTGAATATAGTACTAACATTGGATTGGATTATTTATCTAAATAATGACATTTTCAAATGATTTCAATTTTATTGATGGAGGACATACCCAGAGAAAACCACTTATCTATCGTAAGCCACATTTAAATCTTACTGATAATCACATAAGGTTATATAGCGAGTGAGTGATTGTTGCTTAACATCAACTCAGCAATTTTTCAGCTATATCATGGCGAGAACAAGTTAATTTTCAATGAGATGATGATGAGGTCCACTTTTTACTAGACCATCATGCTTAGTTAGATTTTTATAGTACTAGCTCACTGAAACAACAGTCCATGGATAGACATGTCGCCACACTCGGACACGTTCTCCTGATTCTGAGTCAACCAGTCTTTGCTCTTTCTCCTTAATACTGTGTGCTTAGCGGAGAAGCAACAAATACCAATTTTATAGTCTTTGGTTTTACCCGACCGGGGCTGGAACCCATGATCTACTGCACTCTTAGACGAACACGCTAACCATTACACCACCGATAGTAATAGAATATAGCTTAACATTGCAATCTTATTTTTATTATTTTATTTAAGCACAAAGAGTGATAAACTGTGTTATGTTAAACTAGTAGTTATTATTAGTTGTGTTGTGTAAGATTAAAATCACATTTTGAATTAGTTTATGTAACAAATATAACACTTTGTAGCAACAAAGACAAGTAAGAACAAATTAGATTTAGTAAAACCTGCTAAAACCCTGCTTTATTAAAAACGAATATATCATAATTTCCTTCCCTTTTCTATTATTTTCTATATGTTGTATGTAGCATTTAGTGTAGGACAGACCTTTGCCCTTATGTGTTATAAAACCTTTAAGAAAATTAAATTGCAGATGTATAAATGATTCTAATGACTTTGTCTTTGTTAACTTCTCCTTTATGTCTTTCTATTCTAATAACAGTAATGTTAGTAAAAAGAGATTTTCTTCCTTTGAACTCTTGGGCATGGAAGCTTACGATTCTTTCTTTTTCAAATTTTAAGAATATTATGTTGTTTTTACCTCTATTGAAACGAAACTAAATATAATAATATTGAATACTGTTGATTGCAATGTCAAGAAGGAAAATGTCATCTGGTATCTCAGAGAGATGCAACATGTTCAGAATTTCAGAGAGAAAAAATGAAATAGAGTGAAACTTGTCTAAACTGAACCCTGAATGAAACAATTCTGTATATACTGAACTTTAATTAAAGTCCCACAGTAGCAAATCTTTGTTAGTTTAAGCTGGACTTCTGTCTATTTCAAACACAAAAGTTGGTTTTAAGGAGATTTTAATTAGAAAGGTTTAACTATACAGATAAATAGATTTATGTGTATTTTGTCTGTTTTCATCATCAACATTGCCTGTGGTGTCTTTTAACTATCACTTTGATTTTTAAAAGATCACTATGTGTCATTATATATTCTAATACACAGTTATATAGACCTATAGATGATTTATATCATGGACATGTATATTTCAATGTTTAATTAATATGAAAAAACAATAATTACCACACTGTCGGAACAGTTCCAAAATCCAAAAGAAGAATCGTGGAAAGAGGCTAAATATATACCCCTAACACACAAATACATAACCACTCAATTCCCCGGCTTGGTACAGGCACTTCAATTAAAAGTGACATTGTAAAACTTAGAAGCAAGATCAATTATATGTAATGAAATCAAAGGAGACATTGACTTCAAATGATGAATACAGACAAAATGATAAGTGTTAGAAAATGGAACATGTAAAAAGTACAATATTTGTTTACATTAACACTATTTCTGTATTGTTAAGAGACATACAGTCTGTATGCTAGAAATTTGACTACAGTAAAACTGTCTAAACTGAACCTCATTTGGACCAACTTTTGTGTCCGGAATAGACAGATATTCTGTTTATGCAGGTTAAATTATGCATACCTAAGATTTCCCATATTGGGACTTTATTTTAAGGTCAGTTTAAACAGGATTCTAGTTTATTCAAGATAAACAAACTTTATTAAGTTTTTAAGTGAAATATGAAATGCACAACTTGACCAATTTTATATCCAGTTTATTCATGATTTGGTTTAAACGGATTCCAGTTAATTCAAGATTTGGTTTAGACAGGTTTCAATGTATATTATGGTCTATTTAAGAAATAGATGTTGATGGTGTAAACCTGGTCACAACAAGTATTTGTCTGCTTTAAGTTTCAGACATTTAGCTTTAAACAAGACCAAATGTTACAACTACAGGAGGCCGCAATAATCAAAATTTGAAATATGCTTACCCGTTTTGGCTTTTTAAAATGCATAACTTCTTCAAAGAACAATTTTATATGTGGTTTTTTTCTTCAACAAAGTACCATTTTTTATTACTAGTACCTAGTTCAATTTTTTTCAACTGTTGTTTTTTCTGTACATTGCAGAGAACTAACATTTGACATCTTAGGAATTCTTTACAAAACGTTTAGTTTCTGGCGACAACTTCAGAATTCTTTTCAAAATGTTTATTTTCTTGTGACAGTTCCAGAATTCTTTTTTTAATTTAATTTTCTGGTTGTACATGTACTGGTAATAATTTCAAATTTTATGTACAACAGTTTATAAAAAATGTAACCTTCCTTATTACAAGAGGTTTAACAATATGAAAAAGTCAGAAATTGGGTGGACATATTTGTTGAAAAATTCTTCTAATCATTAATTTACAATTTGTTTTTAGTTTAAACATATTTTATTCAAAATAAAGCATACAGTTATGTTACGATATATACAAGATATTATATATAACAGGATTCGTAAACAAGCTAATAGTAGCTTGTGCTAATCCGTCTCCTAAAATTTGTTTTTGTTATGCATGTATATTGCAAAAGAAATAGCAACAACAAACCAGTGAAGTTAAAGACATCATTCAATTGTCAAAAAAGAAAAGAAAAAACATACATAAAGACTGAATTCAATAAAGATATTTCAGAGTCATTTTATAGTTTCTATGGAGACAATTATATTGATATATTTTTTACAGAGCTGCTAGGATTAGAGAGTTGGAAAGAAAAATCAAACTACACACACAACAGATGCATTCAAGGCGAAAACAACAAAAGGGTTCTCCACAGGAAGAAATGGATGCTGCAAGAAGAGATTTAGAAATAGTATGTATTACATTAATAATGTGGTGTTAAACTTTAAAAAAAATGTATTAGAATTCAGGATTTCGTCTTCCATATTTGAAATACAAATAATTCCTTTGATTAACTCATATAAGAAAATTAATTACATCCCATAGTGGCAAATATAAGTATAAAATTTATTCAAGATGAATATGTGTATCTTGGTAATTGTAGAATGTTTAAGATTATAGAAAACTGTAGCAGGTGGCTGTCTCTTTGTATAGAAACCCTAAATTGACCCTATAACAATACAATGGGCATTTACAATTGTTTTGTAGGACCAGTGGAAGGATATGTTCACTTCCATCTTTTTGACAGATTTAAATTTGTGGAAACAAATATAGTATCAATATAAATTCCTGTATATACAATTTCAAGATAAGGAAATAAAATTTAGCTGTTATAGATAAAAAATCTTTCTTGGAATTCTCAGATTTAAAAGTAATAAATTACTCAGTTATATAGTATTTCAAATGTATACCTCAAATCTGTACAAGCATTTTGAAAAATTTACTAGGGAGAAATTACACTCCCCACACCTCCCATCCTCTGCTGTTTTATGTGCCTTAAATGCTTTGTTAGTGTAAAAAAAAAGGTTATGTTATGTGGAATAGAATTTTACTAGCACTGTATAAAACATCTTACAATTCCTTACCTTACCAGTATATATACAATACAGTGTGACATTATTACAGTTCAGAGTTATTATATAGACACATGTGTTGTTTCAGAGTATTATTTGTGTAATGCAAGACAATTACACCAATATATACAAGAATAACATCACACATGCTTGCTTTTTGTGCAATTGCTTAAACATATAATTATTTGCACTTGTTATGTTCAAAGTTTATACATTTGTTTTTATAATGCACGACATTTTTTTTCATTTTTTTTTCATGTGTCTGGGATACAAAAATTCAACAATTTTTCATTGAATTTGGATCAGATTTAACTCACGTTTTTATATTTATTTCACATATTTTTTTCTTAATTTATACACAATCAAGTATAATACACACTTTTTTCAAATAAAATATATTTATACACACATTTCAGTGATTATCAATATGCAACAGAACTATTTTTTTTTTGTGAATTACATATGTACACCACAATCTGTGGTATTTCTTAAGATTTCAGGGAGTTTCTTATGCTAACTCATTTGTTACCAGGCTGCAGTTGAAGATCTATCACACTTCTTTGTTCACAGCTTCGTCTTATCTTAATGCTTTAAACAATTTATTTGTCTAGGTAAAAACACTTCAGAAAGATTTGCTGAAACGTTACCAGGAACTAAAGGCCTGGACTACAGGTTATATACCATGATTTATCTTGTTTCGTAGATTGCTAATCATTTTTTGCTTTCTTACAAACAATGCATGCCTATCTCTTGAACTTCGAAGGAAGAAACTAATTCTCACTAGCTTAAGTTAACTGTATTAATGATATACAGTACAGTCAGAGACATAGCGTGGCAAATCACTGTGATAGACGTATCTCTCATCTTGGTGATTTGGATATATCTTGTTTTATTAAATATTTCTATTACATTTAGAGTGTTACTTACTATCGCCCAAAAGGCATATCAAAAATAAGTAAATAAATTAAACAGACCAAAAGATATATCAGTATCACTAAGAAGAGTGATACGTCTATCACGGTGATTTATCATGCTATGTCTCTGAGACTGACTGTACTTTATATATATGTACCGGTATATATATATATATATATATATTAAATTAATTACCTTATTGAATTTCAAAATGACAGTATATAATTATTTATTATTTCTTGTGTCTTATTGTATGGAATCATTCTTATATACCTTATTGTTAGTCAGAATGGATAATCTTGATTTTTGTCTACTTTCTTTTTTCTCCTTTATTTATTTTTTTTTAGATTTGTTAAAATCACAATTACATTTTGTTAATGTAATATGAAAGGCAAATATCGTGGAATTTTTGGATTAAATATTTTCACTTAATAAGTCACTTAATTTTAACTAAAATCAACTGTATAACATTAAAAATCTGCTCAAAAGCAGATTTTAAGAGCAAATCGCAAAATATTTGACAGCAGATCATTCTGTTTTCCCATACAGTATTGCAAATGATATGCGTGTGACCCAAGATTTGAACTCTTTCAGGGAGATTATCGCTCATACGCACTGTTCAGTTGATGAAAAAAAAATATATATATATATTCCGTGTGTACCACATAAGAATAATTGCAAAAAAAAATTGGTTCATACGACATGAAACAGACAGATTCCTCAATAATCATTGTCAGGAATGTGTGCATGCTTACAAAGCATCCATGATTGTTTAACTTTTCTTCACGAGGTCATGATCGGCAATCATCGTAACAAAACTACCGAAAGTTAATAATCAGTCTCCACAACAATGGCGAGGAAGATAAACATGCACACAGATTCGCAGATTTCTAGTTGTTGGGAACATAATTTGACTTAAAACATGCATGAATAGCTTAGTAAAGATACCGCCGTATTCCAAATTGAATTTTCAGGGAAAAATTTTCTTCACCCAAAACTGGTGTAATATTACTTTAAGTTTAATAGTCTGTTTTGTCATATATTCTGACACTAATGCAACAGGGCAATCAGGAATTCAAATTTTTCTCATTGAAATCCCTGATGAGGGTTTCAGGTGTATGTAATTTTACAAAATCTAAGTTTTACAACATCTATGCAGCATCAGTCCTGACAGTACGAGTACAAGTTTTGTACTTGTTCTCTAAAATCATCCAATCAGAATGCTGTATTTATTGGATATGAGGTTCTGATTGGCTGTAATTTTTTAGTAGGAGTATGAAACTCGTATCCAAAACTTTTATGACCGTAAAACCTAAACTCATTCCCAGAAACAGTAAATTAGTCTGTAAAAAATTTAGCCTTTTCATTGTACAATGTTTATGACTTCACTTAACCATGTTAACACTGGATTTGATTATTAAATACTTACATGTTAAACACACTACATTCTAATTGTTAATAAATTAAAAATTGTTAACATCTGTTTGTTTTTTTAATTGCATGTATGTCTTGTTTTGATTATTGTCTGTTAATTAATTACATATTCTGGTAATTTATTATAGATATGATTTTGTGCTTAATTATATTAAATATTTAAATACTAAAATTTTAACGAAATTTTCAGATGAACATAAAAAAATAGAATCAATTTAATTTAAACAGTCTTGTGAACAATATTTTTCATATATTTATAAATTATAATGCTATTTTATCTTTCTACTAGATTTTTTTGTTTTACTTTTCATCTGAAAAAAGTTATTTTTATTTTCAAATTATACAGATGAAAAGTTCTGACATACATGCATCTAATCTGGTGTCTAATGATATATTTTTCTGCTGTAGGGGTTCAAGATATTTTGCCAATGATTGTTATTAAGTAAAGGTATAATTCATGGAGTGTGTTCTAATAATTGTTTTCCTATGATTTTTCCTATAGATCATAATAAGGGGAGATAATTTAATTACATTTTAATTGCAAACCGAGGGAAGATAATTTAGTTTTAAAAATTTGTGACAAAGTAAAAAAAAAATCTTTTTTTTCTGTCATTTCCAGTTGCTGTAAAATTGTGATCATCTAAAATTATAAAGAGATTCTTAAACTAGATTTTGGTATATGCTTTAAATAGGAACATTTATTTCTTTGTAAACTAGAATATATTCAGATAGAAGGTTCCATTGGTTAAATTTTGCCTGTTGGAACTTCAGATATGCTACATTGATAGATAGTCAATGGAATAATGTATTACAATATAAGTTTTATTATAGTAGTGGTAGGTTTAAATTTTTGAGTTGATGTTTTTTTTGGGGGGAGGTGGGAGAGGTGGGTGGTTGAAAAATAGCATTATATACCCTTGTGTGTAATGTTCCCAGAATTTCTATATACTCTTGTGTGTGATATTCCAAGAATTGTTGTAAGTGAACATTTGTTTGTGATAATAATGCTATTTTTCATATGATTAAATGAAATCTAATGGAAAATCATAGTTCAATAGCTAACAAGTTAACTGTATGCACAAAATTACTAAAAGAAAATAACACTTGAGAAAGTAATTTTGTTTTGGTTGACTAAACAAACACAAATAAATATATATATATATATATACACTATAGTTTTAAATACACAATGTAATTAAAAAAAAAAAAAAAAAAAAACATTTTTAAAACTTTGTCTTGTTAACATTAATTTTTTTTTAAATTCAATTAAAACTTAAATATTGAAGGACAACCAATACATATTTAAAGATTGCTCCCCAAATACAATTGTATATTGTACAATTTAAAAACAAAATCTGTATTTTTAAAGTTGATGGTTTTGAGAATGCACCAACTCAAATTCGAGTTGTGATACCACAAACTTTTTATTTTCCTGAGTGAAGGTGAGTGATGGCTCTTGTATTTTTGGCTATTACATTAAGTGACTTTACAATAATGTGAGCTAATGCCAACATGCTAGTGTATCATCAGCTGACAAAACATCCTTGACATTTGGTATCGTCTCTCATGTTGTATTTGTTTTAAGTATTTTAATGTGGGTTAGGGATCTGGGTGGGCGAATAGGGTATACAGTCAAACCTGTATTTAAATTAAGAGATCACCTTTGTGACAAGGAAAAAAATGGCCTTATTAGACAGATGACCTCTTAAAAGAGGTTCAATTCATTTGAAATTTTCTATGACAGGACAAGATAAAGGTGACCTTTTAATACAGGTGACTGCTTACTAGAGGTGACTGCATGTGCAGGTTTGACTGTACATGTATGTCACTTTTACATATGGTTACAACAAATTTAATTCCCATTAACATTTTGTATCAATAATCACTCAGATATTATTATTTAGAGTCCTTGATTATAGCTATGAAATATATCAAATTTGTCTGTGTCAAATTTTCAGTTCTATTGTGGAGACCCTTAATTGACTACCACAGTGAATCCTGTCTAAACCAAATTTTAAGTTAAGTCCCAATGTAGGAAATCTTTGTTAATTTAAGCTGAACAACTGTCCATTCCAAGGTACAGACAGGCTTCACTGTATATAATATCTTTTTTTTTTAAGTTGAAATATATCCAGGTTAAATCTATAGACAATAACACAATATTAAAATGTTCTTACAGATAAGAAGCAGGGAAATCTAGAACTTTTGTAAGGTTTTGGTGGTGATGTCTTGTTTTCAAAGTGCGCTTAGGTAGATGGGGATATCATTTCATTTTGATTGATTTTACTTTACTTTAAATTTTATTTACATTTTTAGATGTGAAGTCAGCTTTTTATTTTAGTTTTGAGGTTATATGAAAGTTTAGTTTTGCTATCATACATGTAGTTTATAAGTGATTAATATTACTGTAATGGATGAATGATTGATCATTTTAGTGATTCATCTTATCATCAATGAATGATTCATTAATCATAGTTTATTAGTGATTCATTAATCATACTTTATTAGTGATTCATATTATCATAGTTTATTACATTGTCGGTAACCCACAGCTGATCACACTTCAATTACTCTCAGTTTATCCCCTGTGGGTCATTTGGCAGATAAATATGTGTAGTTATGTGATCGTTTTAAACACTTTGATAAGTGCCAACAACTGCTGTTATAGCCAATCAAAGCACAGCTTATAAATGAGTTTAGATTATGAAAGGAATTCCTTGTAAATTATGAGAGTTGCCATTTTTCTGTATAGCCTTTTTACCCCAAAAAAGGAGACTAGCAATATCAAATGATGATTTTGATTGGTAGCTATTTCTAGCCTTTATTCAATGAAACTAGGACTTCTCTGTCAGTTAACCCATGGGTGATGAATTGAGAGTAATAAGACCAGGATCAGCTGTGGGTTACCAACTATCAGTTTATTAGTGATTCATATTATCATCAATGAGTGATTCATAATCTCATAGTTTTTTAGTGATTCATATTATCATCAATGAGTGATTCATAATCTCATAGTTTTTTAGTGATTCATATCATCAATGAGTGATTCATAATCTCATAGTTTTTTAGTGATTCATATTATCATCAATGAGTGATTCATAATCTCATAGTTAATAAGTGATTCAAATTATTATAGTTACTGGATGATTCATATTATCATAATAAATGGGTTTCATTTAATTTGAAAAATCAAAATGGCTACTAGGCCAAGTTTGCTTTCTGATTGGCTGAAATTTCAAAAATCGTCCCCAAAACCACATGTGTGATGGAATTGTTACTTGACAGAATCTGCTCTTTGGATAGCCAGCCACCACCACAAGACAAAGTTTCAACATAAGACCATATAGGAAAGAATAATATTTTCCCCTCAGAATTGAACCCAAACTGTATATGAATAATTATTGAATGGTCTCTTAAAATCATATTTTTTTTTTATGTCAATAAGAAATCCAAGATTGCTGCCATGGCAGGACAAATTTAACATAGGAGCCCTAGGCAAAATATTTTCAGATTATTGTTATCTTAAATCTCTAAATCATTTGACAGTGAACACAGCTGGAATGTTCCTTGGATCTTGGATGGTCCTTTACAAAATTTGTTCTTTTTCTGTCAATTGGTCTTCATTTTCAAAGTGAAATTTTGGCTAACCTTTGGTGAGAATTACTTGCTAGAGAATAATTATTGTAAATAAACCTCATTCTTGTCTGAATTGTTGTTCACATGCAACGTATCAAATGAAAATGGATGTATATTAAAGCACTTGAGCAATACACAGCCAGAAAATATAAGGTTGTGAAGTCGTCATGACATTTTCCACCACAATGCATGTTTAAAACAGTACAGTACATGTATGAAAGGTTATGTTGGTACATTTTTTTTTGAAAATCAAAATATTGCTTCTTTTCTTGGCCATTATCATTCTTTTTACCTCATAATATACATGATAACTGATTTGTTGTTTTGGATGCATGAAGTAACATATTTCCATAGCAACTGTATAAATCAACATTTCTGAAATTTTACATCTTCTTGATTTTAACTACTGACACAAGATTATCCTTTTAAAATAATAAAAATATCCACATTATTGGAAAATTCAAATGAGTTTTACTTGAATATGAAATTTCATTATAATTTACAGAAATCAACTTCACTCCTTACATGTCACTTTGAATTTTACAGTGATGTTCAACAATTCCTCCATTTTATTCCATATGTTTGATGTGTTACTATTGATATCTTTAATTTATGGTCAAGGAAACACTTATTTTTTTAAGAATGGATTTGTTACTAATAACTAATTTTTACACAGGGAGGATGAAAGCTAAATTGTTATATAAAAAATGATACAGTTTGTAAGTAATTTCATGTTATTCTTTATAGCTAGAGTAGTTAATTGATAGAATATGCAGTTATCCCAAGTTATACCAGGTAGATTGTGCCGAACTCTTTCAGGTTTTGCTAATAGTACTTGTGGTCATCAGATACAATAAATTATGCTTTTAAAAATTTATTACTTATTCTAACATGACCTTCTTCTTTCGCTTTGTTAATAAACGAGCGAGTTATCCATTCGGTATAATCTCATTAGCACATGCGCCAGTGAATTTGACCGACTTTTCCATTGGCAACATAAATTGTGTGCGACATTTTCCGCAAGCGTAAATATAAATTACCATCTTCCAATCAAAGTATACTACCGTATTTGTACTCTTAGACATATCAGCATTGAAATAAATCATGGAAGCCAGAATGTGTTTTGAGTTTTAACATGGATTTGCGGATATTAGTAAATTTTATCCCTCGCTTCTGGCTCTGGATAAAATACTAATGTCCGCCAATCCATGTTAAAACTCCCAACACATTCTGGCTTCCATGATTTATTTCTTAAATATTAGCGAACTATTACCTGTTAATTGTACCAATATCTTTTATAAATAATAAATATTACCAGATTAAGGATATATTATCAAGCACGATAAGAAATGATTATCTCCCTTTAAAAGGTTATGTAAAGTTCATTAATTTTAGCAATCCCACAGCCATATCCTTGTCATTTGGAATGGAAGAAACTTGTAGAAAAACACTGAGCTTTGGAAATGTCCACTTAATTTTCCAAACAACAAATGGTCTAGGGCACCTAAAGCATGAGCATGATTTAAATCTATACCTCACCAACAAAGGGCGTCTTAAATCATCGTTTAAAAAGTCACATTAATCCCATGATTATTTGTGATGATATGTTGATCAAATACAGATGTTATAATTATTAAGTTGCCTCTCACACAAGAAATAGCTTTCAAACCCCAATCTCCATGCTTTGTTTTTATAAAGTTACCTCTTAAACATGAAATAGCTTTCAAACCCCAATCTCCAAGCTTTGTTTCATTGATATAATTAGAGATGGACAGGATGAGTCTAGATTTAGGAAGTTTATATATTTCTTTTAATTAATTTTGCTGTTGTTAGAAACATGTAAGCTTTTCAATTATGATATGCATATATTTTACATGCTTTTGTATTATATGCTTTCGTTAAGTTAAAGTAATATGGTCTGTGAAATGGTTTGAATATTCTCTTAAAAAGTTCAAAGGTTCTCATTTTTTAGCAATTTCTTAAAGTTTACTAGTAAAAGGGACAAGTTAATGTACAATCGTAAGTCACAATCTTTACCAGCGAGAGCAACAAGGTCACATAGAATCACAATGCTTACTAGAGAGAGCAACAAGGTCAAGTAGAATCACAATGCTTACTAGAGAGAGCAACAAGGTCAAGTAGAATCACACAAGTCACACATGTTACAGATATCAAAATATGATTTTTTTTTTTTTTATTTTTTTTTATATGCTATAACTTGATTAAAATGGCATTCAAAATGTGCATGCATTTAGATAGATGTGACTCGCATGTTAAGTGATTATTTTGCATGGATTAGAAGTGGACACTGTAAATGAACTAATTTCATATCTCTTCTTTCAGTTATATTCAGAATTAAATAGTGTGTTGTCATGTGCATGTTAGGAAGTGTGAAATTAGAATATTTTGCTATTTTAATTTTGGTTGACCAAATTTTTAATATGGACTGGTTTAAAGTCATTTAAATTACTGTGTATAGAAAATTTGCATATTGAATGTTAGAACAAGTGTTAAGACAAATAAATCACAGAAATCGCAAAATGTGTCAGTCCTGTCAGACATGACCAGTAAAATTTGGGCAGATTTTGCTAAGGACTGACACAAGATTGGTATTTTGCAATAGAAATTAATGAGGACATTTTTTTCACTTGGACCACCAAACTGATATGCAATTTCGTGAACCCTGAAATCATATATGTTTCCCGAAAAAAAATGCATAAAATTTGAGCTATTAAATTGCAGTAAAATAGGTGAATCATCGACAATTCATAGGTTATCTCATTATTATTATTATTTTTAAATACTTTCAAGGATATTGGGGAATATATGTACATACCGCAATTGCCTATGTACAGTACACACTGATTTATAATATACATCCCTTCAGGGATCATTTCAATAACAAATTATTATAACAGAATATTGAACTTTATTGATATCTTCTGCCACGATATAACTAAAATATTGTTGAAAGTGGCATTAAACACCATAACCCTAACCCTATTGATATCCTGTGTATACCCTGTAATACCTAGAATGGTCTTAGAATTTTCTTACCAAAATGATGAGTATAATACACCATTGATTATGATAATGATATCTTTTGTTTACCGGATAATACCCACCATAACAGATCTCATTTCTTACCAAAAAGGTGAGTATGATACACAACATATTATGGTACTATAATCTGAAAAGTACAAGAGAACTTTTTTTGACTGTGGTTTATATAGTCAAATTCTGACCACAAGCAAACACTGAATGTGTGTTCAAGCTTTGTTGCTCATCTCAATCGTCATGGTTTCCAGACACATACCCAAGTTCAGAGATATCACTTGTCAGTTCGTTAAGTGTGGTAGTTGCAATATATTATAAAGGAAGTTTTAAAATTGGAAATATATCCATATTAGTAATAATTATATGATAATGAAATAATTCACATGCACAAACTAATTTGTTTTTATAGGAGAACATGCAGTTGACCATACACAGTTCATATATACTGGAGAAGGGTACTATTTTCTGGTACCTGGATGAAAGATATTTCACTTCATATTTTAGGCCGACCGTTTTCACATATTTATGATATTACATGTATATATCTTGATGTCTCTCTTTCCAGGCCACAATATAGCTTGAAATACTGCTAAAGTTGGCATTAAATATCAATCAATCAAATCAATCTCTTTCCAGGCTGAAGATCTCCACAAGGAGTTAATGGGCACAAGGAAAAATCTAGAATATAGATTCAGAGCCTTTACTGGTGAAGTCTCGTCACATTCACGATTGAAGAAAACACAAGTGTAAACCAGGAGATCATCTTACAACAAATAAAGATCTTCAGTACCAGTATTAAAAACGTGGACAGTATTTTAAGTGTTATAGACTTTTGTTATTTCAACAATTCTCGTGTTTGTTTATTTGTTTATTGAGGTTAATCTAAATGTTAATGAAGGAAATTGTGATCAAATGGGGAATACAAATGGAATCATCTGCACCAAAGATCACTAGTCCTAAGCCCCAGTCTAGTAAAAATTTATTTAGGCTAGTAAAAAATTGCAAAAATTTGCTTAATCAAATAGAAAATAATTCTCTTGAAATGCCTTTCGGTTTAGTTTGTCAAAAAGATTTTGGCAGAGACTGCAAATGTATTTACGATAGAAACAGATTCCAAATGGTGCATGTCATTTTGACTCTAGTATCAAAAGTATTTTTAAATATATAAATGTTTTTTCTGCCACAATTGGAAGCCATTTTTGGTGAACGTTCATTTAAAACTCACTGATTTCACTTGTAATACAGTTTGTATGGCAGTTTTATTGTACATGTATTTTCAAATTAGCTTGACAAAAGTCTAGATTATATATGGTTCTTATCAGGGATGATTATTTTTTTGGGGGGGGGGGGGGGGGGGGGGGGAGAATTACGAAAGTTGCAGAACAAGGTCAGAACAGGTCAAAAACAGCCCCTTTCAAAGGGGGTGTAGATGGTTTTAACTAATTTTCATTGATTTCAGTTACTGCTGTTTCGTTTTCTAACTGGAATCATCCCTGCTTATTAGATATTACTATTAAAACGTCAAGCTACATGTATTTAAACAATGTAAATAATGATACGATAGAACGTGTTTAAATGTTCCATAGTATTAGTAGACACAATTTTATTTCAAATGACTTAAATTCACTTTTTTTTTAATTTTGTTCAAATTTTGTGTTCTAGGTAATTTGATGAATTTGGGGTATCAGTGCTTTAAATACACATCAGTTCTGTCAAAGTTGTTGTGTGTAATTTTCTTAATCAATCATAAAAAAAACGTTTACCAGTACATTGAACAGATGGTCGCATAACATGGAATCCATAAATATCAGTGCACTACAAAGGGAAATAAATAAAGGTCACATAAAATATAAGAGGTCATGCAAATTTAATATCTTGATAATTTCTCGGGGATGATTTTTTTAGTTATTTAAGTCATTTCAGCTATTTTCCTCTGAAAATTGTTTTCTGGAAGATGCTGGACATGGTCAGAACAGGTCAAAAATGACCATTTTGAAAGAGGGTGTAGATGGTTTCAGCTATTTTTCATTGATTTCTGCTATTTTAATTTCTAACCAGGATAATCCCTGATTTCTTGAGAGGTGTTACTAAAAGGGTTTGTTATTAAAATAAGTTAACTTGTCCATTGTGATATAAATCTATTTAAAACATCTGATATAAACCTGTTTAAAGCCTCTATAGATTTGACCTGTCTAATGTTACCAATATTGATATTTTGAATGTAACCACGATTAAACCCATGATAAAAAAAATTATGGAGTAACCCATCGGTAAACTTTTTTTATGGATGAATTAATCGGTAAACTATTTTATTGATGAGACCATTGGTAAACTTTTTTATGGAAGAAACCATTGGTAAACTATTTTATGGATGAAACCATCAGTAAACTATTTTATGGATGAGACCATCAGTAAACTATTTTAGGATGAAACCATCAGTAAACTTTTTTATGGAAGAAATCATCGGTAAACTATTTTATGGATGAAACCATCAGTAAACTATTTTATGGATGAGACCATCAGTAAACTATTTTAGGATGAAACCATCAGTAAACTTTTTTATGGAAGAAACCATTGGTAAACTATTTTATGGATGAAACCATCAGTAAACTATTTTATGGATGAAACCATCAGTAAACTATTTTATGGATGAAACCATCAGTAAACTATTTTAGGATGAAACCATCAGTAAACTATTTTATGGATGAAACCATCGGTAAACTTTTTTTATGATATTGATTAAGATTATGATTAGTGTTCAGATTTTGTTCGTTATTTACATCTATCCAACTTTAGAAGTTGGTTTGTTATATTCATCTAATACAATCTCTTAAAGAGATTTAGCTGGACGTGAATTGTTATGATTGTGAATGAGTAATGAGTGTTTTTGTGTGATTGCCTAATCATTCTTTGTAATGTTTTTAAATATTAAATATTTATTGTTTATGCTTATATTAAATTAAAGAATTTTCAATTTTTAGTAATGTTGGAGATCTTGGATAGAGTTTGGACATATCAGAATGGTCCGAACTCCATCCAAGATGACCACCTTTACTGAAAATAGAAAATTATCAAATGGGCCAGAGCAGTTTTATTTTAATCAAGAACCGGCTCAAATTTTAAATGTCGGGGCACAAATTTCCTGAACTAAAGCATGATAATTCTGCATATGACGGGACATTAAGTTTACAAGGTTCTATTGCCTTAAATTCACAATTAAACCCACCAAAAAAACAGTTATTTCCTCTAACGTGTGCCATGAAAACCTCAAAATATTTATATGAAAATGAAATTGCCTATTTTGTCTGAAATATTTCTCCAAATATCTTTGTGATTTTTTTTAAAATTGGATGTTTCCTTTGAAACTTTGTTAGGAATGTTAATAAAAGTATGTTATATCATAGTGTATGTACATTTTTAGTGGTAAAAATTAAAATACATAATTTGTTATGGGAACATTAAAGAGTACATTTTGTGTATATTGAAACAAGTTATCTTTCTCTTGCTGCTCTGGGTCATTTTAAAGGTTTTAAAGTGTTCCGCGAATGTCAACTTTCTTAAAATCACATATGGTACATATTGTTGTTTTAGCAATTATAATCTATTAAATTGAGGTTCAGTAAGGGAGCACCATTAAGGGTATGTTACCTGAACATCAACTTTATATAAAATTAATTTCAATAATACATAAAATCATTACAAAAATAAGGTTTTATTTTAGAATATCAAAATTTAAATAAATATTTAAGTTATTAGATTATTATATTTATTCAATTTTAAATATATACAATGTATATAAAATCATTAAAAAATAGGGGTTTATTTTAGAATATTAAAATTTAAATAAAAAAATCATTTAAATAAATATTGAAATAAATTAGACTATTATATTTATTTAATTTTAATATAAATTTAGCATATTTATTTAATTTTAAATGTGTCAGAACATTTTTGGTTGAAAAAAGTTTTAAAATGGAAACAAAAAAGTATAATATTAAATGTTTTTTTTTCAATTAACTAGAATTTTTTGCATTGTATGTAAATTAATTGATAGTGAATACAAGTACATGTATATTTAATAAATGTAGTTTTGCTGTCAGAGTAGTATCCTTGTCCAGTGGACAAAAAAAACCAGTCCAGTTGTAATTTTGTTATTTCACAACACATAATAATTTATTAAATTATATTTTAACATAATGCATTAGTCCTATTGTATTTGAGGGTGTTGTGGTGTTTAACGCCACTTTCAACAATATTTCAGTTATATCGTTGCAGTCGGTTTTATTAGCTCACCTTGCCAAAGACAATGTGAGCTTTTGCGTCCGTTGTCCGTTAACGTTTCACATTTTAATCTTCTCCTCTGAAACCCCCACAGCCAAATGAAGTGAAACTTGGTAGGAAGCATCTATGGAAGGTCCTCTCTAAAGATTGCTCATTTTGTCCCAATCCATTAACAAACATGGCCACCACAGGCAATTCTTGTTTCTGATGGGCCGATTTTTAAAAATCTTCTCCTCTGAAATCGCTTGGCCAAATGAACCGAAATTTGGTAGGAAGCATCTATGGCAGGTCCTCTATAAAAAATGCTCATTTCGTCCCGATCCGTTAACAAACATGGCCACCACAGGCCATTCTTGTTTCTGATTGGTTGATTTCTAAAAAAATCTTCTCTTCTGAAACCGCCTGGCCAAATGAATCGAAACTTGGTAGGGAGCATCCTTGGAAGGTTCTCTATAAAGATTACTAATTTCGTCCCGAGTCATTAACAAACATGGCCACCACAAGCAATTCTTATTTCTGATTGGTCTATTTCTAAAATTCTTCTCCTGTTAAAAGAAAGATAACTCTTGCCATTATCTCCCTTAGAAATTAACTAATGCTGATATAGTGTAACATGGTTATTCTATACATTACAAGTAGGTATTCACATTTTAATATTCTTTATAGCAAACCTTGTCAAAGGCAATATGAGCTTTTGCCATCACTTGGTGTCTGTCGTCTGTCATCCGTTTACTTTTCACATTTTAATCTTCTCTGAAAACCAACAGCCAAATGAACTGAAACTTGGAAGGAAGCATCTATGGAAGGTCCTCTCTAAAGAGTGCACATTTTGTTATGATCCATTACCAAACATAACCGCCACAGGCAATTCTTGTTTCTGATTGGCCGATGTAAAAAAAATTTCCTCTGAAACTGCTTGGCCAAATGAACCGAAACTTGGTAGGAATCATCTATGGAATGTCCTCTATGAAGATTTCTCATATCGTCCCGATCGGTTAACAAACATGGCTACCACCAAAACTTGGTAGGAAGCATCTATGGAATGTCCTCTATGAAGATTTCCCAATTTGTCCCGATCGGTTAGCAAACATGGCCACCACATGCAATTCTTGTTTCTGATTGGTCGATTTCTAAAAAATCTTCTCTTCTCCTTTGAAACTCCTTAGCCATATGAACCGAAACTTGGTAGGAAGCATCTACATGTATGGAAGGTTCTGTATTAAGTTTCCTCAAAGCAGAAGGAAAGGTGAGCGACAGACTCAGTCCTACTGAGCCTCTAGTTGGTGAAGAAAACCACCGGCCTGTCGCAGGTCACTGACTAACTAATCCTATTGCATCTGAACATTTAATACAGATCTGTTGTCTAACTAGGAGGTAGCTGATTTGTTCACTATTTGTGAATTACATGTACTAGTACATGTATTGGATTCTTTTGTTAAACATCATTTGTATTTGTGGTTTCAGAGTAGAAAAATATACATTTTTTGTACATTGCAAAACAAGAATTGCCCATGACAGTCATGTGTTTTGCACAATTAAAAGAAAATGAGGAATAATTGTAGAGGAGCTTGTGTATATCGTTGAATTGTTGGCCATGGTGCCCATATTGGATGTTCGATCCACATGGAAAACATTAGATATGCTTAGGACCGTCAAATCTTTTAAAATTTTATCAGCTGTTTACTGGTGAAGAGAGGAGGATCCCTTTCATTTTTGACGAATTTCACTTTTGCCGTTCCCGAGTTATTGGACTTGATATGACGGAAAATAGAATTTTTACCCTATGTCGTATGATAACTTGAGTAGTGTTTCTCAGAATGTTTTGAATTTTTATCAGCAGCTTACCGGTGAAGAGAGGAGGATCCCTTTCATTTTTGATGATTTTCACTTTTGCCGTTCCAGAGTTATTGGACTTGATATGACGGAAAATAGGATTTTTATGCTATGTCGTATGATAACTTGAGTAGTGTTTCTCAGAATGTTTTGAAATTTTATCAGCAGCTTACCGGTGAAGAGAGGAGGGTCCCTTTCATTTTTGGTCAGAACAATCAGTAATGTTTTGGTTATGGAAATAGGTTGGACAGATGTGGGGAGTGGGAGGGGGGGGGGGGTATATCTTAGTGAGCTGTGCTCACAGTAATACTAGTTGGCCCAGTAATTTCAGAAGAGATTGAAATGTGAAATAAATTGACCAAGTAGCAGCACTATCCTATGATGACAAGTAATGGCATTAACTCACATGGCTTAAAGTTAAATGAGCTAAAGACAATTATATTTGATCTTGCTGTCAAGGTAACATGTACAATATTTTGGTACAAAACACTAACAACATTGTCCTAATGCATATCTTTACTAACCACAAGGGTGCTATGTTGTAAGCCGAAGGAAAATTTCTTCTACAGCAAGGTTGTATTAGAGGCAGAAAAATGAGAGAAATAATAAACATGTCACAAATTGATATGGAAAGAGAAGAAGTTATATTATTATCATGCTCTCCTCGAGTGCAGTATATCGTTGGTTTGAGCTCTGTTGGTGTCAAATTAAAGACTATAGAATTGGTATTTGTTGCTTCTCTACTAAGCACAGCAGGTGAAGTGTAAAGACTGTTTGGCTCAGAATCAGGATAATGTGACATGTCTACCCACAGGCTGTTATTTCAGTGAATTAGAGTTATAAGAATCCAAATAAGCGTGTAGCTCTAGTTCAAAGCAGACAACATATTCATCTTATCGAAACGTAACTTGCTTGTCATGATATAACTGAAAAATGAAACAACACTCGCTCATTCAAATGGGAAGATAATGAAAATTGTCATCAATCATAACATTAAAATCGATAAAATTCTGAAATATATTTATTTATGCATAAATAAAATAATATACAGTTAAGAAATTGAGATCATATTTTCATACAAGACACACTTATAAAGGGCTAAGTCAGGCATTAGCATGATATGACAGCAACAAATCAAAAAGGGCTATCTCCTTTACCAGCTTTACTGTATTTAAAAAATATATATTTTGGGGATTGGTCCCTTTTAGCTCCCCATGAACTTTTTTCTTTATCTCAGAAACCACAAGAACTAGGTGAAATCTGTCTGACAAAAGCATGCAAGAAATTATATGAGACATCTAATAAAAATAACCCTTATAATTGGACTTGAGAATTCAAATTTTAGGTGTTGGCCCCATTTTGACCCCCTTATATCTTGTATGATAACACAGTATGAGCTATTCATACTACATAAAGAAAAAATTGCTTAAGCAACTCAAAAGATCACCAAAATGAACATATATCAATCCCAAGGATCATTGTGTTGAAATTTCACAACTTTTTTTATCATTAAAAAAATGCCCTCCTATTTGCTGACATGCTGCACCTTTCAAATTCTAGCTGGAGCACTGACAAGGATCAGTCAACTAAAACAAAAGTTGCTTTATGGAAACCATTGTGTCTTCAGATGGGCGATGAAGACAACGACGACGACAGACCCATACCATAATATGACCCACAAAATTTTGGCAGAAGTACAAAAAAGGTTAAAACTATTTGCCAATAGCAGTATTCAATATTGATTGTTTTTGTTCAACAAATAATAGGTAAAAAAAAACATCAAAAAATTTTGTCATTTGAAAAACATTCTATCAGTAAATTTAAAAATTTGATAGAACAATATACTGAATTAAACAAAATCACACAAATGCTATTTAAGTATATAAATTTATTATTACACAAATGTTAAAAAAAAATTGTTAAAACCGTTTGTACAAGACATGATGAACCAGCATCACATAAAATTAACATACAATTTATATCTATAACAATCTTATTTGTTTTTTTGTTTTTTTTTACAAATTGTTCGATTCATAAATGCTTGAAATAACAAACTACAGTAAAGCCTCCCTAATAATGTTGCCACCATTATGTGTATCAGATTGTTCGTGTTACCTGAAGGATGGAGGATAAAGAAATGAGGGTGTAATATAATTTTTACAGAAAACTTAAAATTAAAACAATTAAAATAGTTAAATTTAATTATGACAAACCAATCTAATAAAAATTATATCAGTGACTACAAAACAACCGATACAAAATAGGGAGCAAATGCAGAGATATAATTTTTATTAGATTGAATGACAAACATGTTATGTATAAGTAATAATACATTACAAACGAAAGAAGAAATAGACACAAACATCTGTATGATTATCTACCCTGAATATACAATCTGGTTCCATATAATACAGTTCTAATCTAGTGTCATGCTATAGTGACCATACGTTTGTTTTCAGTATACAAAATAAGCAACTAAAATTGCCTCTTTAAGTAGAAAAAGTTCCAACATCAAACTAAAACAAATAGCTAACTCCACCAAATGAGTCAAGACAATATATTGTATTTATAACAATGTATAGAAAACCACCAATCTGTCGCAAGTCACTGACAAACTTGTAAATCCAACTACCATATGATCATGACCACGACGGCCTCCAAAATACAAGTTAATGTTGTAATAAATGTGACTTAAACAAATAATTTTCCTATTTATTTTTGCAGAAAGTAATTAATACAAGTTCGATATTTTTAAGTACCCGTAATCAAATACAAATAGAGGTCATATTTCAAAACATCAATATTTAGAATAACCAAAGGCTAACATGAGTCTATATCACTTTTTGTATATCCATTCTGAATAAACTAATGCTTTTAATTTCAATAAAATACAAATTTTGTAATACATGTGAAATAATAAAAAAAAAATCCCATTTATTACTGCTGACAGTAATGATGCAAGTTCAATTTCTCAGTAATAAAATATAGGTATTGAGGCCATATTTCAAAACACTAAGAAATCAATGTTTAGAGGGGACTAGGGTTGATTGATATAGGCTGTCACAGGTTTGTGTTAGGGTTATGGTGTTTAATGCCACTTTCAACAATATTTCAGTTATATCGTAGCAGTCAGTTTTATTGATGGAGGAAACCAGAGCACACGAAGAAAAACTACTGACCTGCAGCAAGTCACTAACAAACTTTATCACATAATGTTGTATCAAACTCACAATTTTAATAGTGATTAGCACTGATTGCATAGGTAGTTGTAAATCCAACTACCATATGATCATGATCACGATTCCCAAATAGAATAACCAGAGTTGTATGAATCTACATTAATTACTTATAGCTATAAAGTGGCTGAATAGGATTTAATAAGGCTAAAAAAAGTACACACAAGAAAAACATGGTGATAAAATACTATCAACAAAGAAAAATGGAATGGCTGATGTAATGGAAACGAAAAAAACAAAGGGAATATGATATGTTACATATGTTATTGTTTGTACTCTTTTTGTTGTTATTTAAATGCTATGACAAAATAAAAAGAAAACAAAACAAAAAGTATAATTGTTGTGATTACCGTTACTGGTCAACCAAGATGGCTATATATAGCTACTACATATATGGTGATTAAGAATATAGATGTAATCCGATTACTTAAAAGAAGTGTGTATTTGACATGTCAAGTTGTCATACTGAACCATTTATGAGCTGACAGAATTTCTACCATGGAAATCCTAATTGACACGTATTCTATAATTACTGGATATATGACACCTCTGTGGTTTAATGGTTAAGTTTGCTCGCCATGAGTGTGAAAGATCATAGGATTGATCCCCCGTCTGGTCAAATCTAACATTATAATTGTATTTACTTCTTCTCTACAAAGAAGGCAGCATTAATGAGTACGATTAACAACAGTTTGGCTCCGAGGCTGGATAATGTGTGGGACTATTGGACTATGGACTGTTGATTCAGTGAGCTAGAAAAGAGGCATCATCTTCAACTCATCAAATAGTAATCTGTTCTCATGATATCGATGAATAATAACTAACAACTTAAACTACACTACATCTGAAGTCTAGGCTATACTGATTATATTATTTTCTTTTGAGCAATTTACCATATATATGTTAAAAAAAACCTCTTAAAATAAAAAAAATATTCAAAATAATCAAACTGAAAAAAGAAAATACACAATGTCATTAATCAAAATTTGTTCCAATAAAAGTATAAATCAGTACCTTCCCTGAGCCTGTAAACACTCAATGTAGTTCACAATTAAACCAGTAGCTTCAAAGTGTCTGTAATTGTTCACTTGGTCACACTGACTGACTGGTTTCAGAAATTTGGCAATGATAATTTTCCTTGGAACTATACAATTATAGTTCATTTTTAACCATTATTGGTCTGATGAGTCAATGATGAAAATTTCACAACTGATTTCTTATATCGTGTTGAGCAAGTATAAAATTAAAATGAAAAATGCTTTGATGACACACAGCAAACTTTTAATAAATGTATGTGTAACAGAAAATAAACACATACCATTGTGATTATGTGACTGACATCAAAGTCCAAAAATAGATTCAGCAGACTTCAAAAAAGAAAGTGTTATTTTGATTGTGTCAACTATATATAACATAATTAATTATATACAATATTACCTGTTATCACCTAAGAGATATTAACCTTAAATAAATATTGCTAGTTTGCCATGAGTGTATAAGTAGATACCATTTTTTCCTGTCCCAAAATACAATGAAAATTTGCATGTCAAGACAAAATTAAATTATGTGTAATAACTTGAACATTTGTATAAAAAAAGCACTTTAAATGCATATTAATTATTAGTATTTTTTTTCACAAGACAAGGATTATCAGGTCCATATCAGATGAGCTCGAAGAGCGAATCTGATATGGACCTGATAATCCTTGTCGAGCGAAAAAAAATACTAATAATTTTTTTATTGGTAATTTCACAATTTTAACAGCTTTGTGATTTTTTTGTTGTGTTTTGACCTTTTTTTTAATGAAAGGTTTAGTGACGTCACATTAGACCGTGCATGACAAATGACCAACAGCTGATAATTTCTAGTATCACGAGTCGGTGGTCTACTGAACGTTACTAAATTTATCGGGTAGTAAAGATCAAAGGAAACTAACAAAGTACCGATAAATAACAATATCAACACTATAATATCAGAACACACATCATTAGGTAGTTAATAAAATAAAAACAAATAAATGGGCCTAATAATTCATAAGGTCCCCCCACCCCCAATCACACAGACTTCATGGTGCTATCATATATATAAACTTGAACCTCCATATCACAATGATTTTTTGTTGTGTTTTGACCTTTTTTTTAATGAAAGGTTTAGTGACGTCACATTAGACCGTGCATGACAAATGACCAACAGCTGATAATTTCTAGTATCACGAGTCGGTGGTCTACTGAACGTTACTAAATTTATCGGGTAGTAAAGATCAAAGGAAACTAACAATATCAACACTATAATATCAGAACACACATCATTAGGTAGTTAATAAAATAAAAACAAATAAATGGGCCTAATAATTCATAAGGTCCCCCCACCCCCAATCACAGACTTCATGGTGCTATCATATATATAAACTTGAACCTCCATATCACAATGATGCTTTATGCAAAATGTATTCTTGCATTTCTATTGTTGGTTCTTCAGACTATTTGTAAAAATATAACTCCCCCTGTTTTAGTAACTTTGTAATTCACATGAATTATTTCATTATCTAATACATGTATAAAACACATGTGCATGCCACACACAAGACATGTTTATGTCATACAAAACACATGTGTATGTCACACACAAGAGATGTGTATGTCATACAGAACACATGTGTATGTCATACAAAACATGTGTATGTCATACAAAACATGTGTATGTCACACAAAAACACATGTGTATGTCACATACAAGACATGTGTATGTCACACAAAACACTGGTGTATATAATACAAAACACATGTGTATGTCACACACAAGAGATGTGTATGTCATACAAAACATGTGTATGTCACACACAAGAGATGTGTATGTCATATAGAACACAGGTGTATGTCACACACAGGACAAGTGTATGTCATACAACACACATGTGTATGTCACACAAATACACATGTGTATGTCACATGCAAGACATGTATATGTCACACAAAACACATGTGTATGTCACATTAACAACACATTTGTATGTCACACACAGGAGATGTGTATATCATACAAAACACATGTGTATGTCATACAGAACACAGGTGTATGTCACACACAGGACAATTGTATGTCATACAAAACACATGTGTGTGTCACATAAAACACATGTATATGTCACATACAAGACATTTGTATGTCAAACACAAGACATGTGTATATCATACAAAGCACATGTGTATGTCACACACAAGACAGGTCATTAATTTCTTACAATTTATCATGTGATATTCCTGTTATCTAAAACATGTACATAAAAAATACACAAAAATATCATATGTGAGTGGTGCTTTTGCCTCTGTATAATATGTAAAGTGGTTTAACTTTGTATAAATAATTTTTTCACAGTACACTATTTTTCATTATTACTCTTCATGTAAGAAACTTTCATTATAATTGACATGATATTATCGAAACATAATTTTACAAATTAATAAATTAGATAAACAAAAGGGGGAAATAATCTTGTGGGTATTAACAGGTTTATCATAAAACAACATTAATTATATAGAATGTTAATCTACTGTACAGCAGGTTATTTGGTTCTGTGTAAAATATAATTCTTTGGACATGAAAAAAATATATAGGGAAATATATTGTGTTTTTTATTTTCACGATCATGATAAAAAGTACATTACAATATCATTTAACTTTTTATTTTGACAAATTGCCAAAATATGCCCCACATGAAGAAAAAAAACTTTCAAACAGTACAGTATATTATTTTGAAGATATGTTTTCGATGTTATATATAATTTTTCAATTAAGTTTTGTTGATAATAAAGTGTGAATATAGATTTAAAAAAAAACGTTAAAAATAATATAGAAAAATATGCAATAAATTTATATAAAAACAAAAACATTAAAATAAATATATGTAATACATGATCAATCTGTTCAATTCTAAATACTTTCTATACAAAAACAACAAATTATATTATTAAGTATTTTTTGCATGGTTAATAATAACAAATATTAACAATATAGCTACCATTATCTTAAATTTGACCAAAAAAAAGCTGTTTGTCATTCCATAACGGAAGTTTCTTCTGTTTTGTCATCAACTGGTTCCCTCTGTGTAAATTGTACCAGTACTTGATTTTTTGGTCTTGACACTGGTAACCACTTGTGAGTGAGATCTTGTCCTTCTAATAATGATACTTTGTATTTCATTAAGAGTTCATCAATTATAGTCTGAAATAAAAAGATTCAAGAATGTGTGCTACATCTGTGTTATTACAAAAAGAATTGTAAAATAAAGGTAATCTTACAAATATTGTCATCATTATGTCTGACATTATTGGGTTATTGAGGTTAATTAGCACATTCAACAATTTAACAGCTATATCAGGACTTATTTGATGAGAAAACCCATAAATATCACAAATTGATGAAAGCCTTACCTTGGATATGCTTCTGGAAATCTTTACACTTGTGGTGGGTATTGGGGAGGGAAACTATCAGAGGTGTTAGGCTTGTGGTCAGCAGTTGGGTATTGGGGAGGGAAACTATCAGAAGTGTTAGGCTTGTGGTCAGCAGTTAACAACCATAACCACTTGGCCATCCTGTCCCTTTTCCAACATCATGACAACAAAACTAATACAAATAATGCAACAACCACAGTGTTCTTACACCAAATATATATGCAACACTCATTGAGTACTGTGAATTCATTTTTATTCATGGTATACCAATTTTCGTGGTTTTTGTGGGTGCCAGCAAATCATGAATTTAAATGTTCGACGAAAAATTACCATTTGATTTCCGTTTGGCGGTAAGCAAGGTTTTGACTAGCTGCGGAACTGTAGCCCTTTATGGTCCTTTTCTTTTTTCTTTTTTTTTTGGCGGACCATAGGGCTACGAATTTCACTCTAGATCAAAAATTTGCGGAACTGCGATCAAGAATTTGTCGCACCTTTCAACAGTAATTTTCACAACAAAACGCTTTGTGAGAGCAGAGTCATGTGGATAACTCATTTCGTTACATATTTATCTATCGCTTTTCATATTTACTTACTTATTATTATTCATTTCTAGCTCATAATAAAAAATGTTTCGATATTAACTGATTTCACCTACTTAGTCCTGCCATCTGGTCTTTGTGGTATTTTCACTTTGAGGTCACATGACTTTTGTATGGAAATACCCTTTTTGAACCTTTGGGCTTCTTGCTACTTTTGTGTACTTCTGATCAACAAAAAAACCCCATAAACTTGGTAGGGGACCATCCAATGGACATTCCTACCAGGTTTGGTTACAATTAGCCAGGTTGTTTAAGAGATAAAGATTAAAATGTATAAATTTACGGATGACAACGACAACAACTGACGCCAAGTGATGGCAATATCTCACATGACCTTTTGTGTCAAGTGAGCTAAAAAGGGGTGAATGAAGGAGCACAAATACTAAATAGACCATCACACACAAAAAATTGGAAAAAAAAAAATATATATATGGGCAATGTGCTGCAAAGTGCAGGGGGTGGTTCCTGGCTTTCCAAAATGTGAGGGTCTGATTTATTTTATTTGCTCTAAAAGGGGGAAAGAGGCCTTAAACAAAACTGCCCTTTATTTAAAAAAATATCCACACGTGGGAATGCCAGACTCCTCTCCTTGATCATCTTACAATGTCACTTTTAAGTGTAGCTAATTTGGATGTAAATGATCTGAATTAATTTCAAAATCAGGTTAATATCAAAAGTAAAGAACAGTGATGCTTACATTCAAGATGTATTAAAATTTTAATCAAAATATGATAATTTTTATAAGATCTACAAGCAATATTCACTTGAGTTATTTGTTTCTATAAATAGTTATACCATGTGACTTACATTTATTATACACCAAACTAGCTTCTGTCCTATACAACATCTAGGCCCAGCTCCAAAACAGAATAATCTGTTTTTATCATTTGCATTTCTGCAAAAAACAAAAAAATTGGAACTAAATTTATGTAGCAATGTAGGTAATCACAACCTACCCTTCTGCATATAACCCAACCTCATTATCTAAAACTCAGATAACTCATATTCTTGGATAACTCCATGTAAAAAAATAGACATGTGTAACCTTGAACTGTTACAAAAGTCTCCAAAAAAAGGATAGGATTCTACAATTGACTCTGCCCGTGTTTGGACCCTTAAAAATATATCTTTAGGTGCCCCAACACAACAACAAAATATTTTTGAACCCACTAGACATTCAGGCTTAACATACTTTAAAACCTTAAGTATATCTGACTTACAATTTTTGCGAAAGGCTGCTGACAATTTTATGAAGAAAGAAAGAATAATAATAAGAAGAAATGGACCTAACACACTAAGACTCCAAACATGATTTGGGTGATATAAATATAGTTCATCCATGTCAACTTCGAGAAAACAAGGTTTGATTGTAAAAGTGTTATTGTGACCTCCATCAATGAAATCCTATAGTAGTTGGACCTACAATCAGCCTAATATTGCTATGGTTAGTCAGTTTGAGTCCAACATGTAGCAAGGTGTACTTGATACAACATGATGTGATAATGCTAATCAAGGACTAATTGAAGGAAGGTGGCTTTCTCTAGGTACAATGGATTCGATTCAATCAATTTCAATTTCATCAATAAAACTGAAAGTTCTGATAAAACTGGATATTTTGTTTGGTTGAACACCTATAATCCTTATTGTTCATATTATCAAATAACTGCAGCAAGTCATAATACAAAGCATTAGCAAATTAATTTAGAAAACGACCCAGTATGCTACATATTGTGTTGAGTGTCCAAATGAGTTTTGACAATATTTATACCATAAAGGCCACATAATATTTTAACAATTTTCTTTCAATTTACAGCTTTAACAGCATACAGTACAGTCAGAGACACAGCGTGATAAATTACTGTGATAGACGTATCACTCTTCTTAGTGATACTGATATATCTTTTGGTCTGTTTAGTCTATTTACTTATTTTGATATGCCTTTTGGGTGATAGAAAGCAACACTCTAAAGGTAAAAGAAATTTTGAAGAAATATCTAATAGAACAAAAGATATATCCAAATCACCAAGATAAGTGATATGTCTATCACAGTGATTTTTCCTTGCCCTATGTGCCATGAGGCAAAGCAAGGACTAAGTAAGTAAGTATCACAGTGATTTATCACGCTATGTCTCTGACCGTACTGTAATTTGCACGAGTTGACAAACCAAGTTTTGTAAGAATATTGGAAAAGATGTCAAAGAAAAAAATTATCAGTTTAGGGTCATCTAACCATTATGCATTTTTATCACATTTTGATTTCTCGTTTAGAAACGGGCAGGGCTAGAATCTCCAAAATCATTCCAAACCTTTATTCTGTGCCAAGAATCATTGAATTAAAATTTCAGAAGAGTTATTTTGAAGAAAAATATTCTCTAGAGAAAGAAAAATCAATGACCCACACACATCATATAACGACCACAAAAAATAAAAGAGCTAAATATGTCTGCAGTCAAACTTGCTTTAGTGACCACCTCTATTGAGCAATAACTTGTATTACGTGAACTTAATTTCAATTTCCCTTCACAGTGCATTTCATATTAATTAAACCTGTATTTAGCAGCCACCTGTCTTATGTAACCTTATTTCAAAGTTGCCAAGGAAGGTCACATAAAACAGGTTCTACTGTAGTTACTTTTCTATCCATCGTTGTGGATGAAACTCATGAGGATCATCAAATATCTCTGGATCCCTGTGTGTTGCATACGTAGAGAAAACTATGGCATGACCTTTAGGAAACTTCTCTCCATTTATTACCAGCTCCTGTAAGATAAAAACAAATTACTCTGCATATTGTGTTACATGCATTTTGATATTAAGCTCATCATAAATTAAATTAATTTTTTTCAAGATCTACTATATTAATTTTCTTATTAGGAAAAAGAGTCTTTCTGTTATATTTTTATTTTGGAGAGAAAAAATTTAGTCAAAAATATTTTGATCTGATATGATATTTCTTTCATTCTAATGATTTCTTTCTGTTGCATCAAATCCTGTTGATGTATTTGCAACAATTGAACAATCTGGTATTATACTGAAAATTCATAAAAATCCTGCCTATAACAACATACAGCGGCCATCGTGGTCATGATTGTATGATAGTTGGGTTTACAACTACCTGTGTAATCGGTGCTTATCACCACTAAAGTTGTGAATTTGAACCCTGTTCATAGCAAGGTGTACTCAATACAACATTATGTGATAAAGTTTGTAAGTGACTTGCCACAGGGTGGTGGTTTTCTTCGGGTACTCCGGTTTCCTCCACCAATAAAACTTACTGCCATGATATAACTGTAATATTGTTGAAAGTGGCATTAAACACCATAAACCAACCTATAACAACATACATTATGTGTATAACAATTCCATAGCGTTTATAGAATCTAGGATGGAAAATGTAGAAGTTGGCTGTATAAAGGCATACACCCTTAGGCCTATATACAAAATTATTAGACAGTTCAACAATTCGAAATAATGTGAAAAATTTGTAAAATTCTGCATCATTTGTATCAATCAAACCTCTTTTGAAGGACCACATTTCATTTCACTGTTTATAACATATATTATCATGTTGACCAAACGTCTCTACATTGTACGCCACAATATAGCTGAAATACTGCTAAAGTTGGTGTTAAACACCAATCAATCATTATATTGTTATAATTATTACTTATGTGCTATACCCTACCTTGTTGACCATTCTTCTTCCACCAAAGAATGGAGGATACATTCTTTGAACTTCTAACATAAACATATCCCTCAAATCTCCATCAGATAAAACCTTCTCCTGCAGATCCTGTACAAAAATACATTATTTCATAAACTAATGGATTAATTTTTTCAAAAAAATTGTAAATGTTGATTTATCAATAGACTTTTTGCACATTCCCGATTTAATTAAAAAAATTATACATTTTAATTTTTTTTATATGATTTATTTCCCTTACAATGGGCAAAATGATAACATTCTAGCAAGAGCAATGGAAAGAACAACTAATTTCAGTATCATTTTCTCATAATTTGCAGATATTTGAACCTTATTAAAAATCAAAGGATATTTTTATAGCAAAGAGAAAATTCACAAGTTGTTACAACATAATTTTTTTTTTAAAGATTCAGAGAAAAAATATATGTTATTTTCATTGAGTCAATGTTTTGATTATCTACAGTGTCTTCAACCAGTGACATTATTTTAGTATTCCGAGAATGACATGTTATTTCTCTCTGACACATTATCCTGATTCCCAACCAGTGACATTATTTTAGTATTCCGAGAATGACATGTTATTTCTCTCTGACACATTATCCTGATTCCCAACCAGTGACATTATTTTAGTATTCCGAGAATGACATGTTATTTCTCTCTGACACATTATCCTGATTCCCAACCAGTGACATTATTTTAGTATTCCGAGAATGACATGTTATTCCTCTCTGACACATTATCCTGATTCCCAACCAGTGACATTATTTTAGTATTCCGAGAATGACATGTTATTTCTCTCTGACACATTATCCTGATTCCCAACCAGTGACATTATTTTAGTATTCCGAGAATGACATGTTATTTCTCTCTGACACATTATCCTGATTCCCAACCAGTGACATTATTTTAGTATTCCGAGAATGACATGTTATTTCTCTCTGACACATTATCCTGATTCCCAACCAGTGACATTATTTTAGTATTCCGAGAATGACATGTTATTTCTCTCTGACACATTATCCTGATTCCCAACCAGTGACATTATTTTAGTATTCCGAGAATGACATGTTATTTCTCTCTGACACATTATCCTGATTCCCAACCAGTGACATTATTTTAGTATTCCGAGAATGACATGTTATTTCTCTCTGACACATTATCCTGATTCCCAACCAGTGACATTATTTTAGTATTCCGAGAATGACATGTTATTTCTCTCTGACACATTATCCTGATTCCCAACCAGTGACATTATTTTAGTATTCCGAGAATGACATGTTATTTCTCTCTGACACATTATCCTGATTCCCAACCAGTGACATTATTTTAGTATTTCGAGAATGACATGTTATTTCTCTCCGACACATTATCCTGATTCCCAACCAGTGACATTATTTTAGTATTCCGAGAATGACATGTTATTTCTCTCTGACACATTATCCTGATTCCCAACTAGTGACATTATTTTAGTATTCCGAGAATGACATGTTATTTCTCTCTGACACATTATCCTGATTCCCACAACCAACCAGTCTTTGTTATTACTCCTTAATGCTCCCTGCTTAGTGGAGAAGCAGCAAATACCAATTTCATAGTCTTTAATTTGACCCCCACAGGGATCAAACCTACAAACTACTGCACTCGAATCAAGCATGCTAACCATTAAACCACTGAAGTGGTTAATTTGGAAAGAAATAGATTTACAATTTTTTTTTTATTTAGCATAAAAAATAATTTGGGCCTTTAAATACAAGAAATTAATTCAGTAAAATAGAGGCTCAGTAACTCACCTTTCATTCTGCTTTGAGGAAACTTAATACAGAACCTCCCATAGGGGCTTCCCACCAAGTTTTGGTCATTTGGCTAAACAGTTACAAAGAAGAAGATATTTAGAAATCAGAAACAAGAATGGCCTGTGGCGGTCATGTTTATTGACGGATTGGAACTAAATGAGCATTCTTTATAGATGACCTTCCAAGGATGCTTCCTACCAAGTTTCAATTCATTTGGCAAAACGGTTTCAGTGAAGGAAGAATTTTTAGAAATCAATCAATCAGAAACAAGAATTGCCTTTGGCAGCCATGTTTGTCAACGGATCGGAACTAAATTAGCATTCTTTATAAAGGACTTTCCAAGGATGCTTCCTACCAAGTTTCGATTCATTTGGCCAAGTGGTTTCAGAGGAGACGATTTTTTAGAAATCAACCAATCAGAAACAAGAATTGCCTGTGGTGGCCATGTTTGTTAACGGATTGGAACTAAATGAGCAATCTTTATAGAGGAGCTTTCACGGATGCTTCCTACCAAATTTTGATTCATTTGGCCAAGAGGTTACTGAGGAGAAGATTTTAGATTTTTTAGAAATCAACCAATCAGAAATAAGAATTGTCTGTGGTGGCCATGTTTGATAACGGAACAGGACGAAATGAGCTATCTTTATAGAGGACTTGCCATAGATGCTTCCTAATAAGTTTCAGTTCATTTGGCCTAGTGGTTTCAGAAAAGAAGATTTTTTTAAATCGGCCAATCAGAAACAAGAATTGCCTATGGCAGCCATGTTTGTTAACGAATCGGAACTAAATGAGCAATCTTTATAGAGAACCTTCCAAGGATGCTTCCTACCAAGTTTCGGTTCATTTGGCAAAGCGGCTTCAGAGGAGAAGTTTTTTTAGAAATCAACCAATCAGAAACAAGAATTGTCTGTGGCGGCCATGTTTATAAATGGATCAGAACTAAATGAGCAATCTTTATAGAGGACCTTTCAAGGATGCTTCCTACCAAGTTTCGATTCATTTGGCCAAATGGTTTCAGAGGAGAAGATTTTTTAGAAATCAACCAATCAGAAACAAGAATTGACTGTGGCGGCCATGTTTGTTAACGGATCGGGACGAAATGAGCATCTTTATAGAGGACATGCCATAGATGCTCCCTACCAAGTTTCAGTTCATTTGGCCAAGCGGTTTCAGATGAGAAGATTTAAAAAAATCGGCCAATCAGAAACAAGAATTGCCTATGGCAGCCATGTTTGTTAATGGATCGAGACAAAATGAGCAATCTTTAGAGGACCTTCCATGGATACTTCCTACCAAGTTTCACTTCATTTGGCTGAGGGGTTTCAGAGGAGAAGATTAAAATGTGAAAAGTTAAAGGATGACGGACACCAAGTGATGGCAAAAGCTCACATTGCCTTTGGCAAGATGAACTAAAAAGAGATCTCAGCTGGATCTGTATCACTCACCTGGTTATATACAACAGACTCGAAATTGTTCATCTGATAACAAATGGTTTTTTTTTATTTATTATCTAATGATTTCTTTTTTGACAAGCAGCTTTGTAATTTTTCAAAAAGATTTTTAAACATTGTTAATTATACCCGTCAGTCAAATTGGATTTCAAATGTAAAAGAATTAGAGTTATGGGTGCTTAATGTCACTTTCACCAATATTTCAGTTATATCATCCTGGTCAGTTTTATCGTGGGAGGAAACTGGAAAATTCCAGGAGAAAAACACAGATCTCAAACAAGTCATTGACAAACTTTATCACATAGAGAGTTGTATCAAGTATATTTTGTAATGGTTGGGAATCAAACTCATAAACTTTAGGGGTGATAGAAACTGATTACATATGTAGATGTAAATCCACCTACCATACAATCACAGCCATGATGGCCTATGGTACATCTTGGTACCAATTGGTGACTTAATAATACCCATGGTATATTTACCTGTTGTTTTGAGATTTCTATCATGAATGAGGTAAGTAGTGATGACAATGCTTTAGGAATTAGTGCTGATGTAAATAATAACAAATGGTTGTTAACAAAGACTTTGTTATCTCCCTTGGGAACTTCCTGTATTTTTCTGGGAAAGTGGTGACCGTTATTTACTTTTCTCCTTTCAATAATATCCAGGAGCCGAGCCTATAAATAACAAAAGAAAAACATATTATGTGGTAAATTTGTCATTTTGCAATAAATTTTTTGATGACATGCAAAACAACATTTTGTTACTTATGCACAGATTGACAGAAAATTCAATGATAATAAAATAAACGCTCTCTCTTCAAGGACGACATTTTTATGACAACTAATTAAATTACAATTTTTACTCAGGATTAAAAGTAATCACTAGAAAAGTAAATACAGGTAATATTCTAATCAAAACAACTCACTTGTTCCGACCTTCAACTATGAGATCAATGACCGTGTCCGATGATCAGTCTTGACATTCCATAATTACCGATCAATACACAGCTGTCAAAAGGTAGTTGTGGGTGGTACTAACAGGGGAATTTAAATTGGTTTTACGATTTTTGTGTCTGAAAACCTGTGGCGGATGGCGGTAGCTGAGATTGGCAGTTTATAAGACTGAAAAGGTTCTGGTTAGAGGTTATGTTATGGTGTTATATGAGACTTTCAACAATATTTCAGTTATATCGTGGTGTTCAGTTTTATTGGTGGAGGAAACTGGAAAACCCCCGTCCTGTCGCAAGTCATTGACTTTATCACATACTGTTGTATCGAATACACCTCGCCATGAGTGGGATTCAAACTCACAACTCTAGTGGTGATAAGCATTGATTGCATAGGTAATTGTAAATCCAACTACCATACGATCACGACCATGACAACCCCTGAAAAGGTCATGGTAATTTCATTTATAAATATCTTTCACACACTTAACATGATTCATGTCAAGGACATCTATTAATGAAGAGCTATCATATTCTATTACACTGAATTACAAACCTTTGCATCCAATGCTTTACTGAAGGTGGAGGCACCTCCCACGGGAAGCTTAAAGTTCACAGGCACAGATATAATACCTAGAGTAATGAAAATGTTACATATAAATGTCATATCTCCTGCTTGATTGAATATTATATATTTATTAGTGTTCTAGCTAGGATCTGAATATAGAGGGGCACATGAAAAAGTCAATTCAGAGTGTTAGTTTGTTGTTGAACTCTTATTCCTTATAATTAATTCATTGAGTGAGTGAGTGATTGTTGATTAATGCCAATTCAGCAATTTTTCAGCTATATTATGGCGAGAACAATATAAGTTTCAATGAGATGATGATGAGGTCCACTTTGTACTAGACCAATATGCTTAGTTGGATTATCATAGTGCCAGATCACTGAAACAACAGTCCATGGAGAGACATATCGCCACACTCGGACATATTATCCTGATTCTGAGCCAACCAGTCTTAGCTTTTTCTCCTTAATGCTGCGTGCTTAGCGGAGAAGTAACAAATACCAATTTCATAGTCTTAGGTTTGACCCGATTGGGGCTTGAACCCACGATCTACCGCTCAAGGCGAGCACGCTAACCATTACACAACCAATGCGGTTCTATAATTAATTCAAGCTAGTCAATTAATTTAAGCTAAAACCATATAAGTCATATTAGTAAATTTGGAATTCCTACTATCTTTTATTTTATGTTACTGGTACCAAATAACTCACCATGCCAATGTGTAGTTGTTAGAGAAACAATTGTTTCTGTTAAATCAGCAGTTGTATCAAAATCAATACCAAGGAACAAGCTTAAACACACTTCTATACATACTTGTTTCAAAGTCTGATATAAACACACTGGTTTCCTGTCCAAAAAAAGAAAGAGCATAATTGTAAAACTGTCAATTAAAACTGGTTTCCTGTCAAAAAAAGGAGAGAGTAAATGGTAAAACTGTCAATTAAAACTGGTTTTCTGTCCAGAAAAAAGAAATGATTAATTAAAACTGACAATTAAAACTGGTTTCCTGTCAAAAAAAGGAAAGATAATATGGTAAAATTGGCCATTAATTCAATATTTGTATAACACTGCCTAGCATGTCCCCAGGTAGATAGGAAATGCCCTCTCACTGGGGGTTGTAATGTTATAAAATGGAAAGCTTGCCCGTGCACAATAGTGGCTACTGTGTTTGGAGAGGGCCATACTCCATGAATGCAAAAGACCCCGTTGTAGATTTCAAAAAGAGAGTTGGCAAATTGTATGCACTACAAAAGACTAAAAAAAATTCATCGATACCAATGTCTACCTACTTTTCCAATGGCAGTAAACAGTTGTTGCCCTGGTTGACACATAGACAAAAAGAAATCTTGAATTGGAAAATGAAGTTACACAAATTCAATTTAAATAAATCTTACTGTGTGTTTATTTTGTCTGTAAATTTCTTGACAACATGGTTTATTGTTTCTTGGTAACTTTGTATAGCATCAGCAGTGAATAGTAATGAGAGAGATTCTCTTAATGACACCATGTTTACACCTGTAAAAGTAATGTGAATGATTACAACACAAATTTAATGACGTCATAAATTTGTATACCCATCATATCAACAATAAATACTTTCAAACGTAGCTATTTGTCACTACCGTGTTTTGAAATAAACAATTTGCATTTATGCATAATACACACATTCTTGTAAGCCATGTAATATATGCATGTACTTTTTCCCAAATGCCAATGGTATAACTGAAAAATTGTCAAAAGTAACACCTCTGCATTATATAAAGTGGATCTCATTGGGGTCAAAGCGTCGTACAGAAGTGGCCAATTTTTCCGTCAGCGTGACACAGGAAAGTGAAAAAAAACCATACACAGTTAGTAGTTCAGATGTGTGAAATGAAAAAAATTAGTCAAGGGAATGGTGAAAATCGTATTTGATTAAGAGAGAAATTAAAATTTGCTTTCAATATTTTTTGTTGTACTCCTTAATTACACAATTTTGCCATTCCGAAGTGTTGTACCACACAGTTTTCATATTGCATCTGTTCTTTTTTCTAACATTCCTTCTTAGATTCTCCATGTACTTCATACACAATATTTGTTTAATGGAATCACCATATTGCCACAACAACATATGACATACATCTTATTCTGCATAAGTGGGAAAGCTGAAACACATGGTCTGCCAAACGTAGAAAAAGAAGGCAGGATCGTGGGTTTGGACACCCCCAATGAGACCCCCTATAACTTTGTATCAAATTTGTCTATACTTACCATCGGTGAATAAAATATTGTCACCATAGATATCAGCCATGAACATCTTATATCCAAGGTCAAGGTTATCGGCTTCTTCTGAAATTACAACATTTTAAAGTCTGAATACAAGAAAATACTCTGTCTGTCTGTCCCTGCATGAATGATGAAGAATATGTATATGAAGTCAAGGACTCAAGGTCAGGTGAAATATGACCTTGCTGACATAATTATTCGCTCAATGAATTATGTGTAAACCAAACATGATTGACCACAACATTGGTATAGTCTAACTTGCCTTAACGACCATCTCCGTCTATTAAGCGATAACTTGTCTTGTGTGACCGTAATTAAGCAATAACTTGTCTTGTGTGACCGCAATTTTTTATTACCCTTTGTAATGTTTTTCATATTAAGCTACCCTCTGCTAAGTGACCACCTTTCTTGTATGACTGTATTTCTATGTTCCCTTGTATGATCACATAAGACAGGCTTGATTGTATATGTAAACCCAGAAATGGACCGAACCATCAAAAATTAGAACAAATTTAACATTGGTCAAGGCTAGGACATAAGTAGCTGACCATCATGTATATTCTGTGATGTTGGTGTTGACCAATTATGATGGTCTCATTTTGCATTGGCTTGGGAAAATGGATCTAATCACAAAAACATTGTCACAAACTGTTGTGAAATATGGTTCTGATCCAGTATTATATTTTCATGAGATGATGATGATATTTGCATTTTACTAGATCAACATACAGGTACTCAGTTGGATCTTTATAGTGCTAGCTCACTGCAGCAACAGTCCATGGGTAAAAATATAGCTCCACTATGACACATTATCTTTATCCTGATTCGGAGTCAACCAGTATTTGCTCTCAATTACTCCATAATGCTGTGTGCTCAGCGAAGAAGCAACAAATACCAATTTAATAATGGTCTTTGATTTGACCCGACTAGGGTTCTAACCCAAGATCTACCACGCTAACCATTACACCACTGATGCGGAACCTCTACTTCAGAAAACATGACAATATCTGTACAACATATAACAAATGCTAATTACCTTTTAATAAACAATTTAAAGTTTTGTTACATCCAACAAACACGGTAGCCTTGTTTAAAAATCTGGCAATAAAATTTCTGTTCTTGTACATGCTGATGCTCTTTTCCATAAACTTCACAGGATCTTTATAGAAATCATATGATCTATCTCCAAGCAATGGCAATCCAGTTGATCCTGGTATGGTTGCCATGGTGACTGAGGAGTGTCAATTCTATGTCATCTTATGTGCAATCATTTTCCTTAAAATTAATTGAAAATATTGTAATATTAAATATGTATCTATATTATATACAATGTATATATTTTCTTATCTTTTGAGTGGTACATGTAGTTGTTCTCTCTACATTCTGATATCAGGTAATGCAGGTCAAACCATCATTGTGTAATTTAAATCTCACTTTTTTCTTCTCTTTTTCACCACGTTATAATAAGTACATGGGAATTTTCCAAAATGCTACAAGTTTTGAAACAAGTATACATAGTTTGCTAGAAATTATATAAAACCACTTAATGAAGAATAACATTCTTTTTTTAAATGACCACCATAATCATTGAGAATGGAACAGTCTATCTAAATAAAATTAGATGTCTGTTGGATCTAATGTCGACTATACACAAGCATCTGACAACCTCCAATATGGCGTCATGTCAGGTAACCTTTAACTCACTTTGGATCATCCGAAATTATCAGAACCGGTAAATATTATTGATAATTGAGAAGAAAAAAATTATATTTTCTGACCAAAATGTAACATAAGAATGGACAAACTTATGCCAAAAATATAACACAATATAAATATTTTGGTTGATTGATTGGTGTTTAACACCAACTTTAGCAATATTTCAGCTATATTATGGTGTGAACAAATTGTATTATTAACTTAAGACACTTTAGATACTTTGAATATTAGTAAATTTTAGGAAATAGGAATTCGAAGCAGATATTAAATTTTCATTGTTTCAAAAAGAATACTATCGTGTCATATACATGCATTCTTTTCAACTCAGGTATCAAAATTTTAAAATAATCAATATTGTATTAGAAAAATCTTACCTCAAAATATATCTCAAATCTTAATACATTTTGTATGGATTTGTATAATATATATTCTCCCAGATGTTACCTAAGTGTTTATGTATTTTGTATTGTGGTAATTTGTTCGATTCAGATTTGTCACATTCAGATTTAATCATGTTGCTCTCCTTTAAATCATTATTGAACCATAAACAAAAATATATAGAAAACAATTTAGTAACACATTTTAGAAAAACTAATAAAAATTCTGATCAATAAAAATAAATACCAGAAATTGATTTACATTTAGAAATAGTTTAGAATCAAGTATTCTACATATATTTGAAATTTATTTAATGAGCGATTGAGTGAGTGATTGTTGCTTAACACCAAATGAGCAATTTTTCAGCTATATCATGTGGAGAACAAGTTACATTCAATGAATTGATCATGATGTCCGCTTTGTACTAGACCAACATGCTAAATATAATTGGATCTTTATAAAATGCTACCTCACTGCGTGTTTAGTGGCGAAGCATCAAATAGTCTTTGATTTGACCTTGACCAAGGATCAAATCCACAATCCACCACACTCAAGATGAGCATGCTAACCACTGCAGTCTCTATATATATCTGTACTGCTGTAATCGTATATGATTGCAAACAAACAAACAATAATAAGTAAAATATTTTTTAAACAACCAATGTTTAGCTATTTATACCATGTTCTGTATATATGCAGAAAATTGTGGGCTCATGAACTTCAAACCCCAATGCAATCAAACCAAATACTTTAAATCTGTATTTGCTGGTTCTCTGCTAAGTATGCATCATTAAGAAGTCAGAGAAAAGACTGGTTGGCTTGAAATCAGGATACTGTGCAGGGGCGGATCCAGGGGGGGTGCACCCAGTGCATGCCTCCCCCCTTAAAATTGGAAAAAATATGATTTTTTGGCATAAAATCGTGATTTTTCACACGAAATACCCCAAAAATGTTCGCACCCCCCTCCACTCGGCACAATTTTTTTAAGTGTGCCCCCCCCCCCCCCCCTAACTTGAAATCCTGGATCTGCCCCTGCTGTGTCCAAGTGGAGCAACAATATAAAGATCCATTTGGAATCAAACAACAATCAATCACTTTATTGTTTATTGATGTCTTTCTAGAGAAGTTCTGAAAGACTTCATTGTCAAGTTCATTGAAATCTAATTAATGTGGATGAGGACTATGCAAAAAGTGAGATGGTAAGTGAATCATGCTTAAATGCAATTAATTTAAACATCAGCAGTCAAACACTTTTTAGCACTATACTATGTGTCAACGAGTTTCAAATCTGTTGAAATGGTGAGAAATGAAAATTTACCGTGTGGCGTTAAACCATAGTGCATCCAAGAGATCATTCTTTGTCAAATTTAAATGGCATTTCATTTGAATCGCTTTGAATGTGTGGGTTTTATTCGCATGTGATCAATAAGTAGTGTATGACTATACCCAAGGGATGAAATAACCGAACAACAGATAGTGGTGTTTATCGGACAGTAGAAGACAGTAAAAATAATGATTGTTAGTGATTTCTTTGAAAATAAAATGGCAAAAAATATTGATTTTTAAAACGTCCTTTTGATTTATTTGCATAATAAAATGATATACATCAAATGAGAATCGTGAATAAGCTGGAGATAAATTAAGTGGTAATTTATAAATGCAGACAATTTTTTTTGTAGGAGGTTTGGCATAAAAGTATCGTTACGCAGTCACCAGTATATTCAGCAATTGAAATCATTCTAATAAAGGTTCAAATATCTATATAAAATAGTATGACAACCAGAAAGGAAAAGTTCCACTTAATAAAAAATTGCTTGCATCGTAGACGCACTGTCACTTGAACCACAGAGACTCGCTCCCAGGTACTAAATTTGCCACACTGAATTTTTATGTTACTGTCAATTAAAAATCACATGGGAGGACGCCATTATTAATGCTTCCTCGCTTCAACCCGTTCTATTTTCATTTATCTTCAATTTCTCACCTCTTTTAAATAATCCATTTTGTAATGATTTGTCACATATACTAGTATATCCTTTGGACACCTTAATACACATCCAATTATCGGTCCACAGATCGAAAAGTCAAAATATTCATCAAAATGTTCCGATTGATTTGATTTAATTTGATTTATTGTGTTTAATGCCACTTTCAGCAATATTTCAGCTATATCATGGCGACCAGTTTTAGTGGTGGAAGAAGCCGGAGTACCCGGAGAGAACCACAGACCATGTACAAGCAACTGGTAAACTTTATCACTTGCAGCTGCGAGTCGAGTGTACCCTTTTTTGTAATTTACAAAGCTGTGTGCGAATCCATGCCGTATTGGTGATAGGCTTATATGAGTTGTTAAGTAATCCAACTACCTAACTCATTGAGCCACCCGGGCCCTCAAAATGTTCTGAAACTTTTGAAGCAATTAGAATAAGTCAGAAAATTTAGCAGGAAACGCCATCTTTTGCTATCCTTGTATAAAAGGCGCTGAAAGTTTTCGAACATTTTGTGTCCTGGGAGATGAATTATTTTAACTTTTCGATCTTTGGATCGATAATTTGATATGCATTGAGGCGTCCAAAGGATAATAATGGATTATTTAAAAGATCTGTAAAAGCGATAAGGTGAGAAATTGAAGATGAATAAAAATAGAATAAGTTGAAGCGAGGAAGGGTTAGCAATGGCATCCTCCCTTGTGATTTTTAAGTGGGTAATACATTGACAGTAAAAAATAAATTCAGTGAGGCAAATTTAGCAGCCACGAGCAAGTCCCTGAGCTTGAACTCAAAGGAATGGAACAAAAAAACAAATGTCCGATAATAGCTGGATCTTCTCTAATGTTAAATCTCTGTAAAGAAAGTATAGGATGCATTATTCATTCGTTCCAATTGTCAAGGTAGAATATAAAACATGGACCATTTATCCTTTACCTAGACCGAATAATCTGTCTCTTGCGTGTTTACATTTGTCATTATATATTTCCTTTTTATTATTTGGACATTTTTTTTTCTGAGAAAAAAAATAAAAATAATAATAAATGTTCAAATATTATTTAATAAAAAGGAAATATATAATGACAAGTATAAACACACAAGAGACAGATTATTCGGTCTATCCTTTACCAGGGTTGCGTTCAATATCGTAGCAGCTAGCCTAGCTGCTACATGTAGATAAAATAGCAATAACGTTATTGAACGATTAGCTACGTAGCAGTGCTAACAAATATGGTGCCAATCATATGAAATACTTGGAACATTTTAGCTAATGGTATTTGTCTAGTTACCTTAATAAATTATCGTCCGTATTAAAAGCGTTGCCACTTTCTGCAATGCCACTATTTTTACCTTACGAAATCAAATTTCTGGGATGGGATGGTCATGGTTTGAAGAGAAATTGCAGAGTTTATCATTCATTTTATACCTATGTGCACATTTTTTTGTTTTCCAAATGTGCCCGGATATAAATAATTGATTAAAACTACTTTTACTTCATAGCCGCCATCTTGGATTCAAAAGCTAACAGAAATATTTTAAGCTGGGGAGAGCTATATATGTAGCGGCTAGGCAACAATTTAGCTTTCCGTTCAGTAGGATTTTTCTACATAGGCTAGCTCAACCTAGCAGCTACGATGTTGAACGAATCCGGGTCGTTTTGCCCTGGAATGAAGTCTTTTTCGACAATTTTTTGGTAATTATTTATTTATTAGTTGTATGCAAAAAAAATAATAATTCATTCATTTTGGTCTACTTTAATTATTTATTTATTAGTTGTATACAAAAAAATAATAATTCATTCATTTTGGTCTACTTTTGTCAAAGATCTCAAGCGAAACTTTTCTTGCAAAATTTACAAAAAAACACACAAAAACAGTAAAAAGGTTGTTTTTTTTTGTACCAACGCAAATAACCTCTTTTTTAATGAATTATGCATCAAATGCTAAAACAGTATAAATAAATTAAACCAGATGTCAAACAAAGAGTGAAGCAATATATATAATATTAAACACGTCAAGAAAGCATGTTAATTATGAGGAAGACAAAAATAAAGTACCCATGAACAAGCCTTACAACATCCAAAATACGAATATTTGCAATGGTATTTTCCATATTTCATTTTTTAAAGCACTATTAATAAATGAGGGCGAAACGACTTGGGGGGAACAGGAATAGGGGAGAAACGACCTGGGGCGAACGGGAATAGGGGCGCAACGACTCAGGGGGCAAACGGGAATAGGGGCGAAACGACCCGGTACCTGTTGAACGCACCCCTGGTGTTGGAGTATAGCATTTGATTTTCAATGTACAACTACAAGGGCAAATAAAAATAGTACAATATTTTGGAAAAAATACATCATGTGACACAGACAATAGACACTATAAGATATAAGATATTTATTTTCCTAATCATAGGGCCCAAAATGGGCATATTAATCAACAGCATAGATGCAAAACTTGTATGGCTTTTAAACAATGAAAATATTGATATTCTTTGTGCTCTCTGTACTTTTTTAAAACATATTTAATCTTCTCTCCTGAAGTTTAATATCAAGTTGGGAGATGTTTCTCTCTTCTACTGCTGTTGTGAGGTCCACTGGGCACTTGATGCATTTAAGAATATAATGATGAAAATTGGTCCTAATGCACCCACCCTTGATGGCCTCTGTATCTGGATGATGCAAATTTCCTCCATGTACATTGGCCATGAGGAGGACTTTAATTTCATTTTAATATCATTTTGTTTAATCATTTCCAGTTTAAATGTCCTTTAGGCACCGGCCCTTGATAACCTCTGTATATGAATGGCATTGCTCTCATGCATGTACATTGGTCATGGGGAGGACGCTGGATCTGCCTTCTGCCATTGAATTAGCCCCTTGTAAATATAAAAGGGTTTATTTCTATTTCGGTGTTCAGAAGAAGTTAATAATTTATTAAATATCAACAAACGATATATATATATTTTTTTTTTTTTGTAATTGCCCAGTGAACTCTTCCAAATATTATACTCATCAGAGACATAGATATGTTAATTAGTACTTATGTACCAATTTCTGCAAATTGCTTGTTTGTAGACTGTTTATTACATTTATATATTAGAATGTTTATTGTTTTTTTTTTTTGTGTAATATAAATCACTAATGACTCTGCCCCTTGCTGGGACCTTGATTGGACAATAAAATCTTATCTTATCTTATCTTATCATACATCAACATTTACAATCATTCACACTAATTTTAATCATTATTTGGAGACAACACAAACAAAACAAAGAGAAATAATAAGTCTAATAAGATCAGTAGGACTAGGAGTAGGAAGAAAAAACAAGGATAATATCATGACTTTTGGGTAGCAGTGTGGGAAACGACCGCTCGCCAACTCGCCAAAGGCGAGTGGAAATTTCGGGTGGCGAGTAAGATCCACTTTATACTCGCCGGTCTGGCGAGTAACAGTCGTAAGGCGAGTAGGAACTTGAAAACGCTTGCCGCGATAACTGGTTACAGCTTTAAAATATCATAGCTGCCAAACAGTTAAATTTTCTGTTAACTGTGTCATTTATCCAACATTTTATTAATCATTGTACTCGATAAGAAAACATTCCGCCATGATTCATGACACTTCATTTCTGTCAACAGAAAAATTAAGTATACAATCCTGACACCACATAATTTTGCCAAGGTCGATTTCACGATTAAATGAAATATTGTTTCATTACAAATAGATGTGATGACTTTTAAAATTAATGCAAATATAATAATTTGGTTTTGAAATATTTCAAACGAATTCGTAGCGAAAACCTGCGCGAAAACATAGAGTTAAATATGTGTCGGAACCGGGTTTGACATTCATGTTTTATACCGAGCATTAAAACTTAAAATTGAGGAAGAAGAGATCAACGCAGTTCTCAAGAGAGTGTTGATCCTTCTTGACTAAGTTAATGACTTGTCAAAATCTGCAAAATAAATTGTTGAACATTACTGTATTGTTTATTTGGTATTTGTTGCAAATTCTTGGAGAGTTCAACAAAAATGTCACTCGCCAAACATGGCGAGCTCTATTTCCTTTTGGCGAGTACTTATTTCAGTCCACTCGCCATTTTGGCGAGTGCTTGAAAAAAATGGTTTCCCACACTGGGGTAGTGTTTAAAAAAATGAAATTACAATCATGTGCATGCATTTTCCTACTTTCTCGGATAATAGTTCTTGATGAATGAGTTGTCAGTTGATGAAATGATCTCCGGTTAGTGTAATGATTTGATCTTCAGTTTCCTGTTCGTGCATACTTCTCGGTTCAATCACTGTATTACTGTCAGGGGATGTCATAGGGAAAGGGGATGGAATCAGCAAATAATGATGCTAGAAAATGGCCGATTTTACTATTCGATGTATCTCGGGATTTTATAATAAGTAAGGAAATTCTCGTCTAGTTCTCGTATATCTAGAAACTTTTCCTTGGATAATTTTTTGACATATTTGAAGTGTCTATGCAAATTTAGAATCGACCGAAATAAGTCGGAAAATACCGAAGTATAATTGTAATATTCATATTCTATTCTATACGGAAAATATCGAAGGAAATTCGGCAATATATTTAATAGAAAATGGGCGTCGATTATATAAATAAATCGAAAGTTCTTCAAGGTAGGTATATTTAATTTAAATAATTACAACTATAATTCATATAAATATAAACCTAAAAAAAATTATTGCTTAATATTGATAACAATTTCTAAATATAACAATTAAATGCAAAAAGTTGAATTAACAATAATTATTGGGGAAAATGCTTTTAAAGGAATTTAAATAAAGGGAGATAAGATAAGATAAGAAACTTTATTTGAATTCGGTTTTTGTATAACAATAAACACAAGCTCTCAGGAGCTTTTTACCGATAATCATAGTACTGTATAGTATTATAAAATTACTACTGAAAAACATTTTGTAAAAAATAAATTGAACCAATAGTGATTAACACAGTTTGTCTATAAGCTTATATTTAAAAAAAAATGAAATAAATATTTTACAATACTGTCTGTACTCCTGTAGGAGTGAGAAACCCATCTATGATCTAAATAGATCCTCTGTTTTTAATAACAATTTATATTCATAAAATAAAATAATCAAAATGCATATGTATGCTAAATAAAATTTGGATTAAGTGTTAACTATGTTAGATACAATGTATCTACGTACCATCAGTTGTTTACAAAATACACTTTTATATATAATTATTGTTTGTAAACAAACATCTGCATATCATAAATCCTCGGAAACACGTGTTTTTTTTAATTAATTTATTTTATAAAAATTTAAAACCTATATTTTCTGTTTTTATATATAATTATTAAGGTAAAAATACCTTACAAAAGAACAAAAATCATTCTGAAAAATTTGTCAAACTAAAAATCTTCCTGATTCTGATCCTGATCTTACCAGCAGCTCGCTGGTAACATTTGGCCCAAAATTTGATTGTATTTTACTTCACATCCAAAATTTTACAAGAAGACGTATGTTGAATGTAAAATAATACAAACCTCCTTGGGAAATATATATTTCAAACTATTACATCCATATTTTGTCACAATATATCCATAAATAAATGTCTGGCAAACTCATTTATCCAACACGATACACACATTAGCACCCCCCCTATATTTTGTAATGGCTGAGTATATAGCCAAGGGAGATAATCGTTTCCATAGCCTGCTGTTATATTGAAAACGAGAGTAAACAAAGTTATCCATAATCAGTAAGTAAAATATTTTTGATTGGTCTATTCACATTCAACATTAAGAACAACAAATTTGATTTGTTGACCGCAGAGGTCAAATAAATTTCGAGGGAAATTTCCACATGTTTATGAAAAACAAATTACGATATCTTAAAGTTATAATGAATAACCAATCCAAGATTTCTACTTTTTTCACAAAGGTTTCTCCGTCAGGGAAAAGATCAAATAATGAAGTTTTAGAGGTAGAGCTCAATATAATTAACTTACCATCACTTGCAGTAGACTTCGCACAAGATTGATTATGATGTACAAAGTATCACCACAGGCACAGGGTTGTAACTTGTAGGGATTAGGTGATATTGTCATTGCCATTGCCCCCTATTGACCCTAATCCCTACAAATAATTGTTCAGAGACCTGTGGTATCACTAGAACTACACTCACGGGTCAAAAGTATTTCCTCACTAAGATATTTCCCTATATATTTCATAATCATATAAAACCACTTGTTTTCATAACATTCTCATGAAGTCATTCCTTATCTGAATTTCATGAAATTTTCAGCATTAAATGCAGAAATAAATATAGTTTCTTCTTCGTATAATCTTCAAATAATTTTATTTCTACTTTCTCTTAAGAATTGATTTAAAAACAAAGAATTGAAAGATTAATTTTTTCACAAAATCTTACTATAGGCCTGTTTTTTTAATTCTTAATCATTAAAATATAACCTGGTTTTAAACTTTTTTACGGTGTGGTTTTAACCATGCAGTTAAATGGTTAAAGAACATCTTGAACGGGATCGAAGCACGGTTGAATATGTTTGAATCTTGTTAATTACTAGTATATGTTTGTAATAGGAACATCTGTGTATTATAGACCCATTTCCAAGTTGTTTATTGACATTCTGCATTGTTGTATTTGTTTATAAGGAATTAAATTATTTTATTTTTTGTTTTTTGTGTTGTTTTTGTTTTGTTTGTGTGTTTTAAGAGTTGAATTGTTTTATTTGTTAATGAAGAATTAATTTTAATTTATTAAAAAATAATCAATGAACTAGAAAATTTCTCTTAAATATTGTGCTTCAACCATTGCATTTTTTATCTATCTTAAACATGTTTATGGTTCATGATTTAAACATGTTTCAGGTTGTTTTCAAAACAAGTTTGAGAATTAAAAAACAGGCCTTGTATAATCATATAAAATTGTGACGTCAAGAATTTACATTTGTGTTTAAATCATAAATGCTTGTAAATAAAAATTCGAAAAAATTACATGAAGATATTAAAAAAAACTAATAATTCTACAATTAAAGGTGAAAATTTCATGAAAATCAGCTAAGGAATCAATGACTTCATGAGAATGTTATGAAAATAAGTGGTTTTATATGAAATATATAGGGACATCTTAGTGAGGAAATACTTTTGATATATCATTCCATCTTGTTGCTGTACCATCAGACATATTACTAATTTCAGACACAAGGACCAGGAAATATCACCCCTTAACATATAGGCAAATACATACTTCCAAAGACACATATAGACATTCATTCTTCCCATACACAATACCACAGTGGAACCAACTCCCTATAAATATCATATCAGGTCCCACTATGTAGAACACAACAGAGAAAGGCTTCATTTTCCCCCTCAAACCACTGTAGACTGGAACCGCCTACCTCAGACAGCAGTGCTGAGTGACTCAGTCGAGTCATTCAGGACTGCCATTACTACATGTACATCTCGTCCTTAATTCACTCCCTGCTTTGTACATATTTTTTAACTTATTTTCTTATTGTATTTTTTTCTTCTTCCTTTTTTGCATCGCAATTCAATGATATAATCTTCAAACTGTTGAAATAGGTCATTATGTGGTAGAAGTAGAAGTAGAAATACACTTGCTCTCGTCCATACACCTTCAGTCGTCAGCTTCAGAGAACAGCTAACACCTGCTGTTCTCTGCAACCTACTATAGTTTTCTTTAATATTCTGTAAATAGTTTTAATCACTAAAATTTCGTTTCTGCACTAATTTACTTTCATATCATTTACAAATTAAATTGTTATTGTTTCTTTTTGGCACATTTTTGATCATTTTTGTATATAGTGACAGTCCACGCATGCAACAGTATGTAATCATCGGAGGTCGATGGTATACTGTATACCAAAAGAAGAAGAAGACAAAATGTTAAACAGAATATTATATTGTTAAACCAAAGTTAAAGGAAATACCTCTCATAATTTAGTGGTAAATTGAATTCAATTCAGTGTCATTGAACAATTACAACACAAGCTCTAGTGAACTTTTCAAATCAACTACATACAAGTCACAGTCATTTAATAAAAGGACCAGCCCTGGCCCCCTCCCCATTTTTTAGCTCACCTGACCCAAAGGGTCATGTGAGGTATTGCCATTACTAGGCGTCTGTCGTCTCGTCTGTCCGTTAACTTTTTCATATTTTAATCTACTCCTCTGAAACAACTGGGACAAATGGAACCAAACTTGGCAGAAAGCATCTATATAATTAAGGTCCTCTATAAAGTTTCTTCATTTCGTCCCATTCCGCCAACAAATATGACCACCAAGGGCAATTCTTGTTTCTGATTGGCTAATGTTAAAAAAATCTTCTCCTCTGAAACTGCTTGGCCAAATGGAGCCAAACTTGGCAGGAAGAATCTATGTAAGATTATCTAAAACTTCTTCATTTGGTTCCATTCGGCCAACAAACATGGCCACTGTTACTAAAAATAGAACATACAGTAAAATTGCACGTTTTTGGTAATAACTCAAAAAACGTTAATAATATCAGAAATCTGACAGAGGTAAAAAATGATCAGCATAGCAAGATCTAACTACCCTGACATTTTGAAGAAAATCTGATTACCTATCTTGGAGTTATTGCCCTTTTTTCATCAAATTTTCAAAATTTTAATACTTTTCGGTTTTTTATTTCAAAAACTATAAGAGATAGATGTTAAGTTTAAACAGCAAACATGTGCAGCATGTCAAGATTTACTTAGCCTGCAATTTTAAAGTAAATCTGATTACCCATTTTGAAGTTATTGCCCTTTTTTCATCAAATTTTAAAAATGTTAATACTTTTCATCCTTTATTTCAAAAACTATAAGAGATAGATGTTAAGTGTAAACTGAAAACATGTTCAGCTTGTCAAGATCTACATGCCCTGCAATTTTGAAGTAAATCTGATTACCCGTCTAGGAGTTATTGTCCTTTTTTCATCATTTTTTAGCTCACCTGGCCCAAAGGGTTAGGTATTGCCATCACTTGGCGTCCGTCGTCCGTCCTTTAATTTTTCATATTTTAATCTTCTCCTCTGAAACAACTTGGCCAATTGGAACCAAACTTGGCAGTAAGCATCTATGTAAGGTCCTCTATAAAGTTTCTCCATTTCGTTCCGTTCCACCAACAAATATGGCTGCCAAGGGCAATTCTTGTTTCTGATTGGCTACTGTTTAAAAAAATCTTCTCCTCTGAAACAGCTTGGCAAAATGGAGCCAAACTTGGCAGGAAGCATCTATGTAAGATCCTCTATAAAGCTTCTTCATTTGGTTCCATTCGGCCAACTAACATGGCCACCAAGATTAATTCTTTTTTCTGATTGGCAAATGTTAAAAAAATCTTCTCCTCTGAAACAGCTTGGCCAAATGGAGCCAAACTTGGCAGGAAGCATCTATGTAAGGTCCTAACCTGGCATAGATGGTCCCTGGGTGTGTCCCTTTCAAAATTGTGTCCGACAGCCCCACCCTCCATTCAAGATGGCTGCTGTTTTTAAGGTAATGATTATCTCCCTTTGAAATTTGCTTCATTATCATTCTATTGTCAGGTGAGCGATACAGGCTCAGTGGGCTGAGCCTCTAGTTTCTCTATCGATAATATATTTTTGTAATTAAATTTATAAGTCGAAAAGCACTTTAGATAAGTTATTTATTCATCAGATGTCACTTATAACGTCTTATTTAAGAAATTTTTGAACAGGTTATACAAATATTCCTTATAATTTAATTTTTACAACAAAATTTAATGATTCCTCGATTTTAATTAAGATTAATTCATGTGACTATTTGAATTTGTCGTTGGCGGATGAATACGCTGGTGATGTCACAATACCAACTCAGGTTATCAAGTATAACCAAAATTTTCTCAAGATGGATCAGCCAATCAGATTGCAGTATTCAAATTGAATTAAATTATATTATGATATGTTAATCATAAGTCCACAAATTATATAGAAATGAGGGAGGGATGGGCCAACCAGCTGGGAAACAACTTTTTACTGCCTCGAGTTGTATTGGTATGGAGAGTTGTATAGGAGCGAAAGATTTAGTCTATTGTAGGGGCTACAATATTTTTCAAAATCTACAAAGGAGAGAGTATGGTACTTTCCAAACATGTTACCCACTATGGTCTACTGTCAGGCTTTCCATATTATAACCCAACAACCCACCCCCATTGAGAGGGCACACCTGTCTACCACCTGGAGACATGCTGAAGGGAATCTCTGGATTTAAGCCCTGGGAACCTTCACCATGTACCCTACATTCACAGTGATTTTTGTTTATTCTAACATGACATCCTTCTTTTGCTTTGCAAACAAACCAGCGATCAATCAGTTGACAACATGTCATTAATTTAGCACATGCGCGGAATACATTTAAGCCAGGTGATAAAATCACAAAATAAAATTATTTACACGGTTGTTGACGTTTTAAACTTCTATATTTACTGAAAATAATCCACATATCCAAAATTAATAATATGTGACGTGCAATTAAATCATGCAAACACAATATTATTGTTATGGATGCTCCATCAATACGACTGACTTTCCAGTCATAAAAGTATATGTGACTGACTTTCCCGTCGTAAATGTACATGTTGATGAATTATCGTCTGCTCGAAATTGGCAGCAAAAATTGTGTGCGACATTGTCTGCAAGCGTAAATATAATTACTGTCTTCCAATCAATTTATACTACCGTATTTGTACTGTTAGACATATCAGAATCGAAATAATTCATGGAAGCCAGAATGTGTTTTGAGTTTTAACATGGGTTGGCAGATATAAGTAAATTTTATCCCTTGCCTCTGGCTCTGGATAAAATACTAATATCCTCCAACCCATGCTGAAACTCAAAACCCATTCTGACTTCCATGATTTATTTCTTAATTGAATATGAACTACAATGTTCTTGTGGTAAGATTAAATATTTATTTTATTCTTTTTGAACTTGATTGATTGATTAGTGTTTAACACCAATTATAGCATTATTGCAGCTATATGTACATTGTGACATGTATTTCAACTTGATGGGATTACAAACACAGTAAACACTACACAATTTTCTTTAAGATTACATATTTCTGTTTTAGAAGAAATCTCCAAAGAAAGCTCGAGTTGAGAATGAGAATATACCACCATCACCAGAAGGAAATGTACCTAAAGATGGAGCTCTGTCACCAGAACAGAAAGATAGAATGAACAAAAATAAAGCAGCGGCATTAGAAAAGTTGAGAGAGAAACAAACTGATGGATTGCTAACAAATTTTGGAGAATCTTGGCATGAAGTATTAAAGGATGAATTCACTAAGCCATATTTTATTCAGGTATAGAGTGAGTGAGTGATTGTTGTTTAACGCCAACTCTGAAATTTTTCAGTGATACCATGGCGAGAACAAGTTAATTTTCAATGAGGTCCGCTTTGTACTAGATCAATACGCTTAGTTGGATTTTTATAGTGCTAACTCACTGAAATAACAATCTGCGGATAAACATGTCACCCCACTCTGACACATTTTCATGATTCCGAGCCAACCAGTCTTTGTTCTTTCTCCTTAATGCTGCATGCAATTTTGTAATCTTTGGTTTGATTATAATGACCTGTTGAATAAAACACTACACTGATTATATACATGTTTTTATTTTAATATGAGACAGGCAACCTGTTTGAAGGACGAAGTCCTCAAATTTCAATAATACGATGATCCGGACGCAATTACGAACAATTTCGATGATATTGACCGTGGCATTTGATAATAAATTTGACCAAATTGATGAAGCTGATTGCATGTTCATATTTCAGATTAAACACCAGTATTCCTTTTGAATCATAGCCCATATATTATTCAATGCATTGTTACGGGTTTTAAACAGATTTTCATGACCCCGTTCTAGTCACTCTGTGAACTAGATCCGGACACAATTTCGAACGACATCATAATAACCTTTCTAGTGTAAATTATTTAATGACAACTGTTAAAATTGAAAGAGCATTCATTCATTTACGTTCACATATCTATTTGTATATAATACACATGACATAAAAACCTTTCCTTTATTCATACCATAAATGTGTGCCAGTTTGCATTCGGAATTCCTTGGACTCTTCAATGAATAAGGTACATCACGGATTTTGACATTTTGGGATAGATCAAGGTAAGGAAAATGTATTATATTGACTGTTTTTGTTTTAATTTCAATGTGTTCTACACATGCATAGAACCAGGAGATCATATTCTTTCCAATTACAGGCATAAGATAACAAAACATGCGTACCTCAATGAATTTTAGCGATAGATTCCAAGTGCAATTGTCGATCGTTTTCTGTTTACAAATATGAAAACCCGTCGTCTGCAACATTCAACAACTGCGCATGAATAATTTTCTCCCAAAACACGAGTAATTTAGCGGGGTATCTATTTATAAAAGCATTTTTTTAATTCATGTTTTGAAAGAACAATTAAGAGGACATACTTTTTATTACGTTTGTAATTGCGTCCGGTGAGGCTATTATCTTTTATTTTGAATGAATTGTGTAGCCGATTTGTTATGGCGTTCATTTTACCTACGCCGCTCTTCCATCGGGAGTTTCGTAGAAAGAGATTTTTTTATTAGAATTTTATTTCAAGTTTATTTCGATTTTGCATAGAGTAAATAATCAAAGAATTGGGAATTTTTCATTGAAATAGATTTCTTTTGCGTTTCTAAATTATCAATTGATCTATTTTTTAAACTTTCGGTGAGCAGATTTTTGGCTATCAATATAGAAGGAAAAATCGGACAGCTTACTGTTAGAAGGACTTCGTCCTTTATTAATGTATCTCTGAAATCCAATTTACTTTTGTTTGCAGCTATCCAAATTTGTAGATGCAGAGAGACAAAAGGGCACAGTGTATCCACCAGAAGATCAGGTTTTCAGCTGGACCAGATTTTGTAAAGTAGATGATGTAAGTCTAATCAGAACGTTAGGATACAAAAAATACACTAGAACAAAAATGCATTTGTTACAATAACTTTTCTCCTTTTATTATGACACAGGATAAAATGTCATTGGTTATAATTGATAATAGTTAAAATGTCATAACTTATATTTGATGGTTATATTAGGATTATGGTGTTTAACACCACTTTCCACAATATTTCAGTTTTATTGGTGGAGGAAACTAGTACAAAGACAAACAGACAAATTTATCACATAATGTTGTATCAAGTGCACCTCGCCCTGAGTGGGATTCAAACTCACAACGTTAGTGGTGATCGGCACCATGCAATCACGACCACGACAGCCCCTTTGATTATTGATAAAATGTCTGGTTATATTTGATAATGGATAAAATGTCATTGATTTTATTTTAATCATTGTAAAATGTCATTGATTTTATTTTAATCATTATAAAATGTCATTGATTTTATTTTAATCATTATAAAATGTCATTGATTTTATTTTATCAAGAATAAAATGTCATTGTGATTTTATTTTGTCAAGTATAAAATGTTATTTGTTGCACATGTATCTATAACGAAGACTAATCCATAATAGAGATGAAATATCATTTTTTATGTTAAGATGACTAACATTTTATTCTATTTAATTAAGATTTGTTTTCTGTGTGGAACATGTTAAGAAAATGTTAAGTTATTATTACCATGGTTCATTTTATATTGTAGGTGAAGGTAGTAATTCTTGGGCAGGATCCATACCATGGTCCAAACCAAGCACATGGTAAGGAAAATTAAGGTTTGGGTTTATGGTGTTTAACACTACTTTTAAAAATATTTCAGCTATATCGTGGCGGTCAGTTTCATTAGTAGAGGAAACCCAAGAACCTGGAGAAAACCACAGACCTGACAAACTTTATCACATAATGTTATATCGAGTACACCTCTTCTGAGCAGGATTCGAACTCTAAATTAAGGAAAAATGTGCTGTTTTTTCCTGTGGCAATATAAATTTCAGCTTATAATCCTATCTAGAGCCACCTGTTTACATACATGATATTTTGTTGTTAAATTATTCTCTACATGAATATAACGTGAAATAATGCTGACGTGATGTTAAACAACAATCAATCAGTTAAGTTTACTAAGTCATTTGTTGGGAAGTTTTATCTGTAATTTTCAATATTTTTCAAGTGTACCAGTACTTCACTTTTTACAGGCGGTACTTTGCATTAAACTTTGAACATTTTCTTGTATAATTATACAACTTTCTTTAAAATCAGGAGGTGCCAAATACCATTTTAAACGGGTAAAAGTACCTGGTACCGCCCCTTATTGAAAGGCTTGTAACTTTAAGATCACTTAGTGGTATTGTCAGTATGAACAGACTAACAATGATTCTTGTAGATTATAAAATGACATTTTCATATAGGTCCTAGTATCATCCAGAGACTTCCATATCACACACTGAGGTAAATTACAAGATCGAACAAGAGTTGTATATGTACTCGTAATAATTTGGTCAAGTATGCATAGGCAGCGCTATATAATATCAACGGTACACTTTATTGAGGTCGATTGGAAATGTGAAAATTTCGTACTGGCTACATGTGATGATGAACACTCTGTAGAACAATGTGGCATTAAAATGTCGGTTGGTCATCTTGAATTTTATTTCAAATTTGTATACATGGGATATGTGGGCATTTCACTCTTTTCAAGTCAATTTTGGTAGTACAGTGAAACCTGACGAAACCGGACACTGAGTAAACCGGAATCCTGTCCATTCCGATCTTAATTTCAAGTCCCCAGTATTTTCCTTAATAATCTTTGTTAAGAATCATTGAATAAACCGGACACTGCACATTCCGAATTCTGGCCTTGACTTGCGGTCCCAATACACTAATTACTGTTAAAATTTATCTCCGTAAACCGGTCATGATCAGATCAATCAACCGTGTGTTTACATATATGTGAATATCGATCGGTAGTAAATTGAAGGGGCGTCCGAGGGGAAACATATTGAAAGTGTTTATCGAAGTGTGTATATTAGCACACCTGTAATTAGTGATCACTGGTAACTCATGTGGTTAATGTTTAAATGTTCATTAAATGTTAAACAAACATGGAATCAACACCTAAAAAGCGAAAGCTTAATCAAGATGAAATACCCCGTATAACTTATAAGTGGGTTTTTTCGCCGGGACGCTTTTAAAATATCCAACATGGGGGAATCCTTCCCGAAAACAATGCATATGTTGACAATGATCATAAATGAACAACAAACAATGCCTTATTATTAAAGTGATGAACTAGCATCCAAGCCATACAATCATAACTTGAGATAATTTATTGTTAATCGGATTATACTTTATAGTCTTCACAGCTGGGAGTAATCAAACTTCCAGACTTGACATAAAAAATGACAAATACATTTGATTCCTTTTTTCTTTTTATTTCAATCATTAAAAGCTTGTGTAAACACAGTCTGGCAGTCTAATTATACACAAAGTAATTAGGACACCTTTATACATACACACATTCAATCTTATCGACAGCATTATTGATTATTTTACGCACGGTTAGATATAGTCACACTTTTATTTTTAGTTTATTTTCGTATCAACGTTTACTGGTTCAAAACACAACTCCACTATAGAGTATTACAATAAATGTAATTCTCTGAATAATTAAAAGTATTATACGCATTTAATGATTTTGTGGAATAGTGTCCAAACAAGTAAAGAAATATGAAAATATTAGACAGTAGTAAATGTGCACCCTCCTGCAAAATAAAGAATTTGGACAAAAACCCGTGCATTATGTATAAGAAATTACGATACTCAATTATTTCAAAACAATTCCTATTTTGAATTGTTAGTTAAGCAATTCAGACAATCTGAATGTAATTCTAATATAATGGTCTATCCGCTAAAATTGGGTACTACTAAACTGAGAAACGAAAACGAAACGAAATATGTCAAACAAAGCATATAAGATTCAAAAACAATCAATGAAGCTGTAAAAATCAACAAAATATTGAGTGGTTAGTTCGGCTATTTATAGATCTACACTTGGATGCTTTTCTGTTGCAAAATTCAAAAAGGTCAACAAAAGTCATGCATCAATACAGTAAATATATATTAAATTCTTTAAAATGTTAGCGTTGGCGGATTCAGAGGAGGGGTCTAGGGGTTGGAACCTCCTTTTTTCGTAAACTGAAAAATTACGTATATCAGTGTCGAAAATTAGACTGAAATCGGTTATTTTTTATTCTGGACCTCTTTTTTGAGTGGAATCTCCGTTCCTTTTAAAATTGTCCGGATCCGCGCTTGAGTAGATTGGTTGAAACGTATAGTCTTTTAGCAATCTATTAGACTATAAATGTCAGTCTGCTGTGCTATTGCAAAAGTAGCTTCATGATCAGTAGCTGTGAAAAAGTTAAAATGCTTTACCTAGACTTTATCAGATACATGGTTTCATATGTCTCTGACCTTATTATGGATTGACCTGAGCGTATCTTTTTTACGATATCACATCGATTTTCAATCGGGCTTCACGTGACCATCCAAAATACATTGGAACATAGGTGGCGGAACAGGAAAACCAGGACAAGAGGGGACAATAACTTTTTCCAATTCTTGAGGGGAAGCAAACATATATGGTTTTGACCTTCCAGTAGTGAATTTTCCCTTTCTTGGTAGTAATATACCCGCGTCATCGGCGTATGGTGTCTACATTCAAAGTTGATCCACTACGCTAGAGTTTGTGTCCAATACAGTGACTTCCTAGAGAGAAAACAACTGCTGTCAGAAAAGCTACTCAGGGATAAGTCAAACCTAGGTTAGAGTCATCACTCCGTAGATCTATTATATAAATCAACTGTGCACAACTCTTTTGTCAGTTACTGTCTTTTGAACATGACTTGGAATTCTGCGTTTATAGCCCCAAATCAAAAAAATATCACAAGAAAATTTATAATAACTTCCAAACTATTTCCGAATATATGAAAGTAGCTAATTGTCGAAATTATATCCTAAAACCCGGACATAATCCTACAGAATAACTTGCATTGCCAACAGCGAAAGCAGGTTATCCCCAGCAAAATAAGCATATAATTCTTCAACACCTTAGCCGCTACTGCGTCCGTTTTCTGATGATCGACTATTCAATTTTATTTTCTTTCAATATCTACTAGAATTAGTTGACATACTGATTAGCTTAACAGAATTGAAAAAAATGTTACCTAATTGCGGATCTGTATAAACATGCATAGGTCGTAATCTTATGTTTTAATATCACTTCCGTAACTTTCAAAGCAGCGCCTGGCAGGTTTCTTTATTTCTTTTTACTTAAGAACCACAAAATATTCATCTATATACTGCTATACTAGTTCAAATTTAAAACAAGTTATTGCCGATCACAAACCACGATGGGAAAATAATTTACAGAGGTATAATTCCTCTTGCAGATGATCTATTATATGTCTGCCAACTTCATTTCGTTTCGTTTCGTTTCTTCATTTTTAGCTCACCTGGCCATAGGCCATGTGAGCTTTTGTCATGGGTAAGCGTCCTCCGTCCGTCCGTCCGTCCGTCCGTTAGCTTTTCACATTTAAATCTTCTTCTCTGAAACCGCTGAACAGAAATCAGCCAAACTTGCCAGAAATGTTCACTGGATGGTCCTCTACCAGATTTGTGTTTTTGGTGCTGATTTGAAATCCAACATGGCTGTCAGGGTCCATAATGTGTTCTCATTGGCTGAAATTTAAAAAATCTTCTTGTCAGAAACCACTAAGTCAATTGAATTGTGACTTTGCAGGAATGATCATTGGGTGGTCCTGTACTAAAATTGTGAATCGTTTGCCGATCGGAAATTCAAGATGGCCGCCATGACTCGACTTAGTTTAACATAGGACCCTATGGGAATTTCACATTTTCATCTTTTTTTTCTGAAACCACAAAACAGATTTGAATCAAACTTGGCAGAAATGTTCATTGGATGGTCATATACAAGATTTTTGTTTTTGGCGCTGATCGGAAATCCAACATGGCTGCCAGGGCCCATAATGTGTTCTGATTGGTTGAAATTTTAAAAATCTTCTTGTTAGAAACCACTAAGCCAATTGAATTGTGGCTTTGCAGGAATGATCATTGGGTGGTCCTGTACTAAACTTGTGAATCGTTTGCTGATCGGAAATTCAAGATGGCCACCATGACTCGACTTAATTTTAACATAGGACCCTATGGAAAAAATGTTTAAAAGTCTTCTCCTCTGAAACCAGTAAGTCAGTTTAAAGCAAACATGGGATGAATGGTCCTTAGGTGGTCAACTTTCAAAATTATGTCCTGTGACCCCGACCTCCATCCAAGATGGCAACCATCAGCGAACATAGTTTTAACATAGGACCCTATGGGAAATATATTTAAAAATCTTCTTCTCTGAAACCAGTAAGCCAATTTAAAGCAAACATGGCATGGATGGTCCTTAAGCGGTCAATTTTCAAAATTGTGTCCAGTGACCCTGACCTCCATCCAAGATGGCCACCTTCAGCAGACATACTGTAGTTTTAACATAGGACCCTATGGGAAAAAATGTTTTAAAATCTTCTCCTCTGAAACTAGTAAGCCAATATAGCAAACATGTCATCGATGGTCCTTAGGTGGTCAACTTCCAAAATTGTGTTCAGTGATCCCGATCTCGGTTCAAAATGGCCACCGTCAGCAGACATAGTTTTAACATAGGACCCTATGGGAAAATTGTTTAAAAGTCTTCTCTTCTGAAACCAGTCAGCCAATTTAAAGCAAACATGGCATGGATGGTCCTTGGGTAGTATACTTTCAAAATTGTGTCCGGTGACCACGACCTCCATCCAAGATGGCTGCCATGAGCAGACATAGTTTTAACATAGAACCCTATGGCAGTATGGGATTTGAATAGTAACTTAGATGTATTCAGCATGCAGACATTCTTAAGAGGACTTATTTATGTCAGGTGAGTGATACAGGCTCACCTGAGCCTCTAGTTCGTTTCGTTTCGTTTCATTTTCGTTTCTCAATTTAGTAGTACCCGCTAAAATTTGATTTTGGTTAAAACTCTGGGTCGCAAAAATTAAGTATACCGCTAAAAAAAATCCACCAATTTGGAAGAAAATCGTGAAATTTGGCTCCCGTGAAAAAACCACTTATACGGTAGTCAGAGAGTAGACACTGAATAAACCGGCCCACTGTCAATGTCTTTCTTCTGTTGGTAGAGTTGTCAGCAGTTTCTTTTTGTATGGTTACAGAGCTCCGTTTCCGTTAATAGAGAACATCTTCACGGATTCTGTTTTTACTAACCGTGACATCCTTTATGTCAGGATATCAGAAAAAATGAAGAATTCTGATGTCTTTCACAAATGTTTTTTCAACCAAGATGAGCCAAGAATGAATATCAAATTGAAGTAAATCCCTGAGAAAATTTAACCCACACATTGATTAAGTTATCGTAATTACTGGTAGATAATTAAAAAAAATGGGTGAAACATATTTATTACAGAACTTAATAAAACTTCTTTTGTTTAATTTAAAGGATTTCCATGTAATTTGAGGTGTTTCTTTTTTGCAATTTGGATAAAATCAAATTTCTATGACTTTTATTTATTTGCATATTATTTTTTAGTTCACCTGGACCAAAGGTCCAGGTGAACTATTGCCATCATTTGGCGTCCGTCGTCTGGCGTCCGTCGTCCGTCGTCTGTTGTCTGTCGTCTGTAAACTTTTCACATTTCAAGCTTCTTCTCCGAAACCACTGGGCCGATTGGAACCAAACTTAGCAGGAATGTTCCTTGGATGGTCCTCTACAAAGTTACTGTTTTTCGTTCCAGTCGGATATTCAATATGGCTGCCAGGGCCAATAATATGCTCTGATTGGCTAAAATTTCAAAGAACTTCTTCTCTGAAACTAATGAACTGACTGAACCCAAACTGTAAATGAACGATCATTGGAATGTCCTTTACCAAGTTTCTGTTTTTTATGCCGATCGGAAATCCAAGATGGCCGCCATCGCAGGACATAGATTAACATTGGACCCTATGGGAAAATGTTCAAATGCCTTCTTCTCAGAAACTACAAATATGATTAAAGCCAAACTGTACATGAATGTTCATTGGACGGTCTTCTACAATCTCAAGGTTTTTTGTTCCGAAATGAAATTCAAAATGGCGGCTACGGCAGGACTTAGTTTAACATTGGACCCTATGGGAAAAATGTTTCAAAATGCTTCTTCTCTGAAACCACTTGGACAGTTGAAACCAAACTGCCCAGTAATGATCATTGGAAGGTCCTCTACAAAGTTTCTGTTTTTTATGCCGATCGGATATCCAAGATGGCCGCCACCGCAGGACATAGATTAACGTTGGACCCTATGGGAAAATATTCAAATGCCTTCTTCTCAGAAACTACAAATATGATTAAAGCCAAACTGTACATTAATGTTCATTAGATGGTCCTCTACAAACTTTACGTTTTTTGTTCCGATATGAAATTCAAAATGGCGGCTACGGCAGGACTTAGTTTAACATTGGACCCTATGGGAAAAATGTTTCAAAACGCTTCTTCTCTGAAACCACTAGGACAATTGAAACCAAACTGCCCATGAATGATCATTGGAAGGTCCTCTACAAAGTTTATGTTTTTTAAGTCGATCGGAAATCCAAGATGGCCACCACCGCAATACATAGATTAACATTGGACCCTATGGGAAAATGTTCAAATGCCTTCTTCTCAGAAACTACAAATATGATTAAAGCCAAACTGTACATGAATGTTCATTGGATGGTCCTCTACAAACTTTACGTTTTTTGTTCCGATATGAAATTCAAAATGGCGGCTACGACAGGACTTAGTTTAACATTGGACCCTATGGGGAAAATGTTTCAAAACGCTTCTTCTCTGAAACCACTAGGACAGTTGAAACCAAACTGCCCAGGAATGATCATTGGAAGGTCCTCTACAAAGTTTATGTTTTTTATGTCGATCGGAAATCCAAGATGGCCACCACCGCAATACATAGATTAACATTGGACCCTATGGGAAAATGTTCAAATGCCTTCTTCTCAGAAACTACAAATATTATTAAAGCCAAACTGTACATGAATGTTCATTGGATGGTCCTCTACAAACTTTACGTTATTTGTTCCGGTATGAAATTCAAAATGGCGGCTATGGCAGGACTTAGTTTATCATTGGACCCTATGGGAAAAATGTTTCAAAATGCTTCTTCTCTGAAACCACTAGGACAATTGAAACCAAACTGCCCAGGAATGATCATTGGAAGGTCCTCTACAAAGTTTATGTTTTTTTTATGCCGATCGGAAATCCAAGATGGCCACCACCGCAATACATAGATTAACATTGGACCCTATGGGAAAATGTTCAAATGCCTTCTTCTCAGAAACTACAAATATGATTAAAGCCAAACTGTACATGAATGTTCATTGGATGGTCCTCTACAAACTTTACGTTTTTTGTTCCGATATGAAATTCAAAATGGCGGCTACGGCAGGACTTAGTTTAACATTGGACCCTATGGGGAAAATGTTTCAAAACGCTTCTTCTCTGAAACCACTTGGACAGTTGAAACCAAACTGCCCAGGAATGATCATTGGATGGTTCTCTACAAATTTTATGTTTTTTATGCCGATCGGAAATCCAAGATGGCCGCCACCGTAATACATAGATTAACATTGGACCCTATGGGAAAATGTTCAAATGCCTTCTTCTCAGAAACTACAAATATTATTAACTGTACATGAATGTTCATTAGATGGTCCTCTACAAACTTTACGTTTTTTGTTCCGATATGAAATTCAAAATGGCGGCTACGGCAGGAATTAGTTTAACATTGGACACTATGGGGAAAATGTTTCAAAACGCTTCTTCTCTGAAACCACTTGGACAATTGAAACCAAACTGCCCAGGAATGATCATTGGAAGGTCCTCTACAAAATTTTGTTTTTTATGTCGATCGGAAATCCAAGATGGCCGCCACCGCAATACATAGATTAACATTGGACCCTATGGGAAAATGTTCAAATGCCTTCTTCTCAGAAACTACAAATATGATTAAAGCCAAACTGTACATGAATGTTCATTGGATGGTCCTCTACAAACTTTACATTTTTTGTTCCGATATGAAATTCAAAATGGCGGCTACGGCAGGACTTAGTTTAACATTGGACCCTATGGGGAAAATGTTTCAAAATGCTTCTTCTCTGAAACCATTAGGACAATTGAAACCAAACTGCCCAGGAATGATCATTGGAAGGTCCTCTACAAAGTTTATGTTTTTTTTATGCCGATCGAAAATTCAAGATGGCCACCACCGCAGGACATAGATTAACATTGGACCCTATGGGAAAATTTCAAATGCCTTCTTCTCAGAAACTACAAATATGATTAAAGCCAAACTGTACATGAATGTTCATTGGATGGTCCTCTACAAACTTTACGTTTTTTTCTTCTGATATGAAATTCAAAATGGCGGCCACGGCAGGACTTGTTTAACATTGGACCCTATGGGAAAAATGTTTCAAAACGCTTCTTCTCTGAAACCAAACTGCCCAGGAATGATCATTGGAAGGTCCTCTGTTTTTTATGCCGATCGGAAATCCAAGATGGCTGCCACCACAGGTCATAGTATTAACACAGGACCATATCGGGAAAATACAGAAATATCTATGACTACCACTGCAGGACATAGTTTTTACATAGGACCAATTGGTTTTTTTTATAACCAGGTGAACGATACAGGCTCTTGAGAGCCTCTGGTTTATATTTACATGATTACAAAGAAAATAAAAGTTGATTGTATTCTTTAACAAACTAAATGTGTTAATATCCTTAAGCATGGTTTTTAATCAGCAGACAGATCTGTGTTAGACAATACATGAGTACAGTATTATACCATAGGTGTTATTAGGTTATCCAGTATGAAGTTTTTAAACGTAATGATATAAGGGACCTTTTATATCTATAGTTGGCCATGGTTTCCCTTATCTCTGATTATAATGGGTTTTTTGGGGGGGTTTACAATAAAAATTAGATTTTGATATTTCTTTTTACATTTGTTGGAGATATATATATATAGATCATGTTTTGATATACGCCCTTCCTTAACAATTTCATTCCCCCAATAAAACATTTCTTGCCCATCCCCCTCAAACCCCCAAAGAGTTGAATTTCTGTAATATAATGATACATACAAGACAATAAATAATAATTACCAACAAAAATTGAGACACATACTTACATAATTTTGTATTTATATATTTAAAATAAATGAATTGTTCATGTAGATGTCAAGACAAATATTCTTACTCATTTACAGGTTTGTGTTTCAGTGTACAGAAAGGAGTTCCACCTCCACCCAGGTATGACAAAATTGTTCTACACATTAGTTTAGAATCTTTGTTTCATGCTGGTAATTCATCCACAAACTGAAAATGATCTCCCTTTTCAATCAATTTCATGTAATGTGCTTAGGGTATCAGATTCTGCCTTAATTTCTGTGATTTTCCAACTGGATTTTGCCATCACTTGGCGTCTGTCGTCCGTTAACTTTTCACATTTTAATCTTCTCCTCTAAAACCCCTCAGCCAAATGAACTGAAACTTGGTAGGAAGCATCTATGGAAGGTCCTTATAAAGATTGCTCATTTTGTCCCGATCCATTAACAAACATGGCCGTCACAGGCAATTTCTGTTTTTGATTGGCCGATTTTTTTAAAATCTTCTCCTTTGAAACCGCTTTGCCAAATGAACCAAAACTTGGTAGGAAGCATCTATGGGCGGTACTCTATAAAGAGTGCTCATTTCGTCCCGATCCATTTACAAGCATGGCCACCACAGGCAATTCTTGTTTCTGATTGGTCGATTTCTAAAAATCTTATCCTCTGAAACCGCTTGGTCAAATGATTCGAAACTTGGTAGGAAGCATCTATGGAAGGTCCTCTATAAAAATTGCTCATTCTGTCCCGATCCGTTAACAAACGTGGCCGCCACAGGCGATTCTTGTTTCTGATTGGCTGATTTTTTAGATTCTTCTCCTCTGAAACCGTTTGGCCAAATGAACCGAAACTTGGTAGGAAGCATCTATGGGCGGTACCCGATAAAGAGTGCTCATTTCGTCCCGATCCATTAACAAACATGGCCGCCACAGACAATTCTTGTTTCTGATTGGTTGATTTCTATAAAATCTTCTCCTCTGAAACCGCTTTGCCAAATGAACCGAAACTTGGTAGGAAGCATCTATGGAAGGTTCTCTATAAAGAATGCTCATTTTGTGCCGATCCATTTACAAACATGGCCACCACAGGCAATTCTTGTTTCTGATTGGTCGATTTCTAAAAATCTTCTACTCTGAAACAGCCTGGCCAAATGGACCGAAACGTGGTAGGAAGCATCTATGGAAGGTCCTCTATGGGAATTGCTCATTCTGTTTTGATCTGTTAACAAACATGGCCGTCATAGGCAATTCTTGTTTCTTATTGGTCGGTTTCTAAAACAGCTTTGCCTCTGAAACTGCTTGGCCAAATGATATGAAACTTGGTAAGAAGCATCTATGGAAGGTTCTCTATAGAATTTGCTCATTTCATTTTGATCCATTAACAAACATGGCTGCCATAGGCAATTCTTGTTTTAGATTGGTCGATTTCTAAAAATCTTCTTCTCTGAAACTGCTTTGTCAAAATGAGCCGAAATTTGGTGGGAAGCACCTATGGAAGGTTCTGTATTAAGTTTCCTCAAAGCAGAATGAAAGGTGAGCGACACAGGCTCAGCTCAGTGCTGAGCCTCTAGTTATTTGAAGCCTTCACTGATAGCCTCATAAGCTAGTTAGGTTGTTATAATACTACCCTATGACAAATCACTCACCAATAGCCTATTAGACTAGGTACTCTGAGGGCTAAGCTTCTACCTAGACACAGTTTCACAAGTATTATCCGAAACTCTGAAACAATGCTTTCCTTTGACAAGCCCTTTCACTATTAGCCTCCCTCAAGATTAGATACCATGAGACAACACTTATTTAAGATAAACCCATTCACAGATATCATTCCAGACTAGATATTTAGAGACAATGCTTCCTTAAGGCACCTCTTTCTTTTATAATAGTGTCTCAGACTAGATATCCTTGGACAGTGTTCTTCCCTAAGAAACACCCTTTCACCAATACCCATCCAGGCTAGATATCCTGGAGGCTGGAAAAATGCTTCCTTGAGACAAACTCTTAAATCAATAGCCTCTCAGACTAGATAGTCTGGGACAATGAGTCCTTTTACTAAATAAAGGCCTCCCATTCTATATACCCTTGGGATAATGCTTTCCTATTATACTATAGCTGCACCCTTTCACCAATACTTCCCTGAGACAACCCCTTAAATCAATAGCCTCTCAGACTAGATAGTCTGGGACAATGATCCCAAGGACAGGCCCTTTCACTAACTGCCTCCCAGTCTCAATACCCTTGGGATAATGCTTTCCTATAGACGAAGTTTTTCACCAAATGTCTCTAAGAAAGGCCCTTACACTCAGCAATAGCCTCACACTGGTTCCTCCAACACCCATGAATCAATTCTTTTTAAACCCTTCATGCTTAGGATTAATTCAGGAGCCTTTTTAATTGGTCGATTTACAAATTCTGAAACCAATATCAACTAGTCAGATTATATCTTTGATAATCTGTACAATACGGGAAATATGAAAATTTGAGTGTTGTTATGGAAACTACTAAATACAGATAAATTCTGGAACAAATCTGAATCAACAGGTTTTTAAAGAATTGACCCACGGATGAGGGAGAAGGAATGAGCCTATTGTTGTAACTGACTTGTAGGCAATACTGACAATGACTTTAGATATGATGATTCTAATATTCTTGGATATCAAGGTTTTTTTCTGATAACACTATGAAGAATTTACATTGTGTTGGACTTGAATGACCCCCACTACATCAATGTATGTTAAAATCCCACAAATTATAATGATGATGATCAAGCTATTCTGTATTTCAGCATAAAGTGCAAATTCTGACCTACTGGAGATTTGAATAATTAATTGAATACCAGTAATTTTAAGTAGCCAAACATTTTTTGTTTCTTTCTGTTTTTCTTCAGTTTTTATTCAGTGAGTTGGATATTTAATCCCAGTAGGTTGTGATAGTCTTGATGTTTCAGCTTTACTTTATATATTTTTTAGCCTTGTTAACATTTACAAAGAACTAGAAAAAGATATAGATGGCTTTAAACACCCAGGACATGGCACATTGATTGGTTGGTCGAAACAAGGTAGGTAATACTTGGCTTTAACCACTCAGAATATGGAGGGCTGTCGTGGTCGTGATCGTATGGTTGTTGGATTTACAACTACCTATGCAATCAATGCCTATCACCACTAACGTTGTGAGTTTGAATTCCTTTCATGGCGAGGTTTACTTGATACAACATGGTGGTTTTCTTCAGGTACTCCGATTTCCTCCGCCACGATATAACTGAATATTATTGAAAGTGGCATTAAACACAAGAAACCTAAACCTGGATTTAAACATCCAGAACATGGTGTAATGATTGGCTAGAAAATAATTTTCTTACTTACCGGTACATTTCAAATATAAAATCAAACATGAGAGAACACTGATGGATTCCTAGACATGGCATATTAATGCTCAGATATCATTAAAATATACAATACACGTACATTGTGGGAAACTATATAATTTATTTGTAGGAGCTTTAGAAACGGGTAGAAAAGCAGGCCTGTGGCGATCTTTTATGGCCTGTTTCGCAGCGAATACAAATTAATTATATATTTATGGACAATGAACATTTATTTCTCGTTACCCTGCAAAGTCAAAAAGTCCAAAACTAGTGCCAAATTGTCTGAAAATTGCAGAAGCAAGCGTCATAATTGTTTTCAATGGTGTTCGCTGTGAAGTTCGCGCTTATACTGTTGCCATCGGTCTACATGAACCAGGTACCAGAAAAGCTTTATTAGGTCCATGACTAATAACACTGAAGTTTATTTGACCCCCTTTGTCAGTACTCAAATCATACAATTGCAGGATAAATTTAAATTATAGTGTTGATCACGTCTTATGACATGTATACAGTTTATAGAGCTGCAAATATTGTAAATATACGTATAAATGAGAATTACTTATTATTAATATTCCAACCCCTTTTAATTTTTATTTGAAAACACTTATTTTCTAAAGGGAAGCTATTTTCATATTAAAGTTTTTTAATGTTACCTACATGTGATAGAGTTGCTATGCTACTACTGGAGATTTGCAAATTTTTGGCTGGAGATTTGGTCTCATAACTGGAGATTTTTTATCGGCATATTTGATGTGTGTTTTTATTGTTTATTGATGTTTTCCTTTTGTTTGTTTCAGTATTGAACCAACTGCATCCCATTTCAATATATATTGTTTACATTTCTGTCTTATTAGTAGTGTTTCATATGATGAATGAAGGATGAAAACTGTATTTATAATTTATTCATAATCATAAGGTTATAACAAAGCAATAATAATGAAGACAGAATGTTCTGAACAATAAAGTCATAGAGCACTAAAATTAAAAAGTCACTTTGCTGCTGGTGCGTTGGGTGATAGCATACGTTTCGGCATTTTTGTGGTTTATCAATTCCATCCTGGAACTTAGTTCTTAAATAATACTTTGATCGGCTTTGGTTCCAAAAAAGCCATAGCAACTCAATCCGAGATGAATTCATTGCATGTTTGATCGAAATAAGAAGTTTTCCTCGGCATCAAAGATTGTCCGGCGCCTGACTGTTTGCACAACGGTTTATAACTATTTTTAATTGCTGCTATCACACTTCTAATCATCTAAGCGTGTGCCATAAACCCACTTCCTTATCCCCAATTAACTGTCAATCAGTGGATAATTGTTGTATAATCATCAACACCTTAATTAATCACCATGACCCAATTTAACTGTAAAGGTGTCAAAAACATCAATAACCGGATATCATTAAATATGACATTCACCTTTACCATTCGTATCTCTCGGCGTTATTCGTCAGCGCAGGAGTTCCAAATGGGGAATTTCCAGAAATATTGATCGCAAAATGTAGGTCAAGATTTTATTGTACTTGATTTTTTTCACAGGCGGAAGATTTTGAAAGTTGACGGAAGGGACCCTCAAAATCGGGAGAAAAATGCTCCCGCCGGAAGGTTCACATGTATGATGTTAGATATTAATGGACTGATTGGAAACTATTTTCATATTAAAGTCTGTCTAAAGAAAAAGAAATAAGTTTGTGGTTATTTGGTTATTTTCTCAAATTATGATCACAAATTTTTATTGTTAGATATTAATTGACTGATTGACTTGTCCCATCCACTCACTTTTTTGCCAATCATTAACATTTTATGTTTATAGGTGTACTGTTGTTAAATGCCTGTATGACAGTTAAAGCACACCAAGCTAACTCACACAAAGATAGAGGATGGGAGAAATTCACAGATTCTGTCATATCATGGTTAAATAAAAACCGTTCAGGAATAGTTTTCATGCTCTGGGGAGCTTATGCTCAAAAGAAAGGAGCATATATAGATAAGGTAAGTATTATATTGACATCTGATAGACTTTAAGTGTTCATATTCGGGGAGCAGATGCTCAAAAAGAAAGTGGTAGATAAGGCCATTGAATTATATCAAGCAGGGGTTCAAAATTATGTAGGTCTGAGGTCTGTGACCTTTTGCTATTGAATTCAGACTTTTACATTGGGTATATGCTGCACTGGAGGACCTTCTGATTTTCGTTTTGAAGTGTCATTATCTTCGTTTATTAAACAGTCTGTCTTAAAAAAAATTCACCTGCTTGCCCAAAAACCATATTTAGAAAAAATATTCTATTTATTAAAAGAAATTCTTTCATTATTTTCATTTGTCCAAATCCAGTTTTATTTGTCTCAAGCTTCCTGCAAGCTGGTTAGCACGAAGACTGATTAAACTCTTTAAACATCTAGTTCATCAAATCATAGATCTGCCCATTTAGTCTTTAAAAAAATCATTAAAAACTATATTTAATGGCAATGATCACACAAATATTAATATCAATTTTTTTGCAAAGGAACCGCCATTGCTATCCCCTCGCCAAGGAAGTTTTGAAGGGATATAGTAACGCTACAGTCCGTCCTTCCATATCATCCTTGTGAACACTCTAGAATCAAGATCCTTCAATGGATTTTGACCAAACTGGGTACATACTTAGTCCTTAAGAGAATCTGGAACCCTATTGATTTTCAAGGTCAAAGGTCGAGGTCACTGGGTCAAAATTTTTACTGCATAACATCCTTGTCAACACTAGAATCAACATCCTTCAAAGGATTTTGACCAAGCTAGGTACATACTTAGTCCTTAAGAGAATCTGGAACCTATTGATTTTTAAGGCCATAGGTCACCGGGTCAAATTTTTTACCGCGTAACATCCTTGTGAACACTCTAGAATCAACATCCTTCAATGGATTTTGACCAAACTTGGTACATACTTAGTCCTTAAAAGAATCTGGAACCCTATTGATTTTCAAGGTCAAATGTCAAGGTCACTGGGTCAAATTTTTAGGTAAGGGGATATGCCACGCTTTGCGTTGCCTTTGTTTTATTAACTTCAGGAAAACAAACAAAAAGGTGGGAAGTATAAAACATGTATGTCGATCCCGGTTTACCGAGAATTATCTTCTGCATGTAACTACTTCAATCACAGTAAACCAGTATTCATAGCTGAAAGGGGGCTTATTTATTTTGTGAAATAGTTATATAGTGAAATTGTCATGCATACTGGGGCAGTGAATCTAGTGCTTAGTGATAAAAAAAAATCAATGAAACCACCCTAAATTTTGGTCTGACAGAACTTTTTTCAGACACCATATTCCCTTGAGTACCTCAACGTCTTCCGAGACAACTTTGGGTCATATCTTCTCATAACAATGTAAAACTTAATAATTAAAAAGGTACAAGGTGATTATTGATAATTGCTCAAAATGTTCTGAAAAATCTAGGACCTTCCTAACGAGGCAGACCTTCATGGTTTAATTTTGAACACATAATGAAGGTATGTAAATATGAGGGAGAATTACATTTGAGACAAAGGCAATTTATCATGGCTGAAAAGGATGTAATAATTACTTTTGGCAGTCATCTTTGGCTTCTTTTTCTACCCTAACATTGACTTGAAATTGTCCCTTGACTATAGACGAGTGATGATATTTACTTCTGGTTGACAAATACTATATCTCATCACCATTATTGTGTCAGATTTAAATGGTCTATACATTTTATAACATTTGATTTGTTTTCTTATTCATTACAGAAGAAACATCACATCCTTAAAGCAGTACATCCTTCACCGTTGTCAGCTCATCGAGGATTTTTAGGATGTAAGCACTTCTCACAATGTAATAAACTCCTGGAAAAAGATGGGAAAACTGCCATTGATTGGACAAGGCTACCTCAACAATGAGCAGACGTCTACACAAAGTGTATGATTTTGAACTGGTGATTGTATCAAAGAGCCAATGGATTTAGGACAAGAATCGAGGAGTTTAAGAAAATGAGTTTCCAATCTTCATAATATCTTTGTTTCCTAGGAATTGTAACAAGCAGACACCCACATTCATTGTCCAAGATGGCCACTTGTGTTTTGAATGAATTTGTTATCAAATTTACAAAACCTTTGTAAATAGGAACTACAATTTGTAAAGTTATTGATACTAATGCAGTTAATGTTTGCTTTCGTGATTTTTCTTTTGAAACCACTGCACCAATTTGAAGTCATATCTTATTAAAATAGGTCAGTGTTTAAGCTCCATAAATTCTTAATCTGATGATCAGTTTACACAGGATTTAAGCTATTCAGTGTTCTACATAGACAGGTTTGTGTCAAGAGAAGTTAAACATGCATACTACCAAAATATCTGATAAAAGTTTAATGAATTCTATACTAGATTAGATTTCCGTATTATATCTCATGCTATATGGCAATATTTTTTTCTTTGATTAATGTTTATTTTCATCTGAATTCTGCTTGAACTTCATTATTAACCTATTTAAGAATATTCATTAAATTTTCATCACATTATCATGTAGTGTATACCATCTTTTTAAACCTTGTGTCTGGAGACCAAGAAAATAAAACTAAGGTGTATTTGCAAAAGGTATTGCCAGTATATTTGGAAATGTATGCAACAAGGAACATGCAATTTAGTTTTGAAAAGGTAAAGTAAATTTAATGATCTTAGGCAATATAAATTTATATTTTCAGGTTTTTTTTTCTTTTTCCTTATATTGGTTTCTATAATTGACCCAAAAAAAAGTTACAATGTGTTTATTTCTGTGTTCTATCAAAATTAGGTCACAGTTAAAGCATGCTAAATATAAAATGCTTTGCCCAAAAATAGCTACACAGAAATAAACACATTGTAACTTTTTTTTTGGTCAATTGGTACACACTGTAATTTGTTGGTGCAAAGTGGTACTAAGTACAAGCTGTCTTAAATCTGACACTGGAAAAAACTATAAAACAAGCAAAAAGACTGACAAAGTGATCCCCACGTTTGTTCATGCAGATGACATAAACACACATGAACAATTCTTTAACTTTACAAAACAATTTTTGTATTCAAACAAAACAAATTAGTCTACGTTTTGACTTAATGCACATGCACTGTAGACCTATAGAAAAAAATAATGCCCAATTCACGTACGCAACGAAAATTATCAGTTTTGCAATAAAAAAGTGATCATATTTGAGTCGCACCACGTTCAAAAGATGAATACCGGTACGCATTTGTGCATCGCATGTAGGATTAAAAGTTGAACACACAGTTGTTAAAAACTGATTTGTGAAAGCATAAAATCCATATCATCGTTTAAAAGATCGTCCGTCATGTTCGCTGCCATTTAACGTTTTGACGTTAATCACGTGTTCTATTAAAAACTTTTTCCCACGTCACTGACTGCTGGCGTACGTGACCAAGATCGGTCTTCTCAAAAGTTAGTCAAGAGCGACAGACGTCAATCACACATTTGCTTCCGTTTGATTGGTTATGATACAAAACATTTAGAATACTTTTAATTTCTTGTATGCGCAGATAAACTGATCGAGGGAATGCCCTCAATCAATTTATCAGCACATACACGAAATTAAAAGTACTCTAAATATTACTTATTTAATCAAAAAAGTTTTTACATTTACGATCTATGCAAGTAGATATAGTACGTTTGACTTCTATAAATCTTCAGAATAAAAATTCTTAAAGGTTTAAGTAGAAGTAATTTGTAAGTATGTTTACTAATATTCCGTCGTCTCCGAGAATTGAATATTTCTTTTTTTTCTCTTGATCAGCTAATCCAGATTTTTGTATTTATGTTTATGTATTCGAATGTAACAAGGTTTGTTTGTGGTTGTACAGTTCTAATTTTTATTTAATTGATGCATTTAGAAAAATAAAATAATTATAAACATATTTTTCCGGATTTTTTTTCCACATCGTTCCTTCTATGAGCGGGATGATAAACTAACCCCATGTCTAATCGAAATAAAATTCTTGGATAATGACCACGGATATGTTCCACTTGTCGTAAACACTTCCCGGTCCTTTCCTCATTCACGACTTATTACCGGGTTTGTAACTAGATTAACACGACGAGTGCCACTAGTGGAGCAGGAACTGCTTACCCTTCCGGAACACCTGAGTTCACCCCCGGTTTTTACTGGGGTTCGTGTTACTCGATCTTTAATTTTATATGTATGTTTTGTAGATCATTGTTTGTCCTTTTGTACATTTTCTTTTGGCCATTGTGTTGTCTGTTCTTCTTCGATATACAGATTCTGATTGCCCCTTTGGCGTCTTCAAACTCTTCTTAAGGATATGTTGGGTTGTGCCCAAAAAATATCTACTCCTTTTGGATCAAACTATTTTACTTCATTTTAGAAGTAGCATCGATAGACCAGTAAACCTACCTCAGTATCCCGGTAGTAATAACTATTTCAGTATCCCGGAAGAAAACATATAATCAATAATTGGGGGCTTATGAAAAAAAAACTATTTTGAATGAAGTGGTGTTTATTTTATTTTTATCTTATATAACTGTTACGTGCCGACATACCATCGACCACCGGGATATAGAAATGGGACCGAGAGCTTCTTCGGCTTAAAGGGGCGTCCGTCGGTTGTGCGGGATGTATAAATTCACAACCAACCCGTCCTGCGGATGAGACGTAAATAAAACCGAGGTCCCGTGTTGAGAGATTGCCACCCTCTCCGCACGTTAAAGAACCCAGTGTAACAGCTCATTATGAGCATTATGCTCATGATGAGTGGTCCAAAATTATCCGTCCCTACCCATCGCCTTTCCTTGTTTCGAGTCCCGTGGCGTTTAATTTTTAAATGTTCTCGTCCTGAATGTAGCTGAAAAATGGGTTGTACTAAACTACGAAACGAAATCGAAACGCAACGAACGAAACGAAACGAAATATTACGAAACGCAACGAAATATACTAAAATGCGAAACGAAACGCAACGAAACGAAATATACTAAAATGCAAAACGCAACGAAACGAAATATACTAAAATGCGAAACGAAACGAAAATATACTAAAATCCAATAAGAACAACATGAATGGAACGAGAAGTGATGAAAAAGTCTAAGCAGAATTTTATACTGATATGCATGTATAAGAAGATTTATGAACCATTCTATCAAAAAAGAAAGAAATATTAAGATATCAAAACAGGGTAATTTAGAAAATTAAATTAATGAATTAAAATTAAAAAAAAATTAAATATGATTTTTAAAGAGCTTATGAATATCAGAAATTATTTGATACATGCATATTTTGGTGACTTTTTAGTTTTTACACTTCTTGCAAAACCAGTGTTTTGCTTTTGGGAAGAGTTTCAGTCTTGCGCATGACAAGTGCTGCCATTTTAAGCATGAATTGCAGATCGGCGGCACACTTACTTCTTTTGTATCTGCGTCAAGAGTGCATGTTTCACATATGTATATTGGATTTCTCCTCTTTTCCCCATAAACCATCTCAATTGCTTTCCAAGCTTCAGTTGTGCAGCGTTTTCTTGTAATTTCAATATTCACAAGCGAGTCCAAACAAGATGAGGAAACTAACTCTGGCCTTTGCTCTACCAGTTCCTCACTTATGATGAAATTGTCCTTTATCGCTTTAGTGGTATAATCCTTTCCGACAAACCATTCTAATATAAGACATTCAATTTCAATTGAAGATTTCTTTTGGAAGGGTGCGCATTTTGAAGAACGCATTCGCTTCTTTGGTAAGCCAATCACTGTTTGTGTTAAACCTTTGGGTCTTCCCCGCTTCTTAATCATAAGGGGAATAACTATAACAGATAGCCAAGGCGGTTTATCATTATCTAACAGACTTTCTTCTTGTTCAGTTGTGTCTCTTTCTGTTTCCATTTCACCTTCATCTTCATTGTTTTCCTCAGTTTTTCTTTCTGAATGTACACTTACAAGTTTCTCATTTCTACATATGTTTTCCAATGTGGATGTAGAGTCATCAACTTGATCCGTCTCCAGCACTAGCACTTCAATTACCATGCATGTTTTGTTTTTGCTCCATGACTGAACTAAGTTTCGTAGAATGTCACGTTTTTTTCATATTCATCACCAGTAGCCTCTAACGCAACACTTGTCTCAAAGCTCAAAGTTCAGAGAAATACATATGATTACAAGACTCGTTTGGGTGTTTTTACAATGGAGCAAACTGGTGAAGGAGAGGCTTCAGATTCTTCTTCAAATAATCTATGTGATGACTTTACATAACTTAGCTTCCACCGAATACCAATTAAGTCATTCGAAAAGAGATCTTCCCCTTTTATTTCTCTAAACTTAAGTACATGTCTAGATGGGAGAGGCATACTGTTATAAAAACTACATGTGCAGCTGTTCATGTTTACAGCAACTTTTCCTTGTGCTGTTTGACAGGACCATAATGATTCTCCGTCATCTCCTTCATGTTCCTCAATTGTTACTTCCGACTTTTGCATTAACTGTTTAAGTATGAAAGATCAGGCATATGGGGTTACTAATTCTCTGTATTTATATTCTGATGATTCCTTTGGGTATGGTGCTATTGCCTTTTTCTGGAACATACCAACAGTCTTTAAATCACGTTCCGTTCTCAGAGATTTTAGGGCTATCAGCAAGCTTTCTTCTTCATGAGTTAACAGAAACACAGCAACTATTTCACTCTGTTCCTGACCGTCAACACTGATTATAAAGTACAGTGGCATTCTAAGATTATTTGTTTTGTAGGTTGAATCTAATAATATAACTTCAGGATAATGTTCGAATGCAGACCTCATCTGCTTGTCTTGGAAAAATATTGCAGACAAGTTATTGTCTTGATTAACAACCTGATGAAAAAATATAAACCTGTTCTATCTCACTCTTTGCACCTTGTTACCATCTTTTTTCTTCCTATCTGTTTGTATATTATGTAGATCTTTTAGCCCAACTTTTTCCCCGGTTTTCTCCATGATGTAATGTTGTACCATCTTCTTATTTTCTTGAACCTTAAGCATATTTTCTACATCTTTCCTCTCATCACTTGATAATTGCCTTTGTCGTGGTAAAAATTTGAACAGAGTTTCATGTATTTCATGGTTATGATCTTCACATAACTTGTTTATAACTAGCCTTTTTCCATCAGAAGTTGTACTCAACTGGATGAAAAATGGACAGCTTTGTTTGAATGTAGACTGGTTTGGACGCTGTCGTGAAATAAGATGCTTGAAAGTATCATTTCTATTGAGAGCACATGTGTTTTCAATACAATCTAAAAACTGTCATATTAATAAAATATTGTTGTGTCTTGAAAATGGACAGATTTGTTTGAAATTAAATGTTTGAAAATGTTATAAGCTATAGAGTACACAACATTTTTTGTGTTTGGAGTTATCTGTACAAATTGAGATCTCATAAACATTTAATGCTTTGAAAAGATTTAACATGCTTACCTAATGATGAGCTCTTATGATCTTTGCCTCCATGAATACAGCTAAATTTGAGTTGTCCATATAATAATGTGTCATTGAATTTCTTATTAGGTGCACGGCTTTGCATAAGACTTTATGGTAGTGCATCTCTTTTCCATAACTGAACAAAATGTTCTTTCTGATATTTCTCTAACACTAATTCAAACTCCTTGTATGAATCAAATTCTGCATGGAGTTCCATTTTTTTATAAGGTGTAACACCTTCCATTGTCAAACGTTAATTGAACATATATGTAATATATATGCATATAGGTATATCTAGTAAAAAGAGTTCACCCATTTTAGAATTTTCCCTTAAGACATTCTTGTATATTTTATGTTTTGTTTAATTGAAAATCATTTTGTAACAGAAAGTAAAAAAAAATCCATTTTATGGAAAAGTCCTGAAGTCTGTTAAAAAAATCATTATTTCTCTTATTTGACAATTATAATTATCATCTCAAATTTTTCAAAACTGTTTTGCTTTGTTTTAATAATGGTAATAATAATGGTAATTCTACAATAATCAGCGCCGGCAAAATAGCCATTTACCATTTTTTTGCTTATTTAGCGCCGGCAAAATAGCCACTGCACGCCTGGTAAACGAGATGGTCTCAACATAATGTTGAGCAAGCAAAAAGGTATCTGCAACTTCCAGTTGAGACCATCTGCCGAGGAAAATTTACAAACGTGTGCACGGTAAGTTGTTTTATCTCATATTTCTAGATATTTCGAGACATGTTTTAAAAATCAGAGAATGCTATTCCCTTCCGATATGAAAATGTGAACTCTTCCTGCTTTCCGTTGTGAAAAACAGTTAAAATTGAAGGAGAAATCACTTTTCTCCTGTGCAGCAACGAGTTCATTTTGTGTATTTCGTGGTGCAATTTCAACTATTTCCTTGCATAAAAAAAAGGTTCCGTGACAATGACGTGGTCGGGTAATAGAATTTTATTGTCATGTTCGATCTTACTACAAGAATGGAAACGATAGAGGCTAATAACACAACACTGCCCGTAATTATGATAAGTTGAGACCTTCTGTCACAGGTTGAGGCCTTCTGGTACATGTTGAGGCCTTCAGTCAAAACTTCCAAAGTGATGTAATCGAGTTGCATATACCCTAACCCTGTTACTTTTTGTCTTGTGATTTTCCGTCCTACATTCTTCTGAGGCAGTCGTAGTGAGTCGTTGCATAACATGCACAAACTGCTATCCTATCACTTGCACATGAAGGTGGTGGCTCCAGCTTGAGTTTGGGTAGTTGCAATTGCAAAACAAGTATGTGTTCGTGTTAAAGTTTGTCAGTTGCTTACTGTATACATGTGGATCTGCTTTCCTGGGTTAACTAGTTTGATTTTTTGGGTGCGGATGTGCCGATTTAGGGTCAAAATCTGGACCAAATTTATGTGTATAAGAATAGAAAAATGCTTAATCTTAGGAAATCTAATGCTGAGTTTGCTTTTTTCGCTACGTTGGATATATGGATGGTCCATTTTTGATCTTCTGGAATTCGTTTGCATTATTTTGAGCTTGTAGTACATGTCCATTTAAACTATAAAATTACTAGCTTTTGTTTTTGATGCTTAAGATATTTTTTGGGGCATTGAAACGTACCCCCCAGACGTTTGCTCATGCTTCTAGATTTTTGAGATCTTCTTTCAGAATTTCATGGTCTGTTAACGTTGTTTTAATGTGCTTTGAGTAGGCAGTCGTCTAAAGATTTCATTGCATTTTGGAGGCCACTTATGTGACAAAGAAAAAGTAATGGACCAAGAAATGTCCTTTTGAGACTCTTGAATCAACTTACTTCTTCTGATTGTTCTCCATCAACAACTACTTTCATTTTCCTATTTGTCCGTCTACTTCCTTAAATGTTGTTAAAACGCTCATAATTCAACGAAACGGACTAATAAAAAATAAATGTTAGACATGACTAAATTGACATAATATAAAACGATTCATGCGCGTTTGGACATTCGTCCATAGACCCATACAGCACATTCTTTTCTGATCTTGTTTTCATTGATAATGACAACCAAACTACCAGTCTATTCAACAGATGGCGTTAAACAACAATAGACCAATCGATCACATAATCAATGGAAAATAATTTTATGAGCATTAAGAAAATGTTTGTCTGTTAGAGTTTAAACGCACTACAGCGAGATGTGATTAAAAACGAGTTTGACTACAAATCCCCAGGGTATGTTATTGTTAAACGTAACTTTTGATACGTGAAAAGAAGATATCGACTTCTATCATCAATAATTAACTGGTATAAACAACATATGGACAGCGTACCCGTTAATCATTAATTAGAAGGGGAAAAAATTAACCAAAGAACTGTGCTAATATATATAGAAGCCGGGGCTAGAAACACAACGACGTATCTAAAGATTCTACTAATTATTCTCACGAAACAAGCTTAAATATCCGTAATTCAGTGATCCAAAACGTTTCAAAATAAGCCACGTGTTCGAATTGGTCAGTGGTCAGGTGTTTTGAACACAGATGAGTAGTTATCAATCTATCACAACAAAAACGACAAATAAACAGAACACCAGCATCCTGTAGTGTGGTATAGTGACACATGACTAGTCATGTCAGGGAGTTACAAAATCAGAAATGAGGTAGAGTATTTATATTTACTGAATTCGTGCACCTGTTATATATTTTTTTTTCTTCTCAAACATGGCTTTTTAGCTTGGTTCAGAGGACAGGGGGTGGGGATTACATGTCTCCCATCTGTAACTCTTCCTAGACGCACAAAATACAAATATTTTCAAGTTACGAGAAAAAAGGGCAGGCAATATATGTCAATCATGGAAAACTTTCATCTAAAATTTCATTTTGCTCTCTCTGATTATTGTGTCATACTTTCTCTGTTTATTGTGTCATATAAAATTAAACAACACAATCATGTGTGCCCAGTTACAACATTAACACATGTGACATATATATTACTCTCACATATATGTGTGATATATATGGAGGGTCTCAATGGCCATGATGATATTGTAGTTGGATTTAATAACTACCTATATACAGTCGGTACCTAACACTTTTAATTGTTGTGGGTTTTGTCTCTGCCTGTTGTACTTAATACAAGAGATTTATGGAAGGTCCTTGGTTAAAAAAGTTTACAATGGAAATTTCAGTTTCCTAAAACAATGAAACTAACTACTGAAAAATTGAAATAAAGATGATAATCCTAATCCTGAGGTTCTATGATTATATTATGAAAGTTTCTTCCATGGTATAATGTTTTATATATGAATGATATCTACTGGAACATAACATTTAAGATAAGTATTTCTACTGGAACATAACATTTAAGATGAGTATTTCTACTGGAACATAACATTTAAGATAAGACCAGCATAAGTATTTATACTGGAACAAAACATTTAAGATAAGTACATGTTTGTATTTCTACTGAAACATAACATTTAAGATAAGTACATGTTTGTATTTCTACTGGAACATAACATTATAATATGCTTGGGGTAACTAGCGAGAGGATTTGTGAACGAAAACAGTTTTGTGTGTGAAATGTATAACTTTACTCATCAGCAGAAAACGAAAAAGAGACAGTACATATATTATACAAAACCAAATACGGAAACGAAATTGGGAATCCGGAATTCAACCTACATGTACACAATATCTCCCACCAAAAAAAAATGCCCCATTTTTCTAAACAGGTTGAATTCGGATGATATTACTATTTCAATATAATACAATTCCCCAAAAAAATATGTAAATTACAATCTCACTTCTGTACATAAGAAACGTCTGAGCAACTTTCAACCAACCCAAACTTCACTCTAAGCTCTCGTTCATGGTCATGCAAAATCTATCAATCGTAGTGGAAAAGTTTAGCATATATATGTATATATGAAATCAAAAATGTCTTTCAAATTGTGGCAGATCATTAAAAAGATTTCAATGAGCATAATTCAGTAGAGTCCCCACTCTTGAGCAAAAATTTGAAATATGTTTCAATGAGGCTACCCATAATTGACATTAACAAGAAAATGAACAAGACATGTTTGGCCAGAATACAAAAACATACAATAAATTGCCATATGAAAAGCATCATAATTTTTTTTATATCATATGGGTTATTTTCTGAAATATCTCTCACACCACAGACAAATGATTTTCACACAACTTATTTGAAACTACGCGATTTTGCCATGAAACAATATCTCGCTACTTCACAAACTAGAAACTCTATTTCTCGACAACACATGTCATGTACCACTTGGTCAAAATTCACCTTAAAATTCAAAAATCTCACATCTATCTGATGCACGAAAAACAACAAATATATCTAATCAATATGAGAAAAAAAAATCAATATCTTTCATATTATATGCATCAAAATATTAAAAATGCACAATATATTCTTGAAAACAAAATGCCATTTGAACATCCATTGTCACACATAAGTCTTTGGAACTAAGCATCCTAAACATAAAATCGGCATTGCACCAATATCGTCCATAAAGTTCCAATAAGTATATCGGTTCATATTACAAATTGTTTACTGTAGACTAATGAACTAAATCAGACATTCAAACAGATTATGTACAGTTCATAGTTGCTCAATACTTGTGTATACAACGATCTTATAAGATAATTCTCAACCGATTATAAAGTTCATGTGATCGCTCAGTACTTGTATACCGATCTTATGAGATAATTCTCAACAGATCTCAGTCCATGGAGTCATCATATTGTCCATCCAAATGTCACATCTTGGCTGATCTTCGTGTTATCGTCTATTTATGGCGAATATTTCTTCATAATTTCAAACAACAATTGTCTTTTAAATACTCATATCAATAGCCTTTAATTTGTTATGAGATAATTCTCAAGAACAAGGCATATAAAGTTATAGCGTTTATAAATTATTGCCATGAGATAATTCTCAAAAACAATGTAATATAATTTGCCCCTCAATTTTAGTTATGAGATAATTCTCAAAAACAGTGCATTATTATAAGACACAGGCTACGAATACGACGAAAACGTATTCGTAGCCTGGGTTCTACAAGTACGACGGGCGGAAGTTGTGACTAAATGATCAACCGGTTTCCGGACATGGACACCTATTTTACGGAAATTAATCACGTATTGCTAGCATCTAGAGGCTACGAATACGTCGGATTTCTCGATTTTCTACATGTACACAATAACATTTATGATAAAAATTTCTACGGGAACATAACATTTAAGATAAGACCAGCATAAGTATTTATACTGGAACAAAACATTTAAGATAAGTATTTCTACAGTAAGATAAGGAATTATTCTGGAGCATAGCATTCAATATACAAAATATATCTACTGGCATGTAATATTCAGTGTAAAGATTTTGTCTGGAATGTAACATTTAAGGTAAGAATGTCTACTGGAGTATTACATTTAAAATAAGGATTTCTACTGGAGTATTACATTTAAGATGATGATTTCTATAGGAGTGTTACATTTAAGATAAAGACTCATACTGGAGTATTACATTTAAAATAAAAGTACCGCCTAGCGCATCATAAATGCGTGACGTATCCCCCCGCACTTGCATAATATTATTTATTACACAGTGTACAATTGTCCTAATACGGAAAAATATCGAGTCGATAAAATATGAATGTTATTGACCCGATATTTTCCGTATTAGGACAATTGTACACTGTGTAACGAATTTATCCTGATTTTGCAACCAAACCTCATATCTAATGTTTTCCATATTAGGAAAATGAATTTATCATGATTTTGAATCCATACAACCATGTATCTCATCTTTCAGTTTTCCATGGGATATGGAATTTGTCATGGTTTTGTCTCCATATTTCACCTCTGACTCCATTTTTTTTCTCATATTATGACAATAAATTTATCTTGCCTTTGTATCCATATCATCAAATTTAATATTAAGTCAACGGTGTAAGGGAGATAATTCGAATTGACTTAATAAAATATTGCACTGAAATTTATTAGGACAATATCAACCAATCATATTGCGAGATTTAAGCAAAAAATCAGGATAATTAGTTTTATATATTTATAGAAAGCAGCCTTGCAGTCTTAATGTATAACATACTTTATTGAAGGATGGAGTATATTGCAGCATGATTTGAATAATATACAGGAAGTACTCCACTTTGAACACTGTGTAAACCTCTGATGTAAATATAGAATTTCCCTCAAAACCCTTACTTCAAATATTTCCATGTAAGAACCCATCCAAGATGATGATAATTACAAGCCACATGCAAACAATTATTCAAATCTATCCATGTTTACTGAAGTTTTCGCGTAAGCAAGACACAATTCTCAAAATTGGTGATTTTTCAACCAAAAACTAAGATTTCCCCCCCCAAAACCCTTCCTTCAAATATTTCCATGTAAGAACCCATCCAAGATAATGATAATTACAAGCCACATGCAAAAACTTATTCAAATCTATCCATGTGTACTGAAGTTATCGCGCAAACAAGACACAATTCTCAAAATCGGTGGTTTTTCAACCAAAAACTAAGATTTTCCCCCAAAACCCGTGCTTCAAATATTTCTTCGCAAAGCATATGTTATACAACGTTAATTAAGCAGTTCAACAAACAACTTTTTCATGAATGGTTAACTTGTGACCTGTAGTAAAATATTCCTACACATTGTAAATACACGTTGGGTGTGTTCGTTGATTCATATATGGATTCGCCGACAATTTCCGCTTTTGTTTGTCTATAAACAAGAACGGTCGAATCATATGTTTTCAATGAATGAATCAAACGACGAAAAGAAAAGCTCCATCCGGACGGGCAGTATTAACTAGAACCACCCGAAAGGACAAGCACCGAAAGTACAGACCAATTAGTGAAATGAGGAATGCGTTAAAACTAAACCAATAGTTCTTTGAAGGGTTAAAATATCGTGATCGATCAGTCATGAGTTGAACAATTTGCATCACGGTTGTTCAAAAAAAGTTTTACTTTAGGTTCTTATAATCTGACAAAAATATACTGTTAACACTGATTATCCGACAAAATTAAGACTCAAAATTAAGTTTTTTTGGTCTGATAAAAATGGTGTGGTTGGTTCAAAATTGTCGTTCAAATAAATGTCTGCAATTCCTAAAATCCCCAGAACTTCAGGGGGCTTTGCCCCCCTGGGTCCCCTACCAGGGTTCTACCCTGGACCAGCTGGGGACATTAAGCGGTCCCCAGACCCCTCGCCTACTCACGCCCCCCTAACCACAAATCCTGGATCCGCCCCTGGGTGTCACCTGTCAAATCGTCGTTTTCGTCTTCGTCTGGTATACATCAAAACATCATTTACTGAAGATTACTAACTGTCAGGATTTTCCTCATCCATTAAGTCTGGTAGTCATGATGTAGCAGAATTATTGCTCAAAATAATGATAAACAATAGCCTTAACCCATGGGTATTGTATTACAGTATATGGAATTCTTGCTTCGTAATAAAAATAGGAGTGTATCCAAACAATTGTCATTTTTATGACCTTCATTTTAAAGAGTAAACAACTTTTTATCCTACTTTTTTACTATATTTTTTTCCATTGACTACAGATTTTGTATGATTCACCCATTCATTAAAGTGGATAGATGCCAGATATTAATCTATTTTTATAAAGGTCTCTTACATCATGCACTTGTACAGTTATTGGGTTATTGAACCACTTGGCCAACCAGGCCCCTTCTAATCTGTATGAATCTCTTCAAGTTGAATTGTGATAATATACATATACAGTTGGAAAGTTTTGTTGTTTCTTCTTAAATGGGAGTCTGCAAAATTTGAAACAGTTACTTTTTATGCCAAATATCACTAAGGTTTAACACGATGACATTGAAATGAAATAAGATTTTAACGTGTAATTAACTCTTACAATGTAGTATCTAAATTGGATCTAAAAAAAAAATGTGGGGGGGAGGGGGGGGGTTCATGGTCGTGATCGAATGATAGTTGGATTTACAACTACCTATGCAGTGCCTATCACCACTAACTTTGTGAGTTTGAATCCCACTCATGGGTAGGTGTAATCAATACAACATTATGTGATAAAGTTTGTCAGTGACTTGTGACAGGTCGGTGGGTTTTTTTCCGGGTACTCTGGTTTCCTCCACCAATAAAACTGACCTCCACGATATAACTGAAATATTGTTGAAAGTGGCGTTAAACACCCTAACCCTAACCCTCTAATTTGTATGATTCTCTTCAAGTCAAATTGTGGTAATGCACATATTCTATTGGAAATTTTATTTTGCCTCTTAAATGAGTCTGCAAAATTTGAAACATCTACTTTTTATGCCAATAATCACTAAGGTTTAACAAGATGACATTGAAATGTAACATGATTTTAACGTGTAGTTAACTCTTATAGTGTATTATCTAAATTTGAAAATTGGTCAAGAAATGGTCACTTTATAATCTTTTTTTTAAACAATGTGGTTTGACATGAAACATACAGGGGAAAATCGAAGCATCTAGCCAGGAGGTCTTTCAGTACTAGGTTGTTAAGAATGCTTGAGACACATCCGTCTACTCTTGATTTGTAGTCTCCTGTTATGGATCTCGCTGCTTGTCATCGAATTCTTTAAGAGTTTGTGGCAGCTATGTAGGGGTCCCATACTATTGTACTATACTCCATCGTTTGTCGTACTGGTGAACTACGCTGTTTTCCTACATTCTGATGAAAAATATAGTCTTATTTATTCTTAGGAAATCTAATGCTGAGTTTGCTTTTTTCGCTACGTTGGATATATGGATGGTCCATTCTTGATCTTCTGGAATTCGTTTGCATTATTTTGAGCTTTGTTTTTGATGCTTAAGATATTTTTGGGGTCATTGAAACGTACCCCCCAGACGTTTGCTCATGCTTCTAGATTTTTGAGATCTTCTTTTAGAACTTCATAGTCTGTTAACGTTGTTTTTATGTGCTTTAAGTAGGCAGTCGTTTAAAGATTTCATTGCACTTGGGAGGCCACTTATGTGACAAAGAAAGAGTAATGGATCAAGAACTGTCATTTTGAGACTCTTGAATCAACTTACTTCTTCTGATTGTTCTCCATCAACAACTACATGTACTTTCATTTTCCTATTCGTCCGTCTGCTTCCTTAAATGTTGTTAAAACGCTCATAATTCAACGAAACGGACTAATAAAAAATAAAGGTTAGACATGACTAAATTGACATAATAAAAACGTTTCATGCGCGTTTGAAAATTCGTCCATAGACCCATACAGCACCTTCTTTACTGGTTTTGTTTTCATTGATAATGACAACCGAACTACCAGTCTATTACACACCCGGTGTTAAACAACAATAGACCAATCGATCACATAATCAATGGAAAATACTATTATGAGCATTAAGAAAATGTTTGTCTGTTAGAGTTTAAACGCACTACAGCGAGATGTGATTAAAAACGAGTTTGACTATACAAATCCCCAGGGTATGTTATTGTTAAACGTAACTTTTGATACGTGAAAAGAAGATATCGACTTCTATCATCAATAATTAACTGGTATAAACAACATATGGACAGCGTACTCGTTAATCATTAATTAGAAGAAATAAATATTTTTTATAACAGAACTGTTATGATACACTGTAAAAAAAAAAGTGGAACTTTACACTAAAAATGATGGCAACTCAGCTGAACTCTGCACTAGTGTAACATTACTCTTAAGTGGTGTAACATAACTCCTAAGTAATGTAATTTAACTCCTATGTGGTGTAAAATATCATCTGTATGACAGGAAACTTTACACCCTTTCATAAGACAACTAACACCAAATTATGTGTTAGTCACATTACTTATCACCATATCTAGGGTAACCTTTCACCAAAACTCATAGAGTAACCTTACACCACCCTTCCTGGAGTAACCTTACACCACCCCTCTTGGAGTAACCTTACACCAAAACTCATAGAGTAACCTTACACAAGTATATGAGTGGCAGCAGAGATGCCACCAAATATAGTGTAACTTCAAACCAACATGCATTTTTTGTTTGCAGTGTATCACTTTTCTTTCACAGGTTACAAAAAATAAACACTACAGTAAGTAAATGAGTAAAATGTCAAAAAGAGGAAATTGTGTCAAATCTATAAAAATGAATATGATTAAAATGATGATCATATAATGAAACTCTTGATGGACTTTCTCAAGATTTCTAAATTCAAGTTAATGTTTTTCTTGTGTTCTGAATATTGATTTTGCTCATAAGAGAACTTTTCGTTCCTTTATAGGTTGTTGATATTATGATTTGTTCGGCCCCTTTCATCTACTTTAGCATTGTCGAAAAAGAGACACATGTTCTAGACAATGGCTCTAAACCAGTTCCCAAATTTTCTGAGTAAGAAGCCAACTAGCAAAGAGGCTTGAAACATTAAAATAACAGGTTATGTGTATTAATATTTAATATAACAAGTCTGCATTGTTCCCCGACTGCAAGTACAAATTAACTTAAAAAAACATACTTTAAATACCGTATTCATCCTATTAAGCACCCCTGCTCCTATAAGCGCCCCTACCTAATTTACCAACAAAACATGAATAAGCGCCCTCTAAGATCATCATAAATTACCACTTTTTTTTGCAGAAAGACATCAATATTTGCTATCTTCGCCATGATTTTCAAACCGGAAACACAAACTTTAAAGGTAATTCTGTATTGGAAACAGTTTCGGACAGGTAAAAAGTCTGGATTTTGCTGATCTCAATCAGTACCCCCGTTTTCAATTTTTTTTTAACGCCCTGGGTGCTTAATCGGACAAATACGGTAGCATACATGTACAATCACATAAATATTACATCAAGTTATGATCAAGTCCCTTCATAGAAGTCATGTGGTCATACTCTATTACAATAGTATCTTGTAAGAACAGTGAAACTTCAAGACTTACAGCAAAATAAAATAGAAGGTATAAAAACGGATTTGATCTGAAGAGTGGTGAAATGGCATTAGCGGTCCTAAACCCATCCCAATTTTTTATTTTAAGGTGGATCTCCAGTTATAAATATGGCTCCTTTTAGACCCTCTTATCTCCAAAGCAGTAATTCCCTCTGTAAATCAAAGATACATGCTTAATGTTTAAAAACTTTACCAAAAAGTAACAATCTTCATGCTTTTGTGAACTTATTCATTAGTTGCAGTGTTTGATCATTTGACTTACATTCTGATTTGTTTCCTAATGTGTTCAAAAACTGTATATGTTGAAAGCTGTCGTCAAGAGGAACCAAATTTAAAAAATCCCACCAAATTGGATGGAAAATAAAAATTCTAAGTAGCATGTAATAGTGTGAAAACTCTGAAACTGTAAGAGATACTTAAAGTCTGTTAAACATACAACTGAAAGCCCTCATCAAGAAGAACCAAATAAAAAATCCCATTCAAACTGGATGAAAAAAATTCAGGTACCATATAAAAGTGTGATGTTTGGCCCCTTCGGCCCCTTATAGTTAGAAAACCCTGACAGCTACCTCAATTCTGATTGGACAAATCAATTATTACATTCTGTAAGGAGAAAAACTTTGACGTCAGTCTTCCATAAAAGACATGTCGTCGCCTATGTTTTTGCTTCTGAGAAACCTCAAAAATAGAAGTGACCAAAAATTGTAATAGGTGCACAACTTCACTCCCCACAGAAGCATCTCTGCAAATTTGGTTTGTTTCTGTAAAGTAGTCTAGGATGAATTGCAGATTAACAATATAACATCTACTGACCTACTAAATGGCAAGATAAAAAAAACGTTAAAAATGACAAAAGAAAAATAAGAAAATATACATGTATGGTGCACATCTACAATATATCCATGCACTTTTAATTACCAGAAGGGCCCACAACCTCCCAAAATCAATACCAATCTGCCTTTAGTGCCAAGGAACCTATCTTGTATAAAATTTCACAAGGATCTGCCAACTACAACTAAAGTTTTTGCATGGAAATGAGTATCTACAGACAAAATCGATGCCAAAGGCCACAATAGCCCATTAACCAATAAGCTACCACAATTTTTTAAGGTTGTATAAAAAAAAAAAACAAATCAAGGCTCCAATAGTCTTTGGGCCAGATTAGCATAAATCAATATTATAGCATCATGTTGCATCTTATATTCTATGTACAGAAGCAATACAAAAATGTTGTATCTGAATACATGTATGTGTAACATTTCATCAAAGGTTTATGCCATCTATCATTTATTCATTGTTTTACAATCAACATTCATTTACTCATTGCTTCACAAACATTTTAACAGGTTGGGTACAATGGCTGAAACGGCATATAATAGGTAATTTTGCATATTATTGGACAAATAGTCTATATATTTACAGTGTCATTTTTTTCAATTTTGGATTTCAAAGTTTTTATTGAAAAGCGCATTTATCTAGGTAAAAAGCAGCAACTTTTGTTTTGAAACTTTTTCTGTAACGATTGTTGAGGCTATGATCTCCTTAACAGTTAAGTTAAACAAAAAGTTACTAAACAAAAGTTGCTGATTTTCACATACTAGTAAATAAATGCACTTTTGAATAAGAAACTTTGAAATCCAAAAATTGAAAATTTTGCACTGTAAAATTATAAGTCATTTGTTCACCAAATGACCCATTATATGCCCTTTCAGTCATTGTGCCCAGCCTGTTTAATTTTTTCTAATTTGTCTCCTTGTCTCCATTCATTTACTCATAGTTTTACAATCACCATTCGTTTACTCATTGACTCACATACTTTATAAGTTTTTCAATATTTGTCACCATTCATTTACTCCTTGTTTTACCAACAACCTATGTCTAAGTTAATATCATCAATCATTTCTTCATTGCTTCACAAACATTCTATTTTTCTATGTTTGTCACTATTTACTCATAGTTTTACAATCACCATTCGATTACTCATTGACTCACATACTTTATAAGTTTTTCTATATTTGTCACCATTCATTTACTCCTTGTTTTACAAACAACCTACTGGTATGTCTGAGTTAATGTCATCAATCATTTCTTCATTGCTTCACAAATATTTTATTTTTCCAAGTTTGTCACCATTTTCTCACAGTTTTACAATCACCATTCATTTACTCATTGTTTTACAATGTTTTTCCAAATTAATATCTTTAAAATATTGTTTGGCTAAAACACACATATCTATCAACTATAATTACTCTTTTGAAAGTTTCATATTCAGAAAAATATGCTAACAACAGAAAAAAATATAACTTGCACCATTCATATGTAGTCATAATTCTTTATGACATAGTGTTTATCACTGTTAAGACCATTGAACTAATTTCCTTATCCAACACCTAATTAAAATTTTAACAAATGGAAAAGCTGTCTTATAGACAGCAAACTGGGTTTTCCATATTTTGTGGAAATATTAAAGAACCATAATTCTTGATTTTATAGCTATAAACACCATATTGAAATTTGAAAAGACCTGGTTAAAGGATACTCAAGTTATTGAACTAAAAATGAAAAACAATGACATTTTTTCGAATAAAAAAGAACCACAACTCTTTTACCGCAAAGGGTAAAATCATCACATCAACTTGACCTTGATTTTAAAACCATTAACACCATATTAAAATCTGAAAAGATTTGGTTAAAGGTTACTTTATGGAAGAGAAAAGGAAAAAATTATGTTTTTCAAATAATGAAGAACCATAACTCTTGAACCACAAAAGGTAAAATTATCAAAATCAACCTTGACCTTGATTTTATAGCCATAAACACCATATTAAAATCTGACCAAAACCATATTTTCCCCCCTTTTTCTTCAAAATTTAATTACTTTTTACTGTATGTTTATGTAAATATTAATAACCCTACCTTCAAAACCTCCCCGAGGCACTTGAACATCTGCTATAAATAAGTTAATAAAGGTTATAACAAATGTACCGTACTCCAAGGTGTATTCAAGAGGGAAAGTCTACAAAAACCAAAGAGAAGCTTAACCATATCAACCAGCAGAACAATTTGAAAACAATTGTCATATTCCTGACTTTGCACATGTATTTCCTGAAGAAAATGGTGGGTTAAACCTGGTTTTACCGTGCACCAAACCTCCCATTTGTATTACAGTGATGATTTAAAATGGCAGAATTTGAAAGTTTGTCTGCTACTACATGTAAGTTGTGCTTTGAAATTGAACACATGATTCATTATAACAAACAAAATGATTGAGTCAGACACAAATTATTGAATGGAAACCATAATTTTTAGTGTAAGCCATAATTGGGGAACAACAAAAGTGAAATTTGTCAAACTAGAACTTGACCTGGTTCCTTACATCATATCCAAATTTCAATCAAATGGTTGATCCAAATACAAGTAATAAAAAGGAAGCCTCAAATTTTAACCTTTTGTACTTTATAAAGGGGCATTAACCAGGGGTTACAAAAGTGGAATTTTCAACTTGACCTGCCTTAAGTGGCTGCAAAATTAGGATTTTTTTCTAAGTTAAATATGGTGTTGGATGAGAAAATGAATCAAACAGTCTTTCTAGTGAAGTACATTATAAATGAAATACACATACAACTTTATCCAACTTCTTCGTCAAAGTCTGACCAACTACAGTTTTACCAATAAAAATCATAACGAGGTGGGGAAAAACTAAAACAGACATCTCTATATTGTCTATTTACATCTTCAAATTGTTCTTTGCTTACAGAATTGTTTATTCCACAATGAACAGTTAACAAAGTTGAATGACAGACTTTCAACAAGCCTTTTACATGATCTAAATCTAGCATGATACCAGAAATATCAATGTGAACAATTGGAGGTTTAATAACCTTGACCAATGTTTCTCCATCCAAGTTTGTAAATCCAGCATTTAAGTTACTTAACTGATTACAGAATTTTAGATTTTAAAATTCTTTGACATCAATTTTTTGACAAGAATCAAGAACCAAAGTATCCAAATTATATAAATGTTTCAAAAATGATAACTTTGAAATCTGTGTACCTGAAAGATCTAACCATTCTAGATTATTATTATATATAGCAGACTGAACAAAATATTTGTTCATACAATGGTCCATAAATTCAGTGCTTCTGTCAAATGTACATGTCATGTACGGTAATTCAAAACAATGAAAAATCCTAGCATGTTTCAATATCTTTTCTATTTGAGCAGGATCCTGAAAAATTGGTACTTCATTTACTCCTAGAAAAAAATAATGTTGCAATACATGTGGATGACTATGTATGAAGTTATACATATATTTATTTACTCGAACAACATTCCTCAATAAAGATTCAACTCCAACATATAACAATACTCATTCCAATGCTAAATCTGGCAAATTCAGCAATTCACTCATCTTTACTTCTAATAAAATACCAAAGCTCTAAAGTATTATAATTATCTTGCAAAAATGAATACATGCATGTGGAAAATATATGGACAATAGAAGTACATTTGGACACAATGCAATTTTTATAGTTGGATCATTTTGAATATCAAGTGACTGACATCCCCTCAAAAAAAGAAACATACAATGCATACATAAATTTGAGTAAGAGTGATAACTTTTTTCAGCACCTTGCCACCTTTATTTTCTGCAATGACATGCTGTATAAATTGCCAAGAAGCTATATTGTCCTGGTAGTATTCTATGTTAAAAATGTAAAACTGGCTGTAAGTCAGAAATAATGCCTCTATAATTTCCACTCCATTTATTACCACCTGACCTTCAACAACAACATAAAAGGTTTCTGCATCATGTATGGTTTTACCAAAAGGCACAATGAAAGCAAGAAATGGTGTCCTTGGTATATCTCCTTTCAGTATGTCTTCTTTTGTGATACTTTCCTGAAAAAAAAACTGCAGTTCTTAAACAGATGCTAAAAGATACCCTGTCATATTTTATAATCATATTCGAACTAGATGCTCATGTGAGCCTATATTGCTCACCTGAATGTAAACTGGCCCACTGCAGCTTTAGTAATTACATGTACTAGAAGGCACTGTATTTAAATGATTTTTAAATGTTTATGTACCATCTGGAAATTTTTCAAAACTCTTCAGATTAATTTTGTTACTTAAGAACTACAAAATTCTTCTTGTTTTTCTGGGATTAAATGCTAACTTAACCAAAATATAACCACAGACACTTAAATCACCAATTCCAAATAGCCTACACTGCAGTTTTATTTTATAAAACATTTTCTATTTAACAATACTCTTGTATTTTTTGTGACCTATTCAGTGTTCTGCCTTCTAGTTTTAGAGTAGTCAGATACAATCTGAAAGGAGACCATTGATGCACCATCCATGCAAATCTTGGTTCAAATCGGCCCAGTGGTTTCAGAGGAAATGATTAAAATGTGAAAAGCAAACAACAACGGACGGAAGATGACAGACACCCAGTGAAGACAAAAGCTTACATGACCTTTTGTCCCAGGGCCAGGTCAGCTAAAAACAATAACAATCACACAATTTCACGCTATATAATTTCATGGCCTAATCTTCACAACCATAAACACACAAAAAATAGTACTTGATCTCAGTTTTGTGACAAGAAGCTAAATACATGTACAATTGGGGAAAAGATGTACATATAGACAGATGGAAGGACATCACATAACAACCAACCACTGTGTGTGGCAGGGTATTAGCTCATCATTAAAATTATAAGAGAACAAATAAAGAATGTTAAAAGCTTATAAGAAGGCAACTTTTCAGCTGATGTTTTCATCTCTATCATGTCCACATGATTGATATTTTCTTTCATTAAGCTAGCTCTGCACTATCATCTGTTTGTTAGTTACTAAACTTTGACACATTATCCTGACTGTAATCTATCTAAGGAATTTGCCAAAGAAGTTAAGCAAATAATAATTTGCAGAGTGAAGACTGAACTTTCTTTTATTTTTTTAGGTTCTTTTACAAACAGTGAATGTTTAAAATAAAATGTAAAATTGCTGTAAATTCAGAAATTATTATGATGTTTTATTAATGTGAAAAATGATACTAGATGACCATTGCAATCATCAAAACTTGCATGTGTCTACATTTTCTAGTGTTACATTTGTATTCTGTTTTAAAATGAGCAACAATCACAACAATCATGATAAGAGAAATCAAATAACCATCATCTGTCAAAAGATTTGCAATAATAAATGCATGCAATAAATTCTGGATTTACAGTAACTAAAATTAAGACAATGTTACAAATTACCTATATGTGTAATCAATGTATGGAAAGTGTGAACCAATACATGGTTGATTGGTGTATGCAAACCGATAAAACTATTGAATGGTGTTATTTGTGAACCGATAAAATGGTTGACTGGTGCTCCAGGTAAGAACACTAATCAACAGTTTTATCGGTTCGCAAACATCAATCAACTATTTACCAGTTTGCACTTTCCATACACTGGTAATTATAAAGTTGAATAATGAAGTGAATTACTTCCTTAAAATGTGTTCTGAAATCCTCCAATTGCAATAAGTGATATAAGCAAATGCATATCGAAGAAAACCAGTATACCTTATCAACTCCTTCGGAGCATGGGTATAATATGATAAGATTTAAATTGTTTTGAAACTTACATCATATACTCTGATCATACCATCACTTTTCTCTCCTAGCATCTCTGGGATTAACATGATAGCTGTTACACATCTTTCATATGCAACCGCCTTTGGTGTTTGTTCTTCAAGGTCATTTATTGCATCTTCCATTTCCTTCAGATGTTTTGTAATATTTGAGCTTGCTTTTGGAAAGGATCTTTTTCTAGCAACACTTGTTAGAATCTTGTCTGACATTTTGAGTTTCTTTCTACAAGTCGCTGATGGTTCGTCAGACTTCCTCCGCACATTTTGAAGCTTGTCCTTTATACAAATGTACCACCCATCATACCCACTGCCTATTTTTTCACAAAGATAGGGAAACTTTTGAATAATAGCCTTTGCAATACTTGATGACATGACGGATAATATGTATAAGTTGTAATCTGCTCCGTAATGTGGTTTAGAAATTCATGTTTACAATTCCAATCCAGCATAAGTTTCCTTTGTAAGCATTTCAATCAACCGTTATGAAAAATTTTCAGAACATATTGTAAATATTTTTGGCCAGGTAGACTGAACGATGACTGAATCACTTACTTCATCAATCTGCAAGTTAGCTGATGCAATGGTAATGTCAGATTCTTTAGGTGCAGACAAGCTTTTATGCAATGTTGGATTTTCAGTGGGTTCCAGGCAAAATTTGTATCTTTAATTTATCACAATCCTGTAACTCCTCATTACAATTGATATCAATAAATTCTTCCCAAGTTTTATCAAATCTTTGTATGATTATGTCATCCTCAATATTAAATGATTCCTTTATTATATCTTTCACTTTTGTCAGTTCAGTCTCCTCTACACTTATGCCTTTTGCATGAATTCCATATTTCACCAGAAACTTCATCATGTCAAAACATTATCTAAAATAAAAATAAAAATTGCCAAGAAATGCCATTGACTAGGATTAATCGGAAAAGTAACCACTGAAAAATTCTTAAAGTTTTTTTTATACAACTCGAGGCTCAAGGGATCCTGTATCGCTCACCTGACCTCACCTTCGCTAGCCAAGGGTTACGATCCGCTAGATGAGTAGAGCGGATTGTAACCCTTGGCTAGCGAAGATGACCTGACCTAAATAAGCTATCCATAGACCCCTGGAACATGTTTTGTACCAACTTGAATAATCATGTACCATTAATGATTCCTGTCAATTATTGCACTTCCATCGATAGTTCTCAAAAATATTTAGTTTAATCTATTGAAACCCATATCAAAATTTAGACTCCCACTGCCAGGATCCCTAGACCTTCATTTGTAGATGTATAAACTTGAACTTTCATGATCTTCTTGTGCTTCATTCAAAATCTGACCATTGCTGGTTCTAAAGAAGATTTTAAAAGCTTTTTCCCGAATAAAGCCTTTGTTATAATTTTGGACCCCTATATTAAATGAAACTGCACACGTTGTCATGCTAAATATAATACCCCACTCGCTCCCACTTTGTCAGTGATTTTTGGTGTACTTATGGATTCATATTTAAACCCCTGAAAAAAATAAGAAACCCCTTTTTTCCACTCGACCCAAAAATCTTCAAAATAATTTATAGATAATTCAAACCATGTCTGGATCCTTATCATAAAAAAAAATTGGGTAGGGGTTGCTTTAACCCTTGTTTCAGTGCAAAATCAATAAAAAGCCCCTTCTGGAACCCCAATTAAAAAAAAAAATTGGAAGGGGTTCCAAACCTAACCAGGCTGGTCTGAGGGCATTAGTCTAATACTATTGCAAAATAAATACTAAAAATGTATACACAACTTCAATATGATTATCTATAATGTTTTTATCCCTTTTTATCCTAAAAAATCAATAAAAACACCCTTTGGAGCCTTAATTTTTCAAAAATTTGGGCAGAAGTTCCCCACACCAGCCTAACTGGCTGTTTTGGGAGTGTAAACCAACTTATATTGCTGAAAATAAAACATATTTAACATTAAATGATAAAATCGCCATTTCCCCATATTTTTCTTCAGTAAAAATCGGTATAATATGCACATGCTCAGATCATACCCAACCGTTATACCAAATATGAACAAAATCCGCCAAATAATAAATGACTAGTTGCATACACAAGACACAAAAATGAACCATACCCATTAGGCACATAAAGGACCATAACTCTGGCAAGAATCAACCAACCGTAAGATGAATACACATTGGTATGTCCTATTGCAGTTTTCATGTGGACATATTAAAGATTCATCATTTCGTATGTGTGTTCCTAAATGTCCAACCAAATCACTCAGTTTTGCAGGGTTGTGATTTTTGACAGTGTGGACAAAACAAAATTGTGTATGCTGACATTCTGTATTTTGTTGAACACGTGTTTTCTTGAAATGTGGCTTGTGAAAGAGGAAAACCTCCTGAAGGTGCTATAGCATCCTTCTATTCCACATGCTATATTAAAATTTGGATCCCCTCTGTGGATTAAAGATACATTGTATATGCTTGATGTAAGAATTGACACTGTTAAAATCTTTACTACAAATTCTACATATCATTGTGAAATGCACTTTGGGACAACTGTAGCTTACCGCCGTGTCAACTTGAGGTGCAGTACGTTCGCTTCGGAAGTGTTACATGCGGTCAAAATTGTTGTATGCTTTTCTCCAAAGAAAACAATGATTAAGAATTGAATGCATTCTTTTGAAGTTTCATTGGGGTATGAAAGCGTTGACCGAAGTACATTTTCGCTATCGCGCTTCATGTTGAAAATGTAGTTCGATCAACGCTTTCATACCCCAATGAAACTTCAAAAGAATGCATTCAATTCTTATAATTATATTTAAATCACACCAAAATGTAATATGGTTGAATTTTTCGTTGTGAATTTTATTTGTGTTAGATTATTTGCTGTTGGAAATTACTACGCCATTGATTGTTTACATCTGACGTCGTCATGGAGGCACGTGCAAGTTCGGATTTGAGTTTCATTTGGATATGAAACATCACTTTTATAATCATGTGACCACTTCATAACCAATCATATTGTAACATTTCAATGAAAAACTGAAGTAATGTAATTATTGAAGCATAAAGCGCATCAATAACTCTGATAAAAAAACAACGATCGATAACTCTGTTTCCCGCCGTAACACGAATCGTAGAATTTTAACACCAATTTCGGTGTCGCTTTTCTCCTTTCTCTGCCGCAATGTGAACCCATGGCTCGCACTGGACCTGTCAAGTCTCACACAATTATTTCATACTTTTATGCTTATAATATTTTATGTTTCATTAGATTTACATATTTAATTGGTTCTGGGATTAGTCAAAGCAAGGACCAAATATATACATATTTAGCTTGCCGGAAAAAAAAAGAGTAAATGAGAAAAAAAGATAATTACCATCAGAGTTCTTTTATTTCTGTTTATCTTCTCGTGAAGATCAAGATCAAGGTCGTGTACGACCACAAAAGCCCAGGTAACAACAGAGACATATAAAACATATATATTTATCCCCGGGTTGATAAAAATGGCGGCTTTTGATTGATCGATGACCCGTTGGTACAAAACCCATGCTACCGGCTGGTAGTTACGTAACGTCACTGGATGTCTTTACGTTGCTATACATGATGTAAAGATGGTGTAAAGCGTAAACAATCTCAAAGCGCTTTGCATTCAACATGGAATGGAGAACGGAGGACGTATTTCTTGAGAGAGAAAAAATCAAGAGCCTCAATAAATGCAGAAAATACAAACAATGCACCAAATAATGTTGAGAGATTTAAATTTCCTACGGTACTGATGGTCATGTTTAACAGTGTAACATTTTGTTGATTCGCGCTACATGAAACGTTGATTTTGTTGTCATGTGTCTTTATAGAAATGGTCAATTGTTTGAATACAATCATTTTAAAATCATTTCTCATTATAGTTTTCACATCAATTCTTCATTTGTTTTATCGTACTATAATACCACCCACAATATGTACCACGCATATTTTTTTTATCAATAGAATTCTCGATCCTATTACTAGTGACGTCATGAATAATGTAACACTATCCACGTGACAATACGCGCCAAATACAAGAAATTAAATTACAACAAAATAAAACCAAAAAAAACGTTAAAAATGATTAGCTGTATGATACCAAAGGTAAGGTATCACCCCTACACTTTATCGAAATTCACCCAAATTTTCACATGAGCTATGGCATTTTACTCCGCAAGTACAACAACGTCATGATTACGTTATAAAAAGAACAAGAAAATCCATTAAAAATCAGTTTTTGTTTTCAAACCGGGGATAAAATCGTTATCTACGTGTCTACCCGTGGGCATTGAGATTGTACCACCCTTCAGCACCACTGTACAGCCTTCGGCTTCGCCTCAAGCTATACAGAAGTGCTTCAGGGTGGTACAATCTCAATGCCCACGGGTCGACACGTAGATAACTTATAATGTCTCCGGTAACAACGATCTTTTATTGCGTAATGAATTCTGTTTTTCTTTTCTTTTTCTGTCTGAACAAGCTGACACAGGTCAACTTCCCGAACGAACATGTAGCGATCTGATAATTATACACCAGCTATATATATGGTATGAAGGCGAACTCAGCACCTGCGGTGTGTACACGCACGTCTAGATGGCATCGTTACACTGACAAGTCAAAGTGATCTTGTTACAATGATTTAGTTCATAAACTTTGGAGTTAGTTTACATTACTGATTAAAATCTGTATCATTTTGGCAGAAAGATTTTTTATTTAGGACAGTTGACACCATATAACATTAAATGTATGTTATATGTGTAAAGTCAAACTTAACTTACATCACTTACTTCGGAAACACCTCTTTTTAAAATTATTTACGCTGTAGATGATGTAACATAACACCTATTTTTTACAGTGTATATATAAAAGCCGGGGCCAGAGACACAATATTCTACTAATCATTCTCACTAAGTATGATTAAATATCCGTAATCCAGTGATCCAAAACGGAAAAAATAATAATATAGCCATTTAAAAATAAGTCATGTGTTCGAATTGTTCAGGTATTTTGAACACAGATGAGTAGTTATCAAAATATCACAACAAAGCAAAAAATAAACAGAACACCAGCATCCTGTAGTGTGTTATAGTGACACAAGACAAGTCATGTCAGGGAGAAACAAAATCAGATATGAGGTAGAGTATTTATATTTACATTGTTCGCTTACGTCTATTCTGACTTTATAGGAATATGTACATGTATTTTGAAATATTCTATTCTATGATACTATGAAATTTGTTTTGTAAGGAGTAAATTAAATTTTTATTTAGAATAAATCATAAAAATAAAAATATTCCTTGAGTAATATTATATTGATTATTGAGGTTATGCTTGACTATTGATCCGTGGAAAATATTTCCATTTAAGTTAAAAACATGCATGTATTTAAATTGTTTAACTAGTTGATATTTTTAAAGAATAATGATTCATGTATATGTGCAACTCATATTGTTTGATTCAATTCAATTCAAAGCTTTATTTAGAGTCGATGTAAATCATACATAAAACACAAGCTCTAATGAGCTTTTAAAATCGACTATGGTATATAACAACACATACAATCATGCATACAAACATATTAAATAAAAACATACATCAATTTATGCAATTCAATATAGACACAAGTTACGGAAGCAGATATCAACTGAACAAAAGCAAGCTAAAAATAAGAGGCTCATGCATTTATGCAACAACAGAAAATAATAAAATAATAAAAATATTTAAAAGCATGAAAATTTAGAAATAAAAATTTAAAGGTCATCTGCATGCACTGCACTGGCATGAGCTGCCGTTCCATGTGTGAATTATATTTTTAAAATGTTCTAATGATGTTTCTTGTCTAAAGTGATTCGGCAGCTCATTCCAGATTTGTGCAGCATTATACCGGAAAGAATTTAAACCATACCTTGTTGTTCGTACTCTGGGTAAAACTGCTTTATCTTGATGCCTAAAATAATATTTTTGATCTTTAATTGAAATTAAATCATGAAGATAGCTTGGACTTTGTTTATGGATAATTTTGAATGTTTCAACTGCGATAGTTCTTAATCTTCGAATTTTTAAAGATGGCAATTTAGATTTTTTTAAGTAAATTTTCATAAGTATTTTCATAGTCTTCATAAATGAAACGGAGAGCTCTTTCCTGGATTTTTTCAATTTTTTTAGTATTTTTTTCGCTGCAAAAGTGCCATGTTACCGGACAGTAATTAAAGTTTGAAAGAATAAAGGAGTAGTAAATGGTAAGGCGTCCTAATCTGTTTAAATATTTACCTATTCGTTTAAGGATATTTAATTGTTGGGATGCTTTTTTACAAATTTCTGATATATGTTTATCAAAATTTAGATGGGAATCAACGGTTATGCCTAAAAGTTTAACATTTTCTTCACATGTAATTTGATTTCCTTTTAAATCAAAAGATAAATTGTGTTTATTTGTTTTAGGACCAATGGCAATAGCCTGAAATTTATCCGGATTTGCTTTCATTAAGTTTTTGGAAAACCAGTCTATTAAGTTTATGCTATCATTTTCTAGAGTTTTAACTACTGTATTTATATTAGTATCAGAATAAGAAAGGGTATTGTCATCTGCATAATTATAAATAGTATTTTCTTGAACAAAGTGAAAAATGTCATTTATAAAAACATTAAATAGAACAGGTCCTAGGATTGACCCCTGTGGAACCCCTTTGATTAATGTATCCCATTCACTGTAGTTATTACCAATTTTAATGCGTTGTCTTCTGTTTTCTAGATAACGTTTTAACAGTTTTAAAGAATTTTCTGAGAGACTTTAATGGGATTTGTTATTACTGGTTGTGCAAATTTAATGATTTTAGGAGAAATACCATCATACCCTGTAGCTTTTTTAATGTTTAATTTGTTTATTTGTTTAGTGACAAAATCTTCATTTATTGGTTTAAAGAATAACTTATCTTTATTTGTTGTTTGTTTCAATTTTATTTATACTAGGATGGGTTTTATCTATTTTGATGTTCTTATCTCCTATATCTTTGGCTACATTCACAAAAAAGTTGTTAAATATTTCAGTCACCTCCTTTGGATCATTTACAATCTTATCATTTTCACATAAAATTATGCTGTTATTTGATTTCATACCTTTATTTGATAAGAAGGGCTTAATGGATGGATAGAAAGTGGATGATTTTGGACCACCTGCTGTTCTTTCAAAAAAGTATGTTTTTATGGAAGTTTTTTTCAATTTTGTCACAAGGTTCCTTTGTTTTCTGTATGTTTCCCAATTTTTATCAGTTTTTTGTTTAAGAAATTTATTATGGTACATCTTTTTCTTATAGATCGCGTTTCTTAGATTTTGATTCATATAAGGTACAGAATATGCTACTGGCTTCCTCTTTTTTATTGGTATATGTTTATCAATTATTTCTATAAAAGATGTTTCAAACTTTGAGTATGCCCTATTTACATCATCATCTACAATTTGGTTTTCAAAATTCACAGACTGTAGATCGTTTAAAAAATTTTCATTATAATGTCCTGAAAATTGACATGAAATGTCCTGAAAAGTACATAAAGGCTTATATCTTTTTTATTATCCAATGGATTGAGTTCAAATTTGAATATGTTAAATACATTAGCATTTATTTAACGAATATTTAAAAAAAAATAAAAAAAAATATTTTTAGGTGGAAATGATTTGACCTGAAAATTGTCATGAAATGTCCGGAAAATGTCCTGAAAAGTATATAAAGGCCTATATCTTTTTTTATTATCCAATGGACTGAGTTCAAATTTGAAAATGATAAATACATTAGCATATATGTATTTATATTTATATTTAACGAATATTTTTAAAAAAAAATTGAAAATGTTTTTTTTTTTAGGTGGAAATAATTTGGCCTGAAAATTGTCATGAAAGAGGGAGAGGCGTTAAGGTGCAAAATTGGCCCCACATTTTATCAAAAAATAATGCTTGACATAGAATAGAAACAATTTACTAATTTAATTGTTATATTTATAAATTTTCAAAAAATATATCTTTCCGTGAGATTGGGTACGCTATGACGTCATAATGACATCATGCTTAGACGGATAATGCTAAAAATGGACTATAAACGACATATTCAATGTACATTTTAGCTATTTTATATACCTCCACAGTCTTCCACCAACACCAAATTGAGCAGTTGTTTTGAGTATAGAGGGTTAATGATTGTATCAAAATATTTTGTTGGTGGAGGATTGTGGAGGTTGTTAAATATTAATTTATTTATAACCTCGGCCAGACCCTTAAAATCAATATTTTCACTCTTCTGATTGTATATATGATACCATTATGTATATACAATGTATACACAATCTCTGTACATTTTATGATTCATTTCAAGTAATGAAATTCATCAGTAAATAACTTGTTTCTGTAAATAATTGTATTTATTTTAAATACAGTTTGTATACATTGAAACCAGGAGAAAAAGTCAGTGCATGCAGTCCGGTGTCAACGCGAAAAAAGGAACTGGGGACTATAAGTTCCATATATGGCCCCATATATAATGAATCATTATCTTAGAAAATACTTGATTAAAATTTTATATGTTTTATTTTATAGATGACATCATACTTTTGATGTTAAAACTTGTTTCCAACAAAATCGATACGTATTTGACGTCATTGTGACGTCATGAGCGTTATTTGTTTTCTGTATTTCGTGGAATTTTGCCCGCGATATTTCGACGGTTTTCGAAGAAATTAAGCACCTCCGTAGTCGTGCACCAGACAATATTTTACCAGATTATTAAAATAAATAAAACACAACTACTGTTAAAGTATTTTGTTGATGCGCGAGGTGTTAAATTTCTTGAAAAACCACGGGAAAATGTTCAAATATTACAAGCGCTTAGACGACGTTTTGATGTTTGAGAAGCAATATTTGCCGTAAAAAACGATGGTATGTCGGCACGTAACAGTTATATAACATAAAAATAAAATAAACACCACTTCATCCAAAATTGTTTTTTTTCATAAGCCCCCAATTATTGATTATATATATTTTCTTCCGGGATACTGAAATAGTAGGTTTAATGGTCTATCGATGCTACTTCTAAAATGAAGTAAAATAGTTTGATCCAAAAGGAGTAGATATGTTTTGGGCACAATCCAACATATCCTTAAGGTCAAATTATTTCCACCTAAATAAATTTTGTTTATATATTTGTTTAAATATTCTTTAAATATATGCTAATGTATTTAACATTTTCAAATTTGAACTCAATCCATTGGTTAATAAAAAAAAAAAAAAGATATTGGCCTTAAAGTACTTTTCAGGACATTTTCAGGACATTTCATGACAATTTTCAGGTCAAATTATTTCCACCTAAACAATTTTTTTTTATATATATATATTTTAATATTCGTTAAACATATGCTAATGTATTTAACATTTTCAAATTTGAACTCAATCCATGGGATAATAAAAAAGATATAGGCCTTTATGTACTTTTCAGAACATTTTCAGGACATTTCATGACAATTTTCATGTTATTGTCTACGCTGACTTGTTTTACAGGAATAAGCACAGCTAGTTAGTCAATCAACAATCCACCCCTATCCACACCATTCAGGCTTAACATTCGAAATCTTAGCTTTAACTTTATATCTTTATTCTCATAAACCATGTTGTTACAACGGTATAGAGATACGTACATAATGATAATCATATACATTGTACAATGCAAACAGCAAGAAGAAAGAAAGGACAAATAAGGAACATTATTTACGTATATCATGTTTGGGAGGGGTATTTGTGAAAAATACCAGTCGAGAGACGAAAAATTTCCCGAGCCGACGGCGAGGGAAATTTAGTCTCAAGACTGGTATTTTTCGCAAATACCCCTCCCAAACATGATATATCTGTTTAATTACACCGAATATTATTTAGAACACTGGCTAAATAAATAATACCTTTTGTTTGTCGTTTTCAGGACCTAACATGATGTATCTGTTTAATTCTACCGAATGATGTTACATAAAACGCACAACTGATAACGTTTTACAAATTTTGTTACAAGCGTCTCGGTGAAGGGTAAAAACGGCAAATACAATTTTGCAAATACCATGAAAACAAGTTAAATCTTATGCAAATACACCTACATGAAGTAAAAATTCTGCAAATTCACAATGCAAGGCCTGAATTGGTAAAAAATATCGCGGCTATTAACCAATCAGAATCCAACATTCTTATATAAGGTGTAATTATATTATTTATAGCATTTAAAAAACCAGTTTAATTATCAGAAAACCTGAAATGGGAGAGAAAAAAAATCGATATTTTAACCATACTAAAGTAATCTGGAAACAAAGTTAGACATGCATTAACGGGGGCATAAAACAGTGTACTTGTAGCTATAGTATATTATTGTTAATTCTTATGTATGTAGTAAGAATGCCTTGTAAAATATATTCTTTGAAAGTAAATTTGGGGAATGGGGGAGGGGTATTTGTGTTTATAATCATTTCACAGCAATTTCCAGCTATATGTTGATCACCAGGTGTACAGGGATACCAACCCGTGTCGGTGGCGTCACGTCAGTTATCAGCTCATGTTACCCATTCATGGCCTTATTAAAATATATTGGAATGGACTATGGGATTAATTGACATACGTTTTCGATTTTCGAAAAAAAAAAAAAAAAAAAACGATTAGTATCCCCATGCTACACGTATTTCTATCTTCTCACAGCTAGCTGTCTTCCGTCGGACAGTATTTTAGTGAAATTTACAGAATGTACACACGTTTGCCAATAGCAACTGACCGATTTTCTTCTGCTTTGAATATGTGCCCCCTTGCTACACAAATAGTACAGACAAAACGCTGCAAATGTACAAATTACAATATCAAAAACGAATGTGGTAGTAGAGCTGTGTACTAGTGATGGGAATCGGTAACATTTTCAAGATCGATGATCGTTATATCAACATCGATCGATGATCGATCACCGGTGACAATTGCCTGCTAAATGTATTTACTGACTATAATTAATCAAATAGCCTTTATTTCAAGAGTATGATTGACAAAAGTAAAGATATGAATAAAATTGTATCATAAATTTATAAACTATAATTTTTCCATTAGTAAACATTAACTTTAAAATAGAACAAAACAAAAGATCGTTTTCCATATGTGTAACACCTGATATAGATAGATAAATAATAGACTAGTCCAAATATATGTTTGACAAAAGTAAAGATTTGAATAAAATCAAATAATATATTTACAAACTACAATATTTCCATTTGTAAACATGTAACTTAGAACATTTTTAACAAAAGATCGTTTTCCATATGTGTAACACCTGATATAAAATGGACTATTCCGGGAAGTAGATAAATAATAGACTAGTTCAAATATGTGTATTGACTGAGTGTCAAAAGTACGCTTGGACAAAATTGCCAGATGTTTGTCAGTATGAGGGCAAAAAAAACCCCAGCTGGGATAAAACTAAAACAATATTTTTGTCAGTATGGAGACAGAAAAAAAACAACAACCAAAGAACAAAGTTAAGCATATATATGTTAGACACTATAGAATCAGAATCGACCACAAGGTTTAAGAATCGATCATCGGATCGTATGATGACGTCCGACTGATTAATCGATGTTTCCGATGATCGGTACACCACTACTGTGTACACATTCTTCCTTTTGTACCAATACAATATCCGTTGATACGGCATGCTAATAACTTTATTAATTAATGCTCTTTTATACCCTGATAGGGTTGACAGCATAAAACAAACATACAAACATGGATATATATACATATATACAAACATGAACATACAAATCAATCATACATTAAAACAAACATAATAATTATGCAGCTATATTGAGTCCACTCTCCTCAGTGCTAATGACTTTTGAATGAAAGGGGCAGCAAGTTGCATAAGACACGAAGAAGATAAAAAAAAATGAGAGATTTTGAACATGATTATTTCCCATCAATTTTGTGTACAAAAAAAAAAAATTGGGTAGGGGTTGCTTTAACCCTTGTTTCAGTGCAAAATCAATAAAAAGCCCCTTCTGGAACCCCAATTTAAAAAAAAAATTGGAAGGGGTTCCAAACCTAACCAGGCTGGTCTGAGGGCATTAGTCTAATACTATTGCGAAATAAATACTAAAAATGTATACACAACTTCAATATGATTATCTATAATGTTTTTATCCCTTTTTATCCTAAAAAATCAATAAAAACACCCTTTGCCATTAATTTTTCAAAAATTTGGGCAGAAGTTCCCCACACCAGCCTAACTGGCTGTTTTGGGAGTGTAAACCAACTTATATTGCTGAAAATAAAACATATTTTACATTAAATGATAAAATCGCCATTTCCCCACATTTTTCTTGGCCGTCCAGAACGACGACCTTTTTCAAAACTTTTCCGTGCGTTATAAGTCTTGATAACTGACCTGCAGGTACTTTCAGGTATTGACAACATCCTGGAAATTTCACTAATCTTGTGACCATTTGACTTCAGATTAACAATTACTTCTTTCTGGTCCGGTGACAATTCTTTCGACTTTCGACCCATCTTTGTTTACATAGGAAAAATTACACTGTAAGTATTTTTAGCAGACGATTTTATTACGTCATCGATTTGGACTGTATCAAAATTATAGGGACCGTCTCAAACTAAAAAATAGACTGGAATCGGCATTGTAAAATCGATTTAAAAAGCAGTGGAAATGTGCCGTTTCAGAACGTCCGCCATTTTCCGCGAATACTTTTGGCACGAGACTGTATATATATAATTAAAGTCTCATATCGAGGTAAATAAACAAAATCTCTGAAAATTTTCCCGGAGCTTTCGGCGTACAACCCGGCCTACTTCAGTGGAACTTTATTATGTTATGATACATTTGAATTTGTCATAATGGATAGCGTCACAAAGTAAATAAAATATATAGGAAAGCATTACAGTTTTACATATTTATGGATATACTATGTGTAGCTATGGTTCTGCAGCTAGGTTGTGTGCTGCTCCTGCTTCAAATTGTGAACTTAATTTACATAATTTTTATTGTAGTGGTTATAAATATCAGGTCTTTTACTATAGTAGGTTTTCAGGCAAATACCCAAGGCTGGGGTTACTTTCTCAATTTGTTAAATCCAGATTTTCCCCCTCAATAAGTGTTATAGTCATGATATAGCTGAAAAATTTATGTAAGTGATGTTAAACAACAAAAACCATTTTAAACCTAGTTAGAATAAAGATATCTTCTTTGATTTGTGGGAGAAATTCTTATGTTATCTCCAACACTTCAGCAAAAGTTTGACAGACTTTCTGGTTTTTACATAATAAAACTACTCTATTCAAAATGGCCACTGTTGCTAAAAAAAATTCTTCAAATGGCAAAACATTTATATTATGAGACAGAATGGGAATAATGTTGTAGCTATGTGAAAATGAGTTGTTCATTGAACATTATATAACTCTTGAGGTTCCTGAATCATCCATGTATCTGAAAATGAGTCCCAGCAAAAAAATTATTTATGTAATGTTGTAATTATTGTGTAATTTCAAATATAAAAACATGTGAAAAAATTGTTGAAAACAAATATTGATAGTTAATATAAACTCTTCTTATTTTAATTTGATGTTTTTTTCTGTTTGAACTAACACAATTTGGAAATGTGTCTGTGTGTGTGTGCACTGAATAATAAGTAATGTTGTTTTAATTTAGAATGAAATGTGAACATGATGGATATAATTACATGTATTTAATGTCACCTTCATTTAGTTCAATAATTTCAGTTATACTCTGGTTATTGTTGATGGATGTTACCTGAATTTCTCTGAGAAAACCATTGGCATTGATTTTACGAATTCTTTAAATTGCTAACTAGTAGTTGAAATGCATATACCGTATTTCTTCTATTTAAAATTAACGCCTCCCTCCCTTATTCTGGCCTGTAGAACATTTTGACTTCTAATTAACGCCCCCATTTCATAAAATGTAAACTCCACTTATCGGTACCTAATCAACAACACAGCGTGTAAGAGTTCCCAAAATAGTTACAGTGTGTGAAGAGTTTTACACATCACTAATCAGCAATAATTGTCCAGCCAGGTAAACAAACACGTTTTCTGTCAACATTAAAGAACTTGGCTGCCGCATGTTTTCCCTTTTCTTCGGCAAATTTAATTACTTTCAACTTAAAAGAAAAATTATATTTGTGTCTAGCTTTATTCTTAGATTCCGTTTTAAGTAGCAGTGGGTTTTAGTAAAGTTCTTAATTTTTCAACATCAGCAGCTTGTCCCGAAAATGTGTACGTACTACGTACACGGTAATTCTAATCCTATATTGAAAAACTTGTTGCCGGTTACAGTTGCAAATATTTTGCCACCTCTTTTAAGAAAAAAATTAATACTTTGCTAAGTTCGATGGGCACGTGTCCTACACATTGTTCTTTATTTCCATCATTTCGAACGAGTTTCACAGCAAATTTGTCATTTGCATTATTTTCCTCTCTGTCACAACGAAGTTTCTCGCTGATCTCGTATGTCCAGATTGATTTATATACGTGATAACCTTGAATAGAACTTTCAAAATTAAACTCTATTTGCTGCTCCATGCACGTTTCTAGATGGAATTTATAAATTAAGATCAAACCAACCGAACACGCACCGATTAACCGATATCAGAGACATTTCATTAGGTAATGTATATTGACATAGCACATGTATATTTCTATAGTCTGTTTCATCAAATTAACCTCATCTTATAAAAGTCAGAAATTCGTTTCTCTAATTGACGCCCCCTATTTTAAAAATGCATTCGCCCCCGGGGCGTCTATTAGAAGAAATACGGTAATAAAAAAGTTTAAAGATACCAAAGGGGTAATCATAAGCCATCAATTGAAGGACAGACAATGCAATATAAAATTTTGTTAGTATCCTTTCAGTCTTTGTCTTAATTTTTTTCACCTACGGTACATGCCCGAAAGCCAAATTTAGAGAAAAAAAAAATCTATTATTCAAGCAAATTCTTTCATAATTTTCACTTGTCCGAATCCAGTTTTACTTGTCCCAGGCTTCGGGCAAGTGGGTTAGCGCAAAGTCTGTACTTTACCACAGCCTGGTGCCGAATGGACAAACATTAGTGGTGATACATACTGAGTGTATATGTAGATGTTAATTCTACTACCATAAGATCATTTTGAATGGTGATGGAATGCCCCCTCTTGACATAATAAGCTTTTGATATAATATGGATTGTAGTGGATCACTGATCTCCAACATTTGAGCAAACACATTTTTTTGATACTTGCTACTAAAAGTTTTACAGATAATTATCTTCTACCTCCATGAAAGTCCATAAAAGTTTTGTGTTCTATGTTTCTGAATTTCTCTGTTAAGAAGTTACATTTCATTTGGTGTTTGAATTTAATGAATTGAAATACCTACGAAAATTAAACGACAGCATAATATATTAATAGCTTTTCAAGGTTGGAAACAAAAGTTATCAAAAACTATCAAAGGTAGTGTTACAGATGTAAATTGTATACCTTGGGAACGTACTAATATATACATTCTTTAGTTTTTTTTCTAAGCTTTAAGTTTTTGTAAAAAAGTCTGGCATGACACCATTGTATGAATTGTAGTTGTTGCGTAATTAAATACTTAGAATGCAGGGGCGGATCCAGAGGGGGGCGCACCCGGCGCGGCCCCCCCCCCCCTTAAATTGGAAAAAATAAGATTTTTTGGCGTAAAATCGTGTTTTTTCACACGAAATACCCCAAAAATTTTCGCGCCTCCCTAAGCTCGGCGCAATTTTTTAAAGTGCGCCCCCCCCCCCTAACTTGAAATCCTGGATCCGCCCCTGGAATGGTGTATGAATAGACAAAATCATGATTGTTGATGAAAGCTTAAGGTGAAATATGCATTCAATGGTCCTAGTTTAAATGACACAGAAAGCAGTTAATATATAATATTTAAATCTGTCTTAGTATGTAATTGAACTATTCCTTTACCTATACCTTTAAGCAAGTTTGAAAGGTCAAAATAAACAAATGTATTCAACCCATAAAAAAGTGCTTTTTAATACTGTAAAATAAGAAGAAGGATAGGTAAGATCATTGGTCCAAATGAAATAATAAGTCAACTGTCTCTATTTCAATTTTGAACAACAGTCAAATTATAATTTAACATTGATAGGTCATTTATTAATGGGACAGGGTATATCTTTTGAAATATCAAGTGTGGTTTGATAACTTAATATTGTGGAGTGGAGTTTGAATAATTTGTGTTGTTGAATGTTTTGACAATTTTATTTGGAAAATGGTGAGTGGGGGTTGAGAACAGCTGGCAAATTTGAACTATTCATTTTGAAACCTGCCTATGGCAGAATCTTTATTTTCTAGCAACACCAAAGAAAAATAAAATAAGAAATAAAATAGAAAACCTTATTATTAGTGAATATACTACAGAAGTGAAATTTTCTGTAGACTTGCAACATGACTACCTGCCATGTATACATGTACATATTTAAACCAAATGGTTAGTGTAATACAAGGAAAACAATAAGTTAATCATATATAATAATTATTTGTAAAGTGAGGTCAAAATATTTATTTACAAGATAAATTATGCTGAGATTAGTAATATTTGTTTTCAACTTTTTAAGGTCTAGAATATTTATTTCCAAAAACTGCCTGGCCTCTCTCCAATTACTGCCAGGCAACTCCCCAAAATCTGCAAGTCCTCTTTCCAAAAACTACCAGACCTCTCTCCAATAAATACCAGGCATCTCTCCAAAAACTGCAAGGCCTCTCTCCAAAAACTGCCAGGCCTCTCTCCAAAAACTACCAGGCCTCTCTCCAAAAACTACCAGGCCTCTCTCCAATAACTGTCGGGCCACTCTCCAATAACTGCCAGGCCTCTCTCCAAAAACTGTCTGGCCTCTCTCCAATAACTGGCAGGCCTCTCCAATAACTGCCAGGCCTCTCCAAAAACTGTCAGGCCTCTCTCCAATAACTGCCAGGCCTCTCTCCAAAAACTGCCAGCCCTTGCTCCACTAACTGCCAGGCCTCTCTCCAATAACTTCCAGGCCTCTCTCCAATAACTTCCAGGCCTTTCTAAAAAAACCTGCCAGGCCTCTTTCTAATAACTGCCAGGCCTCTCTTTAATAACTGCCAGGCCTCTCTTTAATAACTGTCAGGCCTCTCTTCAGTAACTGCCAGGCCTCTCTCTAATAACAGCCAGGCCTCTCCAATAATTGCCAGGCCTTTCTCCAAAAACTGCCTGGCCTCTTTCTAATAACTGCCAGGCTTCTCTCTAATAACTGCCAGGCTTCTCTCTAATAACTGCCAAGCCTCTCCAAAAACTGCCAGGCCTCTCTTCAGAATCAAATGCATGGTTGTTCTCTTAATAGAACCAAATAAAATTCTTATAAACAACAAATATAAACTTCCATCAGTGTGGAAATATTAATCTTATACTTCTTCATTTCAAGTGAAGCACAAAATTTAATTTCTCAACTGAAAATGTTTTACTTGACCAATATTTTAACACTTCTACCTGTAACTTGCCTGGACAAAGATTGGTAATAATCTACCCAACTACATGTTTGATAAGCCAGACAAATCAGACATTGGAATTCCCACCTCCATTAACATAATTTTCTTGATATGGATTACTGTGTGTGTTTAGTTTAATTATTATGCTTGTTAAGCATGACCTATTCTTACTCTGAATACACAAACATATGGATGTCCTTATTTCAATAAGTGTGTCAATTTTTACAAGTTTTAAAAGTACCTCTGATTATTAAATATTTTGAATGGGAATTTATTTTCTATTTATATAGACATATCTTTTGGATATTTTATTTTTGTTGACTATGTTTCATAATATCTTAAAGCTTTTTTACAACTTAGTGTGAATTTCATTAAATATTTTGAATGGTGACATGTCACATTGTATGATGATACCCAAACTTTGGGTCAGGTGAAGAATTCAGTATCATTTCTTTAGTTCCGTCTTCTTTAAAGTTTTACATCTTATTCTCCTTCTCTGAAATCACAGGAACAATTTGAACCAAACTTGGCAGGAATGCTCATTGGATAGCCCTCCACAAATTTAAAGTGCATACCGTATTTCTTCTATTTAAAGCCCCCCTTCTAATTAACACCCCCCTCCCTTATTCTGGCCTATAGAACATTTTGACTTCTAATTAACGCCCCCATTTCATAAAATGTAAACTCCACTTATCGGTACCTAATCAACAACACAGCGTGTAAGAGTTCCCAAAATAGTTACAGCGTGTGAAGAGTTTTACACATCACTAATCAGCAATAATTGTCCAGCCAGGTAAACAAACACGTTTTCTGTCAACATTCTTAGATTCCGTTTTAAGTAGCAGTGGGTTTTAGTAAAGTTCTTAATTTTTCAACATCAGCAGCTTGTCCCGAAAATGTGTACGTACTACGTACACGGTAATTCTAATCCTATATTGAAAAACTTGTTGCCGGTTACAGTTGCAAATATTTTGCCACCTCTTTTAAGAAAAAAATTAATACTTTGCTAAGTTCGATGGGCACGTGTCCTACACATTGTTCTTTATTTCCATCATTTCGAACGAGTTTCACAGCAAATTTGTCATTTGCATTATTTTCTTCTCTGTCACAACGAAGTTTCTCGCTGATCTCGTATGTCCAGATTGATTTATATACGTGATAACCTTGAATAGAACTTTCAAAATTAAACTCTATTTGCTGCTCCATGCACGTTTCTAGATGGAATTTATAAATTAAGATCAAACCAACCGAACACGCACCGATTAACCGATATCAGAGACATTTCATTAGGTAATGTATATTGACATAGCACATGTATATTTCTATAGTCTGTTTCATCAAATTAACCTCATCTTATAAAAGTCAGAAATTCGTTTCTCTAATTGACGCCCCCTATTTTAAAAATGCATTCGCCCCCGGGGCGTCTATTAGAAGAAATACGGTAATAAAAAAGTTTAAAGATACCAAAGGGGTAATCATAAGCCATCAATTGAAGGACAGACAATGCAATATAAAATTTTGTTAGTATCCTTTCAGTCTTTGTCTTAATTTTTTTCACCTACGGTACATGCCCGAAAGCCAAATTTAGAGAAAAAAAAAATCTATTATTCAAGCAAATTCTTTCATAATTTTCACTTGTCCGAATCCAGTTTTACTTGTCCCAGGCTTCGGGCAAGTGGGTTAGCGCAAAGTCTGTACTTTACCACAGCCTGGTGCCGAATGGACAAACATTAGTGGTGATACATACTGAGTGTATATGTAGATGTTAATTCTACTACCATAAGATCATTTTGAATGGTGATGGAATGCCCCCTCTCTCCAATAACTTCCAGGCCTCTCTCCAATAACTTCCAGGCCTTTCTAAAAAAAACTGCCAGGCCTCTTTCTAATAACTGCCAGGCCTCTCTTTAATAACTGCCAGGCCTCTCTTTAATAACTGTCAGGCCTCTCTTCAGTAACTGCCAGGCCTCTCTCTAATAACAGCCAGGCCTCTCCAATAATTGCCAGGCCTTTCTCCAAAAACTGCCTGGCCTCTTTCTAATAACTGCCAGGCTTCTCTCTAATAACTGCCAGGCTTCTCTCTAATAACTGCCAAGCCTCTCCAAAAACTGCCAGGCCTCTCTTCAGAATCAAATGCATGGTTGTTCTCTTAATAGAACCAAATAAAATTCTTATAAACAACAAATATAAACTTCCATCAGTGTGGAAATATTAATCTTATACTTCTTCATTTCAAGTGAAGCACAAAATTTAATTTCTCAACTGAAAATGTTTTACTTGACCAATATTTTAACACTTCTACCTGTAACTTGCCTGGACAAAGATTGGTAATAATCTACCCAACTACATGTTTGATAAGCCAGACAAATCAGACATTGGAATTCCCACCTCCATTAACATAATTTTCTTGATATGGATTACTGTGTGTGTTTAGTTTAATTATTATGCTTGTTAAGCATGACCTATTCTTACTCTGAATACACAAACATATGGATGTCCTTATTTCAATAAGTGTGTCAATTTTTACAAGTTTTAAAAGTACCTCTGATTATTAAATATTTTGAATGGGAATTTATTTTCTATTTATATAGACATATCTTTTGGATATTTTATTTTTGTTGACTATGTTTCATAATATCTTAAAGCTTTTTTACAACTTAGTGTGAATTTCATTAAATATTTTGAATGGTGACATGTCACATTGTATGATGATACCCAAACTTTGGGTCAGGTGAAGAATTCAGTATCATTTCTTTAGTTCCGTCTTCTTTAAAGTTTTACATCTTATTCTCCTTCTCTGAAATCACAGGAACAATTTGAACCAAACTTGGCAGGAATGCTCATTGGATAGCCCTCCACAAATTTAAAGTGCATACCGTATTTCTTCTATTTAAAGCCCCCCTTCTAATTAACGCCCCCCTCCCTTATTCTGGCCTATAGAACATTTTGACTTCTAATTAACGCCCCCATTTCATAAAATGTAAACTCCACTTATCGGTACCTAATCAACAACACAGCGTGTAAGAGTTCCCAACATAGTTACAGCGTGTGAAGAGTTTTACACATCACTAATCAGCAATAATTGATAGTTCCGAGATAAGAATGTAAGTCCCACCTCCTTAGCAATTGTTGCTATGCGCCACAAGCTTATCGGTTACATTTTCAAAATGGCTGCTCAACATCCCAAGCTCGCATCCGATTCTTTAGAAAAAATTCCCGATAATATCGCAGTTTCATTCTTACCCGACTTTGAATCGTAGTCCAAAAAGGCATTAGAAAAGGGTTTAAATTATTTCACCCAAGGTTATATCCACAATATTAAAATTTCGGAAGCACGTGGAGCCATGCGTGTGGATGCAAGATGTTGGCGGTCAATGAGAAAAAGTCAAGATCCACACAACCTTCATGTCGAAATCGGCGATGACAAACTTTCAGAATCGTACTGTACCTGTAAAACTGGGTATATAAATCTTTTATATATTTTTGTTGTTTTTGTATCAGACAGCTTCAAGGCTAATTCAAACGATAAACAATAAATACCATTGTCCATTCTACACAGCGGGTCGTGCACGCGTATGTGTATAATCACTACGTATACGTAAACAGACAGCACATGCTGATCTACAACAATTGATATTTATCAAAGATAACGTCTGTTTACTAAGTTCATAATCAATGAATTGCTCTGATTTAAGATAATATTATCTCTTTTGTTACCAAATAATTAATTATGCACAAACAAGATGAAAACGATCTTGAAATTCTTCCTTCATTCATTCGTAGACACGTGAAAATATTATGAAATCAATTCTTTTGTATTTATATAAATCTAATACTCACGTGAATATTAATTTCTGCTGAGAAAGTTTTATGTATTTGCGAAATATACAACTTTAAGAATGATAAGAGGACGACCATTTGATTTGGGTGTACATGTGCGTGTGAGGAAAAAAAAAAGAGGGGGGGGGGGGGGCAAGGCAATGGGCGATTTTGTAAATAAATCATTTATTCTTGATGCCAGTGAAAATAATTAATTTTATATTACTTATCGAGAAAATAAATAATTTGGCCTTCATGTAGTTTAGGGGGCTCTATAATGCCTCTCAAGCATGAAGGGACCCAATGATACATTTGATGAACTAAATATATAGTTTAAATGACTACATTTTTTGGACCTCAGACCAACGTGACATTGGTGAAAATAAATAAGCAATCTTCATTTGACAGTTTTTTAATGTCTTTCGGGATATCGCTCATCTGAATTGCATGTCCCCCATGCACATTGAAGCACCATTTCGGCGATATAACTAGCAGAATTTATATATAAAACTACGTTCCCACAAATACACAACTCGGTTTGTTTGTGGGACAAAGATGGCATCACCTGATCTCATTAAAAATGCGGCGCACTGATTGGTCGGTTATTTTAGTCTGATTGACGTCTCGGAAGCATGGATTGTCCAGGTAAACAAACACGTTTTCTGTCAACATTAAAGAACTTGGCTGCCGCATGTTTTCCCTTTTCTTCGGCAAATTTAATTACTTTCAACTTAAAAGAAAAATTATATTTGTGTCTAGCTTTATTCTTAGATTCCGGTTTAAGTAGCAGCGAGTTTTAGCAAAGTTCTTAATTTTTCAACATCAGCAGCTTGTCCCGAAAATGTGTACGTACTACGTACACGGTAATTCTAATCCTATATTGAAAAACTTGTTGCCGGTTACAGTTGCAAATATTTTGCCACCTCTTTTAAGAAAAAAATCAATACTTTGCTGAGTTCGATGGGCACGTGTCCTACACATTGTTCTTTATTTCCATCATTTCGAACGAGTTTCACAGCAAATTTGTCATTTGCATTATTTTCTTCTCTGTCACAACGAAGTTTCTCGCTGATCTCGTATGTCCAGATTGATTTATATACGTGATAACCTTGAATAGAACTTTCAAAATTAAACTCTATTTGCTGCTCCATGCACGTTTCTAGATGGAATTTATAAATTAAGATCAAACCAACCGAACACGCACCGATTAACCGATATCAGAGACATTTCATTAGGTAATGTATATTTACATAGCACATGTATATTTCTATAGTCTGTTTCATCAAATTAACCTCATCTTATAAAAGTCAGAAATTCGTTTCTCTAATTGACGCCCCCTATTTTAAAAATGCATTCGCCCCCGGGGCGTCTATTAGAAGAAATACGGTATTTTTATCGGAAATCCACAATACCCCAGGGTGCCAAAAAGGGTGTTTTCTCTTTTTGTATGTGGACTGTTTATTTTTCAACCAATTTTGATGATTTATCCCCTCCATGATCCTTAGGCTTTCATTCTCTTAATGTGTGTGAAGCAGATTATTTATGACTTACTGTTTCCAAGATAAAAGGAGATCAGAATATGGTCAACTCCCAAAATTTAAAATTTTTACTTTTAAGTCTAATTTTGAGAGGATTTTTTTCTTATAGATTCCTTATGAATTTCCTGTCCACTTTTTTCAAACAGTTGACCTAGCTTTTATTGTTTCCCAGATAAAAGAGGTCATTGTTAAGGCGTAATTGCCAGGCAACGAGATTCTTTGTTCTTATTTACATCTAATGTGTCTGACATTAATTCTTTGTGCATCCACATTTATTTCAGTAATTAAATTAATTTAGTCTATAAATCATTTGGGACGTTTTGAGAAGAGTTCTTCGCTTGGTGTGTGATTGTTGTTTAATGCCAATTGAGCTATTTTATATGACCACAAATTTTTTGTGGTATGGCGGCAAAATTTTGCAGTCATAGTTTGATATATGTGTGTGTACTAATTATTGTTGTTTTTTCACAATGACTTAAGTTCTATTTGACCAATGCTTTAAATTTTAAAACAATGATCCTTGAGACTGAATAAAGTTCAGGTGGATTTTTTTTTTGGAATTCTAGCTATACCTGTTCCAAACAAGGGGCCCCAATGTGCCAAAAAATGACTTTACTGTTGCAGTAGCATCTATTTGCCACCTGGCTCTTTTCTTCAGTTGTATCATGGTGAGAACAAGTTATTTTTTAGTGAGATGTAGATGATGTCTTACAAGACCTACATGTTGATTGGAATTTTTAAAGTGCTAGCTCACTAAAACTAGTACTAAGGAAGACATTTCGCTCCACAGACACATTATCCCTAGACAAACAGCATTTTCTCTTACTCTTAAAGCTTGGTGCTTAGTGGAGTCAGCAAATATCAATTTTATGGTCTTTGGTTTGACACAATAGGTGTCAAAAGTTGAGATGAGGTTTATACAGCAAATCTATTGAGAGTTTACAAAATTTTCTCACATAATATTTTTATATAAATAATCTGATAGTTGTAATACATGTAGGTTATTCATAATAACTGAATCATATCAGTACAAATCTGTTTATAAAGATACTGGTAAGTTTTATTTCATTGTGTTTTAGGCCAAACAAATATTATTCTAATATCATTCTGACTCAGGACGTGTCTCAGGTGTAAAGATAGAGAAATATTTACATTACATGACATCTGTAGTCACTGTATGTCATTTGTTAACTGGTAACATCTGACAATATGACTGACATAAAACATATATTAGTAACATCATTAATTTATTTCAGATTTTCTATTAAATTTTGTGCTTTTGTAAATGTACATAGGGGCCGTCGTGGTCGTGATCGTATGGTAGTTGGATTTACAACTACCTGTGCAATCAGTGCCTATCACCACTAAAGTTGTGAGTTCGATCCCCTTTCATGGCGAGGTGTACTCGATACAGCATTGTGTGATAAAGTTTGTTAGTGACTTGCAACAGGTCAGTGGTTTCCTCCACCAATAAAACTGACCACCACGAGATAACTGAAACATTGTTGAAAGTGGCATCAAACACCATAAAACAAACCTAAATTTTCCATCAAAATATAAAGGTTTATAGGTAGATTTTCCTCATTGTTGTAAATCAATATTAGATCTGTAACTGCACTTCTTTTTCTGATATGTCGTGCAAAAAGATCTAACAAAACCAAAAAATGGGTCATGTTCAGGTGACCTTTTACCATAAAATTAGAGAAGACCAAATCAGGTGAATTTTTGTTTCAAATGTCAGAAAGTTTTTTTCTATTATATATGTATAATCATCTATATCTTAATATTGTACATCTTATGCATGAATCCTTGCTAATATATATATATACATGTAAAAAAATACAAAAAAAAATACAAATTTGATTTAAAGTCGGAGTATAAAAACATACAACATAAGCTCTGAAGAGCTTTTAAAACCGACATACATGTAAATAACAAAACAAGCATAAGGACAGACATGCATAAAAAGCAGAGCACATACACAGAGGCGGATTTAGAGGGGGGGGCGTGCGCCCCCCCTAAAATTCGCAAAGCATATGTTATACAACGTTAATTAAGCAGTTCAACAAACAACTTTTTCATGAATGGTTAACTCGTGACCTGTAGTAGAATATTCCTACACATTGTAAATACACGTTGGGTGTGTTCGTTGATTCATATATGGATTCGCCGACAATTTCCGCTTTTGTTTGTCTATAAACAAGAACGGTCGAATCATATGTTTTCAATGAATGAATCAAACGACGAAAAGAAAAGCTCCATCCGGACAGGCAGTATTAACTAGAACCACCCGAAAGAACGGGCACCGAAAGTACAGACCAATTAGTGAAATGAGGAATGCGTTAAAACTAAACCAATAGTTCTTTGAAGGGTTAAAATATCGTGATCGATCAGTCATGAGTTGAACGATTCGCATCACGGTTGCTCAAAAAAGTTTTACTTTAGGTTCTTATAATCTGACAAAAATATACTGTTAACAATTATCCGACAAAATTAAGACTCAAAATCAAGTTTTTTTGGTCTGATAAAAATGGTGTGGTTGGTTCAAAATTGTCGTTCAAATAAATGTCTGTAATTCCTAAAATCCTCAGAGCTTCAGTGATGTAGTGGTTTGTATGCTCACTTTGAGTATGTTAGATTGTGTGTTCGAGCCCCGGTCAGGTCAAACCAAAGACTATAATATTAGTATTTACTGCTTCTTGGCTAAATATGTAACATTTAGGAGTAAGAGCAATCACTGGTTGACTCGGAATCAGGATATTGTGTCCAAGTGGAAGAACATTTCTACCCATGGACTGTTATTTCAGTGAGCTAGTAGTATAAAAGTTTAGTACAGAGTGGACATCTCATCATCTCATCAAAATGTAATATGTTTCTGCCATGATATAGCTGACAAAATTGCTTGCTCATTTGACATTAAATAGCAATCACTTACTCACTCACTAATATTATATAAGAGGTTACATATCTAAAGATTATAAAAATTGTATATTCTGCTTCAACACTAATCACTCACTATCTCCCTCCAATAGAAATGTCATCATTGATAGAACAGATTATATTGTCTAACAATGGCCATCTTGCATCAGTATAAAATTGAGATTTTTTGTTTAATTTCTGTTATTAAAGACTTCAAGTGAGTAATTTCAGTAAATTTATCATTCAATCTTGTCAAGTATTTACAGATCTTGCAGACATAAAACTTTTTGAGTACAATACTCTAAAACTAAAAAAAGTGATCAATCAAAACACTATAATATCCAGTATGCAATGTTCTGACTGGAACAAATTTAAAGTATGAATTTGAAACTAGTATTTTTGAGGTTTTTTTTACCACCAAAAGGCAATCTAAGTAAAATTAGATGTTTAATAATATATCATGCTTGAACATTGTGTTGATGTTAAATTTTTCGTTGTTTTTTGTGGTAGAATTCATGGTATAATAACCGTAGACTGTATATGGTTGGTGATGATGAAGATTATAATATAAATAATTTGTACTCTTCACAACAGAGTGATCCAGGCTCAGAAAGATCTAACAGAAATGGGCATAGTGGAAAAGATAGAATGGCTTATGGTGGATTGGTATATTACGACAATGCCTTGTATACAGGACCCAATCCCTATAAAGGCATCTTTTCAGTAAATTCAGATTACCCTGAAACAGGTGAGTTCATTTAACAAAATAATTAGTTCCTTGTTGAAGATTTGTGTTTTTTTCCCAGGTCTTTAATTAAAGAAAATATTTAAGTAAAAAATTATAGATCCACAACATGTGTAAATAATTCATTTTTGTATTTATTATGATAGATTTGTCTTCAGTGTATTAAACACCATGATCACAACTATTAAGGTAGTATATTTCTGTTTGAAATGACATATAGTATTGTTATCATTCCTAAAAACGTTGCAAAACAATTTGATATCAGGCTAAGGTTATTTTCAGCTCCTCTCATATATGTACACTATATACCAACTTGGAACAAAAATTTACATATTTTTGCATTTAGAACAAAAAAGTTGACTTTATCAGTAGTTTTCCATCTGAATTGTTTTTTCAATATTAGAGTTGTCTCCCTTTGGTCAAATGTTAATATTATGCAGTTTGATTTAGCAAAGTTTTTTAATGTAACTTTTTATCTTCTTTTTTTTGTGTTTTTTTGTGTTTTTTTTTTGCTCACTTGATCCAAAAAGGTCATGGGAGCTGTTGCAATCACTTTGCATCTGTCAGTCTTTTGTCTGCTCTTATAGTTAACATTTCACTTTTTTATCAAACTATTGGGCTAATTAGAACCAAGCCCCACAGAAATGGTGTTTTTGAGGTCCTCATCCAAAATTCCTAATTTCCTTATGATCCATCTAAAACATGGCTGCTATGGGCAATTCTTATTTTTAATTAGCTAAAACTTAAAAAACCATCTACTGAAACAAACAAATCCAAATGATTTCTTAGTTGGTACAAATAATGTATGTGAGATCCTATATAACATCAGGCCTCTACATTAACATTTTTTTTAAACTTGTCCCTTCGGACAACTAACTAAAAAAGTACTTGTCCAACTAATTTTTTAGTTGTCCAAAAAAAATTAATAAAAATTATAAAAACCAGAGAATGATTATCAGCAATTTGTGTAAAATGTTTTGGTTATTGTCTCACAAACATTATCTTGTCCAGTCATTATTAATACTAACAGACATTATGATTATGACATCTTTAATCGACAAATTAACATACACTTAGACATAAAGTCATTGGTATCAAACGATGTTATCATGGTATGAGTGTCTGATCATCAATTTCTAAGTTTGATTCTCGAATAGCAGGCCCATCTAAGTGGTAATCGTATAATGTGGATTGAATCTAGGATGCTTTGAACGTCATTGTTCACCATGTATTGAATACAGATTGTGTATGAAAATCAGCTACTGAATGTCCCTCAATGGAAATTAACATCAGACACCTTAACATTTCTGGTTGAATTGAGCTCCGCCGCTTGTTGTAAATCCGTACTTTCTAAGATCAGGGGATATCATAGGTCTATGACGATGAACATGGTATTTACGTTTCCAGGGAATTATTGCATAGGAGAAAGAAACACTATAAGCAAATCTACTTCTATTTCATTATAATTAAATAATGCCAGTTGTCGGATTTTTTCTCATATTTCATTATTTTTGTCTGGACTGGGTATTAATCTAAACCTCATTCAGATTGAGTGATTGTTGTTTAACACCAAGAGAAAAAAAATTCAGTTTTATAATGGCAAGAACAAGTTACTTTTCGATAAGATGATAATGATGTATGATTTTGTACTAGACCAACACTCACAGCTGGATTTATATAGTGATGAATCCACAGGTAGACATGTCACTCCACTAGAACATATTTACCTGATTGCGAAGCCAGTCAGTCTTTAATGCAGCAAAAAAAAAAAACCACTTTTATCATCTTTAACTACTTCAAGTTAAGCCTTTTATCGTCTGCCCTTGAGGCAATCATAGAAGTAACAATTTATTTGGTTCATTCAACCTATGCCAACATTTAAAAAATATATATAAAAAGGTAAGAAAGATTGTTGGCATAGGTTGAATAGGTTAATTGTTATATAAACATGACTAGTCATGTTTAATTAGTGTAAAATCGGGGGAGATGTCAAATAATATTTTATGGAAATAACAAACAAAAAATCAGTATATCAGCACATATATTTAATATCAAACTTTATAAAAATAATTAGGATATTATTATAAGCACATATATTTTAACATCAATCATTATGAAAATAAAATAGGATATTATAAACATATATATTTTTATATCATACATCATGAAAATAAATTAGGATATTACAAGCACAGATATTTTTTCTTATCTAAGACTAAGAATCTTTATTCTCAAATAAACCATACATTACAATGGTATAGAGAAGTTACATATAAGAATACAACACAACACATACATGACAAATAAATAACAGATATACAAATACATATACATACAATATTTACATTACAACAGTAGGAGTTAAGTATTACCCAAGAGAATATCTGATCTGTTGATTTTTCTTATTAATCTACATATCTTTTCTAGTTTTATTTTTTCAGAAGTACACATTATTTGTTTAAATTTTAATATATTTGGTCTTTGAGTAAGATATCTACTTATTAGTTGGGATCGATTTTCAGTAAAAAAATGACATTCCATAATATAGTGGAATTCGTCACCAATAGATCTGCTATTACATTTTAAACACTGTCTATTTTCTCTGTCGATACCATTCCACCGTCCAGTTTCTATCGGTAATTTGTGGTTTGTGGTTCGAAATTTACATAGTGTATATATATCTTTGTCTTCCAAAATATTGAAATAATTTTCGAATTCAAAGTTGTCTTTAAATAATCTATAATTGATAGCTTTTGGTGAGTTTTGTATCAGAGAATGCCACTCCTGTGTAAACTGCTCATGGAGACGGTTCCTAATTAAAGCTAAAAGCAGGTCGGAATTTTGAAAGAATTGTTGAGACCAAATGTAGGAATAGCCTGTATCATCAAAAATGTGTTTAACATGTTTAATCCACGAAAAATCCAGATTTTCATCAATAAAAAGGTTATACAAAATTTTATAAGATAAATATGCGAGTTTTGTTTCTTTACCGGTTAACAGTCTTGCCCAATATGATATCATTCTTAATTTTACATCAATTTCAATAGGAAACAATCCAAGTTCACCATATATCATATAACTAGGTGTCGATGTTTTTAATTTCAATAACAGCTTGCAAAATCTAAGTTGTACTTTTTCAAGACATTGAATATTTTTACTAAAACCCCATATTTCTGAACCATATAGTAATATTGGTTTTACCATTTTGTTAAAAAGTTCAAGCTGGCATTCAATTGATAAGTTATGTGTTCTACCTCTTTTCAAAACTTCAAACATTGCTTTTGTAGCTTTTTCAGCTTGCTTTTTAATAGCTTTGTTAAAGTTTCCTGTCCTGTTAAACAATATTCCAAGATAATTAAATTCATTAACAATTTCTAATTCAGACCCGTTCAATGTACATTTTAAATTGGTTGATTGTCTCCCCCTGGAAAAAACTATAACTTTAGTTTTATCAGTGTTTGCTTTTAATCTCCAAGTATTGCAATATTCACCGAATTTATTCAAAATATTTTGTAAATCATCGTGGGTTTCAGCCAGTAGGACAGTATCGTCAGCATATAAAAGTGCAAAAAGCTTTAAATAAATATTCAACTTATCCTCTATGCAGTTTGAAACTGTTTCTAAACCATTAAGACTTGCATTTTCAAAAAACATTTGTAGATCGTTTAGGAACATAGCAAATAGAAAAGGGGATAAATTTTCCCCTTGCCTCACTCCCATATCACAGTTAAAATAATCAGATTTACAATAATTATAGGTTATACATGATTTAACATCTGTGTACATATTTAGAATAATAGTATACATTTTGCCATTTATGTGATTCAATAGTAATTTGTACCATAATGCATCTCTCCATACCGTGTCAAAAGCCTTTTCGAAGTCGACAAAGGCACAAAACAGTTTTTTCTTTTTTCTTTTTAAGATCTCAAAAAACGAAAATAATGTGAAAAAACTGTCCGTCGTCGAGTAAGATTTTCGGAAGCCAAATTGGTTTTCGTTCATCAAGAGAGCTTCTTCCGAGAAACGACATAGTCTTTCATTTAATATAGCTGTGAATAATTTACCAAGGCAGCTAAGGATAGTAATCGGGCGGAAGTTTTTTGGATCAAGTGGATTGCCTTTATTTTTGTATATTGGTTTTATATTACCTACAAGCCAAATGTCGGGCATTACACCAGAGTTAAAAATTGCATTAAATATCTTCTCATAAGTAGGGAGAAACAGTTCTGATGTAGATTTTATATATTCGTTTACAACATAATCTTCTCCACAAGCTTTATTATTTTTTAACTTCTTAATACAGCGAAGTATTTCCTCTTGCGTTATACTGAAATTAATTTCTTCATTTAGGGGACCAATATTAACATTATCAAGGAGATCTGTATCAAAATTATCTTGTTGTACAAGAAGTTCATCGGGAGCTTTATTCAGGTTTTTGAAAAACTTGAATAAGTCTCCCAAAGGGATGTTGGGTTGTTTTCTATCCCTATCCTTATTCAACAGTTTCCAGTATTCTTTTGGGTCTGATGTTTTTAATTTTTTTATCTTCTTACGCATATCTGCACGATAAATTTTACTATGTTTGTCAAGCGTCTTTTTGTATCGTTTCTCGGCTTCAGCGACATCTTGTTTCAACGCTTCTGTTCGTTTTATTTTTAATTTCCGTTTTAGTTTACGATAATTTTGTCGAGCAACTTTACACTCATAATTAAACCAGGGTTTATCTCCCTTAGGTTTTTTATTACATGTATCAGGTCTGGTTTTATATTTGTGAGTTCCAAAGGTTGTTTTCGCACTGTCAATTAAAAGATTACAAAGTTCACTGACAAACGAATTGACTTTATCTTTATCTATATCATCGATTAATGTGTTCACAATTTCATTATATAATCCATTTAACTTTTCTTTATCTATATTATTATTGAAAGCCGTATGTTTCGACGCGTCCCATTTCTTAGCTCTATTATCGGCGAGAATATCATTACTATTATTACTAGTCGATTGATCATTCCCCGCGGCAAGTTTAAATTTGAGATTTGTAATAGTTGGAGAGTGAACATCAGAATACAAACGACAAAAATCTAGTACTTTAAAATTGTAAACAAATTGTAAAAAACTACATGTACAAATACAATAATCAACAACACTTGAGTTTTTACATGTTAATTTTCCTGATTCGGTTTTATCATTACCAATACGGCCATTTACAATAAATAAATTGTTTGCTTTACAAATGTCTAACAAATTGTTACCAGATCTGCTTTTAATTTTGTCCACATTTTTTCTATTTTTATCTATATTTAATTCATTAAGAGTAGCCAAATCATTTTGTAAAAATTCAGTAAAGTCTTCTTCATGTTCATTCATCTCAAAATCAATAAAGTCTGGTTCTTCTGCAGTTCTACTGTTAAAATCACCAAATAAAGAGATGTATTTATAATTTTGTGAAAAAGTTCGAATTTCATTTTCTATTTGATCAAAAGTATCTGGTTGAAAATAAGGTGAACCTTCTGGGGGAATATACACATTACCAAAAATGACGTCTTCGTTAAGGTTTACTAATTTTGATGAAACTTTGAACCATAAAACATACTTTGATTCTATATCTAACAATTCAATATAATTTTCTAACGATTCTTTATATGCTAATATCATTCCACCAGATTTTCTGCCAATTTTTTTTCTATTTTTCATTTTAAATATGTAACCTGGTAGTTCAATTGTATCCAAATCATCAGTTTTTGTTTCTTGTAAACATATAATATCCTGATTACATACAAGTTGACAAAATTCAGGATATTGCAGACGTAATTTAACACCACAACAGTTAAGACTTAAAATATTGAGATTACATGTATTTTCATAATGACAATTCCTACTAACATTACCTATATCTGTTACATCAGTATCTACAAGTAATGAAGAGTCATTGTTAACATTAGTGTCACTAATCTGATTAGTACTACTAGTATTTAATACATTAAACGATGTATTTACAACACAATCATTTTCAGACAATTCAAGGTCATCAATTTCAATATTATTAGGTATTTTATTAAAGTCAAAATAACTAGCATCACTATCATCAGTCCCAAAACAGTTTTCTCTTTGGCGTCCCTAATCCCGGTTTGGTGTTGATGAGCTAACACGTTGGCGCTTAGGTGGTCGTCGGCCTCCTGTGGTAGCTGGGGTCGCTAATACGTTTTCCGCGGCACGTGTCGGCTCAATGTCGTCCATTTGATCGTATTCATGCGGAGCAACATACAGTTCGTTGTCAATGTAGAGACGGTCCCGGACAAGTACAACATGTTTTCCCTGCCTTTTCGCTTCTTTCTGAATAGGATATAATTTCCTTCTGTTGTCTTCAATTTCTTTCGGAAATTGTTGTCTTATTCCATAAGGGGTGTTACGCAGTTGATACGCATTGTTCAATACATATTGCAAGTCACTGTGGTATAAAAACCGTGCTACTATAGGTCGCTTTCCCCTTGGTTTGTGGCTGAATCTGTGCACGTTCCCAAATTCGATACGATAATCGACTCCTATTTCTTTGTACAAAAAAGTTCTCAATAGTTCTTCTGTATTCCCGTCACGAACCTCATGTAAGCCAGTAAAGATGAGGTTGTTCTTCATCGATCTACACTGTAAGTCGAGTATCGAACTTCTCAGATGATGAATGTTCTCCTGGCAGTCACATTGTGACCCTAAGCCATTATTACTATTATTTACGATATCAACTTTCTCAGAGAGCTTTTTAATGTCTGACTTATTCTTATTGCATTTTACGCTTAGTACTTCGTACTGGTCCTCAGTCTTTGCAACTGCGTTTTTGTTATTCTCACAAACGGTTTTTAAATTATCAAACAAGTTTCCTACGCCCTGGATACCGCTTTCAACTTCCGTGATTTTACGTTGACTTTCCTTGATATCTTTCTCGGTCGACACTACCCGGCTAGTAAGTGAGGTTATAATATTTTTTATTTCGTCAAATTTTCCAACACATTTTTCAACACTTTGTAGTCTTTTGTCTATGCTAGAAACAAGATTTAATATCATGTTAAGAATAGAGGTTACGCTTGTATTTTCATCTGCTTCTTCAACAACTTTTCTACTTTGTTGTAGCAGCTTGCGGGTTTCACTGAGCGACATAACTATAACGGTACAACAATAGAGTAATGATGAATGATAATTGAATAAATCGAGTTCGAAGTTTAAAGTTCAAAGGTCAACTTCGCCAACGGCGTCAAGGATTCACTAAGTAATGGACATTTTCGGACTTAGTGAGTTGTAATCATAGGTGTTTGTGTATGTGTATATTTAGGTGCTGGTATAAAAATATACTACAAAGTGCATATAATATAACATGTCTAAAACGACGAACCTATTACGTTTCCTTGCGAAATACGGTTCCTTGTGGAATATCAAAACTAATAGTCTCTCTCATTTTTTCCAAAAAACGGTTTGAATCGTCGAAAATTTAGAATTATTTCCTGAGCGAAAAGGACTCCGTCCATATTGGTCAAGGGCATACTTCATGAAAATAAATTCAAGATATTATAGGCACAGATATTTTTTTTATCATACTTTATCAAAATAACCAAAATCAGTATACACAATCACATTACACATTGCTAAAAATACAATTGTCTTAGATTTTGGATAAGAATGTTCGATTTCGAAATCATAGAAATTATGATAATTCTAAATTAATAAATAAATATTATTAAAAACTTTTGAATTTAGATTTTAAGAAAATTGCTTAATTGCATGAGTATCATATAATATTTTAAATTCATACGTTTTAGAAAGATTGTTTATTTAAATTATTCTAAAATTTTATATTTTCATCTTTTTTATTTACAGATATTTGTGTAATTTTACCAGATTTTTATTTTATATATAATTTTTTACAAAAGTTTATTATTATTTTTTTTTTCAAGTAATAAAATTTTAGCAGACTTATTCTTATATCTTTAGATTGTTTTTTGTTTTTGTTTTTTTAATAATTGTTTACCGGTATTTAAATTATTAAAAAAATTTATATTTTCATCTTTTTTATTTACAGATTTTTGTGTAATTTTGCCAGATTTTTATTTTATATATAAATTTTTACAAAAGTTAAATTTTTTTTTTTCAAGTTATTAAATTTTACCAGACTTATTCTTATATTTTTAGATTGTTTTTTGTTTTGCTTTTTTTTTTTTTAAATAATAAATTTCACTTTTGAGACCTGCATTTCCAAATTTACTTAATAAATGTCGTTAATTGCTATATAAACACCTGTAATATAATGTTTGTTGGCATACCTTGAATATGATATTTCAAAATGTTGGCATAGGTTGAAGACACCATTTATTTAAACCTGGTCATTTTGACAGGAGAGAAGGGGAGGGTTAATTCTGTACTTTGTCTACTAAAAGCAAAAGTATTTGAATGAGGGTTAAATATTGTGGGGAAATGAAATCTTAAAAAAATATATTTTCTGATTTTTATGTCCACATCAATTTTTCCTTACATCAAGTCATCTTCCTTTTGTATATGACCGAAGTGATATTTTCAGATTGACTAAAACTTTACAATACAGTAGGTCATACAATTACTCTTGTCGTAAAGCATCGGTATAATAAACAAGAATTTTTTTTTTCAATAATGAAAAGAAGAGTTCAAACGGTGATGGTCAACATTTCTCACCAATATCAACAAAGCGTTGAACATAAAAAGACCCTGACTGACATATAATGTTTGACATGATAATTAAAGATTACTTGTTGAACGAGAATCATGCTTTTTGTTTTGTATTTTGTTTTTGTTTTTTGTTGTGTCTCCTTTTTTTCATTTTTCAAAGAACTTATTTATAATGTTGTATATTGTATTTTACTATTGCTGACGCATGTAGTATTGTAATTATTTATTATGTGGAGAGGACCCTTGTAAATTGTTATAATTTGTGTCCAATCCAATTGTTATAATATTTAGCAATAAAATATGTTTAATCTAAAAATCTAACGAGAATACAATTTCTCAACAATACAAATACATACTCATGCTTAGTGTAATACTGTATAAGATTTAAAATTGACACTCCCATATCATTGGTAACGAACATGAAGTTTATTGATCATAAACAAATGCTGCAGGATCATTGATGTTTAAGGGAGCATTAATTTTAAATATTATATAAAATGTTTATATAGATAGAATCTCTTTGCCCTTGAGAAATAGATGTAAACTGAAATAAGATCCTATCTAGTTCTTACCTATGGTATATATACAGTCAAACCTGTATTAAGAGGTCATCTTTGGGACAAACATTAAGTGGCCTTATAAGACAGGAGACCTCTTAAAAGAGGTTCAATTCATATGAAATTGCAAAAATATGTTTAAAAAATAAACAATTAAATTTTCTATGTCTGGACAAGAAAAATCTGACCTTTTAATACAGGTGACTGCTTGCTTAATAGAGGTGACTGCATGAACAGGTTTGACTGTACATGTCTACCAGTTGACAAATATGAGATCGTCATCTTACAGGATGGGTAATCATTGTTTTATCTGTTTCCATATTTACCTGAAATTTTGTACATTTCTGTATTATTAAAATCAATCAATCTAATGTAGCATTTCAATTAATTTCTACCTAGTCACCTGTTAACAATTAATTTGCAAGCTAGTATTTTTATAGGCATACCATCAAACTGTATTTGGTGTCTAAATCAAAATTGATTCAAGCAATTTATGTTAAATGCTAGGACATATGAACTTTAACAACAATACTGGTTGAATAAATTGCGAAGAAATCCAACTGTTTCAAGCATTGGGGGATAAATAATTCATACACATTATGAGAATCAAAGACCTTGACGAAAAGTGTCATTTACCTATATAAAACGAATTTACCTTGTAAAAAAATAGGAGGGAGCATATTCAAAATATATGAAGTAAAAAACAAAACAAAATGACCGTGGTGGAAATAACGGAAAATGACAATCCGCCACACATCATCAAGTTTGGTATGTAATTTATATTTTAAATGCACAAACATATAATTAAGTATGCAACTGACATTTTGAATGCATGACAGGTAAAATAAAATTGCATTAAAATTCCTGAATTACATGGTATTTTTGACTGACATTTTTTAATTAAAAGCAAAAAAAAATCAAATATAGTTTTGATATTTTTTTTAGAAAGTAGAAATATTTCATATTAATCTCCCTGAATAATAGCACAGCAGTTCTAGAGGCTTTAAGGCATATTTGGTACACTTGATTCCAACCTATTTTATCAAGTATTTTTGTATACCAATGTGTAATATAATATGTGTAATTCTACACAAGATTCTCTTTCTATATTAACAGTATCCTTTATCCATTTTATATCAAGCATTAAAGATAAAAATGTAGATATCAAATTTAGTACGCACTACACGTTTCTGGAATAACCTTCATCAGGTACGATCAAAGTCAAAAGGTTGGAAAGCAAAATAATTACAAATGTAATACAGCTATAGCACCAGAACATTTAGTATCGTATATCCTAATAAAATGGGATTGACATTTAGTATCATATATTCTAATAAAATGGGATTGACAGGTCCATTTTTGTCACATTGATTTCTGGGGCTTCCCAGAGCTAAACATGGATTTTCAATATGGTACAGAGGAGGGTAGATATCTAATTCACAGCTCCTCATAGACCACTCAACAGAAGCCAACTATATTGGCACATTTCCTTGTACAACAACTGAATTTGTGCACCTGTTATATAGTCAAACCTGCCCATCAGGTCACCTCTATTAAGCAGTCGCCTGTATTAAAAGGTCACCTTTTTCTTGTCATGTCATAGAAAATTTCATATAAATTGAACCTCTTTTAAGAAGTCACCTGTCTTATAAGGCCACTTTTTCTTTGTCCTAAAGGTGACATCTTAATACAGGTTTGACTGTAAGTATTTTTTTCCCAAACAGGGCTTTTAGTGGTGGTTCAGAGGGAAGGTGGCAGGGTTACATGTCTCCCATCTGTAACTCTTCCTAGACACACAAAATACAAATATTTTCAGGTTACGAGTTAAAAAAAGGGTAGTGACGTGTCTTCCTTGGAAAACTTTCATCTAAAATTTCATTTTGCTCTCTGATTATTGTGTCGTACTTTCTCTGTTTATTGTGTCATATAAAATTAAACAACACAATCATGTGTGCCCAGTTACAACATTAACACATGTGACATATATATTACTCTCACATATATGTGTGATATATATGGAGGGTCTCAATGGCCATGATGATGTTGTAGTTGGATTTAATAACTCCCTATATACAGTCGGTACCTAATACTTCTAATTTTTGTGGGTTTTGCCTCTGCCTGTAGTACTTAATACAACCTTATATGATCAAGTTGGTGCAAGAGATTTATGGAAGATCCTTGGTTAAAAAAGTTTACAATGGAAATTTCAGTTACCTAAAACAATGAAACTAACTACTGAAAAATTGAAAAAAAGCTGATAATCCTAATCCTGAGGTTCTATGATTATATTATGAAAGTTTCTTCCGTGGTATAATGTTTTATATATGAATGATATCTACTGGAACATAACATTTAAGATAAGTATTTCCACTGGAACATAACATTTAAGATAAGTATTTCTACTAGAACATAACATTTAAGATAAGTATTTCTACTGGAACATAACATTTAAGATAAGTATTTCTACTGGAACGTAACATTTAAGATAAGTATTTCTACTGGAACATAACATTTAAGATAAGTATTTCTACTGGAACATAACATTTAAGATAAGTACATGTTTGTATTTCTACTGGAACATAACATTTAAGATAAGTATTTCTACTGGAACATAACATTTAAGATAAGACCAGCATAAGTATTTATACTGGAACATAACATTTAAGATAAGTATTTCTACAGTATAACATTTAAGATAAGGAATTATTCTGGAGCATAGCATTCAATATACAAAATATATCTACTGACATGTAACATTCAGTGTAAAGATTTTGTCTGAAATGCAACATTTAAGGTAAGAATGTCTACTGAAGTGTTACATTTAAGATAAGGATTCATACTGGAGTATTACATTTAAAATAAGGATTTCTACTGGAGTATTACATTTATTGATTTAAGAGGATGATTTCTATTGGAGTGTGTTACATTTAAGATAAAGATTCATACTGGAGTATTACATTTAAAATAAGGATTTCTACAAGAGTATTACATTTAAGATAAGAATGTCTACTGGTGTGTTACATTTAAGATAATGATTTCTACTGGAGTATTACGTTTAAGATAAGAATGTCTTCTGGAGTATTACATTTAAGATAAGGATTCATACTGGAGTAGTACATTTAAGATAAGAATGTCTACTGGAGTGTTACATTTAAGATGATGATTTCTACTGGAGTGTTACATTTAAGATAATGATTCATACTGGAGTATTACATTTAAGATAAGAATGTCTACTGGAGTATTACATTTAAGATGATGATTTCTACTGGAGTTTTACATTTAAGATAAAAATGTCTACTGGAGTATTTCATTTAAGATAATGATTTCTACTGGAGTGTTACATTTAAGATAAGGATTCATACTGGAGTAGTACATTTAAGATAAAAATGTCTACTGGAGTATTTCATTTAAGATAATGATTTCTACTGGAGTGTTACATTTAAGATAAGGATTCATATTGGAGCATCACATTTAAGATAATGATTTCTACTGGAGTGTTACATTTAAGATGATGATTTCTACTGGAGTGTTACAGTTAAGATAAGGATTCATACTGGAGTAGTACATTTAAGATAAGAATGTCTACTGGAGTGTTACATTTAAGATAAGGATTCATACTGGAGTATTACATTTAAGATAAGAATTCTACTGGAGTATACTATCAGAATTTTAAATAAGGACTTCTACTAATGCAGAATAGGTAAACAGTGATGGGCAATAATTCAACCAATATCAACAAAACAAACAACCAACCCTCACCTCAAATATTGGAACACAAAAAAAGAGCACAAGATAATTAAGCAGAGGGAAATCTAGGTCCTGGCTTTGGACAGGTACAAACTTGTAGAAAGGTTAAACCACCATATATGTATTTACTGTACTTGATCAACCTATTTGATAGCCAACAGAAGGAACTAACCAGCATAGAATAGTGAGAATATCTTCTACCCTTGGAAATGACAAAAGGAGCACTGTTTATGTCCCTTTGTTAAAAATATAACTTTGAAGTTAATATTGTCACTTCCATATATGTATTGAGTTCATGTGAGTTCAAGTGGTTAAGGTCATTGACTTCCAACCAAAAACCTAACATCACTGACATGGGTTCATGTTCAAAAGTTAATATCACTGACATGGGTTCATGTCCAAAAGTTAATATCACTGACATGGGTTCATGCCCAAAACCTAATATCACTGACATGGGTTCATGTCCAAAACCTAATATCACTGACATGGGTTTATGTCCAAAAGTTAATATAATATCACTGACATGGGTTCATGTCCAAAACCCATCCCAAATGTTAAGGTTTTCAGACACCTAGATAATCCCTGGGGGGTGTCACCTGTCAAATCATTATAGCTGTCAGGATTTTCCTCCTCCATTAAGTCTGGTAGTCATGATGTAGCAGAATTATTGCTCAAAATAATGATAAACAACAATAACCTTAACCCATGGGTATTGTATTACAGTATATGGAATTCTTGCTTTGTAATAAAAATAGGAGTGTATCCAAACAATTGTCATTTTTATGACCTTCATTTTAAAGAGTAAACAACTTTATCCTACTTTTTTACTATATTTTTTTCCATTGACTACAGATTTTGTATGATTCACCTTTTTTATAAAGGTCTCTTACATCATGCACTTGTACAGTTATTGGGTTATTGAACCACATGGCCAACCAGGCCCCTTCTAATCTGTATGAATCTCTTCAAGTTGAATTGTGATAATATACATATACAGTTGGAAAGCTTTGTTGTTGCCTCTTAAATGGGAGTCTGCAAAATTTGAAACAGTTACTTTTTATGCCAAATATCACTAAGGTTTAACAAGATGACATTGAAATGTAACATGATTTTAACATGTAATTAACTCTTATAGTGTATTATCTAAATAAGATCTCAACAAGATTCAGTAATGCAATTTATTTTATTCTTTGAAAATGAACACACTAATGATATAACTAAAATATTGTTGAAAGTGGCATTAAGCAGCGATTACCAACCATCAGTGTAGCATACAGTTATTAAAGTAATCTTATTTGCTGAAGTTTTTTTGGCAGAATTGTTTTTTACCAAATATTTTGACAAAATATTTTATTTTTAGACACATACAGACGTAAGAAAAGCAGATGGCTGGTAGCACTGATAGTAATAGTATTGTTGCTAGTTTTTGGTATAGTTGTTTTCCTGGGTTTATATTTTGGTGGTAAGTTTAAAATTAATTTTGTACTGTGAAATACCCAGGTAAGTTGAAAAACATATTTTATTTTGCTTGGAATGAACTTTTTGATACTTTATCAAATGTTTTCAATTTTTATCAATGTTTAGAACTGTCTATGTAAGTGTCGAACATTTGTACATGTAGTCACAATATGCTAGAGCTTGACAATTTATATAAGTGATGCTAAGCACCAATAACCCTAATCTCATGTATTTATGAAAAGAATGTTTAAACAGTGACAGCCAATTCCACCAATATCAACAAAATGAACAATCACCTCTCAAATATAACTCGCTGAACACAAAAAAAAATACAACATGAATGGACAAAAGGGGTCATTTAATTAGGAATAGCATTAAATACCAAGAACTAGGCATTTCATCGTCAGCTCGTTGAAAACTCTGGGGACCGTTGTTGAACTTGTGATTAAGCTAATCATATGATTAGCCCTAATTACATGATTCAGTCCTAATCACATAATTATCTAATTCAATGATTAAATATGAATAGTTAATACCTTGATTAAAAAGTGTTCAGCAACAAAATTTAATCATTGCATTAGCTAAGTATGGGATAAGGAATTAATTATATAATTAGGGCTAATCATCTGGTTAGTTTAATCACAAGTTCAACAACGGACCCCTGGTAGTCACAATACAGTAAAACAGATTTCATTGTAAAGCTGACGACAAACACCAAATAACACTTGCCTTATATGAATGGGAAATAATTTTCACTGTGAACTATTTAGTTTTTGTTATTGAAAAACACCAATGTCTTGCCACAAGTCAGTGATAAACTTTATCAATAAAGTACACATCACCACAGCCCCTGATCGATATCCAGAGCTTAAGTGGCGATAAGCAATGAATAAATTGGAAGATAAAAATCTGATTACCTTATATTTGTGCCCATGACGGCCCCTATTATATTGATTAAGGAAAGGGTTAACATTTCATTAAGGGAAATGTAATGTTTTATTATTTTAGTGATGGAGAAGACAGACAACGTTGATCCAGTTTTACAGACTGAACCAGGTAAAATAGCAAAATATTAGACCTGTAAATAAAGAACAGCCAATAGAGCTGAAAACAGTGTCCTTTATTAGCAGGTATCCTATATATAGAGAATAATACATGGTAAAATCTGTATCACATGCTGTATCAATCTGAGTAACCAATATCGAACAGAGGGCCTTCAAAATGCTTAATTCAGAGCAAAATTACAAAATTGGAAATGGACTAATTGAACAAAATATTTAAGCAGCAAAATTTAAGCGTTAATGAACAACACAATTGACATCTATCTACAAAAGGTAATGTCAATTAAAAATATATGTATCCATGGTACTTAAATAAACAAATTTCACAGATAAATTTATTGTCTTAGGTCCTTCAAAGTGAAATGTCATAGAAACATTCAGTTGTTTGTATAAAGAAAATGTTCTTTAGATTCTGTTAATTTTATGTTTTATGTTGCAGGGAAATTCCAGGGTACTTTAAAAATGAATAATGCTTGGGATCCAAAGTATGGAGACCACACTACCACAGAGTTCACAAATTTGAAAACAAATTTAGAAAATCAGGTATCTATTCACATATTGGATAACGTATCTTCAAACTATTAACATAGTAAATTTAAACTTTGATGGTCAATAAATTCACTAACAATAAAAACAATTAACTCCACCGACATACTGTAAGCTCCACCGACATACTGTAAGCTCCACCAACATACTGTAAGCTCCACCGACATATTGTAAGCTCCACCTACATACTGTAAGCTCCACTGACATATTGCAAGCTCCACCTACATACTGTAAGCTCCACCGACATATTGCAAGCTCCACCTACATATTGCAAGCTCCACCTACATACTGTAAGCTCCACCGACATACTGTAAGCTCCACCAACATACTGTAAGCTCCACCTACATACTGTAAGCTCCACCAACATATTGTAAGCTCCACCGACATATTGTAAGCTCCACCTACATACTGTAAGCTCCACTGACATATTGCAAGCTCCACCTACATACTGTAAGCTCCACCGACATATTGCAAGCTCCACCTACATATTGCAAGCTCCACCTACATACTGTAAGCTCCACCGACATACTGTAAGCTCCACCAACATACTGTAAGCTCCACCTACATACTGTAAGCTCCACCGACATACTGTAAGCTCCACCGACATACTGTAAGCTCCACCTACATACTGTAAACTCCTAAAATACTTAAAAGAAGAACACAGAAAACTGATGCAAATTCAGTGTTGCTTTCGTAAAGAGAGGATATTTCTTAATATGTTTAAAATCTTTTTATCGTAAACAAGTATTTATAGGTCTTGATTGTAAGCCATAAAAATTATTGACAGTTTGCTGTCTATCAGTAGGCAGAAGGGGAAGCAACTGATGATAATGATATGGCGAAAATCTCACTCAAATATAGTATGAGTTATATCAATGATTTTAAAAGATGCTTTGGAATATGTGGAACTGTCTTGATGGTGTAATTGTTAGCTTGTTGGCATTGAGTGTGTTAGATCAAGGATTTAATCCCTGGTCATGTTTTAAATAAAGACTGTAACATCAGTATTTGCGGCTTCTCTGCTGAGCATGCAGCATGAAGGAGTAAGAGTACAGAAAGATTTGCTCTTTGTTCCGATAATGTGTGTGTGATGACTAATCTAACATTGGAGTGAACCTGTACTATAAAAATTAAATTCAGCTTGTCAATCTAGTACAAAACAGACATCACCATCATCTCATTATAAAGGTAGCTTGTTCTAGCCATGATATAGCTGAAATATGGCTTAGTTTGCATTAACAATAATCTCTCTCTAATTCAATTTGGCCATACTTGTATCAAATTCTTCTGTTACACTGCATATTAAGATTTACATTGTACATGTATGTCAGAAAGTTTGTTCTCCCATGTGATAGAATTGTAAATTATTTTTGAAAATGTCATTTCAATAGTCACTTCATTTTTTATTTAAAAGTCTATACAGTTATTCACACACTGTCTCTATATGATATATTATATAGACATTTTTAATTTTGAGCTTCACCGGAACATTTTCTGGATTTGCATTCCACCATTTAGTCGGCACAGAGCGAAGCATCAAAATTACACATGAAAACAATTATTTAACAAGAGTTATTACACATACACTACATAATCTATTAATTAAGAAGGCATCTATATGGCGGATATTATAAATAGGAAAATAACTTTGATATCGATTACAGATTTGAGTAAAAATATTTGTACCATGTCTTTTAACAACATCAGTCCCCAGTGATAGGGTAATGGTAAACATGCATGCCGTAAATGCTGCTGATCATGAGTTCCAGCCCTGGTCAGGTCAAAACAAAGACTATAAAATTGGTATTTGCTGCTTCTCCGCTAAGCATGCAGCATTAAGTAGTAAGAACAATGACTGGTTTGTTCGGAAACAGTATAATGTGTCTGAATGGAGCAGCACATCTATCCATAGACTGTTGTTTCAGTGAGCTTGCACTATCAAAATCCAACTATGGGTGTTGGTGTAGTACAAAGTGGGTATCATCATCTCATTGAATGTGGCTTGTTCTTGTCATGATATAGCTGTGAAATTACTCATATGGTGTTAAGCAACAATCAATCATTCATACACTTTAACATCAGCAATCAGTCTGCTGAAGTAATTGGTACATGACGTCATGAAATCAAGTGAAGCATGGAACTGGAACTCCTCAATATTTGTTTTATTTTTCAGCTTACCAGCATGTATCAAAACAGTGCTCTGAAGAATGATTTTAACAAAGTCACTGTTACAGGGTTTAGGTGAGATTCTTTATTAACAGTTCTCATTCCAGACTGAAAAAGACAGTTTTCTTGTAACACTTAAAAATATGTCTTTATTTTTTAGCTCACCTGGCCATAGGCCAAGTGAGCTTTTGTCATGGGTAAGCGTCCGTCGTCTGTCCGTCCGTCCGTTAGCTTTTCACATTTAAATCTTCTTCTCTGAAACCGCTGAACAGATTTCAACCAAACTTGCCAGAAATGTTCACTGGATGGTCCTCTACCAGATTTGTGTTTTTGGTGCTGATTTGAAATCCAACATGGCTGCCAGGGTCCATAATGTGTTCTCATTGGCTGAAATTTTAAAAATCTTCTTGTCAGAAACCACTAAGTCAATTGAATTGTGACTTTGCAGGAATGATCATTAGGTGGTCCTGTACTAAAATTGTGAATCGTTTGCCGATCGGAAATTCAAGATGGCCACCATGACTCGACTTAGTTTAACATTGGACCCTATGGGAATTTCACATTTTCATCTTTTTTTCTGAAAGCACAAAACAGATTTGAACCAAACTTGGCAGAAATGTTCATTGTATGGTCATATACCAGATTTTTGTTTTTTGCGCTGATCGGAAATCCAACATGGCTGCCAGGGCCCATAATGTGTTCTGATTGGTCAAAATTTTAAAAATCTTCTGTTAGAAACCACTAAGCCAATTGAATTGTGACTTTGCAGGAATGATCATTGGGTGGTCCTGTACTAAACTTGTGAATCGTTTGCCGATCGGAAATTCAAGATGGCCGCCATGACTTGACTTAGTTTAACATTGGACCCTATGGGAATTTCACATTTTCATCTTTTTTTCTGAAACCACATAACAGATTTGAATCAAACTTGGCAGAAATGTTCATTGTATGGTCATATACCAGATTTTTGTTTTTTGCGCTGATCGGAAATCCAACATGGCTGCCAGGGCCCATAATGTGTTCTGATTGGTCGAAATTTTAAAAATCTTCTTGTTAGAAACCACTAAGCCAATTGAATTGTGACTTTGCAGGAATGATCATTGGGTGGTCCTGTACTAAACTTGTGAATCGTTTGCCGATCGGAAATTCAAGATGGCTGCCATGACTCGACTTAGTTTAACATTGGACCCTATGGGAATTTCACATTTTCATCTTTTTTTTCTGAAACCACAAAACAAATTTGAACCAAACTTGGCAGAAATGTTCATTGTATGGTCATATACCAGATTTTTGTTTTTTGCGCTGATCGGAAATCCAACATGGCTGCCAGGGCCCATAATGTGTTCTGATTGGTCGAAATTTTAAAAATCTTCTTGTTAGAAACCACTAAGCCAATTGAATTGTGGCTTTGCAGGAATGATCATTGGGTGGTCCTGTACTAAATTTGTGAATCGTTTGCTGATCGGAAATTCAAGATGGCCACCATGACTCGACTTAATTTTAACATAGGACCCTATGGAAAAAATGTTTAAAAGTCTTCTCCTCTGAAACCAGTAAGTCAGTTTAAAGCAAACATGGCATGAATGGTCCTTAGGTGGTCAACTTTCAAAATTATGTCCTGTGACCCCGACCTCCATCCAAGATGGCCGCCATCAGCAAATATATTTTTAACATAGGACCCTATGGGAAAAATGTTTAAAAATAATTTCCTCTGAAATCAGTAAGCCAATTTAAAGCAAACATGGCATGAATGGTCCTTAAATGGTCAACTTTCAAAATTTTATCCAGTGACCCAAAACTCCATCCAAGATGGCCACCATCAGTGGACATAGTTTTAACATAGGACCCTATGGGAAATATGTTTAAAAATCTTCTTCTCTGAAACCAGTAAGCCAATTTAAAGCAAACATGGCATGGATGGTCCTTAAGTGGTCAATTTTCAAAATTGTGTCCAGTGACCCTGACCTCCATCCAAGATGGCTGCCTTCAGCGGACATACTGTAGTTTTAACATAGGACCCTATGGGAAAAAATGTTTTAAAATCTTCTCCTCTGAAACCAGTAAGCCAATATAGCAAACATGTCATCGATGATCCTTAGGTGGTCAACTTCCAAAATTGTGTTCAGTGATCCCGATCTCGGTTCAAAATGGCCGCCGTCAGCAGACATAGTTTTAACATAGGACCCTATGGGAAAATTGTTTAAAAGTCTTTTCTTCTGAAACAAGTCAGCCAATTTAAAGCAAACATGGCATGGATGGTCCTTGGTTAGTATACTTTCAAATTGTGTCCGGTGACCACGACCTCCATCCAAGATGGCTGCCATGAGCAGACATAGTTTTAACATAGAACCCTATGGCATATGGGATTTGAATAGTAACTTAGATGTATTCGGCATGCAGACATTCTTAAGAGGACTTATTTATGTCAGGTGAGCGATACAGGCTCACCTGAGCCTCTAGTTTAACACATCTGACCCAAGGGATTATGTGAGCTTTTGCCATCATTTTGAGTTTATCTTGCATATGTTTGTAATATTTTTAGCTCACCTGACCCAAAAGTGAGCTATTGTGTCACTTGGTGTACACTGTCATATGTCTTAAAACTTTTTAAACATCTTTTCCTCTGAAACCATTGTCAGAGCCAATTTCAACCAAGGCAATAAGCTGAATCATTCTTATGCTGTCTTCTGTCATGATTATATCCAATGATCCAGTCAATCATACAACATGCCACCTGTTGCTATAAATAGATATAAAGAGAGTAAAACACATCTGCAGGACCAATTAGGTCATATTTTCCTACCAAATGAGCTGATATTGGAACAGAAGTTCCATTTTAATGGAAAGTATGACATTTATGGGTTTTGCTGAAACAATATGCAAATTAGACTGTAGCACTGATCCCTGCAACAAGGACGCAATGTCCTGTTCTACTATCTTTTTTTCTCTCTTCAAATACCAAACTTGTAAGAAACGTATGAGTGCAATATCGATCAAAATGTTCTACTTTTTATGTTTATTTATAAAGAACAAGTGCTGTCCAAAAGGCAAGTGTGGATATCAATATTTCATATTATTAACTTTAAAAAAAAAAAATTCATGGACACAGGGTCCTGGATTTTTTTTAATAAAAAATTAATCCTGGATTATTATTTTTGCTTAAAATCCAGTCCTGTGTTTTTATTTCAAATTTTCATCATAGCCCCCCTCCCCCTCCCAGGGGATATAAAATTGTATCATTAATAATAAATTAATAAATAATAAATTCAGATTTTCTATTTAAAATAAATCTCATTTACAAAACCACTGATATTTGTTCAATTTTTAATGCTGATTTAAGCTTTAGTCGCAACAAATCTTTATTTTTCTCTTTAAACTGTCGAAACATAACATTTATTTAACTGTAAAATTCACAAATAAAATTCACCCCCCCCCCTTTTTTCCTTTTTTCTTGTTTAAATCAATGATCAACAATATTCCAGAATCAAACAAATGAATAAATATAACATAGATTTCTTTTACATGCATCTTTTTACCATGCAGAGTCAGTGTGTTTTAAATCGGTCATCCAATCAGGACGCTCATTATTCTTGTCCAAGATAAAAATACATCGCTAAAGTAAATTTACCTGTGGTTTCAGAGAAGAAGATTTTTAGAAATCGAACATAAAATTTCCCCACTTCAACTCGTAAATTTACATAGAAATCAGAGATATTCATACCTGTTAACCCTCCCTCTTTTCGCGGGAGTCTCCCGCGTAAGAGCCTTATCTCCCACATGGACTGGGTCTCCTGCGCGGGAGACATTAATCTCCTGCACACACCTTTTCCTCCCGCATGATCTCCCCCCAACAACAAAATCAAGTACAATAAAATCTTGACCTACATTTTGCGATCAATATTTCTGGAAATTCCCCATTTGGAACTCCCGCGCTGATGAAAAACGCCGAGAGATACGAATGGTAAAGGTGTTTAAATGATATCCGGTTATTGATCTGTTTGACACCTTTAGAAGTAAATTGGGTCATGGAGATTAATTAAGGTGTTGATGATTATACAACAATTATCCACTGATTGACAGTTAATTGGGGATAAGGAAGTGGGTTTGTGGCACACGCTTAGATGATTAGAAGTGTGATAGTGGCAATTAAAAATAGTTATAAACCGTTGTGCAAACAGGAGTCGGACAACCTTTGATGCCGTGGAAAACTTCTTATTTCGATCAAACGTGCAATGAATTCATCTCGGATTGAGTTGTTATGGCTTGTTTGGGACCAAAGCCGATCAAAGTATTATTTAAGAACTAAGTTTCAGGATGGAATTGATAAACCACAAAAATGCCAAAACGTATGCTATCACCCAACGGCAACGCACCAGCAGCAAAGTGACTTTTTAATTTTAGTGCTCTATGACTTTATTGTTCAGAACATTCTGTCTTCATTGTTATTGCTTTGTTATAACCTTATGATTATGAATGATTATGAATAAATTATAAATACAGTTTTTATCCTTCATTCATCATATGAAACACTACTAATAAGACAGAAATGTAAACAATATATATTGAAATGGGATGCAGTTGGTTCAATACTGAAACAAACAAAAAGAAAACATCAATTAACAATAAAAACATGCATCAAATACGTCGATAAAAAATCTCCAGTTATGAGACCAAATCTCCAGCCAAAAATTTACAAATCTCCAGTTGTAGCATAGCAACTCTATCACATGTATGCAACTGCAAGGTACAATTTTGTGCGTTTAAAGGCGACGCACAAAATATCCCCCTTAGAAGAGTTGGTAAGGGGGAGATCTCCCCCCTAGCAGTTCCCAGAGGTTAACAGGTATAGATATTTCGTCATAAAACTTCACACATGGTTTTGTCTATCATATTTCTTGAAGACAAACATAAAGTTTTATTGCATTTATCAATATTGTATGAGTATCAACAGTTTTTTCAACACCGTATCTGTTTCTCGATACAGCCGCAACTTTAACTCGTAATTTACATAGAAATCGTAGATATTTCGTCATAAAACTTCACACATGGTTTTGTCTATCATATTTCTTGAAGACAAACATAAAATTTTATTGCATTTATCAATATTTTATGAGTATCAACAGTTTTTTCAACACCGTATCTGTTTCTCGATACAGCCGCCTGATTACAGTGACCCGTGACCCAGATTAGTACGTTCCAGCAGTTTTTTTCTTAATACTGTTGTTTAAACAGCAATAGAAATACAATGAAGCCTGTCTAAGCTGAATCTAGAATCTACCATACTTAAAATCTGCCATACTTATAATCTACTCCCAATGTAGGAAATCTTTAGTATTTTAACCTGTCTAAACTGAATCCAGAATCTACCATACTTAAAATCTACTCCCAGTGTAGAAAATCTTTCGCATTTTAACCTGTCTAAGCTGAATCTAGAATCTACCATACTTAAGATCTACTCCCAATGTAGGAAGTCTTTAGTGTTTTAACCTGTCTAAACTGAATCCAGAATCTACCATACTTAAAATCAACTCTCAATGTAGGAAATCTTTAGTATTTTAACCTGTCTAAACTGAATCCAGAATCTACCATACTTAAAATCAACTCCAAATGTAGGAAATCTTTAGTATTTTAACCTGTCTAAACTGAATCCAGAATCTACCATACTTAAAATCTACTCCCAATGTAGGAAATCTTTAGTAACCTGTCTAAACCGAACACCTGTGTATCTAAATCACAAATGTTGGTCAAAAGGAGGTACGATTTAGGCAAGTTTCACTGTATCAGCAAATATTGCATTTTTTAACCAATAAATCTACATGAAATATTTGGTACCATCTTATGATAATGAATTACCAGTATACAGTCAAACTTGTATATGTGGTCACCTCTATTAAGCAGTCACCTGTATTAAGCAGTCACCTCTATTAAGCAGTCACCTCTATTATGCAGTCACCTATTAAACAATCACCTCTATTGAGCAGTCATCTCTATTAAGCAGTCACCTCTATTATGCAGTCACCTGTATTAAAAGGTAATCTTTTTCTTGTCCTGTCATAGAAGATTTCATATGAATTGAACCTCTTTTAAGAGATCACCTGTCTTATAAGGCCACAGCTTCTTTGTCCCAAAGGTGACCTCTTAATACAGGTTTGACTATATGGTAATAAGATATTTTCATTTTACATATATTCCAGCGAGGGAAGTATTGTTGGTGTTTATGTATTAGAACTCAAGGCAGCCACAGTACAGACACAAAACAGTGTACTACAAATAACTAAACAGGCAGTACTAACTGTACAGGCAGATACAGGATCTTCTGATGACCTGATTAAGGCAGTAAATGCACAAGAAATAGTGATCGCTGCTGTATTAGGTAGGTTAGACATTCTATAGCCAATGTCAATAAATATTAATGTACAGACAGACACAGGTAGCAGTCCTCTTGTCCAAGACCGGTAAAACTTTGTTCGGACCAGTAAATTTTTCAATTTTTATTTAGAACTATATAAAAATGAATTCAAAGAATTTGATTTCGGACTAGTAAATTCAAATTTTCATTTCGAGGTCTGACGTGGGCTATACATTTTAGTAACCACTGTCAAATATATATACAATACTTGTGCACTGTCGAAGCATATAGGTAATATGTGTATGAGGCTTAGAAACAGGGGAAAAGGTGAGGCTTTGCAGAGCCTTTTCCCGCGTTTCGTCCCGAATACACATATTTACCTATATGCTTGGACAGTGCACATGTATTGTATTTATTCTGCAATTTTAAATCGTAAATAAACGTTTACTGGACGATGATAAAAGTATTTTAAACAATTTTGTGTATGTATTTGAAAACAATATCCCCCGATGTGGGCGGAGCTTACATTTGTATGTTCTATTTATAACTGACCAATATAGAAAAAAATATTGGGCAGGCTGTATTGGTCAGTAAATGCTCTCATTGCAGGATAAATAAATGTACAGATACAGGTAAGTTATTTCATTCATTAACTAGTGCCAAATAAACTAATGTACAGAAAAATACTGATATTTTTTCCAATTTGATCCAGTCAGTGAATGTATGCAGTATAGTGAAACTTCTCTAAACCAGACCCTTGGAATTTTGAATGACCCAACCAAAGTCAATTATGATATATAATATCTTTCTCTCAATACTGGTCACCCCTTCAAACAGTATTCATCCCTGTTTTCGTATTCCAATGTTATTTTAATATACTTATTTTACCCCATAATACCAGCCAAAAGTAATATTAAATCCATTAATCTGTTGTGAAAACAATATGTCAATTTCGGTGTCAAGAATTGTGTAATGTGAAATGTATCGTGTAAGTTAATTACCTGTTAACAAGATCTAATTTAACTCTTAACACTTTGAGACACCATTTTGTTTTGTTATAAAACAATCATTTCAAATGCTTGATTGCATAAAATAAAAATGTAAACTAGGTTCTAATAAGATTAAATACTTTCTTCTATTAAAGGGATAATGAAGTTCATTTTTATCATTCATTTGTTTCTTTGGAAATGTTACATTTGTTTAAATATATACCGTAATAATTAAATAATACAAATTTGATTTACTCTGGGTTGTTAATTCTTGCTTGTCCCTTCGGTTTGCTCTAACGTTTATTTCATTAAAATTACATAATTTGTAAATAATATTGGCAAGCCAAGTGGTCAAAACATCACTTTCTGATGACAATATGTTTACTGACGTTGGAATCATACCAGTTGTTGTTAACATACCTGACTAGTACTGATAGATGAATTTACAAGTTTTGTAAAAAGAAAAATAGTTATCATTGGTAATGTTTGTACTTAAAGAAGGAATTGGTCTTATTTTAAGCTGAAATGAAAATGCCATGTGATAAAAGAGTACATACAACAAATTAACACACTTGAATGATCATAAACACAAGTGTTATATTACACATTCAGATTCACGGCTTAGGGTTATGGTGTTTATTAATGCCACTTTCAACAATATTTTAGTTATATCGTGGCAGTCAGTTTTATTGGTGAAAGAAACCGGAGTACCCGGAGAAAACCACTGACCTGCCGCAAGTCACTGACAAATGTTGTATCGAAAACACCTTGCCATGATTCAAACTCACAATGGTAGTGGTGATAGGCACTGATTGCATAGGTATTGTAAATCCAACTACCATGCAATCACTACCACAACAGTCCCCATTCAGGTTCCAAGAATCCCCATAGTGAAAACAAGAAAGACGGTCATCATGAATAAGGTTGTAATGCAATTTTTGCTTTTAATAATTTGATATTATTCATATGCAGCAGTGTGATCTAAGCTCAAACTCCTCAAAACAGAGATTTCATTGACAGTTTAAGCCGCCTTACTGACTGTGCTTCTATGATAAATACTGCATCTCATATTTTATATATGTTCGTGTTATTAGTGGAAGAAAATTTTCATATTGCAAGATATTAAGAATAAGCAATATATAGACAGTTTTAGTTCACCTGACCTGAATGATCTTGTGAGTTATGTTCATCACATTGTGCTCATCCTCGTCTGTCCATTGTTTGTAAGGTTGAAAATGTTCTCCTCTGAAACCTAATGGTACCAAACTTGGGAAGGGGAGATTCATATTTGTACAAATAAAGTTGATCCTTCATGGGGAATGGTTATTATGGGGCCTTAAATGGGGGGAATCTTTAAACAAATTTCTTCTCAAGAGCCAGCAATAGAAATGTTGCAATATTTGCTGTATAGCAGCATTATGATGCATAGATTTAGATTTGTATAAATGAAGGTGCTAGGGTCGAAGGGGGCTAACTACAGGAATGAAAAATTTCCAATTGAAGAATATACAGCTCTACTTGGAATGACCCATATTCTGAGTGCCAAAACTAAAGACTATAAACACTCTATTTATTTACAGTGACAACTACTTTACAACCTCCAACTACTACCACCCAGGCTCAACCTACTACTACCCAGGCTCCAGATACTACCACCCAGGCTCCAGATACTACCACCAAGGCTCCAGATACTACCACCCAGGCTCCAGATACTACCACCCAGGCTCCAGATACTACCACCCAGGCTCCAGATACTACCACCCAGGCTCCAGATACTACCACCCAGGCTCCAGATACTACCACCAAGGCTCCAGATACTACCACCAAGGCTCCAGATACTACCACCCAGGCTCCAGATACTACTACCCAGGCTCCAGATACTACCACCCAGGCTCCAGATACTACCACCAAGGCTCCAGATACTACCACCCAGGCTCCAGATACTACCACCCAGGCTCCAGATACTACCACCCAGGCTCCAGATACTACCACCCAGGCTCCAGATACTACCACCAAGGCTCCAGATACTACCACCAAAGCTCAACCTACTACCACCAAGGCTCCAGATACTACCACCCAGGCTCCAGATACTACCACCCAGGCTCCAGATACTACCACCCAGGCTCCAGATACTACCACCCAGGCTCCAGATACTACCACCCAGGCTCCAGATACTACTACCCAGGCTCCAGATACTACCACCCAGGCTCCAGATACTACCACCCAGGCTCCAGATACTACCACCCAGGCTCCAGATACTACCACCCAGGCTCCAGATACTACCACCAAGGCTCCAGATACTACCACCCAGGCTCCAGATACTACCACCAAAGCTCAACCTACTACTACCCAGGCTCCAGATACTACCACCCAGGCTCCAGATACTACCACCCAGGCTCCATATACTACCACCCAGGCTCCAGATACTACCACCAAGGCTCCAGATACTACCACCCAGGCTCCAGATACTACTACCCAGGCTCCAGATACTACCACCCAGGCTCCAGATACTACCACCAAGGCTCCAGATACTACCACCCAGGCTCCAGATACTACCACCCAGGCTCCAGATACTACCACCCAGGCTCCAGATACTACCACCAAGGCTCCAGATACTACCACCCAGGCTCCAGATACTACCACCAAAGCTCAACCTACTACTACCCAGGCTCCAGATACTACCACCCAGGCTCCAGATACTACCACCCAGGCTCCATATACTACCACCCAGGCTCCAGATACTACCACCAAGGCTCCAGATACTACCACCCAGGCTCCAACTACTACAACTGAAGCTCAATTGCCATCAACTCCACCTCCAGCAACTACAACACCTGCAGGTAATCACAATATAATTAAAGACTATAAAGCAATAATGAATAAATGCCTCACAAATACATTTGTAATACATAAGATTGGACTAGGTTATTGGTGTTTTAAGTCACTTTCAACTCTGTTTCAGTAAATTATGCCAGTACATAATCACCTTAAAAATACCACTATCATAATAAACACCATATAATACCCTTAATGAATGGTTTTGTTATCATGAAGCCATACAGTATATAGTTGTAGAGAGAAAAAACTAATACAAGAATACAGTATATTATATTATATCTTATATTTTAATGAATTTATGAAATCTTTCAATATACAATGATATTAGACAAAGTGAATAATTGGTCAAACGTATGATATCCGCTTCATTTCTAGGTTTGTTTATGGTGTTTAATGCCACTTTCAACAATATTTCAGGCATATCGTGGCAGTGCACTTCATTTCTAAACCATATTTGTTATAATTTATTAAAAGCAGTTTGTATAATAAAGCACAATTTTTACTTTCTTTGGCATTTCAAATTTGATGCCAGAAAATTGATCATCCTTAATTTGACATGTATATATATCAATTGGATATCTACCACATTCTGTATATAGTACAAAGTTTTGTGTTAGTTGTTTTAAATGTAGTACTGTTTAAAAACCACCGACCTGTCCTCAGTGACTTGTGACAGGTCGGTGGTTTTCTCCAGGTACTCCGGTTTCCTTCACCAATAAAACCGATCGCCACGATACAACTGAAATATTGTTGAAAGTGGTGTTAAACACCATAACCCTAACCCCTTCAAAGTTGTAAATTTACATGTTCAAGTACATCTACTTGTATATTTTCGAAGCCCCATGCTTCGCTGGTGTAATGGTTGTCATTCTTGACTCGAGTTGGTATATCAAAGCTATGGTTGGGTCAAACCAAAAACTATGAAATTTATATTTGCTGCTTTTCCACCATGCAGAATTAAAGAGGAAGAATAAAGATAGGTTGGCTCAGAATCAGAATAATGGGTCAGAGTGGAGCGACATGTCTACCTGTAACGTTTCAGTGAGCTAATGCTAAAAACAACTCTGTGTGTTGGTCGTGAACAAAACGGACATAATTTCATCCTAAAGTAACTTGTTCTTGCCATGATATAATGCTCACATGACGTTATACAACAATCACTTACTCACCCTTTGTTTGTAGATCAAAACCCTTGTGTAGACTACAGCTTACTAGTGACCATTGCTATAGGTTGTATCAGTAAACATAAACAAGCTATAACAGCTGAAACAACAACTGAAGGCAAATGTAGGTAAGTACAGAAAGTTATATTATTAAGTTAATTGATGACGTACAACATCTAGGTAGAACTAGTTTTTAACAGAAGGTAGTGTGAAGTTTGTCATTGCAGTAGTTCCTCTCATATAAGGCATCCCTTCTGCAGTGAAAAAATGGCTTATAAGAGCCCCTATCTTGAGAAGGACCATTTAGTAGTATTTTGCCATTTCCTTGTAACCGAAATCTGGCCTGACGAGATGAGGGAGGTCTTATAAGAGCAGGCTACTGAATCTGGCATCTATCGTTCATCCATCTTATATGCATCGTCAAACATTTAACATTCTCTTTTGAAACCACGTAACAAACTTAATCCAACTTTATTACAATTGTTCTTTCATGGTCCCCATCCACAATATCTGTCTTACCTAAATAGAAATGACTATGCATTATATATTTTAACTGCAATTGAGTTTTTAGATGTACCTACATGATAATTAGTTGCTTAACATACATGTTTCTGTTTTTTTTGTGAAACTTGTAAGCTTTAATTATCATTGGATGGATCCCTTTTGATATATCTAACAGCTTTGTATTTCATCTAAGATGGCTGCCATTAATAAATATAATATTTCTTCAAATGTCAATTATCTCTAGGTTTTAAGTTGATAGTGATTTGTAAATATATTATAGGAATATTATGGAAGATTTATAATTTTGTTGATGATGTAATTAAAAAAAAAATTCAGATAAAAGCCTTTTCCTAACTACCAGGTCATTTCTCTTCATACGTTTCTAATGGCAGTTGAAAGTAATTTCCCTGGGTGTCCCATTCTTCACCTCATTTCTTTTTTTTTAGATATTGATGAGCTTGTTCTCGTCCTGTAGTTAGCTGAAATACTGCTTAATGGACGTTATGCAATAATCTATAAATCAATCGATCAACCAGGTCATTTTTAACTCGATGGGGGTATACAGATATTGCTTGGGGTGTACAGGCATGGATTGGGGTGTATAGACAAGAGTATAGTACAATCTGTAGAGACAGTACATTTTATTATTATACAGTATTAGTAAAATCTGTACAAAATACAGAACAAAGATAAAAACATAGCTATTCAAATTAGTGTGCACGACACATTTCTGGAATAATCGTCATTGTCAAAAGATTGGAAAGCCAAATAATTTAAAAGTCTTTGGGAGCAAGAAAACCAAAGGACCTAAACAGGATAGACAAAAACTGACAAACAAATAAAATATATGTTAATTTATAATACATTATTATGTCATACATACATGCATACATATGTACATACAAAGTGCATTACAATGTATACAGTCACAATATAGTACAATTTATACAAACAGTGCATTCTATCGAGGGGCCATCATGGTCATGATTGTAGTACCTATGCAATCAGTGCCTATCACCACTAAAGTTGTGAGTTCAAATGCCGCTCATGGCGAGGTGTATTCAATACAACATTATGTGATAAAGTTTTGTCAGTGATTTGCGGCAAGTCTGTGGTTTTCTCCGGGTATTCCCGATTTCTTCCACCAATAAAACTGGTCACAACAATATAGCTGAAATATTGTTGAAAGTGGCAATAAACATCATAATCCTAACTCTAACCCAACACTCTATCATTGTAGGGTTTTACTAGATGGTGTTATAACTTGTGTGGTCAGTGATATACACACCCAGTATAATAAAACCTGTACAGAAAAGGAACAACACAATATAGTAGTGAACAATAAAGACACCATTGAAGCTGTAGTCAATGTCAATCCAGTATTATGTAAGTTGTACAGTAAAACAATCTAATTAATACAGTGAACAATAAAGACACCATTGAAGCTGTAGTCCAAGTCAATCCAGTATTATGTAAGTTGTACAGTAAAACAATCTAATTAATACAGTGAACAATAAAGACATCATTGAAGCTGTAGTCAATGTCAATCCAGTGTTATGTAAGTTGTACAGTAAAACAATCTAATTAATACAGTGAACAATAAAGACACCATTGAAGCTGTAGTCAATGTCAATCCAGTATTATGTAAGTTGTACAGTAAAACAATCTAATTAATACAGTGAACAATAAAGACATCATTGAAGCTGTAGTCAATGTCAATCCAGTATTATGTAAGTTGTACAGTAAAACAATCTAATTAATACAGTGAACAATAAAGACACCATTGAAGCTGTAGTCAATGTCAATCCAGTATTATGTAAGTTGTACAGTAAAACAATCTAATTAATACAGTGAACAATAAAGACATCATTGAAGCTGTAGTCAATGTCAATCCAGTATTATGTAAGTTGTACAGTAAAACAATCTAATTAATACAGTGAACAATAAAGACACCATTGAAGCTGTAGTCAAAGTCAATCCAGTATTATGTAAGTTGTACAGTAAAACAATCTAATTAATACAGTGAACAATAAAGACACCATTGAAGCTGTAGTCAATGTCAATCCAGTATTATGTAAGTTGTACAGTAAAACAATCTAATTAATACAGTGAACAATAAAGACACCATTGAAGCTGTAGTCCAAGTCAATCCAGTATTATGTAAGTTGTACAGTAAAACAATCTAATTAATAGTGAACAATAAAGACACCATTGAAGCTACAGTCCAAGTCAATCCAGTGTTATGTAAGTTGTACAGTAAAACAATCTAATTAATAGTGAACAATAAAGACACCATTGAAGCTGTAGTCAAAGTCAATCCAGTATTATGTAAGTTGTACAGTAAAACAATCTAATTAATACAGTGAACAATAAAGACACCATTGAAGCTGTAGTCCAAGTCAATCCAGTGTTATGTAAGTTTTACAGTAAAACAATCTAATTAATACAGTGAACAATAAAGACACCATTGAAGCTGTAGTCAAAGTCAATCCAGTATTATGTAAGTTGTACAGTAAAACAATCTAATTAATACAGTGAACAATAAAGACACCATTGAAGCTGTAGTCCAAGTCAATCCAGTATTATGTAAGTTGTACAGTAAAACAATCTAATTAATACAGTGAACAATAAAGACATCATTGAAGCTGTAGTCAAAGTCAATCCAGTATTATGTAAGTTGTACAGTAAAACAATCTAATTAATACAGTGAACAATAAAGACACCATTGAAGCTGTAGTCCAAGTCAATCCAGTATTATGTAAGTTGTACAGTAAAACAATCTAATTAATACAGTGAACAATAAAGACATCATTGAAGCTGTAGTCAAAGTCAATCCAGTATTATGTAAGTTGTACAGTAAAACAATCTAATTAATACAGTGAACAATAAAGACACCATTGAAGCTGTAGTCAAAGTCAATCCAGTATTATGTAAGTTGTACAGTAAAACAATCTAATTAATACAGTGAACAATAAAGACACCATTGAAGCTGTAGTCAAAGTCAATCCAGTATTATGTAAGTTGTACAGTAAAACAATCTAATTAATACAGTGAACAATAAAGACACCATTGAAGCTGTAGTCAATGTCAATCCAGTATTATGTAAGTTGTACAGTAAAACAATCTAATTAATAGTGAACAATAAAGACACCATTGAAGCTGTAGTCAAAGTCAATCCAGTATTATGTAAGTTGTACAGTAAAACAATCTAATTAATACAGTGAACAATAAAGACACCATTGAAGCTGTAGTCAATGTCAATCCAGTATTATGTAAGTTGTACAGTAAAACAATCTAATTAATAGTGAACAATAAAGACACCATTGAAGCTGTAGTCCAAGTCAATCCAGTATTATGTAAGTTGTACAGTAAAACAATCTAATTAATACAGTGAACAATAAAGACATCATTGAAGCTGTAGTCAATGTCAATCCAGTGTTATGTAAGTTGTACAGTAAAACAATCTAATTAATACAGTGAACAATAAAGACACCATTGAAGCTGTAGTCAATGTCAATCCAGTATTATGTAAGTTGTACAGTAAAACAATCTAATTAATACAGTGAACAATAAAGACATCATTGAAGCTGTAGTCAATGTCAATCCAGTATTATGTAAGTTGTACAGTAAAACAATCTAATTAATACAGTGAACAATAAAGACACCATTGAAGCTGTAGTCAAAGTCAATCCAGTATTATGTAAGTTGTACAGTAAAACAATCTAATTAATACAGTGAACAATAAAGACACCATTGAAGCTGTAGTCAATGTCAATCCAGTATTATGTAAGTTGTACAGTAAAACAATCTAATTAATACAGTGAACAATAAAGACACCATTGAAGCTGTAGTCCAAGTCAATCCAGTATTATGTAAGTTGTACAGTAAAACAATCTAATTAATAGTGAACAATAAAGACACCATTGAAGCTACAGTCCAAGTCAATCCAGTGTTATGTAAGTTGTACAGTAAAACAATCTAATTAATAGTGAACAATAAAGACACCATTGAAGCTGTAGTCAAAGTCAATCCAGTATTATGTAAGTTGTACAGTAAAACAATCTAATTAATACAGTGAACAATAAAGACACCATTGAAGCTGTAGTCCAAGTCAATCCAGTGTTATGTAAGTTTTACAGTAAAACAATCTAATTAATACAGTGAACAATAAAGACACCATTGAAGCTGTAGTCAAAGTCAATCCAGTATTATGTAAGTTGTACAGTAAAACAATCTAATTAATACAGTGAACAATAAAGACACCATTGAAGCTGTAGTCCAAGTCAATCCAGTATTATGTAAGTTGTACAGTAAAACAATCTAATTAATACAGTGAACAATAAAGACATCATTGAAGCTGTAGTCAAAGTCAATCCAGTATTATGTAAGTTGTACAGTAAAACAATCTAATTAATACAGTGAACAATAAAGACACCATTGAAGCTGTAGTCCAAGTCAATCCAGTATTATGTAAGTTGTACAGTAAAACAATCTAATTAATACAGTGAACAATAAAGACACCATTGAAGCTGTAGTCCAAGTCAATCCAGTATTATGTAAGTTGTACAGTAAAACAATCTAATTAATACAGTGAACAATAAAGACACCATTGAAGCTGTAGTCAAAGTCAATCCAGTATTATGTAAGTTGTACAGTAAAACAATCTAATTAATACAGTGAACAATAAAGACACCATTGAAGCTGTAGTCAATGTCAATCCAGTATTATGTAAGTTGTACAGTAAAACAATCTAATTAATAGTGAACAATAAAGACACCATTGAAGCTGTAGTCAAAGTCAATCCAGTATTATGTAAGTTGTACAGTAAAACAATCTAATTAATACAGTGAACAATAAAGACACCATTGAAGCTGTAGTCAATGTCAATCCAGTATTATGTAAGTTGTACAGTAAAACAATCTAATTAATAGTGAACAATAAAGACACCATTGAAGCTGTAGTCCAAGTCAATCCAGTATTATGTAAGTTGTACAGTAAAACAATCTAATTAATACAGTGAACAATAAAGACACCATTGAAGCTGTAGTCAATGTCAATCCAGTATTATGTAAGTTGTACAGTAAAACAATCTAATTAATACAGTGAACAATAAAGACATCATTGAAGCTGTAGTCAATGTCAATCCAGTGTTATGTAAGTTGTACAGTAAAACAATCTAATTAATACAGTGAACAATAAAGACACCATTGAAGCTGTAGTCAATGTCAATCCAGTATTATGTAAGTTGTACAGTAAAACAATCTAATTAATACAGAGAACAATAAAGACATCATTGAAGCTGTAGTCAATGTCAATCCAGTATTATGTAAGTTGTACAGTAAAACAATCTAATTAATACAGTGAACAATAAAGACACCATTGAAGCTGTAGTCAAAGTCAATCCAGTATTATGTAAGTTGTACAGTAAAACAATCTAATTAATACAGTGAACAATAAAGACACCATTGAAGCTGTAGTCAAAGTCAATCCAGTATTATGTAAGTTGTACAGTAAAACAATCTAATTAATACAGTGAACAATAAAGACACCATTGAAGCTGTAGTCAATGTCAATCCAGTATTATGTAAGTTGTACAGTAAAACAATCTAATTAATAGTGAACAATAAAGACACCATTGAAGCTGTAGTCAAAGTCAATCCAGTATTATGTAAGTTGTACAGTAAAACAATCTAATTAATACAGTGAACAATAAAGACACCATTGAAGCTGTAGTCAATGTCAATCCAGTATTATGTAAGTTGTACAGTAAAACAATCTAATTAATAGTGAACAATAAAGACACCATTGAAGCTGTAGTCCAAGTCAATCCAGTATTATGTAAGTTGTACAGTAAAACAATCTAATTAATACAGTGAACAATAAAGACACCATTGAAGCTACAGTCCAAGTCAATCCAGTGTTATGTAAGTTTTACAGTAAAACAATCTAATTAATACAGTGAACAATAAAGACACCATTGAAGCTGTAGTCAATGTCAATCCAGTATTATGTAAGTTGTACAGTAAAACAATCTAATTAATACAGTGAACAATAAAGACACCATTGAAGCTGTAGTCAATGTCAATCCAGTATTATGTAAGTTGTACAGTAAAACAATCTAATTAATACAGTGAACAATAAAGACACCATTGAAGCTGTAGTCAATGTCAATCCAGTATTATGTAAGTTGTACAGTAAAACAATCTAATTAATACAGTGAACAATAAAGACACCATTGAAGCTGTAGTCAATGTCAATCCAGTATTATGTAAGTTGTACAGTAAAACAATCTAATTAATACAGTGAACAATAAAGACACCATTGAAGCTGTAGTCAATGTCAATCCAGTATTATGTAAGTTGTACAGTAAAACAATCTAATTAATACAGTGAACAATAAAGACACCATTGAAGCTGTAGTCCAAGTCAATCCAGTATTATGTACGTTGTACAGTAAAACAATCTAATTAATAGTGAACAATAAAGACACCATTGAAGCTGTAGTCCAAGTCAATCCAGTATTATGTAAGTTGTACAGTAAAACAATCTAATTAATACAGTGAACAATAAAGACACCATTGAAGCTGTAGTCAAAGTCAATCCAGTGCTATGTAAGTTGTACAGTAAAACAATCTAATTAATACAGTGAACAATAAAGACACCATTGAAGCTGTAGTCAATGTCAATCCAGTATTATGTAAGTTGTACAGTAAAACAATCTAATTAATACAGTGAACAATAAAGACACCATTGAAGCTGTAGTCAATGTCAATCCAGTATTATGTAAGTTGTACAGTAAAACAATCTAATTAATAGTGAACAATAAAGACACCATTGAAGCTGTAGTCAATGTCAATCCAGTATTATGTAAGTTGTACAGTAAAACAATCTAATTAATACAGTGAACAATAAAGACACCATTGAAGCTGTAGTCAATGTCAATCCAGTATTATGTAAGTTGTACAGTAAAACAATCTAATTAATACAGTGAACAATAAAGACACCATTGAAGCTGTAGTCCAAGTCAATCCAGTATTATGTAAGTTGTACAGTAAAACAATCTAATTAATAGTGAACAATAAAGACACCATTGAAGCTGTAGTCAAAGTCAATCCAGTGCTATGTAAGTTGTACAGTAAAACAATCTAATTAATACAGTGAACAATAAAGACACCATTGAAGCTGTAGTCAATGTCAATCCAGTATTATGTAAGTTGTACAGTAAAACAATCTAATTAATACAGTGAACAATAAAGACACCATTGAAGTTGTAGTCCAAGTCAATCCAGTATTATGTAAGTTGTACAGTAAAACAATCTAATTAATAGTGAACAATAAAGACACCATTGAAGCTGTAGTCAAAGTCAATCCAGTATTATGTAAGTTGTACAGTAAAACAATCTAATTAATAGTGAACAATAAAGACACCATTGAAGCTGTAGTCAATGTCAATCCAGTATTATGTAAGTTGTACAGTAAAACAATCTAATTAATACAGTGAACAATAAAGACACCATTGAAGCTGTAGTCCAAGTCAATCCAGTATTATGTAAGTTGTACAGTAAAACAATCTAATTAATACAGTGAACAATAAAGACACCATTGAAGCTGTAGTCAATGTCAATCCAGTATTATGTAAGTTGTACAGTAAAACAATCTAATTAATACAGTGAACAATAAAGACACCATTGAAGCTGTAGTCAATGTCAATCCAGTATTATGTAAGTTGTACAGTAAAACAATCTAATTAATACAGTGAACAATAAAGACACCATTGAAGCTGTAGTCAATGTCAATCCAGTATTATGTAAGTTGTACAGTAAAACAATCTAATTAATACAGTGAACAATAAAGACACCATTGAAGCTGTAGTCAATGTCAATCCAGTATTATGTAAGTTGTACAGTAAAACAATCTAATTAATACAGTGAACAATAAAGACACCATTGAAGCTGTAGTCAAAGTCAATCCAGTATTATGTAAGTTGTACAGTAAAACAATCTAACTAATAGTGAACAATAAAGACACCATTGCAGCTGTAGTCCAAGTCAATCCAGTATTATGTAAGTTGTACAGTAAAACAATCTAACTAATAGTGAACAATAAAGACACCATTGAAGCTGTAGTCCATGTCAATCCAGTATTATGTAAGTTGTACAGTAAAACAATCTAATTAATAGTGAACAATAAAGACACCATTGAAGCTGTAGTCAATGTCAATCCAGTATTATGTAAGTTGTACAGTAAAACAATCTAATTAATACAGTGAACAATAAAGACACCATTGAAGCTGTAGTCCAAGTCAATCCAGTATTATGTAAGTTGTACAGTAAAACAATCTAATTAATACAGTGAACAATAAAGACACCATTGAAGCTGTAGTCAAAGTCAATCCAGTGCTATGTAAGTTGTACAGTAAAACAATCTAATTAATACAGTGAACAATAAAGACACCATTGAAGCTGTAGTCAATGTCAATCCAGTATTATGTAAGTTGTACAGTAAAACAATCTAATTAATACAGTGAACAATAAAGACACCATTGAAGCTGTAGTCAATGTCAATCCAGTATTATGTAAGTTGTACAGTAAAACAATCTAATTAATAGTGAACAATAAAGACACCATTGAAGCTGTAGTCAATGTCAATCCAGTATTATGTAAGTTGTACAGTAAAACAATCTAATTAATACAGTGAACAATAAAGACACCATTGAAGCTGTAGTCAATGTCAATCCAGTATTATGTAAGTTATACAGTAAAACAATCTAATTAATACAGTGAACAATAAAGACACCATTGAAGCTGTAGTCCAAGTCAATCCAGTATTATGTAAGTTGTACAGTAAAACAATCTAATTAATAGTGAACAATAAAGACACCATTGAAGCTGTAGTCAAAGTCAATCCAGTGCTATGTAAGTTGTACAGTAAAACAATCTAATTAATACAGTGAACAATAAAGACACCATTGAAGCTGTAGTCAATGTCAATCCAGTATTATGTAAGTTGTACAGTAAAACAATCTAATTAATACAGTGAACAATAAAGACACCATTGAAGTTGTAGTCCAAGTCAATCCAGTATTATGTAAGTTGTACAGTAAAACAATCTAATTAATAGTGAACAATAAAGACACCATTGAAGCTGTAGTCAAAGTCAATCCAGTATTATGTAAGTTGTACAGTAAAACAATCTAATTAATAGTGAACAATAAAGACACCATTGAAGCTGTAGTCAAAGTCAATCCAGTGCTATGTAAGTTGTACAGTAAAACAATCTAATTAATAGTGAACAATAAAGACACCATTGAAGCTGTAGTCCAAGTCAATCCAGTATTATGTAAGTTGTACAGTAAAACAATCTAATTAATACAGTGAACAATAAAGACACCATTGAAGCTGTAGTCAATGTCAATCCAGTATTATGTAAGTTGTACAGTAAAACAATCTAATTAATAGTGAACATTAAAGACACCATTGAAGCTGTAGTCAAAGTCAATCCAGTGCTATGTAAGTTGTACAGTAAAACAATCTAATTAATAGTGAACAATAAAGACACCATTGAAGCTGTAGTCCAAGTCAATCCAGTATTATGTAAGTTGTACAGTAAAACAATCTAATTAATACAGTGAACAATAAAGACACCATTGAAGCTGTAGTCAATGTCAATCCAGTATTATGTAAGTTGTACAGTAAAACAATCTAATTAATAGTGAACAATAAAGACACCATTGAAGCTGTAGTCAAAGTCAATCCAGTATTATGTAAGTTGTACAGTAAAACAATCTAATTAATAGTGAACAATAAAGACACCATTGAAGCTGTAGTCAATGTCAATCCAGTATTATGTAAGTTGTACAGTAAAACAATCTAATTAATAGTGAACAATAAAGACACCATTGAAGCTGTAGTCAATGTCAATCCAGTATTATGTAAGTTGTACAGTAAAACAATCTAATTAATAGTGAACAATAAAGACACCATTGAAGCTGTAGTCAATGTCAATCCAGTATTATGTAAGTTGTACAGTAAAACAATCTAATTAATAGTGAACAATAAAGACACCATTGAAGCTGTAGTCAAAGTCAATCCAGTATTATGTAAGTTGTACAGTAAAACAATCTAATTAATAGTGAACAATAAAGACACCATTGAAGCTGTAGTCAAAGTCAATCCAGTATTATGTAAGTTGTACAGTAAAACAATCTAATTAATACAGTGAACAATAAAGACACCATTGAAGCTGTAGTCCAAGTCAATCCAGTATTATGTAAGTTGTACAGTAAAACAATCTAATTAATACAGTGAACAATAAAGACACCATTGAAGCTGTAGTCAATGTCAATCCAGTATTATGTAAGTTGTACAGTAAAACAATCTAATTAATACAGTGAACAATAAAGACACCATTGAAGCTGTAGTCCAAGTCAATCCAGTATTATGTAAGTTGTACAGTAAAACAATCTAATTAATACAGTGAACAATAAAGACACCATTGAAGCTGTAGTCAATGTCAATCCAGTATTATGTAAGTTGTACAGTAAAACAATCTAATTAATACAGTGAACAATAAAGACACCATTGAAGGTGTAGTCCAAGTCAATCCAGTATTATGTAAGTTGTACAGTAAAACAATCTAATTAATACAGTGAACAATAAAGACACCATTGAAGCTGTAGTCAATGTCAATCCAGTATTATGTAAGTTGTACAGTAAAACAATCTAATTAATACAGTGAACAATAAAGACACCATTGAAGCTGTGGTCAATGTCAATCCAGTATTATGTAAGTTGTACAGTAAAACAATCTAATTAATACAGTGAACAATAAAGACACCATTGAAGCTGTAGTCAATGTCAATCCAGTATTATGTAAGTTGTACAGTAAAACAATCTAATTAATACAGTGAACAATAAAGACACCATTGAAGCTGTAGTCAATGTCAATCCAGTATTATGTAAGTTGTACAGTAAAACAATCTAATTAATACAGTGAACAATAAAGACACCATTGAAGCTGTAGTCCAAGTCAATCCAGTATTATGTAAGTTGTACAGTAAAACAATCTAACTAATAGTGAACAATAAAGACACCATTGCAGCTGTAGTCCAAGTCAATCCAGTATTATGTAAGTTGTACAGTAAAACAATCTAACTAATAGTGAACAATAAAGACACCATTGAAGCTGTAGTCCAAGTCAATCCAGTATTATGTAAGTTGTACAGTAAAACAATCTAATTAATAGTGAACAATAAAGACACCATTGAAGCTGTAGTCAATGTCAATCCAGTATTATGTAAGTTGTACAGTAAAACAATCTAATTAATACAGTGAACAATAAAGACACCATTGAAGCTGTGGTCAAAGTCAATCCAGTATTATGTAAGTTGTACAGTAAAACAATCTAATTAATACAGTGAACAATAAAGACACCATTGAAGCTGTAATCCAAGTCAATCCAGTATTATGTAAGTTGTACAGTAAAACAATCTAATTAATACAGTGAACAATAAAGACATCATTGAAGCTGTAGTCAAAGTCAATCCAGTATTATGTAAGTTGTACAGTAAAACAATCTAATTAATACAGTGAACAATAAAGACACCATTGAAGCTGTAGTCAAAGTCAATCCAGTATTATGTAAGTTGTACAGTAAAACAATCTAATTAATACAGTGAACAATAAAGACACCATTGAAGCTGTAGTCATTGTCAATCCAGTATTATGTAAGTTGTACAGTAAAACAATCTAATTAATAGTGAACAATAAAGACACCATTGAAGCTGTAGTCAAAGTCAATCCAGTATTATGTAAGTTGTACAGTAAAACAATCTAATTAATACAGTGAACAATAAAGACACCATTGAAGTTGTAGTCAAAGTCAATCCAGTGTTATGTAAGTTTTACAGTAAAACAATCTAATTAATACAGTGAACAATAAAGACACCATTGAAGCTGTAGTCAATGTCAATCCAGTATTATGTAAGTTGTACAGTAAAACAATCTAATTAATACAGTGAACAATAAAGACACCATTGAAGCTGTAGTCAATGTCAATCCAGTATTATGTAAGTTGTACAGTAAAACAATCTAATTAATACAGTGAACAATAAAGACACCATTGAAGCTGTAGTCAATGTCAATCCAGTATTATGTAAGTTGTACAGTAAAACAATCTAATTAATAGTGAACAATAAAGACACCATTGAAGCTGTAGTCAATGTCAATCCAGTATTATGTAAGTTGTACAGTAAAACAATCTAATTAATAGTGAACAATAAAGACACCATTGAAGCTGTAGTCAATGTCAATCCAGTATTATGTAAGTTGTACAGCAAAACAATCTAATTAATAGTGAACAATAAAGACACCATTGAAGCTGTAGTCAATGTCAATCCAGTATTATGTAAGTTGTACAGTAAAACAATCTAATTAATAGTGAACAATAAAGACACCATTGAAGCTGTAGTCAAAGTCAATCCAGTATTATGTAAGTTGTACAGTAAAACAATCTAATTAATAGTGAACAATAAAGACACCATTGAAGCTGTAGTCAAAGTCAATCCAGTATTATGTAAGTTGTACAGTAAAACAATCTAATTAATACAGTGAACAATAAAGACACCATTGAAGCTGTAGTCCAAGTCAATCCAGTATTATGTAAGTTGTACAGTAAAACAATCTAATTAATACAGTGAACAATAAAGACACCATTGAAGCTGTAGTCAATGTCAATCCAGTATTATGTAAGTTGTACAGTAAAACAATCTAATTAATACAGTGAACAATAAAGACACCATTGAAGCTGTAGTCCAAGTCAATCCAGTATTATGTAAGTTGTACAGTAAAACAATCTAATTAATACAGTGAACAATAAAGACACCATTGAAGCTGTAGTCAATGTCAATCCAGTATTATGTAAGTTGTACAGTAAAACAATCTAATTAATACAGTGAACAATAAAGACACCATTGAAGGTGTAGTCCAAGTCAATCCAGTATTATGTAAGTTGTACAGTAAAACAATCTAATTAATACAGTGAACAATAAAGACACCATTGAAGCTGTAGTCAATGTCAATCCAGTATTATGTAAGTTGTACAGTAAAACAATCTAATTAATACAGTGAACAATAAAGACACCATTGAAGCTGTGGTCAATGTCAATCCAGTATTATGTAAGTTGTACAGTAAAACAATCTAATTAATACAGTGAACAATAAAGACACCATTGAAGCTGTAGTCAATGTCAATCCAGTATTATGTAAGTTGTACAGTAAAACAATCTAATTAATACAGTGAACAATAAAGACACCATTGAAGCTGTAGTCAATGTCAATCCAGTATTATGTAAGTTGTACAGTAAAACAATCTAATTAATACAGTGAACAATAAAGACACCATTGAAGCTGTAGTCCAAGTCAATCCAGTATTATGTAAGTTGTACAGTAAAACAATCTAACTAATAGTGAACAATAAAGACACCATTGCAGCTGTAGTCCAAGTCAATCCAGTATTATGTAAGTTGTACAGTAAAACAATCTAACTAATAGTGAACAATAAAGACACCATTGAAGCTGTAGTCCAAGTCAATCCAGTATTATGTAAGTTGTACAGTAAAACAATCTAATTAATAGTGAACAATAAAGACACCATTGAAGCTGTAGTCAATGTCAATCCAGTATTATGTAAGTTGTACAGTAAAACAATCTAATTAATACAGTGAACAATAAAGACACCATTGAAGCTGTGGTCAAAGTCAATCCAGTATTATGTAAGTTGTACAGTAAAACAATCTAATTAATACAGTGAACAATAAAGACACCATTGAAGCTGTAATCCAAGTCAATCCAGTATTATGTAAGTTGTACAGTAAAACAATCTAATTAATACAGTGAACAATAAAGACATCATTGAAGCTGTAGTCAAAGTCAATCCAGTATTATGTAAGTTGTACAGTAAAACAATCTAATTAATACAGTGAACAATAAAGACACCATTGAAGCTGTAGTCAAAGTCAATCCAGTATTATGTAAGTTGTACAGTAAAACAATCTAATTAATACAGTGAACAATAAAGACACCATTGAAGCTGTAGTCATTGTCAATCCAGTATTATGTAAGTTGTACAGTAAAACAATCTAATTAATAGTGAACAATAAAGACACCATTGAAGCTGTAGTCAAAGTCAATCCAGTATTATGTAAGTTGTACAGTAAAACAATCTAATTAATACAGTGAACAATAAAGACACCATTGAAGTTGTAGTCAAAGTCAATCCAGTGTTATGTAAGTTTTACAGTAAAACAATCTAATTAATACAGTGAACAATAAAGACACCATTGAAGCTGTAGTCAATGTCAATCCAGTATTATGTAAGTTGTACAGTAAAACAATCTAATTAATACAGTGAACAATAAAGACACCATTGAAGCTGTAGTCAATGTCAATCCAGTATTATGTAAGTTGTACAGTAAAACAATCTAATTAATACAGTGAACAATAAAGACACCATTGAAGCTGTAGTCAATGTCAATCCAGTATTATGTAAGTTGTACAGTAAAACAATCTAATTAATACAGTGAACAATAAAGACACCATTGAAGCTGTAGTCAATGTCAATCCAGTATTATGTAAGTTGTACAGTAAAACAATCTAATTAATACAGTGAACAATAAAGACACCATTGAAGCTGTAGTCCAAGTCAATCCAGTATTATGTAAGTTGTACAGTAAAACAATCTAATTAATAGTGAACAATAAAGACACCATTGAAGCTGTAGTCCAAGTCAATCCAGTATTATGTAAGTTGTACAGTAAAACAATCTAATTAATACAGTGAACAATAAAGACACCATTGAAGCTGTAGTCAAAGTCAATCCAGTGCTATGTAAGTTGTACAGTAAAACAATCTAATTAATACAGTGAACAATAAAGACACCATTGAAGCTGTAGTCAATGTCAATCCAGTATTATGTAAGTTGTACAGTAAAACAATCTAATTAATACAGTGAACAATAAAGACACCATTGAAGCTGTAGTCAATGTCAATCCAGTATTATGTAAGTTGTACAGTAAAACAATCTAATTAATAGTGAACAATAAAGACACCATTGAAGCTACAGTCAAAGTCAATCCAGTATTATGTAAGTTGTACAATAAAACAATCTAATTAATACAGTGAACAATAAAGACACCATTGAAGCTGTAATCAATGTCAATCCAGTATTATGTAAGTTGTACAGTAAAACAATCTAATTAATACAGTGAACAATAAAGACATCATTGAAGCTGTAGTCAATGTCAATCCAGTATTATGTAAGTTGTACAGTAAAACAATCTAATTAATACAGTGAACAATAAAGACACCATTGAAGCTGTAGTCAATGTCAATCCAGTATTATGTAAGTTGTACAGTAAAACAATCTAATTAATACAGTGAACAATAAAGACACCATTGAAGCTGTAGTCCAAGTCAATCCAGTATTATCTAAGTTGTACAGTAAAACAATCTAATTAATAGTGAACAATAAAGACACCATTGAAGCTGTAGTCAAAGTCAATCCAGTGCTATGTAAGTTGTACAGTAAAACAATCTAATTAATACAGTGAACAATAAAGACACCATTGAAGCTGTAGTCAATGTCAATCCAGTATTATGTAAGTTGTACAGTAAAACAATCTAATTAATACAGTGAACAATAAAGACACCATTGAAGTTGTAGTCCAAGTCAATCCAGTATTATGTAAGTTGTACAGTAAAACAATCTAATTAATAGTGAACAATAAAGACACCATTGAAGCTGTAGTCAAAGTCAATCCAGTGCTATGTAAGTTGTACAGTAAAACAATCTAATTAATAGTGAACAATAAAGACACCATTGAAGCTGTAGTCCAAGTCAATCCAGTATTATGTAAGTTGTACAGTAAAACAATCTAATTAATACAGTGAACAATAAAGACACCATTGAAGCTGTAGTCAATGTCAATCCAGTATTATGTAAGTTGTACAGTAAAACAATCTAATTAATACAGTGAACAATAAAGACACCATTGAAGCTGTAGTCAATGTCAATCCAGTATTATGTAAGTTGTACAGTAAAACAATCTAATTAATACAGTGAACAATAAAGACACCATTGAAGCTGTAGTCAAAGTCAATCCAGTATTATGTAAGTTGTACAGTAAAACAATCTAACTAATAGTGAACAATAAAGACACCATTGCAGCTGTAGTCCAAGTCAATCCAGTATTATGTAAGTTGTACAGTAAAACAATCTAACTAATAGTGAACAATAAAGACACCATTGAAGCTGTAGTCCAAGTCAATCCAGTATTATGTAAGTTGTACAGTAAAACAATCTAATTAATAGTGAACAATAAAGACACCATTGAAGCTGTAGTCAATGTCAATCCAGTATTATGTAAGTTGTACAGTAAAACAATCTAATTAATACAGTGAACAATAAAGACACCATTGAAGCTGTGGTCAAAGTCAATCCAGTATTATGTAAGTTGTACAGTAAAACAATCTAATTAATACAGTGAACAATAAAGACACCATTGAAGCTGTAATCCAAGTCAATCCAGTATTATGTAAGTTGTACAGTAAAACAATCTAATTAATACAGTGAACAATAAAGACATCATTGAAGCTGTAGTCAAAGTCAATCCAGTATTATGTAAGTTGTACAGTAAAACAATCTAATTAATACAGTGAACAATAAAGACACCATTGAAGCTGTAGTCAAAGTCAATCCAGTATTATGTAAGTTGTACAGTAAAACAATCTAATTAATACAGTGAACAATAAAGACACCATTGAAGCTGTAGTCAATGTCAATCCAGTATTATGTAAGTTGTACAGTAAAACAATCTAATTAATAGTGAACAATAAAGACACCATTGAAGCTGTAGTCAAAGTCAATCCAGTATTATGTAAGTTGTACAGTAAAACAATCTAATTAATACAGTGAACAATAAAGACACCATTGAAGTTGTAGTCAAAGTCAATCCAGTGTTATGTAAGTTTTACAGTAAAACAATCTAATTAATACAGTGAACAATAAAGACACCATTGAAGCTGTAGTCAATGTCAATCCAGTATTATGTAAGTTGTACAGTAAAACAATCTAATTAATACAGTGAACAATAAAGACACCATTGAAGCTGTAGTCAATGTCAATCCAGTATTATGTAAGTTGTACAGTAAAACAATCTAATTAATACAGTAAACAATAAAGACACCATTGAAGCTGTAGTCAATGTCAATCCAGTATTATGTAAGTTGTACAGTAAAACAATCTAATTAATAGTGAACAATAAAGACACCATTGAAGCTGTAGTCCAAGCCAATCCAGTATTATGTAAGTTGTACAGTAAAACAATCTAATTAATACAGTGAACAATAAAGACACCATTGAAGCTGTAGTCAAAGTCAATCCAGTGCTATGTAAGTTGTACAGTAAAACAATCTAATTAATACAGTGAACAATAAAGACACCATTGAAGCTGTAGTCCAAGTCAATCCAGTATTATGTAAGTTGTACAGTAAAACAATCTAATTAATAGTGAACAATAAAGACACCATTGAAGCTGTAGTCCAAGCCAATCCAGTATTATGTAAGTTGTACAGTAAAACAATCTAATTAATAGTGAACAATAAAGACACCATTGAAGCTGTAGTCCAAGCCAATCCAGTATTATGTAAGTTGTACAGTAAAACAATCTAATTAATACAGTGAACAATAAAGACACCATTGAAGCTGTAGTCAAAGTCAATCCAGTGCTATGTAAGTTGTACAGTAAAACAATCTAACTAATAGTGAACAATAAAGACACCATTGAAGCTGTAGTCCAAGTCAATCCAGTATTATGTAAGTTGTACAGTAAAACAATCTAATTAATAGTGAACAATAAAGACACCATTGAAGCTGTAGTCAATGTCAATCCAGTATTATGTAAGTTGTACAGTAAAACAATCTAATTAATACAGTGAACAATAAAGACACCATTGAAGCTGTGGTCAAAGTCAATCCAGTATTATGTAAGTTGTACAGTAAAACAATCTAATTAATACAGTGAACAATAAAGACACCATTGAAGCTGTAATCCAAGTCAATCCAGTATTATGTAAGTTGTACAGTAAAACAATCTAATTAATACAGTGAACAATAAAGACATCATTGAAGCTGTAGTCAAAGTCAATCCAGTATTATGTAAGTTGTACAGTAAAACAATCTAATTAATACAGTGAACAATAAAGACACCATTGAAGCTGTAGTCAAAGTCAATCCAGTATTATGTAAGTTGTACAGTAAAACAATCTAATTAATACAGTGAACAATAAAGACACCATTGAAGCTGTAGTCAATGTCAATCCAGTATTATGTAAGTTGTACAGTAAAACAATCTAATTAATAGTGAACAATAAAGACACCATTGAAGCTGTAGTCAAAGTCAATCCAGTATTATGTAAGTTGTACAGTAAAACAATCTAATTAATACAGTGAACAATAAAGACACCATTGAAGTTGTAGTCAAAGTCAATCCAGTGTTATGTAAGTTTTACAGTAAAACAATCTAATTAATACAGTGAACAATAAAGACACCATTGAAGCTGTAGTCAATGTCAATCCAGTATTATGTAAGTTGTACAGTAAAACAATCTAATTAATACAGTGAACAATAAAGACACCATTGAAGCTGTAGTCAATGTCAATCCAGTATTATGTAAGTTGTACAGTAAAACAATCTAATTAATACAGTGAACAATAAAGACACCATTGAAGCTGTAGTCAATGTCAATCCAGTATTATGTAAGTTGTACAGTAAAACAATCTAATTAATAGTGAACAATAAAGACACCATTGAAGCTGTAGTCCAAGCCAATCCAGTATTATGTAAGTTGTACAGTAAAACAATCTAATTAATACAGTGAACAATAAAGACACCATTGAAGCTGTAGTCAAAGTCAATCCAGTGCTATGTAAGTTGTACAGTAAAACAATCTAATTAATACAGTGAACAATAAAGACACCATTGAAGCTGTAGTCCAAGTCAATCCAGTATTATGTAAGTTGTACAGTAAAACAATCTAATTAATAGTGAACAATAAAGACACCATTGAAGCTGTAGTCCAAGCCAATCCAGTATTATGTAAGTTGTACAGTAAAACAATCTAATTAATAGTGAACAATAAAGACACCATTGAAGCTGTAGTCCAAGCCAATCCAGTATTATGTAAGTTGTACAGTAAAACAATCTAATTAATACAGTGAACAATAAAGACACCATTGAAGCTGTAGTCAAAGTCAATCCAGTGCTATGTAAGTTGTACAGTAAAACAATCTAATTAATACAGTGAACAATAAAGACACCATTGAAGCTGTAGTCCAAGTCAATCCAGTATTATGTAAGTTGTACAGTAAAACAATCTAATTAATAGTGAACAATAAAGACACCATTGAAGCTGTAGTCCAAGTCAATCCAGTATTATGTAAGTTGTACAGTAAAACAATCTAATTAATACAGTGAACAATAAAGACACCATTGAAGCTGTAGTCAAAGTCAATCCAGTGCTATGTAAGTTGTACAGTAAAACAATCTAATTAATACAGTGAACAATAAAGACACCATTGAAGCTGTAGTCAATGTCAATCCAGTATTATGTAAGTTGTACAGTAAAACAATCTAATTAATACAGTGAACAATAAAGACACCATTGAAGCTGTAGTCAATGTCAATCCAGTATTATGTAAGTTGTACAGTAAAACAATCTAATTAATAGTGAACAATAAAGACACCATTGAAGCTACAGTCAAAGTCAATCCAGTATTATGTAAGTTGTACAATAAAACAATCTAATTAATACAGTGAACAATAAAGACACCATTGAAGCTGTAATCAATGTCAATCCAGTATTATGTAAGTTGTACAGTAAAACAATCTAATTAATACAGTGAACAATAAAGACATCATTGAAGCTGTAGTCAATGTCAATCCAGTATTATGTAAGTTGTACAGTAAAACAATCTAATTAATACAGTGAACAATAAAGACACCATTGAAGCTGTAGTCAATGTCAATCCAGTATTATGTAAGTTGTACAGTAAAACAATCTAATTAATACAGTGAACAATAAAGACACCATTGAAGCTGTAGTCCAAGTCAATCCAGTATTATCTAAGTTGTACAGTAAAACAATCTAATTAATAGTGAACAATAAAGACACCATTGAAGCTGTAGTCAAAGTCAATCCAGTGCTATGTAAGTTGTACAGTAAAACAATCTAATTAATACAGTGAACAATAAAGACACCATTGAAGCTGTAGTCAATGTCAATCCAGTATTATGTAAGTTGTACAGTAAAACAATCTAATTAATACAGTGAACAATAAAGACACCATTGAAGTTGTAGTCCAAGTCAATCCAGTATTATGTAAGTTGTACAGTAAAACAATCTAATTAATAGTGAACAATAAAGACACCATTGAAGCTGTAGTCAAAGTCAATCCAGTGCTATGTAAGTTGTACAGTAAAACAATCTAATTAATAGTGAACAATAAAGACACCATTGAAGCTGTAGTCCAAGTCAATCCAGTATTATGTAAGTTGTACAGTAAAACAATCTAATTAATACAGTGAACAATAAAGACACCATTGAAGCTGTAGTCAATGTCAATCCAGTATTATGTAAGTTGTACAGTAAAACAATCTAATTAATACAGTGAACAATAAAGACACCATTGAAGCTGTAGTCAATGTCAATCCAGTATTATGTAAGTTGTACAGTAAAACAATCTAATTAATACAGTGAACAATAAAGACACCATTGAAGCTGTAGTCAAAGTCAATCCAGTATTATGTAAGTTGTACAGTAAAACAATCTAACTAATAGTGAACAATAAAGACACCATTGCAGCTGTAGTCCAAGTCAATCCAGTATTATGTAAGTTGTACAGTAAAACAATCTAACTAATAGTGAACAATAAAGACACCATTGAAGCTGTAGTCCAAGTCAATCCAGTATTATGTAAGTTGTACAGTAAAACAATCTAATTAATAGTGAACAATAAAGACACCATTGAAGCTGTAGTCAATGTCAATCCAGTATTATGTAAGTTGTACAGTAAAACAATCTAATTAATACAGTGAACAATAAAGACACCATTGAAGCTGTGGTCAAAGTCAATCCAGTATTATGTAAGTTGTACAGTAAAACAATCTAATTAATACAGTGAACAATAAAGACACCATTGAAGCTGTAATCCAAGTCAATCCAGTATTATGTAAGTTGTACAGTAAAACAATCTAATTAATACAGTGAACAATAAAGACACCATTGAAGCTGTAGTCAAAGTCAATCCAGTATTATGTAAGTTGTACAGTAAAACAATCTAATTAATACAGTGAACAATAAAGACACCATTGAAGCTGTAGTCAATGTCAATCCAGTATTATGTAAGTTGTACAGTAAAACAATCTAATTAATAGTGAACAATAAAGACACCATTGAAGCTGTAGTCAAAGTCAATCCAGTATTATGTAAGTTGTACAGTAAAACAATCTAATTAATACAGTGAACAATAAAGACACCATTGAAGTTGTAGTCAAAGTCAATCCAGTGTTATGTAAGTTTTACAGTAAAACAATCTAATTAATACAGTGAACAATAAAGACACCATTGAAGCTGTAGTCAATGTCAATCCAGTATTATGTAAGTTGTACAGTAAAACAATCTAATTAATACAGTGAACAATAAAGACACCATTGAAGCTGTAGTCAATGTCAATCCAGTATTATGTAAGTTGTACAGTAAAACAATCTAATTAATACAGTGAACAATAAAGACACCATTGAAGCTGTAGTCAATGTCAATCCAGTATTATGTAAGTTGTACAGTAAAACAATCTAATTAATACAGTGAACAATAAAGACACCATTGAAGCTGTAGTCAATGTCAATCCAGTATTATGTAAGTTGTACAGTAAAACAATCTAATTAATACAGTGAACAATAAAGACACCATTGAAGCTGTAGTCAATGTCAATCCAGTATTATGTAAGTTGTACAGTAAAACAATCTAATTAATAGTGAACAATAAAGACACCATTGAAGCTGTAGTCCAAGTCAATCCAGTATTATGTAAGTTGTACAGTAAAACAATCTAATTAATACAGTGAACAATAAAGACACCATTGAAGCTGTAGTCAATGTCAATCCAGTATTATGTAAGTTGTACAGTAAAACAATCTAATTAATAGTGAACAATAAAGACACCATTGAAGCTGTAGTCAAAGTCAATCCAGTGCTATGTAAGTTGTACAGTAAAACAATCTAATTAATAGTGAACAATAAAGACACCATTGAAGCTGTAGTCCAAGTCAATCCAGTATTATGTAAGTTGTACAGTAAAACAATCTAATTAATACAGTGAACAATAAAGACACCATTGAAGCTGTAGTCAATGTCAATCCAGTATTATGTAAGTTGTACAGTAAAACAATCTAATTAATAGTGAACAATAAAGACACCATTGAAGCTGTAGTCAAAGTCAATCCAGTATTATGTAAGTTGTACAGTAAAACAATCTAATTAATAGTGAACAATAAAGACACCATTGAAGCTGTAGTCAATGTCAATCCAGTATTATGTAAGTTGTACAGTAAAACAATCTAATTAATAGTGAACAATAAAGACACCATTGAAGCTGTAGTCAATGTCAATCCAGTATTATGTAAGTTGTACAGTAAAACAATCTAATTAATAGTGAACAATAAAGACACCATTGAAGCTGTAGTCAATGTCAATCCAGTATTATGTAAGTTGTACAGTAAAACAATCTAATTAATAGTGAACAATAAAGACACCATTGAAGCTGTAGTCAAAGTCAATCCAGTATTATGTAAGTTGTACAGTAAAACAATCTAATTAATAGTGAACAATAAAGACACCATTGAAGCTGTAGTCAAAGTCAATCCAGTATTATGTAAGTTGTACAGTAAAACAATCTAATTAATACAGTGAACAATAAAGACACCATTGAAGCTGTAGTCCAAGTCAATCCAGTATTATGTAAGTTGTACAGTAAAACAATCTAATTAATACAGTGAACAATAAAGACACCATTGCAGCTGTAGTCCAAGTCAATCCAGTATTATGTAAGTTGTACAGTAAAACAATCTAATTAATACAGTGAACAATAAAGACACCATTGAAGCTGTAATCCAAGTCAATCCAGTATTATGTAAGTTGTACAGTAAAACAATCTAATTAATACAGTGAACAATAAAGACACCATTGAAGCTGTAGTCCAAGTCAATCCAGTATTATGTAAGTTGTACAGTAAAACAATCTAACTAATAGTGAACAATAAAGACACCATTGAAGCTATAGTCCATGTCAATCCAGTATTATGTAAGTTGTACAGTAAAACAATCTAATTAATACAGTGAACAATAAAGACACCATTGAAGCTGTAGTCAAAGTCAATCCAGTATTATGTAAGTTGTACAGTAAAACAATCTAATTAATACAGTGAACAATAAAGACACCATTGAAACTGTAGTCCAAGTCAATCCAGTATTATGTAAGTTGTACAGTAAAACAATCTAATTAATACAGTGAACAATAAAGACACCATTGCAGCTGTAGTCCAAGTCAATCCAGTATTATGTAAGTTGTACAGTAAAACAATCTAATTAATACAGTGAACAATAAAGACACCATTGAAGCTGTAATCCAAGTCAATCCAGTATTATGTAAGTTGTACAGTAAAACAATCTAATTAATACAGTGAACAATAAAGACACCATTGAAGCTGTAGTCCAAGTCAATCCAGTATTATGTAAGTTGTACAGTAAAACAATCTAATTAATACAGTGAACAATAAAGACACCATTGAAGCTGTAGTCAAAGTCAATCCAGTATTATGTAAGTTGTACAGTAAAACAATCTAATTGATAGTGAACAATAAAGACACCATTGAAGCTGTAGTCCAAGTCAATCCAGTATTATGTAAGTTGTACAGTAAAGCAATCTAATTAATACAGTGAACAATAAAGACACCATTAAAGCTACAGTCAAAGTCAATCCAGTATTATGTAAGTTGTACAGTAAAACAATCTAATTAATACAGTGAACAATAAAGACACCATTGAAGCTGTAGTCCAAGTCAATCCAGTATTATGTAAGTTGTACAGTAAAACAATCTAATTAATACAGTGAACAATAAAGACACCATTGAAGCTGTAGTCCAAGTCAATCCAGTATTATGTAAGTTGTACAGTAAAACAATCTAATTAATAGTGAACAATAAAGACACCATTGAAGCTGTAGTCCAAGTCAATCCAGTATTATGTAAGTTGTACAGTAAAACAATCTAATTAATACAGTGAACAATAAAGACACCATTGAAGCTGTAGTCCAAGTCAATCCAGTATTATGTAAGTTGTACAGTAAAAAAGCTAATTAATACAGTGAACAATAAAGACACCATTGAAGCTGTAGTCCAAGTCAATCCAGTATTATGTAAGTTGTACAGTAAAACAATCTAATTAATACAGTGAACAATAAAGACACCATTGAAGCTGTAGTCCAAGTCAATCCAGTATTATGTAAGTTGTACAGTAAAACAATCTAATTAATACAGTGAACAATAAAGACACCATTGAAGCTGTAGTCCAAGTCAATCCAGTATTATGTAAGTTGTACAGTAAAACAATCTAATTAATACAGTGAACAATAAAGACACCATTGAAGCTGTAGTCCAAGTCAATCCAGTATTATGTAAGGTGTACAGTAAAACAATCTAATTAATACAGTGAACAATAAAGACACCCTTGAAGCTGTAATCCAAGTCAATCCAGTATTATGTAAGTTGAACAGTAAAACAATCTAATTAATACAGTGAACAATAAAGACACCATTGAAGCTGTAGTCCAAGTCAATCCAGTATTATGTAAGTTGTACAGTAAAACAATCTAATTAATACAGTGAACAATAAAGACACCATTGAAGCTGTAGTCAAAGTCAATCCAGTATTATGTAAGTTGTACAGTAAAACAATCTAATTAATACAGTGAACAATAAAGACACCATTGAAGCTGTAGTCCAAGTCAATCCAGTATTATGTAAGTTGTACAGTAAAAAAGCTAATTAATACAGTGAACAATAAAGACACCATTGAAGCTGTAGTCCAAGTCAATCCAGTATTATGTAAGTTGTACAGTAAAACAATCTAATTAATACAGTGAACAATAAAGACACCATTGAAGCTGTAGTCCAAGTCAATCCAGTATTATGTAAGTTGTACAGTAAAACAATCTAATTAATACAGTGAACAATAAAGACACCATTGAAGCTGTAGTCCAAGTCAATCCAGTATTATGTAAGTTGTACAGTAAAACAATCTAATTAATACAGTGAACAATAAAGACACCATTGAAGCTGTAGTCCATGTCAATCCAGTATTATGTAAGGTGTACAGTAAAACAATCTAATTAATACAGTGAACAATAAAGACACCCTTGAAGCTGTAATCCAAGTCAATCCAGTATTATGTAAGTTGTACAGTAAAACAATCTAATTAATACAGTGAACAATAAAGACACCATTGAAGCTGTAGTCCAAGTCAATCCAGTATTATGTAAGTTGTACAGTAAAACAATCTAATTAATACAGTGAACAATAAAGACACCATTGAAGCTGTAGTCCAAGTCAATCCAGTATTATGTAAGTTGTACAGTAAAACAATCTAATTAATACAGTGAACAATAAAGACATCATTGAAGCTGTAGTCAAAGTCAATCCAGTATTATGTAAGTTGTACAGTAAAACAATCTAATTAATACAGTGAACAATAAAGACACCATTGAAGCTGTAGTCCAAGTCAATCCAGTATTATGTAAGTTGTACAGTAAAACAATCTAATTAATACAGTGAACAATAAAGACACCATTGAAGCTGTAGTCCAAGTCAATCCAGTATTATGTAAGTTGTACAGTAAAACAATCTAATTAATACAGTGAACAATAAAGACACCATTGAAGCTGTAGTCCAAGTCAATCCAGTATTATGTAAGGTGTACAGTAAAACAATCTAATTAATACAGTGAACAATAAAGACACCCTTGAAGCTGTAATCCAAGTCAATCCAGTATTATGTAAGTTGTACAGTAAAACAATCTAATTAATACAGTGAACAATAAAGACACCATTGAAGCTGTAGTCCAAGTCAATCCAGTATTATGTAAGTTGTACAGTAAAACAATCTAATTAATACAGTGAACAATAAAGACACCATTGAAGCTGTAGTCCAAGTCAATCCAGTATTATGTAAGTTGTACAGTAAAACAATCTAATTAATACAGTGAACAATAAAGACACCATTGAAGCTGTAGTCAAAGTCAATCCAGTATTATGTAAGTTGTACAGTAAAACAATCTAATTAATACAGTGAACAATAAAGACACCATTGAAGCTGTAGTCAAAGTCAATCCAGTATTATGTAAGTTGTACAGTAAAACAATCTAACTAATATGTAATATTTATACCACTGTTTAACCATCTAGCTCGGAAATCTGTGGTATAAATGATTTGTAACATGAAGCCATGCAATATCACATCTAGGTTGTTGATTATTGCATGACTCTCTGAAAGTAATAAACCTACAGACCAGATTTAAAGTGTGCAATTTCATGTATTTTCGTGTACTATTTCATAGTTCCTTAGCTGTTGCTTACATTCTGATATATAAACCATAAAAAGATCAAAGGGAAAAAATACATTTATGTTACAATATATGTTTGTTGTATCTATTTTTTTCTTTGGCAAAACACTAACATCTAACGACATCCTGTTTGGGGTCCCGTCAGAGATGACCTCAGACGGGATGTCGTTAGATGTAAATGTGCCTGCTAAATCTTTTAAGTGTCAGAGATGACCTCAGACGGGATGTCGTTAGATATAAATGTGCCTGCTAAATCTTTTAAGTGTTAGAGATGACCTCAGACGGGATGTCGTTAGATATAAGTGTGCCTGCTAAATCTTTTAAGTGTTAGAGATGACCTCAGATGGGATGTAGTTAGATATAAGTGTGCCTGCTAAATCTTTTAAGTGTTAGAGATGACCTCAGATGGGATGTAGTTAGATATAAGTGTGCCTGCTAAATCTTTTAAGTGTTAGAGATGACCTCAGATGGGATGTAGTTAGATATAAGTGTGCCTGCTAAATCTTTTAAGTGTTAGAGATGACCTCAGATGGGATGTAGTTAGATATAAGTGTGCCTGCTAAATCTTTTAAGTGTTAGAGATGACCTCAGATGGGATGTAGTTAGATATAAGTGTGCCTGCTAAATCTTTTAAGTGTTAGAGATGACCTCAGATGGGATGTAGTTAGATATAAGTGTGCCTGCTAAATCTTTTAAGTGTCAGAGATGACCTGAGATGGGATGTCGTTAGATATAAGTGTGCCTGCTAAATCTTTTAAGTGTCAGAGATGACCTGAGATGGGATGTCGTTAGATATAAGTGTATCGCCAATGAAAAAAAAGATTAAAAAAAATACAACAAACATCTAATTTTAATTAGATTGACAATAAAATAAAATGATGTAAGGATGATAGAAGGACCTATTTGTTGCCCCCATAAAAGACTGGGGGATTTTTATTAGTGCCAAAATTGGCTCCACCTCAGATGTTCATGAAACAACGTCAGATGCGAACTTGAGATATTGGAAATACTTTTTGTATATTTTTTCATCAATGTTATGATGTCATCCATCAAATAAAACAAATCATATTTTGATTAATAGTTTTTAAAATTCCATTAAATATGGGGCCATCATATATGGCACTTATAGCCCCCAGTCCTTTATGACATACAGATTATGAAATTGAGTATATTATTTCTCTTCATGTTTCCTAATTTAACTCTAGGGTTCCACTTTTTAAACAACCAGAATATGGTATTGATGTGTCGTCATCATTTTCTGTTGTAGAAACAATGGGTTTTTTCACAATAACTTAAGTTTCATTTGACTGATCCCTCAATATATTAAGCACAAGGATTCATAGCACAAAAAAAAGGTCTAGCTTGATTTTGGGGATCTAGCCATAATTGTTTCCAAACAAAAGACCCAAAACTCAAAAATGGTTGACTTTCTGTAATTGTATCAAGTCTTTGGTAATCAATCTACAAACAAACAAGGGACATCATGGCTGTGATCGTATGGAAGTTGGATTTACAACTACCTGTGCAATCAGTGCCTATCACCACTGATGTAGTGAGTTTGAATCTCGATCAGGGCGAGGTGTACAACATTATGTGATAAAGTTTGTCAGTGACTTGCGACAGGTCAGTGGTTTTCTCTAGGTCCTCTGGTTTCCTCCACCAATAAAACTGACCGCCACGATATAGCTGAAATATTGTTGAAAGTGGCGTTAAACACCACCAAACAAACAACAACAACAAAAACTAACAATTACCTATCCAATTTTCTTAACAAGAGCCACTTCTATTGATGTATTCGAATGAATTTGATGTTGAAATTATGACCCTGAATTCATCATGTGTGTAAAAATTCTTGGTAGCTGAGACACAGTTATATGTATTACTGTTCCCCTGACAATTATTTGATTGGCATTAGTTGTGGCTGTCTCATAATATCTCTTGACACCAAGGTTATCAGGGTTATTGGTATTAGTCGTCAATTTCAGCATATTTTTGACTATATCATTGCTACCAGCTTTAATGGGTTGTACTATAGTTGGTGTATGAAAACTTCAGATGGGTATCTGGCTGGAACCCACATCATTAGTGTTAGACTTGTTGTCAGAAGTCAACAGTTTTAACCACAGATGTCCTACCTTAATTGGTCCATCAAGCTACCATATGATCATGACCATGACAGCCCATAACCAGAATTAAGAAATCATTCATGGAAGCCATAGTTTGTTTCCAATTTTAACATGGGTAACATTATTTTCGTAAACATCTTATCCCAAGCGATAGCGAGGGATTAAATACTACGAAAATAATGTTACTCATGTTAAAGCATGAAACAAATGTGCCAATTAAAATATATCAGGCATTTTATCACAGTATTATTTATATAGCCAATGAAGGACATCATGTTAGAATAAGTAATAATTATTAAGTATATTATATTCTTATGTTATAGGTTTACCTACAGCTTCATGTATGAACATTAGAGCCATCACATATTATATGCCAATTATTTGTGAAGATCAAATAAAATTACTTCGATCATCAGGAAATTGTAGGTAAGATAAATTACAAGATCAGTAAATATATACAGTGGAACCTGTCTAATCTGACATACCAAGGGACCAGGGGAATGTGTCGGATTGTACAGGATGTCAGAATACTCAGGTTTTATCATAGTTTTACCATAAATTTTTGTCGCATGTCACGGGATGTCAGATTGCACAAGTCTACTGTATTTTGTGATTATTGGACCATTCAAAGATGTCATTCTTCACTGGTCAAGAAATTTCAGAACTGTGTACCCTTGTTATACCACCTCTCTTTAATCCACCACCCTCACTTATTGCCATCAAATTTCATTTCCAAATTTCCAAAAATCATGTAATTTATTTGTAATTCTCTCCCTTGATATATTGTTAACCTTACTTATTGCCAAAATATAACTTGGCAGTCCTCGAAATGAAAATATTTATTTACTGGTTCAAATCAAATTCTTGAATTTATTATTTTATATAGTTCTAAATAAAAATTGAAAAATTTACTGGTCTTGGTGGGCCAGATGACAGGTGCTTATGGTGAGGACTGTCAGATCAGTTATGTCTCCAATTTTAATTGATTATTGTTGTATTTCAGTGATTTCTCTGACGCGTTGAAGTGTTATTACTACCACACTAGAATAGAATACACATGTGATTTAAATACCTTCATGATGGCTGTCACTAACAACTACACTGCCTTGGTAACAGATATTGGGAAACCAGACTTAACATGCCCTGGTAAGTTTTCAATCGTAACTACTCGGCCATTCTCGCTACCCTGCAAATAACCTTGTATGCATTAGGCGTATAAATCGCACTACTTTTCACATGTCAATTACATGAAAGTTTGATAAAGTTATATTTTAAACAATTTTCTATATTTCAATTATTTTCATGGATAAAAGTTAAAGTTTTAATTAGTTTTGCATGATTAGATTTTACTTAGTATGTCTTCCATATTGGATTTTCGTAGACTATATTTTTGTGCAGCTTAACTTAACTTAACTTCCGGCAAACAATTTAAGAAGAATTTCTACTATGTACAGTCAAACCTGTATTAAGAGACCACTCAGGGGAGAATGCAAAAGTGGTCTCTTACAGCAGGTGGTCCTTTAATACAGGTTCAACGATACAGCTGAAAAATAATGTGGTCATAGATCGTTGTTATTCTACTATGAGTTAAATGATTGAATCATTATTAAACATGCACATGGTATTTATTATTTGTTAAAAGGTTGTAGAAATATAGAACATTTTAAAGGTCAGAGTTAATAAAATTCCATAAAAGAATTAAAATTGTCTGAATATAATTTGGCACATCAGTAACTCAATAACTCAATAACTTTTATCCGTTCTTCCAAAGTTAAAACTTTCCTGTTAGAAGCCATGTTTTAAAACTTTCTTTTAATTATAAAACAACTCAAAAGCTTGTAAAATCGATTTCTACTCACCTTTAATTAAGACAAACCCTCAGGTGTAAACAGCCTTCGATTTATTGTTTACGTTCTAATTTTTAAACCACGTGGTCATGATGTACACCATGAAAATTCGATTTGGGAACAACAAATCATTTAATAAATATTAAACCCGCACGAAAATGCCAAAAAGACAGAAATATTAAAAAAATAAACATATTTTTAATTAAAAACGATAGTAATAGAGAAAACATTATTTTGGGTACAAAAAACATCACTTCCGGTTTGCGTATACGGAAAATGAATTTGACCTTTGGGGAACATCCCTAACCCCTGTCAGTTTCCCCATTTTTGTTGTAAGCTCATCATGCAAAAGAGTTAGTGGTCGTTGAAAAAAGTTGAAGTGGTCGTTTGGGAATGTATTTTGGCGGTCGTTGGTCGCGTTATGCAGGTGGTCGTTGAATCCAGTTAAAATATATAGTATAAATCGTCGGGGGGAATAAAAGTGGTTGTTTATAGCAGGTGGTCGTTTAATGAAGGTGGTCGTTTGGGCAGGTTTGACTGTACGTACGAGGTTATTTGCAGGGTAGCGAGAATGGCCGAGTAGTTACGATTGGTAAGTTTTAGTACCAGAACCTTTATACGTTGAATAAATCTATGACTCATATTTGAAAGGGTTGCCTATCATAAAGGTAAAAAAAATGTTTACAACAGAGTAGATAATAGTTTTCATAAAATTTACTGTTAAAAAACAATTCACACTGAAGTATTATCTTATGATGTTGAACTGTCAAACTGAAATAAACTAAAGCTTCTCTCATTATACAAAAAAAAAAGTAAATTTTAGAAATCATATGCAAATAAATGTTGAAGACAATACCTGTAATAGACAAAAGAACATACAATCAAACCTGTCTTATCTGAGCGTGCAAGGGAACGTTGAAATATGGTCACATATAACAGGTGGTCACTAAATACAGGATTAATTGATATGAAATGCACTGTGACTGGAGATTAGAATTAAAGTCACACAATATCAGTTATTGCATAATAGAAGTGGTCACTAAAGCAGGTTTGACTGTAACTTAATAGAGGTGGTCACTAAAGCAGGTTTGACTGTAACTTAATAGAGGTGGTCACTAAAGCAGGTTTGACTGTAACTTAATAGAGGTGGTCACTAAAGCAGGTTTGACTGTAGCTTAATAGAGGTGGTCACTAAAGCAGGTTTGACTGTAGTTGCTTCATATTTATTTTCCAGTTGATACTTTGAGAATTGATTCATCAGTCAAGACATCTCTTTGTCAAGATCCAGATGTTATGCAAGTAATAGTAGATATGTATTGCCCTCATGACCTTAGAGACTTTATACAGGCCAGCTCAGATGACAAGTGCATGTAAGTATGTTAGATATAGACAATATACATGTACATACATTTGCAGAAAACATAACATTTTTTTGTACGAGCTTAGACACAGGTAGAAAAGTGTGACTTTGATGTGCTTTCTGGCCTAATTCGCAGCGAGTGCAAATGAATTTGTTATTTTCCAATAATTTATGTATTTAAGGATTGATCGCAAATTTTATTCGGTTCATGAAGAAATAACCTCAATCAGGTTGTACACACCATGTAACCCGTACAGCGGGTTACGCAAGGGTGTGTACAACCTGATTGAGGTTATTTCGAATGAACCGAACAAATAATTTTGATCAATCTGTATAAATTAATTCAAACTTTTTTTGTTATGATATTGAAAAATATATTTATTTTTTCAAAATAAGGCAAATAATCGGAAATAAATCTAATTAACCCCAAAGGTGCCTCATTGAAAGAAAATCACCTGATGACAAAGGCACGCGACGCCTTGAGAACGACGTCTATTTTCAGATTCCGTACATTGGAAAATAACCTCAACTTTTTAAACCAATCAAAACACGTATAAAATGACATGTGACTCTTAAAATTGATTTATATTGCGTTTATCCTGCAATGTCAAAAAGCCCAAAACAGCTGCCAAATTGTCTAAAAAGAAAAGAAACAAGTGTAGTTCTAATCATTTTTATTGTGATGTTATCCAATCGATGCACAAAAAGAACCAGTGCAGGATAAATTATAATGTATTTTGTCATATGAAAATGAACAAGTCGTGGAAGATGTTTTGTCAACTTGTAATTCATTTTACCTTTTGACAGTATCTTTATCAAATTTATTCATAAACTATGTAAACAATGATGGCAAGCTTGAGTTTTAAAACCAAAATGGTCAACTGCATTGATGTTGGTTAGCATGCTCGTCTTAAGTGGTGTAGATCGTGGGTTCAAGTCTATGTAATATTTTCAAGGTCAAATAAGGTATTTTTGATAGTGTTTCTGGGGCCAAATGAAGTGGAGAAATATATTTGAATTCCCTGAAACAACAGTACCTCTATTTTTTATATATATTTAATAGTTTGTATGTTAAATTGACTTTAGAGGCGGTTAGAGTATTATAGTATGAGGTTTGCTCACAGTTCCTCTAGTCTATATCCGTTGTTTTGTAGATTTGTGCTCATAAATTACTATTGTGTGTTAAAGAGCTAGTTTTATCTTATTGTATCTTTTATTATATAGGTATGGACATAATCTAGTTGTGTGTATAGTACAACAATTGACCAGCGTATTCAAAACAACATGTATGACAGATGATATTTATCAACAGATGAAAATTTACCAATCACAGATAATAGGTGTTTCTAACCAACTTAACATACAGAGTTGTAAGTATAGTAGGTTGTGAATGAATCTTTACTGTACATGTATGTCTGTGTCCTATGGTACTGTGTGGCAATTAAATTAAAAATATGGCAGGGAAAATTGATTGAAATAACACATGAATACATGGAACCATAAAACCTACAGTATCATAGGATCGGACTATATTTGATATTTATGAAAATGTGAATCAAATACACAACCTAACCGAAGGACAGACATATATGTGTGGTCTTCGTTTTTTGGAGAATGTCATGATGCTTGCATGTAAAAGACAATCTGCAGCATATACTGTCAAACCTGTCTTATGTGACCTTCCAAGGGAACATTGAAATTGGGTCACATAAGACAGATGGCTGCTAAATACAGGTTTAATTAACATGAAATGCAATGTGACTGGAAATTAAAGTTAAGGTCATGTAATACAAGTTATTGCTTAATAGAGGTGGTCACTAAAGCATGTTTGACTGGAAAATAACCCATAATTTATTATAAGCACTAATAAGACAATAGTTTACATTATACTGTTCTGTTATAAATGCTGGTCTGAAGCCTGGCAAAATGTTGAAATGCTACTCTGAACAGTACAATGTGTGTATACAAATATCATCAAAAATTGAGGGATACCGCTGTATATAAGTTCTCGTTTCTCTCTACACTCAAGGTGTCACCACATCAAAGACTTTGAAATTTATGAAAGCCGAAATTTTGAGTCAAACTATTTTGACACAACAAGATTCAAATGTAGACGGTTTGGTTATTGGTGTTTATTATCACATTTAGAAATTATTCTGATATATCTTCAATACCAAATTCATGTGGAGAGGAAAGTTTGGACAGTTATAACTAACTGGCTGGTGAATCCTGAAAACTTTTATCACTTTATGAGGTAGTTATTGGGCACATCTCATGTCAGTGTTTACCTGGTATATACCCGGTAGATAAAATAACTGGCTTCAAATTTCAAATTTTCTATTATATAGGTCAAGGTACAACACCAATGACAACAGAAACTATGACAACTACAATGACTATGACAACAACAGCTACGATTGTAGTAGTTAAAGGTATATTTAAAACCTTATCACAACATTTTTAACTCACCTGACACTTTGCTATTGGTTGTTCGTCCGTCCATCCATAAACCATATTTTCGACATCTCCTCTAAATCCACAGAGCCAATTTTAACTTGGCTATAAAGGGTCCTTGGTTGGTCCTCTTTAGAAATTGTGTCAGATGAAACTTCTACTTTCAACATCTCTGAAACCACTGAACCACTTTTTACCAAACTTGACAGCCCACGACTTCCTTTGAAGATGGCCACAATTACTAAAAATATAAATTTTCTTGAAATATCTACTACTTCTTTGATTTTTTATTGGAATCAGCTAAAATTTAAATAGTAGGTATATAGTAATGAATTGTACATATTATATGGAACAATTAAATTTAAAAAAGAATTGTTTTCAACTTCAATAAATATCTTGAAAGATTCTCAGACCTACCAGGGAGTATTACTGTTTGCAAAGGTGCCTTGCAACCAATCATTTCTGAAACAAGAAGAACAATATATAGCTGTGACATGAAACAATTGGATTTCAATTTATTTGAATTCCAACCTTGGTAAAAATCTCCTGGAAGATATTCAATCCTATTATTTTTTTGTGAAATTTCTGGGAGATTCGTTGCAGATTGATGAGCTAGATGGTTCTTTTTATTATCATCAACATTTTTTTTTCTGGGATCAAATGAAGGGGAGACATGTGTATGTTTTAATTTACTAAAAATAACAGTTCCTCTAGTTGTATTTAGTTTGGTACAAATAAAAACCCAAGGGTCTGTGGATTCCAAAAATTAACATAGACTGCAATGGAGAACTTTTGTTTTCAAATCAATGAATTATTGTGATGGAGATTCAAGTTTGGGTAAAATTTAGTTCCCAGAGCCTTTGAAAACTTTAAATACATTAAAGAATATGCTACATGAATACATAAAAACTTTGAAAAATATCTTTTTTTTTCGTTGGTCAAAATGTTTGATGGAAATTTGTTGTTGATTGGCTATTTGTACACTGAAGATCTAATTGATCATATTTATGATGAAAAAAAAATTATATACATTTATATTACAGGAGAATTTGAGGCCGATCTTAAAATCAATGCAACGTGGGATACCAAGTATGAAGATAAAAATAGTACTGAATACAAGGATTTAACAGAAAGATTTAGAAACCAGGTATAACTTAAAGCTAATTATTAAACTGTTTATAAGCTGATTACACATGAATGGGTTATGGTTATTGTAGACAAACTATTGTAACCATAGGAATTAAGTGTATTGGTTTGCATGAATAAGTTGGTTTATAGTATTTAAGGCCACTTTCAACAATATTTCAGTTATATCATGGCGGTCAGTTTTATTGGTGGAGGAATCGGAGTACCGGAGAAAACCACCGACCTGCCGCAAGTTACTGACAAACTTGATCACATAATGTTGTATCGAGTACACCTCGCCATGAACGGGGTTCGAACTCACAACTTCAGTGGTGATAGGCACTGATTGCACAGGTAGTTGGATTTACATATGATCACGACCACAATGGTCCCCTGTATGAATTGACTTCCTATCAAGAATTAAACCGACTAATATAAAACTAAAATAATTTTTCATCTACATTTGTATATCATGTTAAGAACAAGTTACATGTGATGAGATAATGAAGATGTCCGCTTTGTACTAGACCAACATGTTTAATAGGATCTTTATAGTGCTAACTCACTTGAACAATAGTCTGCGGGAAGACATGTTGATCACTCCACTCTGACACATAAACCTGATTCAGAGCCAGTCAGTCTTTCCTCTTACTCTTTAAAACTGTGTGCTTAGCAGAGAAACAGCAAATACCAATTGTATAATCTTTGTTTTGACTGTACCAGGTCTCAAACCTACAATCTACATCACTTAAAGTGAGCAAGCTAACCATTACAGCACTGATGTCGTTAGTCAAATATTATTGTGTCATTAAATGTCTTAAATTACACTGCATACTGTGCTTAGGTGAATTTTCTTCAATCTCTCTCTATTTTAAAAGGTCATTAAACAGCTCAAACTTCTAATAAACTTTCCTTTTTTTCTGCTTTTAAAACAGAACCTTTAAGAATGTAAAATAATGTATTTACTGGTAGATTTCAAATCAGATATTAGATTATTTGTGTTGTAAATACAAAATCACCAACAAATACGGTATAACCTGTCTAAACCAAACCCTGAATAGATTGGAATCCTGTATAAACCAAACTATAAATAGATTGGAATCCTGTATAAACCAAACTATAAATAGATTGGAATCCTGTATAAACCAAACTATAAATAGATTGGAATCCTGTATAAACCAAAACCCTGAATAGATTGGAATCCTATATAAACCAAACTATAAATAAAGTCCTAATGTAGAAATGTTTTGTTGATTTAACCTGTATAAGCAGAACACCTGTCTATTCAGAACACAAAAGTTGGTCCCAAGGAGGTTTGGCTTAGACAAGCTTCACTGTAAATACTCATACTTTTATTGGTTACTAATGCTAAAAAGACCAGGGTATGGTATAGGTACTTGGATGTATCATCTAATAAATGTAAATAATGTCTAAACAAATTAAAACAGTAATGGATGACAATATCGTTACAGACTTTATCAATGTACAAGAATAGTAGTTTAGAAGTGGAAGATATTATCATCAAAGAAGTCAGGTATGTAGAAACTGGAATGAAAAATCTAGAGAGAATTTCAAGTATTACTGAAAGATAATTGGCTAAATTTTTAGATTACATGTTTGCTGTATTCTAACGAACGATCTTGTATATTGAACTGACATCACATTGTTTCACTTTACATTAAATTCAAAATGAATTAAAAATAAATCGTCACTTTTGGAATCAATATCAGATTTGTCATCGGAGATCACAAAATTAATTGATAAAATTAGATCAAGCAAATATTTGTAAACACAACATGATAAAAGAAAGAGGTAAATTTTGTTGCTGACTTGCTTCAGATTGGGTTGATGGTTTTCTGTAGGAATTCTTGTTTCCTCCATCAATAAAGCTGACCTGTCTTTACTGATGGGGGCCTTTGTAGCAGGATGATTAATGTCACTGACATCTGACTCTAAACCTAAATGATGGGGGCCTTTGTAGCAGGATGATTAATGTCGCTGACATCTGACTAATGTGTTGTGTGTGTCCCGATATCTACCTCAAGTTTTGAAGTTTTACAGACAACACAGAAGGCCGAGGGTTTCATAATAAATCTCCAGGTTTTCCTCCCTGAACAAATCTTGTAGCCACGATGTTACTGAAACATTACAGAAAGTGTTGATAAACATTTAAAAAAAATCCTGATCCATTTTCTGCTGAAAAGAATTTTTAATATTTAAAAAAATTTGCTTTCCTTCAGTCAAGGCAGTGTGTACTTCGTCTTCATCATAGTATTTAAAAAGGATGCTCCAAATATTGACTCATTGACGCCAGAGATGGTTATAGAAGCCACAAAAAAGATAATAAAAACAATACAAGAAAATCCGTCAGATTCCTTTGATCTCATACAGAATACGGACGTAGCGGAAATCACTATTATACAAGTTACAGGTAAGACAGACAGACACCTTGTGATTGAAAAAATAAAATCTAGTTTATCTATAACTAATACCTCTCAATTTTAAACCTTGTTTTTCAAGCTAAATGTCTGATTAGCTTTTTATTGTGATGTCCATTACAATTTCCTTGTAAAAAATAGAATGTGTGTTATAAATTAAACATTGACAATGGCATACAATTAATTAGGAATTTGATTTGCTGGTAAAGAAATATGGTTTCTGAAAGTATGGGAAGTCAGTGGATGGACAGTAGTGTATAGCATTTTTGTTAACCTGATGGATTCATTTAGCCTATACAGTCAAACCTGTATTAAGAGGTCACCTTTGGGACAAAGAAAAAGTGGTCTTATAAGACTGGTGACCTCTTAAAAGAGGTTCAATTCATATGGAATTTTCTATGATATGACAAGAAAAAGGTGACCTTTTAGTACAGAAGACTGCTTTAATAGAGGTTACGGCAAGGGCAAGCTTGACTGTATTTTAAATAAGTTTTTTTTTCAGTTGCTTGATGTTAAAAAAAACATCAGTAAATTTCTGGAGTGCTTTAGGTAAAATTAGTGTGTAATAATTGTGTCATCCTCTTTTAACAATTTTTTGATTATTTTAATTATTATTATTATCATTTGTAAATGTTAAATGTGATCAATAACCCTCAGTTGATTTCCCCTGTTCCTCGAGCTCCCTAATCACCTGTGGGTCAATTTATTAAAAACCTTCATACTTATGAATAATTTATGAGTATTTCATTGGTTGCATCACAAAATCCTAAGGCAGTATCAACGAATCTTTCAATATCTGTTTCAATCAGATCAAATTTGAGTGTTATTATGGAAATTACAAAACAAAGATCAGTAACTGAACAAATCAGAAATGAAAGCATAATCAACCTTGGATTATCAACGATAACATTTAAATGGTTTGGTTTGGTTTTATGGTGCTTAATGCCACTTTCAACAATATTTCAGTTAGATCGTGGCGGTCAGTTTTATTGGTGGAGGAAACCGGAGAAAACCACCGTCCTGTCGCAAGTCACTGAGAAACTTTACCACATAATGTTGTACCCAGTACACCTCACATGGGTGGGATTCGATCTCACGTTAGTGGTGATAGGCACTGATTGCACAGATAGTTTAAGTCCAACTACCATACGATCACGGCTTAAGTCCAACTACCATACGATCACGGCCAAGACGGCCCCCATTTAAGTGGCCACAAATACATTAAACAATTATTTTATCATCCCACCTTTCTGACATTTTCTTGTATTTATTTTACAGAGATTTTGACAAAATGTGATAGGGCACCATACATCAAATCTATTGTAGAGAAATACTGTTATAGATCCCAACAACAACTCAAATGGGCAATACAACCTCAGGAACAATGCAGGTAACCAGATAAGTTGTAATTTGTTTTTATATGACGACAAAATCTTTGATTGTGTTATGGAGTGGGTTTGTCTTTGTCCTCATCACTGTTGGCCGTCTGTAGACAAAAAGATTTGTTTAAATACTTTAATTCTGTATATTCTATCGTTCTGAAATTTTAAAACAATGATCCTTGCAACAGAATAATTGTTCCTAGTGATTTTAGGAATTCTATTCTTACCTATTTCCAAACAAGAGGCCCAAAAGTACCAGAAATAATCATCTTGTGGTGGCTGTATCATACTTCTTATTGAATATTTTTCCACATCGATCAAATATGATTCCTGTTATTGAGTTTTTTTTTATTGAGCCACATTTTCGACAAACTACACATGATTTAATCATACCATTTGCCTTGAGTTAAGGTATATAGTATTTATTACAATGTGACAGACATTTTAACGTTGGGTAGCTTTGCAATTTACTCTGATTTATTGTTTCTTTGTATTACATAAGCAACTTTTCTTTTATCCTACACATGATTCTGCCTCTTAATACCGCATCGGTGGTGTAATAGTTAGCGTGCTTGCCTCGAAAGCAGTATATCGAGGGTTCAAGCCTCGATTGTGTCAAACCAAAGACTTTAAAATTGGTATTTGTCGCTTCTCCGATAGCACACAGCATTAAGGGGAAAGAGCAAAGACTCGTTGGGTTGGAATCAGGATAATGTGTCCAAGTTGGGAGAAATATCTACCTATAGACTGTTGTTTCAGTGCGCTAGCACTATAAAAATCCAACTAAGCGTGTTGGTCTAGTACAAAGCGAACCTCATCATCATCTCATTGAAAATTAACTTGTTCTCGCCATGATATAGCTGAAAAATGGCTGAGTTGGCATTAAACAACAATCACTCACTCACTCCTCCCCCTTAGAAAGTCTGGTAGTGATGGTATAGCTGAAAAATTGTTGAAAGTGATGACCAATAATCCAATTCGTCACTAGCTCTTGTTTCTTGCTGCAATATTGATGGAGGTGAAATACTGACTTGACTTCAGTTCTAATTGTTATAGATCAAATGATAAACTTTTTATTTCAGAATATACCTTCAGATGACTGGTTGTGTGATGTATTTTACCAGAACTTGCTCAGCTAAAAAGATTACAAGAACGATTTTTTCAAATTTAAATGATTTCGTAGAAAATATGCCAGGATTTGATCCTAGGACTTGTTATGGTATGTTATTATATCAGTCTACCTTCAAATACAACAGTTAAGTGTTAGGGTTATGGTGCTTAATGTCACATTCAATAATATTTCAGTTGTATCATAGTGTTCAGTTTTATTGGTGGAAGAAACCGGAGTACACCTCGCCTGAGCTGAAGAACATTTGAAAACTAAATATTTTCAGAAAAGTTTAATGAATGATCCATATTGTGTGCTAATACTTTTAATTGAATGTGCAATAAAAGATACCAAGGGGGTAATCAGAAGTCGTAAATGGAAAAAGAACTGTCAATACAATGGCCATTGAATGTGCAATAAAAGATACCAAGTGGGTAATCAGAAGCCGTAAATGGAAAAAGAACTGACAATACAATGGCCATTGAATGTGCAATAAAAGATACCAAGGGGGTAATCAGAAGCCGTAAATGGAAAAAGAACTGACAATACAATGGCCATTGAATGTGCAATAAAAGATTATAAGGGGATAATCAGAAGCCGTAAATGGAAAAAGAACTGTCAATACAATGTCCATTGAATGTGCAATAAAAGATACCAAGTGGGTAATCAGAAGCCGTAAATGGAAAATGACCAGACAATACAATAGCCAAAAGCAAAAGGACAAAAAGACAAACAATAATCTACAAAACACTACACAGAAAACTAAAGATTGAGCAACATGAACCTTGCAAAAAATGGAGTTAATTCAGGTGCTCCGGAAGAGTAGATGAACCATGTTTTTGCAACTTCCATGAAATTAAAGAATAAATGAGATTACTGTGATTATTGGTCCATGGTACCTCTTGTTAAATTTACTTTTATTTAGCCAACAACTAATACAGTAGTCTCGTCAATATAAGCAAAATCTTTTTCAGATGAAGATAATGTTGTTTTGCCAACTATGATGCCAATCACTGCTCCTGTAAAGTCATGTGCTCATCCTGATGTTTTGTCCTATATATTGAACTTTGACTGTAACTATGATGCAATACCATCTCATTTTGAACAAGATGCTTCAACATTAGAACAGTGCAGGTAATATCTACCTCTGTTTACTTATCTTTGTTGTTGTTAGGAATTTGTCTTAAATTTGCAAATTTTCAATTTGTCTTTGAAATCATTGAGCAAATGGTTGCTGTTCTGTCTTTCATGAGCTATTACTCAGAAGGTTGATACAGTCTAGAGCTTGCAGTTGATGGGTGCTGATGAAGACTATAACAGAATATCTTTATTCCAATAAAAATAAATTGAAATGAATAAGGGGTATATACTTCTGGCTGATGAAAGCTACAGCAGAACATGGCATATTCCTTGTGACAATCAAAACATCTGTCCATAGACCCAGATGATGTCGAGATATAGGTTTAGGTTGATGGTATTTAACGCTACTTTCAACAATATCTCAGTTATATCGTGGCGGTCAGTTTTTTTGATGGAGCAAACCCAGAGTACCCAGAGAAAATCACCGACCTGTCGCAAGTCACTAACACACTATATCACATAATGTTGTATCAAGTACACCTCACCATGAAGGGGGATAGGCAATGATTGCACAGGTAGTTGTAAATCCAACTACCATATGATCACGACCACCCTTTCGAGATATAGTGAAAACTTAAATTAGACTAATTGGTGAACCACTTATCGGTACTGCTGGAAATAAAATTTTGTGCAGAATCAAATATCATTTTATTTTGATCTATTATTTGAAATTTATCAGATCCCAATAACAGAACATTAACTGTAATTCTAATAGAGAATCTGCCACGATTTAACCGAAATATTGTTGAAAGTGGTATTAAACACCATAACCCCCTGATCCCCCTTTAATAGGGATTTTGATAGACGAGATATACCAATGCCGAAATCTGTTATACAGTAGTACCCCTCTTATAAGGCTCCTCCCATTAAAGGCCACTCCTCTTATCAGACCAGATTTTAAAAAGTATTTTTTTTTATTGGTTTCAATTTGACCGCATATACAATCTACAAAATGGAGGATTTTGACTTGACCAATTTTAGTTAGTAATTGGAAAACCTCATTTCACTCATGTATAATAAATGTTAGAGAATACCGATGGGGCAATCAAAAATGGACAATCCAGAGAAACCAGCAACATGGAGTACACAAGACGAAGAAAAAAAAAAAAAAAACACAACACAATATGTGTTGGACACCACTATGTTCAAGCAAAAACAAATAACGTAAACATGGGCCCTTTTACAAGCAACCAGAGGTAAAGATGAACCAAACATCGTTTTTATGTGGAAATAGTCACAGACATCCCAATAAATCAGAATTTGTGTATGAATCAGTGACATGTTACCAATAAAAGTGTACTGTTGTCATATCATTATATTTTATGATTTACCGATATTTTTCAGATTTTATTGGCAGTCCTCTGCCTGTGTTTATGATATTATGAAAGATAATCCAGTTTTGCAAGGACAATGTAGTTATGATGAGATTACAGGTGTCTTACAGAAATATGAAGCACAAATATACAGAGTTCATCTAATGAATGTTAATTCATCTGTTTGTTTTGGTAATTATACTTTATTTTATGATAATCACCTAGCCAAAGGCCACCATTCAAGATGGCAGCCATTAGTGAAATTGGAAATTTTTTTAATTGATTGTTGCTGCTTTATGATAAGTAAAATTGAACTCAAATTTAAACTGCAGAAGAATGACAAAGAGTAGTGCAATATATCTACCAGGTTTTTCTTTGAAATTTTTCTTTCAGCCTATTGATACCGATTATACATATTTTGATGAAAAATCACATTAAAATCTTCTTCTCGGAAAATTGATCTGAAATGATCTTTAGTTGGCCCACTTTCTTAATTATGTTTGACACCCCCATTTTTCTATAAAATTTAGAAGTCAAATGGAAACCAGGTGAGTGATTACGTGATCCTCAGGGAGCCACTAGTTACGAATTTGTTATCATATGTTGGATATATGTTTTCATGAACACCAGCAGACTATGAAATTATGAGTGTTACACAATTTTAATCCATATATGAGAATTATTAAATGAGGAAAATAAATATTAACAACTCAGCTGCATGCTATGGGAGGGAGGCATCTCACATTCACTTTGATAAAATGAGTTACAAGTGACTATTAGATCAAGAACATCAATAAAAAGGATATTTTGAACAAAAAATTTTCTTTTTGGATTTTCTTTTGTCTTTACCTCATAGTTTCTTTAACTTTTGATTAAAAACTTTGGATGTTTGGAATATGACTTAAGAAATGATAAAAAAATTATCAAACTTTTTTAAAGAGTTAAGATTATGGTGTTTAATGCCACTTTCAACAATATTTCAGCTATATCATGGCGGTCAGTTTTAATAGTGGAGAAAACCACCGACCAGCAGCAAGTCACTTACAAACTTTATCACATAATGTTGTATCGAGTACACCTCGTTATGAGAGGATTCAAACTCACAACTTTAGTGGTGAAAGGTACTGATTACATAGATAGTTGTAATTCCAACTACCATGTGATCACGACCACAATGGCCCTTCTTTTTTAAAGGTAAATATCATATTTTGGATTTGAAAAAAAGGTATATGAATCTTCTATTATTGATTGTGAATGGTTCAGAATATTTATTTTATTATTTACAGCATATGACCGTGATCCAAATAAATGTTCCAGTATGTTGTACGATCCAGACATGTATGCTCATTTCCGTGACTGTTTTTATAATACATTGGGAATTAGAATGAACCCAGATGTAAACACATCGGCTGTTACTTGTGTGTAAGTTCCTACATTATATGATAGGTACAAACAATAAAACATATATCAAGGGAACATCTCTAAAGATTTCAATACTGAATTAAGGTAGAAAAAAGCAAGATATTTTCTCTGATGGAGTTTTGAGGTGTTTATAAAATCTGGATAATGAAACAGACCTGGACCCAATATATAAAAGCTGGACCATGACCCAATACATAAAATCTGGACCCTGACCCAGTCCTTAAAATACTGATGCTGTCTGAGGTAAATTAAACTTGTCAGACTAAAAAATTCAAAATACTCAGTATTACTAGTACACTGTCCTATTAACAAAATATAAACATATTTTAGAATAAGTAATACTAACACTTGTAATACTGACAACTCACAAAAAATATAGAACTGCATCGATGGTGCAATGGTTAGCTGCTTGCCTCGGATGCGGTAGATTGTGGGTTCGAGTCCCAGTCGGATCAAATCAAAGACTATAAAATTGGTATTTGATGCTTCTCTGCTAAGCACGCAGCGTTAAGGAGAAAGAGCAAGACTGGTGGGCTCGGAATCAGGATAATGTGTCTTAGTGGGGCGACATGTCTATCCACGGACTGTTGTTTCAGTGAGCTAGCACTATAAAAATCCAACTAAGCCTGTTGTTCTAGTACAAAGTGGACCTCATTGTCATCTCATTGAAACTTAGCTTATTCTCACCATGATATATCTGAAAAATTGCTGAGTTGGTGTTAAACAACAATTACTCAATCACTCACTCCCAAAATGTATAGTATTAGTATAATACAAACGCAGACGTTTGACACTAATGATTTTAATTGATTCTGGTATGCAACTTGAAGATAATAAAGTACTGAGTGTCACCAGTCCATAAATATACAGTACAAAAGTAGAGTCAGTAAATTCCCATTACTATTACTAGCTAAGAACTTAGATAGAATCTATTGGTTGAAACCATTACTCTTAGGACAAAACAAATCATAACTGATACTTTGAACAGATTTAATATCAATTAGTTACCAATGGTTTTTCTTGCCATTATGTTATAGAAAAATTGTTATACCCCCGCTCGACGAGAGTCGGGGGGGGGTATGTAGGAATCCACATGTCCGTCCATCTGTCCGTCACACTTTTGGTTTCCGAATAATAATTAAAGTACCACTCAACCAAATCTTATGTGTACACATGGATTCAGTGTACTAGATGTATGCATCAGATGTGGACTAGGTCTTAAAACAGGATCGAGCAAGCGCCACCTGGCCTGTGAGTCGGCCCATTGTTCATGAATATGTTGCTTGTGCGGCCCACCAGGCATTGTCCAGTCTGCCTCTGGTACACACCATTAAATGTTCACAAAGGATTGTTACATAGATTTTCATTTGATTTTTTTTCCAGTCTGTATGAAGAAAGCTTTGAGTGTGTGTACAGATATTATCAACAAAAGGGGCTAGTTTCATGTAATAAGGCAGTATTGGAAAAGAATGTTATATGGATGACTAACAGCATCCATTCCGTAATTTCAAAACGTTATGGGCAAAATTTTACAGAGCCTGATGTAGTTCAGACATGCATTGGTAAATATATTTTCTAATTTACCTGTCATCATCTTAAAGCGGTTTTTACGGTAGTGCCTACTGGAAAAATTTGTGGGCGGAGCTTATCATCAAAAGTTCCCGTTGATATGAACAGCATATTTATGAATCTGTATGTCACATGACCAACATGACCTAAAGGTCACATACCTCAGAAATTTGAATTTTCAAAGTGATTTTTGTAGATTTTAGACTGATGAAGAATATTATTTTTAATAAAACTGAAAGTTTCGTAGGGAGGAACACTAGTAACCATGCCTGTCAAATATTTTGCTCCAAAAGTAACTGAGAAACTGTGGATCATTGATTTTTCCTCCTCGAGATAACCGTGGTCAAAATAGTGAACAATCTTAATGTTTTCTACGCCCACAGCTATTTATACCCATGGTCCCGGTTTAATCTACCTGTCAATCATCCTTGTGTACCTGTCATAATTCTAATCTACCTGTCGATCATTTTAGTGTACCTGTCATCATTTTAATCGACCTGTCAATCATCCTAGTGTGCCTGTCATATCATTCTAATTAGCATTTCATATTGCTTTTCATATTGTCTTATTCAAGTCACCACCACGATATAACTGAAATATTGTTGAAAGTGGCAATAAACCTCAAAAAACCCTTATTCTAGTCTACCTGTCTACCTGTCATGTTAATGGGGGTATAGCTTTATATTGGATCTGATATGATAAAACAATGTATAGTAACAATCTTTTCTGTTTATTGCAGGGAATTCTTCCAGTGACCCAGATTTTGGCCAGAGCCTGTGCCAGGATGGTGTTGGGATTCTAACAGCTAATGCTGAATGTTTGAATCGTTACATTACTGCAGTAAAGACACGTTCACTTAGTGTATGCAGGTATTATACTTTACTCGATACTTTGATGTCAATTATTTGTTGGTCTTTTAAAATCCTGTGTGATGTTATTTATACACTCATAATTCATTCATCTTACAATTTGATCAAATATGGCCGCTCTTTGTCCAATGGAATTAACCTACTTACAGTGACAGACTTAAAATACCTTTGACTTAAGACACACCTATCCTATTTTTAGACAGTACTGCCATTGTTCTACATTATTTATGTTAAATAAAACTTTTATCGAAGGAATCACCACCACCCCCCCACCCCATGAAAGACCATGTTTTATGGCAGAAAATTTGGTAAGACCGATGTCCTTATATATTAAAGAAACCATACATATCATAAATGCTTTCAAAGAATATTTCCACTTAAATAATTATTGTTATATACAAGCCAGAGAGATTTGTTTTTTGTTTGGGTTTATGACATAATTCCTATAGCCAAATATTTTGAAATTTTTCACAATGTTTTTGACCATAATGGCCAGGACAAGTTTGAATTTGGTTATTCTTTATGGTTCGAGAGTTATGCCCCTTAATTTAAAAAAAAATGGCAAATTTGTTGTTTCTGTGTTCTAACTTTAGTTTCCTTTGATCAACTGAAAGCTATTATCTTACTGTACTATGTATAGCCTTTAGTTGATATTTGCTAGAAGTGAGGGCATCGGTGTCCTATAGACATAGTCTTTAGTTAATATTTGTTAGAAGTAAGGACATCTGTGTCCTATAGACATAGTCTTTAGTTGATATTTGCTAGAAGTGAGGGCATCTGTGTCCTATAGACATAGCCTTTAGTTGATATTTGTTAGAAGTGAGGACATCTGTGTCCTATAGACATAGTCTTTAGTTAATATTTGCTAGAAGTGACGGCATCTGTATCCTATAGACATAGTCTTTAGTTAATATTTTCTAGAAGTGAGGGCATCTGTGTCCTATAGACATAGCCTTTAGTTGATATTTGCTAGAAGTGAGGGCATCTGTGTCCTATAGACATAGCTTTTAGTTGATATTTTCTAGAAGTGAGGGCATCTGTGTCCTATAGACATAGTCTTTAGTTAATATTTGTTAGAAGTGAGGGCATCTGTGTCCTATAGACATAGCCTTTAGTTGATATTTTCTAGAAGTGAGGGCATCTGTGTCCTATAGACATAGCCTTTAGTTGATATTTGTTAGAAGTGAGGGCATCTGTGTCATATAGACATAGTCTTTAGTTAATATTTGTTAGAAGTGAGGACATCTGTGTCCTATAGACATAGTCTTTAGTTGATATTTTCTAGAAGTGAGGGCATCTGTGTCCTATAGACATAGCCTTTAGTTGATATTTGCTAGAAGTGAGGGCATCTGTGTCCTATAGACATAGCCTTTAGTTGATATTTTCTAGAAGTGAGGGCATCTGTGTCCTATAGACATAGCTTTTAGTTGATATTTTCTAGAAGTGAGGGCATCTGTGTCCTATAGACATAGTCTTTAGTTAATATTTGTTAGAAGTGAGGGCATCTGTGTCCTATAGACATAGCCTTTAGTTGATATTTTCTAGAAGTGAGGGCATCTGTGTCCTATAGACATAGCCTTTAGTTGATATTTGTTAGAAGTGAGGGCATCTGTTTCCTATAGACATAGTCTTTAGTTAATATTTGTTCGAAGTGAGGACATCTGTGTCCTATAGACATAGTCTTTAGTTGATATTTTCTAGAAGTGAGGGCATCTGTGTCCTATAGACATAGCCTTTAGTTGATATTTGCTAGAAGTGAGGGCATCTGTGTCCTATAGACATAGCCTTTAGTTGATATTTTCTAGAAGTGAGGGCATCTGTGTCCTATAGACATAGCTTTTAGTTGATATTTTCTAGAAGTGAGGGCATCTGTGTCCTATAGACATAGTCTTTAGTTAATATTTGTTAGAAGTGAGGGCATCTGTGTCCTATAGACATAGCCTTTAGTTGATATTTTCTAGAAGTGAGGGCATCTGTGTCCTATAGACATAGCCTTTAGTTGATATTTGTTAGAAGTGAGGGCATCTGTGTCCTATAGACATAGTCTTTAGTTGATATTTGTTAGAAGTGAGGACATCTGTGTCCTATAGACAGAGTCTTCTTTTTATTTATTTTTCCACCTGGTCAGGGGCTGTCGTGGTTGTGATTTTATGGTAGTTGGATTTACAACTACCTGTGCAATCAGTGCCTATCTCCACTATCGTTATGAGTTTGAATCCCGTTCATGGCAAGGCGTACTCGATACAACATTTTGTGATAAAGTTTGTCAGAGACTTGCGACAGGTCGATGGTTTTCCTGAAATATTGTTGAAAGTGGCGTTAAACACCATAAACCAACCAACCAAACCGTAGCTGTTTTATGAAGGGATATTTAATATTATATACTAATTTTTTCAGTGGATTAAAAAATGTATTTATACTGTGTGTTATGGAAAAAATAGCTAAAATAGACAACTGTTCAGCTGCAGAAATGATCGCTAGTGTTATAAAAGAGAAGGATCTAGTTCTAACTATGTCCTCAGGACGTTTTGACATTTCAAGATGTAAGTTGTAGTATTTTATGTTTGGTAAGGGGCGTAATATGAAACTAAGTTACAAGGTTTACTTTATACAACCTTATATGATGTGATAAAAGTTTGTCTGTGTCTTAAGGTGGTTTTCTCACACTATTCACAATTTCCTCTTGACCAGCGACCAATAAAACTGACTACCATGATATAACTGAAACATTTTCAAACAAACAAATAAACAATAGTTTTATTATTGTTTGCTAATAAATAATATACCAAACGGGTAACACAGTAGATTGACACATTTATTTCCCAGACATTGATTCTAAGCTCTGTTCTATGATGTACAGGAATGTTTCATGCTTTTGGACTTACGATAGGCCTGTGGTTTTCTCTGGGTACTCTGAATTCCTTCTCCAATGAAACTTACCGTCAACGATATAGCTGAAATATTGTTGACAGAGCCGTTATTCACCATAACCCATAATCCCCCTTTACATTTTAGGTGATGAAGCATTGAGCGGAGATGTGTGTACAACATACAATACCAGTATTATAGAAACTGCAGTACAGTGTGCAAAGACTCTCCATGCTACTGCAAACAAGGCAAATGCTGGACATGCATTTTGCAGGTAAAATATATGTGGATTCTTTTCATGTGTTTATCTTTAACAAATGAAAAAGGAATGATTGAGCTATTATATTTTACAGGTGACTTAATTTGCTGTCCTATATTTTTGTGTATTGACTAAATTGTGTGTCCTTTATATTTGTGTACCATCAAGTGAATACACAAATATATATAAAGGTACATCTTTCCTGTGACAGCCTTTGTCATATGACTTATGGAATGTCAGTAGTTTTGTCATGGTAATCTGGTTGCCTTAACCAAAAATGGAAGTCAGCTTGTTTAGATCTGATCAAGTAAGGAATGTCTCAGCCTTGTTACTATGGTTACATGCAGACTTTGCTGGTTTTTGAATGAATTGTTATTAGACAGGAGGGCACATCTCAGGAACAAATTGGAACAATTTCAAACAAGCTTGGCTGGTTTGGTCCTTGAATGGCTCCATTTCAAATTTGTTTAACAGTTCATCTTAGTTGGTTGCCTTTTCTAAAAATAGAATTTTATGAGATTGTCAGAAAATCTCCAATTCATTGTTAAGAATTGTGGATTTATGATAAAAAGCCTTTTTTTCATTTGTGTTTTTTGTTTTGTTTTTCTTTTGGCAAAAGAAGAAAAATGAGCTTTGCTGTCCAGACAGATATTTGTACTTCAATACATTTTTGTCTTGATTTTACAATAGATTTTTTTGATTGATTTTGGTGTTTAATGCCACTTTCAGCAATATTTCAGCTATATCATGGTGACCAGTAATAGTGGTGGAAGAAACCGGGCCGGAGAGAACCACCGACCATGGGCAAGCAACTGGTAAACTTTATCACTTACGGCTGCGAGTCGAGTGCACTCTTTTTTGTAATTTACAAAGCCACACACGAACCCACGCCGTATTGGTGATAGGCTTGTATGAGTTGTTAGGTAATCCAACTACATAACTCATTGAGCCACCTGGGCCCTGATTTTACAATAGAAATATCTAATATTGCTGAATACTTTTATTTATGTTGCAGTGCCTACAATGTGTACTTGAGATGTGTACATATCGTAATAGAAAAAACAACAGGGAAACCATGTGCTATATCTTCTTTAGATGTATGGATGCCATATGTCACTGAAACCTATTCCAATTTTACTAAAGAGGATGCCCAGGGTTGCACAGGTAGGAATGTACGGTGAAACTTGGCTTAAGAAGAGTTTGAAGATGCCAAAGGGGTAATCAGCATCCGTAAATCAAAGAAGGATAGATAACACAGTGGCCAAAAGGACGAACAACGATCTACAAATCATTACACATAAAACTAAAGATTGAGTAACATGAACCCCACTGAAAACCGGGGATGAACTCAGGTGCTCTAGAAGGATAAGCAGTTCCTGCTCCACTAGTGGCACCAGTCGTGTTACTCTAGTTACAAACAGAATCCTGAATAAACCAGAATATGAAATAGATTGAATATTCAGTTCAGTCTCAATATCTTTGACAATTTATTCAGCGTAATATTTAAACACTTATCTTTTTCATGACAAAATTGTTGATCTCAAGATGAAGACATGATCACTGTATTATGATTTAATAAAAGCTACACACTATACCTGGCATTGATGTGTAAAGGAATGCACACTTGTACTTCAGAGTTGAATTTAAAAATAAACAATTATTTGTTGTTAAGGATTCCAATCCTGAAACAGTCCTATTGTCAGAAATGAAATACCGTACACCAAATAAAAGTAAAATCGACCAGAATTATAAAAAGAAAATGATTAATAATGTGATCACATAAGTACATTTTGCAAAGTTTGCAATGCTACTTTTTAACTGGTACCTATACATCATATAACTCTTACAAGATGGGAAACCAGTAATTCATTTCATAAGTGTTAAAAGGCAGGAAACAAGGAATAAATTTTATGAAATGATGTTGGATTATGGTGTTTAATACCACTTTCAACAATATTTCAGTTATATTGTGGAAGTCAGTTTTATTGGTGGAGGAAACCGGAGTACCCGGAGAAAACCACTGACCTGTCACATAATCTTGTATGGAGTACACATCGCCATGAACAGGGTTCCAACTCACAACTTTAGTGGTGATAGGCACTGATTGCACAGTTAGTTGTAAATCCAACTACCATACGATCATGACCACGACGGCCCCTGAAATGATGTTTGTTTTTTGTCTATTTCAGTAACTGATGATAATGATGATGACATGTGTCATGATATTAAAACATTAGAGGACATGGCTTTGTACAGTCAGTGTGGTGTTTCTTATATCCAGTATTTTAAAACTTATCCAGATTGTGGGTAAGTATAAAAACTATTGATCATGAAATGAAAGAGTCTGCTGACAAGTCCTTACATGAAAAAATAAATTTCAGTTAAAAAAAAAACTAAGAGATTTATTTAACATAATACATTTTTCTATAAAGAATGAAATGATGATGAGGGGAGATAGGGTCTATAGCGATTTTTCAGAATTGCTTGTTCATGCTACCGACCTCACACCATGATTCCTTTAACCTCATTACAAAGGTCAACTGACCTCCTACTCCTATCATGGATCCACTGACCTTGTGATAAATGTGCAATGACCTTGCACTATAATTTCATTGACCTTTTAACATAGATCCACTGATTTTGTACAGTAGTTCTACTGACTTTGTAAAGCAGTCCAAACCTAATGAATAGACGTGTCAATACCTCCAATAGTGTTTGCATATGCTTGTTGGAGACAGAATATATTATTGTATATCATATTCCATCCTTAAGTTAGATGAAAGTATGGTACCTTTTGATTTTGACAATTTTAACTTTTGCTGTTGCATAGTAATGAGACTTTGTTAATGAAAAAAACAAAACATTATTTTTCCACCCTTGGTATGATAACTTAAGTGTGCTTTTGCCAAATCTCATGAAATGTTTGCAAAGTAAGCTATCTTTATATTTGGACCATTTTCACATTTTCCAATACAGAGTTATAAAACTTTCTTTGTTAAATTGGGCAGTTTTCAAAATTGACAAATGTTGGGGGTTTGGTCTATCATGCACTCATGTTACAGCTGTTTATTTTCAAATAGAAGCATGAAACTTGGATAAATAGTTATATAAGATATAAAAAAAATATGATTAATTAGGCTTCAGAAATTAGACAATGCCCTACAAGGATGGGGGATGTTATGGGCATTTGAAAAACAATACTTATGTAGTTCTTACTAAAATGTTTCAGACAGGACTTCAAAACTTGAATGAATAATTTACAGTAGGTTTTATCAGGCCACATGGGTGGTGCAAATGCCACGTAGCTGTCATTGTGTCTTATTTCTGATTTTATAGAGCAACATTTGAACCTTACTTCAAATGTCTGAGTGAGATGTTTCCATCTTGTGATATCGAAGAAATAGCTAGAAAATTGATGATGTCAACAATCTTTACAGATAAACTACAACCAGGTTTTGATGTTTTGACCTGCTTAAAAGGTTTGTTTAAACGCTTGTTACATGACAGCAAATTTTTGTGGTTGTCTTATGGTATCGTCGTCTTTGTTGTTTTCCATATGTATACACAATGTTTTTTTCCACAATAAATTAACTTTTTTTTTTTTTTACAATAAGTTAAGTTTGTCAGTGACTTGTGGCAGGTCGGTGGTTTTCTCTGGGTCCTCCGGATTCCCCCACCAATAAACTGACCGCCACAATATAACTGAAATATTGTTGAAAGTGGCATTAAACAGCATAAAACCAACCAACCACAATAACTTAAAGATCTATTTGACTAATCCTTATTAAATTTAAAAAATGCAATGATCCTTGGCATATAATAAAGGTTTGGATCTAGTTTAAGGATTCCAGCCCTGCCTTTTTACAAACAAGAGGCCATAAGGTGCAAAAATTTGTCACTCTACGGCGGTTTTTTCCACAGTGTAGTTTAGGTTAGTCTTATGGTGTTTAACGTCACTTTCAACAGTATTTCATTTATATCGTGGAGGTCAGTTTTATTGGTGGAGTAAACTGGAATACTTAAATAAAACAAAATTTCCTACATTGGGACTTTATTTCATGTTGGGTTTATACAGGATTCCGGTGTATTCAGGGTTCAGTTTATACAGTTCACTGTATTAATTAGATTGTTTTACTGTACAACTTACATAATACTGGATTGACTTGGACTACAGCTTCAATGGTGTCTTTATTGTTCACTGTATTAATTAGATTGTTTTACTGTACAACTTACATAATACTGGATTGACTTGGACTACAGCTTCAATGGTGTCTTTATTGCTCACTGTATTAATTAGATTGTTTTACTGTACAACTTACATAATACTGGATTGACTTGGACTACAGCTTCAATGGTGTCTTTATTGTTCACTGTATTAATTAGATTGTTTTACTGTAAAACTTACATAATACTGGATTGACTTGGACTACAGCTTCAATGGTGTCTTTATTGTTCACTGTATTAATTAGATTGTTTTACTGTACAACTTACATAATACTGGATTGACTTGGACTACAGCTTCAATGGTGTCTTTATTGTTCACTATTAGTTAGATTGTTTTACTGTACAACTTACATAATACTGGATTGACTTGGACTACAGCTTCAATGGTTTCTTTATTGTTCACTGTATTAATTAGATTGTTTTACTGTACAACTTACATAATACTGGATTGACTTGGACTACAGCTTCAATGGTGTCTTTATTGTTCACTGTATTAATTAGATTGTTTTACTGTACAACTTACATAATACTGGATTGACTTGGACTACAGCTTCAATGGTGTCTTTATTGTTCACTGTATTAATTAGATTGTTTTACTGTAAAACTTACATAATACTGGATTGACTTGGACTACAGCTTCAATGGTTTCTTTATTGTTCACTGTATTAATTAGATTGTTTTACTGTACAACTTACGTAATACTGGATTGACTTGGACTACAGCTTCAATGGTGTCTTTATTGTTCACTGTATTAATTAGATTGTTTTACTGTACAACTTACATAATACTGGATTGACTTGGACTACAGCTTCAATGGTGTCTTTATTGTTCACTGTATTAATTAGATTGTTTTACTGTAAAACTTACATAATACTGGATTGACTTGGACTACAGCTTCAATGGTGTCTTTATTGTTCACTGTATTAATTAGATTGTTTTACTGTACAACTTACATAATACTGGATTGACTTGGACTACAGCTTCAATGGTTTCTTTATTGTTCACTGTATTAATTAGATTGTTTTACTGTACAGCTTACATAATACTGGATTGACTTGGACTACAGCTTCAATGGTGTCTTTATTGTTCACTGTATTAATTAGATTGTTTTACTGTACAACTTACCTAATACTGGATTGACTTGGACTACAACTTCAATGGTGTCTTTATTGTTCACTGTATTAATTAGATTGTTTTACTGTAAAACTTACATAACACTGGATTGACTTGGACTACAACTTCAATGGTGTCTTTATTGTTCACTGTATTGATTAGATTGTTTTACTGTACAACTTACATAATACTGGATTGACTTTGACTACAGCTTCAATGGTGTCTTTATTGTTCACTGTATTAATTAGATTGTTTTACTGTACAACTTACATAATACTGGATTGACTTTGACTACAGCTTCAATGGTGTCTTTATTGTTCACTGTATTAATTAGATTGTTTTACTGTACAACTTACATAATACTGGATTGACTTGGACTACAGCTTCAATGGTTTCTTTATTGTTCACTGTATTAATTAGATTGTTTTACTGTACAACTTACGTAATACTGGATTGACTTGGACTACAGCTTCAATGGTGTCTTTATTGTTCACTGTATTAATTAGATTGTTTTACTGTAAAACTTACATAACACTGGATTGACTTGGACTACAGCTTCAATGGTGTCTTTATTGTTCACTGTATTAATTAGATTGTTTTACTGTACAACTTACATAATACTGGATTGACTTGGACTACAGCTTTAATGGTGTCTTTATTGTTCACTGTATTAATTAGATTGTTTTACTGTACAACTTACATAATACTGGATTGACTTGGACTACCACTTCAATGGTGTCTTTATTGCTCACTGTATTAATTAGATTGTTTTACTGTACAACTTACATAATACTGGATTGACTTGGACTACAGCTTCAATGGTGTCTTTATTGTTGACTGTATTAATTAGATTGTTTTACTGTAAAACTTACATAACACTGGATTGACTTGGACTACAGCTTCAATGGTGTCTTTATTGTTCACTGTATTAATTAGATTGTTTTACTGTACAACTTACATAATACTGGATTGACTTGGACTACACCTTCAATGGTGTCTTTATTGTTCACTGTATTAATTAGATTGTTTTACTGTACAACTTACATAATACTGGATTGACTTGGACTACAGCTTCAATAGTGTCTTTATTGTTGACTGTATTAATTAGATTGTTTTACTGTACAACTTACATAATACTGGATTGACTTGGACTACAGCTGCAATGGTGTCTTTATTGTTCACTGTATTAATTAGATTGTTTTACTGTAAAACTTACATAACACTGGATTGACTTGGACTACAGCTGCAATGGTGTCTTTATTGTTCAATATTAATTAGATTGTTTTACTGTACAACTTACATAATACTGGATTGACTTGGACTACAGTTTCAATGGTGTCTTTATTGTTCACTGTATTAATTAGATTGTTTTACTGTACAACTTACATAATACTGGATTGACTTTGACTACAGCTTCAATGGTGTCTTTATTGTTCACTGTATTAATTAGATTGTTTTACTGTACAACTTACATAATACTGGATTTACTTGGACTACAGCTTCAATGGTGTCTTTATTGTTCACTGTATTAATTAGATTGTTTTACTGTACAACTTACATAACACTGGATTGACTTGGACTGTAGCTTCAATGGTGTCTTTATTGTTCACTGTATTAATTAGATTGTTTTACTGTACAACTTACATAATACTGGATTGACTTGGACTACAGCTGCAATGGTGTCTTTATTGTTCACTGTATTAATTAGATTGTTTTACTGTAAAACTTACATAACACTGGATTGACTTGGACTACAGCTGCAATGGTGTCTTTATTGTTTAATATTAATTAGATTGTTTTACTGTACAACTTACATAATACTGGATTGACTTGGACTACAGTTTCAATGGTGTCTTTATTGTTCACTGTATTAATTAGATTGTTTTACTGTACAACTTACATAATACTGGATTGACTTTGACTACAGCTTCAATGGTGTCTTTATTGTTCACTGTATTAATTAGATTGTTTTACTGTACAACTTACATAATACTGGATTTACTTGGACTACAGCTTCAATGGTGTCTTTATTGTTCACTGTATTAATTAGATTGTTTTACTGTACAACTTACATAACACTGGATTGACTTGGACTGTAGCTTCAATGGTGTCTTTATTGTTCACTGTATTAATTAGATTGTTTTACTGTACAACTTACATAATACTGGATTGACTTGGACTACAGCTTCAATGGTGTCTTTATTGTTCACTGTATTAATTAGATTGTTTTACTGTAAAACTTACATAACACTGGATTGACTTGGACTACAACTTCAATGGTGTCTTTATTGTTCACTGTATTAATTAGATTGTTTTACTGTACAACTTACATAATACTGGATTGACTTGGACTACAGCTTCAATGGTGTCTTTATTGTTCACTGTATTAATTAGATTGTTTTACTGTACAACTTACATAACACTGGATTGACTTGGACTGTAGCTTCAATGGTTTCTTTATTGTTCACTGTATTAATTAGATTGTTTTACTGTACAACTTACATAATACTGGATTGACTTGGACTACAGCTTCAATGGTGTCTTTATTGTTCACTGTATTAATTAGATTGTTTTACTGTACAACTTACATAACACTGGATTGACTTGGACTGTAGCTTCAATGGTGTCTTTATTGTTCACTGTATTAATTAGATTGTTTTACTGTACAACTTACATAATACTGGATTGACTTGGACTACAGCTTCAATGGTGTCTTTATTGTTCACTGTATTAATTAGATTGTTTTACTGTACAACTTACATAACACTGGATTGACTTGGACTGTAGCTTCAATGGTGTCTTTATTGTTCACTGTATTAATTAGATTGTTTTACTGTAAAACTTACATAACACTGGATTGACTTGGACTACAACTTCAATGGTGTCTTTATTGTTCACTGTATTAATTAGATTGTTTTACTGTACAACTTACATAATACTGGATTGACTTGGACTACAGCTTATTGTTCACTGTATTAATTAGATTGTTTTACTGTACAACTTACATAACACTGGATTGACTTGGACTGTAGCTTCAATGGTGTCTTTATTGTTCACTGTATTAATTAGATTGTTTTACTGTACAACTTACATAATACTGGATTGACTTGGACTACAGCTTCAATGGTGTCTTTATTGTTCACTGTATTAATTAGATTGTTTTACTGTAAAACTTACATAACACTGGATTGACTTGGACTACAACTTCAATGGTGTCTTTATTGTTCACTGTATTAATTAGATTGTTTTACTGTACAACTTACATAATACTGGATTGACTTGGACTACAGCTTCAATGGTGTCTTTATTGTTCACTGTATTAATTAGATTGTTTTACTGTACAACTTACATAATACTGGATTGACTTTGACTACAGCTTCAATGGTGTCTTTATTGTTCACTGTATTAATTAGATTGTTTTACTGTACAACTTACATAATACTGGATTGACTTGGACTACAGCTTCAATGGTGTCTTTATTGTTCACTGTATTAATTAGATTGTTTTACTGTACAACTTACATAATATTGGATTGACTTGGACTACAGCTTCAATGGTGTCTTTATTGTTCACTGTATTAATTAGATTGTTTTACTGTACAACTTACATAATACTGGATTGACTTGGACTACAGCTTCAATGGTGTCTTTATTGTTCACTGTATTAATTAGATTGTTTTACTGTACAACTTACATAATACTGGATTGACTTGGACTACAGCTTCAATGGTGTCTTTATTGTTCACTGTATTAATTAGATTGTTTTACTGTACAACTTACATAATACTGGATTGACTTGGACTACAGCTTCAATGGTGTCTTTATTGTTCACTGTATTAGTTAGATTGTTTTACTGTAAAACTTACATAATACTGGATTGACTTGGACTACAGCTTCAATGGTGTCTTTATTGTTCACTGTATTAATTAGATTGTTTTACTGTACAACTTACATAACACTGGATTGACTTGGACTGTAGCTTCAATGGTGTCTTTATTGTTCACTGTATTAATTAGATTGTTTTACTGTACAACTTACATAATACTGGATTGACTTGGACTACAGCTTCAATGGTGTCTTTATTGTTCACTGTATTAATTAGATTGTTTTACTGTAAAACTTACATAACACTGGATTGACTTGGACTACAACTTCAATGGTGTCTTTATTGTTCACTGTATTAATTAGATTGTTTTACTGTACAACTTACATAATACTGGATTGACTTGGACTACAGCTTCAATGGTGTCTTTATTGTTCACTGTATTAATTAGATTGTTTTACTGTACAACTTACATAACACTGGATTGACTTGGACTGTAGCTTCAATGGTTTCTTTATTGTTCACTGTATTAATTAGATTGTTTTACTGTACAACTTACATAATACTGGATTGACTTGGACTACAGCTTCAATGGTGTCTTTATTGTTCACTGTATTAATTAGATTGTTTTACTGTACAACTTACATAACACTGGATTGACTTGGACTGTAGCTTCAATGGTGTCTTTATTGTTCACTGTATTAATTAGATTGTTTTACTGTACAACTTACATAATACTGGATTGACTTGGACTACAGCTTCAATGGTGTCTTTATTGTTCACTGTATTAATTAGATTGTTTTACTGTACAACTTACATAACACTGGATTGACTTGGACTGTAGCTTCAATGGTGTCTTTATTGTTCACTGTATTAATTAGATTGTTTTACTGTAAAACTTACATAACACTGGATTGACTTGGACTACAACTTCAATGGTGTCTTTATTGTTCACTGTATTAATTAGATTGTTTTACTGTACAACTTACATAATACTGGATTGACTTGGACTACAGCTTATTGTTCACTGTATTAATTAGATTGTTTTACTGTACAACTTACATAACACTGGATTGACTTGGACTGTAGCTTCAATGGTGTCTTTATTGTTCACTGTATTAATTAGATTGTTTTACTGTACAACTTACATAATACTGGATTGACTTGGACTACAGCTTCAATGGTGTCTTTATTGTTCACTGTATTAATTAGATTGTTTTACTGTAAAACTTACATAACACTGGATTGACTTGGACTACAACTTCAATGGTGTCTTTATTGTTCACTGTATTAATTAGATTGTTTTACTGTACAACTTACATAATACTGGATTGACTTGGACTACAGCTTCAATGGTGTCTTTATTGTTCACTGTATTAATTAGATTGTTTTACTGTACAACTTACATAATACTGGATTGACTTTGACTACAGCTTCAATGGTGTCTTTATTGTTCACTGTATTAATTAGATTGTTTTACTGTACAACTTACATAATACTGGATTGACTTGGACTACAGCTTCAATGGTGTCTTTATTGTTCACTGTATTAATTAGATTGTTTTACTGTACAACTTACATAATATTGGATTGACTTGGACTACAGCTTCAATGGTGTCTTTATTGTTCACTGTATTAATTAGATTGTTTTACTGTACAACTTACATAATACTGGATTGACTTGGACTACAGCTTCAATGGTGTCTTTATTGTTCACTGTATTAATTAGATTGTTTTACTGTACAACTTACATAATACTGGATTGACTTGGACTACAGCTTCAATGGTGTCTTTATTGTTCACTGTATTAATTAGATTGTTTTACTGTACAACTTACATAATACTGGATTGACTTGGACTACAGCTTCAATGGTGTCTTTATTGTTCACTGTATTAGTTAGATTGTTTTACTGTAAAACTTACATAATACTGGATTGACTTGGACTACAGCTTCAATGGTGTCTTTATTGTTCACTGTATTAATTAGATTGTTTTACTGTACAACTTACATAATACTGGATTGACTTGGACTACAGCTTCAATGGTTTCTTTATTGTTCACTGTATTAATTAGATTGTTTTACTGTACAACTTACATAATACTGGATTGACTTGGACTACAGCTTCAATGGTGTCTTTATTGTTCACTGTATTAATTAGATTGTTTTACTGTACAACTTACATAATACTGGATTGACTTGGACTACAGCTTCAATGGTTTCTTTATTGTTCACTGTATTAATTAGATTGTTTTACTGTACAACTTACGTAATACTGGATTGACTTGGACTACAGCTTCAATGGTGTCTTTATTGTTCACTGTATTAATTAGATTGTTTTACTGTAAAACTTACATAACACTGGATTGACTTGGACTACAGCTTCAATGGTGTCTTTATTGTTCACTGTATTAATTAGATTGTTTTACTGTACAACTTACATAATACTGGATTGACTTGGACTACAGCTTTAATGGTGTCTTTATTGTTCACTGTATTAATTAGATTGTTTTACTGTACAACTTACATAATACTGGATTGACTTGGACTACCACTTCAATGGTGTCTTTATTGCTCACTGTATTAATTAGATTGTTTTACTGTACAACTTACATAATACTGGATTGACTTGGACTACAGCTTCAATGGTGTCTTTATTGTTGACTGTATTAATTAGATTGTTTTACTGTAAAACTTACATAACACTGGATTGACTTGGACTACAGCTTCAATGGTGTCTTTATTGTTCACTGTATTAATTAGATTGTTTTACTGTACAACTTACATAATACTGGATTGACTTGGACTACAGCTTCAATGGTGTCTTTATTGTTCACTGTATTAATTAGATTGTTTTACTGTACAACTTACATAATACTGGATTGACTTGGACTACAGCTTCAATGGTGTCTTTATTGTTCACTGTATTAATTAGATTGTTTTACTGTACAACTTACATAACACTGGATTGACTTGGACTACAGCTTCAATGGTGTCTTTATTGTTCACTGTATTAATTAGATTGTTTTACTGTACAACTTACATAATACTGGATTGACTTGGACTACAGCTTCAATGGTGTCTTTATTGTTCACTGTATTAATTAGATTGTTTTACTGTACAACTTACATAACACTGGATTGACTTGGACTACAGCTTCAATGGTGTCTTTATTGTTCACTGTATTAATTAGATTGTTTTACTGTACAACTTACATAATACTGGATTGACTTGGACTACAGCTTCAATGGTGTCTTTATTGTTCACTGTATTAATTAGATTGTTTTACTGTACAACTTACATAATACTGGATTGACATTGACTACAGCTTCAATGGTGTCTTTATTGTTCACTGTATTAATTAGATTGTTTTACTGTACAACTTACATAATACTGGATTGACTTTGACTACAGCTTCAATGGTGTCTTTATTGTTCACTGTATTAATTAGATTGTTTTACTGTACAACTTACATAATACTGGATTGACTTTGACTACAGCTTCAATGGTGTCTTTATTGTTCACTGTATTAATTAGATTGTTTTACTGTACAACTTACATAATACTGGATTGACTTGGACTACACCTTCAATGGTGTCTTTATTGTTCACTGTATTAATTAGATTGTTTTACTGTAAAACTTACATAACACTGGATTGACTTTGACTACAGCTTCAATGGTGTCTTTATTGTTCACTGTATTAATTAGATTGTTTTACTGTACAACTTACATAATACTGGATTGACATTGACTACAGCTTCAATGGTGTCTTTATTGTTCACTGTATTAATTAGATTGTTTTACTGTACAACTTACATAATACTGGATTGACATTGACTACAGCTTCAATGGTGTCTTTATTGTTCACTATTAGTTAGATTGTTTTACTGTACAACTTACATAATACTGGATTGACTTGGACTACAGCTGCAATGGTGTCTTTATTGTTCACTATTAGTTAGATTGTTTTACTGTACAACTTACATAATACTGGATTGACTTGGACTACAGTTTCAATGGTGTCTTTATTGTTCATTGTATTAATTAGATTGTTTTACTGTACAACTTACATAATACTGGATTGACATTGACTACAGCTTCAATGGTGTCTTTATTGTTCACTGTATTAATTAGATTGTTTTACTGTACAACTTACATAATACTGGATTGACATTGACTACAGCTTCAATGGTGTCTTTATTGTTCACTGTATTAATTAGATTGTTTTACTGTACAACTTACATAATACTGGATTGACATTGACTACAGCTTCAATGGTGTCTTTATTGTTCACTGTATTAATTAGATTGTTTTACTGTACAACTTACATAATACTGGATTGACATTGACTACAGCTTCAATGGTGTCTTTATTGTTCACTACTATATTGTGTTGTTCCTTTTCTGTACAGGTTTTATTATACTGGGTGTGTATATCACTGACCACACAAGTTATAACATCATCTAGTAAAACCCTACAACAATAGAGTGTTGGGTTAGAGTTAGGATTATGGTGTTTAATGCCACTTTCAACAATTATACCCCCCGCAACGAAGTTGTAGGGGGGTATACTGGTTTCACCATGTCCGTCCATCTGTAGACAAATCCTATGTCGTACGATAACTTGAGTTGTGTTTCTTAGAATCTTTTAAAATTTTATCAGCTGTTTACTGGTGAAGAGAGGAGGATCCCTTTCATTTTTGATGATTTTCACTTTTGCCGTTCCAGAGTTATTGGACTTGATTATGACGGAAAATAGGATTTTTACCCTATGTCGTATGATAACTTGAGTAGTGTTTCTCAGAATGTTTGAAATTTTATCAGCAGCTTACCGGTGAAGAGAGGAGGGTCCCTTTCATTTTTGGTCAAAACAATCAGTAATGTTTTGGTTATGGAAATAGGTTGGACAGATGTGGGAAGTGGGGGGTATATCTTAGTGAGCTGTGCTCACAGTAATACTAGTATTTCAGTTATATTGTTGTGACCAGTTTTATTGGTGGAGGAAACCGGAGTACCCGGAGAAAACCAAAGACTTGCCGCAAGTCACTGACAAACTTTATCACATAATGTTGTATTAAGTACACCTTGCCATGAGCGTGGTTTCGAGCTCACAACTTTAGTGGTGATAGGCACTGATTGCATAGGTAGATGTAAATGCAACTACCATACGATTACGTCTGCGACAGCCCCTCACCGTGTAGTTAAGAAAAGTTTGAAATTACCAAAGGAGTAATCAGAGCTGTAAATCAAAAAAAGAAAAGACAATATAATGGCCAAAGAAAACAAGAGGAAAAGACAACAATGGTCCACCAAAACACTGCAGAAAACTAAACATTTAGCAACATGATTCACACTAGAAACCTTTGGCTAACTCAGGTGTTCATCATTAAGTTTACCTAATGTACCTATCAGGTTGCACAGTAGATTCACTTTGTTATTCCTATGATCAGAGACAGATATTCTTAGACTAGTATAGGGTGTAGCCTAGTGTACCTCAAGCTTGAAGACCCTGCTAAAAAAAATTCAAATATAAATTTTTAAGCTATGTAAATGTCATTGAAATATATCACCAGTAAAAAATATTCAAGACAGGTGCGGGTGAGTTAGAGGGTGGCTCCAAGTGGCCCTAAAAGGTCATAATCAGGCCCTACCTATGATCAGTTCTGTGGTATACATGGATGTCTTACCTTTCAGATGATGTATCGGATGGAGACATTTGTGCCACATACAATATCAGTATTGTTACAACTGCAGTGAATTGTGCATATACTCTCTCCACTACTGCCACAAGGGAAAATGCTGGACATGTATTTTGCAGGTATGCATTAATTTATATGGAAACTCATTACATTAGTTTTATCTTGAACAAAAAATAAAAGAAGGAATGAATGAGCTATTATATTATATAAATGTATGGGCTGATAGGCTGATATGTGTATATCAAGAAACAAACATTGTTGCATTTTCCCATTGGAAAGATGAATAGGAAATAAGACTGATACAGATTATCCAAATTCAAAGTGATAATTTGACAAAAAAGTGAAAAAAACAAAACAAAAGAACAAAACTTTGGAATTAACACTAACTACTACAAAGACTTAGATCAAGTGTCCTGAAAACGTTGTAATCTCATTGATATGGCATTATAAAAAAAAACTTCATAAATGGGAAAATATTGTTTTACTTTAAAAAAAAAAAATCAGTTTTTTTAATTCATTTATTAGCTCACCTGGCCATAGGCCATGTGAGCTTTTGTCATGGGTAAGCGTCCGTCGTCCGTCCGTCCGTTAGCTTTTCACATTTAAATCTTCTTCTCTGAAACCGCTGAACAGAAATCAGCCAAACTTGCCAGAAATGTTCACTGGATGGTCCTCTACCAGATTTGTGTTTTTGGTGCTGATTTGAAATCCAACATGGCTGCCAGGGTCCATAATGTGTTCTCATTGGCTGAAATTTTAAAAATCTTCTTGTCAGAAACCACCAAGTCAATTGAATTGTAACTTTGCAGGAATGATCATTGGGTGGTCCTGTACTAAAATTGTGAATCGTTTGCCGATCGGAAATTCAAGATGGCCGCCATGACTCGACTTAGTTTAACATTGGACCCTATGGGAATTTCACATTTTCATCTTTTTTTCTGAAACCACAAAACAGATTTGAACCAAACTTGGCAGAACTGTTCATTAGATGGTCATATACCAGATTTGTGTTTTTGGCACTGATCGGAAATCCAACATGGCTGCCAGGGCCCATAATGTGTTCTGATTGGTTGAAATTTTAAAAATCTTCTTGTTAGAAACCACTAAGCCAATTGAATTGTGACTTTGCAGGAATGATCATTGGGTGGTCCTGTACTAAATTTGTGAATCGTTTGCCGATCGGAAATTCAAGATGGCCGCCATGACTCGACTTAGTTTAACATTGGACCCTATGGGAATTTCACATTTTCATCTTTTTTTCTGAAACCACAAAACAGATTTGAATCAAACTTGGCAGAAATGTTCATTGGATGGTCATATACAAGATTTGTGTTTTTGGCGCTGATCGGAAATTCAACATGGCTGCCAGGGCCCATAATGTGTTCTGATTGGTTGAAATTTTAAAAATCTTCTTGTTAGAAACCACTAAGCCAATTGAATTGTGACTTTGCAGGAATGATCATTGGGTGGTCCTGTACTAAACTTGTGAATCGTTTACCAATCGGAAATTCAAGATGGCCGCCATGACTCGACTTAGTTTAACATTGGACCCTATGGGAATTTCACATTTTCATCTTTTTTTCTGAAACCACAAAACAGATTTGAACCAAACTTGGCAGAAATGTTCATTGGATGGTCATATACAAGATTTGTGTTTTTGGTGCTGATCGGAAATCCAATATGGCTGCCAGGGCCTATAATGTGTTCTGATTGGTCGAAATTTTAAAAATCTTCTTGTTAGAAACCACTAAGCCAATTGAATTGTGGCTTTGCAGGAATGATCATTGGGTGGTCCTGTACTAAACTTGTGAATCGTTTGCTGATCGGAAATTCAAGATGGCCACCATGACTCGACTTAATTTTAACATAGGACCCTATGGAAAAAATGTTTAAAAGTCTTCTCCTCTGAAACCAGTAAGTCAGTTTAAAGCAAACATGGGATGAATGGTCCTTAGGTGGTCAACTTTCAAAATTATGTCCTGTGACCCCGACCTCCATCCAAGATGGCAACCATCAGCGAACATAGTTTTAACATAGGACTCTATGGGAAATATATTTAAAAATCTTCTTCTCTGAAACCAGTAAGCCAATTTAAAGCAAACATGGCATGGATGGTCCTTAAGTGGTCAATTTTCAAAATTGTGTCCAGTGACCCTGACCTCCATCCAAGATGGCCACCTTCAGCAGACATACTGTAGTTTTAACATAGGACCCTATGGGAAAAAATGTTTTAAAATCTTCTCCTCTGAAACTAGTAAGCCAATATAGCAAACATGTCATTGATGGTCCTTAGGTGGTCAACTTCCAAAATTGTGTTCAGTGATCCCGATCTCGGTTCAAAATGGCCACCATCAGCAGACATAGTTTTAACATAGGACCCTATGGGAAAATTGTTTAAAAGTCTTCTCTTCTGAAACCAGTCAGCCAATTTAAAGCAAACATGGCATGGATGGTCCTTGGGTAGTATACTTTCAAAATTGTGTCCGGTGACCACGACCTCCATCCAAGATGGCTGCCATGAGCAGACATAGTTTTAACATAGAACCCTATGGCAGTATGGGATTTGAATAGTAACTTAGATGTATTCAGCATGCAGACATTCTTAAGAGGACTTATGTATGTCAGGTGAGCGATACAGGCTCACCTGAGCCTCTAGTTGTAATATGAGTGCTAAATTTTAATCCATCTTTACAAATCCAGTTATTTGAAGTATACAGCCCTATGGGTTGTATTATTTGTCTTGTTAAGATACTTAAATCTAAGATGGGCTGTTCTTACCTGTAATTGTATGATAGTTAGATTTTCATCTACCTTGACAATCAGTTAATGACTTTTTGAGAGTTTAATTTGCACAGCCTTAGATTTTCATCTACCTGTACAATCTGTTAATGAAGTTTGAGGTTTTAATTTGCACAATTGGCATGTTGTACTTGATGCAACTTTATGATATGATATGTCAGTCAAGGGAAAAGTTCTCAAGGTATAACTTTATGATATGATATGTCAGTTAAGGGAAAAGTTCTCAAGGTATAACTTTATGATATGATATGTCAGTTAAGGGAAAAGTTCTCAAGGTATAACTTTATGATATGATATGTCAGTTAAGGGAAAAGTTCTCAAGGTATAACTTTATGATATGATATGTCAGTTAAGGGAAAAGTTCTCAAGGTATAACTTTATGATATGATATGTCAGTTAAGGGAAAAGTTCTCAAGGTATAACTTTATGATATGATATGTCAGTTAAGGGAAAAGTTCTCAAGGTATAACTTTATGATATGATATTTCAGTTAAGGGAAAAGTTCTCAAGGTATAACTTTATGATATGATATGTCAGTTATGGGAAAAGTTCTCAAGGTATAACTTTATGATATGATATGTCAGTTAAGGGAAGTTCTCAAGGTATAACTTTATGATATGATATGTCAGTTAAGGGAAGTTCTCAAGGTATAACTTTATGATATGATATGTCAGTTAAGGGAAGTTCTCAAGGTATAACTTTATGATATGATATGTCAGTTAAGGGAAGTTCTCAAGGTATAACTTTATGATATGATATGTCAGTTAAGGGAAGTTCTCAAGGTATAACTTTATGATATGATATGTCAGTTAAGGGAAAAGTTCTCAAGGTATAACTTTATGATATGATATGTCAGTTAAGGGAAGTTCTCAAGGTATAACTTTATGATATGATATGTCAGTTAAGAGAAAAGTTCTCAAGGTATAACTTTATGATATGATATGTCAGTTAAGGGAAAAGTTCTCAAGGTATAACTTTATGATATGATATGTCAGTTAAGAGAAAAGTTCTCAAGGTATAACTTTATGATATGATATGTCAGTTAAGGGAAAAGTTCTCAAGGTATAACTTTATGATATGATATGTCAGTTAAGGGAAAAGTTCTCAAGGTATAACTTTATGATATGATATGTCAGTTAAGGGAAAAGTTCTCAAGGTATAACTTTATGATATGATATGTCAGTTAAGGGAAGTTCTCAAGGTATAACTTTATGATATGATATGTCAGTTAAGGGAAGTTCTCAAGGTATAACTTTATGATATGATATGATATGTCAGTTAAGGGAAGTTCTCAAGGTATAACTTTATGATATGATATGTCAGTTAAGGGAAAAGTTCTCAAGGTACAACTTTATGATATGATATGTCAGTTAAGGGAAAAGTTCCCAAGGTATAACTTTATGATATGATATGTCAGTTAAGGGAAAAGTTCTCAAGGTATAACTTTATGATATGATATGTCAGTTAAGGGAAAAGTTCTCAAGGTATAACTTTATGATATGATATGTCAGTTAAGGGAAAAGTTCTCAAGGTATAACTTTATGATATGATATGTCAGTTAAGGGAAAAGTTCTCAAGGTATAACTTTATGATATGATATGTCAGTTAAGGGAAAAGTTCTCAAGGTATAACTTTATGATATGATATTTCAGTTAAGGGAAAAGTTCTCAAGGTATAACTTTATGATATGATATGTCAGTTATGGGAAAAGTTCTCAAGGTATAACTTTATGATATGATATGTCAGTTAAGGGAAGTTCTCAAGGTATAACTTTATGATATGATATGTCAGTTAAGGGAAGTTCTCAAGGTATAACTTTATGATATGATATGTCAGTTAAGGGAAGTTCTCAAGGTATAACTTTATGATATGATATGTCAGTTAAGGGAAGTTCTCAAGGTATAACTTTATGATATGATATGTCAGTTAAGGGAAGTTCTCAAGGTATAACTTTATGATATGATATGTCAGTTAAGGGAAAAGTTCTCAAGGTATAACTTTATGATATGATATGTCAGTTAAGGGAAGTTCTCAAGGTATAACTTTATGATATGATATGTCAGTTAAGAGAAAAGTTCTCAAGGTATAACTTTATGATATGATATGTCAGTTAAGGGAAAAGTTCTCAAGGTATAACTTTATGATATGATATGTCAGTTAAGAGAAAAGTTCTCAAGGTATAACTTTATGATATGATATGTCAGTTAAGGGAAAAGTTCTCAAGGTATAACTTTATGATATGATATGTCAGTTAAGGGAAAAGTTCTCAAGGTATAACTTTATGATATGATATGTCAGTTAAGGGAAAAGTTCTCAAGGTATAACTTTATGATATGATATGTCAGTTAAGGGAAGTTCTCAAGGTATAACTTTATGATATGATATGTCAGTTAAGGGAAGTTCTCAAGGTATAACTTTATGATATGATATGATATGTCAGTTAAGGGAAGTTCTCAAGGTATAACTTTATGATATGATATGTCAGTTAAGGGAAAAGTTCTCAAGGTACAACTTTATGATATGATATGTCAGTTAAGGGAAAAGTTCCCAAGGTATAACTTTATGATATGATATGTCAGTTAAGGGAAAAGTTCTCAAGGTATAACTTTATGATATGATATGTCAGTTAAGGGAAAAGTTCTCAAGGTATAACTTTATGATATGATATGTCAGTTAAGGGAAAAGTTCTCAAGGTATAACTTTATGATATGATATGTCAGTTAAGGGAAAAGTTCTCAAGGTATAACTTTATGATATGATATATCAGTTAAGGGAAGTTCTCAAGGTATAACTTTATGATATGATATGTCAGTTAAGGGAAGTTCTCAAGGTATAACTTTATGATATGATATGATATGTCAGTTAAGGGAAGTTCTCAAGGTATAACTTTATGATATGATATGTCAGTTAAGGGAAAAGTTCTCAAGGTATAACTTTATGATATGATATGTCAGTTAAGGGAATAGTTCTCAAGGTATAACTTTATGATATGATATGTCAGTTAAGGGAAAAGTTCTCAAGGTATAACTTTATGATATGATATGTCAGTTAAGAGAAGTTCTCAAGGTATAACTTTATGATATGATATGTCAGTTAAGGGAAGTTCTCAAGGTATAACTTTATGATATGATATGTCAGTTAAGGGAAAAGTTCTCAAGGTATAACTTTATGATATGATATGTCAGTTAAGGGAAAAGTTCTCAAGGTATAACTTTATGATATGATATATCAGTTAAGGGAAGTTCTCAAGGTATAACTTCATGATATGATATGTCAGTTAAGGGAAATTCTCAAGGTATAACTTTATGATATGATATGTCAGTTAAGGGAAAAGTTCTCAAGGTATAACTTTATGATATGATATGTCAGTTAAGGGAAATGTTCTCAAGGTATAACTCTATGATATGATATGTCAGTTAAGGGAAAAGGTCTCAAGGTATAACTTTATGATATGATATGTCAGTTAAGGGAAAAGTTCTCAAGGTATAACTTTATGATATGATATGTCAGTTAAGGGAAGTTCTCAAGGTATAACTTTATGATATGATATGTCAGTTAAGGGAAGTTCTCAAGGTATAACTTTATGATATGATATGTCAGTTAAGGGAAGTTCTCAAGGTATAACTTTATGATATGATATGTCAGTTAAGGGAAAAGTTCTCAAGGTATAACTTTATGATATGATATGTCAGTTAAGGGAAGTTTTCAAGGTATAACTTTATGATATGATATGTCAGTTAAGAGAAAAGTTCTCAAGGTATAACTTTATGATATGATATGTCAGTTAAGGGAAAAGTTCTCAAGGTATAACTTTATGATATGATATGTCAGTTAAGAGAAAAGTTCTCAAGGTATAACTTTATGATATGATATGTCAGTTAAGGGAAAAGTTCTCAAGGTATAACTTTATGATATGATATGTCAGTTAAGGGAAAAGTTCTCAAGGTATAACTTAATGATATGATATGTCAGTTAAGGGAAAAGTTCTCAAGGTATAACTTTATGATATGATATGTCAGTTAAGGGAAGTTCTCAAGGTATAACTTTATGATATGATATGTCAGTTAAGGGAAGTTCTCAAGGTGTAACTTTATGATATGATATGATATGTCAGTTAAGGGAAGTTCTCAAGGTATAACTTTATGATATGATATGTCAGTTAAGGGAAAAGTTCTCAAGGTATAACTTTATGATATGATATGTCAGTTAAGGGAAAAGTTCTCAAGGTATAACTTTATGATATGATATGTCAGTTAAGGGAAAAGTTCTCAAGGTATAACTTTATGATATGATATGTCAGTTAAGGGAAAAGTTCTCAAGGTATAACTTTATGATATGATATGTCAGTTAAGGGAAAAGTTCTCAAGGTATAACTTTATGATATGATATGTCAGTTAAGGGAAGTTCTCAAGGTATAACTTTATGATATGATATGTCAGTTAAGGGAAGTTCTCAAGGTATAACTTTATGATATGATATGTCAGTTAAGGGAAGTTCTCAAGGTATAACTTTATGATATGATATGTCAGTTAAGGGAAAAGTTCTCAAGGTATAACTTTATGATATGATATGTCAGTTAAGGGAAAAGTTCTCAAGGTATAACTTTATGATATGATGTCCGTTAAGGGAAGTTCTCAAGGTATAACTTTATGATATGATATGTCAGTTAAGGGAAAAGTTCTCAAGGTATAACTTTATGATATGATATGTCAGTTAAGAGAAAAGTTCTCAAGGTATAACTTTATGATATGATATGTCAGTTAAGGGAAAAGTTCTCAAGGTATAACTTTATGATATGATATGTCAGTTAAGGGAAAAGTTCTCAAGGTATAACTTTATGATATGATATGTCAGTTAAGGGAAGTTCTCAAGGTATAACTTTATGATATGATATGTCAGTTAAGGGAAGTTCTCAAGGTATAACTTTATGATATGATATGATATGTCAGTTAAGGGAAGTTCTCAAGGTATAACTTTATGATATGATATGTCAGTTAAGGGAAAAGTTCTCAAGGTATAACTTTATGATATGATATGTCAGTTAAGGGAAGTTCTCAAGGTATAACTTTATGATATGATATGTCAGTTAAGAGAAAAGTTCTCAAGGTATAACTTTATGATATGATATGTCAGTTAAGGGAAAAGTTCTCAAGGTATAACTTTATGATATGATATGTCAGTTAAGAGAAAAGTTCTCAAGGTATAACTTTATGATATGATATGTCAGTTAAGGGAAAAGTTCTCAAGGTATAACTTTATGATATGATATGTCAGTTAAGGGAAAAGTTCTCAAGGTATAACTTTATGATATGATATGTCAGTTAAGGGAAGTTCTCAAGGTATAACTTTATGATATGATATGTCAGTTAAGGGAAGTTCTCAAGGTATAACTTTATGATATGATATGTCAGTTAAGGGAAGTTCTCAAGGTATAACTTTATGATATGATATGTCAGTTAAGGGAAGTTCTCAAGGTATAACTTTATGATATGATGTCAGTTAAGGGAAGTTCTCAAGGTATAACTTTATGATATGATATGTCAGTTAAGGGAAAAGTTCTCAAGGTATAACTTTATGATATGATATGTCAGTTAAGAGAAAAGTTCTCAAGGTATAACTTTATGATATGATATGTCAGTTAAGGGAAAAGTTCTCAAGGTATAACTTTATGATATGATATGTCAGTTAAGGGAAAAGTTCTCAAGGTATAACTTTATGATATGATATGTCAGTTAAGGGAAGTTCTCAAGGTATAACTTTATGATATGATATGTCAGTTAAGGGAAGTTCTCAAGGTATAACTTTATGATATGATATGATATGTCAGTTAAGGGAAGTTCTCAAGGTATAACTTTATGATATGATATGTCAGTTAAGGGAAAAGTTCTCAAGGTATAACTTTATGATATGATATGTCAGTTAAGGGAAAAGTTCTCAAGGTATAACTTTATGATATGATATGTCAGTTAAGGGAAAAGTTCTCAAGGTATAACTTTATGATATGATATGTCAGTTAAGGGAAGTTCTCAAGGTATAACTTTATGATATGATATGTCAGTTAAGGGAAGTTCTCAAGGTATATCTTTATGATATGATATGATATGTCAGTTAAGGGAAGTTCTCAAGGTATAACTTTATGATATAATATGTCAGTTAAGGGAAAAGTTCTCAAGGTATAACTTTATGATATGATATGTCAGTTAAGGGAAAAGTTCTCAAGGTATAACTTTATGATATGATATGTCAGTTAAGGGAAGTTCTCAAGGTATAACTTTATGATATGATATGTCAGTTAAGGGAAGTTCTCAAGGTATATCTTTATGATATGATATGATATGTCAGTTAAGGGAAGTTCTCAAGGTATAACTTTATGATATAATATGTCAGTTAAGGGAAAAGTTCTCAAGGTATAACTTTATGATATGATATGTCAGTTAAGGGAAAAGTTCTCAAGGTATAACTTTATGATATGATATGTCAGTTAAGGGAAAAGTTCTCAAGGTATAACTTTATGATATGATATGTCAGTTAAGGGAAGTTCTCAAGGTATAACTTTATGATATGATATGTCAGTTAAGGGAAGTTCTCAAGGTATAACTTTATGATATGATATGTCAGTTAAGGGAAGTTCTCAAGGTTTAACTTTATGATATGATATGTCAGTTAAGGGAAGTTCTCAAGGTATAACTTTATGATATGATATGTCAGTTAAGGGAAAAGTTCTCAAGGTATAACTTTATGATATGATATGTCAGTTAAGGGAAAAGTTCTCAAGGTATAACTTTATGATATGATATGTCAGTTAAGGGAAGTTCTCAAGGTATAACTTTATGATATGATATGTCAGTTAAGGGAAGTTCTCAAGGTATAACTTTATGATATGATATGATATGTCAGTTAAGGGAAGTTCTCAAGGTATAACTTTATGATATGATATGTCAGTTAAGGGAAAAGTTCTCAAGGTATAACTTTATGATATGATATGTCAGTTAAGGGAAAAGTTCTCAAGGTATAACTTTATGATATGATATGTCAGTTAAGGGAAAAGTTCTCAAGGTATAACTTTATGATATGATATGTCAGTTAAGGGAAGTTCTCAAGGTATAACTTTATGATATGATATGTCAGTTAAGGGAAGTTCTCAAGGTATATCTTTATGATATGATATGATATGTCAGTTAAGGGAAGTTCTCAAGGTATAACTTTATGATATAATATGTCAGTTAAGGGAAAAGTTCTCAAGGTATAACTTTATGATATGATATGTCAGTTAAGGGAAAAGTTCTCAAGGTATAACTTTATGATATGATATGTCAGTTAAGGGAAGTTCTCAAGGTATAACTTTATGATATGATATGTCAGTTAAGGGAAGTTCTCAAGGTATATCTTTATGATATGATATGATATGTCAGTTAAGGGAAGTTCTCAAGGTATAACTTTATGATATAATATGTCAGTTAAGGGAAAAGTTCTCAAGGTATAACTTTATGATATGATATGTCAGTTAAGGGAAAAGTTCTCAAGGTATAACTTTATGATATGATATGTCAGTTAAGGGAAAAGTTCTCAAGGTATAACTTTATGATATGATATGTCAGTTAAGGGAAGTTCTCAAGGTATAACTTTATGATATGATATGTCAGTTAAGGGAAGTTCTCAAGGTATAACTTTATGATATGATATGTCAGTTAAGGGAAGTTCTCAAGGTTTAACTTTATGATATGATATGTCAGTTAAGGGAAGTTCTCAAGGTATAACTTTATGATATGATATGTCAGTTAAGGGAAGTTCTCAAGGTATTTACCTATAAAACTGACATACAATATGACAAATAATTTTGATTAAAGTACCAATTCTTCAATATTAATCCAATCATATCTTTCTCCATGTAAAAATATCTAGGGTTAGGGTTATGGTGTTTAACTCCACTTTCATCAATATTTCAGTTATATCGTGACAGTTAGCTTTATAGGTGGAGGAAACCGGAGCACCCGGAGAAAACCACCGACCTGTCGCAAGTCACTGACAAACTTTATCACATAATGTTGTATCGAATACACCTTGCCATGAGCGGGATTCAAACTCACAACGTTAGTGTGGATAGGCACTGATTACATAGATAGTTGTAGACTACCATATGATCACGACCATGATTGCCCCTAAAAAAATATGCATCTACTTTAGTTAAAAAAAATAACATTACACAATATCAAATTCTTTTATATATATACATATATATGTAGGAGTGTGGTAGGAAGCTTTTATGAAAGATTCTCTATAAGGATTGCTCATTTTGTCCTGATCCATAAATAAACCTGGCCGTCATGGACAATTCTTGTTCAAAATTTTCTCCTCTGAAACCACTTGGCCAAATAAAGCAAAATTTTATAGGAATTGTCTGTGGAAGGTCCTCTGTAAGATTTCCTCATTTCATCCCGATTGGACAAAAAACATGGTTGCCGTGTGCAATTTATGTTCTGATTGACTGAAATTTAGAAAATCTTCTCCTTTGAAACTTACCAGGCACAGTGAATTGTTACTCTTTAGAAATGATGTATGGGAGGTTCTGTACAAAATTTTGATATGGCCGCCATAGGCAGTTCTTGTTTATGATTGGCCAATTAAAAAAATCTTCTCTAAAACCATTTGGCCAAATTAATTGAAATTTCATATGAAGCACCTATGTAAGGTTCTGTCTAAAGTTTCCTCAAAACAAAATGACAGGTGAGGTGAGCGACACAGGTTCAGCCCACTGAGCCTCTAGTTAGCTCACCTGACCCAAAGGGTCAGGTGAGCTATTGTCACCACTGAGCGTCCGTCGTCCGTCTGTTAACTTTTCACATTTTAATCAACTCCTCTAAAGCCACTGGGCCAATTTGAACCAAACTTTGGTGGAATGGTCCTTGGATGGCCCCCTTCCAAAATTTTGTCCGGTGATCCCGACTTCCAACCAAGATGGCCACCAAGCTAAAAATAGAAATAAGGGGGGATGAAATATTAATTGTCCATTGCTGCTTTAGTATAAGTCAAAATGAGCTCAAATTTTAACTGCAGCTACATGGCAAGGAGTAGTTTAACATATATTCCGGGTTTTTCTGTGAAATTTTTCTTTCAGCCGATTTATACCGATTATGCAAATTAGGCATATTTTGATAACAGATCACATTTAAATCTTCTCCTCTGAAACTGCAGAACCAAAATAAACCAAACCTGGCAGGGATGGTCCCTGGGTGGGTTCCTTTCAAAATTGTGTCCGACAGCCCCGCCCTCCATTCAAGATGGCTGCTGTTACTAAAAATAGAAATTTCTTCAATTGTCCATTGCTGCTTTAGTATAAGTCAAAATGAGCTCAAATTTTAACTGCAGCTACATGGCAAGGAGCAGTTTAACATATATTCCGGGTTTTTCTGTGAAATTTTTCTTTCAACCGATTCATACCGATTATGCAAATTAGGCATATTTTGATAAAAGATCTCATTTAAATCTTCTCCTCTGAAACCGCTGAACCAAATTAAAACAAATTTGGCTGGGATGGTCCTTGGGTGGTCCCCTTTCAATATTGTGTCCGACAACCCCGCCCTCCATTCAAAATGGCTGATGTTACTAAAAATAGAAATTTCTTCAATTGTCCATTGCTGCTTTAGTATAAGTCAAAATGAGCTCAAATTTTAGCTGCAGCTACATGGCAATGAGTAGTTTAACATACATGTATATTCTGGGTTTTTCTGTGAGATATTTTCAGCCAGATTATTCCGTTTAGGAATATTATGAGATAAAAATCACATCTAAATCATTTGCTCAGAAATTTGAATTGAAATGATCTTTGGGTGGCCCACTTTCAAAATTACGTGTAACACCCCCATTTTCTATCAACTTTAGATGTCAAATTGAAAACCAGGTGAGCGATTACAGGCTCCTGGGAGCCTCTAGTTTTTACTTATATATTTATACATTTACAGTGCCTACAATGTATACCTGAGCTGTGTACAGTATGTGATAGAAGAGAAGACAGGAAAAACATGTAAAAAATTGTCATTAGATATGTGGATGCCATATCTTGTGCCAGGATCCACAAATTTTACTGTAGAAGATGCCCAAGCTTGTAATGGTAAGAAAATTATAAAAGGTCCACACCTGGTTTTGAGTTATGTATGCAGTCTTATAGAAATTCCATTTTTTTAGCTCGACTTTTCGAAGAAAAAAAGTCAAGCTATTGTCGTCACTCCGGTGTCAGCGTCTGGGTCGGTTAAGTTTTAGGTTAAGGTTTTTGTCAGAGTCCATTTCTCAAAAACTATCAAAGGTATCCATTTGAAACTTAGAATGCTTGTTCACTATCAAAAGAGGAACCAATTACAATAAGGCAGATGACCCTGTGATTTGTATATCCAGAGTTATCTGCCCTTGTTTCCACATGGTACATAGAAATTAGGGATATTTTTCTAGTATTATTAAAATTTCTCAATAACTATCAAAGCTATTAACTTGAAACTCAATACTCTTGTAGAAAGTGTTGACCCCAATCTGTTGACAAGTTAGAAGTATGTATAACTTTTTAAATTGCTTGCAGTTTAATATCAGATACAAAAAAGTCGAGTGTCCAGCACCTGTGGGCGGTGCTCTTGTTTCACTGTGATGTTATTCTTGTTTTTATTTGAACCCTCTATTGAAAAAAAAACTACAGTTATATACAATATACATACATTAGTTATATTTGTCTAGGTTTTCCATTGCCAAATAAGTCTAATAGTCACAATATAGCTGAACATTGCCGAAAAACACCATTAACCTGATCCAACCCACAATATATGTAAGACATAAATTTTTCCGGTTTAAATTTTATCCGGTGGAAAGAATTTAATATTAAATTTTATGTTACGGTAAATATTTTATAATGAAATACTTTCCATTGCTATAAAAAAGTATCCTAGTGTACAATAAACAGGTACATAATACTATTTCCGACGCTGACTATTAAATCATGAGACGTATCTGTAATATTATTTCTGACGATTAATGATAAATCACCTGAACCATCAAATGAGATAATCCGGATAATATTTTATACTAAGGTATGTAATATTATGTCCAACGCTGATTATTAAATCACGAGACGCATCTGTAATATTATTTGCGATGCTCATTGATAAATCACCTGATCCATCAAATGAGCTAATCCGGATAATATTTTATACTAAGGTATGTAATATTATTTCCGACGCTGATTAATAAATCACCTGACCCATCTTGAAAATATTTTATAAATAAAATTTACAGGTAAATATATATACAAGGAAAATATATTATAGCAAGAACACTGTCAATTTAAATGACAGATTGAGTAATCTTCAAACCCATTATAAAATCAATAGAGTCATGTAAGTTTAAATATATTAAAAATTTGATTCATTGGTTACAGTCGATATTGAATAATGGAAGAAGATGAGTACAATGATATTGTTACATATATACAAGACCAAAAGTACCCACAGAATGCAAATGAAAGCGTCAAAAGAAAACTATGAATATTATTAAAACATTGTAATTGTAATGATTTATATATTTATTTAAAAAACACTGCAGTAATAAAGAAGTATTTCACTAGTATTAAGTACATATTTATTTGCAGCAATGTTAAGTAATTAACTGAGAAAATTAGTAACTTATAAAATCAGATTACTTCCTCTATAATAATTTTTCCGGTTGAAAAGTATTGTGCAATGTTATCCACTGAGATATTTTGATATTAAATTTCTTCCACCTCATCTGGAAAATATATAAAAGCATTGGAAGAAATTTAATATTGAAATATTGTCCAAGGATAATATTTAAACAACCTTATTAAAAAAAACCTGCTGAGATGTGCTAATCTGGGTCACGGGTCACTGTAATCGGGCCGCTGTATCGAGAAACAGATATGATGTTGAAAAAACTGTTGATACTCATAAAATATTGATAAATGCTATAAAATTTTATGTTTGTCTTCAAGAAATATGATAGACAAAACCATGTGTGAAGTTTTATGACGAAATATCTCTGATTTCTATGTAAATTTACGAGTTGAAGTTGCGGCTGTATCGAGAAACAGAAGAAACAGATACGGTGTTGAAAAAACTGTTGATACTCATACAATATTGATAAATGCAATAAAATTTTATGTTTGTCTTCAAGAAATATGATAGACAAAACCATGTGTGAAGTTTTATGACGAAATATCTTCGATTTCTATGTAAATTTACGAGTTGAAGTGGGGAAATTTTATGTTAGATTTCTAAAAATCTTCTACTCTGAAACCACAGGTAAATTTACTTTAGCGATGTATTTTTATCTTGGACAAGAATAATGAGCATCCTGATTGGATGACCGATTTAAAACACACTGACTCTGCATGGTAACAAGATGCATGTAAAAGAAATCTGTTATATTTATTCATTTGTTTGATTCTGGAATATTGTTGATCATTGATTTAAACAAGAAAAAAGGGAAAAAGGGGGGGGGGGGTGAATTTTATTTGTGAATTTTACAGTTAAATAAATGTTATGTTTCGACAGTTTAAAGAGAAAAATAAAAATTTGTTGCGACTAAAGCTTAAATCAGTGATAAAAATTGAACAAATATCAATGGTTTTATAAATGAAATTTATTTTAAATAGAAAATCTGAATTTATTATTTATTAATTTATTATTAATGATACAATTTTATATCCCTTGGGAGGGGGAGGGGGGCTATGATGAAAATTTGAAATAAAAACACAGGACTGGATTTTAAGCAAAAATAATAATCCAGGATTAGTTTTTTATTAAGAAAAATCCAGGACCCTTTGTCCAGGATTTTTTTTTTTTTAAAGTTAATAATATGAAATATTGACATCCACACTTGCCTTTTGGACAGCAAATTTCTGTGTCCACACTTGTTTATATTAAAAATAATCTGCCGGAAAGAATATTATGGAGGATAAAATAAAATGTTGCATATACATTATGGTAATGTTCAAAATGTGTCAGAAAATGGAACGTTATGGCTATGTGCAGTCAGTGTAACATTACTTGTTTCTGTTTCAGTAACTGATGATGGCATGTGTCCTGATGTTAGAACACTAGAAGTCATGGCTACGTACAGTGTGTGTAGTGGCTATGTCCAGATTTTAAGGGTGTATCCAGATTGTAGGTGAGTTAAAGGGATGGTGTCTGCCATACTGGGTAATTTTCAACTGTCATGTTTTCAAAATTTGTAGTGAAACTTTAATTTTTTTCTAAATAAAGTTTTACTATGTAAGCATTTTGTAGGGAATTGATGTTTTATATGTGAATGAAGGCCAGGGACAGGGAGTTTTGTTGATATTAAAGGTCTGTATAGATCAGTACAGATCCAATATGACTATAGAGTACACATCAATTTCTTTAGATTATTATCCCCTCACCAACGAAGTTGCGAAGGGATATAGTAATGCTACCTTCCGTCCTTCCGTCTTTCATCCTTCCGTCCGTCCGTCCGTCACATCCTTGTGAACACTCTAGGATCAACATCCTTCAATGGATTTTGACCAAACTTGGTACATATTTAATCCTTAAGAGAATCTGGAACCTTATTGATTTTCAAGGTCAAAGGTCAAGGTCACTTGGTAAATTGTTTACCGTGTAACATCCTTGTGAACACTCTAGAATCAACATTCTTCAATGGATTTTGACTAAACTTGGTACATACTTAGTCCTTAGGAGAATCTGGAACCCTATTGATTTTCAAGGTCAAAGGTCAAGGGGTCAAATTTTTACTGCATAACATCCTTGTGAACACTAGAATCAACATCTTTCAATGGATTTTGACCAAACTTGGTACATACTTAGACCTTAAGAGAATCTGGAACCATATTGATTTTCAAGGTCAAAGGTCAAGGTCACAGGGTTTAATTTTTAGGCGAGGGGATACGCCACGCTTTGCGTTGCCCTTGTATAGAATTATATTACTCATGAATTTTATCTTCCAACTTGATTAGAACTACATCGGTGGTGTAATGGTTAGGGTGTTGCCTTGAGTGTGGCAGTTTATGGGTTCAAGCCTTGAGTGTGCATACATGTGAACCTTCTGATAGGAGCATTTTTCTCCCGATTTTGAGGGTCCCTTCCGTCCCTCCCGTCAACTTTCAAAATCTTCTGCCCGTGAAAAAAATCAAGTACAATAAAAATCTTCTGGAAATTCCCCATTTGGAACTCCCACACTGATGAAAAATGCCGAGAGATACGAATGGTAAAGGTGAATGTCATATTTAATGATATCCGGTTATTGATCTGTTTGACACCTTTACAGGTAGATTGGGTCATGGTGATTAATTAAGGTGTTGATGATTATACAACAATTATCCACTGATTGACAGTTAATTGGGGATAAGGAAGTGGGTTTGTGGCACACGCTTAGATGATTAGAAATGTGATAGTGGCAATTAAAAATAGTTATAAACCGTTGTGCAAACAGGAGTCGGACAACCTTTGATGCTGAGGAAAACTTCTTATTTCGATTAAACGTGCAATGAATTCATCTAGGATTGAGTTGTTATGGCTTGTTTGGGACCAAAGCCGATCAAAGTATTATTTAAGGACTAAGTTCCAGGATGGAATTGATAAACCACAAAAATGCCGAAACGTATGCTATCACCCAACGCACCAGCAGCAAAGTGACTTTTTAATTTTAGTGCTCTATGACTTTATTGTTCAGAACATTCTGTCTTCATTGTTATTGCTTTGTTATAACCTTATGATTATGAATGATTATGAATAAATTATAAATACAGTTTTTATCCTTCATTCATCATATGAAACACTACTAATAAGACAGAAATGTAAACAATATATATTGAAATGGGATGCAGTTGGTTCAATACTGAAACAAACAAAAGGAAAACATCAATAAACAATAAAAACACCCATCAAATATGCCGATAAAAAATCTCCAGTTATGAGACCAAATCTCCAGTTGTAGCATAGCAACTCTATCACATGTATGAGTGTGGCAGTTCATGGGTTCAAGCCTTGAGTGTGGCAGTTTATGGGATCAAGCCATGATCGGGTCTAATGGTTAGGGTGTTGCTTTGATTGTGACAGTTCATGGGTTCAAGCCCTGATCGGGTCTAATGGTTAGGGTGTTGCCTTGAGTGTGGCAGTTCATGGGTTCAAGCCCTGATCGGTTCAAACCATCGGTGGTGTAATGGTTAGGGTGTTGCCTTGAGTGTGCCAGTTCATGGGTTCAAGTCCTGATCAGCTCAAACCAAAGGATATGAAATTGGTATTTGTTGCTTCTTTGCTAAGCACACAGTATTAAGGAAAAAGAGCAAAGACTAATTGGCACGGAATCAGGATAATGTGTCCAAGTGGGGCGATATGTCTATCTACAGACTGTTGTTTCAGTGAGCTAGCACTATAAAAATCCAGCTAAGTGTTTTGGCCTAGTGGAATCATCATTTCATTGAAAATTAACTTGTTCTTGTCATGATATAGCTGAAAAATTGCTGAGTTGGCGAATTGACAATCACTCACTCACTCCAACTTTTATTAAAATAGTCAAGGATATAGTTGTCTAGTGAATAGACGTATTACTCTATAATTTAAATGAATAATTATTTCTCCCCTTCGAACGAAGGGAGACATATTGTTTTAGTCTGATTTTTTCTTCTTCTTCTTCCGCTTCTTCTCAGCGAAGCTTGTCCGGACCATAACTGTTTTGTCTTTCCAGATAGGTCAATGATATTTGGTATGTGGGTGCATGACCATAAGGTGGTGTGTCACGTACCGTAATGACCTTCGTGGGACCTTGACCTTTGACCTCAAGATCAAATAATTGTTTTTTAAATAGTATTTTCTTGTCCGGGCCATAACATTTTTGTCTTTCGAGATGGGTCAATGATATTTGGTATGTGGGTGCATGACCATAAGGTGGTGTGTCGTGTACTGTAATGACCTTTGACCTCAAGGTCAAATAATGTTTTTTTAAATAGTATCATTCAAGTATGTGGATGCATGACCATAAGGCGGTGTGTTGCATACCGTAATGACCTTTGTGATACCTTGACCTTTGACCTCAAGGTCAAACAATTGTTTTTTAAATAGTATTTTCTTCTCCGGGCCATAACATTTTTGTCTTTCGAGATTGGTCAATGATATTTGGTATATGGGTGCATGACCATAAGGCGGTGTGTCACGTACCATAATGACCTCCGTGGGACCTTGACCTTTGACCTCAAGGTCAAATAATTGTTTTTTAAATAGTATCATTCAACTCATAATGTGTAACTTATTGTTGTACAGATGGCCGCATTAAGGGGAGACAAAAGTTTTAGGTATCTAAAACAGTTCTTCCTAGTTTACATTTAGGCTTGAGTCCATTGAGATCATCTATGTAAATTTGTTTTGAAAAAAAGATTAAACTCAGCATAAAATTAAACTGTGCAAAAGTGTTTAAAATGTTTTCTAATTATCTGAGACATCTTATCTTCCAAATCTCATTTCATTATGTTTTTTCTGTGAATTTTGTTGGTATTTCAAGGTCATGACTGTGTAGCTTTGTTTTAAGGTTAACCAAACAGCAACAAGTTAAACTATATTTTGATCGGCTGAAATATAAAATATTCTCTATAGAGCCCACTGAACCATTTGAAACACAACATAGCAGGAATGACCTGTTAATAGTCTTCAAACATGACCATCTTTTGAAGTTTCTATTGATCATCTCACATTGGTTTTGAACACTTCTCTTTAGAGCAGTGAACAAGATTTGACCAGGTGAGTGATTGCAGCCTCCATGAAGCCTCAGGTTGTATGTTTGTATCCATGGGGGGAGGGGGGTTATGGTGTTTAATGCCACTTTCAACAATATTTCAGTTATATCGTGGTGGTCAGTTTTATTGGTGGAGGAAACTGGAGAAAACCACTGACCTGTCAAAAGTTATTGAAAAACTTTATCACATAATGTTGTATCAAGTACACCTCACCATGAGCGGTTCGAACTCACAATGTTAGTGGTGATAGGTACTGATTGCACAGGTAGTTGTAAATCCAACTAGCATACGATAACGACTAGGACGGCCATGCTTCAGGTTGTATGTTTATATCCACATTAGAATATATCACTAAAACGTTTTCTGTGTTCTCTATAGCTATTTATTGTTATTTTATGTTTTTCAGAACAATTATTGAACCATATTTCAAATGTCTTGCCAGAATGTTCCCAGCCTGTAATGTAACAGATTTAGCAAAAACCTTGATGATGTCACAGCATTTTGCAGATAAACTCCCAACAGAATCGACTCTTTTGGGCTGTTTGGAAGGTTTGTTTTGTAATAATATCCCCGTCTTTAATAGGGACATATCATGATATTATGATGTTAATCCAGTGTAAACTTATCACATACTAACTCTACTTTGCATTAGATTCTAAATAACTTGTCTCTAAATATAATATTTATTTATATTCCGAACGGAACAGGTTTGAAATGCTTCGCAATCATCACATTTCTGTCTGTTCCTATGTCTCATACAAATCAACTTTTTATTAAATTACGTGTTCGAACCCCATTCATGGCGAGGTGTAGTCGATACACCATTATTTGATAGAGTTTGTCAGTGACTTGTAACAGGTCTGTGGTTTTCTCCACCAATAAAACTGACTGCCACAATATATCTGAAATATTGTTGAAAGTGGCATTAAACACCATAACCCTAACCCCCTATGTTTATCTATTAACAATGTTTCCATCTGTAGCAATTTCCTTATTTGAAAATGGAGTATTTTTTCATCAGACATCAAATTTGAATGGAATTTTTATAGTAAACAGTACTTATTTGTTTTAAAAAGATAATTGTTCTTTGAGCCTTCTGATCCAATTTGATCATAATTGTAAACCTGATGGAGCCACAACAAACTGCTGGGATCCTTTGATTGAAATATAACATCACTATTTTTCAGGTAGAGTAGACGGATCAGACATATGTGCTTCTTATAATGCCAATCTGACCAGTGCACTGATTCAGTGTGGTGAGGCTACCTATGGGTATATCACAGGAGCAGCTCCTAAATATGCATTCTGCCGGTAAATTTTATATTTTGTCTTAAATGTGGTGAATTTGCTATGTTTACTACATATTTGATTTGAGCGTACCTGATGAATATTATTCTAGAAATGTGTCGTGCGCGCTAATTTTGATATCTATATACGATATGTATTTGTAATTTTCCTTTTGTTTGGCATATTTTTCTATCAAAATTGTAATAAGAATTGTGCAAATGAGTTTTAAGATGAGACTTTGCCAAATTTCATGCATATTTGGCATTAAAGATATTTTAAAAGATTTGAAATTTATCTTTACTTCACTTTTAGGGAGAATGTCATTTTTTCAGTGTCATAACTTCTCTTAAAAATTATCAAACTGATTTTCCAACTTTAAAGTCTAATCAGAATTTTCTGTCATACTGTCATAGGTTAAACAGTAGTTTAACCTATCAAAAATACTTTATTTCTGTTATTTTGATCATGACATAACTTTTCAGGTTTCCATTCAATAGCAGAAGTTTTCCTTTAGAAAAATCATTTGAAATTTATCCAAAAAAAAAAAGCTCAGGGACTGAAAAAGGCATGCCTAGTTCAATATCAGACTTCAGCATTCATTCATTCATTCATTCATTCACAATGAAATATTAATTGTCCATTGCTGCTTTAGTATAAGTCAAAATGAGCTCAAATTTTAACTGCAGCTACATGGCAAGGAGTAGTTTAACATATATTCCGGGTTTTTCTGTGAAATTTTTCTTTCAGCCGATTTATACCGATTATGCAAATTAGGCATATTTTGATAACAGATCACATTTAAATCTTCTCCTCTGAAACTGCAGAACCAAATTAAACCAAACCTGGCAGGGATGGTCCCTGGGTGGGTTCCTTTCAAAATTGTGTCCGACAGCCCCGCCCTCCATTCAAGATGGCTGCTGTTACTAAAAATAGAAATTTCTTCAATTGTCCATTGCTGCTTTAGTATAAGTCAAAATGAGCTCAAATTTTAACTGCAGCTACATGGCAAGGAGCAGTTTAACATATATTCCGGGTTTTTCTGTGAAATTTTTCTTTCAACCGATTTATACCGATTATGCAAATTAGGCATATTTTGATAAAAGATCTCATTTAAATCTTCTCCTCTGAAACCGCTGAACCAAATTAAAACAAATTTGGCTGGGATGGTCCTTGGGTGGTCCCCTTTCAATATTGTGTCCGACAGCCCCGCCCTCCATTCAAAATGGCTGATGTTACTAAAAATAGAAATTTCTTCAATTGTCCATTGCTGCTTTAGTATAAGTCAAAATGAGCTCAAATTTTAGCTGCAGCTACATGGCAATGAGTAGTTTAACATACATGTATATTCTGGGTTTTTCTGTGAGATTTTTTCAGCCAGATTATTCCGTTTAGGAATATTATGAGATAAAAATCACATCTAAATCTTTTGCTCAGAAATTTGAATTGAAATGATCTTTGGGTGGCCCACTTTCAAAATTACGTGTAACACCCCCATTTTCTATCAACTTTAGATGTCAAATTGAAAACCAGGTGAGCGATTACAGGCTCCTGGGAGCCTCTAGTTTTTACTTATATATTTATACATTTACAGTGCCTACAATGTATACCTGAGCTGTGTACAGTATGTGATAGAAGAGAAGACAGGAAAAACATGTAAAAAATTGTCATTAGATATGTGGATGCCATATCTTGTGCCAGGATCCACAAATTTTACTGTAGAAGATGCCCAAGCTTGTAATGGTAAGAAAATTATAAAAGGTCCACACCTGGTTTTGAGTTATGTATGCAGTCTTATAGAAATTCCATTTTTTTAGCTCGACTTTTCGAAGAAAAAAAGTCAAGCTATTGTCGTCACTCCGGTGTCAGCGTCTGGGTCGGTTAAGTTTTAGGTTAAGGTTTTTGTCAGAGTCCATTTCTCAAAAACTATCAAAGGTATCCATTTGAAACTTAGAATGCTTGTTCACTATCAAAAGAGGAACCAATTACAACAAGGCAGATGACCCTGTGATTTGTATATCCAGAGTTATCTGCCCTTGTTTCCACATGGTACATAGAAATTAGGGATATTTTTCTAGTATTATTAAAATTTCTCAATAACTATCAAAGCTATTAACTTGAAACTCAATACTCTTGTAGAAAGTGTTGACCCCAATCTGTTGACAAGTTAGAAGTATGTATAACTTTTTAAATTGCTTGCAGTTTAATATCAGATACAAAAAAGTCGAGTGTCCAGCACCTGTGGGCGGTGCTCTTGTTTCACTGTGATGTTATTCTTGTTTTTATTTGAACCCTCTATTGAAAAAAAAACTACAGTTATATACAATATACATACATTAGTTATATTTGTCTAGGTTTTCCATTGCCAAATAAGTCTAATAGTCACAATATAGCTGAACATTGCCGAAAAACACCATTAACCTGATCCAACCCACAATATATGTAAGACATAAATTTTTCCGGTTTAAATTTTATCCGGTGGAAAGAATTTAATATTAAATTTTATGTTACGGTAAATATTTTATAATGAAATACTTTCCATTGCTATAAAAAAGTATCCTAGTGTACAATAAACAGGTACATAATACTATTTCCGACGCTGACTATTAAATCATGAGACGCATCTGTAATATTATTTCTGACGATTAATGATAAATCACCTGAACCAAATCAAATGAGATAATCCGGATAATATTTTATACTAAGGTATGTAATATTATGTCCAACGCTGATTATTAAATCACGAGACGCATCTGTAATATTATTTGCGATGCTCATTGATAAATCACCTGATCCATCAAATGAGCTAATCCGGATAATATTTTATACTAAGGTATGTAATATTATTTCCGACGCTGATTAATAAATCACCTGACCCATCTTGAAAATATTTTATAAATAAAATTTACAGGTAAATATATATACAAGGAAAATATATTATAGCAAGAACACTGTCAATTTAAATGACAGATTGAGTAATCTTCAAACCCATTATAAAATCAATAGAGTCATGTAAGTTTAAATATATTAAAAATTTGATTCATTGGTTACAGTCGATATTGAATAATGGAAGAAGATGAGTACAATGATATTGTTACATATATACAAGACCAAAAGTACCCACAGAATGCAAATGAAAGCGTCAAAAGAAAACTATGAATATTATTAAAACATTGTAATTGTAATGATTTATATATTTATTTAAAAAACACTGCAGTAATAAAGAAGTATTTCACTAGTATTAAGTACATATTTATTTGCAGCAATGTTAAGTAATTAACTGAGAAAATTAGTAACTTATAAAATCAGATTACTTCCTCTATAATAATTTTTCCGGTTGAAAAGTATTGTGCAATGTTATCCACTGAGATATTTTGATATTAAATTTCTTCCACCTCATCTGGAAAATATATAAAAGCATTGGAAGAAATTTAATATTGAAATATTGTCCAAGGATAATATTTAAACAACCTTATTAAAAAAAACCTGCTGAGATGTGCTAATCTGGGTCACGGGTCACTGTAATCGGGCCGCTGTATCGAGAAACAGATACGGTGTTGAAAAAACTGTTGATACTCATAAAATATTGATAAATGCTATAAAATTTTATGTTTGTCTTCAAGAAATATGATAGACAAAACCATGTGTGAAGTTTTATGACGAAATATCTCTGATTTCTATGTAAATTTACGAGTTGAAGTTGCGGCTGTATCGAGAAACAGAAGAAACAGATACGGTGTTGAAAAAACTGTTGATACTCATACAATATTGATAAATGCAATAAAATTTTATGTTTGTCTTCAAGAAATATGATAGACAAAACCATGTGTGAAGTTTTATGACGAAATATCTTCGATTTCTATGTAAATTTACGAGTTGAAGTGGGGAAATTTTATGTTAGATTTCTAAAAATCTTCTACTCTGAAACCACAGGTAAATTTACTTTAGCGATGTATTTTTATCTTGGACAAGAATAATGAGCATCCTGATTGGATGACCGATTTAAAACACACTGACTCTGCATGGTAACAAGATGCATGTAAAAGAAATCTGTTATATTTATTCATTTGTTTGATTCTGGAATATTGTTGATCATTGATTTAAACAAGAAAAAAGGGAAAAAGGGGGGGGGGGGTGAATTTTACAGTTAAATAAATGTTATGTTTCGACAGTTTAAAGAGAAAAATAAAAATTTGTTGCGACTAAAGCTTAAATCAGTGATAAAAATTGAACAAATATCAATGGTTTTATAAATGAAATTTATTTTAAATAGAAAATCTGAATTTATTATTTATTAATTTATTATTAATGATACAATTTTATATCCCTTGGGAGGGGGAGGGGAGCTATGATGAAAATTTGAAATAAAAACACAGGACTGGATTTTAAGCAAAAATAATAATCCAGGATTAGTTTTTTATTAAGAAAAATCCAGGACCCTTTGTCCAGGATTTTTTTTTTTTTAAAGTTAATAATATGAAATATTGACATCCACACTTGCCTTTTGGACAGCAAATTTCTGTGTCCACACTTGTTTATATTAAAAATAATCTGCCGGAAAGAATATTATGGAGGATAAAATAAAATGTTGCATATACATTATGGTAATGTTCAAAATGTGTCAGAAAATGGAACGTTATGGCTATGTGCAGTCAGTGTAACATTACTTGTTTCTGTTTCAGTAACTGATGATGGCATGTGTCCTGATGTTAGAACACTAGAAGTCATGGCTACGTACAGTGTGTGTAGTGGCTATGTCCAGAATTTAAGGGTGTATCCAGATTGTAGGTGAGTTAAAGGGATGGTGTCTGCCATACTGGGTAATTTTCAACTGTCATGCTTTCAAAATTTGTAGTGAAACTTGAATTTTTTTCTAAATAAAGTTTTACTATGTAAGCATTTTGTAGGGAATTGATGTTTTATATGTGAATGAAGGCCAGGGACAGGGAGTTTTGTTGATTATTAAAGGTCTGTATAGATCAGTACAGATCCAATATGACTATAGAGTACACATCAATTTCTTTAGATTATTATCCCCTCACCAACGAAGTTGCGAAGGGATATAGTAATGCTACCTTCCGTCCTTCCGTCTTTCATCCTTCCGTCCGTCCGTCACATCCTTGTGAACACTCTAGGATCAACATCCTTCAATGGATTTTGACCAAACTTGGTACATGTTTAATCCTTAAGAGAATCTGGAACCTTATTGATTTTCAAGGTCAAAGGTCAAGGTCACTTGGTAAATTGTTTACCGTGTAACATCCTTGTGAACACTCTAGAATCAACATTCTTCAATGGATTTTGACTAAACTTGGTACATACTTAGTCCTTAGGAGAATCTGGAACCCTATTGATTTTCAAGGTCAAAGGTCAAGGGGTCAAATTTTTACTGCATAACATCCTTGTGAACACTAGAATCAACATCTTTCAATGGATTTTGACCAAACTTGGTACATACTTAGACCTTAAGAGAATCTGGAACCATATTGATTTTCAAGGTCAAAGGTCAAGGTCACAGGGTTTAATTTTTAGGCGAGGGGATACGCCACGCTTTGCGTTGCCCTTGTATAGAATTATATTACTCATGAATTTTATCTTCCAACTTGATTAGAACTACATCGGTGGTGTAATGGTTAGGGTGTTGCCTTGAGTGTGGCAGTTTATGGGTTCAAGCCTTGAGTGTGCATACATGTGAACCTTCTGATAGGAGCATTTTTCTCCCGATTTCGAGGGTCCCTTCCGTCCCTCCCGTCAACTTTCAAAATCTTCTGCCCGTGAAAAAAATCAAGTACAATAAAAATCTTCTGGAAATTCCCCATTTGGAACTCCCACACTGATGAAAAATGCCGAGAGATACGAATGGTAAAGGTGAATGTCATATTTAATGATATCCGGTTATTGATCTGTTTGACACCTTTACAGGTAGATTGGGTCATGGTGATTAATTAAGGTGTTGATGATTATACAACAATTATCCACTGATTGACAGTTAATTGGGGATAAGGAAGTGGGTTTGTGGCACACGCTTAGATGATTAGAAATGTGATAGTGGCAATTAAAAATAGTTATAAACCGTTGTGCAAACAGGAGTCGGACAACCTTTGATGCTGAGGAAAACTTCTTATTTCGATTAAACGTGCAATGAATTCATCTAGGATTGAGTTGTTATGGCTTGTTTGGGACCAAAGCCGATCAAAGTATTATTTAAGGACTAAGTTCCAGGATGGAATTGATAAACCACAAAAATGCCGAAACGTATGCTATCACCCAACGCACCAGCAGCAAAGTGACTTTTTAATTTTAGTGCTCTATGACTTTATTGTTCAGAACATTCTGTCTTCATTGTTATTGCTTTGTTATAACCTTATGATTATGAATGATTATGAATAAATTATAAATACAGTTTTTATCCTTCATTCATCATATGAAACACTACTAATAAGACAGAAATGTAAACAATATATATTGAAATGGGATGCAGTTGGTTCAATACTGAAACAAACAAAAGGAAAACATCAATAAACAATAAAAACACCCATCAAATATGCCGATAAAAAATCTCCAGTTATGAGACCAAATCTCCAGTTGTAGCATAGCAACTCTATCACATGTATGAGTGTGGCAGTTCATGGGTTCAAGCCTTGAGTGTGGCAGTTTATGGGATCAAGCCATGATCGGGTCTAATGGTTAGGGTGTTGCTTTGATTGTGACAGTTCATGGGTTCAAGCCCTGATCGGGTCTAATGGTTAGGGTGTTGCCTTGAGTGTGGCAGTTCATGGGTTCAAGCCCTGATCGGTTCAAACCATCGGTGGTGTAATGGTTAGGGTGTTGCCTTGAGTGTGCCAGTTCATGGGTTCAAGTCCTGATCAGCTCAAACCAAAGGATATGAAATTGGTATTTGTTGCTTCTTTGCTAAGCACACAGTATTAAGGAAAAAGAGCAAAGACTAATTGGCACGGAATCAGGATAATGTGTCCAAGTGGGGCGATATGTCTATCTACAGACTGTTGTTTCAGTGAGCTAGCACTATAAAAATCCAGCTAAGTGTTTTGGCCTAGTGGAATCATCATTTCATTGAAAATTAACTTGTTCTTGTCATGATATAGCTGAAAAATTGCTGAGTTGGCGAATTGACAATCACTCACTCACTCCAACTTTTATTAAAATAGTCAAGGATATAGTTGTCTAGTGAATAGACGTATTACTCTATAATTTAAATGAATAATTATTTCTCCCCTTCGAACGAAGGGAGACATATTGTTTTAGTCTGATTTTTTCTTCTTCTTCTTCCGCTTCTTCTCAGCGAAGCTTGTCCGGACCATAACTGTTTTGTCTTTCCAGATAGGTCAATGATATTTGGTATGTGGGTGCATGACCATAAGGTGGTGTGTCACGTACCGTAATGACCTTCGTGGGACCTTGACCTTTGACCTCAAGATCAAATAATTGTTTTTTAAATAGTATTTTCTTGTCCGGGCCATAACATTTTTGTCTTTCGAGATGGGTCAATGATATTTGGTATGTGGGTGCATGACCATAAGGTGGTGTGTCGTGTACTGTAATGACCTTTGACCTCAAGGTCAAATAATGTTTTTTTAAATAGTATCATTCAAGTATGTGGATGCATGACCATAAGGCGGTGTGTTGCATACCGTAATGACCTTTGTGATACCTTGACCTTTGACCTCAAGGTCAAACAATTGTTTTTTAAATAGTATTTTCTTCTCCGGGCCATAACATTTTTGTCTTTCGAGATTGGTCAATGATATTTGGTATATGGGTGCATGACCATAAGGCGGTGTGTCACGTACCATAATGACCTCCGTGGGACCTTGACCTTTGACCTCAAGGTCAAATAATTGTTTTTTAAATAGTATCATTCAACTCATAATGTGTAACTTATTGTTGTACAGATGGCCGCATTAAGGGGAGACAAAAGTTTTAGGTATCTAAAACAGTTCTTCCTAGTTTACATTTAGGCTTGAGTCCATTGAGATCATCTATGTAAATTTGTTTTGAAAAAAAGATTAAACTCAGCATAAAATTAAACTGTGCAAAAGTGTTTAAAATGTTTTCTAATTATCTGAGACATCTTATCTTCCAAATCTCATTTCATTATGTTTTTTCTGTGAATTTTGTTGGTATTTCAAGGTCATGACTGTGTAGCTTTGTTTTAAGGTTAACCAAACAGCAACAAGTTAAACTATATTTTGATCGGCTGAAATATAAAATATTCTCTATAGAGCCCACTGAACCATTTGAAACACAACATAGCAGGAATGACCTGTTAATAGTCTTCAAACATGACCATCTTTTGAAGTTTCTATTGATCATCTCACATTGGTTTTGAACACTTCTCTTTAGAGCAGTGAACAAGATTTGACCAGGTGAGTGATTGCAGCCTCCATGAAGCCTCAGGTTGTATGTTTGTATCCATGGGGGGAGGGGGGTTATGGTGTTTAATGCCACTTTCAACAATATTTCAGTTATATCGTGGTGGTCAGTTTTATTGGTGGAGGAAACCGGAGAAAACCACTGACCTGTCAAAAGTTATTGACAAACTTTATCACATAATGTTGTATCAAGTACACCATGAGCGGTTCGAACTCACAATGTTAGTGGTGATAGGTACTGATTGCACAGGTAGTTGTAAATCCAACTAGCATACGATAACGACTAGGACGGCCATGCTTCAGGTTGTATGTTTATATCCACATTAGAATATATCACTAAAACGTTTTCTGTGTTCTCTATAGCTATTTATTGTTATTTTATGTTTTTCAGAACAATTATTGAACCATATTTCAAATGTCTTGCCAGAATGTTCCCAGCCTGTAATGTAACAGATTTAGCAAAAACCTTGATGATATCACAGCATTTTGCAGATAAACTCCCAACAGAATCGACTCTTTTGGGCTGTTTGGAAGGTTTGTTTTGTAATAATATCCCCGTCTTTAATAGGGACATATCATGATATTATGATGTCAATCCAGTGTAAACTTATCACATACTAACTCTACTTTGCATTAGATTCTAAATAACTTGTCTCTAAATATAATATTTATTTATATTCCGAACGGAACAGGTTTGAAATGCTTCGCAATCATCACATTTCTGTCTGTTCCTATGTCTCATACAAATCAACTTTTTATTAAATTACGTGTTCGAACCCCATTCATGGCGAGGTGTAGTCGATACACCATTATTTGATAGAGTTTGTCAGTGACTTGTAACAGGTCTGTGGTTTTCTCCACCAATAAAACTGACTGCCACAATATATCTGAAATATTGTTGAAAGTGGCATTAAACACCATAACCCTAACCCCCTATGTTTATCTATTATCAATGTTTCCATCTGTAGCAATTTCCTTATTTGAAAATGAAGTATTTTTTCATCAGACATCAAATTTGAATGGAATTTTTATAGTAAACAGTACTTATTTGTTTTAAAAAGATAATTGTTCTTTGAGCCTTCTGATCCAATTTGATCATAATTGTAAACCTGATGGAGCCACAACAAACTGCTGGGATCCTTTGATTGAAATATAACATCACTATTTTTCAGGTAGAGTAGACGGATCAGACATATGTGCTTCTTATAATGCCAATCTGACCAGTGCACTGACTCAGTGTGGTGAGGCTACCTATGGGTATATCACAGGAGCAGCTCCTAAATATGCATTCTGCCGGTAAATTTTATATTTTGTCTTAAATGTGGTGAATTTGCTATGTTTACTACATATTTGATTTGAGCGTACCTGATGAATATTATTCTAGAAATGTGTCGTGCGCGCTAATTTTGATATCTATATACGATATGTATTTGTAATTTTCCTTTTGTTTGGCATATTTTTCTATCAAAATTGTAATAAGAATTGTGCAAATGAGTTTTAAGATGAGACTTTGCCAAATTTCATGCATATTTGGCATTAAAGATATTTTAAAAGATTTGAAATTTATCTTTACTTCACTTTTAGGGAGAATGTCATTTTTTCAGTGTCATAACTTCTCTTAAAAATTATCAAACTGATTTTCCAACTTTAAAGTCTAATCAGAATTTTCTGTCATACTGTCATAGGTTAAACAGTAGTTTAACCTATCAAAAATACTTTATTTCTGTTATTTTGATCATGACATAACTTTTCAGGTTTCCATTCAATAGCAGAAGTTTTCCTTTAGAAAAATCATTTGAAATTTATCCAAAAAAAAAAGCTCAGGGACTGAAAAAGGCATGCCTAGTTCAATATCAGACTTCAGCATTCATTCTGGAGTAATGCCTCTTGATTTTCCACCCCAAAAAAAAACCACTTGCTCAGGTTTCCACTTAGTAACTTAAGATCTTCTTTATGCAAATTTATTAAGCAATGTTTTGGCCACAATACATTGGTCAAGTTCGAATTTGGTTATTATTACATGTATTTTATTATTCTAGAGTTATACCCCTAAAAGTACAAAATGGCAGATTTGTTTGGTTTTTGTGCTCTAACTTTAGTTTCCCTTTGACAAATGTTTTGTGATCTTACACAATGTTTTTTACCACAATAAACGGGTCAAGTTGGAATTTGGTTAATATTCCTGTTATGATTTGAGATTTATGCCCCTGTTTTCTTTAGCTGGAAACAGGGCATCCATTACCGATACACACATTCTTCCTTTTTTTTTTCTCTATACTGGTAATTTTTTTCCTTTTCATTAACAGTGCCTATAATGTGCTTGTGAATTGTGTACATTCATTAATAGAAGAAAATACTGAGAAAATGTGTAAAAGATCGTCTTTAGATACTTGGCTGCCGTTCAGTATTTCTGCTTATTTTAATGTTACATCAGAAGAAATACAAGCATGTAATGGTAAGTAATTTTAATATGATCTTCAGTGTAAATATGTGAATATATTTTATGTAAGAGTTTAAATGTTGTGTCTATATTGATTGAATATTTTTGTGTTGTCTCAATAATGAAGCTGCAATTTGAAGGACAGACAATACAATGGTCAAAAGAAAGGGTGTGTGGGTGGGTTATGGGGTTTAATGCCCCTTTCAACAATATTTTGTGACGGTCAGTTTTATTGGTGGAGGAAACGGGAGTATCCGGAGAAAACCACTGACAGACATGCTGCAAGTCACTGACAAACTTTAGCACACAATGTTTTATCGATATAACTGAAATAGTGTTGAAAGTGGTGTTAAACACCATAACCATACGATAATATTTTTTTAGATTCTTAAAATAAATTATTGTCAATTGAAAATATAATGTTATATAGTAATGATCAGTAATATACATGTAATCAACCACAACAACACAAGCCACTTCTTGTCCGAAACTTGAAGCAAAAAAACACAAAATGACAACAAGAAAAGGCAATGACAATCTGTGTCCTGGCTGGGGACAGACATAAAAGAACAGTTGGTGTTAAACCTGTTGATATTAAAATACATTGTATATATTTCAACAAGGTCAGCAATGTTTTTTTTTTTATATTTCTAGTTACTGAAGATGATGTGGATGACGATGTCATCTGTAATGATGTAATAAGTATAGAGGAAATGGCTTACTATAGTCGCTGTGGTGCTTACTACTCAGCTTTAACTTCTAATCCAGATTGTGGGTAAGGAAATGAGTCTGGGCATTAAATTTTTACCCATGTCTGTAAGTGCGTCTGGTTTCTGCTCAATAACGTTCCCCTTTAGTATATCATTTGATATTTATACATAAGGTCAGGAACTATAAAAGGAAGGCCAAGTTGGATTTCTGACTTTACCGCTTTTTTCTATTTTGGAGTTATTATGTCCCCCAAACGAAGTTTGGGAGACATATTGTGTTTGCTCCGTTTCTTATTATTCTTATTATTATTCTTCTTCTTCTTCTTCTTCTTTCTTTCTTTCTTTCTTTCTTTCTTCCGTCAAAAGTTTGTCCGACACATTTCTCGGAGATGCCTTGATCAAACTTTATGAAACCTTGTAGAAATATCATATGTCATGTGAAGTTGTGCCTTTAAGGGTTGATTTTTCCAAAATGGCTGCCGTTGCCATGGAAACGGCCAAAATGCAAAAAAAAAATTGAAAAACACAAAAATGTTCATAGCAGGTTACTCACCAAACAGAAATTGATGAAACTTGATAGGAACAACATCCACATCTAGTGAAACGAGATAAGCCAAAAAAATCGGAATCGGTTGGACAAACTTTGCCACAGTTGCCATGGAAACAAAAAAAGGGGGATTTGAAAAAATTTGGACTCCTTTCATCAAACTTCATGAAACTTTGTAGGAATATCCACCGTAGTGTGTGGCAGCTTTTGAGGGGTTGAAAAAATTCAAAATGGCGGCCGTTGCCATGGTAACCAAGGTGCAAAAAATGTTAAATTCACTCCAAACAGCGGATCCTTTTGAAACTTGACACAAAAATAGATCATCACTCAAAGTTGTGCTCTTTGTTTTTAAAATTTTTCAAAATGGCCGCCAATATAAAAATTAAGAAAATCGTTAAAAATTCAAAAATGAAAAAATTTCAATGGAAATGGATATTTACAGGGAGTAAGACATGGTGCACCATATTGTGACCATTTCGGTTTGCTATGGTGGCCATTTTTAATCCAAAATGACTGCCAAAATAAAAAAATCCTCTGATTTGGGTGAAATTTGGTACTACTATAAACATGATAGAGTCAAAAACTGGTCTCTAATTATTTCTTGCTATGTTCTCACACTATTCTTCATTCATACCACTAGTACTTGTATTGTTCGTTTAGGGGACATTTGTAACGCTCTGCGTTACAGTAACCAATAGTACCCCTTGATTTGCCAAAAATTACTTGTTTACTCTATTACTCTAACTAGAAGCAGAGGGAATCTGTGTCATATGGATGCATTCTTTCATTTTATAGAAACTGTTTTAATGACAAATCAAATACCTGAGGTTATTTGACTTCCTAACTATGTTTGGTAGAAATTATATTTTCACATGCAGTGTGAAAGGTTAATGAACTTTAAATTATGACATTTATATGTACCAGATAGATTACAATATTTTTGTTTTTTAATTAAACAACATTATTAAGAAAAAAACTGCTGGAATGTGCTAATCTGGGTCACGGGTCACTGTAATCGGGCGGCTGTATCGAGAAACAGATACGGTATTAAAAAAACTGTTGATACTTATAAAATATTGATAAATGCAATAAAATTTTATGTTTGTCTTCAAGAAATATGATAGACAAAACCATGTGTGAAGTTTTATGATGAAATATCTCCGATTTCTATGTAAATTTACGAGTTGAAGTTGTGGCTGTATCGTTATAATATAATATATTTTCTATTTTTAAAAATGCATTAAAGGAAAAACAGATCAACTAAAATTGAACATCATTAATATTAGAAAAATTCTCAGATATTTAGTACAAAACCAAACAAATTCAATCGAATAGGTGAAATAAATATTACGCAATTGCATTTTTTAGATAAAAGTGAACAGATTCAAATTTAAAAGAGAAATGGAAAGAATGAATGATTTTTTTTTAATGGCTTTTTTTTTCTGTCATCCAAAATTACATTTTATGATTCAATAAGATACAGTCTTATTTTTACATATAAAATGTATATATTATATATATGAAATGAAAATATCCAAATACTTAAAATAGATAAGTCATGTTTTTATTGTTTTTTTTAGACTAGTAGTAAAACCTTACATGGAATGTCTTGTTGTACTTTTTCCCTCTTGTGATGCGAGAGAAATAGTTAAAACCTTGCTGACATCTCCGACTTTTACAGCTCAGATTCCACAAGGAATTGATATTTTGGACTGTATTGGAGGTTTGTTTTTAAATTTCTTTTATATGACTGCAAACAATTTGGTGATCTTATTATGGGTCTGTTATCGCATCTTATTTATGAAAGGGGCTGTCATGGTCGTGATCGTATGGTAGTTGGATTTACAACTACATGTGCAATCAGTGCCTATCACTACTAAAGTTGTGAGTTTGAACTCCGTTCATGTCGAGGTGTACTCGATATAACATTATGTGATAAAGTTTTTTCAATGACTTGCGACAGATTAGGGGTTTTCTCTGAGTACTCTGGTTTCTTCCACGAATAAAATTGACCACCATGATATAACTGAAATATTGTTGAAAGTGGTGTTAAACACCATAAACCAAACCAAACATTATTTATGAGCCATATATGGTAGGTATATACAGTTTTTATTTTTTCAGCTAATTTTGATGCAGCTTTTTCTTTGATTTGATTTTGACAAGGGCTTCCAGTGGATTTCTTATATCAGTTATGGTTCTTGAGTTAAACTTGATTGCAGTAAAACTGGGGAAGGAGGAAGCCCTTATCGACCTGCTTTGGTGGTTTGTTGTGCTCGGCACAGCACTTTATTTACAAATGTACAAGAAGAGCTACAGAATTAAATTGAATTCTGAAATGTTTAAAAAAAAAAAAAATTGTTGACCTTATGATCGACTTCTCTGTGATTGCCACTGTAATTAACAAATTTTTAAATCTACAATAAAGCTTTGGGATCCTATTAACCGGTTTTAACCCTGCCACATTTTTGTGCCTGTTCCAAGCCAGAACATGGATTTCCAACATCATATATCAAGGTCTTCTTCATTTTCAGTGAGTTAAGGTAAGAGGTGATTGTTTGTTTTGTTGATATTGGTGGAATTGTTGACCATCACTGTGTAAACCTTCTTCTCATAATTGAGGTTAAGATTAAAAACTTTAATTAAATGATTTTTTGCAATTTTTAATTTCACTGGTTTTTGATTAATTTAGTAATTTAATAATAAAATAATAATGTCTTCTTCTCACTGCAAACATCGAAAAAACAACAAGAGAATTTACATAATATTCATTTTAAAATCTCCTTTGAGGCTACTTGTGTATTGTAATAATTCACAATGATATATTTACCCTGATAGTAAAGGGTGTTAGGGTTAGAGTTATGGTGTTTGATGCCACTTTCAGAAATATTTCAGTTAAATTGTGGAGGTCAATTTTCTTGGTGGAAGAAACCGGAGTACCCAGAGAAAGCCACCAACCTGTCCTAAGTCACTGACAAACTTTATCACATAATGTTGTATCAAGTACACCTTGCTTAAACAAGATTCGAACTCACGTTAGTGGTGATAGACACTGTTTTCATAGAGAGGTATACTTTAGAACAGGTTTGTTATAAAGAGGTTTTCCTTTAAGAGCCAGTTTGTTATAGAGAGGTATCCTTGAACATTGTAGCACGTAGTTGCTTGTTACAGCATCTTTGCTGTACATGTAGTGAGATGTCTTTTTCAATTGATTTGTTATAGGTTTGTGTACTTTGCATTTTGGGGGGTTGGGGGGTTGGGTTGATTTTTTGCTCTATTTTGTTTGGGTTTTTTTATTTAGAGAAATGCCTTTAGTATCAGGTTTAACAATATTTATATATGTATTTTAGGTGCTGACATATGTCGAAATTACACAGATATCGTAAGAAATATTACTGAATGTTCAATGGCTGTTTCTGGATTTAAGGATAAGGAACCACGTATGGAACTTTTATGTCGAGGCTACAATGTGTATGTCAGCTGTTTAGAAGTAACTATTAATAAAATGGGGAAGTCTTGTGAGGAAAGATCTCTTAGAACTTGGATTCCACAGTATATGGAAAGGTCATTCAACTTATCAGCATCCACTGTACAGACTTGTAATGGTAAGGTTTCCATATTATATTTTCTGTACTATTGTTCTTTTAAGAAAAATTTGAAGATACCAAAGGGGTAATTACAAGCTAAGGACAGGACAGGGTAGTGTTTATGAAAAGTGGAACATATCTGTGGTCATTTGTGACACAGATATTCTGTAACAGTTAATATAACCAAATCATGATGGCGACCATCAAACTTTTGAAGTGATGACTTCAACTTAGTTTGAAGATACCAGAGGGGTAATCAGAAGCTGTATGTCGAAAAAAGACAGACCGATGATCAACAGAAAAAGGACAAAAAGACAGACCGATGATCAACAGAAAAAGGACAAAAAGACAGACCGATGATCAACAGAAAAAGGACAAAAAGACAGACCGATGGTCAACAGAAAAAGACAAGCAATGGTCCACAAAACACTACACAGAAAACCAAAGATCTGGCAACATGACACCCACTAAGACGGATGTGAACTCAGAAGCTCAGAAACCAAAGATCTGGCAACATGACACCCACTAAGACGGATGTGAACTCAGAAGCTCAGAAACCAAAGATCTGGCAACATGACACCCACTAAGACGGATGTGAACTCAGAAGCTCAGAAACCAAAGATCTGGCAACATGACACCCACTAAGACGGATGTGAACTCAGAAGCTCAGAAACCAAAGATCTGGCAACATGACACCCACTAAGACGGATGTGAACTCAGAAGCTCAGAAACCAAAGATCTGGCAACATGACACCCACTAAGATGGATGTGAACTCAGAAGCTCAGAAACCAAAGATCTGGCAACATGACACCCACTAAGACGGATGTGAACTCGGAAGCTCAGAAACCAAAGATCTGGCAACATGACACCCACTAAGACGGATGTGAACTCAGAAGCTCAGAAACCAAAGATCTGGCAACATGACACCCACTAAGATGGATGTGAACTCAGAAGCTCAGAAACCAAAGATCTGGCAACATGACACCCACTAAGATGGATGTGAACTCAGAAGCTCAGAAACCAAAGATCTGGCAACATGACACCCACTAAGACGGATGTGAACTCAGAGAAAGGGTTATCAGTTCTTGCTCCACTGGTATTACTCTTGTTAATATTCGGTGATTAAAGTCATGAATAATGATAGAACAGAATTGTGATTACTACAAAGCTCACCCAACAAGGCCAAGTAAACTATTAGTATGTCTGTCGTAGTTAACTTTTTAACATCTAAATCTTCTTATGCAAAACCTGTCAAACAAAAGGAACCAATCTTGTCAAGGGAAGAGGAGAAGCAGATTTATACAAATAAAGTTGATCCTAAAGTAATAGAGCCTGTAAGGAAGGCTAAAGAGGAAATAAAATACATTATTTAAAAAAGTCCTTCTCTCAACAACCATCAATAGAAATGCTGAATTTTTTTGTGCAACATTATTATGGTATGTAAATTTAGATATGTACAAAAAGTCCCATGCTGTATGAAGTCTCGAGCTCTGATGGATCAGAGTTTCACATGGGAAATTGGTGAAAATGTAAAATAACGTTTTCTTAAGAATCAGTTAGAGATATGTATTTATATTTGGTATGATCATTATTGTGGTATCCAGCTTCAAGCTTTAATAAATGAAGTCCTCAGGGTGTATAAGGTCTAAACATGTGGGATTCAAATTTAACACAGGCTACAGTGGAGGGGCTACAAAATGGGGGAGGGGAATAATGATTCATGGTTGATATGTGTACCAATTGATATAAGATGTTGCTTTTTTTCAGTAACGGACAAAGATCCACACAAGTGGTGCACTGATATTAGAACATTAGAAATGATGGCCCTGGAAACACCTTGTAGTCGTGATTTTGAAATGTTAGCTACAAATCCAAACTGTTTGTAAGTCTTTAGTTGTCACTTATCTGTAAATCCAAACTGTTTGTAAGTCTTTAGTAGTCACTTATCTGTAAATCCAAACTGTTTGTAAGTCTTTAGTTGTCACTTATCTGTAAATCCAAACTGTTTGTAAGTCTTTAGTTGTCACTTATCTGTAAATCCAAACTGTTTGTAAGTCTTTAGTTGTCACTTATCTGTAAATCCAAACTGTTTGTAAGTCTTTAGTAGTCACTTATCTGTAAATCCAAACTGTTTGTAAGTCTTTAGTAGTCACTTATCTGTAAATCCAAACTGTTTGTAAGTCTTTAGTAGTCACTTATCTGTAAATCCAAACTGTTTGTAAGTCTTTAGTAGTCACTTATCTGTAAATCCAAACTGTTTGTAAGTCTTTAGTAGTCACTTATCTGTAAATCCAAACTGTTTGTAAGTCTTTAGTAGTCACTTATCTGTAAATCCAAACTGTTTGTAAGTCTTTAGTAGTCACTTATCTGTAAATCCAAACTGCTTGTAAGTCTTTAGTAGTCACTTATCTGTAAATCCAAACTGCTTGTAAGTCTTTAGTAGTCACTTATCTGTAAATCCAAACTGTTTGTAAGTCTTTAGTAGTCACTTATCTGTAAATCCAAACTGTTTGTAAGTCTTTAGTAGTCACTTATCTGTAAATCCAAACTGTTTGTAAGTCTTTAGTAGTCACTTATCTGTAAATCCAAACTGTTTGTATGTCTTTAGTAGTCACTTATCTGTAAATCCAAACTGTTTGTAAGTCTTTAGTAGTCACTTATCTGTAAATCCGAACTGTTTGTAAGTCTTTAGTAGTCACTTATCTGTAAATCCAAACTGTTTGTAAGTCTTTAGTAGTCACTTATCTTGAACATGTTGCCTGGAAATCTAAACTGCTTGTAAATTTCTCTAGTGGCCACTGTCCCTTAAAATGGTGGCTACATACATATCCTAACTGTTTGTAAGTCTTTAGTAGTCACTTATCCTGAACATGTTGCCTGGAAATCTAAACTGCTTGTAAATTTCTCTAGTGTCCCCTGTCCCTTTAAATGGTGGCTACATACATGCCCTAACTGTTCGTAGAAATCTCTAGAAGTCTCTGTGCCTGGAAATGATGGCTGCAATCTCAATTGCTTGTAAAATTACTCTAGCAGTCTACTTTTCCTTATGATTGTTGTTTTAGAAAAAATAATTTGTTGTTTAACTTTGCTTTATGAATTTTCCAATGATAATTTGCTAGCTTTTCCTTTATGAATTTTACAATGATAATTTGCTAGCTTTTGCTCTATGAATTTTCCAATGATAATTTGCCAGCTTTCCCTTTATGAATTTTCCAATGATAATTTGCTAGCTTTCGCTAAAATGAATTTTCTAATGATAATTTGCTAGCTGTTGCTTGATGAGTTTTCCAATGATAATTTGCTAGCTTTTCCTTTATGAATTTTCCAATGATAGTTTGCTAACTATAAATATAATCACCATAATTGAATTAGCAATATTTTTTTAATTCTATAATTTATTCCTTGTTTCAGATCTGCTGAGAAATTTTTAAAGTGTATGGAAGGAATATTTCCTGAATGTGAAGGGAAAACTTTAGCACAATACATTTTAATGTCGCCGTTATTGAGGAATAAAATTCCACTAGATTTTGATCCAATGTCATGTGTTACAGGTAAGTGAATTACCATAAACTTTTGTCTCCATATGAATTTATTTCAAACAGCTATGTATGAAATTCCTCACGTTTTTTTTTTATTTTTAAAGTAATTGTTTTAGATGAATCTGTATCACTCCAAAAAATACTATCGCTTTAGTTAACTACTTTATGTGGTTTTGTAGACAAACTGACACTCTTTTGACAGAGGGCTGTCCTGGTCGTGATCATATGGTAGTTGGATTTACAACTACCTGTGCAATCAGTGCTCATCACCACTAGTTGTGACTTGATACAACATTATGTGATAAAGTTTGTCAGTGGTTTTCTCCAGGTACTCCGGTTACCTCCACCAATAAAACTGACCGCCAGGATATAACTGAAATATTGTTGAAAGTGGCATTGAGCACCATACTCCGCCCTCATTTGACAATAATACACAATGAAATAGTTAAAAATCTTAAAAGTCTTAAGATAATTTGCACTTGAAATTAGTCATTAATTATCTATAGATCAGATATTATGATGAAAATTGAGTATTTCATGTAAATATTAACATGATATAATTCACACACATATCAACTTTAAATAGTAGTTACCTATACACAGGTACTTCTACCAAATACTGAATGCCTTTAACAAATTGATGTTTATAAAATTAAATTACCATGACTACATTAAGGCATATAATTTACTTGTATGATGAGGTACTAAATTACTAACAATTGACACCAATATTTGTTTACATGTATGTACACCTTGTCAACAGTTTGTATCAAGTACACCTTGTCATAAGTTTGTATTAAGTACACCTTGTCAAAAGTTTATATCAAGTACACCTTATCAAAAGTTTGTATTAAGTACACCTTGTCAAAAGTTTGTATTAAGTACACCTTGTCATAAGTTTGTATTAAGTACACCTTGTCAATAGTTTGTATTAAGTACACCTTGTCAAAGGTTTATATCAAGTACACCTTATCAAAAGTTTATATCAAGTACACCTTGTCAAAAGTTTGTATTAAGTACACCTTGTCAAAAGTTTGTATTAAGTACACCTTGTCAAAAGTTTGTATCAAGTACACCTTATCATAAGTTTGTATCAAGTAAACCTTGTCATAAGTTTGTATCTAGTACACCTTGTCAAAAGTTTGTATCAAGTACACCTTTTCATAAGTTTGTATCTAGTACACCTTGTCATAAGTTTGTATCTAGTACACCTTGTCAAAAGTTTGTATCAAGTACACCTTTTCATAAGTTTGTATCAAGTAAACCTTGTCATAAGTTTGTATTTAGTACACCTTGTCAAAATTTTGTATCTAGTACACCTTGTCATTGGTTTATATCAAGTACACCTTGTCAAAAGTTTGTATCAAGTATACCTTGTCAAAAGTTTGTATCTAGTACACCTTGTCAAAAGTTTGTATCTAGTACACCTTGTCATAAGTTTGTATCTAGTACACCTTGTCAAAAGTTTGTATCTAGTACACATTGTCAAAATTTTGTATCTAGTACACATTGTCAAAAGTTTGTATCTAGTACACCTTGTCAAAAGTTTGTATCTAGTGCACATTGTCAAAAGTTTTTATCTAGTACACCTTGTCATTAGTTTATATCAAGTACACCTTGTCAAAAGTTTGTATCTAGTACACCTTGTCATTAGTTTATATCAAGTACACCTTGTCATTAGTTTATATCAAGTACACCTTGTCAAAAGTTTGTCTCTAGTATACCTTGTCATTAGTTTATATCAAGTACACCTTGTCATTAGTTTATATCAAGTACACCTTGTCAAAAGTTTGTATCTAGTACACATTGTCAAAAGTTTGTATCTAGTACACCTTGTCATTAGTTTATATCAAGTACACCTTGTCAAAAGTTTGTCTCTAGTACACCTTGTCATTAGTTTATATCAAGTACACCTTGTCATTAGTTTATATCAAGTACACCTTGTCAAAAGTTTGTATCTAGTACACCTTGTCATTAATTTTTATCAAGTACACCTTGTCATTAGTTTATATCAAGTACACCTTGTCAAAAGTTTGTATCTAGTGCACATTGTCAAAAGTTTTTATCTAGTACACCTTGTCATTAGTTTATATCAAGTACACCTTGTCAAAAGTTTGTATCTAGTACACCTTGTCATTAGTTTATATCAAGTACACCTTGTCATTAGTTTATATCAAGTACACCTTGTCAAAAGTTTGTCTCTAGTACACCTTGTCATTAGTTTATATCAAGTACACCTTGTCATTAGTTTATATCAAGTACACCTTGTCAAAAGTTTGTATCTAGTACACCTTGTCATTAGTTTATATCAAGTACACCTTGTCAAAAGTTTGTATCTAGTACACATTGTCAAAAGTTTGTATCTAGTACACCTTGTCATTAGTTTATATCAAGTACACCTTGTCAAAAGTTTGTCTATAGTACACCTTGTCATTAGTTTATATCAAGTACACCTTGTCATTAGTTTATATCAAGTACACCTTGTCAAAAGTTTGTATCTAGTACACCTTGTCATTAATTTTTATCAAGTACACCTTGTCATTAGTTTATATCAAGTACACCTTGTCAAAAGTTTGTATCTAGTACACCTTGTCATTAGTTTATATCAAGTACACCTTGTCAAAAGTTTGTATCTAGTACACATTGTCAAAAGTTTGTATCTAGTACACCTTGTCATTAGTTTATATCAAGTACACCTTGTCAAAAGTTTGTCTCTAGTACACCTTGTCATTAGTTTATATCAAGTACACCTTGTCATTAGTTTATATCAAGTACACCTTGTCAAAAGTTTGTATCTAGTACACCTTGTCATTAATTTTTATCAAGTACACCTTGTCATTAGTTTATATCAAGTACACCTTGTCAAAAGTTTGTATCTAGTACACCTTGTCATTAGTTTATATCAAGTACACCTTGTCAAAAGTTTGTATCTAGTACACCTTGTCATTAGTTTATATCAAGTACACCTTGTCAAAAGTTTGTATCTAGTACACCTTGTCATTAGTTTATATCAAGTACACCTCATCATGGATGAGATTCAAACTCACTAGCTTTTGTGATCATTAACACTGATTGAATGGGTAAATGTAAATCCAACTCTCACACTGTCATGGCCACAACTAGCCCTCTAATAATGAGGTAATGAAAATTATTTATTATTTATAAGTAATATTGATCAATTTAGTTTCAATTTTATCTTGATGTCATTTGTTTTTCATTTTCAGAAGATGTAACAACTACGACAAGTCCTACCCCAACTATAGGTATGTCCTCTTTTTCTAGCATTCTTAACCATTATAACAATAAACATTTCATGACGATAGATCTTCCTCAAGTTCTATGGTTACAGGGACATTAGTCCTCAAGTTCTATGGTTACAGGGACATTAGTCCTCAAGTTATATGGTTACAGGGACACTAGTCCTCAAGTTCTATGGTTACAGGGACATTATCTATGATTTATTTCTATGCAGGGAATATTACTTGAAAATGGACATTGGACAAGAAGATTGAAAACCATTCTTACTTCCTTGATGTTTTGAATGCATTTGTGGATTGACACTCTGTGTGTTTTGTAAATGACAAATTTAATATATAAAATTTGTTCATGTCATGATATAGCTGAAATATTGCTAAAGTTAGTGTTAAACACCTATCAATCAATCAATGATTGAATTGACATTGAACAATTGGCATTGATTTTCACCAATAAAAATTGGTGTTTATTGATTCTAAACTGTAGGTAAGTTAAATCACTTGTTACATACTTTTGGTAATAGAAAATGTGTATTAGTTTTCCTCTAAAATCCTGTAAAACAATACACCTGAAAGTGTCTGAACACACTCAAGGATTGTCCTGTATAATCTGATCAGGGGAGATAAATATATTGTTGATAAAGGGAGGTAATTGAGTGACTATTTGTAAACAAATTCTTTGCTGTTTTTAGTGTAAAATAATTAAAAAGACTAATCATGTGATCTTTGTTGTATTTCAGCACCAGACTGTAACAGTGTAGAATATATAAAACGGTTTGCTACAGTGCAGTGTGACGCGGCTAGAAATCAGCTGACTTTAGTACAGAACAGTAAACAATGCGGGTATAAATACAATACAATACAATACTGTGAAAGTACTTTTATTTGTTGGCACCAATTTTCATGGTCTCTACAAAATGCATTGATCGAAGCGTTGTTGAAATCGTGATTTTAAACATTATAGGCCACTATCAATGGGAAAATTGTATTTCGTTTAATTTTATTTTCATGGTTTAAGTGGACCACGAAATCAGCAAAAATTAAAACCCCACGATTAATAAAGATTTCACAGTAGTTGTTTTCTCTGATGGTTATTTCACTAGAGGCTATTCCGTTTGTAGTCGACAAACTATTTATGGATTTTACTCTCATCAGAGGTGACTTTCTTAAAATTCCATTTGGAATGGCTTTAGAACTTGAAACTATTGTACAGATATTTATGAGGAAAATATTACTTTGACTATAGCATTGTTATAAGCAATTATCGTTAAATTTGACATTTTTTCTTTGATCTCGTGGCGTGATATTGTCAGTATCAACATACTGAAAATTATCGGTCAGTGTGAGTGAGTGAGTGATTGTTGTTGTTCAGCAATTTTATAATGTATTTTATTTTTTTTGTAGCGTATTTCTGGACATGGTTGGCTGTATTGTGTTTAATAGCATGACATGTTCGGCAGAGGAAGTAGTGAGGACATTAAACAGAGATTTGTGGGGCATCATCGGGAAAAACGTAACAGGATTTGATTCTACTACTTGTTATGGTTGGTTTGTTTCTTATCTTTGTAAACACTTTACATACTATTAAAATTGTGCTGGGAGGCACGGTTGGGTGAATGGTAATGATCATTGACTTCTGACCATTAGACTTGATCTTCTGAATTGATTTCATGCCTCAAAGTGTTATGATTTCCAGATGCCAACCCAAGGTTAACCTATTAGTTCGTTTAAACTACCCAGGCTGGTAGTCCTGTGATAAGGTTGAGAAATTGCTGAAAGTGATAATAACTACTAATAACCCAATAATAAAATATCTGTCAAAAAAAAAATAGCATTGTTAACCTTATTTTTCTAAAAATAGAAAATAAATATAAATGCAATCAAACCTTGTTATTTTGAACTCCAATAAAAAGTTTTTCATGGACAAATCGATATGGAAAAAATATGGCCCCTTTGTAATAAATGTAGTAATAAATTATGGGTACCTTTGATTTCTTGAGTTTGTAGTTATTTATTTGAAGTGGCATTTTACGTCACTTTGACTTAGAGATAACGAGATTCAAGCGTAACATGTTTGGTGAAAAATCATTGTAAAACCTACATGTAGAAAAAAGAAAGAAAAAATTATTTTTCCCCGTTTTCATGTTACAGCCCAAATATATTGAAACCTCTATAAACAGACCACAATGCAATCCAAGATTCAAATTTTGTACCAATATCTGTATAATTTGGAAATTTTACCTGTCTAATGCAAATATTTTTCTATTCCAAATATTAAAAAAAAACAATTTGTCTAAAGATGTTCAGATTACACAATATTCACTGCATTTCATTTTTTTATACTTTGACTTTTTTATTCTATTTTTTTTTTTTTTTTTGCAGTTTCTGAAGATAATATTGTATTTCCAACTATTGTACCGACAGCACCATTGATACCTTGTGAAAATCCACATGTTCTGAGATACATATTGAATTATAATTGCTATTATGATGGCCTGGAAAACTTCATGCAGGGAAATATGCCACTTGAAAGTTGCAGGTAATTTTTTAAGGAAAGTACAGAATGGGGAAGGAGATGTTAGGGTAAGGATATTGGATGGTTACACCACTTTCAACAATATTTCAGTTATTTCATGGCTGTCTATTTTGTATTTCTGGAGGAAACAGAGTACCCGTAGAAAATCACCAATCTTTTATAGGTCACTGATAATGCTTTATCACATAATGTACGATGTTGCATTTATTTGACGATCTATGATTGGATAAAATCATTCCTAAAAATAACGATGAAGGCAGAGCCATATATGGAAATCTAGAGAATAAGATTAATACGCTTTACTGGCCAGTGGAAAATTCCATTCCTAAAAATAACGACAGAAACAGACTGTAGCATTGTGTAATCTATTATTGCATAATTTGACCTTCACGCTGTCCGAAATAAAGAAATATTGTAATCGATAACTGAGACGACGTATTTGACCAGGCTCTCTATATATATATGTGTGTGTATTTTGATTTAGCATAATTAAACACAACTGCAAGAAAGATGATGATTAATTAGATTTTCTTCTAAAGATGCAGACGGAATATTACAGAAGGTCAGTGGGCGGTGCTTAATTTTGTGTATTGACCATTACGTCTTTAGCCTTAGAACTTCAAAGAAAGTCGTCAAACATAGTTCGTGGAAAAAACTTAGTTACTGTTTCAAGTTATTGATCAGCAACATCGTACAAAAATGTTATAAGCTCCCGCGACCGACTATGGTTATTTAGACGGTAAGTAAATAGTTGAAGGGTTTGCACTGGAGCGCTCACCCTTCAACGATTTACTGACCGTCTAAATAACGATAGACGGTCACTAGGGAGCTTATAACTTATAATGTTGTATTGAGCACACCTTGTCCCAGAATGAAATTAAAGTTACTGCATTAGTGGTAATTAACACTGATTGCATTGGTAGATGAAAGTCAAATAACCATACAATCATGGCAATGTCAGCCTCTTTTTTGATTCAGGCATTTTGTCAAAGGAATTGTAACTGCATCACCAGCAGAACAAAACTTGCAACAGTAAACTCATCAATTGATGTAGGAAAATGTTTATGTACCATTACACTACAATAACCCATTAATTTATTTTCTTGATTTTGTAGAATTTATTGGTTTTCCTCCGCTTGTGTCTATGGTTACACTAAGGATAATGCTATGTTAGGAAACTGTAGTTACCAGGACATAACAGATGTTCTAGAGAAGTATGATGATGAGTTGTATTTAGTAAGACCAGTGGATGTCAATGCCTCAGTATGTTTTGGTAAGTTACAATTGTATAGTTAGAAACTACAGTAGTCCCCCTTTTATAAAACCACTCATTTTGCAATGAAAATGTGTCCTTTTGTGTATTTAAGGGGGAAAAAGATCAGTGAATACAGATCATTACAAAAAATATGCATGCTTATTCTAATCAGTTTGCAGGTCATTCAACAAAGATATTTTTGAAACCAATAACCAAAACCAATCTATCAATTTGCATTTCAATGAATGTTTATAAGATCTTGCAGAAAATTATTATTTCTTATTGTTTTTTGAATTTTCAAATTAATCAAATATTGGAAAGTTTGGGTTTTGGTGTTTAATGGCACTTTCAACAATATTTCAGTTATGTCGTGGCTAGAGATAATGAAATTCGACTATACTTGAAGAAAATTTGTTGTTACATTTTTAAATTTTGTTTTCCTGTCGTTTCAGAATATAATCGTGATCTAGACAAATGCTCTACAATGCTGTATGATCCAACTCATTATACTCTATTTTATGATTGCTATTCAACTCTCCTAACAACAAGAATGAACATATTGTTGAATAGCACTGGCTTAGACTGTCTGTAAGTGATTAATTTTTGTTGCACTCAAGAGTTTTGTTTTTGATGGATTTCATTGGGTATTAGTGACATCCATATGCTTGAATACTTCTGTAGAAATATCTTAACAAGAGGCTTTGCTAGGATGTTCAATAGATGTCCCTCAATAAAATCTACATTAATTGTGCCAATCAGAAAATCCAAGATAGCCACCACTTCATGGCAAAGTTTTACATAGTTTTACTGAATAAAAGGTTGTTTTTTCTCTAAAACATTTGAATGGTTTAAAAGAAAGCTTGGCAGTAAGGTTCCTTGAATGGACCTGTTAGAAATATTATACCAATCAGAAATCCAAAATGGTTGTCAGTATGGTTTATTTAATGTTGATTCAGATATTAAAGAATTCCCCTGCAGGTAAATGTTGAAAATGCTCCAATTGGAGAAATGTTACAATATCTTCTCAGAAACCATAAAACTGATTGAACCAACAATGTAAATAAAGGAAAATAATTTTTAAGAATTTGTGATGCAAGTTTGTGTGGGTCTTTCGTTTATTGTCCATTTAGACAGTATAATGATTTAATCACATATTGTCAAGTTTATGTTCCATATTTATATGATTTCTCATTCATTAATTTAACAATTTGGAAGTAAAAACAAATGAATATTGTAGTCTGCCACAGTCCTATGAACTAAGTCCTACGGTCAGTAAACTTTTATACTTGTACTTGCAACCAGTCAAAATGCTGAAACCAATATATAAAGTGCTCTGATTGGACGATTTTTAAGTTCAAGTACAACATATGTACTCAAATGTTTTTTAACTGCAGGACAAAGTTTTAACATTGGACCTTATGGGAAAATTTGTAAATATTTGTTTACATCAGAAACAAAAAACTTCATTAAACCCAAACTGTACCTTAATTATCATTGGATAGGATTAGAATATTGTATTCTATTATTAGTTTTCATTGGATGTGATTTGAATACTGTATTCTATTTTTAATTCTCTTTAGATTATATGAAGAAAATTTAGAATGTGGATTTAGATTTTATGAGCAGATAGGATTAGGTTGGTGTGATAAAATGCAGTTTGAAAAAGATTTCATCTGGTATATAAACGGTTTGGATGCTATTATGACAAAGGCCACAGGAACTCCTTTAGGTCAACCTGATGTGGTGGAAAGATGTATCGGTAAGGTTTATCTACAGTATAAACTAGATAAACGAAACAAAATTGTATAAAATTAACATCACATCTAGATCTAGTGTTTAAACTAATTTGTAAATATAAAAATTTTTATTGGATAAACAATATGTATTCAAATTGTTTGTTAATTTTTTAGGTTTCTCTGAACTGTTATTTGTCTTCTTTTGCCAGGGATAATTTTTTTCTGTTATTTAACTGACTTGAGCTATTTTCATCTGAATTTTTTTTTTTTTTTTTCAAAAGTTGCAGGACATGATCAGATCAGGTCAAAAATGAACCTTTTAAAAGGGCGTGCAAATGTTTACAGCTATTTTTCATTGATTTTCAGTTATTTTATTTTCTATTCAGAATCATCCCTAATTTACTAAAGCAGGATATCATGTAGTATTTCTGTCTGTCTGTCTGTGTACACTTTTGCCCTTATTTAATTTTAATTCAAGATTCTTGTAAAATGGATCTCAACTAAATATTTTCATTGATAGAAATGGTAATATCTTATTTAGTATACACATCATGTTTCTGGATTAACTTAATTTTAAAATTTTGTTAAAACATAATTTAGGAAATGTTCTTTTAAATGATGCAATTAAAAAAAAGCATTTACCCGATCTTATTTTTCAAAGAAAATGTTGTACACCTGTTCGTCCATCTGCATATAAGATGCATGTTTTGTCCACCTAACTCTTCTTACAGTTTTCAGGGCCCTTCGTGGTCATGATCATTTGGTAGTTGGATTTATGACTACCTATGCAATCAGTGCCCATTACCACTAACATTGTGAGTGCGAATCCCACTTGGGCAAGGTTTACGCAATACAGCATTATGTGATAAAGTTTGTCTGACTTGCGGCTGGTGAGTGGTTTTCTCTGGGTACTCCAGTTTCTTCCACCAATAAAACTTACAGCCACAATATAACTGAATTAGTGTTGAAAGTGGTAGTATACACCATAATCAGAATCTTACAGTTTTCAAGATATTTGTATATATACCAAAGATGTGAAAAGTATGAGGATTATTATTTTCATCAAGTTATTTGTGTTGAGCTTAATCCATTTTTAGTGAAATTTCGCATAAATTATATTCATATGCTTTATCCGCCTAACTCCTCTTACAGATTTCAAGCTTGAAGCTTTTTATTTTACAGGATATTTGTACATGTACTAATGACAATAATCAATAAATTATAGAGTACTCTGATTTAATATGCTTTCTTCGTTATTTTCTAGCTAATGTTTCGATGGCCCCAGACTTTGGAATGTACCTTTGTCGTGATATTAAAGGACTGATTTTGTCTAACGTCCTTTGTATTCACAGTCTCCAGTTCTCAACAGACGTCTGTAGGTAGGTGATTTTGTAATTTATTGGCAAATTGGACATTTTCCCTTTGATGTGTGCTGCTGATAAACTTTGGATCACTGAACTGTCCTTGATCCACAAAAATATTATTTCAGTTCGTAACTTGCATGCACCAATTTATCGGTCAATCTGACATAAAACACTTTATGACATCACTGATAAAAACAATAACATCAGTTCAAACACATAAAAAATATGTTGTTTTACCTATACTTTTGTTGGTATTTTAGGGATATGTATAATAACAGATAAAAAAAATCATAATTACCGATAAAAAAATACAGGACTTTTTGTTTCTGAGAAAGTCTATCAGAAACAAAAAGTCCTATATGTTATATGGATACGATTTTCTTTGCTTTATCAATACAGTCAAGTCTGGTTTGTAAGTCAAATCCAATGCACAAAAATTTCATCAATTTAATTGTTCTTTTCTGTTTAAAGGACAGTAGCCCTTTTCACAAAAATTCGTAACTATAGTCCTAACTTTTTCACTTAAGATTATCTTACGACAATTCCTAAGTCCTTTTCACAAAGATTATCTTACGACAAATTTTAATCTTACGACTAAAATTACACTTACGATAACAATTCTTCCTTAGGTGTACTCGATAAAACATTATGTGATAAAGTTTGTCAGTGATTTGCGACAGGTCAATGGTTTTCTCCGAGTACTCCAGTTTTCTCCACCAATAAAACTGACCGATATATTGTTGAAAGGGGCGTTAAACACCATAAACCATCTTCCTTAGCAACCTAGTTTCATTTCCATAGCACAACAAAGCATTTTTTTTAATAAAATTATTTTATAAAATATCCCCGGCACTAATTTATAAGCAGTTTTTATGCTATGATGTGTTTGTATGTTTATATTGAATTTTTATCTAATACAAAAAAATGTATATGAATCGGTCACCAATAACTGCACAAAATATGAACAGGTATGATTTTCGTATAGAGGAACATTTCTAATGCATGTAAATTAAAATGATCTATAATAATTATCATTACTTGGAGTTGTGCGTCATCATCCACGCGTGGTTACTTTTGGTAGAAGTATTTTTTAAGGGAGTGCATCTGGAGTGTGAAAAAGACCCTATTCATATAATTCATTTTATCAGTTATTTGTCAGCAAAATATTTACCCCTTTTTTTACAATTAATCCCATCCCACATAAAATTAAACGCTTGTTCTTTTACTGATGAAAATTTATCCCGATTTTTCGAGATAACCCAAATTAAGATGTGCTTATCATCTATCAATCATGAAGACGAATAAATATCCCTGTTATATATTAATATTAATATAACAGAAGAATGTACACAAGTTTATGTATTGCCAGAGTGTTCGATGATCATCGAAGTTGGCAGAAATTAATAAATTATATTACTAATATAAAGGCAAAATAAAAACGATATCATTGGATCCAGAAAATTCCAGTCCTAAAGCGGTTGTTCATACACAACTTTTGTAAGCGAAGTAGATGTCTAGAAGAAAATCCCGTATTCCTGTTTTTATCCAAAAAAAAATGAAAAAAAAGAATTCTCCCCAAGTTTGCAAGTAGTCTTTTCGATTGTCGATCGTTCCCAATTTGAAATCTAAAATTAATGAGAATTATCTTGATTGTTTTGGTCATGTAAACGATACACTGCTGCATTGAAAAGGTAAATGTACGGAATGCATCGTTATAGACAGACTCTTATTAGTCACGCCACAAAAAGGAGTAAACAACAATGCCATTTGTAGCGTCTGTTTGTATTAAACAGGGGTTTCAAAGTGGGCCGGTACCCGGTACTTTTACCCGCCTGAGATCGTGTATAGTACTGGCAGAAATTACTGAACCCCCCAAAATTAGCGGTGGTCAAAACCACAAGTACGATGGTCGATAGGCTTGTGGAATATTTTTCATCATAAATTAATGATCATGTCATTTGCTGAATTCTCGCATTCAAATCGAACAACTGCGTCACGACCAAGTTGATGGGATATTCCCTGTTTTAAAAATAACTTTACCTTAGAATCGTAAATAGCAGTTTGCGCATGCGGTAAATAGATATGTTTTCGCCCCAATATCTTTTCATCCTTGTGTAAAACTCGGACCGGAACAAAGCTGACATTATTTCAAAATAAAAAAATGACCGATTACAAATTATGTTCAAACACAATTTAGTGTAATCTCCAGTAATATAAGTATGATCATTATGTATTATGAATATATGACTACACATTGACAATATTTTGTGCGATTTTTTTTATCCATTTAAAACCCAGGGTCGAATCATTCTGGGGCGTACTGTCTTGTTGCTTAACTCCGTCCATATTGTTTAACTTCCGGTATAATAAATAAAAACCTATGGCTAATTTATTTACATATTTTGTTCACAGAAATGAAAGTGTGCTGAAAAACATTTTTAAAAGGGGGTACGAGGAGATAAGGGATAGAAAATTACTAGAAATCTTGAAAAAGGACCGGACATGGCTCAAATACGAATTACATTGTAATGTCAAAATGCCGGCTCCACTTGTTTTCCAAAATAATTTAACTTTTGTGATTCAAATGTTAATAAATGTCTTCCCGTGAATCGTTTTTGTTCGAACATTTTTTTTGCACATATGTCGTGAAAGTAACAATATATATTGTTTTTGTTTAATTATATTTGTATTGATCTATTAAAAAATAATACATTTTATTAAAGATTGATGATTGCAAATTAAATTTATATGTTTCATCAAGGACGTATTATATATACGTCCTTGGTTTCATTAATTATGACACTTATATGTCTTGATCCTGCCAATGGTCTTTGATGAGTTTAATTACTGGTAATAAAGTAAAAAAAAAAACACACCAGCCAAGGTATTGTGAAAAAGAAAAGGACAAAGCCAACAAAAGAATTTTGAGAAGTTTAAGCTTTGATAACAATGGCTTGGTCAAGCCTAGCTGCGGAACCGTAGCTCTTTATGGTCCTTTTGTTTTTTTTTAAGATATGGCAGACTATCTATGAATAATCTTGGCTGAAGTCTGTAAACTGAAATATTCAATAAAGAAATTGGGGGGGAAAATCCAGGCATTATGCATGGTCTTCACTCTTGGTGAAATCTGAACTCTAAAGTTAATGAGATTTTTCTTTCAAAAACACTTAATGTTTTGCAATCTCTGAAGTACATTTTTTGGTCCACAAAATGCTAGATTTCAGGAGCTTCCGCCCCCTGGACCCCTTACGGCCCTTAGCCTATTTTTTTAGGTACCTCCTAAAATTTAAGAAGTACCTCCTGTTATAAAAAACTTTGAAACCCCTGATTAAACCATATTCATTTCAATAAACTTTTATCAATATGTGTAAATAGGTTTGTCATACGGTCAGAGAAAATGCGCTAACGATGAATTGCTCTCTTATTTTCAAGTCGAAGCGCCAATACATCGTCCATCTTTTTTTCTATTTTTTTTCACTTACGATAAAAGATAAGACCAAAATTTCTCTTACGATCAAAATTTTACACTTAGGACAGGGTAGTTTTGCACGTAAAGTTAGGACTATTTTTACACTTAAGATTATCGTAAGTATTTTTGTGAAACTCTTTTTAATCTTAGTTTTACACTTACGACAATTTTTTATCGTAAGAATTTTTGTGAAAAGGGCTACTGATCTACTAGGCAGATGAAGTTACCCGTCATCCTTTTAATACCATATAAATATAATTAAAATCAGATTCTATTGACTGATTTATCTCCCCTTTGCAGAAAGGGAGATAAATCTTAATTTTGCATTGGCAATAATGATGAGTGTTTAAATGATAATTTTTATGTTCTGTGCTACAGTCATCTATTTACCTGATTCATTGTCGTTCAATGACAAATTGGTTAATAATTTTGACATATTTTTACCAATGACAAAATAAAAGTTGTGATTTTTAATAATTTAAAAAGTTTTATTTCTATGACTTAAATGAGTGATGTTGTTTAAAGCCAAGTGGGCAATTTTTCAGCTATATCATGTTGGGAGCAAGTTGCATTTCAATGAGATGATGTCCACTTTGTACTAGACCATCTTTTGATTTTTATATTGCTAGCTCATTTAAACAGCAATGTGTGTGTGGACATGTTACTCCACTCAGACGCTTTATCCTGATTCTGAGCCAACCAATTTTTGTTTTTGTTTCTTGAAGTTGAGTGCTATATAGAGATGCAACAAATTCCAATTTTATATTCTTTGGTTTGACCTTGGCTTGAATTTCAGATCTAGCACACTTGAGGTGAGTAAGCTAACCATTACATCACCAATGACTTAGCCCACCACAATATAACTGAAATATTGTTGAAAATGGCAATAAACACCATAACCCCCTCCCATCTAAAGACTTAGGTCTCCTTCTACTGAAGCTCACCTTTGAAAGATTATTTTTATTTATTTCAGTACATTAAGAACCGAATATATTCCTTGTCTGATGAAAAAAGCTGATGACTATAAGATGACGTGTTCAGATACAGAAGATTTCTTGTGGAATGGCATCATACGAGAGAGTGATCTAATAAAACATTTAACATGGGGTTATGTGAATATCTCTAAATGTAAGTTTCTTCAGGCAATCTTACATTAATGGTTCTTATGTGGAAACTAGTGGTCATCCCACCGTACTATTTTGTGTAGGAATTATGACACAGCACATATGTGATTTGTAGCATGTGAGTTATTTGTGAGAAATATATAATATGGATAGTATGAGATGTATATGATTCTAACATGACCGCACTCTTTCCCTTTGTTAAAAAACCCCCAGAATTATTTCTTCGTATTATCTCATTAGTACATGTGCCGATGAATGTGACTGACGTTTCCATTGGCAGCATAAATTGTGACCTGAATAATGCTGATAGAGGGCGCAGTATTATTCGAGATACATAAATTGTGTGGGACATTTTCTGCAAGCGTATGTATAAATTACCGTCTTCCAATCAAAGTATACTACCGTATTTGTACTCTTAGACATATCAGAATCGAAATAAATCATGGAAGCCAGAATGTGTTGGGAAATAAACATTAGAGAATACCGAAGAGACAATCAAAAAAGGAGAAATCCAGAGAAACTGGCAACATAGGATACACAAGACAAACAAAAATACAGCACAATATGTGTTGGACACCACTATTTGCAAACAAACACAAATAACGTAAATAAGACATGTATGTACATACAAACACCTGAAATGTGGAGTATAAGTACATATTTAGAACCATCAGTGCAGTTGAACCAACAATACACCCAGTTCTTCTTTGTGACTGTAGTTCATTACAATTGAACAATCACATCCAGTTCTACTTAGTGACTGTACTTTATGAGAATTGAACAATCACATCCAGTTCTGCTTAGTGACTACACTTTATGAGAATTGAACAATCACATCCAGTTCTACTTAGTGACTGTACTTTATGAGAATTGAACCATCATTATACCCTGTTTTTTTCCTTGGTGACTGCACTTTATACTCTTAGACATATCAGAATCGAAATAAATCATGGAAGCCAGAATGTGTTGGGAAATAAACATTAGAGAATACCTAAGAGACAATCAAAAAGGAGAAATTCAGAGAAACTGGCAACATAGGATACACAAGACAAACAAAAATACAGCACAATATGTGTTGGACACCACTATTTGCAAACAAATAGTTTTTGAACAATCACATCCAGTTCTGATTAGTGACTGTACTTTATGAGAATTGAACAATCACATCCAGTTCTGCTTAGTGACTACACTTTATGAGAATTGAACAATCACATCCAGTTCTGATTAGTGACTGTACTTTATGAGAATTGAACAATCACATCCAGTTCTGATTAGTGACTGTACTTTATGAGAATTGAACAATCACATCCAGTTCTGCTTAGTGACTGTACTTTATGAGAATTGAACAATCACATCCAGTTCTGCTTAGTGACTGTACTTTATGAGAATTGAACAATCACATCCAGTTCTGATTAGTGACTGTATTTTATGAGAATTGAACAATCACATCCAGTTCTGATTAGTAACTGTACTTTATGAGAATTGAACAATCACATCCAGTTCTGATTAGTGACTGTACTTTATGAGAATTGAACAATCACATCCAGTTCTGCTTAGTGACTGCACTTTATGAGAATTGAACAATCACATCCAGTTCTGCTTAGTGACTACTTTATGAGAATTGAACAATCACATCCAGTTCTACTTAGTGACTGTACTTTATGAGAATTGAACAATCACATCCAGTTCTGCTTAGTGACTACACTTTATGAGAATTGAACAATCACATCCAGTTCTGATTAGTGACTGTACTTTATGAGAATTGAACAATCACATCCAGTTCTGATTAGTGACTGTACTTTATGAGAATTGAACAATCACATCCAGTTCTGCTTAGTGACTGTACTTTATGAGAATTGAACAATCACATCCAGTTCTGCTTAGTGACTGTACTTTATGAGAATTGAACAATCACATCCAGTTCTGATTAGTGACTGTATTTTATGAGAATTGAACAATCACATCCAGTTCTGATTAGTAACTGTACTTTATGAGAATTGAACAATCACATCCAGTTCTGATTAGTGACTGTACTTTATGAGAATTGAACAATCACATCCAGTTCTGCTTAGTGACTGCACTTTATGAGAATTGAACAATCACATCCAGTTCTGCTTAGTGACTACTTTATGAGAATTGAACAATCACATCCAGTTCTACTTAGTGACTGTACTTTATGAGAATTGAACAATCACATCCAGTTCTGCTTAGTGACTACACTTTATGAGAATTGAACAATCACATCCAGTTCTGATTAGTGACTGTACTTTATGAGAATTGAACAATCACATCCAGTTCTGATTAGTGACTGTACTTTATGAGAATTGAACAATCACATCCAGTTCTGCTTAGTGACTGTACTTTATGAGAATTGAACAATCACATCCAGTTCTGCTTAGTGACTGTACTTTATGAGAATTGAACAATCACATCCAGTTCTGATTAGTGACTGTATTTTATGAGAATTGAACAATCACATCCAGTTCTGATTAGTAACTGTACTTTATGAGAATTGAACAATCACATCCAGTTCTGATTAGTGACTGTACTTTATGAGAATTGAACAATCACATCCAGTTCTGCTTAGTGACTGCACTTTATGAGAATTGAACAATCACATCCAGTTCTGCTTAGTGACTACTTTATGAGAATTGAACAATCACATCCAGTTCTGATTAGTGACTGTACTTTATGAGAATTGAACAATCACATCCAGTTCTGCTTAGTGATTACTTTATGAGAATTGAACAATCACATCCAGTTCTACTTAGTGACTGTACTTTATGAGAATTGAACAATCACATCCAGTTCTGATTAGTGACTGTACTTTATGAGAATTGAACAATCACATCCAGTTCTACTTAGTGACTGTACTTTATGAGAATTGAACCATCATTATACCCTGTTTTTTTCCTTGGTGACTGCACTTTATAGCATGACAACTGAACCAATATAGAATGTAGGAAACATTACAAGTACAAAAAAACCCAAGTTCTATCAAAATACATGTGTATTTAAGAGAAATTAAATGTTTTCAAGCCAAAAGTATATTGAAAGATATTTTGGCTGTACAGTCCTTGTGATTCCAAGGTCAATTGTTTCTCTCCATGATGTAAAAAATAATTCTAGATCTTTTAACCTTAATGTTTTTTTTGTTTTTTTTTATGAATAAATAGGTAATACAGCTGACAAGAGAGGAGTGTGTCCACCAGTAACCAATCATACTGGTGGTGGCTGTATGGAAGAGTGTTCTGCAGATTGGCAGTGTACAGGGAACCAGAAGTGTTGTTCTAATGGGTGTGGTCACACCTGTGTTGACCCTAGTCCAGGTTTGTTTAAAATGTCACCCACCAGTCCTTAAGGACAGTATTATTTTCATAGGGGACATATATTCATTATGTACAATAGCATTTTTTAGAGCTTCTCAGACATAATGATTTCACGACATTTCTGGTTATGCGATACACACACAAAAAAAGATCCAACAAACATCTGACTTTAAAATTAACCGATTGTCATCAAAAATCGATGGTTATGGTGCTTAACACCACTTTCAACAATATTTAAGTTATATCGTGACGGTCAGTTTCATTAGTGGTGGAAACCAGAGAAAACCACTGTCCTGTCATAAGTCACCGACAAACTTTATTACATAAAGTTGTATCGAGTACACCTTTAGTAATACTAGGCACTGATTGCACAGATAGTTGTAAATCCAACTACCATACAATCACGACTACGACCGCCCTTGTTAAGACTAGATAGTGACTGTGAGGTGAAGAACAGCATTATATGTGCTTAACTTTTGATTATGGTCTTTTTTCCACATTTACTTATGGTTATGCAATATTATGATCTTTTGCAATGCACATGGTATAATGTTAATTTAATTCTCACAAAAATAACCCACTGCACAATGTCTTAAATTCAATCTCACAAAAATAACACACTGTACAATATGTTGAATTAAACCCCACCAAATTATTAAATATACAATATGTTGAATTTAATTTCTTTACAAGACATGCAAATCTTTGATATATTTACACTTAGTTATCAATTTATTTGATCAGAAAAAATGTCAAGGATATTTGAGATAACATTCAGATTTGATATACCATGGAAACCTGAATACACAAATGGTACAGGATATATGATGTTAACAACAAAGATATCAGATCAGGTATAGCAATATTTTGATTTCTTTATTTTTACAGAGTTTTAAAATCGTTATTTTTAAAAATGAATACAACACACACACATTTAATACATATGTACTACCTCATTAGTGTAATGGTTAGAGTGCCTGTATCAAGTGTCAAAGGTCAAGGATTTGACCCCCTTGTCAGGTCAAGCTATATATGGTATTTGCTGCATCTCTGCTAAGAAGTAGTACATGTAGTAAATTACACTGTAATAGTACAGATTTTAGAACAAAGACTAGTTGGCTGAGAATAGTCTTGAAAATGTGTCTGTGGATTGTTACAGTGAGCGAACACCCTCAAAAAAACAGTTTAGCGTATTGATATTGTATAAAGCATACATCATCATCTTTTCTCAAACAAATAACTTGTTCTCACCACGATATATTTATCAGTATTCAAAATACATGTATAATGTAATTCAGTCAACCGTAAAGCTGCTATATATACACATAACAAACTGCAAAAACTATGATTTAGGGAATACTTTTATTAGCTCACTTGGCATTATGTGGGTTTTTAGTATCACAAGACGTCTGTCGTCTGTCCTCTCTCCATTGTTGTCTGTCGTCTTTAACTTTTTTCATATTTTGCTCCAAGTAAGTGGTACACACACAGTCTTGTGTAGTTTTTATGTGAAAGGAATGTTAGAATTACAGGCGTTTAATGCCACTTTCAACAGTATTTCAGTTATATATTAACAGACAGTTTTATTGACACAAAAACTGGAGAGAAAAGACTGATCTTCTCTTAATGACTGACAAACTGGCCTTGTGTGTGAGACAAACTCCTAGGTTTTAATTGTGATGGACACTACTTACATAGATAGATGTAAACCAGGACTGGGTTGTGTGTCAGACAAACTCCTAGGTTTTAATTGTGATGGACACTACTTACATAGATAGATGTAAACCAGGACTGGGTTGTGTGTGAGACAAACTCCTAGGTTTTAATTGTGATGGACACTACTTACATAGGTAGATGTAAACCAGGACTGGGTTGTGTGTCAGACAAACTCCTAGGTTTTAATTGTGATGGACACTACTTACATAGGTAGATGTAAACCAGGACTGGGTTGTGTGTGAGACAAACTCCTAGGTTTTAATTGTGGTGAATGCTACTTACATAGGTAGATGTAAACCAGGACTGGGTTGTGTGTGAGACAAACTCCTAGGTTTTAATTGTGATGGACACTACTTACATAGGTAGATGTAAACCAGGACTGGGTTGTGTGTGAGACAAACACCTAGGTTTTAATTGTGATGGACACTACTTACATAGGTAGATGTAAACCAGGACTGGGTTGTGTGTCAGACAAACTCCTAGGTTTTAATTGTGATGGACACTACTTACATAGATAGATGTAAACCAGGACTGGGTTGTGTGTGAGACAAACTCCTAGGTTTTAATTGTGATGGACACTACTTACATAGGTAGATGTAAACCAGGACTGGGTTGTGTGTCAGACAAACTCCTAGGTTTTAATTGTGATGGACACTACTTACATAGATAGATGTAAACCAGGACTGGGTTGTGTGTGAGACAAACTCCTAGGTTTTAATTGTGATGGACACTACTTACATAGATAGATGTAAACCAGGACTGGGTTGTGTGTCAGACAAACTCCTAGGTTTTAATTGTGATGGACACTACTTACATAGGTAGATGTAAACCAGGACTGGGTTGTGTGTCAGACAAACTCCTAGGTTTTAATTGTGATGAATGCTACTTACATAGGTAGATGTAAACCAGGACTGGGTTGTGTGTGAGACAAACTCCTAGGTTTTAATTGTGGTGAATGCTATTTACATAGGTAGATGTAAACCAGGACTGGGTTGTGTGTCAGACAAACTCCTAGGTTTTAATTGTGATGGACACTACTTACATAGGTAGATGTAAACCAGGACTGGGTTGTGTGTCAGACAAAACTCCTAGGTTTTAATTGTGATGGACACTACTTACATAGATAGATGTAAACCAGGACTGGGTTGTGTGTCAGACAAACTCCTAGGTTTTAATTGTGATGGACACTACTTACATAGGTAGATGTAAACCAGGACTGGGTTGTGTGTGAGACAAACTCCTAGGTTTTAATTGTGATGAACACTACTTACATAGGTAGATGTAAACCAGGACTGGGTTGTGTGTGAGACAAACTCCTAGGTTTTAATTGTGATGGACACTACTTACATAGGTAGATGTAAACCAGGACTGGGTTGTGTGTGAGACAAACTCCTAGGTTTTAATTGTGGTGAACACTACTTACATAGGTAGATGTAAACCAGGACTGGGTTGTGTGTCAGACAAACTCCTAGGTTTTAATTGTGATGGACACTACTTACATAGATAGATGTAAACCAGGACTGGGATGTGTGTGAGACAAACTCCTAGGTTTTAATTGTGATGAACACTACTTACATAGGAAGATGTAAACCAGGACTGGGTTGTGTGTCAGACAAACTCCTAGGTTTTAATTGTGATGGACACTACTTACATAGGTAGATGTAAACCAGGACTGGGTTGTGTGTCAGACAAACTCCTAGGTTTTAATTGTGATGAACACTACTTACATAGATAGATGTAAACCAGGACTGGGTTGTGTGTGAGACAAACTCCTAGATTTTAATTGTGATGGACACTACTTACATAGATAGATGTAAACCAGGACTGGGTTGTGTGTGAGACAAACTCCTAGGTTTTAATTGTGATGGACACTACTTACATAGATAGATGTAAACCATGACTGGGTTGTGTGTCAGACAAACTCCTAGGTGTTAATTGTGATGAACACTACTTACATAGGAAGATGTAAACCAGGACTGGGTTGTGTGTCAGACAAACTCCTAGGTTTTAATTGTGATGGACACTACTTACATAGGTAGATGTAAACCAGGACTGGGTTGTGTGTCAGACAAAACTCCTAGGTTTTAATTGTGATGGACACTACTTACATAGATAGATGTAAACCAGGACTGGGTTGTGTGTCAGACAAACTCCTAGGTTTTAATTGTGATGGACACTACTTACATAGGTAGATGTAAACCAGGACTGGGTTGTGTGTGAGACAAACTCCTACGTTTTAATTGTGATGAACACTACTTACATAGGTAGATGTAAACCAGGACTGGGTTGTGTGTGAGACAAACTCCTAGGTTTTAATTGTGATGGACACTACTTACATAGGTAGATGTAAACCAGGACTGGGTTGTGTGTGAGACAAACTCCTAGGTTTTAATTGTGGTGAACACTACTTACATAGGTAGATGTAAACCAGGACTGGGTTGTGTGTCAGACAAACTCCTAGGTTTTAATTGTGATGGACACTACTTACATAGATAGATGTAAACCAGGACTGGGTTGTGTGTGAGACAAACTCCTAGGTTTTAATTGTGATGAACACTACTTACATAGGAAGATGTAAACCAGGACTGGGTTGTGTGTCAGACAAACTTCTAGGTTTTAATTGTGATGGACACTACTTACATAGGTAGATGTAAACCAGGACTGGGTTGTGTGTCAGACAAACTCCTAGGTTTTAATTGTGATGAACACTACTTACATAGATAGATGTAAACCAGGACTGGGTTGTGTGTCAGACAAACTCCTAGGTTTTAATTGTGATGGACACTACTTACATAGATAGATGTAAACCAGGACTGGGTTGTGTGTCAGACAAACTCCTAGGTTTTAATTGTGATGGACACTACTTACATAGATAGATGTAAACCATGACTGGGTTGTGTGTCAGACAAACTCCTAGGTGTTAATTGTGATGAACACTACTTACATAGGAAGATGTAAACCAGGACTGGGTTGTGTGTCAGACAAACTCCTAGGTTTTAATTGTGATGGACACTACTTACATAGATAGATGTAAACCAGGACTGGGTTGTGTGTCAGACAAACTCCTAGGTTTTAATTGTGATGGACACTACTTACATAGATAGATGTAAACCAGGACTGGGTTGTGTGTCAGACAAACTCCTAGGTTTTAATTGTGATGGACACTACTTACATAGATAGATGTAAACCAGGACTGGGTTGTGTGTGAGACAAACTCCTAGGTTTTAATTGTGATGGACACTACTTACATAGGTAGATGTAAACCAGGACTGGGTTGTGTGTGAGACAAACTCCTAGGTTTTAATTGTGATGGACACTACTTACATAGGTAGATGTAAACCAGGACTGGGTTGTGTGTCAGACAAACTCCTAGGTTTTAATTGTGATGGACACTACTTACATAGATAGATGTAAACCAGGACTGGGTTGTGTGTGAGACAAACTCCTAGGTTTTAATTGTGATGGACACTACTTACATAGGTAGATGTAAACCAGGACTGGGTTGTGTGTGAGACAAACTCCTAGGTTTTAATTGTGATGGACACTACTTACATAGGTAGATGTAAACCAGGACTGGGTTGTGTGTCAGACAAACCCCTAGGTTTTAATTGTAATGGACACTACTTACATAGATAGATGTAAACCAGGACTGGGTTGTGTGTCAGACAAACTCCTAGGTTTTAATTGTGATGGACACTACTTACATAGGTAGATGTAAACCAGGACTGGGTTGTGTGTCAGACAAACTCCTAGGTTTTAATTGTGATGGACACTACTTACATAGGTAGATGTAAACCAGGACTGGGTTGTGTGTCAGACAAACTCCTAGGTTTTAATTGTGATGGACACTACTTACATAGATAGATGTAAACCAGGACTGGGTTGTGTGTGAGACAAACTCCTAGGTTTTAATTGTGATGGACACTACTTACATAGGTAGATGTAAACCAGGACTGGGTTGTGTGTCAGACAAACTCCTAGGTTTTAATTGTGATGAATGCTACTTACATAGATAGATGTAAACCAGGACTGGGTTGTGTGTCAGACAAACTCCTAGGTTTTAATTGTGATGAACACTACTTACATAGGTAGATGTAAACCAGGACTGGGTTGTGTGTCAGACAAACTCCTAGGTTTTAATTGTGATGAACACTACTTACATAGGTAGATGTAAAACAGGACTGGGTTGTGTGTCAGACAAACTCCTAGGTTTTAATTGTGATGGACACTACTTACATAGATAGATGTAAACCAGGACTGGGTTGTGTGTCAGACAAACTCCTAGGTTTTAATTGTGGTGAACACTACTTACATAGGTAGATGTAAACCAGGACTGGGTTGTGTGTCAGACAAACTCCTAGGTTTTAATTGTGATGGACACTACTTACATAGATAGATGTAAACCAGGACTGGGTTGTGTGTGAGACAAACTCCTAGGTTTTAATTGTGATGGACACTACTTACATAGGTAGATGTAAACCAGGACTGGGTTGTGTGTGAGACAAACTCCTAGGTTTTAATTGTGATGGACACTACTTACATAGGTAGATGTAAACCAGGACTGGGTTGTGTGTCAGACAAACTCCTAGGTTTTAATTGTGATGGACACTACTTACATAGATAGATGTAAACCAGGACTGGGTTGTGTGTCAGACAAACTCCTAGGTTTTAATTGTGGTGAACACTACTTACATAGGTAGATGTAAACCAGGACTGGGTTGTGTGTCAGACAAACTCCTAGGTTTTAATTGTGATGGACACTACTTACATAGATAGATGTAAACCAGGACTGGGTTGTGTGTCAGACAAACTCCTAGGTTTTAATTGTGATGGACACTACTTACATAGATAGATGTAAACCAGGACTGGGTTGTGTGTCAGACAAACTCCTAGGTTTTAATTGTGGTGAACACTACTTACATAGGTAGATGTAAACCAGGACTGGGTTGTGTGTCAGACAAACTCCTAGGTTTTAATTGTGATGGACACTACTTACATAGATAGATGTAAACCAGGACTGGGTTGTGTGTCAGACAAACTCCTAGGTTTTAATTGTGATGAACACTACTTACATAGGAAGATGTAAACCAGGACTGGGTTGTGTGTCAGACAAACTCCTAGGTTTTAATTGTGATGGACACTACTTACATAGGTAGATGTAAACCAGGACTGGGTTGTGTGTCAGACAAACTCCTAGGTTTTAATTGTGATGAACACTACTTACATAGGTAGATGTAAACCAGGACTAGGTTGTGTGTCAGACAAACTCCTAGGTTTTAATTGTGGTGAACACTACTTACATAGATAGATGTAAACCAGGACTGGGTTGTGTGTGAGACAAACTCCTAGGTTTTAATTGTGATGGACACTACTTACATAGATAGCTGTAAACCAGGACTGGGTTGTGTGTCAGACAAACTCCTAGGTTTTAATTGTGGTGAACACTACTTACATAGGTAGATGTAAACCAGGACTGGGTTGTGTGTCAGACAAACTCCTAGGTTTTAATTGTGATGGACACTACTTACATAGGTAGATGTAAACCAGGACTGGGTTGTGTGTCAGACAAACTCCTAGGTTTTAATTGTGATGGACACTACTTACATAGATAGATGTAAACCAGGACTGGGTTGTGTGTCAGACAAACTCCTAGGTTTTAATTGTGATGGACACTACTTACATAGGTAGATGTAAACCAGGACTGGGTTGTGTGTCAGACAAACTCCTATGTTTTAATTGTGATGAACACTACTTACATAGGTAGATGTAAACCAGGACTGGGTTGTGTGTGAGACAAACTCCTAGGTTTTAATTGTGATGGACACTACTTACATAGATAGATGTAAACCAGGACTGGGTTGTGTGTCAGACAAACTCCTAGGTTTTAATTGTGATGGACACTACTTACATAGATAGATGTAAACCAGGACTGGGTTGTGTGTCAGACAAACTCCTAGGTTTTAATTGTGGTGAACACTACTTACATAGGTAGATGTAAACCAGGACTGGGTTGTGTGTCAGACAAACTCCTAGGTTTTAATTGTGATGGACACTACTTACATAGATAGATGTAAACCAGGACTGGGTTGTGTGTCAGACAAACTCCTAGGTTTTAATTGTGATGGACACTACTTACATAGATAGATGTAAACCAGGACTGGGTTGTGTGTCAGACAAACTCCTAGGTTTTAATTGTGGTGAACACTACTTACATAGATAGATGTAAACCAGGACTGGGTTGTGTGTCAGACAAACTCCTAGGTTTTAATTGTGATGGACACTACTTACATAGATAGATGTAAACCAGGACTGGGTTGTGTGTCAGACAAACTCCTAGGTTTTAATTGTGATGGACACTACTTACATAGATAGATGTAAACCAGGACTGGGTTGTGTGTCAGACAAACTCCTAGGTTTTAATTGTGGTGAACACTACTTACATAGATAGATGTAAACCAGGACTGGGTTGTGTGTCAGACAAACTCCTAGGTTTTAATTGTGATGGACACTACTTACATAGATAGATGTAAACCAGGACTGGGTTGTGTGTCAGACAAACTCCTAGGTTTTAATTGTGATGAACACTACTTACATAGGAAGATGTAAACCAGGACTGGGTTGTGTGTCAGACAAACTCCTAGGTTTTAATTGTGATGGACACTACTTACATAGGTAGATGTAAACCAGGACTGGGTTGTGTGTCAGACAAACTCCTAGGTTTTAATTGTGATGAACACTACTTACATAGGTAGATGTAAACCAGGACTGGGTTGTGTGTCAGACAAACTCCTAGGTTTTAATTGTGGTGAACACTACTTACATAGATAGATGTAAACCAGGACTGGGTTGTGTGTGAGACAAACTCCTAGGTTTTAATTGTGATGGACACTACTTACATAGATAGCTGTAAACCAGGACTGGGTTGTGTGTCAGACAAACTCCTAGGTTTTAGTTGTGGTGAACACTACTTACATAGGTAGATGTAAACCAGGACTGGGTTGTGTGTCAGACAAACTCCTAGGTTTTAATTGTGATGGACACTACTTACATAGGTAGATGTAAACCAGGACTGGGTTGTGTGTGAGACAAACTCCTAGGTTTTAATTGTGATGGACACTACTTACATAGATAGATGTAAACCAGGACTGGGTTGTGTGTGAGACAAACTCCTAGGTTTTAATTGTGGTGAACACTACTTACATAGATAGATGTAAACCAGGACCGGGTTGTGTGTCAGACAAACTCCTAGGTTTTAATTGTGATGAACACTACTTACATAGGTAGATGTAAACCAGGACCGGGTTGTGTGTCAGACAAACTCCTAAGTTTTAATTGTGATGGACACTACTTACATAGGTAGATGTAAACCAGGACTGGGTTGTGTGTCAGACAAACTCCTAGGTTTTAATTGTGATGGACACTACTTACATAGATAGATGTAAACCTGGACTGGGTTGTGTGTCAGACAAACTCCTAGGTTTTAATTGTGATGGACACTACTTACATAGGTAGATGTAAACCAGGACTGGGTTGTGTGTGAGACAAACTCCTAGGTTTTAATTGTGATGGACACTACTTACATAGATAGATGTAAACCAGGACTGGGTTGTGTGTCAGACAAACTCCTAGGTTTTAATTGTGGTGAACACTACTTACATAGATAGATGTAAACCAGGACTGGGTTGTGTGTGAGACAAACTCCTAGGTTTTAATTGTGATGGACACTACTTACATAGATAGATGTAAACCAGGACTGGGTTGTGTGTGAGACAAACTCCTAGGTTTTAATTGTGATGGACACTACTTACATAGATAGATGTAAACCAGGACTGGGTTGTGTGTGAGACAAACTCCTAGGTTTTAATTGTGATGAATGCTACTTACATAGGTAGATGTAAACCAGGACTGGGTTGTGTGTGAGACAAACTCCTAGGTTTTAATTGTGATGGACACTACTTACATAGATAGATGTAAACCAGGACAGGGTTGTGTGTCAGACAAACTCCTAGGTTTTAATTGTGATGGACACTACTTACATAGATAGATGTAAACCAGGACTGGGTTGTGTGTGAGACAAACTCCTAGGTTTTAATTGTGATGAATGCTACTTACATAGGTAGATGTAAACCAGGACTGGGTTGTGTGTGAGACAAACTCCTAGGTTTTAATTGTGATGAACACTACTTACATAGGTAGATGTAAACCAGGACTGGGTTGTGTGTGAGACAAACTCCTAGGTTTTAATTGTGATGAACACTACTTACATAGGTAGATGTAAACCAGGACTGGGTTGTGTGTCAGACAAACTCCTAGGTTTTAATTGTGATGGACACTACTTACATAGGTAGATGTAAACCAGGACTGGGTTGTGTATCAGACAAACTCCTAGGTTTTAATTGTGATGGACACTACTTACATAGGTAGATGTAAACCAGGACTGGGTTGTGTGTGAGACAAACTCCTAGGTTTTAATTGTGATGGACACTACTTACATAGATAGATGTAAACCAGGACTGGGATGTGTGTGAGACAAACTCCTAGGTTTTAATTGTGATGGACACTACTTACATAGGTAGATGTAAACCAGGACTGGGTTGTGTGTCAGACAAACTCCTAGGTTTTAATTGTGATGGACACTACTTACATAGATAGATGTAAACCAGGACTGGGTTGTGTGTCAGACAAACTCCTAGGTTTTAATTGTGATGAACACTACTTACATAGGTAGATGTAAACCAGGACTGGGTTGTGTGTCAGACAAACTCCTAGGTTTTAATTGTGATGAACACTACTTACATAGGTAGATGTAAACCAGGACTGGGTTGTGTGTCAGACAAACTCCTAGGTTTTAATTGTGATGAACACTACTTACATAGATAGATGTAAACCAGGACTGGGTTGTGTGTGAGACAAACTCCTAGGTTTTAATTGTGATGGACACTACTTACATAGATAGATGTAAACCAGGACTGGGTTGTGTGTCAGACAAACTCCTCGGTTTTAATTGAGATGGACACTACTTACATAGATAGATGTAAACCAGGACTGGGTTGTGTGTCAGACAAACTCCTAGGTTTTAATTGTGGTGAACACTACTTACATAGATAGATGTAAACCAGGACTGGGTTGTGTGTGAGACAAACTCCTAGGTTTTAATTGTGATGGACACTACTTACATAGATAGATGTAAACCAGGACTGGGTTGTGTGTCAGACAAACTCCTAGGTTTTAATTGTGATGGACACTACTTACATAGATAGATGTAAACCAGGACTGGGTTGTGTGTCAGACAAACTCCTAGGTTTTAATTGTGATGGACACTACTTACATAGATAGATGTAAACCAGGACTGGGTTGTGTGTCAGACAAACTCCTAGGTTTTAATTGTGATGAACACTACTTACATAGGTAGATGTAAACCAGGACTGGGTTGTGTGTGAGACAAACTCCTAGGTTTTAATTGTGATGGACACTACTTACATAGGTAGATATAAACCAGGACTGGGTTGTGTGTGAGACAAACTCCTAGGTTTTAATTGTGATGAATGCTACTTACATAGATAGATGTAAACCAGGACTGGGTTGTGTGTGAGACAAACTCCTAGGTTTTAATTGTGATGGACACTACTTACATAGATAGATGTAAACCAGGACTGGGTTGTGTGTCAGACAAACTCCTAGGTTTTAATTGTGATGGACACTACTTACATAGATAGATGTAAACCAGGACTGGGTTGTGTGTCAGACAAACTCCTAGGTTTTAATTGTGATGAACACTACTTACATAGGTAGATGTAAACCAGGACTGGGTTGTGTGTGAGACAAACTCCTAGGTTTTAATTGTGATGAACACTACTTACATAGATAGATGTAAACCAGGACTGGGTTGTGTGTGAGACAAACTCCTAGGTTTTAATTGTGATGGACACTACTTACATAGGTAGATGTAAACCAGGACTGGGTTGTGTGTGAGATAAACTCCTAGGTTTTAATTGTGATGAACACTACTTACATAGATAGATGTAAACCAGGACTGGGTTGTGTGTCAGACAAACTCCTAGGTTTTAATTGTGATGGACACTACTTACATAGGTAGATGTAAACCAGGACTGGGTTGTGTGTCAGACAAACTCCTAGGTTTTAATTGTGGTGGACACTACTTACATAGATAGATGTAAACCAGGACTGGGTTGTGTGTCAGACAAACTCCTAGGTTTTAATTGTGATGGACACTACTTACATAGATAGATGTAAACCAGGACTGGGTTGTGTGTCAGACAAACTCCTAGGTTTTAATTGTGATGAACACTACTTACATAGGTAGATGTAAACCAGGACTGGGTTGTGTGTCAGACAAACTCCTAGGTTTTAATTGTGATGGACACTACTTACATAGGTAGATGTAAACCAGGACTGGGTTGTGTGTCGGACAAACTCCTAGGTTTTAATTGTGATGGACACTACTTACATAGGTAGATGTAAACCAGGACTGGGTTGTGTGTCAGACAAACTCCTAGGTTTTAATTGTGATGGACACTACTTACATAGGTAGATGTAAACCAGGACTGGGTTGTGTGTCAGACAAACTCCTAGGTTTTAATTGTGATGGACACTACTTACATAGGTAGATGTAAACAAGGACTGGGTTGTGTGTCAGACAAACTCCTAGGTTTTAATTGTGGTGAATGCTACTTACATAGGTAGATGTAAACCAGGACTGGGTTGTGTGTGAGACAAACTCCTAGGTTTTAATTGTGATGGACACTACTTACATAGATAGATGTAAACCAGGACTGGGTTGTGTGTCAGACAAACTCCTAGGTTTTAATTGTGATGAATGCTACTTACATAGGTAGATGTAAACCTGGACTGGGTTGTGTGTGAGACAAACTCCTAGGTTTTAATTGTGATGGACACTACTTACATAGATAGATGTAAACCAGGACTGGGTTGTGTGTCAGACAAACTCCTAGGTTTTAATTGTGATGAATGCTACTTACATAGGTAGATGTAAACCTGGACTGGGTTGTGTGTGAGACAAACTCCTAGGTTTTAATTGTGATGGACACTACTTACATAGGTAGATGTAAACCAGGACTGGGTTGTGTGTGAGACAAACTCCTAGGTTTTAATTGTGGTGAATGCTACTTACATAGGTAGATGTAAACCAGGACTGGGTTATGTGTGAGACAAACGCCTAGGTTTTAATTGTGATGGACACTACTTACATAGGTAGATGTAAACCAGGACTGGGTTGTGTGTCAGACAAACTCCTAGGTTTTAATTGTGATGGACACTACTTACATAGATAGATGTAAACCAGGACTGGGTTGTGTGTGAGACAAACTCCTAGGTTTTAATTGTGATGAATGCTACTTACATAGGTAGATGTAAACCTGGACTGGGTTGTGTGTGAGACAAACTCCTAGGTTTTAATTGTGATGAACACTACTTACATAGGTAGATGTAAACCAGGACTGGGTTGTGTGTCAGACAAACTCCTAGGTTTTAATTGTGATGAACACTACTTACATAGGTAGATGTAAACCAGGACTGGGTTGTGTGTCAGACAAACTCCTAGGTTTTAATTGTGATGGACACTACTTACATAGGTAGATGTAAACCAGGACTGGGTTGTGTGTCAGACAAACTCCTAGGTTTTAATTGTGATGGACACTACTTACATAGATAGATGTAAACCAGGACTGGGTTGTGTGTCAGACAAACTCCTAGGTTTTAATTGTGATGGACACTACTTAGATAGGTAGATGTAAACCAGGACTGGGTTGTGTGTCAGACAAACTCCTAGGTTTTAATTGTGATGGACACTACTTACATAGGTAGATGTAAACCAGGACTGGGTTGTGTGTCAGACAAACTCCTAGGTTTTAATTGTGATGGACACTACTTAGATAGGTAGATGTAAACCAGGACTGGGTTGTGTGTCAGACAAACTCCTAGGTTTTAATTGTGATGGACACTACTTACATAGGTAGATGTAAACCAGGACTGGGTTGTGTGTCAGACAAACTCCTAGGTTTTAATTGTGATGAACACTACTTACATAGGTAGATGTAAACCAGGACTGGGTTGTGTGTGAGACAAACTCCTAGGTTTTAATTGTGATGGACACTACTTACATAGATAGATGTAAACCAGGACTGGGTTGTGTGTCAGACAAACTCCTAGGTTTTAATTGTGATGGACACTACTTACATAGATAGATGTAAACCAGGACTGGGTTGTGTGTCAGACAAACTCCTAGGTTTTAATTGTGATGGACACTACTTACATAGGTAGATGTAAACCAGGACTGGGTTGTGTGTCAGACAAACTCCTAGGTTTTAATTGTGATGGACACTACTTAGATAGGTAGATGTAAACCAGGACTGGGTTGTGTGTCAGACAAACTCCTAGGTTTTAATTGTGATGGACACTACTTACATAGGTAGATGTAAACCAGGACTGGGTTGTGTGTCAGACAAACTCCTAGGTTTTAATTGTGATGAACACTACTTACATAGGTAGATGTAAACCAGGACTGGGTTGTGTGTGAGACAAACTCCTAGGTTTTAATTGTGATGGACACTACTTACATAGATAGATGTAAACCAGGACTGGGTTGTGTGTCAGACAAACTCCTAGGTTTTAATTGTGATGGACACTACTTACATAGATAGATGTAAACCAGGACTGGGTTGTGTGTGAGACAAACTCCTAGGTTTTAATTGTGATGGACACTACTTACATAGGTAGATGTAAACCAGGACTGGGTTGTGTGTGAGACAAACTCCTAGGTTTTAATTGTGATGAATGCTACTTACATAGGTAGATGTAAACCAGGACTGGGTTGTGTGTGAGACAAACTCCTAGGTTTTAATTGTGATGGACACTACTTACATAGATAGATGTAAACCAGGACAGGGTTGTGTGTCAGACAAACTCCTAGGTTTTAATTGTGATGGACACTACTTACATAGATAGATGTAAACCAGGACTGGGTTGTGTGTGAGACAAACTCCTAGGTTTTAATTGTGATGAATGCTACTTACATAGGTAGATGTAAACCAGGACTGGGTTGTGTGTGAGACAAACTCCTAGGTTTTAATTGTGATGAACACTACTTACATAGGTAGATGTAAACCAGGACTGGGTTGTGTGTCAGACAAACTCCTAGGTTTTAATTGTGATGGACACTACTTACATAGGTAGATGTAAACCAGGACTGGGTTGTGTGTGAGACAAACTCCTAGGTTTTAATTGTGATGAACACTACTTACATAGGTAGATGTAAACCAGGACTGGATTGTGTGTCAGACAAACTCCTAGGTTTTAATTGTGATGGACACTACTTACATAGGTAGATGTAAACCAGGACTGGGTTGTGTATCAGACAAACTCCTAGGTTTTAATTGTGATGGACACTACTTACATAGGTAGATGTAAACCAGGACTGGGTTGTGTGTGAGACAAACTCCTAGGTTTTAATTGTGATGGACACTACTTACATAGATAGATGTAAACCAGGACTGGGATGTGTGTGAGACAAACTCCTAGGTTTTAATTGTGATGGACACTACTTACATAGATAGATGTAAACCAGGACTGGGTTGTGTGTCAGACAAACTCCTAGGTTTTAATTGTGATGGACACTACTTACATAGATAGATGTAAACCAGGACTGGGTTGTGTGTCAGACAAACTCCTATGTTTTAATTGTGATGAACACTACTTACATAGGTAGATGTAAACCAGGACTGGGTTGTGTGTCAGACAAACTCCTAGGTTTTAATTGTGATGAACACTACTTACATAGGTAGATGTAAACCAGGACTGGGTTGTGTGTCAGACAAACTCCTAGGTTTTAATTGTGATGAACACTACTTACATAGGTAGATGTAAACCAGGACTGGGTTGTGTGTCAGACAAACTCCTAGGTTTTAATTGTGATGGACACTACTTACATAGATAGATGTAAACCAGGACTGGGTTGTGTGTCAGACAAACTCCTAGGTTTTAATTGTGATGAACACTACTTACATAGGTAGATGTAAACCAGGACTGGGTTGTGTGTGAGACAAACTCCTAGGTTTTAATTGTGATGGACACTACTTACATAGGTAGATATAAACCAGGACTGGGTTGTGTGTGAGACAAACTCCTAGGTTTTAATTGTGATGAATGCTACTTACATAGATAGATGTAAACCAGGACTGGGTTGTGTGTGAGACAAACTCCTAGGTTTTAATTGTGATGGACACTACTTACATAGATAGATGTAAACCAGGACTGGGTTGTGTGTCAGACAAACTCCTAGGTTTTAATTGTGATGGACACTACTTACATAGATAGATGTAAACCAGGACTGGGTTGTGTGTGAGACAAACTCCTAGGTTTTAATTGTGATGAACACTACTTACATAGGTAGATGTAAACCAGGACTGGGTTGTGTGTGAGACAAACTCCTAGGTTTTAATTGTGATGAACACTACTTACATAGATAGATGTAAACCAGGACTGGGTTGTGTGTGAGACAAACTCCTAGGTTTTAATTGTGATGGACACTACTTACATAGGTAGATGTAAACCAGGACTGGGTTGTGTGTGAGATAAACTCCTAGGTTTTAATTGTGATGAACACTACTTACATAGATAGATGTAAACCAGGACTGGGTTGTGTGTCAGACAAACTCCTAGGTTTTAATTGTGATGGACACTACTTACATAGGTAGATGTAAACCAGGACTGGGTTGTGTGTCAGACAAACTCCTAGGTTTTAATTGTGGTGGACACTACTTACATAGATAGATGTAAACCAGGACTGGGTTGTGTGTCAGACAAACTCCTAGGTTTTAATTGTGATGGACACTACTTACATAGGTAGATGTAAACCAGGACTGGGTTGTGTGTCAGACAAACTCCTAGGTTTTAATTGTGATGAACACTACTTACATAGGTAGATGTAAACCAGGACTGGGTTGTGTGTCAGACAAACTCCTAGGTTTTAATTGTGATGGACACTACTTACATAGGTAGATGTAAACCAGGACTGGGTTGTGTGTCAGACAAACTCCTAGGTTTTAATTGTGATGGACACTACTTACATAGGTAGATGTAAACCAGGACTGGGTTGTGTGTCAGACAAACTCCTAGGTTTTAATTGTGATGGACACTACTTACATAGGTAGATGTAAACCAGGACTGGGTTGTGTGTGAGACAAACTCCTAGGTTTTAATTGTGGTGAATGCTACTTACATAGGTAGATGTAAACCAGGACTGGGTTGTGTGTGAGACAAACTCCTAGGTTTTAATTGTGGTGAATGCTACTTACATAGGTAGATGTAAACCAGGACTGGGTTATGTGTGAGACAAACGCCTAGGTTTTAATTGTGATGGACACTACTTACATAGATAGATGTAAACCAGGACTGGGTTGTGTGTCAGACAAACTCCTAGGTTTTAATTGTGATGGACACTACTTACATAGATAGATGTAAACCAGGACTGGGTTGTGTGTCAGACAAACTCCTAGGTTTTAATTGTGATGAATGCTACTTACATAGGTAGATGTAAACCTGGACTGGGTTGTGTGTGAGACAAACTCCTAGGTTTTAATTGTGATGAACACTACTTACATAGATAGATGTAAACCAGGACTGGGTTGTGTGTCAGACAAACACCTAGGTTTTAATTGTGATGGACACTACTTACATAGGTAGATGTAAACCAGGACTGGGTTGTGTGTCAGACAAACTCCTAGGTTTTAATTGTGATGGACACTACTTACATAGATAGATGTAAACCAGGACTGGGTTGTGTGTGAGACAAACTCCTAGGTTTTAATTGTGATGGACACTACTTAGATAGGTAGATGTAAACCAGGACTGGGTTGTGTGTCAGACAAACTCCTAGGTTTTAATTGTGATGGACACTACTTACATAGGTAGATGTAAACCAGGACTGGGTTGTGTGTCAGACAAACTCCTAGGTTTTAATTGTGATGGACACTACTTACATAGATAGATGTAAACCAGGACTGGGTTGTGTGTCAGACAAACTCCTATGTTTTAATTGTGATGGACACTACTTACATAGGTAGATGTAAACCAGGACTGGGTTGTGTGTGAGATAAACTCCTAGGTTTTAATTGTGATGAACACTACTTACATAGATAGATGTAAACCAGGACTGGGTTGTGTGTCAGACAAACTCCTAGGTTTTAATTGTGATGGACACTACTTACATAGGTAGATGTAAACCAGGACTGGGTTGTGTGTCAGACAAACTCCTAGGTTTTAATTGTGGTGGACACTACTTACATAGATAGATGTAAACCAGGACTGGGTTGTGTGTCAGACAAACTCCTAGGTTTTAATTGTGATGGACACTACTTACATAGGTAGATGTAAACCAGGACTGGGTTGTGTGTCAGACAAACTCCTAGGTTTTAATTGTGATGAACACTACTTACATAGGTAGATGTAAACCAGGACTGGGTTGTGTGTCAGACAAACTCCTAGGTTTTAATTGTGATGGACACTACTTACATAGGTAGATGTAAACCAGGACTGGGTTGTGTGTCAGACAAACTCCTAGGTTTTAATTGTGATGGACACTACTTACATAGGTAGATGTAAACCAGGACTGGGTTGTGTGTCAGACAAACTCCTAGGTTTTAATTGTGATGGACACTACTTACATAGGTAGATGTAAACCAGGACTGGGTTGTGTGTGAGACAAACTCCTAGGTTTTAATTGTGGTGAATGCTACTTACATAGGTAGATGTAAACCAGGACTGGGTTGTGTGTGAGACAAACTCCTAGGTTTTAATTGTGGTGAATGCTACTTACATAGGTAGATGTAAACCAGGACTGGGTTATGTGTGAGACAAACGCCTAGGTTTTAATTGTGATGGACACTACTTACATAGATAGATGTAAACCAGGACTGGGTTGTGTGTCAGACAAACTCCTAGGTTTTAATTGTGATGGACACTACTTACATAGATAGATGTAAACCAGGACTGGGTTGTGTGTCAGACAAACTCCTAGGTTTTAATTGTGATGAATGCTACTTACATAGGTAGATGTAAACCTGGACTGGGTTGTGTGTGAGACAAACTCCTAGGTTTTAATTGTGATGAACACTACTTACATAGGTAGATGTAAACCAGGACTGGGTTGTGTGTCAGACAAACTCCTAGGTTTTAATTGTGATGAACACTACTTACATAGATAGATGTAAACCAGGACTGGGTTGTGTGTCAGACAAACACCTAGGTTTTAATTGTGATGGACACTACTTACATAGGTAGATGTAAACCAGGACTGGGTTGTGTGTCAGACAAACACCTAGGTTTTAATTGTGATGGACACTACTTACATAGGTAGATGTAAACCAGGACTGGGTTGTGTGTCAGACAAACTCCTAGGTTTTAATTGTGATGGACACTACTTACATAGATAGATGTAAACCAGGACTGGGTTGTGTGTGAGACAAACTCCTAGGTTTTAATTGTGATGGACACTACTTAGATAGGTAGATGTAAACCAGGACTGGGTTGTGTGTCAGACAAACTCCTAGGTTTTAATTGTGATGGACACTACTTACATAGGTAGATGTAAACCAGGACTGGGTTGTGTGTCAGACAAACTCCTAGGTTTTAATTGTGATGGACACTACTTACATAGATAGATGTAAACCAGGACTGGGTTGTGTGTCAGACAAACTCCTATGTTTTAATTGTGATGGACACTACTTACATAGATAGATGTAAACCAGGACTGGGTTGTGTGTCAGACAAACTCCTAGGTTTTAATTGTGATGGACACTACTTACATAGGTAGATGTAAACCAGGACTGGGTTGTGTGTGAGACAAACTCCTATGTTTTAATTGTGATGGACACTACTTACATAGGTAGATGTAAACAACCAGGACTGGGTTGCACAAACCTCAATTAATTTTAAGTCTCAATTAATTTCATGATTCAATTATTTTTTCAGTTGAGGTCAATGGTTTATAACAGTACATCTAAAGATGTAGTCGATTACATACAGATACTAAATGTCAGGTAATATAAACTGTTGCCGAAACACGAAATAGTTTGGTTTATGGTGTTTAATGCCACTCTCAACAATATTTCAGTTATATCATGGCGATCAGTTTTACTGATGGAGGAAACCGGAGAAAACCACCAACCTGTCGCAAGTCAATGACAAACTTTATCACATAATATTGTATCGAGTACACATCGCCACGAATGGGGTCCGTACTCACAACGTTAGTGGTGATAAGTACTAATTGCACAGGTAGTTGAAAATCTAACTACCATGCGATCACAACCATGACGGATCCCACACAACAATGTAATTTGTCTTGGTCATGGTGTATTATCAAGCTTCATGTGTACTTTTATACTGCAATCATTACATTTTATGTATCATAAATCTTTGCTTTATTCAATTGGTTTGCAAATAAAAGTCTCCTGGTACCTTATATTCATGTAGAGCAATGGTAACAGTTACTATTCTGCTATTTTGTGGAGAGGATCCTTGTAAAATCATATAATTTGTGTTCAATCCAATTGTTAAAATATTTTAGCAATAGAATATGTTTAATCTGTTTTGCTATAAATCAAGACATTCTATGTATTTTAAGAAAGTTTTTGGTCTGACAAGCTTTTGAAATCCATATTTAACATGCAGTACACATATAACAATGAAATTCTAAATAAATAAAAGGATTTCTGTTGCATGTTCTTAGAATTTAGGAGTATCATAATATAGGACTTCTCATTTACAATAGATTGTTTGTATTTACATGCCGTGATATAGCTGAAATATTGCTTAAGTTGGCCTTAAACACCAATCAATCAATCAATTTGTATTTACAGACAAGGAAGTGTGTTAGTTACAATTGTTATTGGATTTAATCAATATTTAACACCATTTGATGTTCGGCAGGCGACAATAAATTTAGTGAAAGCAGTACAAGAACAACCACCATCATCTTCAAATGACTTAATACAGAAAATAGATTTAAGTTATATAATGGTTTCAGAGCGCAGAGGTAATTAGCTATTTACTGATAAAATCATTGTTGTATTGCTGAAATTTAGAATAATCAAGGCCTCCATCTTATGTTTCAGAATAGTTTATCCGACCTGTGACTTTTGGTTCTTTAAAGGAAATCTTCCAATTTCAAAACTTTAAAATAACCTTTATTTAAATTTTAAATTGGAACTCTAAATGATTTAGTTTAGAAGTGACCTTTTGGAGGTCATAATTCACTACTCATGCAGTATTATAATTTTTTTCCTAGTGGTATATTTTATTGAAATTTGATTTCTGACCATGCTTTTTTCATGACATAAAATAACTGACATTAATTTCAATCCTTCTGTTCTTGGAGTGAGCCTCGCAACAAAATTGTATTTTCTATTGTGTATTTAATTTGTACATACAATTTCGGGAGAAAATTAACAAATAATTCTTGAAATTAATCAAAAACAAGGTTAGAAAGGGTCATAGGAGCTTGTAGATAATTTGCATGTGTACTATTAATTGATAATTGTGTTATACATTTTCAGATGGGCCAATCACAACAACTACTCGCCCAATAGGTAAGGTTGATATAATTCTTCATATGGTCATTTTTATGACTTCCAACTTTAAACATTTCTCTTTATCACCAAACTATGTACATCTATTTTAGAAATGCATGTTTAGCAGCTAAAAGTGAATATTTTTCTCATGTCTTTCAATTGTAAGAATAAAGTGAAAAATTACCCCCAACATGAAAATTTGTACATGTAGGGCATAGAAAAGAAATACAGTGCAGCCTGTCTAAAACTGTAAATTGAATCCTGCATAAACTGCAATTAAAGTCCTGTTAATGTAGGAAGTCTTTGTTAATTTAATCTGTATAAACTCGAAGTCTTGTCTATTCAGAACTCGAAAGTTAATCCAAAAAGGTTTAGTTTAGACAGATTACACTGTAGTTAGTTTTTCATGTGTTTGTCCTAGTTTAGACAGATTACACTGCAGTTAGTTTTTCATGTGTTTGTCCTAGTTTAGACAGATTACACTGTAGTTAGTTTTTCATGTGTTTGTCCTAGTTTAGACAGATTACACTGTAGTTATTTTTTCATGTGTTTGTCCTAGTTTAGACAGATTACACTGTAGTTAGTTTTTCATGTGTTTGTCCTAGTTTAGACAGACTGTAGTTAGTTTTTCATGTGTTTGTCCTAGTTTAGACAGACTGTAGTTAGTTTTTCATGTGTTTGTCCTAGTGGTCAATATGCTACTACTTAATAACTTTTTAATTTTATCCAAAACTCTAACTTTTTTAACTTTTCCTTTTTAAAATCATACCTATATTTTCATGATAAGAAGGGGCAATATCTTTAAAAGTTTAAGTTGGACGTTAATTTTTAATATTTTAATCATGATATTTATGATAAAATATTGGCATTGTTTGAAAATAAGCATATCCAGAGTTGTTTTAATGAATTATTAACTTATTAGTGGGGTTTGTGTTACTCGATCTTTAGTTTTATGTGTAAGTTTTGTAGATCGTTGCTTGTCTTTTTGTACTTTTTCTTTTGGCCATTGTATTGTCTGTTCTTATTCGATTTACGGATTCTGATTACCCCTTTGGTATCTTCAAACTCTTCTTATTATCTTTGTTTCAGCAGTAGAAGACTGTCACAGTGTTACATATATAAAGCAGTTTGTTACAAGTCAATGTGACTCTGCTAGAAATCAGCTGACTAAAGTAGAGAACAGTAAACGATGCAGGTAATTATAAAAGAGAGTGATCCACCCAGACCAATTATATTCTGAGGTGGAGAGTGATCCACCCAGACCAATTATATTTTGAGGTGATTCCCTTTAAAAATGTACCTTGAATGATTGAGGATGGTATATGTGACATAAAAATCAGCACACAATTTTTAGGAAAACCACATAGATGGTAAGCATGCTAGAAGTAGATCATGGGTTCCAGCTCCTGGTAAGCATGCTAGCAGTAGATCATGGGTTCCAGCTCCTGGTAAGCATGCTAGCAGTAGATCATGTGTTCCAGCTCCTGGTAAGCATGCTAGCAGTAGATCATGGGTTCCAGCTCCTGGTAAGCATGCTAGCAGTAGATCATGGGTTTCAGCTCCTGGTAAGCATGCTAGCAGTAGATCATGGGTTCCAGCTCCTGGTAAGCATGCTAGCAGTAGATCACGGGTTCCAGCTCCTGGTAAGCATGCTAGCAGTAGATCACGGGTTCCAGCTCCTGGTAAGCATGCTAGCAGTAGATCACAGGTTCCAGTTCCTGGTAAGCATGCTAGCAGTAGATCACAGGTTCCAGCTCCTGGTAAGCATGCTAGCAGTAGATCACGGGTTCCAGCTCCTGGTAAGCATGCTAGCAGTAGATCATGTGTTCCAGCTCCTGGTAAGCATGCTAGCAGTAGATCACGGGTTCCAGCTCCTGGTAAGCATGCTAGCAGTAGATCATGGGTTCCAGCTGCTGGTAAGCATGCTAGCAGTAGATCATGTGTTCCAGCTCCTGGTAAGCATGATAGCAGTAGATCACGGGTTCCAGCTCCTGGTAAGCATGCTAGCAGTAGATCATGGGTTTCAGCTCCTGGTAAGCATGCTAGCAGTAGATCATGGGTTCCAGCTCCTGGTAAGCATGCTAGCAGTAGATCACGGGTTCCAGCTCCTGGTAAGCATGCTAGCAGTAGATCACGGGTTCCAGCTCCTGGTAAGCATGCTAGCAGTAGATCACAGGTTCCAGCTCCTGGTAAGCATGCTAGCAGTAGATCACAGGTTCCAGCTCCTGGTAAGCATGCTAGCAGTATATCACAGGTTCCAGCTCCTGGTAAGCATGCTAGCAGTAGATCACGGGTTCCAGCTCCTGGTAAGCATGCTAGCAGTAGATCACGGGTTCCAGCTCCTGGTAAGCATGCTAGCAGTAGATCACGGGTTCCAGCTCCAGGTAAGCATGCTAGCAGTAGATCACGGGTTCCAGCTCCTGGTAAGCATGCTAGCAGTAGATCACGGGTTCCAGCTCCTGGTAAGCATGCTAGCAGTAGATCACGGGTTCCGGCTGCTGGTAAGCATGCTAGCAGTAGATCACGGGTTCCGGCTCCTGGTAAGCATGCTAGCAGTAGATCATGGGTTCCGGCTCCTGGTAAGCATGCTAGCAGTAGATCATGGGTTCCGGCTCCTGGTAAGCATGCTAGCATTAGATCATGGGTTCCGGCTCCTGGTAAGCATGCTAGAAAACAGAAAAATTGCTCATTTGGCATTAAACAACAATTACTGACTCGCTCATTTTTTCGCTTTTAAAAAACAAAAAATACTCAACAAATACTAAAATACTACTGCATGGATGTGGTTTAGTTATTAATGAAGTCTTATGTCAATAATGAAAAAAGTCTTTGTTATGTTTTATTAATTGTAATCTTTTTGATTCCATAAGTAATAAGATTTAACAAATATAATAAGTATGTGTGAAAATGGGTAGATCAACATCAGATGAGAATATAAAAACATGACAGCATCTACAAGTGATTTGATGGTTTGGTTGGTTTATGATGTTAACACCACTTTCAACAATATTTCAGTTATATTGTGGTGGTCAGTTTTATTGGTGGAGGTAACTGGAGTACCCAGAGAAAACCACCAATCCACTTTAGGGATAATATCTATTTGCAGGTCCATCATGGACAGAATAATTATATAATTTGAATCACAAAAAATAGTTTAAAAGAACATTTTTACATGGTAGCTTCTAATTGACTCATTTAATATTGCATAATTTCAGTGTATTTTTGGACCTGGTTGGCTGTGTTGTATTTCAAAGTCAGAAGTGTACTGTAGATGAGGTCATGATGACATTAAACAAAGATTTATGGGGTATAATTGGACAAAACATCACAGGATTTGATCCTGTTACTTGTTACGGTGAGTTATATGTTTATATGGTGCCAAATTATTTGTTTTTACTCTCTAGTGCAGTTTGAATACAAAACAAAAGGGAATTTAATATTTCTATCAATTCATAGTAAATCTGTTGTCTGTTTGGTCTAATTTAACAGTAAAATTTGTTCACACCACAATATAGCTGAAATACTGTTAAAGTTGGCATTAAACACCAATCAATCAATCAATATTTTCTGTCTGTATAGGTTGGATTCTAATAAAACAGAATATATAGCCAAAGACATTTTTTGTAATTGTTTTATCTGTATTCATGAGGAATTAAAAGTTGATAATCCATTTTCATCCATGGTATGTTGAACCCCCTTCTTACGGCATTATGAACCCACTTTCTTGGTAAAAATTAGAGGGTGGGGGTAAAATTACTGTGATGGAAATTTGACCCCAAGGTCAAAATACCATATGGTATTTTGAACCTGGGGTCGATTTTTCAGGGGTTCAAAATACCATGTGACACCGGTTTTAATATATTATTTAATTAGTATATATACATTATTACAGGTTCAGGGAGCCAGATTGTTTTACCCACTATTATGCCATTGAACACTACCTTAAAGCCTTGTATGCATCCTGATGTTCTAAGCTACGTACTGAAGTATAATTGTTACTACACTGCATTAGAACAACAGATGAATGGTGACACAGAGTTAGAGAGCTGCAGGTAAGGAGGATGACTTTTTTGTTATTTGTGTCACTGTCTCAAAATTGTCAGTTATGCAATTAATTTGAATATAATCAGTAATTCATTGCTAAATCACCAGATTGATTGTACACAATTGTAGTCTTTTATAGTTTTTTTTGTTTGTTTTTTTTGGGGCAAAAATGGTAGCTGATGAACAAACAGAAAGTGTTAGTATATGAAGCTCAGCATTAATATCTTTACCTGACTTCAACTTACATGGAAAATGACATACAGTCAGACCTGCTTTACATGGAAAATGACATGCAGTCAGACCTGCTTTACATGGAAAATGATATACAGTCAGACCTGCTTTAAATAGAACTTGTATATAACAAATCACTGTCTATAAAGTGCAGTTTCATTTTTTCCATTTAATGATTAATGTATATAATTTGAACCTGTATATAAAGGGAGACTACTCATAAAGGACACATTTGTAGGTTCCCTTCAGTGTTCTTTGTATACAGGGTTAACTGTATACCTTTGTTTTGGTTTTTTGAAGTTCGTATGAATGCGAAAAGAATCAAATTTTGCAGTAAGTAGAGCACCGTTTTACAGGTACAATATTTTATATATTTGATTAAGACGGACATCGCTATTGTGGTATTTTCTATTTTTAGATTTTACTGGTATTCTTCTTCCTGTGTATATGGTGCTTTGAAAGACAATGCTAAGATGGGCAATTGTAGTTACCAAGAAATAGAACAAGTTCTACAGATGTACGAGAACCAGTTGTACAGGATATCACCTAATAATGTCAATGCATCAGTCTGTTTTGGTATGGACGTTTATTTGTTGGTTTTCTTTTTTTTACATATTATTGTTTTTAGCTCACCTGACCAAATGGAGGACTATTGTCAGTCCTTATTGCCTGTAAACCTTTAACATTTCAATTTTCCCCCAATTAAATTGTCAGATTTAAATCAAAGTTGGCAGGAATATTCTATAGGTGGTACAGTATAAAATTTTTAACATAGCACCCGATAATGAAAAAGCTAAAAGGATTTCTTGGGTTGGGTTATATTGTTTAACGCCATTTTCAAAAATACTTTAGTTATATCATGGCAGTCAGTTGTATTAGTGGAGGAAACCAGAGAACTGGATGAAACCTCTAAAATATTTGTTTAAAAATTACAAACATGATAGAACACAACCTGTACATGAGTGATTTTATGCAAATTAATCATCCTAATGGATTATTGATGTGTCATTGAAACATTTAGCTATTTTAGTTTTAACAGGGGTCTAAAAGGGGATCTAAATATGAAAAAACAAATATTGTTATATTTGGAAGGTACCATCATTGGACCTAAAAATATTAGGTCATATAGCACGACATCTATTTAAGTTTTACTTTAATGTGTTTTGTACCATCCTTTTTTTTTAAATACTCCATCAAACTGTCTATTTATTATTTCAGATTATGATCGAAGTAAAGAACAATCTTCTACATTCCTTTATTATTTCAGATTATGATCGTAGTATGGAACGATGTTCTACATTCCTGTATGATCCATATTTCTACCATTACTTTTTTGATTGCTATTCTAGTGGATACACTAACAGAAATAATTGGGCTTTAGATGTATCTGGTGTTGGTTGTATGTAAGTAGTCAATTGGTTTTTAGATCTTTTTTTTTATATATTATCATAAACGGCCTTGTATTATGTGCAGAAATTTACCCTTAAAGGGATTTTCGGGTATATGGGTGCAGATTATATACTACGATAAGTAGTAATTATGAAAAGAATTATTGATGGTTGTGTTATTGACTTCTGACCACAAGCCTAATATTACTGGGTTGGGTTTATGGTGTTTAACACCACTTTCCACAATATTTCAATTAGATCGTGGCGGTCAGTTTTATTGGTGGAGGAAACTGGATTACTCGGAAAAAACCACCTGCCTGTCAAAAGTCGCTGACAATGAATTCACAACCTGATACCCACTTCAAGTGTTAAGAATTCCAGACACCTGTCCATGGATGGGGGAGGGGATAGGAAGGAGGTATATCATCATGTCAACTTAGTGAGCTTGATCTATATATATCTGTCCATGCTTTCCCTTAGTACAAAACAGATGTCATCATCATCTCATTGAAGTCTAACTTGTATTGGCCCAGAGTCTGGATAATGTGTCCAACCTCTAGAGATAGGACAGGTTATCTCTAACCATTTTATTCTCTGCGACACAACTTCTTTGTCTGGAATCGCTTCTTTATCTCTTTACTACCGATAGGTAGGCTTTGGAATTCCCCAAATTGATAGAATATGCATAATTTGTTTTCCCTTTTCTATAATTTTAAACCAATTTTATGATTTAAATACAAAATGTTTGGGGATTTTTTTTAATGTATTTTTTCTGAGTATAAATGAAATATTGTTGCAGTCCTCAAGATGAGTTGAGGGGGTCAATATACCATGGATAGGGGGGTCAATATACCATGGGTAGGGGGGTCAATATATACTATGGGTAGGAGGGTAATAAAATTTCAAAATTTTCAAAAAAGTTCAAAATTTCAAAATTTTTATAAAATTAAAAAAAAAAATATAAATTAAAATAAAAATTGGAAATTTTTCAAACATATTTCAAAAATTTCAAAAAATTTCAAAATTTGTATATCATGAATCTGATATTTTTCTTAAAATTGGTTTCGCTGAGATTCCCTAAATAAACCAAAGGTTTACTTGTTTACTTAGTCTTTTCAATCTTTTGGAATAATATGTGGTTAAATAATAATTCATAAATTAATATTGAAAAATGATAAAACAATTATAGCCTACCATGGATTTATAGACCTAAAAATATATATCGACCTCTGTCCATATATATTTATAGGTCTAAAAATCCATGTATTGACCTCAATGGAAGGCTATATTTATATAATATACATTGCATAATGTGTATGTTTTTCATAAAATTTATTAAAAAATAATGTAGAAAGTTTTATAAATATAAATAAGAAATAAAGATATGTTTGCTATTCAAATGTTAAAAAAAGTTAAATTAATTTTTGATTAAAATATTACTCTTCATCTAGCTCAATCACAAAATAATATTAAGAAATTATTCTACAGTTTTCTAATTTTAATTTAAATCAAAACTATGCTGTTGTTAAAAAAATAATGGCTTCATATGATTTGATATATATTTGTAAACACAAATAATATCATTTAAATATTCTAGTTTTCAAAATTTCAGTGAAAACAGTTTTAAGACTGTAAAACAACATTCTTTCAAAATCATACATTGTGAGACAACTTTCAAAATTTCATTTATGGTATGTCCTTTCCACATAATTTTTTATTTAATATTAAAGAAGAAAGACATTACAAGATTAAATTCATGGAAATCCTTTTTATATTTATATGCTTTTTAAAATTACACATTTTATTCGTCAAAAAACAATGATACTTTTCACTAAGGACAGATTAGTCCATTGAAAAGGTGTGAAAGTAGAACTGGTAATTATTGGTGTCATAATAAGACCTTAATTACCTTTTATACCTGTAGCACAGGTTAACTGAACTACAGAAATGTACAGTGAAACCTGATGAAACTGGACTCTGAGTAAACTGGAATCCTGTCCATTCCGATCTAAATTTCAAGTCCCCAGTTTTTTCCTTAATAATCTTTGTTAAAGATCATTGAATAAACTGGACACTGCACATTCCGAATTCCGGCCTTGACTTGCGGTCCCAATACACTAATTACTGTTAAAATTTATCTCCGTAAACCGGTCATGATCAGATCAATCAACCGTGTGTTTACATATACAATGTATGTGAATATCAATCTGTAATAAATTGAAGGGGCATCCGAGGGGAAACGTATTTACAGTTTTTAGCGAAGTGTGTATAGTAGCACACCTGTAATTAGTGATCACTGGTAACTCATGTGGTTAATGTTTAAATGTTCATTAAATGTTAAACAAACATGGAATCAACACCTAAAAAGCGAAAGCTTAATCAAGATGAAATACCCTGTATAACTTATAAGTGGTTTTTTTCGCCGGGACGCTTTTAAAATATCCAACATGGGGGAATCCTTTTCGATAACAATGCATATGTTGACAATGATCATAAATGAACAACAAACAATGCCTTATTATTTAAGTGATGAACTAGCATCCAAGCCATGCAATCATAACTTGAGATAATTTATTGTTAATCGGATTATACTTTATAGTCTTCACAGCTAGGAGTAATCAAACTTCCAGACTTGACATAAAAAATGACAAATACATTTGATTCCTTTTTTCTTTTTATTTCAATCATTAAAAGCTTGTGTAAACACAGTCTGGCAGTCTAATTATACACTAAGTAATTATGACACCTTTCATACATACACACATTCAATCTTATCGACAGCATTACTGATTATTTTACGCACGGTTAGATATAGTCACACTTTTATTTTTAGTTTATTTTCGCATCAACGTTTACTGGTTCAAAACACAACTGCACTAGAGAGTATTACAATAAATGTAATTCTCTGAATAATTAAAAAAATATTATACGCATTTAATGACTTTGTGGAATAGTGTCCAAACAAGTAAAGAAATACGAAAATATTAGACAGTAGTAAATGTGCACCCTCCTGCAAAATAAAGAATCTGGACAAAAACCTGTGCATTATGCATAAGAAATTACGATACTCAATTATTTCAAAACAATTCCTATTTTGAATTGTTAGTTAAGCAATTCAGACAATCTGAATGTAATTCTAATATAATGGTCTATCCGCTAAAATTTGACTTTGGTTAAAACTCAGGATCGCAAAAATTAAGTATACTGCTAAAAAAAATCCACCAATTTGGAAGAAAATCGTGAAATTTGGCTCTCGTGAAAAAAACACTTATACGGTAGTCAGAGAGTAGACACTGAATAAACCGGCCCACTGTCAATACCGGCCGTGAAACGTGGTCCCAATGGTGGCTGGTTTACACAGGTTTTACTGTAGTTTATTATCCACAATAAACTTTTGACAGGATGTTTGAGATTATTTGGTACATTTTTAAGATGTGTTAATACATGTAATAATGTTTACTACATGTATAAGACTGAATGAACATTAGAAGGAAGCTCTAATTGCTCTCTCAATTTAGCATTACATTATAACAGTAATTACTGAATTGGAATTCTACCCATGGTATTGACTCTCTCCCCCCCCCCCCCCCTATCCATGGTATTTTGACCTCCTAACCATGGAATATCGACCCCCCTACCCATGGTATTTTGACCCCCTACCGATGGTATATCGACCCCCCTACACATGGTATTTTGACCCCCTACCCTTGGAATATCGACCCCCCTACCCATGGTATATTGACCCCCTTACCTATGGTTTATCGACCCCCCTATCCATGGTATTTTGACCCCCTACCGATGGTATATTGACCCCCCTACCCATGGTATTTTGACCCCCCTATCCATGGTATATCGACCCCCCTACCCATGGTATATTGACCCCCTTACCCATGGTATATCGACCCCCCTATACATGGTATTTTGACCCCCCTACCCATGGAATATCGACCCCTACACATGATATTTTGACCTCCCTGCCTATCTCTTGATTAGAAATGGGGGGGATCAAAATACCATGGGGGTTCAATTTACCATACAGGGGGGGTCAGTTTTCAATAAGGGGATTCAATATACCATGGATGAAAATTGACCATGGGGTTCAAAATACCATATGACACTGGTACTCCGGCCCAAGACCAGTAAAACTTTTTTCAGACATGTAAATTTTTCAGTTTTTATTTAGAAATATATAAAAATAAATTATAGAATTTGATTTGGACCAGTAAATAGAAATTTTCATTTCAAGGACTGTTGTTGAAATTGGAATTAAATCTTTTTTTCTCTAATCTGTACGTTTTATAGGATATATGAAGAATCTTACGAGTGTATGTACAGATTTTATAAACAGAAGGGACTTGGCTCGTGTGATAGAATGCAGTTTGAGGAAGACGTGATTTGGTCAACTAATAGTATGAATGATATCATGTCACAAGCCACAGGAACTCCTCCAGATAGTCCAGATACTGTGAAAATATGTATAGGTAAGATATGGAGATTATTTTTGTGTTATTTTTTTTTTTATATGTCCATGAAATAAGAACCAAGTTTGTGAGAGTTTTTCTAGTTATTTTTCAGGATTCCTAAATTATTTTTTTTTAAAAACAAGTTTTTTTCAAAATACCTTATAAAAAGTTTTCTATAACTACCCTGACTTCCAATACCAACAGAAAACATATCCTGACTTCCAATACCAACAGAAAAAATATCCTGGCTTCCAATACCAACAGAAAAAATATCCTGGCTTCCATTACCAACAGAAAAAATATCCTGGCTTCCAATACCAACAGAAAAAATATCCTGGCTTCCAATACCAACAGAAAAAATATCCTGGCTTCCAATACCAATAGAAAAAATATCCTGGCTTCCAATACCAACAGAAAAAAATATCCTGGCTTCCAATACCAACAGAAAATATATCCTGGCTTTCAATACCAACAGAAAAAAATATCATGGCTTCCATTACCAACAGAAAAAAATATCATGGCTTCCATTACCAACAGAAAAAAATATCATGGCTTCCATTACCAACAGAAAAAAATATCCTGGCTTCCAATACCAACAGAAAAAATATCCTGGCTTCCATTACCAACAGAAAAAAATATCCTGGCTTTCAATACCAACAGAAAAAAATATCATGGCTTCCATTACCAACAGAAAAAAATATCATGGCTTCCATTACCAACAGAAAAAAATATCATGGCTTCCATTACCAACAGAAAAAAATATCCTGGCTTCCAATACCAACAGAAAAAATATCCTGGCTTCCATTACCAACAGAAAAAAATATCCTGGCTTTCAATACCAACAGAAAAAAATATCATGGCTTCCATTACCAACAGAAAAAAATATCATGGCTTCCAATACCAACAGAAAAAAATATCCTGGCTTCTATTACCAACAGAAAAAAATATCCTGGCTTCCAATACCAACAGAAAAAATATCCTGGCTTCCATTACCAACAGAAAAAAATATCCTGGCTTTCAATACCAACAGAAAAAAATATCATGGCTTCCATTACCAACAGAAAAAAATATCATGGCTTCCATTACCAACAGAAAAAAATATCATGGCTTCCATTACCAACAGAAAAAAATATCATGGCTTCCATTACCAACAGAAAAAAATATCATGGCTTCCAATACCAACAGAAAATTTGAGGTTATATGTCAAGAGAAGTTGCCTTGAAATATTTAATTGTTCCATTATCAAAAAGACAATTATTATTTTTAAATATATATTTTTTTAGCTAATGTTTCCCATGCACCAGATTTTGGACACAATTTGTGTGAAGATGGCCCAGGTTTGATAATGGCTGATACAGTTTGTCTGATTTATCTACAGTACAGTCCAGATCAATGCAGGTATAGTAAACAACGAATGGTGGGGGGTTGTGAAAATACAAAGTGCTGTTATTTTAATCAATTTTATTTTCATGACAATTTTACTGCAGTTTGTTGGTATGATAGTTTAATATAGTCAGGTTCTGTGGTGTTGACCACCAGCTAAAAGCAACAATAAATGTACCAGAAAATAGCTATGTAAAACATTTCTAAATCAAAATCACCATAGTAATCTGTAATAGGTTAGGCCATGGAAAAATGATAGTTGGTTTCCTGTAACGTGTAAAAATTTTCATGGGCTGGCAGATAAGGATTTTTTATAATAATTTTAGAGCTATTGATTTCGCCTGTTTGTAAACCTGCGGAATTCCAACTCCACTGAGGTCGGAACTCTCTGGTACTATCATCTTATTTGTGGAGGTCGTCAAATTGAGTAAAAAAACATTCTACAAGCTTTCATATAAACCATTCCATGGATTTTTAGACACTTGGCAAAAGTTTACATGTGAAAGGCATCAAATCGTTATTTCTGGTCTGACATTTGCAAGAGGAAGTAATCAACCTTTTAGATCAAATGCCGTTCCTTTTCTATCTTCTTCAAGGGCTGATATTCAGACTTTTGAATTTTGAAAACACAGTAGAGGGGATACCTGTACTGCTATAAATATATCACATGGATAGCATAGTCACATTACACCTCTTTCTATTGTGGCAGGGGACATGTGGCTACATGTTGTAATCTTGTTAATCTGTAACTCCTCTTATAACACTTGATGGAATGTCTGCAAAATTTTTGATTTAAGCACAATTCTTACCCTAACCTTCTGATTAGCATATATTTTATTTTCTATTAAATATTTATTTTTAGTTTTCCAGATGCTCATCTGAATTAAGGCCCTTTTTCAACTTTATTGTTGTATGTGTCAATGGAGAACAAGAGACATACATATTTTGACTATATGCTTGTTCATTAAAGTGTTGATTTTATTTCAGTGGTATTAAGACCACATACCTACCTTGTCTGCTCAGGAAGACTGTTGATTATCAAATGGCTTGTAGCGAAGATATGGCATATGCCAGTATCATGAAAGAAAGCGACTTGATATTGAAATTAACCATGAATATGGTAGACTTTTCAAAATGTAAGTTTTGACATTTATACATGTAATTCTGTGATTGTACAGAAGATTAAATTTTCACATCGATGAGATAAAAAATATTATTTTTCCAAATGGCAGTGTTGAATCAGAAAATTTAAATATCAAAATCGTGGATTTATGGGAGTAAAAAAGTTATAAACAACTGTAAAATTATTGAATTATTATAAATGTTTGATATACATTGAAATGCCAGCTAGTATATGCATATTTTCAAAGATAAAGAATGTTCTGATGTTAGAGGTGTACATGATACAACCCCCCTCCCCCCCCCCCCCCCCCCCCCCATATTGACTTGATATTAATTATCAATTTAAAATGTTACTTTAAAGATCAAGCTCCATTAAATCAGCCAATCAGTGAGTTGTAAATGGTCTTCAGAAACTGGATTTTAGTTATACAGTGGATTTCATTTATTTACAAAGCCTATTTGTCAGAAAAAAAATTGTGTGCAATTAAGTGGACTTTGCAATTTTATACTAAATGCAGGTTTGTGATTAAGTGGTGTCGACTGTACTACTTGTTGAGCATATTGATGTTTTGTGTGTGTATTTACAGGTGATCAGGATGAAGATAAAGTAGGGGAATGTCCGTCAGTGCGGAATGATACTGGTATCTGTTTGCAAAATTGTACATATGATAAAGAGTGTGCAGGGAACCAGAAATGTTGTTCAAACGGATGTGGTCACATGTGTGTGGAACCTGTGTCTAAGGTGTTTAAGATGACATTCAGATTTAATATTACATGGGATTCTGATTATGGTGAAGAAAACAGTACAAAACATGTGGCACTAACTGCTGACATATTGAATCAGGTACGATAAACTACGAAAAAATGAGAAATTGACATATTGACATATTGATACAGTTACAGCGTATGAGGTTATGACTACTGACATTTTTATTTTAGTTCATCAACACTGAAATATTGAATAAGGTACAAAGACATCTGACCTATTTAATCGGGTACAGGGGTTAGGGATAGGATTATGGTGTTTAGGCAATATAAACCCTCACATAAACTTAACTGACCTATTTTATAATATCAGATTAAGATCATAAAGCCTCAGATTGCATTATTTTTGCATCATTTTGTTTCTAGTCAGGCATACCCACAAGCTCCTCTAGTGGCTTCCCACTGAAAATTACTGACAATTTCCCTGAAGACTACTCCTGCCTCTAAGTTACGTTAAATACCTCTGCATCATTAGACCAAATTAATATGACTTTACACATATAACAGATATATTTTAAAACCAAAAAATCAATTTGTCTGACAATAGAATATAATCAAATGTGTCATTATAAAGAGATTTAAATTATTGAATGGAAATGATATAATGCTATATTTCTCAACCAAGAATAGATTTAAATAAAGATCACCCACACCAGTTTGGAAAATTAAAAAGTCCTGCAAAACCAAAACCTTTATTTTGTTTGGTGGAGTTCTCTTTGTTATCTAATAATGTACTAGTAATAAATATAGTAAGCTAATCATAGATTTTGAATATCAAAATAAGACCACGAGTGAACGAAGTATGCATAAGGATTAAACGAGTGGGCGGAACTTGGTGCTACAATTTATTTTCATCAGTTTAATTGTTTCAGTTTACAATCGTGTGTATATTCACCGTAACACAACAAGGGAAGTAACCGATAACCTACTTATAGTTGTGTAAAAGTAGTTCTGGCAGGAAAAAACTAATATCTCACATGTGAGATACCAGAATTTATTTCACTGATAAATCCCCATAAATCACACTTATCTATATAATAAATGTTCTTTTCAGATCAATACAATGGTTGCTAACAGTCAAGTTAAAGATTTGGTGGAATGGTTGAAGATAATTGGTATAAGGTTTGTAATTTTGGATTTTTTAATCTTTGTCTCACAGTCATAATTTCGAGTATGAAGTTTCATACTCTATACTCCAAAATCCTACAATCGGAATGCTGTATTGGATTTGATGATCTGATTGGATGCTTTTAGAATATGAGTTCAAATATTGTACTCTAAATTGTTATTACCTTAAGGCCTTATTCTGGTTATTTATTTAGTTGTTTAACTGTTAATCTAATGTCCAAATCAAATATGGGAACAGATAGGTATAGAATCAGGATCTAGTCTTTCTACTGTAGAGTTCAAACTCTCTGAAAGGGAAGAGTCTAATATATAACTTATGCTGAGGATAAGATGTACAATTGCCTCGTGTATGGAGAATGCCATTCTCCTTTCATGTAAAAGACAATTTGCAGCAGCTCCTAATGTGCAAACCAATCAATCAATCAATCAACCTAATGTGCAACGGTTTGTAACGAGTAGTCATTATGGATAGTTCAAGTTCTGACCCTATCTATTATATCCCCATTTTTTCCTGTGGCAGGTTAAGCTTCTGCCCAAAAGCCCATCTGACATGTGTATTGCATTGGGACAGACACAAAGATGTGGCAGGGTTTAAGATTTATATGGGGCCCCAACCATTTCCCTATAGATATCGAGATCCCCAGTCTTCAGACAGATTTAACAAACAATAACACAGAAAAAACAACAACATAAACATGGACAGTACAAAAACAGTGACAGTGAATCCTCATAGTTAAGCTAATTGACTACTAGTAAGTGTAGAAATATAGAATCTAACACCTGGAGGTGTACAAGATTGGAAATCTCCGACACCCGAGGGTACGATTTCAATCGTTCTCTTGCGAGGCTTATCTTTTTAATGAGAAAATAGATTCTGGTTCCTACTCATAACTATCTTTAATACACTGAGAACACATTTTTATTGTTTAACATTGATTATTTTTGTGTTTTAACTGAATTTGTATGAATTTAATCTTAGTGTATTTTGATGTTTAACAAAAATTGTGATTGATATATTTTTATACATGTATCTACTTTTACATTTTTTTGTGATTGATGTATTTTTATACATTGTATCTATTTTTAGAGAGGGGAGTGTGCATGTTGATTTTGTAATAAGCTTAATAACTGAGCTAACAGCTGATGATTTACGGCTGACGACAGTGATGTTAGTACAAACAGTTCAGGCAAACCCACTCTCCCCATTGGACAAGATAAAGTCAATAAATACAGATGATATCCACGTTACAATTTATAAAGGTAATTCAATTCAGCTAATTCATCCTACTGTGAAATCATTATTAATCTTGGGGTTTTAATTTTCGTGGATTTCATGGTTCACTTAAACCACGAATATAAAATACAACGAAAAACAATTTACAGACAAGGAAGTGTGTTAGTTACAATTGTTATTGGATTTTATCAATATTTAACACCATATGATGTTTGGCAGGCGACAATAAATTTAGTGAAAGCAGTGCAAGAACAACCACCATCATCTTCAAATGACTTAATACAGAAAATAGATTTAAGTTATATAATGGTTTCAGAGCGCAGAGGTAATTAGCTATTTACTGATAAAATCATTGTTGTATTGCTGAAATTTAGAATAATCGAGGCCTCCATCTTATGTTTCAGAATAGTTTATCCGACCTGTGACTTTTGGTTCTTTAAAGGAAATCTTCCAATTTCAAAACTTTAAAATAACCTTTATTTAAATTTTAGATTGGAACTCTAAATGATTTAGTTTAGAAGTGACCTTTTGGAGGTCATAATTCACTACTCATGCAGTATTATAAAAAATTTTCCTAGTGGTATATTTTATGGAAATTTGATTTCTGACCATGCTTTTTTCATGATATAAAATAACTGACATTAATTTCAATCCTTCTGTTCTTGGAGTGAGCCTCGCAACAAAATTGTATTTTCTATTGTGTATTTAATTTGTCCACACAATTTCGGGAGAAAATTAACAAAAGGTGGGAAACAATTCTTGAAATTAACCAAAAACAAGGTTAGAAAGGGTCATAGGAGCTTGTAGATAATTTGCATGTGTACTATTAATTAATAATTGTGTTATACATTTTCAGATGGGCCAATCACAACAACTACTCGCCCAATAGGTAAGGTTGATATAATTCTTCATATGGTCATTTTTATGACTTCCAACTTTAAACATTTCTCTTTATCACCAAACTATGTACATCTATTTTAGAAACGCATGTTGCTAAAAGTGAATTTTTTTCTCATGTCTTTCAATTGTAAGAATAAAGTGGAAAATTACCCCCAACATGAAAATTTGTACATGTAGGGCATAGAAGAGAAAAATTGAATCCTGCATAAACTGCAATTAAAGTCCTATTAATGTAGGAAGTCTTTGTTAATTTAATCTGTATATTTTAACTCGAAGTCTTGTCTATTCGGAACTCGAAAGTTAATCCAAAAAGGTTTAGTTTAGACAGATTACACTGTAGTTAGTTTTTCATGTGTTTGTCCTAATTTAGACAGATTACACTGTAGTTAGTTTTTCATGTGTTTGTCCTAGTTTAGACAGATTACACTGTAGTTAGTTTTTCATGTGTTTGTCCTAGTTTAGACAGATTACACTGTAGTTATTTTTTCATGTGTTTGCCCTAGTTTAGACAGATTACACTGTAGTTAGTTTTTCATGTGTTTGTCCTAGTTTAGACAGATTACACTGTAGTTAGTTTTTCATGTGTTTGTCCTAGTTTAGACAGATTACACTGTAGTTATTTTTTCATGTGTTTGCCCTAGTTTAGACAGATTACACTGTAGTTAGTTTTTCATGTGTTTGTCCTAGTTTAGACAGATTACACTGTAGTTAGTTTTTCATGTGTTTGTCCTAGTTTAGACAGATTACACTGTAGTTAGTTATTCATGTGTTTGTCCTAGTGGTCAATATGCTACTATTTAATAACATTTTAAATTTATCTAAAACTCTTAACTTTTTTAACTTTTCCTTTTTAAAATCATACCTATATTTTCATGATAAGAAGGGGCAATATCTGTAAAATTAAATCAGCCAATCAGTGAGTTGTAAATGGTCTTCAGAAACTGGATTTTAGTTATACAGTGGATTTCATTTATTTACAAAGCCTATTTGTCAGAAAAAAAAATTGTGTGCAATTAAGTGGACCTTGCAATTTTATACTAAATGCAGGTTTGCGATTAAGTGGTGTCGACTGTACTACTTGTTGAGCATATTGATGTTTTGTGTGTGTATTTACAGGTGATCAGGATGAAGATAAAGTAGGGGAATGTCCGTCAGTGCGGAATGATACTGGTATCTGTTTGCAAAATTGTACATATGATAAAGAGTGTGCAGGGAACCAGAAATGTTGTTCAAACGGATGTGGTCACATGTGTGTGGAACCTGTGTCTAAGGTGTTTAAGATGACATTCAGATTTAATATTACATGGGATTCTGATTATGGTGAAGAAAACAGTACAAAACATGTGGCACTAACTGCTGACATATTGAATCAGGTACGATAAACTACGAAAAAATGAGAAATTGACATATTGACATATTGATACAGTTACAGCGTATGAGGTTATGACTACTGACATTTTTATTTTAGTTCATCAACACTGAAATATTGAATAAGGTACAAAGACATCTGACCTATTTAATCGGGTACAGGGGTTAGGGATAGGATTATGGTGTTTAGGCAATATAAACCTTCACATAAACTTAACTGACCTATTTTATAATATCAGATTAAGATCATAAAGCCTCAGATTGCATTATTTTTGCATCATTTTGTTTCTAGTCAGGCATACCCACAAGCTCCTCTAGTGGCTTCCCACTGAAAATTACTGACAATTTCCCTGAAGACTACTCCTGCCTCTAAGTTACGTTAAATACCTCTGCATCATTAGACCAAATTAATATGACTTTACACATATAACAGATATATTTTAAAACCAAAAAATCAATTTGTCTGACAATAGAATATAATCAAATGTGTCATTATAAAGAGATTTAAATTATTGAATGGAAATGATATAATGCTATATTTCTCAACCAAGAATAGATTTAAATAAAGATCACCCACACCAGTTTGGAAAATTAAAAAGTCCTGCAAAACCAAAACCTTTATTTTGTTTGGTGGAGTTCTCTTTGTTATCTAATAATGTACTAGTAATAAATATAGTAAGCTAATCATAGATTTTGAATATCAAAATAAGACCACGAGTGAACGAAGTATGCATAAGGATTAAACGAGTGGGCGGAACTTGGTGCTACAATTTATTTTCATCAGTTTAATTGTTTCAGTTTACAATCGTGTGTATATTCACCGTAACACAACAAGGGAAGTAACCGATAACCTACTTATAGTTGTGTAAAAGTAGTTCTGGCAGGAAAAAACTAATATCTCACATGTGAGATACCAGAATTTATTTCACTGATAAATCCCCATAAATCACACTTATCTATATAATAAATGTTCTTTTCAGATCAATACAATGGTTGCTAACAGTCAAGTTAAAGATTTGGTGGAATGGTTGAAGATAATTGGTATAAGGTTTGTAATTTTGGATTTTTTAATCTTTGTCTCACAGTCATAATTTCGAGTATGAAGTTTCATACTCTATACTCCAAAATCCTACAATCGGAATGCTGTATTGGATTTGATGATCTGATTGGATGCTTTTAGAATATGAGTTCAAATATTGTACTCTAAATTGTTATTACCTTAAGGCCTTATTCTGGTTATTTATTTAGTTGTTTAACTGTTAATCTAATGTCCAAATCAAATATGGGAACAGATAGGTATAGAATCAGGATCTAGTCTTTCTACTGTAGAGTTCAAACTCTCTGAAAGGGAAGAGTCTAATATATAACTTATGCTGAGGATAAGATGTACAATTGCCTCGTGTATGGAGAATGCCATTCTCCTTTCATGTAAAAGACAATTTGCAGCAGCTCCTAATGTGCAAACCAATCAATCAATCAATCAACCTAATGTGCAACGGTTTGTAACGAGTAGTCATTATGGATAGTTCAAGTTCTGACCCTATCTATTATATCCCCATTTTTTCCTGTGGCAGGTTAAGCTTCTGCCCAAAAGCCCATCTGACATGTGTATTGCATTGGGACAGACACAAAGATGTGGCAGGGTTTAAGATTTATATGGGGCCCCAACCATTTCCCTATAGATATCGAGATCCCCAGTCTTCAGACAGATTTAACAAACAATAACACAGAAAAAACAACAACATAAACATGGACAGTACAAAAACAGTGACAGTGAATCCTCATAGTTAAGCTAATTGACTACTAGTAAGTGTAGAAATATAGAATCTAACACCTGGAGGTGTACAAGATTGGAAATCTCCGACACCCGAGGGTACGATTTCAATCGTTCTCTTGCGAGGCTTATCTTTTTAATGAGAAAATAGATTCTGGTTCCTACTCATAACTATCTTTAATACACTGAGAACACATTTTTATTGTTTAACATTGATTATTTTTGTGTTTTAACTGAATTTGTATGAATTTAATCTTAGTGTATTTTGATGTTTAACAAAAATTGTGATTGATATATTTTTATACATGTATCTACTTTTACATTTTTTTGTGATTGATGTATTTTTATACATTGTATCTATTTTTAGAGAGGGGAGTGTGCATGTTGATTTTGTAATAAGCTTAATAACTGAGCTAACAGCTGATGATTTACGGCTGACGACAGTGATGTTAGTACAAACAGTTCAGGCAAACCCACTCTCCCCATTGGACAAGATAAAGTCAATAAATACAGATGATATCCACGTTACAATTTATAAAGGTAATTCAATTCAGCTAATTCATCCTACTGTGAAATCATTATTAATCTTGGGGTTTTAATTTTCGTGGATTTCATGGTTCACTTAAACCACGAATATAAAATACAACGAAAAACAATTTACAGACAAGGAAGTGTGTTAGTTACAATTGTTATTGGATTTTATCAATATTTAACACCATATGATGTTTGGCAGGCGACAATAAATTTAGTGAAAGCAGTGCAAGAACAACCACCATCATCTTCAAATGACTTAATACAGAAAATAGATTTAAGTTATATAATGGTTTCAGAGCGCAGAGGTAATTAGCTATTTACTGATAAAATCATTGTTGTATTGCTGAAATTTAGAATAATCGAGGCCTCCATCTTATGTTTCAGAATAGTTTATCCGACCTGTGACTTTTGGTTCTTTAAAGGAAATCTTCCAATTTCAAAACTTTAAAATAACCTTTATTTAAATTTTAGATTGGAACTCTAAATGATTTAGTTTAGAAGTGACCTTTTGGAGGTCATAATTCACTACTCATGCAGTATTATAAAAAAATTTCCTAGTGGTATATTTTATGGAAATTTGATTTCTGACCATGCTTTTTTCATGATATAAAATAACTGACATTAATTTCAATCCTTCTGTTCTTGGAGTGAGCCTCGCAACAAAATTGTATTTTCTATTGTGTATTTAATTTGTCCACACAATTTCGGGAGAAAATTAACAAAAGGTGGGAAACAATTCTTGAAATTAACCAAAAACAAGGTTAGAAAGGGTCATAGGAGCTTGTAGATAATTTGCATGTGTACTATTAATTAATAATTGTGTTATACATTTTCAGATGGACCAATCACAACAACTACTCGCCCAATAGGTAAGGTTGATATAATTCTTCATATGGTCATTTTTATGACTTCCAACTTTAAACATTTCTCTTTATCACCAAACTATGTACATCTATTTTAGAAACGCATGTTGCTAAAAGTGAATTTTTTTCTCATGTCTTTCAATTGTAAGAATAAAGTGGAAAATTACCCCCAACATGAAAATTTGTACATGTAGGGCATAGAAGAGAAAAATTGAATCCTGCATAAACTGCAATTAAAGTCCTATTAATGTAGGAAGTCTTTGTTAATTTAATCTGTATATTTTAACTCGAAGTCTTGTCTATTCGGAACTCGAAAGTTAATCCAAAAAGGTTTAGTTTAGACAGATTACACTGTAGTTAGTTTTTCATGTGTTTGTCCTAATTTAGACAGATTACACTGTAGTTAGTTTTTCATGTGTTTGTCCTAGTTTAGACAGATTACACTGTAGTTAGTTTTTCATGTGTTTGTCCTAGTTTAGACAGATTACACTGTAGTTATTTTTTCATGTGTTTGCCCTAGTTTAGACAGATTACACTGTAGTTAGTTTTTCATGTGTTTGTCCTAGTTTAGACAGATTACACTGTAGTTAGTTTTTCATGTGTTTGTCCTAGTTTAGACAGATTACACTGTAGTTATTTTTTCATGTGTTTGCCCTAGTTTAGACAGATTACACTGTAGTTAGTTTTTCATGTGTTTGTCCTAGTTTAGACAGATTACACTGTAGTTAGTTTTTCATGTGTTTGTCCTAGTTTAGACAGATTACACTGTAGTTAGTTATTCATGTGTTTGTCCTAGTGGTCAATATGCTACTATTTAATAACATTTTAAATTTATCTAAAACTCTTAACTTTTTTAACTTTTCCTTTTTAAAATCATACCTATATTTTCATGATAAGAAGGGGCAATATCTGTAAAATTAAATCAGCCAATCAGTGAGTTGTAAATGGTCTTCAGAAACTGGATTTTAGTTATACAGTGGATTTCATTTATTTACAAAGCCTATTTGTCAGAAAAAAAAATTGTGTGCAATTAAGTGGACCTTGCAATTTTATACTAAATGCAGGTTTGCGATTAAGTGGTGTCGACTGTACTACTTGTTGAGCATATTGATGTTTTGTGTGTGTATTTACAGGTGATCAGGATGAAGATAAAGTAGGGGAATGTCCGTCAGTGCGGAATGATACTGGTATCTGTTTGCAAAATTGTACATATGATAAAGAGTGTGCAGGGAACCAGAAATGTTGTTCAAACGGATGTGGTCACATGTGTGTGGAACCTGTGTCTAAGGTGTTTAAGATGACATTCAGATTTAATATTACATGGGATTCTGATTATGGTGAAGAAAACAGTACAAAACATGTGGCACTAACTGCTGACATATTGAATCAGGTACGATAAACTACGAAAAAATGAGAAATTGACATATTGACATATTGATACAGTTACAGCGTATGAGGTTATGACTACTGACATTTTTATTTTAGTTCATCAACACTGAAATATTGAATAAGGTACAAAGACATCTGACCTATTTAATCGGGTACAGGGGTTAGGGATAGGATTATGGTGTTTAGGCAATATAAACCTTCACATAAACTTAACTGACCTATTTTATAATATCAGATTAAGATCATAAAGCCTCAGATTGCATTATTTTTGCATCATTTTGTTTCTAGTCAGGCATACCCACAAGCTCCTCTAGTGGCTTCCCACTGAAAATTACTGACAATTTCCCTGAAGACTACTCCTGCCTCTAAGTTACGTTAAATACCTCTGCATCATTAGACCAAATTAATATGACTTTACACATATAACAGATATATTTTAAAACCAAAAAATCAATTTGTCTGACAATAGAATATAATCAAATGTGTCATTATAAAGAGATTTAAATTATTGAATGGAAATGATATAATGCTATATTTCTCAACCAAGAATAGATTTAAATAAAGATCACCCACACCAGTTTGGAAAATTAAAAAGTCCTGCAAAACCAAAACCTTTATTTTGTTTGGTGGAGTTCTCTTTGTTATCTAATAATGTACTAGTAATAAATATAGTAAGCTAATCATAGATTTTGAATATCAAAATAAGACCACGAGTGAACGAAGTATGCATAAGGATTAAACGAGTGGGCGGAACTTGGTGCTACAATTTATTTTCATCAGTTTAATTGTTTCAGTTTACAATCGTGTGTATATTCACCGTAACACAACAAGGGAAGTAACCGATAACCTACTTATAGTTGTGTAAAAGTAGTTCTGGCAGGAAAAAACTAATATCTCACATGTGAGATACCAGAATTTATTTCACTGATAAATCCCCATAAATCACACTTATCTATATAATAAATGTTCTTTTCAGATCAATACAATGGTTGCTAACAGTCAAGTTAAAGATTTGGTGGAATGGTTGAAGATAATTGGTATAAGGTTTGTAATTTTGGATTTTTTAATCTTTGTCTCACAGTCATAATTTCGAGTATGAAGTTTCATACTCTATACTCCAAAATCCTACAATCGGAATGCTGTATTGGATTTGATGATCTGATTGGATGCTTTTAGAATATATAGTTCAAATATTGTACTCTAAATTGTTATTACCTTAAGGCCTTATTCTGGTTATTTATTTAGTTGTTTAACTGTTAATCTAATGTCCAAATCAAATATGGGAACAGATAGGTATAGAATCAGGATCTAGTCTTTCTACTGTAGAGTTCAAACTCTCTGAAAGGGAAGAGTCTAATATATAACTTATGCTGAGGATAAGATGTACAATTGCCTCGTGTATGGAGAATGCCATTCTCCTTTCATGTAAAAGACAATTTGCAGCAGCTCCTAATGTGCAAACCAATCAATCAATCAATCAACCTAATGTGCAACGGTTTGTAACGAGTAGTCATTATGGATAGTTCAAGTTCTGACCCTATCTATTATATCCCCATTTTTTCCTGTGGCAGGTTAAGCTTCTGCCCAAAAGCCCATCTGACATGTGTATTGCATTGGGACAGACACAAAGATGTGGCAGGGTTTAAGATTTATATGGGCCCCAACCATTTCCCTATAGATATCGAGATCCCCAGTCTTCAGACAGATTTAACAAACAATAACACAGAAAAAACAACAACATAAACATGGACAGTACAAAAACAGTGACAGTGAATCCTCATAGTTAAGCTAATTGACTACTAGTAAGTGTAGAAATATAGAATCTAACACCTGGAGGTGTACAAGATCGGAAATCTCCGACACCCGAGGGTACGATTTCAATCGTTCTCTTGCGAGGCTTATCTTTTTAATGAGAAAATAGATTCTGGTTCCTACTCATAACTATCTTTAATACACTGAGAACACATTTTTATTGTTTAACATTGATTATTTTTGTGTTTTAACTGAATTTGTATGAATTTAATCTTAGTGTATTTTGATATTTAACAAAAATTGTGATTGATATATTTTTATACATGTATCTACTTTTACATTTTTTTGTGATTGATGTATTTTTATACATTGTATCTATTTTTAGAGAGGGGAGTGTGCATGTTGATTTTGTAATAAGCTTAATAACTGAGCTAACAGCTGATGATTTACGGCTGTCGACAGTGATGTTAGTACAAACAGTTCAGGCAAACCCACTCTCCCCATTGGACAAGATAAAGTCAATAAATACAGATGATATCCACGTTACAATTTATAAAGGTAATTCAATTCAGCTAATTCATCCTACTGTGAAATCATTATTAATCTTGGGGTTTTAATTTTCGTGGATTTCATGGTTCACTTAAACCACGAATATAAAATACAACGAAAAACAATTTACAGACAAGGAAGTGTGTTAGTTACAATTGTTATTGGATTTTATCAATATTTAACACCATATGATGTTTGGCAGGCGACAATAAATTTAGTGAAAGCAGTGCAAGAACAACCACCATCATCTTCAAATGACTTAATACAGAAAATAGATTTAAGTTATATAATGGTTTCAGAGCGCAGAGGTAATTAGCTATTTACTGATAAAATCATTGTTGTATTGCTGAAATTTAGAATAATCGAGGCCTCCATCTTATGTTTCAGAATAGTTTATCCGACCTGTGACTTTTGGTTCTTTAAAGGAAATCTTCCAATTTCAAAACTTTAAAATAACCTTTATTTAAATTTTAGATTGGAACTCTAAATGATTTAGTTTAGAAGTGACCTTTTGGAGGTCATAATTCACTACTCATGCAGTATTATAAAAAATTTTCCTAGTGGTATATTTTATGGAAATTTGATTTCTGACCATGCTTTTTTCATGATATAAAATAACTGACATTAATTTCAATCCTTCTGTTCTTGGAGTGAGCCTCGCAACAAAATTGTATTTTCTATTGTGTATTTAATTTGTCCACACAATTTCGGGAGAAAATTAACAAAAGGTGGGAAACAATTCTTGAAATTAACCAAAAACAAGGTTAGAAAGGGTCATAGGAGCTTGTAGATAATTTGCATGTGTACTATTAATTAATAATTGTGTTATACATTTTCAGATGGGCCAATCACAACAACTACTCGCCCAATAGGTAAGGTTGATATAATTCTTCATATGGTCATTTTTATGACTTCCAACTTTAAACATTTCTCTTTATCACCAAACTATGTACATCTATTTTAGAAACGCATGTTGCTAAAAGTGAATTTTTTTCTCATGTCTTTCAATTGTAAGAATAAAGTGGAAAATTACCCCCAACATGAAAATTTGTACATGTAGGGCATAGAAGAGAAAAATTGAATCCTGCATAAACTGCAATTAAAGTCCTATTAATGTAGGAAGTCTTTGTTAATTTAATCTGTATATTTTAACTCGAAGTCTTGTCTATTCGGAACTCGAAAGTTAATCCAAAAAGGTTTAGTTTAGACAGATTACACTGTAGTTAGTTTTTCATGTGTTTGTCCTAATTTAGACAGATTACACTGTAGTTATTTTTTCATGTGTTTGCCCTAGTTTAGACAGATTACACTGTAGTTAGTTTTTCATGTGTTTGTCCTAGTTTAGACAGATTACACTGTAGTTATTTTTTCATGTGTTTGCCCTAGTTTAGACAGATTACACTGTAGTTAGTTTTTCATGTGTTTGTCCTAGTTTAGACAGATTACACTGTAGTTAGTTTTTCATGTGTTTGTCCTAGTTTAGACAGATTACACTGTAGTTATTTTTTCATGTGTTTGCCCTAGTTTAGACAGATTACACTGTAGTTAGTTTTTCATGTGTTTGTCCTAGTTTAGACAGATTACACTGTAGTTAGTTTTTCATGTGTTTGTCCTAGTTTAGACAGATTACACTGTAGTTAGTTATTCATGTGTTTGTCCTAGTGGTCAATATGCTACTATTTAATAACATTTTAAATTTATCTAAAACTCTTAACTTTTTTAACTTTTCCTTTTTAAAATCATACCTATATTTTCATGATAAGAAGGGGCAATATCTGTAAAATTAAATCAGCCAATCAGTGAGTTGTAAATGGTCTTCAGAAACTGGATTTTAGTTATACAGTGGATTTCATTTATTTACAAAGCCTATTTGTCAGAAAAAAAAATTGTGTGCAATTAAGTGGACCTTGCAATTTTATACTAAATGCAGGTTTGCGATTAAGTGGTGTCGACTGTACTACTTGTTGAGCATATTGATGTTTTGTGTGTGTATTTACAGGTGATCAGGATGAAGATAAAGTAGGGGAATGTCCGTCAGTGCGGAATGATACTGGTATCTGTTTGCAAAATTGTACATATGATAAAGAGTGTGCAGGGAACCAGAAATGTTGTTCAAACGGATGTGGTCACATGTGTGTGGAACCTGTGTCTAAGGTGTTTAAGATGACATTCAGATTTAATATTACATGGGATTCTGATTATGGTGAAGAAAACAGTACAAAACATGTGGCACTAACTGCTGACATATTGAATCAGGTACGATAAACTACGAAAAAATGAGAAATTGACATATTGACATATTGATACAGTTACAGCGTATGAGGTTATGACTACTGACATTTTTATTTTAGTTCATCAACACTGAAATATTGAATAAGGTACAAAGACATCTGACCTATTTAATCGGGTACAGGGGTTAGGGATAGGATTATGGTGTTTAGGCAATATAAACCTTCACATAAACTTAACTGACCTATTTTATAATATCAGATTAAGATCATAAAGCCTCAGATTGCATTATTTTTGCATCATTTTGTTTCTAGTCAGGCATACCCACAAGCTCCTCTAGTGGCTTCCCACTGAAAATTACTGACAATTTCCCTGAAGACTACTCCTGCCTCTAAGTTACGTTAAATACCTCTGCATCATTAGACCAAATTAATATGACTTTACACATATAACAGATATATTTTAAAACCAAAAAATCAATTTGTCTGACAATAGAATATAATCAAATGTGTCATTATAAAGAGATTTAAATTATTGAATGGAAATGATATAATGCTATATTTCTCAACCAAGAATAGATTTAAATAAAGATCACCCACACCAGTTTGGAAAATTAAAAAGTCCTGCAAAACCAAAACCTTTATTTTGTTTGGTGGAGTTCTCTTTGTTATCTAATAATGTACTAGTAATAAATATAGTAAGCTAATCATAGATTTTGAATATCAAAATAAGACCACGAGTGAACGAAGTATGCATAAGGATTAAACGAGTGGGCGGAACTTGGTGCTACAATTTATTTTCATCAGTTTAATTGTTTCAGTTTACAATCGTGTGTATATTCACCGTAACACAACAAGGGAAGTAACCGATAACCTACTTATAGTTGTGTAAAAGTAGTTCTGGCAGGAAAAAACTAATATCTCACATGTGAGATACCAGAATTTATTTCACTGATAAATCCCCATAAATCACACTTATCTATATAATAAATGTTCTTTTCAGATCAATACAATGGTTGCTAACAGTCAAGTTAAAGATTTGGTGGAATGGTTGAAGATAATTGGTATAAGGTTTGTAATTTTGGATTTTTTAATCTTTGTCTCACAGTCATAATTTCGAGTATGAAGTTTCATACTCTATACTCCAAAATCCTACAATCGGAATGCTGTATTGGATTTGATGATCTGATTGGATGCTTTTAGAATATATAGTTCAAATATTGTACTCTAAATTGTTATTACCTTAAGGCCTTATTCTGGTTATTTATTTAGTTGTTTAACTGTTAATCTAATGTCCAAATCAAATATGGGAACAGATAGGTATAGAATCAGGATCTAGTCTTTCTACTGTAGAGTTCAAACTCTCTGAAAGGGAAGAGTCTAATATATAACTTATGCTGAGGATAAGATGTACAATTGCCTCGTGTATGGAGAATGCCATTCTCCTTTCATGTAAAAGACAATTTGCAGCAGCTCCTAATGTGCAAACCAATCAATCAATCAATCAACCTAATGTGCAACGGTTTGTAACGAGTAGTCATTATGGATAGTTCAAGTTCTGACCCTATCTATTATATCCCCATTTTTTCCTGTGGCAGGTTAAGCTTCTGCCCAAAAGCCCATCTGACATGTGTATTGCATTGGGACAGACACAAAGATGTGGCAGGGTTTAAGATTTATATGGGCCCCAACCATTTCCCTATAGATATCGAGATCCCCAGTCTTCAGACAGATTTAACAAACAATAACACAGAAAAAACAACAACATAAACATGGACAGTACAAAAACAGTGACAGTGAATCCTCATAGTTAAGCTAATTGACTACTAGTAAGTGTAGAAATATAGAATCTAACACCTGGAGGTGTACAAGATCGGAAATCTCCGACACCCGAGGGTACGATTTCAATCGTTCTCTTGCGAGGCTTATCTTTTTAATGAGAAAATAGATTCTGGTTCCTACTCATAACTATCTTTAATACACTGAGAACACATTTTTATTGTTTAACATTGATTATTTTTGTGTTTTAACTGAATTTGTATGAATTTAATCTTAGTGTATTTTGATATTTAACAAAAATTGTGATTGATATATTTTTATACATGTATCTACTTTTACATTTTTTTGTGATTGATGTATTTTTATACATTGTATCTATTTTTAGAGAGGGGAGTGTGCATGTTGATTTTGTAATAAGCTTAATAACTGAGCTAACAGCTGATGATTTACGGCTGTCGACAGTGATGTTAGTACAAACAGTTCAGGCAAACCCACTCTCCCCATTGGACAAGATAAAGTCAATAAATACAGATGATATCCACGTTACAATTTATAAAGGTAATTCAATTCAGCTAATTCATCCTACTGTGAAATCATTATTAATCTTGGGGTTTTAATTTTCGTGGATTTCATGGTTCACTTAAACCACGAATATAAAATACAACGAAAAACAATTTACAGACAAGGAAGTGTGTTAGTTACAATTGTTATTGGATTTTATCAATATTTAACACCATATGATGTTTGGCAGGCGACAATAAATTTAGTGAAAGCAGTGCAAGAACAACCACCATCATCTTCAAATGACTTAATACAGAAAATAGATTTAAGTTATATAATGGTTTCAGAGCGCAGAGGTAATTAGCTATTTACTGATAAAATCATTGTTGTATTGCTGAAATTTAGAATAATCGAGGCCTCCATCTTATGTTTCAGAATAGTTTATCCGACCTGTGACTTTTGGTTCTTTAAAGGAAATCTTCCAATTTCAAAACTTTAAAATAACCTTTATTTAAATTTTAGATTGGAACTCTAAATGATTTAGTTTAGAAGTGACCTTTTGGAGGTCATAATTCACTACTCATGCAGTATTATAAAAAATTTTCCTAGTGGTATATTTTATGGAAATTTGATTTCTGACCATGCTTTTTTCATGATATAAAATAACTGACATTAATTTCAATCCTTCTGTTCTTGGAGTGAGCCTCGCAACAAAATTGTATTTTCTATTGTGTATTTAATTTGTCCACACAATTTCGGGAGAAAATTAACAAAAGGTGGGAAACAATTCTTGAAATTAACCAAAAACAAGGTTAGAAAGGGTCATAGGAGCTTGTAGATAATTTGCATGTGTACTATTAATTAATAATTGTGTTATACATTTTCAGATGGGCCAATCACAACAACTACTCGCCCAATAGGTAAGGTTGATATAATTCTTCATATGGTCATTTTTATGACTTCCAACTTTAAACATTTCTCTTTATCACCAAACTATGTACATCTATTTTAGAAACGCATGTTGCTAAAAGTGAATTTTTTTCTCATGTCTTTCAATTGTAAGAATAAAGTGGAAAATTACCCCCAACATGAAAATTTGTACATGTAGGGCATAGAAGAGAAAAATTGAATCCTGCATAAACTGCAATTAAAGTCCTATTAATGTAGGAAGTCTTTGTTAATTTAATCTGTATATTTTAACTCGAAGTCTTGTCTATTCGGAACTCGAAAGTTAATCCAAAAAGGTTTAGTTTAGACAGATTACACTGTAGTTAGTTTTTCATGTGTTTGTCCTAATTTAGACAGATTACACTGTAGTTATTTTTTCATGTGTTTGCCCTAGTTTAGACAGATTACACTGTAGTTAGTTTTTCATGTGTTTGTCCTAGTTTAGACAGATTACACTGTAGTTATTTTTTCATGTGTTTGCCCTAGTTTAGACAGATTACACTGTAGTTAGTTTTTCATGTGTTTGTCCTAGTTTAGACAGATTACACTGTAGTTAGTTTTTCATGTGTTTGTCCTAGTTTAGACAGATTACACTGTAGTTATTTTTTCATGTGTTTGCCCTAGTTTAGACAGATTACACTGTAGTTAGTTTTTCATGTGTTTGTCCTAGTTTAGACAGATTACACTGTAGTTAGTTTTTCATGTGTTTGTCCTAGTTTAGACAGATTGCACTGTAGTTAGTTATTCATGTGTTTGTCCTAGTGGTCAATATGCTACTATTTAATAACATTTTAAATTTATCTAAAACTCTTAACTTTTTTAACTTTTCCTTTTTAAAATCATACCTATATTTTCATGATAAGAAGGGGCAATATCTGTAAAATTAAATCAGCCAATCAGTGAGTTGTAAATGGTCTTCAGAAACTGGATTTTAGTTATACAGTGGATTTCATTTATTTACAAAGCCTATTTGTCAGAAAAAAAAATTGTGTGCAATTAAGTGGACCTTGCAATTTTATACTAAATGCAGGTTTGCGATTAAGTGGTGTCGACTGTACTACTTGTTGAGCATATTGATGTTTTGTGTGTGTATTTACAGGTGATCAGGATGAAGATAAAGTAGGGGAATGTCCGTCAGTGCGGAATGATACTGGTATCTGTTTGCAAAATTGTACATATGATAAAGAGTGTGCAGGGAACCAGAAATGTTGTTCAAACGGATGTGGTCACATGTGTGTGGAACCTGTGTCTAAGGTGTTTAAGATGACATTCAGATTTAATATTACATGGGATTCTGATTATGGTGAAGAAAACAGTACAAAACATGTGGCACTAACTGCTGACATATTGAATCAGGTACGATAAACTACGAAAAAATGAGAAATTGACATATTGACATATTGATACAGTTACAGCGTATGAGGTTATGACTACTGACATTTTTATTTTAGTTCATCAACACTGAAATATTGAATAAGGTACAAAGACATCTGACCTATTTAATCGGGTACAGGGGTTAGGGATAGGATTATGGTGTTTAGGCAATATAAACCTTCACATAAACTTAACTGACCTATTTTATAATATCAGATTAAGATCATAAAGCCTCAGATTGCATTATTTTTGCATCATTTTGTTTCTAGTCAGGCATACCCACAAGCTCCTCTAGTGGCTTCCCACTGAAAATTACTGACAATTTCCCTGAAGACTTCTCCTGCCTCTAAGTTACGTTAAATACCTCTGCATCATTAGACCAAATTAATATGACTTTACACATATAACAGATATATTTTAAAACCAAAAAATCAATTTGTCTGACAATAGAATATAATCAAATGTGTCATTATAAAGAGATTTAAATTATTGAATGGAAATGATATAATGCTATATTTCTCAACCAAGAATAGATTTAAATAAAGATCACCCACACCAGTTTGGAAAATTAAAAAGTCCTGCAAAACCAAAACCTTTATTTTGTTTGGTGGAGTTCTCTTTGTTATCTAATAATGTACTAGTAATAAATATAGTAAGCTAATCATAGATTTTGAATATCAAAATAAGACCACGAGTGAACGAAGTATGCATAAGGATTAAACGAGTGGGCGGAACTTGGTGCTACAATTTATTTTCATCAGTTTAATTGTTTCAGTTTACAATCGTGTGTATATTCACCGTAACACAACAAGGGAAGTAACCGATAACCTACTTATAGTTGTGTAAAAGTAGTTCTGGCAGGAAAAAACTAATATCTCACATGTGAGATACCAGAATTTATTTCACTGATAAATCCCCATAAATCACACTTATCTATATAATAAATGTTCTTTTCAGATCAATACAATGGTTGCTAACAGTCAAGTTAAAGATTTGGTGGAATGGTTGAAGATAATTGGTATAAGGTTTGTAATTTTGGATTTTTTAATCTTTGTCTCACAGTCATAATTTCGAGTATGAAGTTTCATACTCTATACTCCAAAATCCTACAATCGGAATGCTGTATTGGATTTGATGATCTGATTGGATGCTTTTAGAATATATAGTTCAAATATTGTACTCTAAATTGTTATTACCTTAAGGCCTTATTCTGGTTATTTATTTAGTTGTTTAACTGTTAATCTAATGTCCAAATCAAATATGGGAACAGATAGGTATAGAATCAGGATCTAGTCTTTCTACTGTAGAGTTCAAACTCTCTGAAAGGGAAGAGTCTAATATATAACTTATGCTGAGGATAAGATGTACAATTGCCTCGTGTATGGAGAATGCCATTCTCCTTTCATGTAAAAGACAATTTGCAGCAGCTCCTAATGTGCAAACCAATCAATCAATCAATCAACCTAATGTGCAACGGTTTGTAACGAGTAGTCATTATGGATAGTTCAAGTTCTGACCCTATCTATTATATCCCCATTTTTTCCTGTGGCGGGTTAAGCTTCTGCCCAAAAGCCCATCTGACATGTGTATTGCATTGGGACAGACACAAAGATGTGGCAGGGTTTAAGATTTATATGGGCCCCAACCATTTCCCTATAGATATCGAGATCCCCAGTCTTCAGACAGATTTAACAAACAATAACACAGAAAAAACAACAACATAAACATGGACAGTACAAAAACAGTGACAGTGAATCCTCATAGTTAAGCTAATTGACTACTAGTAAGTGTAGAAATATAGAATCTAACACCTGGAGGTGTACAAGATCGGAAATCTCCGACACCCGAGGGTACGATTTCAATCGTTCTCTTGCGAGGCTTATCTTTTTAATGAGAAAATAGATTCTGGTTCCTACTCATAACTATCTTTAATACACTGAGAACACATTTTTATTGTTTAACATTGATTATTTTTGTGTTTTAACTGAATTTGTATGAATTTAATCTTAGTGTATTTTGATATTTAACAAAAATTGTGATTGATATATTTTTATACATGTATCTACTTTTACATTTTTTTGTGATTGATGTATTTTTATACATTGTATCTATTTTTAGAGAGGGGAGTGTGCATGTTGATTTTGTAATAAGCTTAATAACTGAGCTAACAGCTGATGATTTACGGCTGTCGACAGTGATGTTAGTACAAACAGTTCAGGCAAACCCACTCTCCCCATTGGACAAGATAAAGTCAATAAATACAGATGATATCCACGTTACAATTTATAAAGGTAATTCAATTCAGCTAATTCATCCTACTGGGAAATCATTATTCAAATTATTAATCTTGGGGTTTTAATTTTCGTGGATTTCATGGTTCACTTAAACCACGAATATAAAATCCAACGAAAAACAATTTTCCCAGTGACTGTTTCCTGTAGTTTTTGAAACCACGAATTTGAGAACCCAAGGATCACTGCATTTTGTAGAAACCACAAAAAATGTATTTTGTAATGCCGTGGAAGTCCAACCATCCATCCATCCAATCACACTGTTGAAGATGGAACATATTTTGTTATACAGTGGTAGTCAAATCATCCATCCATCCACACTGTTGAAGATGGGATGTATTTTGTTATACCGTGGTAGTCAAATCATCCATCCATCCACACTATTGAAGATGGGACGTATTTTATTAAACCATGGAAGTCAAACCATCCATCCATCCACACACTGCTCAGATTTACTTTAACCAAATTTCACCATGGGGATTTGAGACCCTTATATAATATAATATATATAATATATAGGCCCTGTCACATTAATTCGGCGTCTAATGGCATCTTGCACCCAATCCCAGCACAGGTCGTTGATATCCTCGTTCCCGGTTTTGTGTTTTTTTTCTCTTACGATCGTTGCTGACGTTGCTTTCATAATCGTCAAGAACTTCACTTTTCCTTTTAATAATCTGTTGGATTTGCGTTCTTCCAACGCCCATTATCTGTGCAACATCTCAAGAACTTTTCCCACCATCATGTAGTTTGATGGCTTCAACTCTTTCGGATAACGTTAACACCTTGCGTGACATTTTTATGACTGACTGACTGACAAAGCAATGTCGTTTTTCTTTATTTAAAGCCTTAAATTTTACTCACCTGTTGTGAACTTACCTGTTACACCTGTTCTTAATTAAATTAATCTAATTTTTGATTTTGATTTAATTTAAACTTAATCATCATTGATTGCCAAGTTCTAGCCTGGGGCTATTCTGTTGACATGTAAACTACGACAGGGGAGATAATTTGCCACATGATCAAATAAGATGTCACGTGACTGAAACAAAAATCAATACTGTGTTAATCACGTATGCTATCCGCAAGCGACAAAAAAAATATATCTGTGACCATTAAAATAGGTATTTTAACATTATTGGGACAAATTTTTCTGGCCGTTGGCCGCGTAAAGGAAGTGTCCGTTAATCTATTACATAAAAATCCACGGAGGGACCTGGCAGTGACCGTTAGGGAAAGTTTGACTGTATATTTGTTTGTTTTGTCTTCAATTTTCCAATTTATCAAAATGTTAATAATAAACTAACAACAACAAAATGCCTGCCAAACCAAAAAACAACAAAAGCAACTGCTGTATTGTCCTAATGTCACACCCCACAACAATATTGTTATTAAGTTCTGATATAAAAATCTGCTTCCGCTCCACCAACATCATAACAGTAGTAATGTAAAACCTCCACACCATAGGCTTTAGAGTCCTAGTGTAATACCAGTAATTATAAGATTCAATTAAGTTTAGAGTTAAGGTCAGGGTTATGGTGTTTTACGCCACTTTCAACAACAATATTTCAGTTATATCATGGCAGTCAGTTTTATTGGTGGAAGAAACCAGAGTTCCCAGAGAAAACCACCAACCTGCCACAAGTCACTGACAACTCTTTCAAATAATGTTTTATCGAGTACACCTCGCCTGAGAGGGATTCAAACTCGCAATGTTTGTGGCGATAGGCACTGATTGAATAGGTAGTTAGAAACCCAACTACCATACGATCACAACCATTCCCTCAATTAAGTGTAATCTATAGTTCTGTGTAAATGTAGAATTTTGTGTATGACTCCACTCTGGTTTTAATCCACAGTCCACCATATTGCACTATAGAAATTATCAGGAAAAAATGTTTTATGAAGTAATTGTTATATCATTGGTGTATGGAAATAAATAGATGCAGCATGCTCAACAGTGCCAGATTTAGATAAAACGAGATCCTAGGCTAATCCACTTGTGAGGCCCTTCCCAATTCCCCACCTTCAAGACTGGAGGAAGATGAAAGTCTGTTTAATCAATTTCAATAAAGGCAAAGATGATGAGGGGCATTTAAAATTCTGCAATATTCTGAAATGGAGTGCAACTGTGTAAGGAAAATTATCGAAGGGTTGTTTAGAAAGTTAAGTACATTATGACAGCATAAGTGTGAAAGTCCAATAACAGTGTTAAAAATATTATACACCTTAGCCAGAGGTCCCCTAAATTTTGAGGCCCTAGGCTTCAGTCTATCAAGCCTATAGGTAAATCCAGCACTGATGCTCAATACAATATATTATTTCAGATTGCAAAAACTTAGATCCAAGCTTCAAAAATGTTTGTCATATATTGCTTTTTAAACGCCCGTCTGTAAGACGGGACGTATTATGGTATACCAATGTCCAACTGTCCGTCCGTCCGTTTCACATGTTGCGCTCTAACTTAAGAACCCCTTGGCCAATTCACTTCAAATTTCACAGAGTTATTGGAATTGATGGTCTGACGGTCTGTATACTTTATGGTGAAATTTCGAATTTTCATTCCAGAGTTATCAGACTTTATTCATCAAATTGCAGGCGATTTTTCATATGTCGCGCTGTAAATTGAGAACCCCTTGGCCAATTCACTTCAAACTTCGCATAGTTATTGGAATTGATAGTCTTATGATCTGTATACTTTTTGGTGAAATTTCAATTTTTCATTCCAGAGTTATGAGACTTTATTCATCAAATTGTACGCGATTTTTCGTATGTCACGCTGTAAATTGAGAACCCCTTGGCCAATTCACTTCAAACTTCGCATAGTTATTGGAATTGATAGTCTTATGATCTGTATACTTTTTGGTGAAATTTCAATTTTTCATTCCAGAGTTATGGGACTTTATTCATCAAATTGTAGGCGATTTTTCGTATGTCGCGCTGTAAATTGAGAACCCCTTGGCCAATTCACTTCAAACTTCGTACTGTTATTGGAATTGATAGTCTTTATTGATTTCTCAAAAAATGTGTCGTATGTATAAATGTTCCAATTCATGTTTATGGTGCAGCTGTTGGTGAAATTTAGATTTTTCATTCAAGAGTTATGGGAAAGAAAGTCTTTACAAATATTGTATGAATGTTGACGACGGGCGTATCATGCGCTCTTGGTGCAGCTGTTTATTATTTATTGTGTAAATTCATTACTCATTTAAATTGATACATAATACTAAATTGACGTCATTGTCTGGAGATTTCAATATGGTGACCAGTCAATATTATTACAGAAATTTTGTTGTTATTCCTTGTTGACAAATTTTTTAAGATTATTTTACCAGAGACTTGACATTTGCATGGCTTTGCAATCCATACTTTATTCGTTTTAAGGGAGATAATTCACTTATTCTGGTAATGTTTATTTTAAAAGGGGCTGTCTTGGCTGTGATTGTATGGTAGTTGGATTTACAACTAACTACCTATGCAATCTGTGCCTATCACCACTGATGTTGTGAGTTCAAATCTCGATCAGGGTGAGGTATACAACATTATGTGATCAAGTTTGTCAGTGACTTGTGGCAGGTCAGTGGTTTTTCTGGGTACTTTGGTTTCCTCCACCAATAACACTGACCGCCACGATATAGCTCAAAATATTGTTGAAAGTGGCATTAAACACCATTAAGCCAAACCAATCTTTATCAAGTCACAGAATTGAATAACAATTTATTTTATATTAATTAGCGGAAAGTCTAAAATTTATTTCATTTTGATAAATTTATTTATTAGTTAGATTCAGTTAAAAGATGATTATCTGAACTCTTAAATAAATGACATTCTTGTGATAACATTATGTTGTCTCTCATTCCAGATGATGTATGCACTGACGTGGAAACGTTCAGAACAATAACAGCAACAACCTGTCAATCTCAAATTGATCAGTTCAGCAGTAGTGACAATCTTATTACGTTTTGTGTGTAAGTAAAAGGTTTAATAAATGTTAAATTTTGATTCTGAGATCTCAGAAAGCAGATCAATGTCAGTAACAATTATACTCAATACTACATGTATCGAAGGTATTTTTGATCATGTAGTTCTTCACCAAAATAGAGAAATCATTTCATGTCAGATTTTCTTCAAATTTAGGGCGATACAACATTATGTGATAAAGTTTGTCAGTGACTTGCGACAGGTCAGTGGTTTTCTCTGGGTACTCCGGTTTCCTTCACCAATAAAACTGACTGCCACGATATAACTGAAATATTGTTGAAAGTGGCAATAAATACCATAACCCTAACCCTCAAATTTAGGAAAGTTCTTTAGGTTGATGACTTCTGACTGAGTAATATGTGAGTCATTACGGAATGGGACTGATAATTTGGATAGAACAATCTTACGTAAATAAGTGGTCACTTGCCCAATCATTTTCCCCATTTTGTCCCAACAGAGACCATTGAATATCAGTTTGACTGTACTTTATAGGGTTTTTGTTTTACCATTGAGAAATATAGTAGATACAATCAAATCTACTCAAGCAGTTACCTCTATTAAGCAGTCACCTGTATTAAAAGATCACTTTTTTCTTGTCCTGTCATAGAAAATTAAATACGAATTGAACCTCTTTTAAGAGGTCACCTGCTTTAAAAGGCCACTTTTTCTTTGTCCTAAGGGTCATGACCTCTTAATACAGGTTTGACTGTACTGTAAATATTTGATTATTAAATTTCAAGTATATGTGTATAACACAGTGATTTTGTTATTTATAAGAAGACTTGATGCACATTTATTGTTTATTTCCATTGTACACCATTCTGTAAGAAGGAAAATTTTCTGTCTGCTAAATAATTCAGATTTTTAAATGCTCAAATGCATTTCTTCAACATGACACCATTTGAGTGAGTGATTGTTGTTTAACGCCAACTCAGCAATTTTCCAGCTATATCACGGCGAGAACAAGTTAATTTTCTATGAAATGATGATGAGATCCACTTTGTACTAGACCAATACACTTAGCTGGATTTTTATATTGCTAACTCATTGAAACAACAGTCCACGGATAGACATGTCACTCCACTCGATATCCTGATTCGGAGCCAACCAGTCTTTGCTCTTTCTCCGTAATGCTGCATGTTTAGCAGAGAATCAACAAATACCAATTTCATAGTATTTGGGTTGACCCGATCAGGGCTCGAAACCCATGATCTACTGCAGTCGAGGCGAGAATGTTAACCATTACACCATTTGAATTCTTTCAAGACTTAATCTATTGCATACAGTAAAATATTACATGGCTTCAAAGTCTATACTGAATGCATTTTTTTTTTGTCAACAGTAAACTCCATAATCTTGATACCTGCATTAAAGGGGCATTACCAACCTATGGATGTCCTAATGAAATAGCTGCGGAAACCTATCCCAAACTGCTTGGTCTGCTCGATCAATTACTTGGATTTTCAGCCTCAAGCAATGTAACACAATGTGTCAGCTGATGAGGTGAGTGTATATGTTAGAAATACTCTGTTTGGCCAGCTTATATATTTGATTGGCTGTTATACCATACTCTTCTTGACCAGGTCGGTTATTTAATTAAATTTTAAACACTCTATGCTATTTGGCCTTCTTGGTGATTTGATTGTATGATAAGCATACTCTACACATCTTGACCTCCTGATCAGTGATTTGATTGGATAGTAACCCCTTCAAGGCTTGCAAAACCTCAAGGCATTGCCTTCAAACAGTTGAATGAGCTTGTAAAATACATGAAGTCTATTTGAAAAAGATGTGTATGCAATATCAATTTAGTCAATCAGAATATGTTGATATCATCATTTTCTTATTGGTAAATTAAAGGCAGTTATAAGGAATAAGATACTGTCATACATAAAGTTTTATTAATATCTTGTTGGTGACTTCAGGCAGGTCAGTAGTTTTTCTCTAAATACTCTGGTTACCCCCATCCCCTACAAGTAAAGCTGACATATCCTGAAATCATTACATTTGCTGTACAATTAAAGGTATACAAATAAATTTGTGCTTTATTAATTAATATTGGTGTGTAGGATGTTTACTACATATATTACCAATACTATAAAAGTTTATTTGTTTATATTCTATGATTTTAAATTCATCCTCACAATTTATTTAGTTTTTGTTCTATTTTATTTTTCAGGTTGTTATTTGTAGAAATAGCATGTACCAAAGCAACAATCAACTAATGGAATATAAATATAACTATGACATAATCAGGACAAGTTTCTCCTTCTAAGATTCTAATGGAAGAAGAGATGTTCATTATTGTAATAATTTGAGATATCACATATGTTTTGATAAAGGGAGAGCTTTGTTACTAAATGCTACACAGTTTGTATCATTCAAAATTGTGTTTTATGTTTGTACCCATGTCTGTACTTCTGTATGTCCTGCTTTGGTTCCTGTTCAATACATTAAGTTCCTCTTAAGCAAATCATTTGAACTTTATTCACAAGATTAGGGAACATTAAAGGCAGGCAAAATTTTATTTTGGACTTTAACTAACACTTTTTCTGTTCTGAAATTATGCCTCTATTTTCTTAAGCTGGAAGCAGAGGCATATTCTTCCATTTTTTGTTCTTTTGCTTTCAAATCCTGAAATAATGTCATACAGGAAATTGAGATACCATTTGTGATTTCTTTTTTATGTGACAGTCTATCAATTGATTTTCCATTTGATTGTTTACAAGAAATACTTGTACCAAGTTAAATCTACCGTTTATATAAGTCGTAAACTTGTTTCCTAAAAATTGTTTCAACATATAGGTGCACTCAAGGTAAAAAAATAAGTAGAATCCAGGATAAAAATTGATCAAGTTAGGTATAGCCCAGAATAGAAATGTATTGCCTCCCTTTACCTAGTTGGGTATAATCCAGGATAACAAAAATGATAACCTCCCTTTACAAAGTATGGAAATTTATTACCTCTCTTTACAAAATATGGAAATTTATTACCTCCCTTTATCAAGTTAAGTATAGCCCAGTATAGAAATGTATTACCTCCCTTTACCAAGTTAGTATAGTCCAGGATAAAAAAAATATACCTTCCTTTACCAAGTTAGGTATATTCAAGGATAGAAATGTATTACCTCCCTTTACCAAGTATGGAAATTTATTACCTCCCTTACCAAGTTAGGTATTATCCAGGATAGAAATGTATTATCTCCCTTTACAAAGTTAAATAAACTTTCAAAGTGAGATAAGACAACAACCTTTTTTTTCCATTAGAATGAAGTATTGTATTGTATTTCTTCTCTATATTTGATTTATAGTATTTTTTTAGACAGCTATTCAGTAAACATTTCTCTGGAGATTAATTTTAAAGGATAACATCCAAAGTAATATTTCATTTCTAGACCAAAGTAATTTAGTCTGTCTTTTCATCTCTCATGCTCAAGAGATTGTTTTGGTGTTGAGTTAACACCATATACCTTATTGAAACAAAATGGAACTATATTGTATGCACATACCGAACAAAAAAAAGTGTTTCAAAATTATATGTAAACTTTTGAAGCACTATGGTTTGTATATTGATAAACTACATTGTATATTTACAACTGATTATTGATTTTTAAAAATGTGGAGGATGGGAGCACATATCTGCACTTTAATAATGGTTCTGGAAGATGCTTCAACAAAATAAACCTCTGTTGGGGGACCTTACAGGTTATATTTAATTTCTGAGTTGAACAAAACCAACAAATTGTGATTTATTCTTTAAAATGAATGAGAGGGAATATGTAAGATTTATTGTTTATATAAGATTTATATATATATATATATGGAGTTTATTTGGAAATATCTATAATTTTTCGTTAAAATATGATGTAAAATTCATTAAGTTGGATTGTGTAAGATTTATTTATGGGGTGATAAAAAGAATGCCTTTATACTGTGATTAGACTTGTAGAAATCCAATAGTTTGTAATCTACTTAATAATATATTGTGTACAAAAATGTAAGATGTATTTGACAAGGGTGGCTGGCCATCTTATATCTGAATATCAGATGTTCCAATAATCTTATATTTTCTGACCATTGTATGGTCTTGTTTGCTGATTTTGAGTTACATAAAAAGCTGTTCTAGTTCATTTGTATTGAACAACACACAGAGGCAATTATCAACCTGCTTGTAATACAAGGATGATGAATTCTTTTGTGGATTTTCGGTCTTTTCAGAATGATTTTGCATTTATGAATTAAAACATTTTGTTTCGTTATTATTATTTTTTTAACTTACTTAAATGAATAGAAGGGCCTTTATGTTATAGAAAAAAATGCATAATGATGTTTGTATAAGTTTGATATTATGTAGTCCCCGCCATAAATATATTGTCGCCGTCATTACTATACTGTCCCCGTCATAAATATATCGTCCATATATTTTCAGGAATATTTATTACTGTGATATCAAATATTCTGTAAACCAACTAATTAATTAAATGTCAGCATATTTTTGTTGCCATATTATGGTATAGGTGTGTTGTCGTTTTACATTTGCAGACAGGATAACTAATGTTCTATTAGACCAATCCTTTTGAAGTTTTAAGACAATGATCAATTGCACATAATACAGGTCAGGATTGAATTTCGATATATTCTAGCCTTTCATATTTTCAAGCAATAGGCCTAATGGTGCCGAAAATGGTTTTTGCAGATATAATGCTATCCACAACCTATTTGAAACTACATATATGCAAGCATTTCTACCTCGGCTGGTTGTGGTTGTATCATGCTTCCCCTAATCATGGCTCTTTATAAGATCTTGATTCAATATGTGTTCACGATTTTGGTTTAAAAAGAAAAGAAGGAGCAGTGATTGTGGACAAAATTATTTTCAACTCACCTGGCAAACATACTCAACACAAATGGTAGAAACAAACTAGTTGACTCGTTCATATGTCAAGTATTAAATACTAGACTGTTTGTTTATATATATTCCTGTTTTTTCATGGAAATTAATCGCTCACAAATAAATATAGTTGGTTTTATAGTTCATTTATATTGCTATATTATCTTTATACTTGTATATTTTTTCTTCCTAACATTTTTTCCCCAAAAATTTACAATTTATTATATTTATACCCGACATATCAAGTGAAAAGAAATTAATGTTAGTATTTTGTGAGAACTTTTGAAAATTTTATTTGAAAAAAAAAAACATTTGTAAAAAGTTTATTTTAGAAATATTTGTAAGTGCTAAAAGTGCCTTTAAAAATAGAATTTGTCTTGGTCTAATTAAAATCACATCTCTCCACTTGTTCTCCTTTACTGATATGTCGTAGCATGGGAGATCTGAAGAAACTACATTATGGGTCACATGTGAGTTACCCTATGTTACTGTCCAATGAATATGGCAGTTAGGTGATTATGAAAGAATTTAAACTTTAAACTGCTTTGTTTGGTACGAGCAATCCAATTGGTCACAAGCCATACATATCATATTAAATATTCATGACATAGGGTCACTTGCATGTGACCTGTAATGTGGTCTCCTCAGATTTCCCACCATGTGACGTAACAGTGGGCAAGCGATGTGATTTTAATCAGATTGCATTTCATGAAAAGTTGTTTTGAATGACATTCCATTAGTCGCAACTTATTATTTTATTTTTTTCATTTATACATGTTTTGCATTGATTTTTGTTTGTCAATATACAAAGTTACAATATCATATTTTATAATAAAAAATTTAATAAAGTTAATTGTCATTTGTTTTGAAACTGTCAGGACTGACAGTAAAAGTGAACACATGCCCGAGTCCAAATGGAGCGATGTCTACCTACAGACTGTTTTTTTCAATAAGCTAGAAACCACATGGGTGGTGTAGTTGTTAGCATCCTCCCCTGGAGTGTAGTACATCATGGGTTCAAGCCCCAGTGGTAAAATCAAGAAATATAATATTGGTATTTGCTTCTTCTCTGCTAAACACACAGCATGAAATTTCAAGAGGAAAACGTGGTTGGCTCAGAATCTGGATAATGTGTGCGAGTGGAGTAACATGTCTACCCCTGACTGTTGTTTCAATGAGCTAGCACTATAAAACTCCAGCTAAGCAGGTTGGTATTGTACAAATCTAGCACTATAAAACTCCAGCTAAGCAGGTTGGTCTAGTACAAAGCTAGCACTATAAAACTCCAGCTAAGCAGGTTGGTATTGTACAAAGCTAGCACTATAAAACTCCAGCTAAGCAGGTTGGTATTGTACAAAGCTAGCACTATAAAACTCCAGCTAAGCAGGTTGGTATTGTACAAATCTAGCACTATAAAACTCCAGCTAAGCAGGTTGGTCTTGTACAAAGCTAGCACTATAAAACTCCAGCTAAGCAGGTTGGTCTAGCACTATAAAACTCCTGCAGGTTGGTATTGTACAAAGCTAGCACTATAAAACTCCAGCTAAGTAGGTTGGTCTTGTACAAAGCAAACATCATCTCATCGAAATGTAACTGAATAATAATTTGCTCATTCAGTAAGCTAAACTACACAAATTTTGCTCAGCATGTTGTTCTAGTACAAAGAAAGTGGTATCATCATCTCAAAAAGTCACTTGTTCTCGCCATGATGTAGCTGAAAAGTGCAATCGCTCATTCATTCCCACTTTTTCAAGATTATCTACATGTACCATATGACAATACTCGGATCCAACTTTGAGCTATCCCTCATTCTAGAAACTTAGGCAAAAATACTTCAACAAATACCAGTTAATAAAGGTTCAATGTTACTTTAAACAATATTCTAGCTATGTTGCAGTACCCAAAGAAAATTACAGAACTTCCAGAAGTCATTGATAAATGTTATTATCTATGGCTAAACTTGTATATCTTCAAGAGGATTGGCATTGATTGTACAGGTAACTGTAAATGCAGTTATGTGACCACAGCCACAGAGGACCCCCTCTAAAAATATTGGTTTCGAGGTGATGGTTTGATTTAGGTTTAGGTCTATGGTGTTTAATGCCACTTTCAACAATATTTCAGTTATATTGGTGCAACGAAACCGGAGTACCCGGAAAAAAAATACTGTCCTACCGCAAGTCACTGACAAACTATCACATAATGTTGTATCAAGTACACCTAGCCTGAGCAGGATTCGAAGTCATAACGTTAGTGGTGATAGGCACTGATTGCATAGGTAGTTGTAAATCCAACTGCCATACGATCACGACCACGACAGCCCCTGGTTTCGAGGTGATGTTTTAGGTTTGGTTGATTTACCTCCAAAAACATTTTCCAGTTTACAATGTTTAACTATATCCTGTCCTATGGTGGGGGCCATCTTGGATTTCCAATCATCACTACAAGCCCTTTTTTTCTAGATTGCTAAAAAAGTGCAAGTCTAAAAATAACATTCACAATCCTCCTTTCTAAATACAACGGGTGAATAATGAATAGTTTCTACATGGAGAATGAAACTTAACAAGGTTATCAAGTTGATCAACAAGGGTTGGGTTCAAGCACCGGTTGGATAAAATCAAGGCATATAAATTTGGGGTTAGGGGTTATGGTGTTTACGCCACTTTCAGCAATATTTCAATTCTATCATGGCTGTCAGTTTTATTCCGGAGTACCCAGAGAAAACCACCGACCTGTCGCAAGTCACTGACAAGCTTTATCACAAAATGTTGTATCGAGTAAACCTTGCCATGAACGGGATTCGAACTCGCAACTTTAGTGGTGATAAGCACTGATTGCATATATAGGTAGTTGTAAATCCAACTACCATACGATCACGACCACGACGGCCCCAATTGATCAATAAAGTTTCATGAGAAATAACATACAAATTCATGAACATATTTATTGTTTCTTTAAGGCAACAACATTGTATTAAATATGAGACAGTAACAATTGAAAACTGAGATTCAACAATTCATAAATACCACAAACATAAATTAAATAAATAATAAAATAAGACAGTTAATAGAAGAATACAATATTGCACTATATAATAAAATAAGACAGTTTATAGAAGAATACAATATTGCACTATATAATATCTTTCTTTCCATTTGTTTCAGAAATTTTCCATAAAAGTTTCAGAAATTTCCATAAAAGATTTGTTCTCAAAATAAACACCATTTTATGATACATAAAATATTTACTAGATCGTTATCTGCTAAAATTGAAACAAATTTAATTGCTTCAATATGCATTGAACTTTTTTACCAAATAAAAACAAAAGAGTAATAGGTTCTTACATACGTTCTTGGGAAAGACTGGGTGATCTTCCATGAGTGATAGAAATTTTATGTCTTTTCGCGAGTGGAGTGCAGCGAAACGAGCGAAAAGAAACAAAAATTTCTATCACGAGTGGAAGATCACCCGGGCTTTCCCAACAACGCATGTAAGTACCTATTTCTTCCGTAAACCAACAACTTTCACTATCGCGAACTCCTAGAGACCCCCGCCATTGATCAGTAACTAATTTGCATAAATTATCAGATCAATATCATAAAATTTAGCGTTATGAAATACACATCACATAAAATTGACTTTTGTGACACTGATTGATAAACTAAGTAGCTTTCTACTGATATTTGAGCTTTTCTCACTAATATTTTATTGAAAGTACAGTATTTTCCTTCATGAGACACCTCATACATGAAATATGATGTGACATATTTTGACGTCATTGAATGACGTCAAAGGTACGGAAAAGGACATCTAGAAATACAAAAAAATGAAAATAAAAACAATGGTTAAATCCGTAATATATATCTGTTATTCAGCTATCAGACAGGGTATATAATGTGACATTCCCGGCTTAGGATATATATTTAAACGATTTTTTTCTTGTTAGAGGCGTTTTGATTGGATGTCACAACGAGTAAAAGACGAGTGCACATGCACTCGTCTTAACTCGGTCATCTTAACCCGAAAACGGCCATTTACGGAAGAAAAGTAATACCTTGTTCGACTAACATAAATAATATACGACATATAAAAGTTTAAAATGGGTAATTTTATGTTTTCAGATTTTGATAATGATATAATTTATCACAATATATAAATAATTACACACATACTTTTAACATCAAGTGATATTTAGTCGGAGGGTGTGAGAGTGTAAATTTGGACATTTTCAAGCTTTTGGTTTTTATGCTTTTTTTTTTATCCGATCTTATTTTTGAAATATGCAAATAATCCATATGCATGCTACTATTTAATCACTTTTTGGTAACCATAAATCAACAGATTAAATTTAAATATTTTTTCTGGATATATCCATATGAAACTTTATGTAAACTTTAAATTAATAAATTAACATGTTTTTGTTTAATTCCTCACTAGTTATATTTTTGGTGGGTGGTAAGCTTAAAACTCTGTCATAATTGACTTTTTCCGTTTCATGTAAATTAATCTTTTCTTAATTATGTAAATTTTTTTTCCAAATATTACCTAATTTCAGTATGTCCAAAATTAACAACCAAAGAACAAAGAAGAACTGAATTTTCATGAATTAAACATATACAGATGGGTAACACTACAAGTGCACAAAGACAAACATAGTTGTAGTATATGTATATTTTTAACAGAGGACAGCATACATGTACTTCAAAGGCTTCCATAAAATACTATATGTCTTAGTTTTAATTTTTTCATATGTTGGGTTAGAAACTTGTAAAAAGTATCCCAACTTGGGTATCCTCACTCTATTTTTTTTTTTATAAAAAATAAAAGGCTTCCATGTGAGCAGCATGATACGACAGCAGCAAGTCAACAAGGGCGTACTCCTGCACCAGTTTTACTGCAATTGAGTTCTACTCAAAAATAAGACCAAAAAACACTCAACATTTAAAAACCAGAAACACAATTTTTTTTGGACCTTGCGGCCTGTTGTTTGGAAACGGGTATAATAAGCCAAATATATACTTGACAAATTCAGTGCCAAGGATCAGTACGTTTACACACGGACGACTATGACGACAGACCCATAACATAATACGAAAACAAAAAGTTGTATAAAAGTCGTACTTAAAAATAAACAGAAAAGATAAAATAAAACTAAAAATTGTTTACAGAATTTTAAAAAAAGTTGACTAGACACATATATAAATAATTGAACCTAATGGTATGAAGATACACAAAATGTGTGGCCATTTTAAATTTATTTATTGTATATATAATATATGGTCAAAAACCATAGACATTCATTGACAAAAACATTTGTTTCTTATTTTTAAAAATATAAATATATGGTAATAGGTTTGGAATGTTAACCACCATACAAAAATTCTTTTATAAATGCACCTTTTATATAAATAATGGCAACAAAATAAATACAAAAGTAATGTAAAAATTGCACTTCGGATAGAAAAAAAATTAATATAATATTATCATGTAACAATTAACATACACATTATAAATTAATTATTAATTACAGTGAAACCTGTTTAATCTGAAATCCTGTAGAAATCCTGTATAAATCTAACTTTAAACTAGTATTACTGTGAGCACAGCTCACTAAAATATACCCCTCACTCCCCAAATCTGTCCAACCTATTTCCATAACCAAAATATTACTGATTGTTCTGACCAAAAATGAAAGGGACCCTCCTCTCTTCACTGGTAAGCTGCTGATAAAATTTCAAAACATTCTGAGAAACACTACTCAAGTTATCATACCACATCGTGTAAAAATCCTATTTTCCGTCATATCAAGTCCAATAACTCTGGAACGACAAAAGTGAAAATCGTCAAAAATGAAAGGGATCCTCCTCTCTTCACCGGTAAGCTGCTAATAAAATTTCAAAACATTCTGAGAAACACTACTCAAGTTATCATACGACATAGGGTAAAAATCCTATTTTCCGTAATATCAAGTCCAATAACTCTGGAACGTCAAAAGTGAAAATCGTCAAAAATGAAAGGGATCCTCCTCTCTTCACCGGTAAGCTGCTAATAAAATTTTAAAACATTCTGAAAAACACTACTCAAGTTATCATACGACATAGGGTAAAAATCATATTTTCCATCATATCAAGTCCAATAACTCTGGAACGGCAAAAGTGAAAATCGTCAAAAAAAAAAGGGATCCTCCTCTCTTCACCAGTAAGCAGCTGATAAAATTTTAAAAGATTCTAAGAAACACAACTCAAGTTATCGTACGACATAGGATTTGTCTACAGACGGACGGACGGACATGGTGAAACCAGTATACCCCCCTACAACTTTGTTGTGGGGGGGTATAATAAAGTCTTAATGCAGGAAATATTTGTTAATTTAACTTGTATAAACCAAACACCTGTCTATTCCAAACACAAAAGTTGGTCCCAAGGAGGTTTAGTTTAGACAGGTTTCACTGTATATACATATTTTAACACATAACCTTGACCTTACACAGAAAGCTAACACATATTTGCAGATATTTCTTAATTATCGTTTGCATTGCCATTCTAGTTTAATTCAATATATATATATAATAAAATGAGTGAAGCTTAGCCATCTTGAGGTAGGCAGTCACTATAAATTTTCACTTTAAAAATTAAATACAATGACTTGGTCAAAAACAAACCTGTGTGAGGAGATATCTGACTTTTATAGTTAGGGGTTAGGGTTATGATGTTTAACGCCACTTTCAACAAAATTTCAGTTATATTGTGGAAGTCACTTTTATTGGTGGAGGAAACCAGAGTACCCGGACAAAACCACCAACCTACCGCAAGCCACTGACAAAAATGTATTACATAATGTTGCATCGAGTACACCTCGCCATGAACGGGGTTCGAACTTACACTTTAGTGGTGATAGGCATTGATTGCACAGATAGTTGCAAATCCAACTACCATTTGATCACTGTACGACAGCCCCCTAACTTCTAGATATATTATGGCCGTTATAAAATAGTCTATTTATAAAATTGGTACGTTTTTGACCTGATCATTGTATCTTGACAATTTCATCAAAATCCATTAAACTGGTATATAACATAGTCAAAAACATTCAATCCCTAATTTGTTCATTTTGGCAATCATAAAGACATATATTCATACAGTATACTAAAAATATAATGGGTTCTGCCTGTGAAGCAGGATAAGACTGCAACACGTTAGAATAAACGTAACAAAATGAGCATGGGCATTTGTCATACAAATACAAAACATACACGAGGGCTCAATTTGGTTGGCAAAAGCCACAAATTTAAATATAAAAGACCACTTTTTCATTGCAAAATGGGGGGACCACTGTACATGCACAATATTATTCTACAAATACTGTCATCATTAAGTCAATTATATTTTGACAATTCCCATTTTTGTGCTCCCACCATCCCCTTTTCCCCTTTTTGTTTTCATCAGCTACTTTCTTCTCAATTACCATCATTCAGATCTATATTTGTTATACAATGGTTTGCTAATCATTTCATCGAGTGTTTGCTGAATTTTCACAAAAAGTTTTTGTGGTCAGTTATTTACGAAACCTCATGTTAAAACTAATTCTTTTCATTTCAAAATGAAATAATTATTGACAAATTTGTATAATAAAACAATTTGGATGTTGACTTCTTTGCATTAGTTCCTGATTTTGTTTGGTCATTTTCTAATATGTGGTTTAAAAAAATTCAAATTGAAATATAACCTGTATTCTACCTTAACCAGGACAACTTGAAAATATTATGAATATCACCATGGAAACCAATTGCTTACATATAATGTGACGATGGACAATGTTGAACAACACCATACAAATATAACACTATAAATTTTGATGACATGAGAAAATGAAAGAAATTCAACTTTGATATAGAGTCAATAGTAGTTACTCATGGGAGGAGCACCAAAATAAGGAAGTAAAATCATCTTCTTTTTGAGCAGGACTGCACCAATGAAATAACCAGTATGTATAATGCACTAGATTTTACATGGATTCTTTATTTTGCAGGGGTGCGCATTATAAATGAGAACAATGTGTTTCACTCTTTTTTTCAGATTGGGAAATCACATGTCTGCCATTTTTGTTGTTTACTAGTAATTCTAGTCATGTTTATAAAATCGACTGCAATTTTTTTCTATTTACTGTTGAACATGATACATCATAACAATAATTCCCACAAACTCATCCCACACAAAATCATTCATTTATAATAACTCCACTGTTTTCAGGAATGTAAAGAAGGCTATTCTCCATTAACACACTCTATTGCACTCACTTCCCACTTGTTTCTTCATCTCCATAAGCAACGAAAACCATGTAAGATTATTCAATAATTTTGTCTAAAGGATGACAAAAAATCTGTACGGCCTTGACCTTATTATCGAACAAAATTTTAAACATGATGTTGAAGGGTGCTTATGATATCAATAAATTAAGTTTGATGAAATGAGAATGACTACAAAATATCTTCACTTGACAATATTTGGGGTAGATATATAAAAAATCTATCCATGTACTAACAAACAATTAACACAGATTTGACATCCTTCACCTTGGTGTGACCTTGGTTTTAACTTCTAGCCTACAAAATATAATAAAATACTACTTTTAAAAGTTCTTTAACTCTTTAATATATGGACCAATGATAACCTGTAAACCTGGAGATGTAGCTCAGATTGAAATCATTGGTCATTTTGGTTTCAGTGTTCAACTGCAATACAATCAAAATGTTGGGCATTGTTCTGGGTTTTTTTTTTGCATACTAATGTTAATTTAACAATGTTTTGTAAGATAAATATCAATCCCCTGCTCTCCATATTCCTTTAATAAAAACAGGGGTCTGTGTGGACAAGTCCTTGAGATCATTGACAGCCTACACGGTAACACCTTCTGACATGAATTAACACCTCTATACCAACTCCCAAGTGTTAAAGTTCCACATCTATCCAAGGCAGAGGATTTTACTGGTCAATTCATAATAACTGTCACAACTTTCCTAAGTTTGTTAGTCATGATATAGCTGAAAAATTGTTGAAAGTGACTATAAAACAACAAACCATTAAACAAACAGCCTCCAATTAAAACATTTTATAACATTTTATTTTATCCTCCATAATATTCTTTCTGGCGGATTATTTTTAATATGAAATATTATCCTTGGACAATATTTCAATATTAAATTTCTTCCAATGCTATTACATGTATATATTTTCCAGATGAGGTGGAAGAAATTTAATATCAAAATATATCCGTGGATAACATTGCACATTATAACTTTTCAACCGGAAATAATATTATAAAGGAAATAATCTGATTTTATAAGTTACTAATTTTCTCAATTAATTAATTAACATTGCTGCAAATAAATATGTACTTAATACTAGTGAAATACTTCTTTATTACTGCAGTATTTTTTTGAATAAATATATAAATCATTACAATTAGTGTTTTAATAATATTCATAAGACTTTCTTTTATTACTTTTCCTCAGCCGCTTTGGTTTAGGAGTAGACAAAATTTCAATTTCATTCGCTGTTTCATTATAAAATATTTTCCGGATGGGTCAGGTGATTTATTAATCAGCGTCGGAAATAATATTATATACCTTAGTATAAAATATCATCCGGATTAGCTCATTTGATGGATCGGGTGATTTATCAATGAGCGTCGGAAATAATATTATAGATGCGTCTCGTGATTTAATGATCAGCGTCGGACATAATATTACATACCTTAGTATTAAATATTATCCGGATTATCTCATTTGATGGTTCAGTTGATTTATCATTAATCGTCAGAAATAATATTATGTACCTGTTTATTGTACACTAGGATACTTTTTAATAGCAATGGAAAGTATTTTATTATAACATATTTACTGTAACAGAAAATTTTAATATTAAATTCTTTCCACCGGATAAAATGTCAACTGGAAAAAAAATGATGTCTTACATATTGGTAAAGTTTTACTATATATTGGGTTGATTCAAAGTAACTTTCAAACAAGTATCATTAAATGTTCTGTGTAAACCCTGGCCCTAGATTTACCAAGACCTACCACAGACAAGTTTTTATTTCAGTCACTTCATTATATCTCTCCAATCCTTGCCGCCCCCCCCCCCCCCCCCCCCCCCCACCGAGTCTGGAAATATAGCTGTAAAATTGCTGGAAGTGACAATGCACACCAATAACACTAAACACATAATCCATCTTTTCCACTTATTATTATTATACATCTATTTACTGGTTATGAAGACAATAGCAATTTTAATGTCCCCCGAGACATCATTTCTATGATGGAAAGTGTAGAGAAATAGTTAGTGTTGAGTGGAACAATTAACTTAATATAATTTTTTTTATATATGATAAATCTTATACATTAATTGTTACCTAAGTGATTCAGTGTATATAAACATATCCCTCTCCTGAGTTTGAATCACTTTCTTCAGCTTTTGTTTGTACTTTATGTTGTAATTTCCTGAGCAATTCTGAGGCTGGTGTACTTAAGGCATATCCTGATGAGCCAAAAAAGCTCATATCTGATGCTCCACCAAGATTAGAAGATGTAGAAAAATAGGACGGCATCCATGAGGTGGAAAGGGCAGATTTAGATGTTGATGTTTCTTCTTCTGGTTCCTTTTTCACAGTGATTCCTTCTGTATCGGTACCAGTTGAACTATTACTGTTGCTGCTGTGATTCATGATGGTACTTCCTTTGCCAGCAGCTCGTGCTGCTGCCTCTTTTTGTTCCTTAATTTTTTTCTGTCGTAAAAGATGTCGTTCTTTGACTTTGTATTCTAACGTAGAATGTGGCACTCCGTAATAACTACCCGCCCTATGTACACTCATTTCACCTCTTTGAACAGCTTTGACTGCCTCCATTAATAACTGACTGTTATATTTCCTGTACTGACCACGCTTTGGCCGAGTTTTCTTTAAGGGTTTTGTGATATGATCAATATGATCATGTCTCCTCTCATAATCTTCTCTTTTTACTTTTTTAAATGGGGAAGGACATGGGGACAGAGGCTCTGATTTTACAACAATTTCATTTTCTGTTTTTTGACTGAGCGAGTTGTTGCAGTAGTCTGCTAGTGCCTGTGATTTCACCCTGACCTTTTCGGATATTGTTTTTACTATAATGTCTTTGAGGGTGTCGCCTAACCTAGTGTTCTCGTATTTGTCAAAAGAGTGTGATAGTTGCTCAGTAATTTGCTTTTCAGTTTTCTGGTCGTGAGCAGGTTTGAAGGATGGAATGATGATGTCTGAGGTCGGAGGGGTTGGTGGCAAGCTTGGCACTTCATTACTAGTACTTTTGGCAAGCTGTGACTTGGGAACTTCCTTTTTACTCATAATTCTAACTCTGTCTGCATTACGTTCCATTTCAAATCTTTCTTCCGTTAACTTTTTTATTATTTTTTTCAAATGAGGAAGTTTTAGTTCGTGAGCATAATCAGTATAATATTTTTCTTTTTTCCGACTAAGATTGTGCTTTTTACGTATATATTCTAGCCTCTTTTCAAAATCGTCACCAGAATCCATCACCTTGAAATCAGGATTCAGCATCAATGGAAGTTGCTGAATAAATAACGGTCTAAAGCTGCCCTGAATCAGATCAGTCCATTTCAACGCTATCTCTGTTGCCAAAGCATCTTCGTAACCCTCATCACCATTGAGAGGATATATACTCTGTTTGTCTGAGCCCATCCTGAATATTTTATTTCGTAAAGTTGACCGAGGTATTCCATACAATACAGAGGCACGTCTTGTTCCTAGTTTACCACTTTGTATTTCATTAACGGCTGCAGTCAGTTCATCATCTGTGTATGATTTCTTACATGCTTGAGGATTTTCTTTTATCTTTAGTCTGAAATTCCATAAAATTATTGTAAACTTCATAATCAAATTAAATAAATTGTTTCCATGGTTAAACATCATAATTGATACATTGCAAAAAATGATAAAATTATATTGCTGAAGGCCATTATTTAAAATGTATATTGACAAATTTTCAGAATATCAAACAAATTTCTGCATTAATATTTATTATTGCAGAGGAAATTATTTGCAATTTAATGCCAAACAATAATTTACTGTGTCCAAAGGATACCATGTCCTGCCAAATAATATGGTTGACTACACATATGACCAATCATCCTATCATATATCGGACCAACGACTCAGAGGAATTGCGTTCACAAAGTATAACTATATTGAAAATGCATGATTAGGTGAAAGTGCCTAACTCCAACAAAAATCATCGAATCAAAATGATGGGATAATATAATCAACTACACATCATCCTATCACGGTACTAAATATGACAGCTATTGGACTTACGATACAAAGTGAAGCTGGATGAATGAACAAACAGACAAACGAACAGATAAATGGACAAACCTAAAAATTATATGCCCCCATACTATCATATGCGGTGCATAAAAAAATGGATTGTTGATATTTAAATCACCACATAACAAACCTGTAGTAAGACTGACCTCATAAATACAGTCACGTGTCTGTTTAATACAGATTTATTTATTCGCAATTTCAGTAGTCAAACATGCTCAAAAGACCATCTGTATAAAGCAAAACCCTGTTTTAAAAGTCCATCCTTTTAAATAAACACTGCAGTTCATTCAATATAAATTTCACCTGTATGAAGAGACCACTTGTGTTTAGAGATCATGTTTTGACTTTCATTTGAGTGGTCTTTGAAGACTGCTTTGACTGTATTTAGAATCTAAAAGAAGTGACCTTTTAATAGAGGCTTTTGTTACTACAGGTGGCTGTATAAGCAGACTGTTTATGACTGTTCAATGTCACTTTTCAACAATATTTCAGTTAAATCTGGTGGTCAATTTTATCGGTAGAATAAATTGGGAGTACCTGGAAAAAAACCACCATCCATCCTTCTTCAAATAACTGGCTTAAAACTTTTATCACATATGTTGTATTGACAACACCTTGCTTTTAACAAGTGTCAAAGTTGTGGTAATCACAGATTTCATAGATAAAAAGTACCATACAATCTCAACCACGAAGGTCCTGTCATGCTGACCTCATCAAATCTTGAACATACATACCTTGCATGTGAGATTATATGAGGTATTTTTAATTCTATAGGTTCTTTTTGAGTCTGAGGTATATTCATTTCTACATCTTTATCTGTCCCATGACCTGTTGTTTTAAGTTCTGCTAAAATTTCTTTTCCAATATTATGTGTGTAGAATTGTGGACAATATGGCAGTAATTCTTGTAAGTAACGCAAACCTGAAAAGCAAATAATCTTGTTAAAAACATGTTTACATTAAACAACGGTAATTAACAAAAACATGGAAGAAAATCTGATTTGTCACAAAATTATTACCAAAGCAGTGCATGTAAAACTGTAGACAAAGGGAAGTAACTCTAACAAGTAACACAAATGTGCAAGGAAAAATATGTGTAAAAAAAGTATTTTTTTAACTGTTGACAATATGGTAGTACTTCTGTTGTGATTGAAATATATCCAATACTGTTTACAACTTTCTCTTTAATATAGATGCATAATAATATCACTGAGATGTACATGTAGGTAAATCAACAGACTTTCCGATAAATGTTTTTGTCCACAGTCTTGAACTATCTTTTTTGAGAATTTTCTAAATAAATTTTACTGGTCTGTAAGTGATATTCTTACAGGCTTAATACTATTTTTACAGGCCTAAGCTGTTGGGCCTGTGATTAAGGGTGACGACTGAATCAAATAATAAGCTATTAAGATTAAGTATTCTGTAGCCTCTGTATACCAAAATTTTACATGTAATTATCATGGTGTATGATGGAGTTGGAAAACATTCCATAATATTTTATGAGTCGAGGTTGTTGGTTCCACATTATTTAAAACAAAGACAACCTACAATTTTGACAGCAGTGGTGTTATATCTAAATATAACCAGTTGAAAGACACTGTACTGACAGTAACATATTTTTTTTAAATTGTAATTTAACATACTTGGATTATCTTGTAGATTCTTTCCACTTTTAACTTCATCCATCAATTTCTCCAGTGCTTCCTGTAAATAGCAAATCAACATCATTCATAATTACCAACACTGTATATACTGGGTACTTCTTTACAATTATCTATTGACTGATTATAACTTAACGTCAAGTCAGCAGTATTTCAACTGTAACGAGTATGCTCCTCTACCTATGGCTATAGGAACTGTAGCAGGTTTATAACCATCCTATGTAACAGGTATGCTCCTCTACCTATGGCTATAGGAACTGTAGCAGGTTTATAACCATCCTATGCAAACTGCATTAGTGGAGATCTCCTTTAGCTAATTTAGTAGAGTGTTGGCTTATGATGCCATAGGTAATGGGATTGAATCCCACATGGATTTTGCCTTTTTTGTGATAACATATGCTCTACTGTTACACAATTAGATTCATGATGAGAACAAGTCTACTAACTGTAAATCAAAGAAAGGTGACACTGTGACGGCCATATGAGGGACATTAAGACTGCCACAGGAAAACAAGAATATAACAGACAGGGTAGAAAAATCTAGCCTTACAACGGACCACCAATGACCAAACATAACAAGCTATTGCAACTGAAAGTTGTCTCTTATGTATATAAACTGAACAAAAATGTGGCTATGAAGAGTGTTTCACTGTATTGTACAATGTACAAGAGGCATGAGTGGCAGAGTGGTCAAGGTCATTGACTTCTGACCAAAAGCCTTATACAACTGAAGTAATACTTGACTCCAGTATATCCTTTCTTCATTCAAGACCAGAATTTTAACACGAGTAACACAATGAGTGCCACTAGTGAAGCAGGAACTGTCTACCATTTCAGAGCATCCGAGTACACAATTGGTTTTTATCTTTTTGTGGGATTCGTGTTGCTCAATCTTTAGTCTTCTGTATAATGTTTTGTAGATCATTATTTGTCTTTTTATCCATTCTATTTTGACCGTTGTATTTTCTGTCCTTCAATTTATGGCTACTGATTACCCCATTGGTATCTTCAAGCTGAATGTTTCTAGTCACCTTTCTCCTGGCCCAGTGTATCACCAGCCAGTTTGTCCAGATGTTCTTCCCCTGTTAAAATCTGGTAGTCAAGATATTACTTAATAATTGTTGAAAGTGACAATCAATACCAATAACCCACAGGGGCTAGGTGCGTCCGAAAAAAAAATTAAAAAAAATACTATATAATACTACAAGGGGGCGAACCCACTTGCTTCCATTTTTTTAAGTCGTCGTGTTAAATTGATCGTAACTTCGGAATGCCTTAATATTTTCAAAAAATGTTTCCACCAGTCGAAAGTCAAGTAATTTTCCTTTCCAAAGAGACCCCAATTGTTAGTGTAGGCCTCCGAACTGCTGAGGTATCATACACGAACCAAAACAAAATGGCGTGAAAATCCGAAGTCGTACAAACGTTGGGTTGACCACTTCCCATCTGTGTACAGACTTTCCCATGCGTAAACGAGTCATTTTGACTAGCTAAATACTTTCATCCATTCAAATTATGATAAAATTTCTTACCTTACGCCAATTTATATGTCCTTTAAGTCTGTTTTTGAAAGAAATCCCATTTGCATCCTTGACAAACGCCATAGACATGAAAATTGAGAGAGTTCTAACAGGCTTTTTGATTGGCTGAACAATCTGTTTCAGCCAATCAAAAAGCCTGTTAGAACTCTCTCAATTTTCACATCTATGGCGTTTGTCAAGGATGCAAATGGGATTTCTTTCAAAAACAGACTTAAAGGACATATAAATTGGCGTAAGGTAAGAAATTTTATCATAATTTGAATGGATGAAAGTATTTAGCTAGTCAAAATGACTCGTTTACGCATGGGAAAGTCTGTACACAGATGGGAAGTGGTCAACCCAACGTTTGTACGACTTCGGATTTTCACGCCGTTTTGTTTTGGTTCGTGTATGATACCTCAGCAGTTCGGAGGCCTACACTAACAATTGGGATCTCTTTGGAAAGGAAAATTACTTGACTTTCGACTGGTGGAAACATTTTTTGAAAATATTAAGGCGTTCCGAAGTTACGATCAATTTAACACGACGACTTAAAAAAATGGAAGCAAGTGAGTTCGCCCCCTTGTAGTATTATATAGTTTTTTTTTTGTTTTTCCGGACGCACCTATCCCCTGTGCAATAACCCAGCCCTGTATTGTACAACACTTTAGATACATACAAACATCATATGAAGTCTTGATTCACAGAAGAAACAATTCTGTTCTTGTTTCCAGTCTTCAATCTCTGTCGTCTCCAAATCTGTGAAAGAAAATAAAATACATGTCTATATAATTAACACAGAGCACTGTAATTACAGTAATGTTAATAATACAAGACATTCATCCAAATTATGCTGAAGTTCATGACATTCATTAAGATGTTGTAATAGTTAGCAAAGAAACACGTTTGTGCTGTCTTGTCTGAATAGTCAATACCATTAATATAAAACATTTTAAGTTTATTTGTAGAAACATTATGCAATGAAAGCAAAAATTCAAAATTTTCTACACATCGTTTCTGTTGCCATTTCACTGAATTACTAGAAGCTTTATTTTATGACAGTTATCTGAGGTATGTAGTAATATCATATGGAATGGTAAACTTTAGTACCTACAAATGTCTCACATGTAAATAAATTTGAGAGGAGGGGTCTATTAATTCTGGTCTTTTTGCAACACAAAAATGTCAAAAAATGGCCTATAAATAGTATGGTGATGGTTCTATGGTTCTATGGTGTTTAATGCCACTTACAACAATATTTCAGTTATATCGTGGTGGTCAGTTTTATTGGTGGAGGAAACCGGAGTACTCGGAGAAAACAACCGACCTGTCGCAAGTCACCAACAAACTTTATCACAGTGTTGTACACCTCGCCCTGATCGAGATTCAAACTCACAACATCAGTGGTGATAGGCACTGATTGCATAGGTAGTTGTAAATCCAGCTACCATACGATCACAATATGGTGAACCTCATTAATATTTTATTTAATCTATTAATAAAGTTAACCAAAATGCAGCTGTATATATTGCTATTGAAACGAAATGACATTTTATATACTTACTATTAAATGGTAACAAGAGTTCTTTAATAGCATTTTCTCCTGCCAATTCTTCTGCTATACGCTCAAGGCCTGTAATGAGAATTGAAATATAAAGTAAATAAAATATAGGCCACACCTTTTTATTCTAATATAGAAACAAAATTATTTATTGTGGTCAACTGAGATTGAACTCACAACACAATATTTGTAAAACAACAATAAATTGGATTTATAACTAGGAAGAACTGTTTTAGATACCTAAAACTTATGTCTCCCCTTAATGTAGCCATCTGTACAACAATAAGTTACACATTATGAGTTGAATGATACTATTTAAAAAACAATTATTTGACCTTAAGGTCAAAGGTCAAGGTCCCACAAAGGTCATGATGGTACGTGACACACCGCCTTATGGTCATGCATCCACATACCAAATATCATTGACCTATCTCGAAAGACAAAAATGTTATGGCCCGGACAAGAAAATACTATTTAAAAAACAATTATTTGACCTTGAGGTTAAAGGTCAAGGTCCAGTGAAGGTCATTACGGTACGCGACACACCGCCTTATGGTCATCATTGACCTATCTCGAAAGACAAAAAAGTTATGGTCCGGACAAGCTTCGCTGAGAAGAAGTGGAAGAAGCGGAAGAAAAAATCAGACTAAAACAATATGTCTCCCTTCGTTCGACGGGGAGACATAATTAGGTCAAAGGAAACTTGTAAAATTCTACCTATATGATTGTGTGCCTGCTATTATAACTCTAAACTGCTACACACAACTTTTCATTTATTTGGACTTGTATTCCCCTCTGTACTATGGCAAATGATTTTTTTACATTAGTAATAAAATTACAGTACAAAATATGGTTTTTATATTATAAATTAGAGAATCAGTCAATCATGAAATACGCTGTGTATATATGGCTGTAAAAACTAATAATTCTTTAATTCACAAGTCATCTGACTTTATTCCTCAGAATAAATAAACTAAATAATATCAAAATTATGATACAAAAGTGCATTTCTTCAGTCCAACTCGAATTGAAGACTTTTTTTTAGAAATCTGAATTATTGTTGTTTAATGCCAAATGAGCAATTTTTCAGCTAAAAGCAGGCTTCAATGAGATTATGATGATGTCAGCTTTGCAAAGTTAGTTAAATTTTTTCAGAGCTAGCTCACTGACACAACAGTCTGTGGGTAGACATGTCACTCCACTCAAGACACATTATCCTGATTCTGAAGTCAACCAGTCTTTGCCCTTACTTCATAATACTGCATGCATATATAAGCAGATAAGCAGCAAATACTAAATACCAATCTTAATTTTCATAGACATAATATTGACTAAGCCAAACCATTTATTTCTGTATTACTGTTTGGAGATTCAATTATCAAGAGGGAGGGTGGTTTCAAACTGATTTAATCCAGCCACATGTTTGTGCCTGTCTCAATCCAGGACCTGGATATCTATCAGCATATGTCACAGTCTATTTTGCATTCAATCATTGGAGAGAAAGTTGCTTATTTTGTTAATATAAAATGTAGGTGGAAGTGTTGACCTTCAGTATCATTATTCTAGGTTATTTCACGAAATGTGTGGAACACAATAAGTTCTATGTTTCTATTATCATATCATAACACTGTTGTGTAATAATTATACATATACATATATAAGTGATAAACAATATTAAGATATTGATTCTTTTTCAAATTTCAGATTTTTTTTCAAATACATTTCTATTACATATTATACAATAAAATGTTTACATGATAATAATTATCAAGTATCTTACATAAAATAATTTTTTTTGACTTTTTACGAGTATACATTGTAGACGTTTTTGATATGGTTTTTTTTGGTGGAAGGGGGTGTGGGGCTTCCCAAAAAGGAAAAAACGTGTATACAATTTATAATTAGTAACGGTTCTTATATAACAATAAAATATGTCTAAATTCAAGAAAAACTGTATCTAGCTCATACTTAAAATTAAAACTTGTATTACGGACGGTGACTACCATAACCAAATCACTAAGATTTTCATAAAAATTTCATTAAGACAAAGCAAATCAATTACAGTCAAACCTGTGCAAGAGGCAACCTCTATTAAGCAGTCACCTGTACTAAAAGGTCACCCTTTTCTTGTCCTGTCATAGAAAATTGCATATGAATTGAACCTCTTTTAAGAGGTCACAGGTCTGTCTTAAGAGACCATTTTTTCATTGTTCCAAAGATGACCTCTTAACACAGGTTTGACTGTATATAAAAAAAATCATGATCAGGAGGCATATTTCTCTAGATTCTTATAAAGGTAGTGTCATAGCAGAAGATTAATCATCACATAAAAAAAAATCTTAATTAAAAATCAATTCCTACTAATAATTAGAATTTTTTTTTAATTATTCCATATTACAATGTGTAGGTTTTACAATGAACTATTTTGTATGATGGTGGGAAACCTTGATTTCCAATGAAATATCAGTCATGTCCAAATCATCAATTTTCTACAATTTTACCGTTAATGTTATATGATGGTGTTAAATGACGTGTCAAATTCATGTAATTTCGATTATTATTTTTATATAAATTCCTGTTGCTCATCTCCCCACAGGAAGATCTTTTTTATTGCAAACTTTCTGTTTGTTAAACCAAAATATTAACCAACAGATCACCTAAATATTGGAATATTAAAAGAGCATCAGTTGTTTTTGACTCCAAGGTGTTACATGTATATAGTCTACTGATTGTCTGCCTCTTGTAGAGTATGCACCCCCAGAGAATTCAGTTACCTTTGATTGAATTACAGATACTGTACTCTGTTGTCCAAAACTTGTCCACATTTACAGAATATTTGATTGATTTTGATTTTTTTGTGTTTCAATGCCACTTTCAGCAATATTTCAGCTATATCATGGCGACCAGTTTTAGTGGTGGAGGAAGCCGCAGTACCCAGAGAGAACCACAGACCCTGGACAAGTAACTGGTAAACTTTATCACTTGCGGCTGCAAGTCAAGTGCACCCTTTTTTGTAATTTACAAAGCTGGGCACGAATCCACGCCGTATTGGTGATAGGCTTGTATGAGCTGTTAGATCCAATGACCTAACTCATTGAGCCACCCGGGCCCCCATTTACAGAATAAACAAGATATGATTATAATCTAACGATTATGAAGTCTCCCAAACCGGCCACTGAGACTATCTACCCACATATCAAATTTTGATGATATCGGACAATGTTGAATTTTTACCCCCCATTTTTATGCCGTGTTTTGGGAGCCATTTTGAAAATGGCAGACATCTTGAAAATTTTGAAAATGCAGAATTGCTCCTCTAATGGTGACTTACCACTATGTCAAATTTTATGTCTCTATCATTATCCAGTTAGAAGTTATCAACATTAATGTACGAAATTTCAAGTTTCCCATAGGATTCTATAGTAACCCCCACCCCCTTTGAACCCCCAAAAATATGGCTTTGACCCCCTTTACCACAAATCTGAAAACTTTAGGATCAACTAGAAACATATATCTATAACTCCACCAAGTTTCATGAAATTCTGTCATGTAGTTCCTGAGATCTGCCGTGGACAAGTTCATGGTGCACGGAAAGAAAGAAGAATAATAATAATAATAATAAGAAACAGAGCAAAAACAATAATTCTCCAAACGTTGTTTGGGAGACTTAATTATTATGTACTTTGAATATGTAACACAGGTCTGTTGCATTTTTATATTACAATTTGCTTTAACCAACATTTGATAAGATTTTGTGATACATTTATTAATTATGAAAATTGAGAATTAAACAGAATCAAGAAAATAAGATTCAGCGGAGATAATAATAACAGAATTTAATATTCATTAACAAAAAACATTCATTACAAGCACAGAAATGTATAAGAAAAATTGATTTTGCATCTTGTGAAAAAATTATTGAAATCTACTTTTAATACAACAATGAAAACTTTCAGATGCCTGTTGTGCCTTCTGATTTTTTTAATGGCCATGATTCACTCCTATATACTTAATTGAAATCAATTATCTGTAACACTATAATCGGTAATTTTGAAATAAAAAAAATGAATCATGCATCATTATTTTACCATGGTTCACGGCCCTTAATCGCTCTAAATCATATCCAAATGATATGAATAAAAATTGCTTAGAGGAACTTCCGGATATGACGAGGAGGACCTAAGGCAGGATCATACAAAAAGGTAAGTCAAGTATTTTCTGCAAAATAAAGCTTTTTCTAAAAATCAAAGAATGTCATTCGACCCTTTAATAATTTGTCTAGGTAGCATGCTTCCCTTGAGTGTGGTAGATCATGGGTGCCAAAGTCAGGTCAAACCACTAGGTAGCATGCTTCCCTTGAGTGTGGTAGATCATGGGTGCCAAAGTCAGGTCAAACCACTAGGTAGCATGCTTCCCTTGAGTGTGGTAGATCATGGGTGCCAAAGTTAGGTCAAACCACTAGGTAGCATGCTTCCCTTGTGTGTGGTAGATCATGGGTGCCAAGGCCAGGTCAAACCACTAGGTAGCATGCTTCCCTTGAGTGTGGTAGATCATGGGTGCCAAAGCCAGGTCAAACCACTAGGTAGCATGCTTCCCTTGTGTGTGGTAGATCATGGGTGCCAAAGCCAGGTCAAACCACTAGGTAGCATGCTTCCCTTGAGTGTGGTAGATCATGGGTGCCAAAGACAGGTCAAACCACTAGGTAGCATGCTTCCCTTGAGTGTGGTAGATCATGGGTGCCAAAGTCAGGTCAAACCACTAGGTACATGTAGCATGTTTCCCTTGAGTGTGGTAGATCATGGGTGCCAAAGTCAGGTCAAACCACTAGGTACATGTAGCATGCTTCCCTTGAGTGTGGTAGATCATGGGTTCAAGCCAAAATCAGGTCAAACCAACGACTTATATCAAAACTGCTATTCCCTGCTAAATTTCTTAGCCAAGCACACAACATTAAGTAATAATGTGTCCGAGTGGACCAACATGTTGTTTCAGTGAGGTAGTAATATAAAAATCCAACTCAGTGTGTTGGTCAGCTAGTGGAAAGCGGACATCAATCATGAGAAAAAAACACATATTTAGTGTTTATTCGTTGAAAATTCTCAACTTTTGATTTCTACATCAGTTTTGGTTGTATTTTCTATCCTTCACTTTCTTGCCCACATACTTAACTTATTCTTCAAATGTTCTATTATAACATGTACAAGAGAATTACAGAAAATATCAAGTGCAAATCATAACGGCCGTTTCATGGCCAGGAGAAAGATTATGGGAAATTCTTAAACCACTTTCAAAAATAACATAACAATGTTTGTAAGAGCACATGGTATGTCATATATCTATTGTCAGGGCTCTCACTACTTTCAAATTAGAAGGAGAAACAACTGCTCTTTCAAAGAGCTAACAGGGAGAAGTGGAAGACAACAGAGAGAAGTGGGGAGACTTCTGGGAGTAGTTAATCGCTTAATTGAAAAGTTGCTTAGTTGCTTGATTCTGAAGTCACCCTGTCTAAATTAAACAAATAAATTGATTTTTGTTGTCATGTTTGGTATATACAATGTCCTAAAGTGCATAGTTGCGAGGGGGGAGGGGGACAATGTGCTAAAGTGCATAGTTGTGAGGGGGGAGGGGGACAATGTGCTAAAGTGCATAGTTGTGAGGGGGGAGGGGGACAATGTGCTAAAGTGCATAGTTGGGGGTTATCGTGTTTAATGCCACTTTTAACAATAGTTCAGTTATATCATGGTGGTCAGTTTTATTGGTGGAGGAAACGGGAGAACCCAGAAAAAACCACTGACTGACCTGTCGCAAGTCACTGACAAACTTTATCACATAATGTTGCATCGAGTATACCTCGCATGAGCGGGATTCAAACTTAAAACGTTAGTGGTGATAGGCACTGATTGCACATTTAGTTGTAAATCCAACTACCATTCGATCATGACCACAACAGCCCCTGCATAATTGTATAATTTATAGATTATAATGATAATTCCACCTTAAATCAGAATGCTGTCTTCTGATTGGTTGATGAAAGGGGTATTTTTTTTTACCAATTCTTTGTTTTTTCAGCTTTTCCACCATTGCCGGGATATTTGCCTAAAAATATCCCGGTACTATAGGAAAATATCCCGCTCGAGACGAAATCCCTTCTTTAAATAGTTTATGACGTCACGGATGTTATTTGAATTACTCTGGTTTCTTCTTTCAACCAACGCTAAAGTAAAGAAAATGACGACAGTGTCAGCCGTTATGTTTGAAATCGTTAAAATGTATATATTTCAAATTCATTTGCATTATTTTTTTTAGCGTGTTGTATGTGAAAGCAAAACCGTGATTTATTTTATTTTTGAATTTGTTCCATAATTTATACACTGGTCACTTCTTTGAAAAGATTTTTCCTGTTTTCGTAGATTGATTTTAAGTCTCAGTTGAAAATCAAATGATCGAGGTGGTCTGAAGTTCTGAACCTGCTTGCATGCCACTGTTTTACTTGCTGCTAAATATTCGGCGGAATTAAACAAATATATCCTGTTAGTGAGGGTTATTTGCAAAAAATACCGGTTTCGAGGACAGTCAAATGTCCCTCACCGCTTGGGATATTTGCCTCTCCTCTCAACCGGTATTTTTCGCTAATAACCCTCACTAACAGGATATATTTGTATAATGTCTCTTTCAAATATTAATATTGTACATATATCTAATATTATAATTGTGACATTTCTTTGTAAAAGCATAAAAATAATAGAATGAAATTCATTATTATGCCATTAAGAAACAAAATCTAAATTCTTTAAGATAATAAAAGGACTCAATCTGAATTATATAACGTTAAATATAATAATAGCGGGGCTAAATCATTTAAAAGAATATCTGAAAGCTTTCACCCAAAAGGAGAAAGACAAAAGTATACTCTCCTCCCTCACTAACGAATCATTTAAAAGAATATCTGAAAGCTTTCACTCAAAAGGAGAAAGACAAAGGTATACTCTCCTCCCCACCTAACGAATCATTTAAAAGAATATCTGAAAGCTTTCACCCAAAAGGAGAAAGACAAAGGTATACTCTCCTCCCCACCTAACGAATCATTTAAAAGAATATCTGAAAGCTTTCACCCAAAAGGAGAAAGACAAAAGTATACTCTCCTCCCTCACTAACGAATCATTTAAAAGAATATCTGAAAGCTTTCAACCCAAAAGGAGAAAGACAAAGGTATACTCTCCTCCCCACCTAACGAATCATTTAAAAGAATATCTGAAAGCTTTCACCCAAAAGGAGAAAGACAAAGGTATACTCTCCTCCCCACCTAACGAATCATTTAAAAGAATATCTGAAAGCTTTCACCCAAAAGGAGAAAGACAAAGGTATACTCTCCTCCCCACCTAATGAATCATTTAAAAGAATATCTGAAAGCTTTCACCCAAAAGGAGAAAGACAAAAGTATACTCTCCTCCCTCACTAAGGAATCATTTAAAAGAATATCTGAAAGCTTTCAACCCAAAAGGAGAAAGACAAAGGTATACTCTCCTCCCCACCTAACGAATCATTTAAAAGAATATCTGAAAGCTTTCAACCCAAAAGGAGAAAGACAAAGGTATACTCTCCTCCCCACCTAACGAATCATTTAAAAGAATATCTGAAAGCTTTCAACCCAAAAGGAGAAAGACAAAGGTATACTCTCCTCCCCACCTAACGAATCATTTAAAAGAATATCTGAAAGCTTTCAACCAAAATAAGAGAGACAAAGCCAATGGATACTCCCCTCCCCCACCAACAATGATTAGCCATATCCCCAGTTTTGAGTTGCCCACTGGATTATTGGTATTAATTGTCACTATCAATAATTCATCAGCTACATGTTAACTACCAGACTTAATACCAGAGGGATTCAAACACAGACATATATAATCATTAATGAACTGACCAGAGAAAATCTTACCAACATTTATGGTGTCTGGAAACTTTTAACACTTGATGAGAGAGTATCATGGGGTTGAATCCACTCTGTGGTGGCATTAAGGATTGTGGTCATAGGTCAACAATCTTAACCACCTGCCCTACCTGTACATGTATTTAAGTCATAAAGTATACTGTTTTTAAGCACATTGGCACAATATGTATTTATTATCTTCTTTATAACAGGAAACTATGAAACACATATTAATCCTTTTAGACAGATACACATATTGTATGTCAAAGGAATTAATTTTTACTGTACATACACATTAAACATTTCAGTTTTGATAGTTTATACCAGATAATCTCACTGAAAATGTTAAATTTATTGACCAAAGGGAAGTGATACAATTAACCTGTGAAGATCATATAACTATCATCAAGTCTTCATACACCTTAAAGCATTTGATTTATAATAGATCCTTAGGGAACCATTTAACTTTTTTGTTGAGGGAGGGGGGGGGGGGCTATTAATTTATTTTCTGTTGGCAAATTATATAGAAAAGATCATATGGACCTGAACGATATAAAAAATAATAATAATCTGCCCTTGCACTTACATTTACAATTTTTCATGTTAAAAAAAATAATATTGATCGATTGATTGATTGTTGTTTAACGTCCAGCGAGCATTTTTGTTTTGTGTGAAGAAAAATTCTGGTTCTGTTGGAAAGCATAGCCCCCAATCCTTAAAAGTTAATTGGTCACTTCCTTATTATTAAACCATTTCCTCCATTCTTCATATATTTATTTAAAACTCCAAAGAAGATATGTATTTACATTATTTCTCTCTTATTTGAATTCAAAAGTCTTGGTAATTTCCATTGTAAGCTTTTACACTTGGGAAATGAAAATAATTTTTGTTTTTTGTTTTGTTTGTCATCATAATTAATCTTTCACTGTCATCTAAAAATTAAAAGAGCCTTAAGCTATAATTATAGCTCTAAGACCGTATTCATGACAAAAAAAATTCAATGAATGAAAAAAAAATGTCTTTAAATTCCCGATTTATAAATATCATATTTAACAGGTCAATTCACACTTTTATTCATTTCAATTAAAACCATCCATGTGTATCTTTTTGTTCCAAGAAAAAGGCAAAGAAAATATGCAAATTTCAATGTATGAAAGAAAAGAATAAAGTGTAAAAATCAATATATTACGACATTTTTCCCACTTCTATATCTCAGGTCAACTACCAAAATAGCTGCAACAAAACTGCTTAAAAAATCAATAAACTGTCGATGACATCCAAACAGGGAAATTTATTATGCAAGGTAAATTTCCCAAAAATAAATACTTGGACATATTTGATCTTAAATTACATTTCTGTCATATTTACTAATAGAGTCATCATTCTATCATTTTTTTTTAATATTTAAGAAAATTCTTTGTTCTATAATGAACGCCATTTATATTTACCACACATATGGTTCATAAAATTTTGGGAGGCTGGGCGATCGATAATCGAGATTTTCTGTCAAAAATTTTACCTGAGGAAATGTCGATACTACAAACAATGTCTAATTATTGTTGATTAATTTATTACACTGTATATAATTATTTAAACACATTTGTTGACAAATGTATACAAAGTCATATTTGTACAGAAATTAACAAAACTAAATTGATAAAATAAGTGGGGTGAAACGCCATATTAGGAATAGCCGGTAAAAATTTTGACAATGGATTCAGGATGCTGAAAGAGATGGAAAATAAAATAATTACGACAAAAGATTTTACTCAAATGAAAGGTTAATATCATAAAAAATGCTTACCGACGGCTATTGGTATCTTCTTACTCCAAGACAGAAGTTCTTTCTTGAAAGATCTTTTCTCTTGCAGACACCTCGAGTTACCACAATCTACCATGTTGCATGTATAAGAGGAACACTAAGATTGGTGACGTAGAACACATCCAGGTGTCCAATTGTAAACATTACAGGTGTGACACATAGCAGGATATCTTTGATTCATAGATCGATTCTACAAACATCTGACCAGACAGGTAAGATTAGCTAATCTAATTAACAAATGTAATCAGCTGTCATGAAGATCGGATACTTGAAACTGTCAGCAGGTGTATGGGGAAGTCAAATTATTCAAACCTGTTCACGGATCATAAACTTTTACACTCAAGATTTCAGTAATTGTCTCTATTTAGATTTGAAGTCGACGACAAATTGCTATTAAATATAATGACAAAATAGTATGAATTAATTTATTTCAAACTCTCAGAGGTGAAAAAAGATTTTGATTATTTTATTGCCAATCGGGGCACTATCAATATTGAAGCCGAGGTACCAAATTATAATCATTATTATAAGAAGAAAAAAAGAAATCATTTAAGAAAATTCTGGAATTTTTTTAGTTAAATAGAATGCTAATGGATACTATCATTCCAATTTAATCACAATTTTTTCTTCAAAAACTTTAATTCTTCAGTTCATACACAGGCGCTTGTGTAGAGTAAAAAAAATGCTCGCTATGTACCTAAAAAATGGTATTTTAGGTACATAGCGAGCATTTTTTTTACTCTACACAAGCGCCTGTGGTTCATACTTAATTAATAATAAAAACCTGTTTCAAATGATATTCCAGGTTCGAATATATTGTTAAATAGCCCTATTAGTATTACAGAAAGGACGATTTTCAAAGGTATAAAGGAACTGAAATATGGAAAAACCTATGGTGATGACGAGCACATTCCATTATCACAACTTTTTCGAAATTTACATTTAAATACTATGAATCTATATATAGCTAAGTATTCATTACCACGACTTTTGTATACATTGCCACGACTATTATCCTATAGGCTAGTATAGAATGCAGCCTAGTGTCCCTCAAGCTTGGGGGGGTGAGGGGGTGCTAAAAGGTTTTTTTTTTTTTTTAATGAGTATAATATTTTAAATAGTAAAATAGTAGTATTTCTTAAAGAATATTTTTATTGACAATCAAAAGATAGCTATTCTAGTATATTTAAGGAATATACAATAAGTTTACTTCAAGCTATGTAAATGTTGTTAAAATATACCACCAGTAAAAAATATTCAAGATAGGTACTGGTGAGTTAGAGGGTGGCTCCGTCTGATGGGGACCCCATAATTTTATTAGCCTAGTGGCCCCAAAAGGTCATAATCCTGCCCTCGTCACAACCATAGTTAGATTGTCATGGAACAGAAGTTCCTCTGTAATATTTGTTCCAAATCATACAGTACAGTCAGAAACATTGCATGATAAATCAGTGTGATTGATGTATTACTCATGTTGTGATGTGAAGATTCAATTTTGTACCAATGAATACCCCAGAATCTATTGGGTCCTAGTTATGTGGGATAAAATGTATATATGCTACGATAGCAATGATTCAATAAAGCTTCTTTAATAGGCCAGCGATACTGGCTCACGTGAGCCTCTAGTTATTTCTTTCATATTTACAAACTTTGCAAAGAGATTGATTTTGTTAGCAGTTCAGAGTACTAGCCCATGGCCAGTATTTTTCAGATGGGGTTAGATATACAGGCATTACAGAATAGACTTGCTGTCAGTATCAAAATTCAGACTTCAATCACTATTGTACGTAAACAAGTCCAAGGATAATTATGTGTGCATGTCTGAATACTATGATATTTCTTATTCTTTAAAGGTGTAGACAATGAAGAACTCATACAGGTATCCTGATGGCAGTGAATACAATGGTGAATGGAATGATGATGGACAGAGGAACGGTTATGGAGTGATGAAGTTTCCTGACGGCTCTCAATATTATGGTTCTTTTAATAAAGGATTGTGTGATGGAAATGGTATCATGATTTTTTCTGATCATTCAAGGTATATTTAAAAGATCATAGAACTTTCATATTTTTTTTTCTGCACCAATATAAATACTGCATGGGTGGTGTAATGGTTAGCCTGCTTGCCTCGTGTTCAGTACATTGTGGGTTCAAGCCCCGATCGGGTCAAACCAAAGACTATAAAATTGGTATTTGTTGCTTCTCTGCTAAGCACGCAGCATTAAGGAGAAAGAGCAAAGACTGGTTGGCTCGGAATCAGGATAATATGTCCGAGTGGAGTGACATGTTTATCTGCAAACTGTTGTTTCAGTATAAAAATCCAACTAAGCGTGTTGGTCTAGTACAAAGTGAACTTCATCATCATCTCATTGAAAATTAACTTATTCTCGCCATGATATAGCTGAAGAAATTGGTGAGTTGGCATTAAACAACAATCACTCTCACTCACTCCAATTTAAATACAGTGTAACTAAACCAGAAAAAATTCCAATCATGAAAATTATTTAAAAAAATTCCATTTAGATTATATTTATTTAAAACAAAACAAGAAATTGTTAATAAATGGAAATCTTTCTATTAAAAAAAGTAGCAACACTTTTCTCGTCTGGACCATAAAAGTCTTGTTAGTGATAGAGGAAAGAAAAAAAATCTATGTGAAAGGGAAAAGATCCATTGCCATCTGAGAAATGAATATTTCGTAATGGTCAACCAGTTCATGATGACCACCATAACATATGAATATTTCGTAATGGTCAACCAGTTCATGATGACCACCATAACATATGAATATTTCGTAACGGTCAACCAGTTCATGATGACCACCATAACATATGAATATTTCGTAATGGTCAACCAGTTCATGATGACGACCATAACATATGAATATTTCGTAATGGTCAACCAGTTCATGATGACCACCATAACATATGAATATTTCGTAATGGTCAACCAGTTCATGATGACCACCATAACATATGAATATTTCGTAACGGTCAACCAGTTCATGATGACCACCATAACATATGAATATTTCGTTATGGTCAACCAGTTCATGATGACGACCATAACATATGAATATTTCGTAATGGTCAACCAGTTCATGATGACCACCATAACATATGAATATTTCGTAATGGTCAACCAGTTCATGATGACCACCATAACATATGAATATTTCGTAACGGTCAACCAGTTCATGATGACGACCATAACATATGAATATTTCGTAACGGTCAACCAGTTCATGATGACGACCATAACATATGAATATTTCGTAATGGTCAACCAGTTCATGATGACGACCATAACATTTTTGTAGTAATAATTACTTCAACCTAGGAGCAACATAGCATTGTTTGAAAGTATATTTAAATACCCATAGTGCACATTTATCAAGTTTCTTAATAAGACTTTTAAAAAAAATTGTGCCATGTGTCATGTGTTACCTCTGACATAATCTTCTAAGTTCAACTTGTTGATTGTGGTCAGTATTTGGTAGAACTATTATTGGTTATAAGTGACTGATATCAGTTCTATGTGTGGTTCACTTGTTATGTCAGTATTTGTGATAAGTTCACCAGTGATCTCCCATTAGAGAATGCATTCAATCAGTGCCTACATGAGTTTAAAAAAAATACAAAGAAGTTACCGGTAGATTGTTTTCTCAAGTCTTAATATTTCTACAAGAGTTATCTCTCTTTAAGTGTTAGTATGTATTGTTTTCAAGTATTAATCATTTTACAAGAGTTATCTCTCTTTAAGTGTTGGTATGTATTTTGTATTGTTTTCTCAAGTCTTAATATTTCTACAAGAGTTATCTCTCTTTAAGTGTTGGTATGTAATTTGTATTGTTTTCAAGTATTAATCATTCTACAAGAGTTATCTCTCTTTAAGTGTGGGTATGTATTTTGTATTGTTTTCAAGAATTAATAATTCTACAAGAGTTATCTCTCTTCAAGTACTGATATGTTGTTTAAGAAATAAATCATGGAAGCCAGAATGTGTTGGGAGTTTTAACATGGGTTGGCGGATATTAGTATTTTATCCCGAGCCAGAGGCGAGTGATAAAATTTACTAATATCCACCAACCCATGTTAAAACTCAAAACACATTCTGGCTTCCATGATTTATTTTGATTCTGATATGTCTAAGAGTACAAATACAGTATATATACTTTGATTGGAAGACAGTAATTTATATTACGTTTGCGGATAATGTCGCATACAATTTATGTTGCCAATGGAAAAGTCAGTCACATTCACTGGCGCATGTACGAATGAGATTATACCATCGATAAATCGCTCGTTTGTGTACAAAGTGAAAGAAGGAAGTCATGTTAGAATTCTTTTTTACCTTCCTATGGTACAAGTACCTATTAACATTATAAGCTCTTTTTGTTTTTAGTAATATTGGTAGTATAAACATTTTCTTCTTAATATCTATGTGCTGTGCAGCATCATTGAGATATTTAGATTTGTATAACAGAAGGGTCCACGGTTTATGAGGTTCAAGCCCAAGGGTCCAAAATTTAACATATGCTGCAATGGGGAAAATTAAAAAAAATATATATTAACTAAATAACCAGTAATTGAAATGCATGTATACTATAAAATGGCAAGAATCATCATTTGATACTAAAATTCAAGGCTGTCAAATTGAAGACCCCAGGATCTGTAGGGTCTGAGTAAGGAGGGTCCAAATTTGTACAAAGACTGCAATGAATAAAAATGCATTCTTAAGATTTACTGCCAATGGAAATTTAATTATATTTGGAAATATTTTGCAGATTTAACCATGTTAAATTGAACCAGACAGGTTCTATAGTGGAAATGAAATCTTGTAGAAATGAAGACCCCCCAGGACGGGCTATGAGGTCCTAAAATTAGCATAGCCTACAAGAGGAAAATGTATAAAAAAAAACATTTTTTGATGAACCAGTTATGGAAATACTATTATAAATGGCATGTAAATCTTCATTGTGATATGCAGAATCAAACTTTAACAAATAAAGGCCCCAGGGTGAAAATCAGAACAAACCTTAGTTGACTAAAGATTGTATGCAAAAGTAAATAAGCTGCAATAAAATAATATTCTGAAGAACCAGCAAAAATTTATTTGTAGTTGGAATGAAGCGTTTTTATGTGATGCAGATTTATTATTTTACAAATGAAAACCTGGGAGTCTATGAGCTCCAAAGATCAACATTGAGTGCAAAAGGGGATATTTTCAAAAAGTCTATTGGATTCAAGCCCCAGTGTGAAATTGCACATATATGCTACGATATGCAATAGTTTGATCAATCTTAAGTTACCAGGTGAGCAATACAGGTGTATGTGAACATCTAGTTTTATAAGAAAATGAATTTTTGCTTGTTTATGCAATCATTTGACATATGTACATGTACAATTTGTCTGTCATGGTCATGATCATATGGTAGTTGGATTAACAACTACCTGTGCAATCAGTGACGAACACCACTAAAGTCTCGAGTTCGAACTCCTTTCATGGCGAGGTGTACTCAATACAGCATTATGTGATAAAGTTTGTCAGTGACTTGCGACAGGTCGTGGTTTTTTCCGGGTACTCAGGTTTCCTCCACCAATTAAACTGACCGCCACGATATACCTGAAATATTGTTGAAAGTGGCATTAAACACCATAAATCTAAACCTTAAGTTACCAGGTGAGCATCTAGTTTTATAAGAAAATAAATTTTTGCTTGTTTATGCAATCATTTGACATATGTACATGTACTATTTGGCTTTTTTCTTTCTCAGATATGAAGGTGAATTCAGAGGTGGTAAATTTAATGGATATGGAATTTTTGAAAGGAGTGATGGCATGAAATTTGAAGGACAATTTAGAGATGGAAAGATTGAAGGTTTAGGTAAATATGCATTGATTGGTTTAGGTTTGGCTTATGCTGTTTAGCACCACTTTCAACCATATTTCAGTTATATTGTGGCAGTCAGTTTTATTGGTGGAGGAAACCTAAGTACGTGGAGAAAACTACTGATCTGTCGCAAGTCACTGACAAACTTTATCACATAATGTTGTATCAAGTACACCTCGCCATGAGTGGGGTTTGAACTCACAACTTTAGTGGTGATAGGCACTGATTGCACAGGTAGTTGTAAATCCAACTACCATATGATCACGACCACGACAGCCCCTAATATGCATTGAAGACCACCTTAATTTATCAATGATATTTGTAATATACATGACAAAACAATAATACACGAAGAACTATTGTAAAAAGAAAGAATAAACAGTGATAGTCAACAATTCAATCAACAAAATGAACAACCACCTCGCACCTCAACTCATTGAACATAAAAAAATGTTTTGTTGCATATCATTAGATGGAAATTAAAGGCTTTTATCCTGCAATTGGGTTATTTTTTGGCATAATAAATGGGTTGAAATAAACTGTTGCTTTATTATGACATTGTCATAATAACACTTTTCACATTAGCCTAATAAAGCTATTAAGCCACACCCCTGTCATAATAGCACTTTTCACATTAGCCTAATAAAGCTATTAAGCCACACCCCTGTCATAATAGCACTTTTCACATTAGCCTAATAAAGATATTAAGCCACACCCCTGTCATAATAACACTTTTCACGTTGGCCTAATAAAGCTATTAAGCCACACCCCTTACCAGAACTACTATTGAGGTATCAATGGGGTTTGCGTTATCTTTTTTCTTTATTATTAAATTTAATCACATTTTTTTTTGCAAATTGTATTGCAGGATACCGGTAAATACAATATTGGTGTATATTGTAAGCTGTCAATTCAATATATTTTTTTTAATCTAATTTTTTTACTGTTTCCAATTCAAATAATTGAAAATCTATCTGGATAGCAACACAACAAGTGGATCATCATATGCACATGACTTCTGATGTGAACCCATTTGGAGATGCAACTACACATGCTTAATGAAAAAGCTGATTAAAAAAAAAACTGAACAATCACCTCTCACCTTTACTCACTGAACACAAAAGGACCATGACATATGACATTTGAAATCCAGGCCCTGGCTTGGGACAGATGCAAAAAATAGCATGCTCAACCATTATACTGGTAGTTGATTAGTTGATTTTGCAACAGTTTATGGAAATGGACATGCAGGTGTTGTGTTAACAATGGTACATTTGTAGTGATTTTTTTCAGGTTTAGTGACATATTCTGATCAAACCCACGGTCTACCTAGAAATGAAGGATACTTTGAGAACAATAAAATAATCCGAAGGCAGAAATGTCACAATGAAATACACAGAGCAAGACAAGCGGCACAGCGAGCTAAAGAAAGTTGTTAGAATGTTTTAAATACATTTATTAGAACCAAAGAATATCAGCATACAAAACACATCTTCCAATAACATTGTATTTCAACAAAAGTGGTTATACAAAAATAATTTGCTTGTGCATTTATATATAGTAATAGTTACTTGTACTCAGATACTGTCCACTCTTTGGACACTTGGAAGAAAATTCCTCCTAGTCATGAATAATTCATCTCGAATCTGATTGGCTCCTATACATTTTCATCATGAGATTTTGTACTTTCTGATGAATCAGAAAATTATTTTTCACTACTTTGATACTTTATTTGGATGATTAACAAAAAACATGATTTTATCTTAAAAGTTACCAGTATTATTTTTGTGACCTACCAACCAATCATAAATTTGAAGTATTGTTATGTTGTAAAAACTATTTATACTGGTAATTGTTGGATAAGTAATGAGACAACTTCAAAATGAAGAAATTTATTTCAAGTTTCACATAGGTGTTTAGTGGAACATGATCAGTCGATACAATTCAATACGAATATTTTTATTTCCAATTAAGGAGCCCTTTCGGGCAGAACAATTAACAAAGAATTTAATACAATGATTATGGATTGATTACATTGATTGGAAGATGACAACATTTTATGAAGCAAACAAATCAATACAGACACTGACTGGAAAACTGTTCTTCCAAATTCCGAGTTGATCAATCAGTACCAGTCTGGATTGTGTTGCACAAACCTCAATTAAATTTTAGTCTCAATTAAACCTTAAGTGTAAATTAATTTCGTATACATTTTAAATGTCAATTAAGGTTTAATCGACACTTAAATTTAAATCAGTTTTGTGCAACCCAGTCCCGGATCATACAGAAGTAGTGAAAGCAAGAAGTTAATAGAACATGACACCTAAAAATATGACAAATGTATAGAGATACAGGGTTGTTTTCATGTTTCATTAATACCTTGATATTTATTTTTTATTTTTTAAATGTTGCATGTCACATCATTTTTTCATGATACATTTCAAATGAATGTGCTGTATTCATTCCATACAATATTATGTACATTATATGGTGCTGCATTGAAAATAAAAAAAAGGTAAGCAGAAACTGAAGGCACTAAGACTAACTACAACACAAATCACTCCTCTAAACCAACCATGACAAACACAAATAACTTCTCAATTATTTTTTATAAACTGAATTATATTTTTTTTAATCAACCTTTTTTTTGTTGTTTACATTTTGTGTATCATCATTTACATTTTTGAGGAAAAAGACAATTTTTATTATTATTGTTATATAGATGTTGAAGACAAATTGTATGTAATTTTTATTTTTTTTTTATTTTTTTTTTTTTTTGGGGGAATAATTTCAATAAAAGTTAAATACATCTGTTTTAATTCACAATTAACAATTTAATTATTCATATAAATATTTAAGTTTGGAATTACATATAAACGGAGTATGTGTTTATATACAATGTACACATATATATGTCATATACTGTACAAAATAAATATTGAGGATCATTCATATTAGCTCCCTTAATAACATTCAATTTAGGAATGAGTGATTTTGTTTAACGCCAAATGAGCAATTTTTCAGCTATACCATGGCGAGAACAAATTACATTCAATGAGATGATAATGATGTCCACTTTGTACTAGACCAACACGCTTAGTTGGATTTTATAGTGCTATCTCACTGAAACAATAGTCTGCAGGAAGACATGTCGCTCCACTTGGACACATTATTGTCATTCTGAGCCAACCAGTCTTTGCTCTTACTCCTTAATGCTGCATGCTTAGCAGAGAAGCAACAAATACCAATTATAGAGTCTTTGCTTTCACCCAACCAGGGATCAAATGCTAACCATTACACAACCTATAAAGTTCAACATTAAATTTTATTTTCACTATTTTGTTAATATTTTCTAATTGACCATTTAAGAGTTTTATTGAGATTTCATTTGTTGTTTATATTATTATATTATAGATCATACTTATATTTACTTGGAAAGAAATATATAAATTATTGTTTTTTAATAAAAATTAAATTTCAACATTTTATGAATTTTTGTCTTTGTAAGCCACAGAAAATTTTTACTTGAATATGTAATGGTAATCCGCCTCATGTTTATGAATTAGAAGGGCTTGTCTGACTTATAAATAAGAAATGAGGTGGATTACCATAAATAAGAAATGAGGTGGATTACCATGTACAGTCAAACATGCCTTAAATGCCACCTCTATATAACAAATCACTGTTTATAAAGGACAGCCACATTTTCCCATTAATGAATAGTGCATGTAATTTTAACCTGTATATAAAAGGCAACTGCTCATAAAAGGATACAGTCAGGCATGCCTGAATTGGTTGTTTGGTTTATGGTGTTTAATGCCACTTTCAACAATATTTCAGTTATATCGTGGCGGTTAGCTATATTTGTGGAGGAAACAGGAGTACCCAGAGTAAACCACCGACCTGTCGCAAGTCACTGACAAACTTTATCACATAGTGTTGTATCGAGTACACCTCGCCATGAACGGGGTTCGAACTCACAACTTTAGTGGTGATGGGCACTTGATTGCACCGGTAGTTGTAAATTCAACTACCATACAATCATGACCATGACGGCCCCTTGCCTGAATTGGACACAACTGTAAGTGTTTCACTTTCTACAGATATCTTTAGTCGGAAATGCCTGGATGGAATACAAATGTTCATGATTCACTTTCTACATGCATACCTGTACAGTCACGCATACTTGGGTGGAGCACAAATGTTAAGTGTTTCACTTTCTACATGTATAGCTATAAAGTCAGGCGTTCATGGTTGGAATACAACTGTTAGTGTTTCACTCTCTACATGTATAGCTATAAAGTCAGGCGTTCATGATTGGAATACAACTGTTAGTGTTTCACTCTCTACATGTATAGCTATAAAGTCAGGCGTTCATGGTTGGAATACAACTGTTAGTGTTTCACTCTCTACATGTATAGCTATAAAGTCAGGCGTTCATGGTTGGAATACAACTGTTAGTGTTTCACTCTCTACATGTATAGCTATAAAGTCGGGCGTTCATGGTTGGAATACAACTGTTAGTGTTTCACTCTCTACATGTATAGCTATAAAGTCGGGCGTTCATGGTTGGAATACAACTGTTAGTGTTTCACTCTCTACATGTATAGCTATAAAGTCAGGCGTTCATGGTTGGAATACAACTGTTAGTGTTTCACTCTCTACATGTATAGCTATAAAGTCAGGCGTTCATGGTTGGAATACAACTGTTAGTGTTTCACTCTCTACATGCATGACTATACAGTCAGGCATACTTGGGTGGAATACAACTGTAATGTTTCACTTTTTACATGCATAGCTATAAAGTCAGGCATATCTGGATGGTCAACAACTGTTTGTGTTTAACTTTCTTACAAGGCAGTAAGATCAAGTATATCTGGATGGAATACAACTGTTAGTGTTTTACTTTCTTACAAGGCAGTAAGATCAAGTATATCTGGATGGAATACAACTGTTAGTGTTTCACTTTCCACATGAATAGCTATACAGTCAAGCATACCTGGGTGGAAAACAACTGTTAAGTGTTTAACTTTCTTACAAGTATATCTGGATGGTCAACAACTGTTAGGGAACGACCATTTAACTTGAAGGAGGGGGGTTATGGTTTTTTACTAAAAAAATATTCTGATTCCCAATGTTGCTGAAAAAAATATTCTGATTTTGGTGGAGGAAAAAAATTATAATCTGATTCAGAGTTTTTGTCATATAGCCTAATGTTAAATTTTGGAAAAAAAATTCGCGCTTTGAGTGACAAAAAAAAATATTCTAACTCTTGTGTTGTTCGAAAAAAATATTCTGAACGAAACAAAAAACCATAACCCCCCCCCCCTTCAAGTTAAATGGTCGGTCCCTTAGTGTTTTACTTTCTTACAAGGCAGTAAGATCAAGTATATCTGGATGGAATACAACTGTTAGTGTTTAACTTTCTTACAAGGCAGTTGAAGATCAAGTATATCTGGATGGAATACAACTGTTAGTGTTTTACTTTCTTACAAGGCAGTAAGATCAAGTATATCTGGATGGAATACAACTGTTAGTGTTTCACTTTCTTACAAGGCAGTAAGATCAAGTATATCTGGATGGAATACAACTGTTAGTGTTTTACTTTCTTACAAGGCAGTAAGATCAAGTATATCTGGATGGAATACAACTGTTAGTGTTTTACTTTCTTACAAGGCAGTAAGATCAAGTATATCTGGATGGAATACAACTGTTAGTGTTTCACTTTCTTACAAGGCAGTAAGATCAAGTATATCTGGATGGAATACAACTGTTAGTGTTTTACTTTCTTACAAGGCAGTAAGATCAAGTATATCTGGATGGAATACAACTGTTAGTGTTTTACTTTCTTACAAGGCAGTAAGATCAAGTATATCTGGATGGAATACAACTGTTTGTGTTTAACTTTCTTACAAGGCAGTAAGATCAAGTATATCTGGATGGAATACAACTGTTAGTGTTTTACTTTCTTACAAGGCAGTAAGATCAAGTATATCTGGATGGAATACAACTGTTAGTGTTTTACTTTCTTACAAGGCAGTAAGATCAAGTATATCTGGATGGAATACAACTGTTAGTGTTTTACTTTCTTACAAGGCAGTTGAAGATCAAGTATATCTGGATGGAATACAACTGTTAGTGTTTTACTTTCTTACAAGGCAGTAAGATCAAGTATATCTGGATGGAATACAACTGTTAGTGTTTCACTTTCTTACAAGGCAGTAAGATCAAGTATATCTGGATGGAATACAACTGTTAGTGTTTCACTTTCTTACAAGGCAGTAAGATCAAGTATATCTGGATGGAATACAACTGTTAGTGTTTTACTTTCTTACAAGGCAGTTGAAGATCAAGTATATCTGGATGGAATACAACTGTTAGTGTTTCACTTTCTTACAAGGCAGTAAGATCAAGTATATCTGGATGGAATACAACTGTTAGTGTTTTACTTTCTTACAAGGCAGTAAGATCAAGTATATCTGGATGGAATACAACTGTTAGTGTTTTACTTTCTTACAAGGCAGTTGAAGATCAAGTATATCTGGATGGAATACAACTGTTAGTGTTTCACTTTCTTACAAGGCAGTAAGATCAAGTATATCTGGAGGAATACAACTGGTAGTGTTTTACTTTCTTACAAGGCAGTTGAAGATCAAGTATATCTGGATGGAATACAACTGTTAGTGTTTTACTTTCTTACAAGGCAGTAAGATCAAGTATATCTGGATGGAATACAACTGTTAGTGTTTCACTTTCTTACAAGGCAGTAAGATCAAGTATATCTGGATGGAATACAACTGTTTGTGTTTAACTTTCTTACAAGGCAGTAAGATCAAGTATATCTGGATGGAATACAACTGTTAGTGTTTTACTTTCTTACAAGGCAGTAAGATCAAGTATATCTGGATGGAATACAACTGTTAGTGTTTCACTTTCTTACAAGGCAGTAAGATCAAGTATATCTGGATGGAATACAACTGTTTGTGTTTAACTTTCTTACAAGGCAGTAAGATCAAGTATATCTGGATGGAATACAACTGTTAGTGTTTTACTTTCTTACAAGGCAGTAAGATCAAGTATATCTGGATGGAATACAACTGTTAGTGTTTCACTTTCTTACAAGGCAGTAAGATCAAGTATATCTGGATGGAATACAACTGTTAGTGTTTTACTTTCTTACAAGGCAGTAAGATCAAGTATATCTGGATGGAATACAACTGTTAGTGTTTCACTTTCTTACAAGGCAGTAAGATCAAGTATATCTGGATGGAATACAACTGTTTGTGTTTAACTTTCTTACAAGGCAGTAAGATCAAGTATATCTGGATGGAATACAACTGTTAGTGTTTTACTTTCTTACAAGGCAGTAAGATCAAGTATATCTGGATGGAATACAACTGTTAGTGTTTCACTTTCTTACAAGGCAGTAAGATCAAGTATATCTGGATGGAATACAACTGTTAGTGTTTTACTTTCTTACAAGGCAGTAAGATCAAGTATATCTGGATGGAATACAACTGTTAGTGTTTTACTTTCTTACAAGGCAGTAAGATCAAGTATATCTGGATGGAATACAACTGTTAGTGTTTCACTTTCTTACAAGGCAGTAAGATCAAGTATATCTGGATGGAATACAACTGTTTGTGTTTAACTTTCTTACAAGGCAGTAAGATCAAGTATATCTGGATGGAATACAACTGTTAGTGTTTCACTTTCTTACAAGGCAGTAAGATCAAGTATATCTGGATGGAATACAACTGTTAGTGTTTTACTTTCTTACAAGGCAGTAAGATCAAGTATATCTGGATGGAATACAACTGTTAGTGTTTCACTTTCTTACAAGGCAGTAAGATCAAGTATATCTGGATGGAATACAACTGTTTGTGTTTAACTTTCTTACAAGGCAGTAAGATCAAGTATATCTGGATGGAATACAACTGTTTGTGTTTAACTTTCTTACAAGGCAGTAAGATCAAGTATATCTGGATGGAATACAACTGTTAGTGTTTTACTTTCTTACAAGGCAGTAAGATCAAGTATATCTGGATGGAATACAACTGTTAGTGTTTCACTTTCTTACAAGGCAGTAAGATCAAGTATATCTGGATGGAATACAACTGTTAGTGTTTTACTTTCTTACAAGGCAGTAAGATCAAGTATATCTGGATGGAATACAACTGTTAGTGTTTTACTTTCTACATGAATACCTATACAGTCAAGCATACCTGGGTGGAATACAACTGTTAGTGTTTTACTTTCTACATGAATACCTATACAGTCAAGCATACCTGGGTGGAATACAACTGTTAGTGTTTTACTTTCTACATGAATACCTATACAGTCAAGCATACCTGGGTGGAAAACAACTGTTAGTGTTTTACTTTCTACATGAATACCTATACAGTCAAGCATACCTGGGTGGAATACAACTGTTAGTGTTTTACTTTCTACATGAATACCTATACAGTCAAGCATACCTGGGTGGAAAACAACTGTTAGTGTTTTACTTTCTACATGAATACCTATACAGTCAAGCATACCTGGATGGAATACAACTGTTAGTGTTTTACTTTCTACATGAATACCTATACAGTCAAGCATACCTGGATGGAATACAACTGTTAGTGTTTTACTTTCTACATGAATACCTATACAGTCAAGCATACCTGGGTGGAATACAACTGTTAGTGTTTTACTTTCTACATGAATACCTATACAGTCAAGCATACCTGGATGGAATACAACTGTTAGTGTTTTACTTTCTACATGAATACCTATACAGTCAAGCATACCTGGGTGGAATACAACTGTTAGTGTTTTACTTTCTACATGAATACCTATACAGTCAAGCATACCTGGGTGGAAAACAACTGTTAGTGTTTTACTTTCTACATGAATACCTATACAGTCAAGCATACCTGGGTGGAATACAACTGTTAGTGTTTTACTTTCTACATGAATACCTATACAGTCAAGCATACCTGGGTGGAATACAACTGTTAGTGTTTTACTTTCTACATGAATACCTATACAGTCAAGCATACCTGGGTGGAATACAACTGTTAGTGTTTTACTTTCTACATGAATACCTATACAGTCAAGCATACCTGGATGGAAAACAACTGTTAGTGTTTTACTTTCTACATGAATACCTATACAGTCAAGCATACCTGGGTGGAAAACAACTGTTAGTGTTTTACTTTCTACATGAATACCTATACAGTCAAGCATACCTGGATGGAATACAACTGTTAGTGTTTTACTTTCTACATGAATACCTATACAGTCAAGCATACCTGGGTGGAATACAACTGTTAGTGTTTTACTTTCTACATGAATACCTATACAGTCAAGCATACCTGGGTGGAAAACAACTGTTAGTGTTTTACTTTCTACATGAATACCTATACAGTCAAGCATACCTGGGTGGAATACAACTGTTAGTGTTTTACTTTCTACATGAATACCTATACAGTCAAGCATACCTGGGTGGAATACAACTGTTAGTGTTTTACTTTCTACATGAATACCTATACAGTCAAGCATACCTGGATGGAATACAACTGTTAGTGTTTTACTTTCTACATGAATACCTATACAGTCAAGCATACCTGGGTGGAAAACAACTGTTAGTGTTTTACTTTCTACATGAATACCTATACAGTCAAGCATACCTGGGTGGAAAACAACTGTTAGTGTTTTACTTTCTACATGAATACCTATACAGTCAAGCATACCTGGGTGGAATACAACTGTTAGTGTTTTACTTTCTACATGAATACCTATACAGTCAAGCATACCTGGGTGGAAAACAACTGTTAGTGTTTTACTTTCTACATGAATACCTATACAGTCAAGCATACCTGGGTGGAATACAACTGTTAGTGTTTTACTTTCTACATGAATACCTATACAGTCAAGCATACCTGGATGGAAAACAACTGTTAGTGTTTTACTTTCTACATGAATACCTATACAGTCAAGCATACCTGGGTGGAAAACAACTGTTAGTGTTTTACTTTCTACATGAATACCTATACAGTCAAGCATACCTGGGTGGAATACAACTGTTAGTGTTTTACTTTCTACATGAATACCTATACAGTCAAGCATACCTGGGTAGAAAACAACTGTTAGTGTTTTACTTTCTACATGAATACCTATACAGTCAAGCATACCTGGGTGGAAAACAACTGTTAGTGTTTTACTTTCTACATGAATACCTATACAGTCAAGCATACCTGGGTGGAATACAACTGTTAGTGTTTTACTTTCTACATGAATACCTATACAGTCAAGCATACCTGGGTAGAAAACAACTGTTAGTGTTTTACTTTCTACATGAATACCTATACAGTCAAGCATACCTGGGTGGAAAACAACTGTTAGTGTTTTACTTTCTACATGAATACCTATACAGTCAAGCATACCTGGGTGGAAAACAACTGTTAGTGTTTTACTTTCTACATGAATACCTATACAGTCAAGCATACCTGGATGGAATACAACTGTTAGTGTTTTACTTTCTACATGAATACCTATACAGTCAAGCATACCTGGGTGGAAAACAACTGTTAGTGTTTTACTTTCTACATGAATACCTATACAGTCAAGCATACCTGGATGGAATACAACTGTTAGTGTTTTACTTTCTACATGAATACCTATACAGTCAAGCATACCTGGATGGAATACAACTGTTAGTGTTTTACTTTCTACATGAATACCTATACAGTCAAGCATACCTGGGTGGAATACAACTGTTAGTGTTTTACTTTCTACATGAATACCTATACAGTCAAGCATACCTGGGTGGAAAACAACTGTTAGTGTTTTACTTTCTACATGAATACCTATACAGTCAAGCATACCTGGGTGGAATACAACTGTTAGTGTTTTACTTTCTACATGAATACCTATACAGTCAAGCATACCTGGATGGAATACAACTGTTAGTGTTTTACTTTCTACATGAATACCTATACAGTCAAGCATACCTGGGTGGAAAACAACTGTTAGTGTTTTACTTTCTACATGAATACCTATACAGTCAAGCATACTTGGATGGAATACAACTGTTAGTGTTTTACTTTCTACATGAATACCTATACAGTCAAGCATACCTGGGTGGAATACAACTGTTAGTGTTTTACTTTCTACATGAATACCTATACAGTCAAGCATACCTGGGTGGAATACAACTGTTAGTGTTTTACTTTCTACATGAATACCTATACAGTCAAGCATACCTGGGTGGAAAACAACTGTTAGTGTTTTACTTTCTACATGAATACCTATACAGTCAAGCATACCTGGATGGAATACAACTGTTAGTGTTTTACTTTCTACATGAATACCTATACAGTCAAGCATACCTGGATGGAATACAACTGTTAGTGTTTTACTTTCTACATGAATACCTATACAGTCAAGCATACCTGGGTGGAAAACAACTGTTAGTGTTTTACTTTCTACATGAATACCTATACAGTCAAGCATACCTGGATGGAATACAACTGTTAGTGTTTTACTTTCTACATGAATACCTATACAGTCAAGCATACCTGGGTGGAATACAACTGTTAGTGTTTTACTTTCTACATGAATACCTATACAGTCAAGCATACCTGGATGGAATACAACTGTTAGTGTTTTACTTTCTACATGAATACCTATACAGTCAAGCATACCTGGATGGAATACAACTGTTAGTGTTTTACTTTCTACATGAATACCTATACAGTCAAGCATACCTGGGTGGAAAACAACTGTTAGTGTTTAACTCTCTTACAAGGCAGTGAGGCAAAGCATGTGTTTGAAGAGTTTGTGACTAAACAAATAAATAAATTAAATGTTAAAAAAGCTACAGGACATGATGGCATCTCCCCAAAGATATTAAAAATGGCACAGCAGGAATTAACCAACCCAATTACTAAATTAGTCAACAAATCTATAGATTCTTCGATATTTCCTGCAGATCTAAAATCAGCTCAGGTATCTCCTTTATATAAAAAAAAAATTAACACTCTCGAAAAAGGAAATTATAGACCAGTCAGTGTCGTACCCTGCATTTCTAAGATCTTTGAGCGTGTCATTCATGACCAATTAATGGAATTCCTTGAGGACCACTTTCATCCAATGCTCTCAGCCTTCAGACCTGGTTTTGGATGTCAAACTGCCTTGTTAAAAATTGTTGAGGATTGGAAACGTGCTTTGGATGATAATAAATATATTGCGGCAATTTTAATGAACCTTTCTAAAGGCATTTGACTGTTTACCTCATAACTTACTTTTACTAAAACTAGAAGCTTATGGTTTAACTAAACAATCTATAAATTTATTAAAACATTACTTAGAAGAAAGAGAGCAGAGGGTGAAGGTTGGGGGTACTTATAGTGAGTGGAGTCAACTTCTCAAAGGTGGGCAACAGGGCTCTATTTTAGATCCTGTCCTCGAATTTAACGTTTTTATTAACGATATATTTCTTTTTGTAAAAGATAGCACAATATACAACTATGCTGATGACAATACAGTGTCCAATTGTGATAACGATATTGATGTTGTAACAAAAACTTTAGAAAATGATAGTATGGAACTAATAAATTGGTTTTCACTCAATCTTATGAAAGCTAACCCTGACAAATTGCAGGCGATAGCCATTGAAAAAAAAAAACGAAAAGTCAAAATTTATCTTTTAATTTGAGCGGAAACAAAATTGTATGTGAAGATAATGTAAAATTGTTGGGAGTCACTATTGATTCTGATTTGAATTTTGATAATCATATTTCGGAAATGTCCAGACAATTAAATATTTTAAAAAGAATTGGTAAATATATGAACAGATTGGGAAGACTGACATCTTACTATTCGTTTATCCTTTCAAATTCTAATTACTGCCCAGTGATATGGCATTATTGTTCGGAAAAAAATTCAATTAAAATGGAAAAAATCCAAGAACGTGCATTACGGTTTATTTATGAAGACTATGATTCTTCTTATGAAGATTTACTTCAAAAATCCAAATTACCATCATTGAAGGTTCGGCGAATAAGAACAATTGCAATCGAAACTTTTAAAATAATACATAGAAAGAGTCCACAATATTTACATGATCTTATAGATATTAAAGCCCGGTCTTATAATTTCAGGTAAAAAAATACCGCAGCTGTGCCTAGAGTAAGAACCACAAGGTACGGCATGAAATATTTTAGATACAATGCTGCACAAATCTGGAATGAGCTACCAAACCATTGTCGCCAGGAGTCCTCTTTCGATCAATTCAGAAAAATTATACAAACATGGCACCCAGTTGGTGGTTCATGTCAGTGCAGTGCATGCTTGTAAATGATTTTGTTTATGCCTGTTGCGTTGTTGCTTGTTCCTTTTAGTTAGCATCCTTTTTATTTTTAGTTCATTATGTTTTAGTTAGCATCCTTATATTTTTTAGTTGATGTTTTTACTTTAGCTTTCATTCTGATCTCTAGCTTGATTTTATACTGCTTTTCGTGTCAGCATGTTTGTGTATCAAGTATATGTGCATATGTATAGCTTTTTAAAATATTATGTGTTTTATTTATTTATATGTGCCGTATGTTGTATGCATGTTTGTGTATCAAGTATCAAGTATATATGTGGATATGTATGGCTTTATGATTTTAAATTATTATGTGTTTTTTTTTTATATGTGCTGTATGTTGTATGCATGTTATGTCATGTATGTGTTGTTCAATGTATAGTCGAATTTAAAAGCTCGTTAGGGAACGACCATTTAACTTGAAGGGGGGGGGGTTATGGTTTTTTTCTAAAAAAAATATTCTGATTCCCAATGTTGAAAAATATTCTGATTTTGATGGAGGAAAAAAATAATAATCTGATTCAGAGTTTTTGTCATATAACTTAATGTTGATTTCTGGAAGAAAAAAAAATTCGCGCATTGCGCGACAAAAAAAAATATATTCTAACTCTCGTGTTGTCTGAAAAAAAAATTCTAAACGAAACAAAAAACCATAACCCCCCCCCTATTTATTTATATCTGGATGGAATACAACTGTTAGTGTTTCATTTTTCTTAATTTTGTATGTACGAAATTCGACTTTAGTTTATACTAGAGTTTATACTAAGTTATTTTTATATAAACTAAAAACTTTGTTTGTCGTCAAGTTTCGTTCTCAACTGGTCATCACTGTCAATTACTAGGTGTTTGTCAACAAAAATGTAGATATCTAATTTAGTACCCATCATATATTCTGAAGAACTGATTTGTTAGAGTATATACGTACATGCAATCTAGGCCCCTCTCCTCCTGCAATAGCATTAAAACATTTGACTTCTCTACCCTCTGCACAACTATTGCCCACTCTAAGCTGAAAGACAGATTAATGGAGTTGGTCCAACTGTGTTTCATAAAAAAAGAATGGCCAACGTAGATACAAATACCTTGTGCTAGGAAGGGACAGATGTTATTTTGTAAAAAAGAACAAACCACTCTGATTCTACTTAAAAGTTCAATAAAACTGATATCTTCAAAATGTTCGAGTTCTTGATTGACAACATATTTGTTCTGTTTGGTGGGCGTGTTTTTCAACAGACAATCGGCATACCTATGGGTACAAACTGTGCTCCTCTCCTCGTCGACTTGTTCCTTTATTCGGATGAGGCAGACTTCATAAGAAAAATGAAAAGAAGCTAGCTCGATTCTTTAATTTCACGTTCCGCTTTATAGATGATGTCCTTTCACTAAATAATTCTAGGTTTGGTGATTTCGTTGATCGCATCTATCTCATTGAGCTTGAAATAAATGATAGCACAGATACAGGTAGGTCTTCCCTTCATACCTTGACCTATACCTCGAAATTGACAGTGAGGTGCGGTTAAGAACGAAACTTTACGACAAAAGAGATGATTTCAATTTTCCCATTGTGAACTTTCCATTTATATGTAGCAACATTCCAGCGGCACCTGTATATGGAGTATATATCACTCATCAGTTGATACGATATTCACGAGCTTGTGGCTCTATCAGGAATTCCTTGATAGAGGGTTGCTGCTAACAAGGAAGCTACTGAACCAATACGACAGTTTTACGGTCGCCTACATGACTTGGTTGGCCGTTATGGAATATATATGTCGCAAATGACCACGGATATGTTCCTCTTGTCGTAAACACTTCCCGGCCCTTTCCTCATTCATGACTTATCACCGGTTTTGAAACTAGATTAACATGACGAGTGCCACTAGTGGAGCAGGAACTGCTTACCCTTCCGAGGCACCTGAGTTTACCCCCGAATTTTAGTGGGGTTCGTGTAGTTCTAATAATAAAACCCTAAATGCTCGCTTACTCGCAAGGGTTATAACGGGATGCCATTACACGTAATGGAGCAGCCGCCGAGATTTTTTGCGCTCGCTTACAGAGCTTCTGACGCCTGCATTTATCAATAATAAGACATAACCTTTCCTTTTGTCCATTATTATAAACAAGTTTGTATCACCTAACAGTATTTTAGAATGTAATTCCCACAATATAAAAATCTCCTCTTTGAAAATTTTGAATTTCGTCATTTCCGGCCTCACTATTTAGATGTCGATACCATATTTGGCGATTTAGGCGTGAATGCTTACCAATCGTAACTACTCGGCCATTCTCGCTACCCTGCAAATAACAGGGTAGCGAGAATGGCCGAGTAGTTACGATTGGAATGTTTACCATATTTAGAAAAGCTCCGCCTTCCGTAGTTTCCGGTTATGGAAAACGATCGATAAATTTGAACAAGGTTGTTGCTAACTTTGAAAAGCATATATTTCTCAGCCAAACCGATTTAACAAGGACTGGGATCATCAGTAATTGTTATAATGAAATGTTTGAAGCGTAAATAGTGAGTTTTTATGTTTCAACTGCAACTTTTTTTTTGCTCCATTGTGACGAATGGGACCGCGTTGTAGCTCTGCCGAGACACAAGTTTGTCACAGGAGCTACATTATTGCAGCTAGGGTTCGTGTTGCTCGATCTTTAGTTTTATGTGTATGTTTTGTAGATCGTTGTTTGTTCTTTTGTCCTTTTTCCTTTGGCCATTGTTTTGTCTGTCCTTCGATTTACGGATTCTGATTACCCCTTTGATATCTTCAAACTCTTCTTCCATCCCGTATGTTAATAGTCAAAAAATTTGAAATCCAGCTTTGTGATTAAGAAAGCAAAAAGCCTTCATATAGGATAGCCAAAATCAGCTGGACTGCTCATAACCTCAGGGAGTTAAGCGAAATCTTGACTACCGTGCTGTTGATAACCTCTCGGACTAAGTCCGAGGCTCTCACAACTGGAATTTTGATAACCTCAGAGATGTAACAATATCCAACAGCAGTGGTATTGACTCAGTAATATTAACATCAATCGCAGATACCAAAGGCACATCTCAATTTACCAAAGATGAGAGAGAACGACCCTTTTAGACTCTAGAAATGGGGTGGACCATAAATTTGGACAAAAATCTCCGGACTTTTTGTTTAATTTTCCATGTATGGTAGGTGACATGCTTTTTCGTGATACACCAAACAAGAAAATTGTAATACCGAAGAAAGGAAAACACCAAAAAGTCAAACCATTAATTAAAAGCACATATACAAAATTAAAGATGGTGTATTGTGTTTAACGCCACTTTTAACAATATTTCAGTTATTTCGTGGCGGTCAGTTTTATTGGTGGAGGAAGCCGGAGTACCCGAAGAACTACCGACCGGTCGCAAGTCACTGACAAACTTTATCACATACATGTATAATAAAGAATCATATTTTACAAGACGAAATTTAATATTACATTTAAATATTTTGTTGTTAGATAAGTGTTATTGGAACAATACGTCCGTTTTTAGTACCGACCCAAACGGTGTCATCTCCATCAGCAGCCACACTCCATGGTTCTTCCTCATTATCGACGGGTACAACGCGCCTCAGTTTACCAACAGGTGACAACCAATGTAACTTGTTTGACGAAATGTCTACAACTACGATATCACCGTTTGAGAGAGAACAGATACCACGCGGAATAAAATCTCCCTTCATTTTTCTACTTCCGGCATATGTCCCAATAATTCTATCATTACTACATATCATGACACACAGCTGTATCCAATCAGAAACAACAATACACTGATCATAACCGATGGCAATCCTTGCTGGATAGCGTATTCTACTATCGTCCACAACCCTCTTGATTGTATTGTTCTCCGATATCTCTGTGATATAGCCATCTTGTTGTGAATCTAAGAAGGAGTTCTTTTCTGTCATTCCGGCAACCAAGCCTCCGTTACCATCTGTAGCGAGACCTCTGACACATAAACGTGTTTCTGCAAAAACTTCTTCATTTTTGTTCACAATTTTCAATATTTTTTTCTCAAAATTTGAACTAACGTAAAAGATGCCGTTCTTATCTACAACAACATCGTCAACTTGATGTTGAAACGTGTGATTGCCTTTCCTACGACCCGATTGACTAAAGATCTCTAAAACTCCTTCGTTTCCTAGACAAGCACAAACTGATCCATCAGGCAGAAGTGTCAATGCAGTCACAATTCCATTGCTACAAGAAAAGGAATTCTTACTTCGAGTTGCTCTGTATACCTCCTCATGGTGCAAAGATGTGGTTGTTACTCGTGGTAACTCGTCATGGCTCAGCGATTTGGTTGTCATTCGCCGTTCATCGTCAGAGTATGAGCGACGATATTCTGATCGCTTTAAGATGGGATTTATTTCCTTTGGTTTTTGGTTTGGTACCTTAAAACTTCCAAAGATTGTTTCTAAATTAGGCATATCAGTAGGTGAAGGATAAAATGTCTTTTGTGTAATTTCGCCGATTTGAATATCAATGTTTTGTAGCTTTTTAATTTGTTCCTGTATTTTAGGTATATGCACAACTGCGTCAATGTCGTATGCGTGTTTCAAGAATTTCCGACCGAACTTCGAAATGTCCTCCACTGCTGCTCTGCTCGTATTCAATGTTTCTTGGTTTGCAGCTAGACGTTTTGTAGTGTCGGCCTTTTCGTTAACAACTTTTCGGACAAACTCGCCCCTAACTTCGTCGACCAATCGGTGTAGTTCTTTAGTACGTTCATCAATGGCTGAAATAAGGTCTTCTTGATAGATCTTAATTATCCGCTGTTGATTTGTCACTTGGCTCTGAAACGTTGTTGTGTCTTTATTCGCTGTCAGATTCTGTAAAGAATTTTTTAATTGTTCCCGTAATATTGCAGCAACACTACCAATATCTTTACTACGGTGAGATTTATGGTGCGTCTGGTTACACGAGTTGCAAATGGGTCTTTCACATGTCTCACAAAAAAATAGCAACTCCTGATTTTTGTGGATAGAGCACCCAGAATTAGTAACGTTATTGGTTCCAAGACTGATGACATTATGTAACTTAGATCCACGAGAATAAATATGAGTTATCAAACACGATTTACATAATTTTTTATTGCAATCTCTGCAAACAGAATCTGCTTGTACTTTATGTGAACAGAGATCACAGTCGACCTCAGAGTTTTCCCCCATAAATTTGTTCTTAGACAAACCTCTAGCTCCATTTGCAGGTACAGAATTGCTACTTGTACATAACGGACATAAAAATTCACCTTCTTGATAATTACTAATTAAGTATTCATCCAGGCATATTCTACAGAATGAGTGATAGCAGTTGAGTAATCTGGGGTCTTTGAAGTCCCCGTTACACAATTTACATTTATGTTCCATTCTTGGCTATCTTTTTACACACCGACTAAAAAAAAAAACGAGTACAAATTGTCATAACACTATGGAAAAGGTTTAAATGATACTCCGATAATTCTCTCCGGTTTCGGACGGACTCTACTGAAAGTCTCCTTCTGTAGCTAACAACTTACAACTTAAAAAATCCTTTATGTTATATTGCTTCATCAAAAATTTATTCCGTTTTTCATAATTGTTAGTAACCAAAGTTAAATACATCATAAATATTAATTCTTCCTGTTTGCTGTTTTCTTTAGTTCATCAAAAGATATATGAATTCTTAACGCGTTGTTATGGTACCGGTATTACTTTTTGTCGCTCATTATCTACTGATGAGCAATTCAATTTTGCACGGTTATATAATTCGTAATATTTTTTTTAATGACCAACGAGCCAATATTCCATGAGCCATGAGATAATAAAATTCTAGTAAAATATTTCGTTTTTCATATCGATTCCACTATATACTGAGTAAATTAATGGGGTAATTTAAAACTAATATTTTATTAAATGGTATATAAAATTTCAAAGTGATAACGGATACTCTAGCATCAATATATCTCTGGTCAGTTTATTATCCTATTAATTAAATATCCAATACAAATACAAGTAACAACTATATCATTTACATATCGTATTTGAGCTTCCAATAAAGTCTAAAGATACAATTAAATAGCCATTTGTACGATCCTTCCGTCCTTTGTTCCCATCCAAACAGCATCATGTTGATCCATGGTTACACTGTACGGCTCTCCGATACCATTTATGCTTTCTATTGTTCTTAGTAAATCTCCATACTCTGAAATCCAATGCAAACAATTGGAGGCAGTATCAACGATTATAAAATTACCATCATTTGTTGAACAAATTCCTTTTGGCAGGAAATGTATAAAACCAAATCCTTTCCCGTCAAAATATCCAACTTTCTTATTGTTCCTGAATATGATAACACATAACCTAATCCAATCTGAAATAGCTATTGCTCCCGATTTGTTGACTGCTACACGAGCTGGGTACTGTACCAGATCGTCACTATGTAACTTTACTACTGTTTTATCAGGGGAAATCATGGCAACAGATCCCATTTGTGGGCATGTAGAATTAAAAAAAACATCACGTTCAGTCATTCCAAGAACTAAGCAATCATTCTTGTCGATAGCAATACCTCTACAACATAACTCAGTATCTATAAAGTGTTCTCGTTTATATAAATTCGTCTTGTTAAAGGTCAAAATTTCCTTCTCTGCATTGCAGGTTACATAAAGGACATCATTACTGTCTGATGCAACACAATCTATGCGATGTTCGAGGCGAATTTCTGCTTTCTTCAAGCCAGTATAACTGTAGCGTTCTAACACACCATTGTTACCAAAGCATACCCAAAGAGTATTGTCTGTCATGACGGTCATAGACGTTATTGTACAATCTTCTAACGAACAATGGAAAGATTGAATGATGTTCACACCACCTAAAAATGCAAAATCATATTTTGCTGGTGTAAAGAAACCAAACAACCTTTTAACGTCTTTCATAGCTATATCTTTCGGCAGGAAATCAATCTTTTGCATATCCTGCAGACCTGTTTTGCCATATTCAGAGATGTTTAGTTTTTCCTTTAAAATTGGTCCATATTTGATGATTTCACAATCATTAGCATTTCGCACGAAAAGCTTCCCAATCTGGCGTAAATTATCAACAGCGGCACAGTTCTTAGAAACAATATCCTTATTATCTTTAATCTCATCTTTGCAATCTGCAATTGCCTCTAACAACTGTCGAACAAAATCTCTCCGAACGTCTTCCACAACAGCTTTAAACCTTTTCGTCTGTTTATCAATTGCATCCATAATGTTATCCTCGTCATAATTCATTTTAGTTTGTTGCTTAGCAACCTGAAGGTTGTATCTTCTCGAATCGGATGACTTGTCGGAAGTCGCAAGAAAATGTGCAATCTCATCTTTTAGAGCTTCAGCAACTGACGAAACATCCTGAATAGGATGAGATTGATGACTGAACTTGATACAAACTTGACAAACAACAATCTCACAAATATCGCAAAAATATTCTAATTCTTCTCCAGTGTGTTCTCTACAATAAGGTAGGCGGAGTTTTGACTTCGGTGGAATCGGATAAACGCAATGTGAAGTTGTGCCTTGCATCTTTTCATGAATATTTACACATTTGTTGCAGAGGTTTTGATGACATTCTCGGCACTTGAACACACCTGGCTTTTCATCATCGCATACATCGCATGGAATATCTTTAAGTGTGGTTTTGTCTTTTTTAAGAAATAAATTGACTGGAAATCCATTGGTGCCATTTTGGGGAACTGTAACAGTTTCTTGACACAAAGGACATCCGAATGATCCATTCTTATAATCGAGAGTAATTACTTGGTCAAGACACCGTCTACAAAAAGTGTGAAAACAAGGAAGAAATCTAGGATCATCAAAATCATACATACACACTGTACAGTTAAATTCCTTAATAGCTTTAGACGACGCCATGTTTTCTGTCTGTACAGTCTCGTCATCGACGAGTCTTAGACGTCAGTATATTGTAACATCCATTACATGCAAACTATCCAGGGAACGATTAAAAACTCGGTCTCATTCATCAAAACCACATGTAGAAACATATATTTTGTCAATAATATATTTGTTTTCTACCTATTGAATTGTAATGCAAATATTAATTTTTTATGAAACCATCCTTGCTTGGTAGCTTGTATTGTTTGAATAATAATTCTAGTAATACAATTGCAGATATCTAATTTAGTACTACACGACGCGTTTCTGGTACGATCTTCATTAGGTACGATCTTCATCAGGTACGATCGAAATAAAAAATAATACAAAGGTACATTTGGAGCATGAAATCCAAAGGTTTAAATTACACCAAAATTAGCCGATAAAATAGCGAGAACTTGAGTAATTATAATTTATACAAATTCGATAGAATCGAACGATTACTCCCAAGTCATATATTATGTCTTTTCTGTGGAAGGGGGGAGGGAAATACACTGTAATATACATGTAAATATATATTTTTTTAACATTTTCTTGCAAATAAAATGAAAAACAAAAAATACCACACCGTCAGAGCAGTTCCAAAATTAAATCGGAAAATCGGCACCCTTACAACCCAGGTACAGGACCACTCACTCTAAATTATTATTAAAAAGATTCTGTTACAAGTTTGAATTTTATACTTGTTATATTGTTAGGTCTCATACACAACTGGTTTAATCACTTATGACCTTTAGTGCAATAAAGAATTATGAAAGCCAGAGTTTGTATCCAGTTTTATCATGGGTAACATTATTTTCGTAAAAGTTTTATACCGAGCGACAGAGAGGGATAAAATGCAACGGAAATAATATTACCCATGTTAAACGTGATACAAACTATGGCTTCCATGAATTATTTCGATTCTAGTAGGAAATATCTAACTTATTTCTTGAAGTAGAAGTCAGTAATGGAAATGTATTTCATTTATAACAAAATCCACTAACCTTCATATTTACAGTTGTTTTTCTTTTATGTATGACTAGATGGTGATGCAATTAAGTTATTGACCAATTTGATGGCATTTTGAATTTAGCAACTTAAACAAGTAAAATGTTCACAAAATCGTAAAATAAATCAGTAACCAGCTTGTGTTAATGTCATCAGCATTCCTTGTAGACTACCCCACCGGAAGACGTTAAATTCCAAACGTAAAAGTCGATAGGTGGTTGTCTTCAGTATTTATTCCAGAAAAAAATTTAGGTAAAACAATACGGACATTTTATGATTGTATGAATACGTGAATTCTCTAAGGAATGTTGTTCGGAAATTGTTCGTCAATACGCATGTGCGAATTAAAATATATCGTGAGTCTTATCATTGTATTATTTATATAGCTTTCAGTTTTTCTTTCTTTAAACCATGTATAAAACACGTGTTTTCAATGAAAGAAGAGTTAAAATTTACCAGCTCAGGTAAATTGTCCGCAATGTTTGGAACAGTTTATTTTCACTAAATGCTAAAAGTATGTTGAAAATTTTTATCACCTGACACGAAAAATATAATGTCGATCAAAGCAAGACAAAGAATTATAAAATTAACTATTACATGTAGTATTTATATTTTTATGAAAATTGGTTTTCTGCATGGTATAACTTCTGTTAGGGTTAACGAGCATGCCTCTTTTTACCCTTTTTCTATTGGATTTTAGAACTGTTCTGACAGTGTAATATCTTTGGTTTAGAACTGTTCTGACAGTGTAATATCTTTGGTTTAGAACTGTTCTGACAGTGTAATATCTTTGGTTTAGAACTGTTCTGACAGTGTAATATCTTTGGTTTAGAACTGTTCTGACAGTGTAATATCTTTGGTTTAGAACTGTTCTGACAGTGTAATATCTTTGGTTTAGAACTGTTCTGACAGTGTAATATCTTTGGTTTAGAACTGTTCTGACAGTGTAATATCTTTGGTTTAGAACTGTTCTGACAGTGTAATATCTTTGGTTTAGAACTGTTCTGACAGTGTAATATCTTTGGTTTAGAACTGTTCTGACAGTGTAATATCTTTGGTTTAGAACTGTTCTGACAGTGTAATATCTTTGGTTTAGAACTGTTCTGACAGTGTAATATCTTTGGTTTAGAACTGTTCTGACAGTGTAATATCTTTGGTTTAGAACTGTTCTGACAGTGTAATATCTTTGGTTTAGAACTGTTCTGACAGTGTAATATCTTTGGTTTAGAACTGTTCTGACAGTGTAATATCTTTGGTTTAGAACTGTTCTGACAGTGTAATATCTCTGGTTTAGAACTGTTCTGACAGTGTAATATCTTTGGTTTAGAACTGTTCTGACAGTGTAATATCTTTGGTTTAGAACTGTTCTGACAGTGTAATATCTTTGGTTTAGAACTGTTCTGACAGTGTAATATCTTTGGTTTAGAACTGTTCTGACATTGTAATATCTTTGGTTTAGAACTGTTCTGACAGTGTAATATCTTTGGTTTAGAACTGTTCTGACAGTGTAATATCTTTGGTTTAGAACTGTTCTGACAGTGTAATATCTTTGGTTTAGAACTGTTCTGACAGTGTAATATCTTTGGTTTAGAACTGTTCTGACAGTGTAATATCTTTGGTTTAGAACTGTTCTGACAGTGTAATATCTTTGGTTTAGAACTGTTCTGACAGTGTAATATCTTTGGTTTAGAACTGTTCTGACAGTGTAATATCTTTGGTTTAGAACTGTTCTGACAGTGTAATATCTTTGGTTTGGAACTGTTCTGACAGTGTAATATCTTTGGTTTAGAACTGTTCTGACAGTGTAATATCTTTGGTTTAGAACTGTTCTGACAGTGTAATATCTTTGGTTTAGAACTGTTCTGACAGTGTAATATCTTTGGTTTAGAACTGTTCTGACAGTGTAATATCTTTGGTTTAGAACTGTTCTGACAGTGTAATATCTTTGGTTTAGAACTGTTCTGACAGTGTAATATCTTTGGTTTAGAACTGTTCTGACAGTGTAATATCTTTGGTTTGGAACTGTTCTGACAGTGTAATATCTTTGGTTTGGAACTGTTCTGACAGTGTAATATCTTTGGTTTAGAACTGTTCTGACAGTGTAATATCTTTGGTTTAGAACTGTTCTGACAGTGTAATATCTTTGGTTTAGAACTGTTCTGACAGTGTAATATCTTTGGTTTGGAACTGTTCTGACAGTGTAATATCTTTGGTTTGGAACTGTTCTGACAGTGTAATATCTTTGGTTTAGAACTGTTCTGACAGTGTAATATCTTTGGTTTGGAACTGTTCTGACAGTGTAATATCTTTGGTTTGGAACTGTTCTGACAGTGTAATATCTTTGGTTTAGAACTGTTCTGACAGTGTAATATCTTTGGTTTAGAACTGTTCTGACAGTGTAATATCTTTGGTTTAGAACTGTTCTGACAGTGTAATATCTTTGGTTTAGAACTGTTCTGACAGTGTAATATCTTTGGTTTGGAACTGTTCTGACAGTGTAATATCTTTGGTTTAGAACTGTTCTGACAGTGTAATATCTTTGGTTTAGAACTGTTCTGACAGTGTAATATCTTTGGTTTAGAACTGTTCTGACAGTGTAATATCTTTGGTTTAGAACTGTTCTGACAGTGTAATATCTTTGGTTTAGAACTGTTCTGACAGTGTAATATCTTTGGTTTAGAACTGTTCTGACATTGTAATATCTTTGGTTTAGAACTGTTCTGACAGTGTAATATCTTTGGTTTAGAACTGTTCTGACAGTGTAATATCTTTGGTTTAGAACTGTTCTGACAGTGTAATATCTTTGGTTTAGAACTGTTCTGACAGTGTAATATCTTTGGTTTAGAACTGTTCTGACAGTGTAATATCTTTGGTTTAGAACTGTTCTGACAGTGTAATATCTTTGGTTTGGAACTGTTCTGACAGTGTAATATCTTTGGTTTAGAACTGTTCTGACAGTGTAATATCTTTGGTTTAGAACTGTTCTGACAGTGTAATATCTTTGGTTTAGAACTGTTCTGACAGTGTAATATCTTTGGTTTAGAACTGTTCTGACAGTGTAATATCTTTGGTTTGGAACTGTTCTGACAGTGTAATATCTTTGGTTTAGAACTGTTCTGACAGTGTAATATCTTTGGTTTAGAACTGTTCTGACAGTGTAATATCTTTGGTTTAGAACTGTTCTGACAGTGTAATATCTTTGGTTTAGAACTGTTCTGACAGTGTAATATCTTTGGTTTAGAACTGTTCTGACAGTGTAATATCTTTGGTTTAGAACTGTTCTGACAGTGTAATATCTTTGGTTTGGAACTGTTCTGACAGTGTAATATCTTTGGTTTGGAACTGTTCTGACAGTGTAATATCTTTGGTTTGGAACTGTTCTGACAGTGTAATATCTTTGGTTTAGAACTGTTCTGACAGTGTAATATCTTTGGTTTAGAACTGTTCTGACAGTGTAATATCTTTGGTTTAGAACTGTTCTGACAGTGTAATATCTTTGGTTTAGAACTGTTCTGACAGTGTAATATCTTTGGTTTGGAACTGTTCTGACAGTGTAATATCTTTGGCTTGGAACTATTCTGACAGTGTAATATCTTTGGTTTAGAACTGTTCTGACAGTGTAATATCTTTGGTTTAGAACTATTCTGACAGTGTAATATCTTTGGCTTGGAACTGTTCTGACAGTGTAATATCTTTGATTTAGAACTGTTCTGACAGTGTAATATCTTTGGTTTAGAACTGTTCTGACAGTGTAATATCTTTGGTTTAGAACTGTTCTGACAGTGTAATATCTTTGGTTTAGAACTGTTCTGACAGTGTAATATCTTTGGTTTGGAACTGTTCTGACAGTGTAATATCTTTGGTTTGGAACTGTTCTGACAGTGTAATATCTTTGGTTTGGAACTGTTCTGACAGTGTAATATCTTTGGTTTAGAACTGTTCTGACAGTGTAATATCTTTGGTTTAGAACTGTTCTGACAGTGTAATATCTTTGGTTTAGAACTGTTCTGACAGTGTAATATCTTTGGTTTGGAACTGTTCTGACAGTGTAATATCTTTGGTTTGGAACTGTTCTGACAGTGTAATATCTTTGGTTTGGAACTGTTCTGACAGTGTAATATCTTTGGTTTGGAACTGTTCTGACAGTGTAATATCTTTGGTTTGGAACTGTTCTGACAGTGTAATATCTTTGGTTTGGAACTGTTCTGACAGTGTAATATCTTTGGTTTGGAACTGTTCTGACAGTGTAATATCTTTGGTTTGGAACTGTTCTGACAGTGTAATATCTTTGGTTTGGAACTGTTCTGACAGTGTAATATCTTTGGTTTGGAACTGTTCTGACAGTGTAATATCTTTGGTTTAGAACTGTTCTGACAGTGTAATATCTTTGGTTTGGAACTGTTCTGACAGTGTAATATCTTTGGTTTGGAACTGTTCTGACAGTGTAATATCTTTGGTTTAGAACTGTTCTGACAGTGTAATATCTTTGGTTTGGAACTGTTCTGACAGTGTAATATCTTTGGTTTAGAACTGTTCTGACAGTGTAATATCTTTGGTTTGGAACTGTTCTGACAGTGTAATATCTTTGGTTTGGAACTGTTCTGACAGTGTAATATTTTTGGTTTGGAACTGTTCTGACAGTGTAATATCTTTGGTTTGGAACTGTTCTGACAGTGTAATATCTTTGGTTTGGAACTGTTCTGACAGTGTAATATCTTTGGTTTGGAACTGTTCTGACAGTGTAATATCTTTGGTTTAGAACTGTTCTGACAGTGTAATATCTTTGGTTTAGAACTGTTCTGACAGTGTAATATCTTTGGTTTGGAACTGTTCTGACAGTGTAATATCTCTGGTTTGGAACTGTTCTGACAGTGTAATATCTTTGGTTTGGAACTGTTCTGACAGTGTAATATCTTTGGTTTAGAACTGTTCTGACAGTGTAATATCTTTGGTTTAGAACTGTTCTGACAGTGTAATATCTTTGGTTTAGAACTGTTCTGACAGTGTAATATCTTTGATTTGGAACTGTTCTGACAGTGTAATATCTTTGGTTTGGAACTGTTCTGACAGTGTAATATCTTTGGTTTGGAACTGTTCTGACAGTGTAATATCTTTGGTTTAGAACTGTTCTGACAGTGTAATATCTTTGGTTTGGAACTGTTCTGACAGTGTAATATCTTTGGTTTGGAACTGTTCTGACAGTGTAATATCTTTGGTTTGGAACTGTTCTGACAGTGTAATATCTTTGGTTTGGAACTGTTCTGACAGTGTAATATCTTTGGTTTGGAACTGTTCTGACAGTGTAATATCTTTGGTTTGGAACTGTTCTGACAGTGTAATATCTTTGGTTTGGAACTGTTCTGACAGTGTAATATCTTTGGTTTGGAACTGTTCTGACAGTGTAATATCTTTGGTTTGGAACTGTTCTGACAGTGTAATATCTTTGGTTTGGAACTGTTCTGACAGTGTAATATCTTTGGTTTGGAACTGTTCTGACAGTGTAATATCTTTGGTTTGGAACTGTTCTGACAGTGTAATATCTTTGGTTTGGAACTGTTCTGACAGTGTAATATCTTTGGTTTGGAACTGTTCTGACAGTGTAATATCTTTGGTTTGGAACTGTTCTGACAGTGTAATATCTTTGGTTTGGAACTGTTCTGACAGTGTAATATCTTTGGTTTGGAACTGTTCTGACAGTGTAATATCTTTGGTTTGGAACTGTTCTGACAGTGTAATATCTTTGGTTTGGAACTGTTCTGACAGTGTAATATCTTTGGTTTGGAACTGTTCTGACAGTGTAATATCTTTGGTTTGGAACTGTTCTGACAGTGTAATATCTTTGGTTTGGAACTGTTCTGACAGTGTAATATCTTTGGTTTGGAACTGTTCTGACAGTGTAATATCTTTGGTTTGGAACTGTTCTGACAGTGTAATATCTTTGGTTTGGAACTGTTCTGACAGTGTAATATCTTTGGTTTGGAACTGTTCTGACAGTGTAATATCTTTGGTTTTTCACTTTAGTATAGTGTCCTTATACTATACTTGTATATCTTATCTTTACGGGCATTTATTTCAAGCTAAGATAAAAGTGGAATTTTGAAATTCCATGTTTTCTTTATCATATTTCGTCGACTTCTAACTTCACTGGAGTGTTGATTCAACCTAGCCAACATTAGAAAAAATGTATAAAAGATAAGAGAAAATGTTGGCATAGGTTGAATATGTTAATTATTATATTAACATGACTGGTGTTGTATAAACAGATATTGTGTTGTCCATAATAATAATATTAATTTTAAATGCAAAATAAGTAAAGGTATGCTTCCTGTAAATAAATAAAATGCACAACAACACAGTAATACAGAGATTGTTAGTCTACTGGTATTGTTAATTTGTTAATTGTTTTATGACTAACGTAATTATGATAAGACACAGCAGTGATCATAACATGATTTGTGGTTTTTCAATCGAAACATGTTATTTTTTTTTTCAAACAAAAGTTCTTTTTGATAGTTGTATAGTGATCGATCTTTGATTATACAATAACAAGAAAATAAATTTGTTCGAATAATTTTTTTTCCAGTTTTTGATGAATAACACAAATCACAGATTGTTATGCTCCAGTATATATATTCATGGTAGACATGATATTTATCTACTTCTCAACAACACAGAAAAGTCTAACCGTCGAGCCAGTAGACGGGTAAGTGTTAGAGCATATATAGTTAAATAATGGCTATTTAATGATGATATAGAATTTATATAATATTGTTTACAACATCTTTTTTGGCTCTGCAAGTTTCAAATTTGACGGTCATATCTTGAGAAATACTGTATTAGACTTTTAAACTGTACAATACAAACCCAGATAGAATAGATTTTTCTGCGTTTATACGGCATATCTTAACTAACTTTCGTTATATTTCCTTGAGGTTGGCTTGTCATTGTTATTGTTCTCTTTTTTATATTTTGACCAATAGATGAAGGCAAAATGAAAGAAGAGCAATAAAAAGCAGTAATATGAAAAACAAAAGATACCACACTGTCTGAACAGTTCTAAAATACCACACTGTCTGAACAGTTCTAAAATACCACACTGTCTGAACAGTTCTAAAATACCACACTGTCTGAACAGTTCTAAAATACCACACTGTCTGAACAGTTCTAAAATACCACACTGTCTGAACAGTTCTAAAATACCAACACACTGTCTGAACAGTTCTAAAATACCACACTGTCTGAACAGTTCTAAAATACCACACTGTCTGAACAGTTCTAAAATACCACACTGTCTGAACAGTTCTAAAATTTAATATAAAAATCTTGTAATATGAATGCATTCTTTTCCTTTGATCTTTTTTATGGTTTATGTACAAGAATGTAAGCAACAGATTAGAACCATGAAATAATACACGCAGATAAGAGATATGGCACACTTTAAATATGGGTATGGGTTGCAGTTTTATTACTCTCCGAGGTTCGTGCAATAATCAACGACTTAGATGTGATGTTGCATGGCTTCATGTTGCAAATAATTTTTTTCGAGTTAAACGGTTAACCAATCGAACGAGGTTGTTTAACCGTTTAACTCGGAAAACCGTGGTATAAATATTACGTAGAAAGAGTAGCCAGTAGCAATTTATTAGACTCGGGTTTTGACCGATCTATCGCATTCGATGCGAATACGTTAATCAATATATATACCACCAAAGCGGTTTACATTATAGAATTATTAAAACTTTAGTCAAGTACGGTTTTAATTAATAATATTATTAAAAAATATATCGTATTGTCTTAACCATCATATATATAAACCCTACCTTTTTAATAAATGTATAACTTATTGTCTTAATTAACCATCTTTAACCCTACCCTTTCAGGCAAATATATAACTTATTGTCTTAACCATCATTAACCCTACATTTTCAGGTAAATATATCATTATTATCTTAACCATCATTAACCCTACCGTTTCAGGTAAATATATCATTATTATCTTAACCATCATTAACCCTACCGTTTCAGGTAAATATATCATTATTATCTTAACCATCATTAACCCTACCGTTTCAGGTAAATATATCATTATTATCTTAACCATCATTAACCCTACCGTTTCAGGTAAATATATCATTATTATCTTAACCATCATTAACCCTACCGTTTCAGGTAAATATATCATTATTATCTTAACCATCATTAACCCTACCATTTAGGTATATGTATAACTTAATTATTGTCTTAATTAACCATCCTTAACCCTACCTTTTCAGGTAAATAAATAACTTATTGTCTTAACCATAATTAACCCTACCATTTCAGGTAAATACGCCAAGGATGATGAGATATGTAGCATTGGTCTGCGTCTTTATTGAAATTTTTTCGGAAGTCAATTGCACGAAGTCGGCATCCTTGCCATTTCGTAATCGCCTACAGTCTGGATTTTTAGGATTTGGAGTGGACGGAATGAACGACCCATCGTTTTCTGGAAATAACTTGGATTCCGGTTTTGAAAATAGATTTCCTTTTAATAGGCGTTCATTTTCATTACCAGATAGTCCATTTATGGGTAGAGGTAATATGGGTCAATTTAGCATGCCAGGAACCAGTTATCGGTACGGAGACCTTTTCAGTGACGACACACCTTCAGTGTATAACTTCCCGCCATCTTTCATGACTGGAAGCAGAGGAAATCAAATGTTTGATCCTTTCCAGTCGTCGGGTTTCAATAACTTTCCGTCCAATGGTTTTGACCAAATTGATCCATTTGGTGGATTTTCACCAGTTAGTCAGAATACTATGAGAGATTTCCCGACACGTGGATTCGGATCATCCATAGGAAACAGCTTCGATGATACTATAAATTATCCTGGCATAGCTCGAATTCAACAGTCAACCGTGATACCTGGAGGTGTCAATTCTAGATTCTTATCTCCTAGATTCGGAAATCCTTCAGGATTTGACAGAATCCCGCTTACTAGAGGAGGAAATGGTCTGGGATTTAATAGATTCCCGCTTACTAGAGGAGGAAATGGTCTGGGATTTAACGAATCGCCATTTTCAAGAATGGGTGACCTTTCTGCTATTGGCGGATTCCCATCTACAGGAAATAATCTCGGTCTTTCTGGTCTTGCCGGCTATGGAAGTTTTCCGTCTGCTAGATCAAACGGTCTGGGTATTTTTGGTTAGTATTAAAATTAGCTTAAAGTATGTTTGTTTCCATTAGTAGAATGTGTAATCTAAATACTTACTTGAAATAATGCTCAGTGGTAAAGCAACTACACATTTTTTTCTAATTACAAGGTGACCAGGCGGAATTGATTGAATTAAAGACTACAAATGACTTGATTTATTGTTTATTAAAATTCAAATTTAAGAAGCCTATATATAAATGTATTGGTAATTGTATATAAATGGCTTCATTTCAAACCAGGATAAATTTGATACTTTCCACGAAATAGATGATAATGAATATTTTAAAACAATAATATTGGTTACAACACACATATTGGTACCGTCATATATCAAATATAATATTGGTTACAACACACATATTGGTACCGTCATATATCAAATATAATATTGGTTACAACACACATATTGGTACCGTCATATATCAAATATAATATTGGTTACAACACACATATTGGTACCGTCATATATCAAATATAATATTGGTTACAACACACATATTGGTACCGTCATATATCAAATATAATATTGGTTACAACACACATATTGGTACCGTCATATATCAAATATAATATTGGTTACAACACACATATTGGTACCGTCATATATCAAATATAATATTGGTTACAACACACATATTGGTACCGTCATATATCAAATATAATATTGGTTACAACACACATATTGGTACCGTCATATATCAAATATAATATTGGTTACAACACACATATTGGTACCGTCATATATCAAATATAATATTGGTTACAACACACATATTGGTACCGTCATATATCAAATATAATATTGGTTACAACACACATATTGGTACCGTCATATATCAAATATAATATTGGTTACAACACACATATTGGTACCGTCATATATCAAATATAATATTGGTTACAACACACATATTGGTACCGTCATATATCAAATATAATATTGGTTACAACACACATATTGGTACCGTCATATATCAAATATAATATTGGTTACAACACACATATTGGTACCGTCATATATCAAATATAATATTCAGAGATATAGCGAAAATACTCGCCACCAATGTCTATTGAAAAATGTTCTCTGTTTAATATTTTTGAAATAAACGATATTTTCTTTATATTTTCATAATAATTTTAATTTTAATGTGTTATATATTTTAACAATTTTAGCATATAAATGTGAGTTTGTTTTTACATTTGCTCCTAATATATGTATCCCCACGTTCACATTTTGTCAAAATAATCCAATAAGATTAATTAATTAATATTACAAACAAATAAATTTAAAATTTGCTAATAAATCAGTATTAACAGAATAACACTACAAAAAACTACATGTTGGTGAAGCATTCACGGTGACAGTGGAATGAAGATCATCAATAGCAATCAGATTCATAAATTTCGAGGCTCTAGATGGCCAAACGAATGTCATGACTTCTGAGCACAAACCTTACACCACCGACGCTGGATCGCACCCCGTTACCATACCCACATGATAAGGTTTCTAGACACCTAGCGTTTCCTGAGGATTTAATCTGTCGGTTCGTTACAACAGTCAAAACCCCGCCCAAATGCAGTCTGATAGTTACGACATGGCTGATAAGTGACTACCATGTATGAAGCGGGAGATGTCTAGTTTTTCAAAGTAACTGGTCTGTCCCAAGTTTTTTTAGTTCGATCTTTTATTTATTTTTCACTGGTGTTGTATTTGTCTATCAAGATCAGATTGAATTTATGTGAATTATATGAATATTGTTATTTTATTTTATTTTATTTTTTATTTTTTTTTTTTTTTAGGTAAAAAGAAGTCTGGTGTATATTAAATATGCCGTTGTCGATAACTGGACAAATTATTCATACAGTACATATTGAAATATCAAATTAAACATATCTAATTAAAATGTTAAGATTTAAACTTAGTTATCAAAATTCAAGCTGATGAGAGTTATTCCAGAAACGAGTGGTGTGTAGTAAATTAGATATCTACGTTTTTGTTCGATTTACAAAATGCATTCATACAATTCCTAGATGTAAAGCATGTCGCGGAATATTTTAAAACAACGTTTTTCACAATCACAGTATCCCTCATATGGTCAGCTGCCTTTTTGGTTAGAAATGTCCAAGAAGTCATAATATAGTGAATGAGTGAATGATTGTTGTTTAACGCCAATTCAACAATTTTTCAGCTATATTATGGCGAGAACAAGTTCATTTTCAATGCGATGATGATGACGACGAGGTCCACTTTGAACTAGACCAACACGCTTAGTTGGATTTTTATAGTGCTAGCTCACTGAAACAACAGTCCGCGAATAAACATGTCGCCCCACTCGAATATATTATCCCGATTCGGAGACAACCAGTATTTGCTCTTTCTCCTTAATGATGCGTGCTTTGTGGAGAAGCAACAAATACCAATTTTATAGTCTGGTTTGACCCGACCGGGGCTCCAACCCACGATCTACCGCAATCGAGGCGAGCACGCTAACAATTACACCACCGATGCGGTTAGTTATAATATATATTCATTCTTCAATTATGTATGCTGTAAAAATTTGCTGCTTACAACAAAGGTATAATCACCAAGTTTCTGCACTAGTTCACTGGTTAGAAAAAATAATTTCACCCCCATGATTCTGAAATATTAACTTTTAATTTCAAGTCCCATTTATTATAAAATACTGTTAGTATATTTGTAAGCATGTCATTGTTTACTTAGCGACTGCTTAGTGTTGTTGACCAGAGCATATCAAAGGTGAATCAGGTACAAAAAATATATAAAAATGGATTTTTCTTAGTTTACATTCGTCTTAAGACGCGGATATTCAGTATGCGGATGGATATATTTTCAATCTATTTTAAACTGTTCTATTTGTCTGATATCATCATTAAGTGATGAGATTTCCAGACACAGGGTTCCAAAGGAAATATCTTCAACTATTGAAGGCGGTCTTTATTTGGTTTTAAGAAGTAGAAGGAGAATGCGAGATGTTTAATCTGCCATTCGATTTAATTATCAGGAAATAGCTACAAAGCGAACAACCACCTCTCAACTCAAACAATTAAACACAAACAAATCTAAGACATATGGAGTTGAACATACAATGTCCTGGCTTTGGACAGGCACAAAAATGTGACGTGTTTAAAGCGATCATTGGGATTCCAACCATCCTCTTCTGATAATTGGATCTCTAACGAAAATACAAATAAAAACAATAAAAAAAAAGACATGCACAGATTCGCTTCCATTCAAAAAGATTGCACACTACCACAAAAACAAATGACCAGTACAACAGCAGGGTCAGTGAACGCTCATACTTAATTGATTTAATTGGCAGTTCTATCTACTGGTTGAACCAGCAGATTTTCAATATTGCTAGCAAAGAACATTTGCCAAAAAAGAGTGGACTATAGTTGTTTAATCATCCTCTGTTTTTAGTGAGGTTCGTGCTGCTCGATCTTTAGTTTTCTGTGTAAAGTTTTGCAGATCGTTGTTTGTCATTAAGTTTGTTTTTCTTTTGGTCATTGTGTTGACCGTCCTTCGATTTACAGCTTCTGATTACCCCTTTGGTATCTTAGATTTACGGCTTCTGATTACCCCTTTGGTATCTTAGATTTACGGCTTCTGATTACCTCTTTGTTATCTTAGATTTACAGCTTCTGATTACCCCTTTGGTATCTTAGATTTGCACTTCTGATTATCCCTTTGGTATCTTAGATTTACGGATTCTGATTACCCCTTTGCTATCTTAGATTTCCGGCCTCTAATTACCCCTTTCATTGGTATCTTATATTTACGGCTTCTGATTACCCCTTTGGTATCTTAGATTTACGGCTTCTGATTACCCCTTTGATATCTTAGATTTACGGCCTCTGATTACCCCTTTGGTATCTTAGATTTACGACTTTGGTATCTTAAATTTACAGCTTCTGATTACCTCTTTGGTATCTTAGATTTACGGCCTCTGATTACCCCTTTGGTATCTTAGATTTACGACTTTGGTATCTTGAATTTACGGCTTCTGATTACCCCTTTGATATCTTAGATTTACGGCCTCTGATTACCCCTTTGGTATCTTAGATTTACGACTTTGGTATCTTAGATTTACGGCTTCTGATTACCTCTTTGGTATCTTAGATTTACGACTTTGGTATCTTAAATTTACAGCTTCTGATTACCTCTTTGGTATCTTCAAACGTTTCCCATCAACTGTTAAAATAAAAGGAATCAATACAAAATTAGGCACAATCACCCTGCTTTTCTAGTAATTTGAGAAGATATCCTATAGTATTTTATTGAAGTTATCTCCCCTCACATAATTGAAGTAAAAATTATACTGATAGTCTGATAGTTGTAATGATAGTAACCTATGGTTACAGTTTCTGTTGTGCTTATAAAAGACAGTTTTTAATGAATTACCTGAACTTGTTCTATTGTTATTATGGAAGAAATACCCGAAAATGTTCAGTTCGACCACGATCGTATCATTGCCGGAATAACACTTTAATTAGGCACAAAATACATACAATCCGCCATTTTAGTTAATTAACTTGCGTTAGTTGTTGATATGGCAGCTACTGTTATGCTATGCGTCAATGAATTATGTTTATCTTAAACAAGTTTGTTAGTAAACACGTATTCTGGAAGAAATACCTGCGGTGTTCTGTAGTTATTCTGGAAGAAATACCTGCGGTGTTCTGTAGTTATTCTGGAAGAAATACATGAGGTGTTCTGTAGTTATTCTGGAAGAAATACCTGAGGTGTTCTGTAGTTATTCTGGAAGAAATACCTGCGGTGTTCTGTAGCTATTCTGGAAGAAATACCTGAGGTGTTCTGTAGTTATTCTGGAAGAAATACCTGAGGTGTTCTGTAGTTATTCTGGAAGAAATACCTGAGGTGTTCTGTAGTTATTCTGGAAGAAATACCTGCGGTGTTCTGTAGTTATTCTGGAAGAAATACCTGAGGTGTTCTGTAGTTATTCTGGAAGAAATACCTGAGGTGTTCTGTAGTTATTCTGGAAGAAATACCTGAGGTGTTATGTAGTTATTCTGGAAGAAATTTATTAACGTGTTCTCAACACTAAGAACTTATTCTGGAAAATAACATGAACAAGTTCTGTTGTAAATAAACATTAGAGAATACCGTGAGAGCAATACAAATGGACGATCCAGAGAAACCGGCAGCATAGGGTACACAAGACAAAGAAAAACACAACACGATTTGTGTTGACACCACTATACGCAAACAAACACAAATAACGTAAATAAGACAACATTCTGGAATAGAAAAACATGCACATAATGTGAATTTCGTTTGGGCATGGTAATTATTTAATTGATTGATACTTCGTTTTAATTTTCAATTTTTATTTATATATCTCTTCTAAATGACAATTATTTCGCTGGTTAATATTGCATGTTAACTTCAGTACATTTTGTGTACTTTATTATATTATACGAGTCTTGTGAATAACAATTATCTAGCTGTGTAGTAATGCATTCCAACTCCAATCTTCCGGATGTAGCTCTTGAGCATAACAATTATTTCATAGATTAATATTGAATATGGAACTCGGAATTTCAGATGATTGAGAGAAAATCCTATTTTATTGTTTGTTTGTTTGTTTGTTTGATGGTGTTTAACGCCACCTTCAACAATATTTCAGTTATATTGTGGCGTCAGTTTTATTGGTGGAGGAAATATAAGGACCCGGAGAAAACCACCGACCTATCGCAAGTTACCAACAAACTTTATCACATAATGTTGTACACCTCGCCCTGATCAAGATTCGAACTCACAACATCAGTAGTGATAGGTACTGTTTGCTTATGTAGCTGTATATCCAACTACCATATGATCACGGCCACGACGGCCCCAAAATCCTATTTTATACTTCAATATATAATAAAAAGACACATATTTATTTTCCTTTGTTGTACCTCTTGTTTTATCCACAATCATCTATTGGATAGTTTTTCGATCAATCCTTAAAAACATAATAATTAATATTTAAAATTGAAACTACCGTGTCTTTCTTTTTTAATTGGAGTTTCCAAATTATATTCCTTACTCAAATGTAAATAATATTGATAAACGTCTTTAGTGTATTCTAGATTATTCAATCATAAAGCTTCCGAACGAATGGTAAATGCATTTGTTACTTACGATCACGAAATGTTTGTCAGTTTTCAATTTCAACTCTAATTTTATTTTAGAATGATAGTTTTAACAGATAAAAGCAAATTAGCAATTAAAGAGAACATATATATTTCATTCCATATTATATTACTATTATATGTTCAATGTTTGATTCCAATAAGTTGATGATCTACATGTATATCTATTCTGGCCTCCCACGAAGACCATTCATTTCATTAGATGTTCATGACTAATTGATATTAAATATGTTAAAAGTATCATTTATGATTTATGTCTACTTGTCTGATACCCTCAGAGACTAATATTCCACCAGCAGAGGTATCGATCCAGTGACAATAATAAAAACGCAGATATGGAATTTAGTTCGCATGACGCGTTTCCAGAATAACCTTCACCTTCATCAGGTACGTTCAAAATCAAAAGATTGGAAAGCCAAATAATTTTCAGCATCTGCACTTAATGGACAAAGTAAACAAATATTTCATAAATCATAGTATTCAAAATATTTACGTACATATGAACTGTATTTAAACAACATTATTAAGAACAAAACTGGTGGAACGTGCTAAAGTGGGTCACGGGTCACTGTAATCGGGCGGCTGTATCGAGAAACAGATACGGTGTTGAAAAAACTGTTGATACTCATAAAATATTGATAAATGCAATGAAATTTTATGCTTGTCTTCAAGAAATATGATAGACAAAACCATGTGTGAAGTTTTATGACGAAATATCTCCGATTTCTATGTAAATTTACGAGTTGAAGTTACGGCTGTATCGAGAAACAGATACGGTGTTGAAAAAACTGTTGATACTCATAAAATATTGATAAATGCAATAAAATTTTATGTTTGTCTTCAAGAAATATGATAAACAAAACCATGTGTGAAGTTTCATGACGAAATATCTCCGATTTCTATGTAAATTTACGAGTTGAAGTGGGGAAACACCCACAGGTAATTTTAGTGATGTATTTTTATCTTGGACAAAAATAATGAACGTCCTGATTGGATGGCCGATTTAAAACACACTGACTCCGCATGGTAAAAAGATGCATGTAAAAGAAATCTATGTTATATTTATTCATTTGTTTGATTCTGGAATATTGTTGATCATTGATTTAAACAAGAAAAAGGGGAAAGGGGGGGGGGGGGGTGCGAATTTTATTTGTGAATTTTACAGTTAAATAAATGTTATGTTTCGACCGTTTAAAGAGAAAAATAAAAATTTGTTGCGCCTAAAGCTTAAATCAGCGTTAAGAATTGAACAAATATCAGTGGTTTTGTAAATGAGATTTATTTTAAATAGAAAATCTGAATTTATTATTTATTAATTTATTATTAATGATACAATTTTATATCCCTTGGGAGGAAGGAGGGGGGCTATGATGAAAATTTGAAATAAAAACACAGGACCGGACGTTAAGCAAAAATAATAATCCAAGATTTATTAAAAAAAAAATCCAGGACCCCTGTGTCCATGATTTTTTTTTTTTTTTTTTAAAGTTAATAATATGAAATATTGACATCTCCACATATCTTTTGGACAGCACATTTATGTGTCCACACTTGTGTATTCTTAAAATTTTTATCATAGAAAATGATTTTGAAATTATAAAGTAAAATTACATTAAATTCTGCTTTTATTGATGCAATAATTATGAAAATCAGACCTGAATTGACTTCAGGAAAAGTTTTTGAAAAATTGTTGTTTTATATGAAATATATAGAGAATATTGTAAGTGTTTGAATACTTTGTCCACTATCTGTAGCTAAGGCAGAGAAATGTTAAATTTGTGATTGACATCAAAAACTTTGTAGTAGATTATTCAAAATGTTTTCCTATCAAGTCTGATTCACTTTGGGGAAGTAGTTTTTTTTAGAAGTTAAGTTTTTGTGCATACAATAGTTTTCATGGACAAGATGTGTTAAAACTGATAAATAAATGTATACCGGTACTTTTTAATCTTAATGAGTATTCAATAATCAGCAAGTTTGGTTTGGTTTAGGTTTATGGCGTTTAATGCTACTTTCAACAATATTTCAGTTTTATCATGGCTGTCAGCTTTATTGATGGAGGAAACCGGAGTACCCAGAGAAATCCACCGACCTGTCGCAAGTTACTGACAAACTTTATCACATAATGTTGTATCGAGTACACCTCGCCATGAACGGGGTTCGAACTCACGTTAGCGGTGATAGGCACCGATTGTACAGGTAGTTATAAATCCAACTAGCATACGATCACGACCACGACGGCCCTAAGCAAGTTCTGAGAATGATTTGTTTCACAGATAACCTAGAGGTATGTAAACGATAGAGGTTTTTTTAATGACACATGTTGATTTGTTTATCTGACTGTTTTTGAGTGACGTATGTTGAGCTATTTAAATAAAGATGAGATACATACCAAGGAAGCTGTTCATAATAGTTTTAGAATTATCAGGACTTATCTTTAGGTATTCTGCAAGTTTTTCTTTCCCTGAAATTAAAACATAAGCATTTTATATCCCCATATTTACCACCTTGTAAAGAAAACAAATGACACATAGCTGTGAATTCTAAAAATAAATATGAACACTAAATCATCTACATATATTTTTATAAGGTTTCAAACTTTAAAAAAAAATAATTGGATATTGATTATTTTCCTTTTAATTATGTTCCAAATAAAAGAGTGGGTGAGTGTTGTTTAACGTCATCTCAGCAATTTTTCAGCTATATCATGAAGAGAACAAGTTAATTTTCAATGAAGTGATGATGGGGTGCGCTTTGTACTAGACTAACATGCTTAGATGGATTTTTATAGTGCTAGCTTACTGAAACAACAGTCTGCTGATAGACATGTCGTCCCACTCGGACACATTATCCTGATTCCGAGCCAACCAGTATTTGCTCTTTCTCCTTAATGATGCGTGCTTTGTGGAGAAGCAACAAATACCAATTTTATAGTCTGGTTTGACCCGACCGGGGCTCCAACCCACGATCTACCGCAATCGAGGCGAGCACGCTAACAATTACACCACCGATGCGGTTAGTTATAATATATATTCATTCTTCAATTATGTATGCTGTAAAAATTTGCTGCTTACAACAAAGGTATAATCACCAGTATTTGCCTTTTCTCCTTATTGCTGCATGCTTAGCGGAGAAGCAACAAATGCCAATTTTATAGTCTTTGGTTTAACCCGATCAAGGTTCGAACCCACGAACTACGGCACTCAAGACGAGTATGCTATCTATAACACCACCGATGTGGTTCCATAAAAAAGGAGGGGGGATTTACTGGTTCGCCTATGACAAAATAATGGATATTGCAAATCAAACATCTTGGTCTCTAAGAAAAGGTTGTGTAAGTGGTGGTATAAACGTGATAAAGTTCTTGGTCTAAAGATCTTACATTGATTCTCTACAGAATCACAGAAATCAGACCCCTTTATCAGCTGATTGTGCATCTGGGCATTATCATTATTAATTTACAATAAAGATGACCTATCAGTATCATTTGTCTTAAACCAACAATGTGTATCTTTTCCCTTTTTGTGAATTTCCACTAAAATAAGTATCAAATTAATGATTAATGTGCATGTATCATTTTCACACTTGGCTCCATTCAAGAAAAAGTATAACAATCCATGAAAACACAAATTGAACACATAAACATCCATAATATCCATCTTATTTCATAAATGTTTACAATATATTTACCTTTTTAAACTGCAAGAAAATTAGCAATGAATGTATGTTATTATCAAAGTGAGTATAAATTAACTAACTGTACACATGCCCTACAGCAAAGCAAAGAAATTACATGAACATGAATACCTATAAATAAAATAATTACTGCCCTTCATTAGAAATAGTATTTAGAAAATTTTAGCTTAGCATTTTTTCAAGATATCTTTGTCAAAAGTTGAAATATGAACAAATTCTATAATGATAAGCTGAACGTATTTAACAAATTTTTATTGTAATTCACCTTTTAAATAATAGTTTCTTTGCTAAAATCATTTGTCAATTTTACCTCTTCTATGCAAATATTATTAATTTTATAATATCTTATATTACATTTATTCCTTTGCAAATCCAGTTCTCACACCAATAAGTATATTACTGGTACCCTGAATATGGGTCAACCCCTACATAGGGGCAAAGGGAGGAAATGGGGAAGGAAGGGAGGGGAAGAAGAAGGGCAAGGGGGGGAAAGGAAGGGAAGGAAAGGAAGGGAAGGGAAAGGTAAAGGGAAAGGAAGGAATGAATGGGGGAAGGGAGGGAAAAGGAAGGGGAATGGTAGGGAAGGTGAGGGGAAGAGGAAGGCGAAGGTGAGGAAGGGAAGGGGAAAGGAGGGGAAGAATGAGAAGAGGAAAGAAGGGGAAGGGGATAGAAGGGGAAGGGAAAAAGGTTAAATGGGAAGGGTAAGAAAGGGGGAAGGGGTAAGCATGGTTAAGGGTGTGGAAAGGGTACTCCCAATATCTCTACCAGGTGTAAAGAAACTCCTACATAACATCAATACCCATAGAATATTCGAAATACTGTTTCTAAATAAGGGAAGTAATTATTTTATTAATAGGTATACATGTATAATGTCTTTACTTTGCAATTTTTCGAAAATTCTAGCTTAGCATTTTTTCAAGACATCTTTGTCAAAAGTTGAAATATGAACAACATCTACAATGACAACCTAAACATATAAAACAAATTTCCGTTTTAATGGCCTTTTAAATAATAGTTTCTTTGCAAATATGGGTTTGCCACGTTTACCTCTTCTAAAGAAATATGATGAATTGTATAATATATTATATTGCATTTCTTCCTTTGCAAATCCAGTTCTCACACCAATAAGTATATTACTGGTACCCTGAATATGGGTCCACCCCTACATAGGGGCAAAGGGAGGAAAAGGGGAAGGAAAGGAAGGGAAAGGGGAAAGAAGGGGAAGGGAAGAAAGAGGGAAGGAAGGGAAGGGGAAAGGGAAGGGAAGGGGAAAGAAGGGGAAGGGAACGGGAAAGAATGGGAAGGGAAGGGAAGGGGAGGGGATGGGAAGGGAAGGGAAGAGAAGGGAGGGGAAGGGGAAGGGAAGGCAAGGGAAGGTAAAGGGAAGGGGAAGGGAAGAGAAAAAGGTTAAATGGGAAGGGTAAGAAAGTGGGAAGGGGTAAGCATGGTTAAGGGTGTGGAAAGAGTACTCCCAATATCTCTACCAGGTGTAAAGAAACTCCTACATAACATCAATACCCATAGAATATTCGAAATACTGTTTCTAAATAAGGGAAGTAATTATTTTATTAATAGGTATACATGTATAATGTCTTTACTTTGCAATTTTTCGAAAATTCTAGCTTAGCATTTTTTCAAGACATCTTTGTCAAAAGTTGAAATATGAACAACATCTACAATGACAACCTAAACATATAAAACAAATTTCCGTTTTAATGGCCTTTTAAATAATAGTTTCTTTGCAAATATGGGTTTGCCACGTTTACCTCTTCTAAAGAAATATGATGAATTGTATAATATATTATATTGCATTTCTTCCTTTGCAAATCCAGTTCTCACACCAATAAGTATATTACTGGTACCCTGAATATGGGTCCACCCCTACATAGGGGCAAAGGGAGGAAAAGGGGAAGGAAAGGAAGGGAAAGGGGAAAGAAGGGGAAGGGAAGAAAGAGGGAAGGAAGGGAAGGGGAAAGGGAAGGGAAGGGGAAAGAAGGGGAAGGGAACGGGAAAGAATGGGAAGGGAAGGGAAGGGGAGGGGATGGGAAGGGAAGGGAAGAGAAGGGAGGGGAAGGGGAAGGGAAGGGAAGGGAAGGGAAGGCAAGGGAAGGTAAAGGGAAGGGGAAGGGAAGAGAAAAAGGTTAAATGGGAAGGGTAAGAAAGTGGGAAGGGGTAAGCATGGTTAAGGGTGTGGAAAGAGTACTCCCAATATCTCTACCAGGTGTAAAGAAACTCCTACATAACATCAATACCCATAGATATTGTGTTCCCAAAACTCAAATTATTTGGCTTTCCAATCTTTTGATCTTGAGCTACCTGATGAATGTTATTCCAGAAACGTTCATGTGCACTAAATTTGATATCTACGTTTTTATTACCTCTTTTTAGCAATGTAGCTATCAGAATGTTTTCCTTGAAAACAAGATACACTCATTGTTTAATATGATAGATACAAAATGTATGTAAAATTCCCAGGTAAATTAGTTACCTGTATCTCTTATGAAAATTATGTGTACAGAACTAAGTCAGATTGATAAAAGGTGCATTCATGTTGGGTTTTTTTTTTTTTTTTTATATTTTTATTTACGATTGGTTTGTTTTGTTTTGTATTTGTTTGTTTTTGATAACATATTAATATCTAATTTTATTTCTGTTTTTCTTTTCTGTTTTGAGGATATAACTTCAGAATGGCCTACAAATTTATACATGTTGGAATAACAGTAGTACTTTAGGGCGCCTGCATCCTAATTTCTTATGTACATTTATCTCTATTCTTTATCAATAAATGTTTAGAGGTTTGCGTTTGTATTGAATCGGGGCCTTGATGGGAGAGATATCTAACGAGCTGCCTACACCTCATTTATCTTTCACTGCACTGTTCATCACTTGGATGATGTACTCAGCCTTTAGAAAGTAGATTGCCAGATGCTGGTACAACATATGAAAATGTCTGTAATGTCATTGAATATAGCTCAAATAAATATTTTGCATCATGCTGGTATGCTTTGCAAGTACAGATACTTTTATCACACATACTTGTCAATTTGATAATTAAATAACAGCCATACATGATAATATCTCACACACAAAGTATCTTAGCACAAGTTATTTCTTAAAGATTTTATTGAAAAACTCAGACAGGTATGGTGGAACATTAGCATACATATATACATGTAATACAATATAATATATAAGACTAGAGGCTCAATAGGTTGAGAATATATTTTAGAAATCAACCAATCAGCAACAACAATTGCCTGTGGTGGACATGTTTGTTAACAGATCGGGACGAATTGAGCAATCTTTATAGAGGGCCTTCCATAGCTGATACCTATCAAGTTTCCTTTCATTTGGCCAAGCGGTTTCGACGGAACTATAGAAATCAATGCTTCATTTCTTAAAAACCTCGGCATGTTTTTCGACAGGACATTATGCATGCAAAAACAAGCAAGTACAATTACAAAGTCATGCTACTTTCAAGTTCGCAATATCGGACGTAATCGATCGTACATAAGATGCGTGCAAAACATTAGTTTGCTCGCTTAAACATAATCTCGAAGCTATAGCGTGTTCCAAATACAGCAGCTAGATTGATAACCCGTGGCAAGAAACACGATCACATTACATCAGTTATCATGTCTCTTCACTGGCTTCCGGTGCAGTATCGTTTCCAATGAAAATTATTATTATAAACTTTCAAAGCTCTTCATGGCCAAGCTCCGATATATCTTAGGGAACTTGTCAGTTGTTATCAACCATAAAGGTCGTTACGGTAAGAGAACGCCATGACGATTCAACAACCACGTGTAAGGACAAAAACTTATAGTGATAAACGATTTGACAAGACAGCTTCCACATTTTGGAATAATCTGCCTAGTGAAACCCAAAATGAACAGTCCCTTGAATTTTTTAAGAAAAATGTTAAAACTTATCTTTTTAGAATTGCTTATTATGATTTATTGTAAACTTACTACGTTGACAGTTTTACATGTTTTTCAAGAATCTCTAAATTTACATTTATCATTCCTCCTTTGTAATGTATTGGTAATGTATAAATTTGTAAACCTTTAAAGTCTGAGCATGTAGTAAAAAAATATTCCGTATTATAGATTTGGTCATACTTTTTTTAACCACCATTTACCTATATAATTCCAATTGTCATTTTTGCCGTTTAATATTATATGCCTACTTTTGAATTCTTTAGCTTAAATGAGGGAATCAATGTTAACCTTTCCATTCCCTTTCCCTTCCCTTCCCTTCTTTCCCCTTCCCTATCCCTTCCCTTCCCTTTCCTTCCCCTTCCCTTTCCTTCCCCTTCCCTTTCCCTTGCCTTTCCCTCCTTTTGCCTTTCCCTCCTTTTTCCTTTCCCTTCCCTTCCCTTCCCTTCCTTTCCCTTCCCTTCCCTTCCCTTCCCTTCCCCTTCCCTTTCCTTCCCCTTTTCCTCCCTTTGCCCCTTTGTAGGGGTTGACCCATATTCAGGGTACCAGTAATATACTTATTGGTGCGAGAACTGGATTTGCAAAGAAAGAAATGCAATATAATATATTATACAATTCATCATATTTCTTTAGAAGAGGTAAACGTGGCAAACCCATATTTGCAAAGAAACTATTATTTAAAAGGCCATTAAAACGGAAATTTGTTTTATATGTTTAGGTTGTCATTGTAGATGTTGTTCATATTTCAACTTTTGACAAAGATGTCTTGCAAAAATGCTAAGCTAGAATATTCGAAATAATGTTTCTAAATAAGGGAAGTAATTATTTTATTAATAGGTATACATGTATAATGTCTTTACTTTGCAATTTTTCGAAAATTCTAGCTTAGCATTTTTTCAAGATATCTTTGTCAAAAGTTGAAATATGAACAAATTCTATAATGACAAGCTGAACATATTTAACAAATTTTTATTGTAATTCACCTTTTAAATAATAGTTTCTTTGCTCAAATTATTTGTCAATTTTACCTCTTCTATGCAAATATTATTCATTTTATAATATCTTATATTACATTTATTCCTTTGCAAATCCAGTTCTCACTTATAGATGTTATGTTAATGAGCTTACTGTTGAAGGGAAAAGGGAAAAGGGGGGAAAAGGGGAGAAAAGGAGGGGGAAAGGGGAGAAAGGGAAAGGGAGCAAGGGGGAAAGGGGGGAGGGGGGAAGGGAAGGGGCGAAAGGGGGTAAAGGGGGAAGGGGGCCAAGGGTGAAGGGGGGAAAGGGGAGAAAAGGAGGGGGAAAGGGAAAAGGGGGAAAAAGGGAGAAAATGAGGGGAAAGGGGGGGGGAAGGGAAAGGGAGCAAGGGGGAAAGGGGGAGGGGGAAGGGAAGGGGCGAAAGGGGGTAAAGGGGGGAGCGAGGGAAAGGGGGAAGGGGGCCAAGGGTGGTGAAAAGGAGAGGGTGAGATGGGTTTTGGGAGAAGGTTAAGGGTTGAAAAGAGAATGAGTGTGAGCCAAGTAAGAGGGAATGTTTAGGGTGGTCATATTTAAATGTAACTGCTATGAAAATACACACCTATGAAAACAACCTTTATCTCCCTTATCCTGTTTTAACACAAATTCTTAATTTTCAATTACATTTACATTAAAAGCAAAAGAGCTGTTAATTGTCAAAGAGAGACATAATACACAATATACAATACAATACAATACAATACAATACAATACAATAAAATAAATAATAAATATTAGTGATGTTCATAGTTGAACAAAAAGATGCCACATGTATTATATATTATATTTTATAAATTTACCAACAGATGTATTCCTATATAAAAAAAATATGCAACAAAACTAGTACTTTCTTTAAAATATCAAACATTAAATATGCAAGCAACCTATGAAAGCAGTATTTCTTGTTTCGATGGAAAATTACTATGACTAACAACAAATATCTTAAAAAAAGTTAATTGTTGACCCAGGTTTAAAAAATCTACGTTCCTCAGTTTATGAAGCAGAACAGAACTATGTGTATCCCGGATGGCACGGTTCCACACCATCAATAAAATTTGTCTGTATTTTTGTTACAATGAGATATCATTATACTTATTCTACAAGCATTAATATGTCAAAAACTATCAAAGTAGCATTTCTATTACATTTGTTACCATTTGATGTGGCATTTTCTAAGACTCAGACTGAATGTGAATGTGTAACTAAAGCTGGTATCATATCAAAACACACCAGTTGTTAACTATAACTGGTGTCAGACCAATACTGGGTTTAGAGAATAGCTATACCTAGTGTCAGGTCAATACTTTGTTCAGAGAATAATACGCTTGTTTCGAATCATTTCCATTCCTTCAAAAGTTTTTTTTATTTTCATCTGCCAAACCACGAGATTTTGACGGAATGTTAGGCACTGGGCTTCCAGTGTCAAAGTACACAACAAACCCCCAATCGATATGTGGCGTTTTAACGTTCTTCAACTTAAAGAATTCTTTACATTTTCTGTAAAAGACAGATATCAATTAAATTATTTCATTTGTATCAAAGCATAGACAACAAGACGAACTATGAGCTAATGCTCACTTATGATACCCCCGCTCTTCGGCAAACAGGAAGTAGGAATCTGACGGGTAAAAAAACGCTTCCCACCATATGGGGTACCTATATGAAGGTTGTGACCAAATATCAGATCTCTGCAATCAATAGTTGCTGAGAAAAATGTGACGAAAAATGTGCATATATGTTCAATGTGTATAAAAACCAACTAAGTCGGTAAACAGGACATAGGAATCTGACGGGTCCAAAAATGCTTCCCACAAAATGGCATACCAATATGAAGCTTGTGACCAAATATCAGATTCCTGTCATCAATAGTTGCTTAGAACAATGCGACGAAAAATGTGCATATACAAATGTATGTTAAATGTGTATAAAAATCAACAAAATCGGCAAACAGGAAGTAGGAATCTGATGGGTCAAAAAATGCTTCCCATGATATGAGGTACCTATATGAAGCTTGTGACCAAATATCAGAATTCTGCCATCAATAGTTGCTGAGAAAATTGCGACGAAAAATGAGCATATATGTTCAATGTGTATTAAAATCAACTAAATCGGCAAGCAGGAAGTAGGAATCTGATGGATCCAAAAACGGTTCCCACGATATGGGGTACCCATAGGAAGCTTGTGACCAAATATCAGATTTCTGCTATTAATAGTTGCTGAGAAAAATGTGACGAAAAATGTGCATAAAAACCAAATAAGTCGGCAAACATGAAGTAGGAATCTGACGGGTCCAAAAACGCTACCCACAATATGGTATACCTATATGACGCTTGTTAAACAACCTTATTAAGAAAAAAAACTGCTGGGATGTGCTAATCTGGGTCACGGGCCACTGTAATCGGGCGGCTGTATCGAGAAACAGATACGGTGTTGAAAAAACTGTTGATACTCATAAAATATTGACAAATGCAATAAAATTTTATGTTTGTCTTCAAGAAATATGATAGACAAAACCATGTGTGAAGTTTTATGACGAAATATCTCCGATTTCTATGTAAATTTACGAGTTGAAGTGGGGAAACACCCACAGGTAATTTTAGTGATGTATTTTTATCTTGGACAAGAATAATGAGCGTCCTGATTGGATGACCAATTTAAAACACACTGACACCGCATGGTAAAAAGATGCATGTAAAAGAAATCTATGTTATATTTATTCATTTGTTTGATTCTGGAATATTGTTGATCATTGATTTAAACACGAAAAAAGGGGGGGGGATTTTATTAGTGAATTTTACAGTTAAATAAATGTTATGTTTCGACAGTTTAAAGAGAAAAATAAAAATTTGTTGCGACTAAAGCTTAAATCAGCGTTAAAAATTGAACAAATATCAGTGGTTTTGTAAATGAGATTTATTTTAAATAGAAAATCTGAATTTATTATTTATTAATTTATTATTAATGATACAATTGTATATCCCTTGGGAGGGGGAGGGGAGGGGGGCTATGATGATAATTTGAAATAAAAACACAGGACCGGACTTTATGCAAAAATAATAATCCAGGATTAGTTTTTTATTAAAAAATCCAGGACCCCTGTGTCCATGAATTTTTTTTTCTAAAGTTAATAATATGAAATATTGACATCCACACTTGCCTTTAGGACAGCACATTTCTGTGTCCACACTTGTAATAATAATAAAATACAATTACACAGATAAAACACAAATAAACAATACTTTAATGACACTGGCTATATTTTGATATAGTAAATTTGACTATTTAAAATGATTAAATGTGAAATTATTAACAAATAATGTTTTTAATTCACCAAAACATTTAGATGATTTCTATTTCTGGAATCAATAAGCTTGACGTGTGTGATTATCAAATAAATATCACCAAGGATATTACTATGGTGAAAGTTATTTGACAAAAAAGTCCAGTAGCCAGTGCTTTCGCACTGGCATGATTTATTTAATATATTTACGTTTGAAATTTACGCATTCTGATTAAAATCCTATATTTCACTTGCTTCCCTTTGCTGATATGTCGCTGGTAGCTACCACGCCATGACATATCAGTAGAGGAGAGTAGGTGAAAGATGTAATTTTAATCAGATTGAAATTTACAGTTCCTAAATAAGTGTAATTTATTCACACTAAGGTAGATCTTTTTCAGCCATAGATTAGGTAATAAATATGTAGATATCAAATTTAGTCCACACGACACGTTTCTGGAATAACCTTCATCAGAATCGAAAGTAGATAACCTTGGTTTATTTTGCAAATCTGTTTAGACCATTTTGGTTTATTTGCCCCAAAAGACTTTTGAATTATTTGGCTTTCAATTGATATACTATGAGCGTCTGATGAAGGTCATTACAGAAACGTATCTGATGATGGTCATTACAGAAACGTATCTGATGAAGGTTATTACAGAAGCGTATCTGATGAAGGCTATTACAGAAGCGTATCTGATGAAGGTTATTACAGAAACATATCTGATGAAGGCTATTACAGAAACGTATCTGATGAAGGTTATTACAGAAACGTATCTGATGAAGGTTATTACATAAACGTATCTGATGAAGGTTATTACAGAAGCGTATCTGATGAAGGTTATTACAGAAGCGTATATGATGAATGTTATTACAGAAGCGTATCTGATGAAGGTTATTACAGAAACGTATCTGATGAAGGTTATTACAGAAGCGTATCTGATGAAGGTTATTACAGAAACGTATCTGATGAAGGTTATTACAGAAGCGTATCTGATGAAGGTTATTACAGAAACGTATCTGATAAAGGTTATTATTACAGAAGCGTATCGGATGAAGGTTACTCCAGAAGCGTTTCTGATGAAGTTCTTACAGAAGCGTATCTGATGAAGGTTATTACAGAAACGTATCTGATGAAGGTTATTACAGAAGCGTATCTGATGAAGGTTATTACAGAAACGTATCTGATGAAGGTTATTACAGAAGCGTATCTGATGAAGGTTACTCCAGAAGCGTATCTGATGAAGGTTATTACATAAACGTATCTGATGAAGGTTATTACAGAAACGTATCTGATGAAGGTTATTACAGAAGCGTATCTGATGAAGGGTATTACAGAAGCGTATCTGATGAAGGTTATTACAGAAACGTATCTGATGAAGGTTATTATTACAGAAGCGTATCGGATGAAGGTTACTCCAGAAGCGTATCTGATGAAGTTCTTACAGAAGCGTATCTGATGAAGGTTATTACAGAAACGTATCTGATGAAGGTTATTACAGAAGCGTATCTGATGAAGGTTATTACAGAAACGTATCTGATGAAGGTTATTACAGAAGCGTATCTGATGAAGATTACTCCAGAAGCGTATCTGATGAAGGTTATTACAGAAGCGTATCTGATGAAGGTTATTACAGAAACGTATCTGATGAAGGTTATTACAGAAGCGTATCTGATGAAGGTTTTACAGAAGCGTATATGATGAAGGTTATTACAGAAACGTATCTGATGAAGGTTATTACAGAAGTGTATCTGATGAAGGTTATTCCAGAGACGTATCTGATGAAGGTTATTACAGAAAGGGGTCTTGCGCACCGATCTACGTACTTATTTTCATACATAATATGTCGCCGAATAATTCAGGTAACCAAAATGCCAGAACAATAATATGCAACGGCAGGGTGTGTTTAACACAACTGCCAGCAGATCTTGATGAGCAACAGTTAGTTAGGAGAGATCGTTGTTGACACTGGAAGGCTTAATAAAAACAATAGTAGCGTCTTGATTCCAGAATTGTTGAACAAGTGAAGAACTCAAACACTGCACGTAAAACTGAGAATGATGCTTGAATACTCAAATATTGGATACTCCTAGGTCGTCCAATCAGAACACTATATTGAATACAACATTCTGATTGGTTGTTTTTAAGTACGAGTTGAAAACTTATGCTCGAAAGTTTCATGGCCAAAACACCAGGTTTGAAAGTTTTGGAGAACTTCATAAATCCGACTATAATTCAGATAAGGGACTGAATATTATCTTGCAAGGTTTTCAATGTCAGATATATCTGTCGTCTGTTGGCCAAACAGAAATTCTACAAGGTCGGAACGGGTGAAAACAAATCACATGACTTTTTCTATGAAAGTCTACATGGCTCATAGATGAAATATGTGAAAATCGCAGTGATATGTTTGCTCGACTGACTCGACATAATACAAACAGTTGTAACCAACACAGTGTGCAAATAATGTATAACCAGAAAACATACCAAACATAGATTATTGTCTTTTTTAATTGTTTGTATTGTTCAAAATGATATTAAATTTTGCATGGTCTGAAAGCCTACCAGTCATTGATATCGAATAATAATGGAGCGAATTTAATAAACAATTTTAATCAGATATGTAAAACCTACAAATATAGATTTTACTTCTGTGCTTACAATTCAGTTATATTCAATTTTAATGACCAAGTATCACAGAAGACAGTCATACACGTAGGAGATAAAAATTGTTTTGTACGATGTTGCATTTATTTGACGACCTGTGATTGGATAAAATCATTCCTAAAAATAACGATAGAAGGCAGAGCCATATATAGAAATATAGAGAATAAGATTAATACGCTTTACTGGCCAGTGGAAAATTCCATTCCTGAAAATAACGATAGACGCAGTATCCAAATGTTTTTCCTTTAAATACTCGCGTAATAAAGTTGCCGCCTCAATATTCTGTTTAATGGTTTATTGTGCACTCATTTTAAGTCTCTTTTGTTCGATTTCCTCATCGGTAGTTGAAACAAATCTCCTCTTTTTCTCCAATGTGTTACGTTAGTCCGTTACACACCGATGCAGACGATAGATAAACGTGCAGTTACGAAACGATGCAGACGGGAAATTACAGAAGGTCACTTGGTGGTGCTTAATTTTGTCTAGTGACCATTACGTCTTTAGCCTTAGAACTTCCAAGAAAGTTCGTCAAACATAGTTCGTGGAAAAAACTTAGTTACTATTTCAAGTTATAGATCAGCAACATCGTACACAAATGTTCTAAGCTCCCGTGACCGACTATGTTTACTTAGACGGTAAGTAAATAGTTGAAGGGTGAGCGCTTTTTCAACAATTTACTGACCGTCTAAATAATCATAGTCGGTCACTAGGGAGCTTAGAACTCATAATGAATACCTTTTACTATTCTTAAAAACGCGAAAAAAATGCATTCATTGATCTTTATTGCAATAAAAAATTCATGTCTTGTCCATGAAGTTTACACCCTATTTTATCGCACCTATCCTTGACGTTAAATAGCTTTTTACTTCCAAACTGGTTACAATTGTGATATTTAGCTCTGAATTAGGACAATGTGTCTGAATTTCAAGAGCGACATTTTTACCCGTGGACTGTTTCAGTGAGTAAGCACTATAAAATCAAATTCATCTTGTTGGTTTAGTACAAAGGGCACAGCATCATCATCATCTCATCGAAATGTAACCTGTACTCGCCATGATATAGCTGAAAAATTACTATCTTGGAGTTAACAACAATTACTCTCTCATTAACATCATGCACGTTAAATAAACGTCAGAGAATACCGAAGTGGCAATCAAAAATGAACAATCCAGAGAAACTGGCAACATACTTGATGTAGGGTACACAAGACGAAGAAAAACTAAACAAAAACACAACATAATTTGTGTTGGACACAACTTAGTCCGAGATTCCTCTGTCGTTTAATGGCATTTATAAAGTTGCGTTGAACGGCTACAGCAACTTTATAAATGCCGTTAAACGACAGAGGAATCTCGGATTAGACACAACTATACACAAACAAACAATTATAACGTAAATAAGACATGAGCACTGAAACAAACAACTTGAGGTAAAGACGAACCGAACATCGTTAAAGTTTGGCGTCTTCAGAGTTGAAAGGGAATCTGTCCAATTCCTGTTTATTTCTGTATTGCCACTGGAGATGTAGATATCACGAGGTGAGTTGTGGTAACATTATTATTTAACAATATCCGTCATATGTTTGTGTCCGTCCAATGACCTAGATTTAAACTGACTTCTGTGGTTGTCATTTCTGAGTTGGGAGGTTTGAGGTTTGCCTGAGGAGTTGTTCGTGTGAGGTTTGCGGTTTGCCTGAGGAGTTGTTCATGGGGGGTTTGAGGTTTGCCTGAGGAATTGTTCGTGTTTTTGTGGTAGGTTATATTTTCGACTGCTTAACTTTTTTTCTCAATCGTATTTGTATAATTAAAATTATATACATGTATAGCTTCCTCGGTGCAATTTGATTATATTTATCATCGAAACAAGTACACTGTTTCTGTTAGGACACACGGGCACTAGACTCTATATCATTAAAAATTCCATATAGTCAATGATAAGAAAATCGTGTCCCGTGGTGGGTTGGTTTGTTGTGTTTAACGCCACTCTCAACAATATTTCAGTTATATCGTGAAGTTAAGATTAATTGGTGGAGGAAACCGGAGTACCCGGAGAAAACCACCGACCTGTCGCAAGTCACTGACCAACTTCGCCATGAACGGGGTTCGAACTCACAACTTTATTGGTGATAGGCAATGATTGCACATGTAGTTGTAAATTCAACTTCCATACGATCACGACCACGACAGCCCTCAATAGTGTCCCGTGTAATACTCAAAACACTATTTTCTTGCCATTGACTATATGGAATATTTATTGATATAGTGTCTAGTGCCTGTGGTTAGGCTTTATATATGTACTTAACTTGTCTATGGTAAAGAAAACTTATTTGCTTATATAGTATTTATAATGTTTATTTTGACTTCGACCGAGATCGAAATATTGTATCCACCCTTTATTGTTATAATACATTTATTAATACACGGCCTATTTTTTTATGATCATCCACGAATTAGTATACTAAATAATATTTTAATTTGATAATACTACACTGAGATGTATTGACTGTTTAAAAATTAAAGTGTTTCATATCAGTGCTTGTTATTCAGGTTGAATTATGTATATATTTCTCTATGAAAGGATGATGTGGTTGCTATGAACGCTTTTACTTAAAATGGAGGCGAAAATAGGGTATTTAAACATTTAATCAGCAAAAGTTTAAAAGTCGAAGCTCGACCACTGATTTCAATAAAAAGTCAATAAAATTTAATTGTAAACTATCTTATTCAACGCCTTATAGTCCCTTTAACACCACAAGCAACGTCACAGTTTACTTTAAGAGTTAGTTAAGCGAAACTACGTAGATATCATGAATAAATTATCGTTCTTTGTTGTCAAAACAGAAACATCTTATCAACCAAGGAAAGAGAAAGCCATCTCGTGGTAAGCACATAAAATAATGCATTAAATTGATATTTTATAATAATTTGTGATACTGATTAATTATTGTATAAATAATTTACACGGACACGAGATGAAATTTGAGCCAACAAAAATTGCTGAACTCGAATTTATTGTAATTGATTTGAAAATTGGTTAAAATGAAATTTAAATCTTCAAAATTTATAATTTAAACTTCTGTATGAACAGTAGTGAAAATCAAATAGATAAATAGGTTAGACGAGATTATACAGAGAAACCAGATATACATACTATACATTTATAATAAAGGTAACTATGTAAATCTATAAATTGAAAATTTAATTTTTTTTTTTTGCAATTACTTTTATTTATACCGTTATTTATTCAGCTGTATGCAAAGACTTATTAAGTTTAAATATACTATTTTAATTTAGTACACTTTTATTAAAAACCAAATTATGATGGGAGTTATAAATTTTTTTTTTTATTATTTGCCTTCTTGTATTCTGTGCTCCACAAAATAAGATAATGTAGATGTTGATGCTTTATCAAACACGGCCTGTTTTGCATACTATAGATTCCTTCAACGCTAACGGTTATACATGCTTCAAAGAAATTCGTGATCACCAAGTATATCAGAATAAACAACACAATTAAAATGTCATAAAAATTAGAAAATCGTTGACAACAATTAACATTAAATTTGGATTTTTAATATCGTGGTTTTTTAATAATTCAACAATTTCAGTTTACACACCGTAGTGTAGAACCGTTCGTTTTTGGGTTCTTAAACTAACCACACAAATTACTAATGTTTCAAATCTCAGTAGGGCATGATATATTATCTATCTATTGTTAAAATTGTTTTCCAAAAGTAGATACTATTTATTTCAATTAGGAATTTAAAAAAACACAAACAACTGAGAACATTTTATCATGGCTGGTTGCAGACGATGAATGGGAGTGTTCGATCTCTGGATGTCTCAGTTAAATCGCTGACAAAATAAACAGAGATTAAGTCGGGGTTTATTAATAGATCTATGGTCTTTTTTTTTTTGTTTCTGAAGATTTTCAAACTTGATTCACATATATTATTCGATCGAGAATGAATTATATTCTTTTAGAAAGATTAATTAAGAATGGCCACAGTAAACAAATTTTTTTTATGAAAATTCAACATTGCAATGAGAAATTAATTTCAATTTATTTCGGCCCTTTCAACAACTAGATCGCCCTTTTTCATAGACACACAGTCATACATGGAGCTTACACCTATCGGATTCACTTTATATCGCATGACACAATTTACTTGTAAGTTTCCAAAGGTTCAACAGTAAACTGTTCTCGCCATTGATTCCGATCATTATCTGTTAACAAGAGAGTACTAGGAGTCTGTAATTGCGCTCAGCTGTTTTTCAAATTGATTTTATAGAAAAGGTTGAAACATATGATGAGCAAGTTAAAATAGAAATGTCAGTTGATTCCAGGTTAAATTTTAGAAGCAGTGCCCCTTTAGTAAAGCTTCTCCTTTTAACAATTACATCCATCTTCGATAGATGGCTGAACTGTCAGACACAATTTTGACAGGGGACCTCCCAAGGTCCGTCCATGTCATATTTAGTTTTTAAGGTCGATTCAGTCATTTATATGCAGAAGATATTGCGGGGTTTTTTTCAAAATGAACTTACTTTCCATAATCGTCATCTCTTAAAACTCTAACAGTTTAAATAAACACATGCACATGTTTCCTAATTGGACACAGAAAGCTAGTGTCAGCAACATCCGTCCTAATGGCCCTTACTCAAGTATATCATTCTTTATTTTGTTTTACTGTTATGCATTTTGCTGCCAAATTTGTCGATTTCAGGGTACTAGTACCTGTGAAAATGTCTCCCAACAATGACCAATGTCGATTATCTTCGGTGTAATGGAATGAAACTACATGTAATTCCTTTGACGCTATTGTCGAAGTAGAGTGTGGTTCTGTTGTTACCTCATCCATACAACCTAAAACAATAGGGGATATACAATAGTAATTGTTCGACTGACCCGGTGTTTTTAATGATAGCAGATTTGTTTTATGCATCGTTAGGTAAAAATTTCATCAGAACAATGATCTATGTGACCCTGCTTATCAGCTTATAAAGAGACCCCCAGTTTTGATGAGGAGATATAGTATTCAAAGGTATTATTTTACCTTAATGAAAATACCATTTTTAGCAGTCATTATGAACATGATCAAGTGCGTAAATGGCTCCAAAACAAAGACTGTTCTCTGATTCTTTTTTTTTACTGAAAATTTCTTTTGATTGAATGTTTTGGAAGCAACCGAATTGCCCTGAAAGAAAACCATCGTATTAACGAACAGACTTATGAATTTTTATGAAACTCTGATTTTTCTCGTTACTAAAATTTCAAGAGTCAGTATTCCATAGAATGGTAAATGTTTATTGACGGTGGCTTAAATTCTCAAAAAAGAAATTGCGTCCATTAGTATTTCAATAGAAACCATTACGTTTTAAATAGTTTAATGAATAATCAACCACCATGTGAGAATGAAAAGAAATCTTAAAAAAACCAGACATAGAGATATCGCTTATTATGGACAAAGTCCGTTCTTGATCAGTTTAGAATGTGTGTAAATTCACTACCTAATTTAAGTTAATTTCAATTGTAGTAAAATGCAAAATTTAAGGTAGTTTGAAATTATTTATATAATAGCTGTACGTAGCTATGCAATTACAAAAGTCGAAATATTTCAATGTAATTTATATACAGGCATTTAGATCAATGTTAATATTAATAACAGTAATTGTATTCATTTCTATAAATTATTATTGATTTATTTTAACTTTTGTATTATTTTCAAATTGAATCCCTTTGGTGGTTAGTGATGAAATCTATTTATAAGGGGAGGTAAAGATATTTAAATTCTATGTACATAAAGTTTAAAATATTTGCTTGAATAAACATTTGCATTGCGGGGGTAAAATTTAAAGCTTAATGTAATATTAACGTTAAGATTTTTCAAAGGCACTCGTAGATGTTGAAATTTGTCTTAATTGAAAGTATAATAATAAAGTAAAGTTTTATCCATACCTAGCAATGACATTTTTATGACGAGGTGGTTATTAAATACATAAGGGTGTAATACTTAAGACATGTTTTCATCGTCGCTATGTCAAGTTTTATTATTATAGGGTTAGGGTTATGGTGCTTAACGCCACTTTCAACAATATTTCCGTTATATCATGGAGGTCAGTTTTATTGGTGGAGAAAACCGGAGAAAACCACTGACAGTCTCAAGTCACCTACAATCTTTATCACATAACGTTGTATCGAGTACACCTCGCTTGTGTGGGATTCGAACTCACAACGTTAGTGGTGATAGCCACTGATTGCATAGGTAGTTTTAATTTATTATTTTAGCACAGTTTATTAATACCATTGATGAAAATTACACCACAGAAACTGGCGAAAAGAAACAGACTGTCTTTATACTCCTAAGTTGTAAATTCTATCCCTTCTCATGGCAAAGTACTCGATCACCTTTATGTGATGAAGTTCGTTAGTTATTTTCTGCAGATTAGTGGCTTTCCCCTGGGTACTCCGGTTTCATCTACAAATAAAACTGACGTTCATAATTGTTCCTGCAATTATTACATTTCCAGTAATAATAAAGTGATACTTATAAAAAGGGCCAGCCTTAAGCCAATTGGACCAATTGCTCCCAATAGGGCCCCGTGCTGGAGTTATATACTCTTTGCTGTCTAAGTACACATAGCAACACACTGCAGGTTTTAGAGAGAACAATTGTGCCCCACATCTCCTAAGGCCGACACTGCTTATAAACATTGTCTTTACACGTACTCTTCGTATAAAACTCGCATTGTACCTGATTCATATATAGGGAACAGCAAGAAACGATATCTGTAATGAACGGATGGGAAAGAGATCACAATTGAAAACGATTGGAACGACGCTTGTTTCTGCTCTTATATATGTATATTATCGTTAAAATACATTTATTTTCATTCGTTGAAAAACAGGCCAGAAAAACTCGATAGTGACTTTCTTTTCTATCTGTCAGATCTGTGAAATATCTGCATGTTTGTTGTTATTGTTTGTTTATATCTGTATTGCCGTTGGAGATCCATTATCAGTTGGGAATCCTATTTAACCGGTTTAAACCTGCCACATTTCTGTGTCTGTCCCACGATATGACCTGGGATTCCAAGGTCATATGTCATGGTCTTTATTTGTGTTCAATTATATGAGGCGAGAGGTAGTTGTTAGTTTTGTTGATATTGGTGGAATTGTTGACCATCTGTTTAAAATTTCTTTTCGCAACGTTCTCTATCGTATTCAATGCAAGTCACAACAATTAACGGAGAAATGAGCTACTAGTATTCAGTTAAACTTTGTTAGCATATGTAATATGATGTTGTTGCGTATTTTTAACAACAAACAACTGACAAAGACGGTCTAACAAACATCTAGCATTAGCCGATGCAAAAAGTTGTGTTGTTGCAACAGACACACAAGCAACAAATCCCAGATATCACATTGGTACACATATCACTAGTAGCAACGAACATATGACCACTCTTCTGTTGTAGGTAATATGACGGTTTATAAAACAAAACAAAAATAAAAAAAAATAAAACAGAAAAAAAACGAAAAAACCCAACATCTGAGCACTCCTTTGTTGAAGGCTTTATAACTAAGGCGTAGAACAACAAAAAAAACATAACCACTCCCCTGTTGTAGACTATATCAACATTATGTAATTCTTTGTTTGTCAGCCAACCAAAATTATATTTTCCCCATCGATTGATTGTTAAAAAGCGGTTGCTGGCCAATCAACATTTTACTTTTCACAGGAAGTCAGATAATAATTCATCTGGTGGTGTAGAACAAGTAAGTGAGTGATTGTTGTTTAACGCCAAGTGAACAATTTTTCATCTATATCATGGCAAGAACAAGTTATATTCGATAAGATAAGGTCCACTTTGTACTAGACCAACACGCTTAGGTTTTTTTATGATTTTTATAGAGTTAGGCCACTGAAACAACAGTTCGTGGGTAAACATGTTGCTCCACTCGGACACAGTATCCTGATTCCCAACAATCCAGTCTTTGCTCTTACTCCTTAATGCTGCGTGCTTTGTAGAGAAAATACCAATAGCATAGGCTATGGTTTGACCCCATCGGGGCTCAAACCCGGTGTACAACAACAAATATATTATTCCTAATGGCTTTACAGGACATACATGTATGCAAATCAATAGCCATTCAGAAGGCAGTTGTTGGTTTAAAATTAAAAAAAAGAAGACCTTAATCATGTTTTTGCTTTCCGTTATGTGTTCATCATGCACTTATTTTATTATTTTTGTTTCAGTAGAGCTTAAGAAATAAAAAATGGAAGAACAAGACAGAACCAGTGAGTACAATTTAATATTTTAGCTTATCATATATGTAGGTACTCAATAATGTCCATTACTTTACTTATCTATTATTACAAAAAATAAAAAATATATATATATATATTTATTGTATGTGTGAATTAAAGGGTTAAGGGCAAGGGATATGGCCTTACAGTGATAACATTTTTGGGTACTCGAAATAAAGTTGCCAATCAGAACACTGTGCTTGATAAATACTTAGTTCTGATTGGACAGTTTTGGAATAGGAGTACAAAGATTGTACACAAAAGTTGTATAACCGTAAGCTCTTTGCGATAACAATACTCTTTAACGATTTATCGGAAAGGATGTTTTTGTTGCCTTTAATGATAATCGTAAAATAAAACATTACCAATACGTTATCAATTTCATGAAATTCATCGCTTGTGTTTAAAACACCTAAATTTTACTCACCCGTAAAGGTTAAAATAACACCGGATTGCACGTTGAGGATCCGTAATGAATATACACTGTGTTTTAGAAATTGTTTCCAAACCAAATAGTTTAGTGTTCCAAGCTCTTTGGTTTGTTAGCTGTTATATATATATATCTTTCTCCATTCTTTATCTTGTCCTGAAATCAATTGATCACCATCTGACTTCTTATAAACAAATAAAATGTTGGAGAAAAAATATATTCGTCTCGACTCCCATTTGCATCATGGTTTCCAACGCGATTTTCATATCAGATGATGTTCGTACCATTTAACAGTAACACGACAGGTGTCACATGTAGAACAGGAACTGCTAACCTTTTCGGGGCTCCCGAGTTCACCCCGGGTTTTAGTGAGGTTTGTGTTGTTGGATCTTTAGTTTTCGGTGTAGTGTTTTGTAGATTATTGTTTGTGTTCTGTCTTTGTTATTTTAGCCGCCATTGTATTGTATGTCCTTCGACTGATGGCTTCTGATTACCCTTTGGTATCTTCAAACAATTTAATACCACTGAATTAAGATACTCGTTTGACTTTCAGAATTGGATGGTTTGTTCGAACAACACTGCACGGACGGTGTAGTGACTAGAGATGGGTTTAAGACTATCCTTCAGTGTATGGAGAATGATCCTACAGAATCATCAATTGAAGAAGTTTTTGCAAATTTTGATTCCGATGGTATGTTTATTTAAATCTCAAATATTTGCGTAAGCCATTAGAACATTACTGATACATTAATTCGTTGTGCAAGGTTTAAAAACTGTCCATGACAGTACAAATGTATGACGGTCAACAATTATATATAAGCCACGTGCACAGAAACAGTACAAACTCACGACGGTCAATAATACACAGAAGACACAAACAGTTCAAACTCACGACGGTCAATAGTACACAGAAGACACACACAGTATACATTCACGACGGTCAATAGCACACAGAAGTTTCTGATTGTCAATACTAATAGTATATAGGCGACATAAACAGTCCAAACACATTACGGTCAATCAATCGTGCCAGTCAATAATACCGAGGCGAAACAATCAGTATTTACTACATGGTAGACATTAACAGATCAAACACATGACAGTCAATAAACAGTGCATAACTTTTTTTTTTTAATTTCAATTTCTTTTTTTGTTCACAGAATCTTCGGGATTGTCAAAAGAAGAATTTGACGAATGGTTTATCAAGTGCTGGGTACCACAAACGCAAGCGAGAGACCTAATCGCCGAAGCATTCAGAACAATTTTCAAATGTCAAGAAAGCGAAACAGGGCGATTTCCAATTGATAATCTCATCGAAATATTGCAAACAAGAGGACAAGAACGCTTAGACGATGAAGAAGCCGAGAGTCTTAGGAAAGAATTGGAAATAATGGATTTAAATGGCGACAAGAACATAGATGCCGACGGTATGTTTCATTCGAATTATGACATGCTTATATATTGTATCAAGCCGATCCATCTCAATGATGAAAGTGTCTTATAGTAATAAGACACCGAACATTAGACCCAATTTCTTTCGAAAGAGATGTAGTCAAGATATATAATTACATAGTTACCTTACATTTGAGTGAGTTAGGAATTGTTGCTCAACGTCAAGGTAGAACTTTGTCAGCTATACTGTGGTGAGAATACAAATTACATTTTAATAAGATGACGATGTCTATTTTGTACTAGACCAACACGCTTACTTGGATTTTTATAATGCTATTTCATTGAAAAACAGTCCACGTGTAGATATGTCGCTCCACTCAGACATCACGATTCCGTTTCAACCAATTTTTGCTCTTATTCCTTAATGCTGCATGAATAGCGGGGAAGCAGCCAACAAAATGTCATATTCTTTTTTTTGACACGATCAATACTCGAAACCACGATCTACCGCACACTAATTAAAGCGTAGATATAAAATTTGGTGAACATGACCCATTACCCATAGTGAGTCGGCTATGAGTAGAACTTGTTGACATTCGCAATAATAAACAATTAAATTTGTTCTGAATTTAAGGAATATGGGTGCAATTGTATCTCTAATTAATTAACTATATGTATTGTGTCGCCCTAAAACACAAAAAGTTCTGTTGATACTACTTTCTTTAGGACAAACTATTACGTCATGTATCTCGGATGTAACACGCCATTCTTATGTTGTTTCTATTTGCAAGATATTTGATCAAGTTTATTAGGTATTTTAGAAACGTTTTAAGACATATTGTAAAATGTGTAAGCTATCTGTAAACTTTATATGGTATCCTAATAAAGAGTAGGAACCAGTTTCGACACCCTAGAGACTGCAATTTAATGAAATTTAATAATTATCCTGAGTTATAGTTGAATTTTCTGTCAGGTACAGTCATATTATTTATTGATATATTTAAACAAATTATCCATGTTTTACTCACATGTTAAACATTATCATTAACTGATTTGACAAAAACATTTTTTCCAGAATTTGCCGCCTTTCTTCATGCACAAAAGAGCAGATTAGAGAACACTGAACAAGTGGAAGGTGAAGAACAAACTGAACATGTTGATGAACAAACAGAAGAACAGACAGAAACAGAGGAACAAACAGAAACAGAGGAACAAATTACAGAAGAACAAATTGGAGAGGAAACAACGCAAGAGGAACAGACAGAGAACGAGGGACAAACACGGGATGAACAAACACAAGAGGAACAAACAGGACAAGAGGAACAAACAGGACAAGAAGAACAAACACAGCAAGATGAAACCGAAAAACAGGAAGGTGAACAAACTGAAACTACTGAACAAACAGAACCTACTGAACAAACAGAAAATACTGACACTCAACAAACAGAATCTAATCCAGAACAAACTGATACTCAGCAAACTACTAACCAAACAGAGGAAGCATGAGCCGAATAAAGCCAATGTGGACAATCCTTTTTTATCTTGGATCGACAACACGTCCATCAAATATAAAAAAAAACATATTGACAAATAAAAGCTTCCGAGTGTGGAACCAATGAAGTGGTGCTGATAACGTGATTATCCTGAAGTCTTTTCCTCAGTTCTCAAGATTTCTACCTCTTTCCTTCTTTCATGGACAAGAAATATTACTCCACAGTCGGTGCTCACGTCGTGTTCTCTACTAAAAAGGAATATATGATTCATTACTTTGATCAAAATTTATTAACATGAAGTAAGTCTTTTTTTCTACGAATTCAGACTTTGTTATGGCGCTAAGTAAAGTTTTGCATTTAGCATCACACCAGCAATTTTTTAAATCTGTGATATGTTTTTTTATTCTGTGATATAAATAATCTTGTTATACAAATAATGTGCTGTGATAGTTAAAATTGCCAATGCAAGCACAATTATATTTTTTATTTATTGAACTTGATTTTGTTTTTATTTCTATAAATTTCCCTTAGTACATTTGCTCGAATATCGTCTTTTTCAACAGTTTTACAACTCAAATAATCAACACTTTGTTACCAAAGCCTCAAGTATCCAGTTCGGTTTCTTGTTATAACAATGATTAATATGACCACAATAATTACAAGTGACATTTTTGTTCAAACTCAAAAACAAAAATTCCCATAAATAACCCATAAAGATGATCATTTTTCAAAAACTGCACTGAAATTGGATAAAAAATAAGAAAGTTCAAATTTTGTAATTCACATCTTTTTGTTGGTCCCTTTAGGTCATAAAACGGTAATAGCTACATACACTATACATTTTTCTCTGAACAGGATCATTGAAAAAACTTCATCGAAGATCAAATGAACAATAAACCCTCGATGTACAAAAACAGAAACACATTGGGGCCTTTTGTTTCAAAATAGGTAGGATACAATACATGAAAGCAATATTAACCTGATTCCCTTACAAGGATATTTGTCTTAAAAATTAGAAGGTTGTATCAACTAGAACTACAGTTATTGCACAGAAACCATTGTATCTGCAGACAGACGACACCGTTATACCATTGTACGACTGCAAAATGTCTGCAGTTGTATAAAAAGTGGGAAGGAATATTTCCATTGACTCTTATAAACTATATATAACAAAAGTGACCATCTTAGATTTTCGATCGTCACAAAAACCATAAAATATGTAAAGAACAATTCAATAATCATACGTATATAGTGTGGGTTCAAACAATTTAGACAGCATCAGTTGTGTAATGGTTAGTGTGCTTGCCTTGACTACGGTAGATCATGGATTCGAGTCCCGGTCGGTGTGTCAAACCAGACTGTCAAATTGGCATTTGCTGCCTCACTGCTAAGTACACAGTAGTAATGAGTGAGAGCATGGGCTTGTTGAGTCGAAATCATGATATTGTGTCTTAGTGAGGTGACGTGTCTACCCCCCCCCCCCCCTCATACACATTCATCCAATCATATAGCATACCAGTAACTGACTATGGCAGTCAGCTTTGAATAGGACGTTTAAACTGGTTGTCACAATACACCGTTTCTTAATCTAGTAATACATCAGGGATTTTTTCACCTGGTTGTTGAGATACATCATGGTGACTAATCTTGATGTTTAACTTGGTTGTCATTGATATAGGTATTTAACTATGCTATCATGGTATATAATGGTGATTAACTTGGCTCTCTTGTATTTGTGTTTAACTATGCTATCATGGTACATCATGGTGATTAACTTGGTTCTCTTGTATCTATGTGTTTAACTATGCTATCATGGTACATCATGGTGATTAATCTGGTTGTCTTTGTGTTTAGCTTGGTTGTCTTTTTATATCTAGGTATTTAACCATACTATTATGGCATTTAACTTTTTCCCTGTGAAACATGGTTGTCTTGATACATCAGGCTGTTTAGCTAACCCGTTTTTCATGGTATTTAACTAAGCTGTGACACATCAGGGTCTTTAACCTGGTAACCAGGGTATTTAACTTCTAGAATAGTTGTTGTGATATAAACAGTATTTAGAATGTTTCTAACCTGGTTTTCTGATACATCAGTGTTTAACCTGGTAGCGATATTTCATGGTGTTTAACTTTTCTTATGGTATTTAACCTGGTTGTAAGGTTATTTAACCTAGTTGTAAAGATACATCATGTGTTTAACCTGGTTGTAACATTATTTAACCTAGTTGTTGTGATACATCATAGTGTTTAATCTGGTTATTATGTCATAACATAGTTAGCAGTGTTTTTAACCAGGTTATTGTCATACATCTGGAGGTTAATAATACTTTGAAACTTTTTTAGGAACAGTCTTAAACAGAAATCAAATAACAATAGAAATCCATTAAAAATAAAACAAGCAAAGAGAGTAAACAATTATTATTCAAATTGAAAACACATACATGTAAAATGCAACAGAGAAATTGAAAAGTAGAAGTTACACAATTGTCAAACCCACAGCACTTCTGGTGCATCTCTCCCTCCCTCTCACTCCCTCTGGATAAAATAACATTCAAATTATTAACTATATAAAATAAACAGGACACAAAAGATCTCATCTTCAAAAAATGGCATATCTAGATAAAAATGAAAAGTAGGTCACATCAATCTAGTTTGGGTAGAAAAACAGCTTGCATTGTTATGATAAATGAATGTATAGGTATAATAGTATATGTGAAGTCAATGAAACATAAAATAGGAGTGAAATTGATGTTATTTGGTTATCCTTGTAATATAGGATAACAAAAATCCTCATCTTTCCCCCTCCCCTCCCCCCAAATTTTTGTTGACACTTACTGGTAATAATTGCTTTTGTCATATTTTTCTATCGTTTCCTATGTTCAAATGCTGTGATTGCCGTCTCAGTTTTCTGATCAACAGAAAAAGTCAACCTTTTGTAGAAGATCATACAAGGAACATTTCAGATAAAATTCCTTTCAAGTTGTTTAGTATTTCTATTTAAGATCTGTCATCTTGGATTTCCATTCCGTAAAAAATTGTAAATTTTGTTAGGGGCCATTAAAGAATCAATCATAGACAATTTGGGTTTTCAAATTTTCACAAAATAATTTGCCCATAGGATCCTCTGTTAATCTTTATCTTGATGTACTGTCCATTTTGGATTTTCTAGGAAAAATTATCTTGATGTACTGGCCATTTTGGATTTTCTAGGAAAAAAAAACTAAGTAGTGTCATATCATAAACATTCATACCAAGTAAAATTTACATTTAACAAGACTCATTTCTCATAAGAAGATAATTTGAAATCGCAGTAAGTCAGTCAGATAGCATAATTTGCCATGTCAAATTTCTCAATGGGACGAAAATCACATACAAATGTTGAGAACCATCCTTTTACAATTCGTCCAAAATTTAGTTTAAACTGTCAAAATAATTTCTGAAAAAAAGAGATTGAAATATGAAAAGTAATGGATACAGACAATGACGCAGAAAGATGATAATAACTCAAATGGCCAATTTTGGCCAGGTAAAGCAAATAAAGTACCCGATGTTGAAATTCAATACTTGAATTCAGCGAGCAAAAAAAACCCCACTAGATATGCTGGACCTCGGCAACATAACAAACAGGTATAGTGGAATTCTACAACAAAACAAATGGGCAAGCTTGAAATTGGCACCAAAACATATTGGTATCCCAGAATGCAACACTAAAACAAATTCCATAGTATTACTATCTTGACATTTCAAACAACTACAGATGTCAGAAGAACGATGGCGTGTTTTGATTGATTAGCAATATCAAAGCAAATATAATCAGTAAATTTAAACTTTTAAGCTTCCCACACAATTATGTAACAATTTTGATTAATTTATAAAATGGTAGGTAAATACAGTTATACATGTTGAATTCATTAAAAATGAAATATTTTTTAAGATTCATATATATACACAAAGTTTTAATAAAATACAATATTATAATATAAATAATCAAGACAAAACAATATATATATATATATGTATATATATTAAAAACAACCAACAATCTCATTCAGCTTTAACATTACAAATATTGCACATAAATCTTAACTTCTGGGATCTTTTTCTTATTTATTCACTAGTATTTAATAGCATCCTATATTCACTAGTATTTAATAGCATCCTATATTCACTAGTATTTAATAGCATCCTATACCTTTATTGGTTCACCTCAGATATAACTTTAATATACATTAAGAAGCTCTCCTTCCTTCCTAAACCAAACACTTAAACAACAACATGCATCATACAGAACTACATGTTACTGTTGTATCTGTACAAACCCTACCCTTCAGAAATACATGTATCTGTACAAACCCTACCCTTCAGAAATACATGTATCTGTACAAACCCTACCCTTCAGAAATACATGTATCTGTACAAACCATACCCTTCAGAAATACATGTATCTGTACAAACCATACCCTTCAGAAATACATGTATCTGTACAAACCATACCCTTCAGAAATACATGTATCTGTACAAGCCATACCCTTCAGAAATACATGTATCTGTACAAACCATACCCTTCAGAAATACATGTATCTGTACAAACCATACCCTTCAGAAATACATGTATCTGTACAAACCATACCCTTCAGAAATACATGTATCTGTACAAACCATACCCTTCAGAAATACATGTATCTGTACAAACCCTACCCTTCAGAAATACATGTATCTGTACAAACCATACCCTTCAGAAATAAATGTATCTGTACAAACCCTACCCTCCAGAACTACATGTATCTGTACAAACCATACCCTTCAGAACTACATGTATCTGTACAAACCATACCCTTCAGAACTACATGTATCTGTACAAACCATACCCTTCAGAAATACATGTATCTGTACAAACCATACCCTTCAGAACTACATGTATCTGTACAAAGCATACCCTTCAGAAATACATGTATCTGTACAAAGCATACCCTTCAGAAATACATGTATCTGTACAAACCATACCATTCAGAACTACATGTATCTGTACAAACCATACCCTTCAGAACTACATGTATCTGTACAAACCCTACCTTCCAGAATTACATGTATCTGTACAAACCATACCCTTCAGAACTACATGTATCTGTACAAACCATACCCTTCAGAATTACATGTATCTGTACAAACCATACCCTTCAGAACTACATGTATCTGTACAAACCATACCCTTCAGAACTACATGTATCTGTACAAACCATACCCTTCAGAAATACATGTATCTGTAACAACCGGTACCCTACACAAATACATGTATCTATAATGGTCAGCTGTTTTCTACAGAAATACATATACATGTGTAAGACTGAGATCGATGTCCAGCCTCTAATCTACGTCCAATTCTCAAATCCATGTTCGATTTCTACATCACAGACATCTATACCTCAGACCCAAGTCCTTTTTTTCAATATCTCAAATTGGCATCCAATGATGTCCTTTTACAAATTCTCAAATTGATATCCAATTCTCAAATCTATGCCCATTTCTCACTTTCTCAAATCGATGTCACTGACATAATGACGTCAGTGGATACTGGTTTGAGGAGTGGACGACGAATTGAGTTCGGTCGCTGATCTGAGTTTATCACATATATCTGTGATGACTAGCATCCAACAGAAATATGTATTCAGCATATTAAATTTTTAGTTACTTATCTGCTCTTTGAAAACCATATGTTTACAACTTCATGGAATTATATGACAAATTTAGCTTCTCCAAATGAGTATTGACACTAGCATCTGTTTGTTATTGACTCTTTGTTTGATTTTTCAGTAAGGACTTTCTATTGCATCAAATTAAGTCATCTTCTTGTGTCAGTTAAAGATAAAATTGCCTTCTCACTTTAACTGGTATTAATACAATCACTTGACACTAGTTACATGTACATGTATTTACAAGTCAATTTAACATTCTCTTAACAAATTACCATATTCACAGTCTCCCATCGTCTCACAATAGATCCATCCCACTCAACTACTCTTTAAAATACAGCAGAAAACAAATATTAAAATACTATAAGATGGTAAAGACTATTTCATTGTCAATCATGCTGAAAAGGAGAGATATACTTAAGTAGTGGTGGTGTGAGTGTGTGTATTCAGTATGGGAAGGGGGGGCACTTCAACAATATTTCAAATATTGCCTTCATTTAAATATTTGTTTGTTAATTTCATGTGCATGTGACAATTACAATTTTAAATATTATATCAAATAAAATCTTCAATTTTAAAATGCAAGATGAACAGTGTAGATATATAGGGTCTAACACCGGGAGAGGTGCAAGATAGTAAAATCTGTGACACCCGAGAGTGTCACAGATTTTACTATCTTGCACCTTTTATGGTGTTTGACTCTTTTTCTCACCCCTTTCTACCGTGTCAATGTTTGTTTACTTTTTGTGTAGTTTGGCGCATTAATTTGCGAACCGTATCACAGGACCAAAATGCCACGTAATAAAATAAAACAAGATTTTCATTTTACAACTTTAAAGAGTTTCAAAATAATAAAGTTAACAAACTTGTGATAGATTCTACAATAACAAAATCTTGCACCTTTTAAAATGTTTGCCTCTTTTTCTCATCTCTTTCTATCGTGTCAATATTTGTTTACGTTGAGAAAATATAGAGTGCTCTCCCTTGTTAGGTAACTAACGTAAATAAAAAAAATTACCTCCCTTTGACCAACGTCAAATAACTTTTTTACAGGCATTTAAATCGCTGTTGTAGTAGCATTTATAATATATTTAAAATACTGCCAAGACACTATAAATCGACAATTTAATTCAACAATGGAAAACAATTTTGCGGGGAAAACGGCGTGTAGCTTGTCTTACCATGGAGCCGGGGTAAGACAGAAAAATCTTTTTCACCGAAATTAACGGACTACTTTATCCAAGGGGTGAGAAAAAATGGTTTTTTTTTTAACATTATTGTAAATACAACAAGTACTGTCAGACCAGCTGTATATCCCTCACATGAGAGCATGGACTGAGACAGGTCAGAAATTAGGACAGATCATATAATGGTCTTTTTAACAAGCTCTCCATTTAACATTAAAATTATGAAATTGGATTACAGACAATGGTACATCTCCTACGGATTCAACATGATTAACAAATGAAAGTCTTCACTAAATATTGAAGTAGTATATATATAAATAGTAATATTGATAAAATATGTGACTTTCAAACATGCCAACTTGGCTTACATAGCAGACCAGCTGCTTGTCAACAAACAAATACTAGTTTGTAACAGTTTGTTCTGTAAACCCCCCATTTGGTGGGAGATAGGAGTCATTCAATCTCAAATAATTACACAGTTCCCATATTAATTTATAACTGAGAGATTGTTTGATTTTATATATATGTTTAGAACCTTATAATGCTACAATTCAAGTTAAACATGATTTCAATTTGAAATAACAAAGACTGAAGTTGATAGAGATACCAACAACTTTACTTCAACCCAAATGTATTGTTTTGAGATAATAGCAAAGAACCTTATACAAATTGGAACATTTTAATATGAAAAGCTGACAACAAATGTTAACTACAAATGAGGTATCTAGCATATAATGTTGTTTTTTCTTTCAAATTCCAAACATTCATTTAAATAATAAAAGAATACTCCCATCTCCATTAAATAATGAAAGAATACTCCCATCTCCATTAAATAAGGGGTTGTTTCAACAGAACTACAAAATACTTTTTTTCCTTTAAATGTATGCATGAAAAATGCCTGCAGAGTCTTAACCTTTTATTGTTCTAGAATTTTTACATTTTTTCTGTAATTATTCAGTTACTTGTGACTCTTTCATTCATGACCTTTCTTGCCAAAATGTGACTTTTTAAAAACACTTAAATCTGGCACAAAAAAGTATGGTTCCTGAAAAATGTGTCTTGATATTTGAGGAAGTTAAAAGATTTAAGTGTTGATATCCAAACATCATAGATCACAGACCCTTGTTTATAACTATAACATGTTTTATTCTGTCTTTCCAAACAGTGCAATTCAGGGATATTAATGTTTAACACCACTTTCAATAATATTTCAGTTATATGATAGTGGTAAATTATATTTGTAGAGGAAACTGGAGTACCCGGAAAAAAGCAGCAACCTGCTGCAAGTCACTGACAAACTTTATCACATAAAGTTATATCAAGTACAACTAGCCAAAGACGCAAATTGACTTTACAACTTTATTGCTGATAGCCATTGATTGCATAGGTAGATTTAATTGAACAATCATAGGAAGATGGCTACATATAACTGCCATACAATAGTGGTCGAAGCTGCAACCAGTGCAATAACATTAATGAAATGAAAGTATTTTGAAGCCCTGATACACTGAATATCCTGATACACTGAATATCCTATCAAAATCTTAGTTTCAATGATTAACTTAAAGCTTGTACAACATTAGTTGATTCTTAAGGTAAACATCAACAAACAAAGTGTCTGTATCATACAAAAATCTACAGACAAAGGAAGGCATTACAGTAATATCTTTTTTCTAGTTTATTTTATATTTTGTGATGTCAAAGTTTTATGATTTTATAGACAAATGCCAGCATTTAAGTTCTGTTTCTCTTTAATTATTATTAGGCCAATTACATATATATTTTTGTTTCTCATCAAGATGTAAATATTGTTTTTTCCAATTTTGGACCAAATTTCGACTTTTCTTAAAATTTGTATCGAGTATTAAACACAATTTTTAATAAAGACACAGTCAAACCTGCTTTAGTGACCACCTCTATTAAGCAATAACTTGTATTATGTGACATTAATTTGTATTTCATACTAATTAAACATGCTTTAAGTGACCATCTGTCTTATGTGACCCTATTTCACAGCTGTTCCTTTGCAATTGGAAGGTCACATAAGACAGCTTTGACTCAGACTGTTACAATTATTCCTTCAAATTAGTTCTATCAAATATCCAAGTGTTTAATATCATGTTGCTTTATTAATTTTAATAGGTCCAAATCACACACTGCATATTGAAAATCAGCAGTCATTGCTATTTCTCTTAAATATCTCGAATGACAACAACAAAAGGATTAGAGGGTTAGAGTTGAAATATTTAACGCCACTTTCAACAATATTTCAGCTATATCGTGGCGGTCAGTTTTATTGGTGGAGGAAACCAGAGTACCTAGCAAAAACCACTGACCTGCCGACAGTCATTGACAAACTTTATCACATAATGTTGTATCCACTACACCTTGCCTGAGTGGGATTTGAACTCACAACGTTAGTGGTGATAAGCACTGATTGCATAGGTAGCTGTAAATCCAACTCCATATGATCACGACCACGATGGCTCCTACAAGAAGTGGGAATTCAAATGGATTGATGAGAAACAAAACATTTTTTGTAACTGGCCTCATGGTCTCACAAACTAGGACTATTGAAATAATTTAAGATGCCTTCACAATCCCTGTATCTTTGTAAAGATCACAGCCACAGATAAATACATGTATGAAATGTGAATAAAATATCCCACAGATAAATACATGTATGAAATGTGAATAAAATATCCCACAGATAAATACATGCATGAAATGTGATAAAACATCAATCAAACAATTTTAAAATAAAATAAAATAATTTAAAAAGAGAATCATCAACAAAGCCCATTCTGTATTCTTGCATTGTAATATATTATTAAAACAATAATTTGTCATAATCATAAACAAAAAACAAAAACAAAAAATACCTTCATTCACAAATAAGTTTCAATAAACAGTAATTAAAAATGTAATGCTTAATAAATGGAAAGAGAAACATGTTTCTTTCCATTTTTTCCATTAAGCCATTAGCACACACACACACACACACACACACATATATGTATACATATATATATAAATGTAATAAAGCAAAAAGAAAATGTAACTAAATCCAAAATTAAATAAATTTGTTTGCCTCAACATCACACTGATGTAAAATCAATTAAAAATAGATAATATGATCAACAGACTTAGAACTAATTACAGACAAACCTGTATAAAGGGGTCAAGGAAAAAGTGGCCTTATAAGAGAGGTGACCCCTTAAAAGAGGTTCAATTCATAATAAATTTTCTATGACAGGACAGGTTTATACTGGTGACTGCTGAATAGAGGTAACCACATGGGCAGGTTTGACTGTAATTTAAGCATACCTCCCAATGAAGCTTGACAGATGATTTTGAAATTGACCACTCGTTAAAGGTAAAATTTAACATTTGCTTGAAATTCTTCTTTTTATCATTTTTGAAAGATCCTGCACCAATAGATGTATTTAAAAAATGCCTTGTTTGGGTGAAAAGTATGTTTAAAATGATATAGCCCTTCAAATATATAACCAAATTATAATTGTAATTAAAAATATTGTAATTGTTTTTAGCCTGAATTTTTTTTTAATGTTAATGTTCTTTCTTGTAATCTTGGCCCGTTTTTTTTTATTTGAATTTAAGTTCTCAATCTATATACTTTTACACTCTATTGGTAGGTCGATTTATCTTTATTTACGGGTATGTATAATTTTTTTTTAAATCAAGAATGTATTTTCATGATAAAACATTACGACAAGTATATCTATATTACAATAAATGAGAGTATCTACATTGTATCAATGCAGAATAAGTGTTCTATAAAACTTTTGTATGTGTGAGTAAACAAAATTACATTTAATGGAGGATTTGAGAGAAAAACAAACATATAGATACAGCTGTACTAGATTGAAGTGGTTGGCGTAGGCAGGTGAAACATTGCTCGACTCAAGTAAGTTTTCACTTTATAAGGAACTGGTAATTTCGGTACCAGCTGTACAATATTTCTTTTTCGGTGCTGATAAAGTCGTTTTTGAATGACTAGACGACTTAAATTGGCCAAACTATGAGGCGAGTTCATATTATTTTTGTACCATTCTAAAAAAGCCGGATCATCAGCCATCAATTCTTCCGGAATGCCAGGCCCCTTCCATTTGATCCAGTCCGTCAAGTTTAGCATATCACAGCCCGAAGAATACAGGACCTTGATACAGGGTACTTGATATTTCAAATCCTCTTTGTATAGACCAGTACTGAGCGAGCTTACACATACATACAGCGGGGTACGCCCCTTATTGTCCAGTTTGTTTACATCATTTTCTACTCTAAGAAGAATTTTGATCATGTCCTTCAGTTTCCAGTGAGCAGCTACATGTAATGGAGATTTACCTGCATTGTCACACCTGTTACAATAAAATAATTGTTTTAAATTTAGTTGAAATGAACTTTTAAACATCACTACAGATATATTTTAATACAGCAAACTAAGAGTAATTATCAGTAATTTTTGGTAGATTGTAAATTTTTCTTTTGAGATCACCAAGTATTATTGTATTATTGAGTGATAATTAAAATTATCCGTCAGTGTGACATCAAATACGTTATGATATTATCAATAAAAACAATAACGTCAGTTTTGAAGTTAGCAAACGGTTGCTAAGCCATTTCACACTCATTTTAAAGTACAAAAATGCATGAGTTATGTTCATTGTTAAAATTACATGCACTATTCATTAATGGGAAAAATGAGACTGCCCTTTATAGAAAGTGATTTGTTATATAGAAGTGCCCTTTAAGATTTGTTATATAGAAGTGCCCTTTAAGATTTGTTATACAGAAGTGTCCTTTAAGATTGTTATATAGAAGTGCCCTTTAAGATTTGTTATATAGAAGTGCCCTTTAAGATTTGTTATATAGAAGTGCCCTTTAAGATTTGTTATATAGAAGTGCCCTTTAAGATTTGTTATATAGAAGTGTCCTTTAAGATTTGTTATATAGAAGTGCCCTTTAAGATTTGTTATATAGAAGTGCCCTTTAAGATTTGTTATACAGAAGTGCCCTTTAAGATTTGCTATATAGAAGTGCCCTTTAAGATTTGTTATATAGAAGTGCCCTTTAAGATTTGTTATATAGAACTGCACTTTAAGATTTGTTATATAGAAGTGCCCTTTAAGATTTGTTATACAGAAGTGCCCTTTAAGATTTGTTATATAGAAGTGTCCTTTAAGATTTGCTATATAGAAGTGCCCTTTAAGATTTGTTATATAGAAGTGTCCTTTAAGATTGTTATGTAGAAGTGCCCTTTAAGATTTGTTATATAGAAGTGCCCTTTAAGATTTGTTATATAGAAGTGCCCTTTAAGATTTGTTATATAGAAGTGCCCTTTAAGATTTGTTATATAGAAGTGCCCTTTAAGATTTGTTATACAGAAGTGCCCTTTAAGATTTGTTATATAGAAGTGTCCTTTAAGATTTGTTATACAGAAGTGCCCTTTAAGATTTGTTATATAGAAGTGCCCTTTAAGATTTGTTATATAGAAGTGCCCTTTAAGATTGTTATATAGAAGTGCCCTTTAAGATTTGTTATATAGAAGTGCCCTTTAAGATTGTTATATAGCAGTGCCCTTTAAGATTTGTTATATAGAAGTGCCCTTTAAGATTGTTATATAGAAGTGCACTTTAAGATTTGCTATATAGAAGTGCCCTTTAAGATTGTTATATAGCAGTGCCCTTTAAGATTTGTTATATAGAAGTGCCCTTTAAGATTTGTTATATAGAAGTGCCCTTTAAGATTGTTATATAGCAGTGCCCTTTAAGATTTGTTATATAGAAGTGCCCTTTAAGATTGTTATATAGCAGTGCCCTTTAAGATTTGTTATATAGAAGTGCCCTTTAAGATTTGTTATATAGAAGTGCCCTTTAAGATTGTTATATAGCAGTGCCCTTTAAGATTTGTTATATAGAAGTGCCCTTTAAGATTGTTATATAGCAGTGCCCTTTAAGATTTGTTATATAGAAGTGTCCTTTAAGATTTGTTATACAGAAGTGTCCTTTAAGATTGTTATATAGAAGTGCCCTTTAAGATTTGTTATATAGAAGTGCCCTTTAAGATTTGTTATATAGAAGTGCCCTTTAAGATTTGTTATATAGAAGTGCCCTTTAAGATTGTTATATAGAAGTGCCCTTTAAGATTTGTTATATAGAAGTGCCCTTTAAGATTGTTATATAGCAGTGCCCTTTAAGATTTGTTATATAGAAGTGCCCTTTAAGATTGTTATATAGAAGTGCCCTTTAAGATTTGCTATATAGAAGTGCCCTTTAAGATTGTTATATAGCAGTGCCCTTTAAGATTTGTTATATAGAAGTGCCCTTTAAGATTTGTTATATAGAAGTGCCCTTTAAGATTTTATATAGCAGTGCCCTTTAAGATTTGTTATATAGAAGTGCCCTTTAAGATTGTTATATAGCAGTGCCCTTTAAGATTTGTTATATAGAAGTGCCCTTTAAGGCAGTTTGACTGTAATTATTTATTTAACTTGTACTACCTACATTTGTAAAGACGCCCCGGCTGATAAAAGCCTTTCTACAGCCCTATAACTGGAATGTACAATAGCATTCTGTACACATATATACAGTGGTGTCTGACCTGTCTTGTCACTTTTATTTATGTCAGCACCTGAAAGTAAACAATAAAATAATGTCAGCTGAAATGGATGTCCAAGTTACCAAAATCTTGAAAACATTTGTTAAGCATATAAGTAAGTAATACAGTGGTCCCAAGAGATCCTTGTAACTAAGTAATACAGTGGTCCCAAGAGATCCTTGTAACTAAGTAATACAGTGGTCCCAAGAGATCCTTGTAACTAAGTAATACAGTGGTCCCAAGAGATCCTTGTAACTAAGTAATACAGTGGTCCCAAGAGATCCTTGTAACTAAGCAATACAGTGGTCCCAAGAGATCCTTGTAACTAAGTAAAACAGTGGTCCCAAGAGATCCTTGTAACTAAGTAATACAGTGGTCCCAAGAGATCCTTGTAACTAAGTAATACAGTGGTCCCAAGAGATCCTTGTAAATAAGTAATACAGTGGTCCCAAGAGATTCTTGTAACTAAGTAATACAGTGGTCCCAAGAGATCCTTGTAACTCACCTAGACAAGTCATAGACTCACCATTTTCAGTTGGGACTGACCAAAGTTTTTATTTTTTTTATTTTTACAATGGGGGCTCTCCAAAATAAATTGCTCTAAGTGTCCCTGGATCCCACTCTTATGAGGCCACTATCAGCAAATTCTCCCCTATTATCAGTGACAGTCCATCTTTTAGGATGCACTGAGATAGTAAAATACTACTAAATTTCACACCCCCCTCAAAAGAGACCACCTCTAATATAAGGTCAATTGTTCATTGCAGAAAGAGTGGTCTTATAAGAGGGGAACTACTGTATGTAAAATGTATAATATTTACAATAGAATTTGATTGTCTTGATGATCTTACACATACAAACATAAACAAGGAATTTACCCTGTTATCAAGAGGGGGGGCTGGGATCAATATATCCCATTAACCAGTTTAACTCGATCACATCTGTGTGTCTGTCCCAAGCCAGGACCTAGATTTCCAACATCATATGTCATGGTCTTTTTGTGTTCAGTGAGTACAGTTAAGATGAGAGGTGATTGTTCGTTTTGTTGATATCGGTGGAATTTATTATGATCACTACATAAATTTTCTTTTCATAATGGCATTTATATATTTTTCACAATTTCTCATCATACATGTTTCAGGTAAAGAATAAAGAGCGATGTCAGGAGCAGCATTATATCATCACAGCAAGACAACAATGGCTTCTTCCTCCACCAATATTACTCCAATCAAATTTAACTCGAAAACCATAATTGCAGGGCTTTCAATATTTTTCAAGTGTACCAGTAATTAACTATTTACAGACGGTACTTTTTATTAAAATTTGATCTCTGTACCATTGTTATACATTGGCTTTATGAGAATAAAGATATATATATATATATAACAATTTTCATGAATATCTTATACAACACTCTTTATAACCAGGAGGCACCAAATACCATTTTAGGTGGGTACTGCCCCTTTAAGCCTTACTGAAAGGCCTGTAATTGATAAAGAACAAGAAATGTGTGCATCACAAAATACGCCCGTCTATATAAATTATCAAACGGTATAATGGTAATGACCCCAAAATAAATAGGGTTCTTCCCCTTCCACAGGGGAATCATGTGGCCAAGTTTGGTAAAGATCCAATATACAGAACTAAATTTATCGTGCGGAAACGTTCCTGTTGTCAAAAATTCTATTTATAGTAATGGTGACCTTGACCTTTGACCTAATGACCCCAAAATTTATAAGGTTCTTCCCCTTCCACAGGGGAATCATGTGGCCAAGTTTGTTAAAGATCCAATATACAGAACTAAAGTTATCGTGCGGAAACAACCCTGTTGTCAAAAATTATATTTATAGTAACAGTGACCTTGACCTTTGACCTAATGACCTCAAAATATATAGGATTCTTCCCCTTCCACAGGGGAATCATGTGGCCAAGTTTGTTAAAGATCCAATTTACAGAACTATTGTTATCGTGCGGAAACGACCATGTTGTCAAAAAATATATTTATAGTAACGGTGACCTTGACCTTTGACCTAATGACCCCAAAATAAATAGGGTTCTTCCCCTTCCACAGGGGAATCATGTGGCCAAGTTTGGTAAAGATCCGATATACAGAACTAAAATTATTGTGCGGAAACCTGTGTGGACGCCCACCCGCCATACCCAATCACATAATACGGACCGTTTCGAGACGGGCATATAAAAACCCCAGAAACACTACCTGAAGATCTAGTCACAATCAACTCAAAGAAAACAACTACATCAAAATTAATGAGGTTTTTTTGTTCTAAGAAAACCTGGCATACATTTGTAAACCATGGCCAGTACCACTACGCCAAAAACACTACCTGAAGCCCTTGTCATAATCAATTCAAAGAAAATAACTACAAAATGTACATCAAAATTAATGAGGTTTTTTTGTTCTAAGAAAACATGGCATACATTTGTAAACCATGGCCAGAACCAATACATCTGACATTATTCTTACCAGCTTTTAACAACATATCAAGTAGGATGGGTCTTCCATGAAAAGCAGCTTTATACAGAGGAGTACACTCATTTCTATCTGTCAAGTTTATCTTAGCTCCAGCTCTAATTAGAATCTGAAATAAATAGATTTTGTACTGTGTCTATTATAATATAAAAGATTGGTTAAAATCTGACACAAAAATAAAGTGCTATACATGTATTTTAGGTTTGGTTTATGGTGCTTAACACCACTTTCAACAATATTTCAGTTATATCGTGGCGGTCAGTTTCATTGGTGGAGGAAACCAGAGTACCCAGAGAAAACCACCAACCTGTCGCAAGTCACTGACAAACTTTATCATATACATGTAATGTAGTATCGAGTACACCTTGCCATGAGCAGGGTTCAAACTCAAACTCACAACTTTAGTGGTGATAGGCACTGATTGCACAGGTAGTTGTAAATCCAACTACCATACGATCACGGCCACGACGGCCCCTTACATGTATTATAACTGACTTTCTTTACATTTTAACAACAATACATATACCGTCTTTAGGGATGTGTAATATAAACTACAAGAGATAGAGGAAATCTATTGACATATCCCTTCAAGTTCTCAACAGAATCAATTCAAAATCAGACAAAAGATTGAAATTTTGAATTTGGACCCCTTTCAGACCACTCCAGAAATAAAATAGCTATTTCGTCAATAATCCATAAAAATGAACATTTTGCTAAAAAAAAATATACATATATTAAAATTGGATGAAAATTTTCTAAAAAGTACAAATTTTGAAAATTTTCCCATTTTGGCCCCTTTTATGTCAAAACTGGTAATACTTGTCAAATAATGACACTATGCAATTTTCAAAACAGATTAATAATAAATGCACCACATACAAAAACAGAAGGCACCTTTTTTTGTGCTTTGTGGTCTTGTTTGTAAATGGGTATGGCTACAACCCCCCAAATCAATTCAAACGCCTTTTCAGTGCCAAGGATTATTGCGTTACCAATTCAGAATGTTCAGTGTACTAGAAGCCATTGTGTCAACAGATGAACGTGACGACAATGACAGTGATGTCGACAAACCTATAACATCACAGATTGATAGCATTGTATTTATATGGGATATGCACTATTTATCATATAGATAGGTGTGAAATACGGAGAATTCTCGGTGAAATAAATATTGATAAATCACTTATGAATTATCACATTTATTTCACTCGCATGTGTTATCACCGGAGCTACTTTTTTGTTTGCACGAGTTACTTTGAAAAAACAGTTTTACATGGCGATACGAAGCGGAGGGGGTAAAACAGATATTTGAGACAGTCAACTCCCAAATTGATGCTGGCAACTATTCAAATACAATACAGTTATTTCTATTCGACTAATGCAAGACAAAAATAGCTCTATTTGGGCTTAAACAATGGTCTAAAAATTGCCACGAAATATTGTCCATTACTTTGGCACATAAATGTCATAAAAACTCATGCTGTAACATAGAACTTTTCAGCGAATACAGTTAATGTAAACATGAGACGTTATTTCGCTTCAAGATTGGATAAATTTCAACAAGAAATTATTTCAAAGGTAGGAGATGTCTTTATTTTCTATAATATTGTTTTGATTGACATGTTGGATTTAAGAATTCAATATGGTCGCTCATTCGCAATAAAAACCTTAGCTTTGGCATGTTAATTGTGGACTTGATGGTAAACATTAGCCAATGAAAAAATGTGTTATATAATACATGTAGTTGCATTAGAATTAGCATTATTTGCTTCAAACAAGTTATATTAATAAGGCTTGACAGTTATCTAATGCTGTGCAAATATACTTGCTTTCCTGTTAGCCATTTCGGCAGATTACATTGCCGTAGGCATTTTGATTTTTTTTTTATATATCCATATATGTTAAAAAAAACAACAAACATCTAAATTTAAAAAAAAGTGCATTTTAAACCAACAAAATCCTGTCAGATTTGCTGCAATTCTAACTGCCTTTATTCTATGTATATGTATTACATGTATAATTTGTATGTTGCTGTATTTACAATGTAATTATAACAATAATAATATTTTTGTAATTTCAGAATGTGTGTAACAATTTACCACGTGTTTTAAATTTGTATCGTAGGAAAAAATAAACATAAAATTGACAATAGTTCCTGTAAGCTTTGACATCAGTTAACTGTGTACATATTCAAAAAAGGGGGGGAGGGGGTAGAAATGCATCTGTTCTTTCTACATGTAGTACTCAATGGCATCCATTTTCTCCTATGCACCATACTATACCTTTAGTGTACAGCAAATGTTAAAATAGTCTAAATTGGGATATATTGTAAACAAGTTTCGGTTCAGTTGGCCAAGCGTTTCAGAGGAGAAGATTCAAATGTCAAAAGTTAACAGACGAAAGACGTCAAGTTGTAACAAAAGCTCACATGCCTATGACCAGGTAAGCTAAAAAAGACATTTATTCTAATGAATGGAGTTCTGACTATTTGGATATATTTTAGAATTTGGACAACACCAAGACTATTCATGGAAAGTTTCAGAGAAGAAATTTTTAATGATTTTTTTGCTTAAATGTGCCTTATTTCCAAATCAACTAAAACTGACAAAAGTGTAAATTTGACGAAAAAAACCCATATTGCATGTTAAAGAGGCTCCTAACTATGCTTTTCAGATATAATCTGAACAGAATCTGGCTTCAAGTAAGGCAACTATGGTCACTTTAAGAATTGTCTATTTTAAGTATTGATTTTGAATCCAAACACAAATTTGAAAAATAACATTTGACTGAGAAATCTTGACTGGCAAATAATGGTTTCATTTTTTCATTTGTCCACTGAAAGAAATAAAAGTGATAGAAATGTGAAAAGTTCAAGGACAACAACAACAACAGGAAATGGGAATAGCTCACTCACACACACACAACAGGGCCCTGGTGGCTCAATGAGTTAGGTAGTTGGATTACCTAACAACTCATACAATACGGTGTGGGTTTGCGTCTGACTTTGTAAATTACAAACAAGAATCTCCCAGAAGCCTGTAATCGCTCACCTGGATCAAAGATGCTTTCAATAACAATGCAACTGCACTGTAGTGGCCATCTTGGTGGAAGAGCGCGACTGCCGGACACAATTTTGGAAGAGGACCATCCAATGACTATTCCATCAAATTTTGGTTCTAATTGAGCTACTGGTTCCAGACAAGATGGTTTTTATGTGAATTTCCCATAGGGTCCTATGTTAAACTAAGTACAGCTGTGCAGCCATCTTGGTCAGAGGGTGGGACCACCAGACACAATTTTGGAAGAGGACCATCCAATGACTATTTTATCAAAATTTGGTTCTAATTGAGCAACTGGTTCCAGACAAGAAGATTTTTATGTGAATTTCCCATAGGGTCCTATGTTAAGCTAAGTTCGGCTGTGGGGGCCATCTTGGTCGAAGGGCAGAACCGCCGGACACATTTTTGGAAGAGAACCATCCAATGACTATTTCATCAAAATTTTGTTCTTATTGAGCAAATGGTTTCAGTCAAGAAGATTTTTATGGGAATTTCCCATAGGGTCCTATGTTAAATTAAGTTCGGCTGTGGTGGCCATCTTGGTCGGAGGTCTGAAATGCCAGAAATAATTTTGGAAGGGGACCACCCAAGGATCTGAGGAGAAGATTTTTTTTAAATTTCATCCCCCCTTTTTTCTATATTTAGATTGGTGGCCATCTTGGTTGGAAGTCGGGATCACCAGACACAATTTTGGAAGGGGGCCATCCAAGGATCATTCCACAAAAGTTTGGTTGCAATTGGCCCAGTGGTTTCTGAGGAGAAGATTTTTATGTGAATTTCCTATAGGATCATGTTAAGCTAAGTTCGGCTATGGGGGCCATCTTGGTCGAAGGGCCGAACCGCCAGACACATTTTTGGAAGAGAACTATCCAATGACTATTTCATCAAAATTTTATTCTTATTGAGCAAATGGTTTCAGACAAGAAGATTTTTATGGGAATTTCCCATAGAGTCCTATGTTAACTTAAGTTCGGCTGTGGCGGCCATCTTGGTCGGTGTTCTGAAATGCCGGACGCAATTTTGGAAGAGGACCACCTAAGAATCATTTCAGCAAAGTTTGGTTGAGATTGGCTCAGTAGTTTCAGAGGAGAAGATTTTTTTTAAATTTCATCCCCCCTTTTTTCTAATTTGCATAATCGGTCAAAATCGGCAAAAGTTCAAAGTGCATAAAAAATTTCATAATATATGTTAAAAAGCTCATCATTATGCTTATACAGTTCAAATTTGGGCACATTCTGGCTTAAAATAAGAGCAGTTTTGGCCATTTGAAGAAATTTCTATTTTTAGTAGCGGTGGCCATCTTGGATACAGGAATGGCGCTGACGGACACAATTTTGAAAGGGGACCACCTAAGGATCATTCAGACAAAGTTTGGTTGAAATTGGCCAAGTGGTTTCTAACAAGAAGATTTTTAAATGATTTTTTGCTTATTTATGCCTAATTTGCATAATCGGTCAAAATCGGCAAAAGTTCAAAGTTCATAAAAAATTCCATAATATTTGTTAAAAGGCTCATCATTATGCTTATACAGTTCAAATTTGGACACATTCTGGCTTAAAATAAAGCAGTTTTGGCCATTTGAAGAAATTTCTATTTTTGGTAATGGCGGCCATCTTGGATGGAGGGCATGGCTATCGGACATAATTTTGAAAGGGACCGACCCAGGGACCATCCCTGCCAGGTTTGGTTTAATTTGGTTCAGCGGTTTCAGAGAAGATTTAAATGTGATCTTTTATCAAAATATGCCTAATTTGCATAATCTGTATAAATCGGCTGAAAGAAAAAAAACCCACAAAAACCCCGAACATATGTTAAACTACTCCTTGCCATGTAGCTGCAGTTAAAATTTGAGCTCATTTTGACTTATACTGAAGCAGCAATGGACAATTAAAATTTCATCCCCCCTTTTTTCTATTTTTAGCTTGGCGGCCATCTTGGTTGGAATTCGGGATCATCGGACACAATTTTGGAAGGGGGTCATCCAAGGACCATTCCACCAAAGTTTGGTTGCAATTGGCCCAGTGGTTTCTGAGGAGAAGATTAAAATGTGAAATGTTGACGAACTGACGAAAAGTGATGGCAATAGCTCACATGCCCTAAAGGCCAGGTGAGCTAAAAAGGGCAATAACTCCAAAATGGGTAATGGGATATACTTCAAAATTGCAGGGTAGGTAGATCTTGACATGCTGCACATTTTTGCAATTTAAAATTAACATCTATCTCTAAATAGTTTTTGAAATATAAGAAGAAAAATATTAAAATTAAAAAAAAAATTGATGAAAAAAGGGCAATAACTCCAAGATGGGTAATCAAATTTACTTCAAAATTGCAGGGTAGGTAGATCTTGACATGCTGAGCATGTTTGCAGTTTCAACTTAACATCTGTCTCTTTAAGTCTTATAGTTTTTGAAATAAAGGACGAAAAGTATTAAAATTAAAAAAAAAAATTGATGAAAAAAGGGAAATAACTCCAAAATGGGTAATGGGATTTACTTCAAAATTGCAGGGTAGGTAGCTCTTGCTGTGCTGATCATTTTTTACCCCATGTCAGATTTTTGATATTATTAACGGTTTTTGCGTTATTACTCAAAACCTGCATTTTTTAGTAACAGCGGCCATGTTGGTTGGTGCACGGCATCACCTGACACAGTTTTGAAACTAGACACCCTAGTGATGATTCTGACCAAGTTTGGTTTCCATTGGTCTAGTACTTTCAGAGGAGATGATTTTTGAAAAAGTTTACGACGTACGACAGACTACGACGACGGACGCCAAGTGATGGCAATACCTCACATGACCCTTCGGGTCAGGTGAGCTAAAAAAGGGTGCACTCGACTCGCAAGTGATAAAGTTTACCAGTTGCTTGCCCATGGTCGGTGGTTCTCTCCGGGTACTCCGGCTTCTTCCACCACTAAAACTGGTCGCCATACTTAGCCATTATACCTCAGTTATCTCTACATGGTTGAGAGAAACAGCTGCCAGTAGAGGAGTAGTACTGTCCTTGACACTGGGGACATCAGGGTTACTCCATGGATAGTTTAAATCTGCTCCTTGTGTTATACACACTTTTACTCCTTCTTTGTCATTAGCCATTACAGCAAGATGGAGTTCTCTTTCTCTCTGGGGCATACCTAGAGACACTGTTTCAGCACATCTTGTTGATTTAGAATTGCCCATGCTGAAATTACAAAAAAAAATAATATAAGGTACAGGACAAAGAAACTTTATTAATTAATATACATTTGTATCAGTTCTAGAATTGTAAATTAACTGCAATCATCGTGGCAATCACTTTAATTAGGAACACAAAATTATCAATAATAAAACCAGAGACTCACACGTATCATCTGTTAATTTTGTTTTCTCCTTGGACTTTAACATAATATAGATCATGCATGTCTATTCCTTGTTCTTAAATAGAACTTTGAAATTTTTCCATTGCAGCATATTTTAAACTCTAGATCTGAACCAGCAGCAAGGCTTGGCAACACTTGATGATGAGGCCTAAATTTGTGCAAACTTTAATTTAACTATAGGTACTGTTGGTTTAGTCAACTAAAATATATCACCCCTTCTGACATTTAGCTCAATAAAAATGAATAAATGCTATCAATGATAATAAAAGAACTGATTAGCACCAAATAATAGTCGTTCACTATACATGTACAATGTATTTACCAAAGATGAAATTCAAATAACGTTTTTATGAAAAGTATAACAACTTATGCATGCTATGGTTATGAAGGGTCAATGGGTGCCATCGTGGTCGTATGGTAGTTGGATTTACAACTACCTGTGCAATCAATGCATATCACCACTAAAGTAGTGAGTTTGAATCATGCACACGGTGAGGTATACTCGATACAACATCAGTGTTCGCCAAAAACTTTTTTAACCACTAGACATCTGGACTTGCTAAAGTTACTAGACCGAATCAGTGCACACTAGACCGAAGATATTTTTACTTCCCAGTATGTTTTTCGCAGTATGTACAATACATCATTTGTTCATCGTACCGTAGCCAAGGGCGATCGGTGATCCAGTGGAGCTTAAAAGACAGTGATCTTTACTGTTCATATTGTTTTTTAGCCTGTGACACCTCCTCTGGTGTTCTGGAGGGCTTTTTCAACTTCTTCCCCCGAATAGCACCGTCTTGACACTTCAAGTCCATGTTGATTTATCGAAACCATAAACAACTAAAAACCAACAAGTCACAATAACCAGAGTTGGTGAAAACTTTTTTTTTCTGTCTGACATTGGGTCAGACAGGAACTGGGGTTCTGTCTGACCCATGGTCTTTGTGTCTGTCCCACCATTTTTTTGTAATATTGTATATAACCTGTCACATTTTGTTTTTTATACAGAACTGAATGCAAGATTACCTATAGTCATGATCATTAAACAACTCAATTAAATGTTTCTCTGTATACATATTTTTATCTAAAAAGATAAGGCAGATATAGCCAACAATCCGTATCTAATGGTCCGATCATGTTCCGAATATTATACATCAATGTCAGTTTCTGGTTTACCTACATTTTTAATTTCAGTTAAGAATATGAATCTGTTGTCATCTTCAATATATAAACATCTCAAAACATATTTAATTAAACACAAACAATCTTTGATACTTGGGGAGTGTGGAAGTCAACTTATTTCTGTGCTCAGTAATATATTTCAATTTTAATGTTCCTACTAAAAGGATGTTTACATTTACATACAGGAGTTTCGATTACAAATAGGAACGTGTCGGTCTGTCAATAAATAAACAAATTTCAAGTCTGTCTGACATTTTAATAAAACTGAATTCAATGCCATTGGCAGTGGAAACTGGGAGTGAATAAATTTCAATTGCCAATCACAAAGTAATATTTTTGTGACGGACATTGGGACAGATATGGCTCATTAATTAATTGGACCGACCGTCAGGTCAGGTCCGACGATTTTCGCCAACTCTGAGAGCACTAGTCGTAACGATTCATACTGGGAAAAGTGGTAAAAAATATTGATTTTCTTTATTTTTACTCATAAAAAGTAAAAATTATATCTTGTTAAAGATTATTTTCAAGTTTGAACATTTAACGATCAACAAATACCTTTGCAACACGACGACTCGTTGTACATTTTTGCCTGTCGAAATGCAATGGGATTTAGATGCATCTTACGACTGGTTGCCGAAATTAAAATGCCTAGGTACCCACGAATCGCTATATTTGAAGGTACCAGTTATTAGGTTAAGGTCATTTTTATGAGTAAAGAAGTTGGCGACTATTTTTGGATGAAAATAAAATAAAATTATCACATTAACGATTGATAATTTTCGTCGAGTCCCTCAGAAAAGGTATTTAGCTACACTTGGCTACTTTTAAATTCACTAGACCAATCGGGCCACCAGCAACACCATACAACTAGACCGATAGAATTTTGACTAGACACGGGCTTCGGACTACCGCTTAACGTCGAACACTGCAACATTATGTGATAAAGTTTGTCAGTTACTTCAACTTACTTGCAAGCAACAGGTCTGTGGTTTTCTTCGGGTACTTTCTAGTTTCCTCCAACTATAAAACTAGCCAACACTATATAACTGAAATAGTGTTGAAAGTGGCAAAACAAAGGTCAAGCAATGTTAACATACAAATGTAGTTCTCAAATAAACATCCAGTTATACTGCAGCTCGGACATTTATCTTCTTCCGATATAGTTCATTCCACCATCTGGTGTATTATCGAACTGGTTATCATATACACCCATCATTTTGCAAGACAATGAAGAGTTGTCCAGTGATACCTGTACACTGACTTGGTATTTTACTGTCAAAATGATGTGGCCAATCATAGTAAGTCAGCAAATGGCCAAATGCCCTAGCCATTGCCTTTAGCAAAAACAAAAGATGACATTCATAATCATGAACTAATATAAGAAAAAGACACAATGAGGTGGACAAGTACAATATTTGATAAAAATATACGTCGATCTTTAAAATATCTTTACTGAATCAAATATGGCAAATGATATGGAGTAATTTCGCCTACTTGTGTCTCTACCAACCCAAATTTCCAGTAACTGAATGAGAATATAGTGTTGGGGGATAGTATGATCAAACCTGATATGGGCAAATTCAATTAATAGTCTTTCAGAAGCTGGAAAACTGCTTTCTGTCAACTGTTGACATACATTTTGCTCATAATTCAATGGTCGCCAGATGTCGACACCATTCAATATTATGGTGAGTATCCGGAACAGATAAGACATAAATTCCGGAATTTCCACCGAAAAACTGCTGCAGTAACCGACCTTTGGAAACAATATATCCTGTGGAAGGAGTGAGGGAAGATTTGTATTGAAGTGTTGGAGTTTTGAAACTTATTGAATCTGAGGCTTTGAAATACTTGTTAGTTTAATTAAAATTAGAGTATATAGAGGTTTATTGGATTTTTAAAAAAATGTTTTGGCGATACACTTAGCTAGCATATCCCGTGCGAGGTCATGTCAGGTTTTATTAATCCTAAATTTCTGACTGACTGCTCTCTAATTCGATCGTCCTTATATAGGTATGTAGAAACATCTAGAACATTCAGGGATATCTGGTATCTATTTTTACAGTGTATATATTAAAAACTCATGGTCAAATATTAAAAGTTGTTAACAACTTTTTCTATATTAGCAACCTACATTGTATTTGCACTGATGATGCAATATCATCTTTAAAATATTCTCCATAAACAAATAATACATCAAATGTATTACATATACATAAAAGTCAATAATAACTTGTGAACAAAATTAAACATGAAAAAAAGTTGATGTTCCCAATAAGGTTCTATGTGAACTTTGCAACAAGTGTACTTCGTTTCGGACAACATACAAATGATACAAATGTACAATATTAATGTACATGTACAATATTGAAACACAGGAGTCGGATATTTTATCAATAAATGCTGAATATAGTTCAAAACGAGGTAGAAATGCCGGTGAAATTTCACTGGTTTTTTTTCTCAAATTTTGAACTATATTCAGCAGATATTGATACACTTTCCGACGCCTGTGATTGAAATAAGATGTCTATGGTGTAAAACAAAAACAAATCAAAAACATCTGTAAGTACAATTGTCAGAAGTAAACTTTAATTATTTTAAAGACTTTTTAAATTAACATCAATATAAAAAAAATCTCAAATAAATTGCATAGCTATTAGTACACTGTCATTGTAGCTCAAAATAAAAACCAGTAATGGAGGACATTACAAATATGAAATATTAAAAACATTTTTGAGGAGGTTTTAACTAAGTCTATAAATCATATAACTTGGATCTGGAAGCACTTTCTAATGCAGTTAATTAACGCTAGAGAATATCGAAGGGTCAATCAAAAATGGTCAATCCAGAGAAACTGCCGGCGACATAGGGTACACAAGACGAAGACAAACAAAAACAAAAAACACAACACAATATGTGTTGGACACCACTATGCACAAACAAACACAAATAACTGAAATAAGACAATACTTAAAATTCAGGAGCTTCCTCTGGTTTCGCCCTGACCCATACCAGGAATGCACCATTGTATTCTGCTTGTGGGTCTAGGCGGCCAGATATTTTTCTAAGTTTTTTTTTAATCAAAACACACTCTGATACATTGTGATAGAGCTAAAGTTATAGTGTTATTGTATATTTGAATATTTAAGAGCTGGATCCTCTTTCATACTACTGGATACCTAAATTGCGTAAGCTTCCATACAACTAGCGCTATATTTCTGCGCTAGGCATATTATTAACATATTATCAGTAGTAGTCATGACTTATCACCGGCTTTGTAAATTACAAAAAGGGTGCACTCCACTCGCAACCGCAAGTGATAAAGTTTACCGGTTGCTTGCCCATGGTTGGTGGTTTCTCTCCGGGTACTCCGGCTTCTTCCACCACTAAAACTGGTCGCCATGATTAGCTGAAATATTGCTGAAAGTGGCGTTAAGCACCAACAACCAACCTTATCATCGGATTTTGTACATGAGTAACACGATGATCGCCATTGTGTTGTCTGTCCTCCGATTTACAGCTTCAGATTACCCATTTGTTATATTCAAGCTTTTCTTTCATGTAATGTCAGTTTATCAAAGATTACATGACATGTAAGAAATAACCAGACTCGAGCTTGCAGCTTGCATTCAGATTTTTTACCACATTACCGTATTCTGAGTACTAAGCTATTAAATCAAGGTCTTTAAAAGAATGGTCTCATTATATCTTTCAAGATATCAACACCTTGTTGAAAAGTATTCTGTCAACTGCACACAGATGACGAAAGATGGTATTGGCAATTATATTTGTTTTCAAAGTTGACTGTAGCTTCACTATCATGTCTCTGGATTACCTTGTATATTATCTCATACATGTATTTAAATAATGTTTGAGGCCGTCTGCTCTCTGTAACATAACTAATATTATTCATATACTGTGATTAATGTTCAAGATTATAGGTCCTTTACAACAACTAACAAGACAGTATCCCCAGGTTTACTCACATATGGAGAGCACTTCTGGCAATAAATTTAGTTTAGCCCCACCACTTTTAATCGAAGTGCCTGTACCAACACAGGAAAGCGAGTCGTCATGTATTTGAGTGTTAGACGTATCGATTTTGCCCCTTTCTATGATTTTTCTATTAGATTTTGTAATTGTTCTGACAGTGTGTTATTTCTGTTGTTTTTCATTTTATTTGTACAGTGTTTTCAATTATCTGTTAATGAAAGACAAAATCATTATATAATAACAATTCAATTTTATTATATTTCATGTAAATTTCCTGTCTTCTCATTGGTTAAGGAGCGTATGCCAATTTAGTCTATCACATGACAGAGGGTGATAATTTAGTCTATCACGTGGCAGAGGGTGATAATTTAGTCTATCACATGGCATAGCTGACAAAATTGCTCACTTTTCATTTAAGAACACCCATCTGTATAAAACATACACCAACATGGCAGAAAAATATTAACAAATACAAAAAAATGTATATAATCTTATTTATTACACATCATCGATATCACAGTTTAACACATTTAAAGACAACAGCAATTAAAATTCAGGCCATCAAAATCATAAAAAAGAATGAAACCAGGAGAAAAGAACATTCAGTATAATAAAACAAAGAACACATAGCTGAGAGGGTGGTAGAGCAGATTGTTACCCCTAGAAATTTCATTGTCAACCTGGGCTTCGCCTCGGTTGACAATGAATTTCTCGGGGTAACAATTTGCTCTACCACCTTCTCAGAGCTATATGTTATTTATATAATATAGACAATATTACAGAAAAGTATAAATATAAATATGATACAATTCTTAACATAAATAAACAACCATATAAATAAATATGAGCACTATTACTGTCTAGGGAGGATGTGAAATTATCAACATACAGAAAACAAAAGTTTATGTGGTGTGGCAAGTCGTTTTATCTCCCGAGAGCAAGTCTTTGTACTGCGTGATGTTTTCGAACGGAAGTGACGTATGTCTTCCTTATGTTCTTCGTGCAACATTGGTATGTATGCTGCTGGGTTACACAAGTTCTATAATTAGAAAACAAAATCAGTTCTGAAAATATGTAAACATTAATGGGTATTCGACACCTGTAAATACTATATGATAACATTCATGAAAGTTCTTGTGTCATGGCTGTACAACGTCAATTTCAACAATAATAGTGAGTGAGTGATTGTTGTTTAACGCCCAAATGAGCATTTTTTTTCAGCTATATCATGATGGCAATAACAAGTTACAGTTGATGAGATGATAATGATGTCCACTTTGTACTACTACTAGACCAACAGTTAGATTTTGATAGTGTTAGCTCAACGAAGCAACAGTCCACGGACAGACATGTCGCACCACTGAACACATTATTCCGATTCCGAGCCAATCAGTCTTTGTTCTTTCTCCTTGATACTGCGTGGTTAGCAGAGATGCAGCAAAAACCAATTTTATAGTCTTTGGTTTGACCCGACCGGGACTCGAACCCACGATCTACCGCACTCGAGGCGAGCACGCTAAACATTACACAACCGATGTGGTTTCAACAATATCATGGTTATGTCGTTACAAACTGTCCGTATCAAACACTCGCTTTAAAACCGTCATGTTCGATTTGTGTATGTATCTCCTGTGTTGTAGATGAACGTTTCTTCGGACGCCTTTTTGAATTTGTCTAAGACCTGTTCCGAACTCTGGTTGAGGAGTTCCTGAGCTATTAACCATATGTTTATAACCGTAAGTTATAAAAAAAAAAAAAAAACATTTTTAAAACGGCAAAAATGTTTTAACCTGGTAAATGTTTGACGAAAAAAACAACATACCTAAGAATATTTCCACTTGAGCACCGAACTCTATTTTAGTACATGTATTTTATTACATTTTAGAATACAAATAAGTGTTACAGACCATGTGTTTAGGGATTGCAGTCTTACCGTGTTTGTGTTGAAGAATGTTTTGTATCCTCCCTCAAGCAGATATACCTCGGGGTAATTTAATCTTGGATAAACGCTGCTATTTATTTCTCTATCTTTCTTTCTCATGTGTCTTAATCTAAAAGAAATGGTAAAACTTCTGGTACAGAATAAAGCATAAATTATCAATATTGTTAAATTAGGCCTAAACACAAACAACAATTTCACTTGCACTATCATTCATTATTATGCTTATTTTTTGCACGAAACCAAATTTTCAATAAATATAGCAGAAAGTATCATACACTGTTGAAAGTTGTAAGCATTATTTCATTTATCAAATCTTGGTTGTTAGTTTATTCAGGATTTATTAACGCAGGTTTCAACAAAAAGCAGGTATAAGTCACGGACCCACGTTGTTTAGCACACAATAATTCTATATAAACCTATATTATTACACCTTTTATAAATGTGAATGACATTTAAAATCTCACATAAAATTCACACAACAAACAGCAAAACAATAACAAATAAACAGAACGTACACAAGAATAAAATATTACTCAGTAGGTAACAGCAATATAATCAGAAGAGTTTGAAGATACCAAAGGGGCAATCAGAATCTGTCCTTAAAGTTGGTTACATACTATCCAATAGATCATAATTCGCAATCGAGTCGCAATTATTCAAAATTGTTGATCATCAGTACACTTCTCGAGTGTTGTAAATACACTTTGGAAAATGACTGAGAATTATAGATGACCACTAAACATGTATTCTAATGTAGTTGTTTAATATTCCTGGTTTGTGATTGGACAATGGTGTAATTTTCAAGGTATCAATTCCACGGTTGAAATAACATGAGATATTTTTAGAATTTTAGTTGATTAGCGCTTACGTCATCTTGTCAATAATGTGGCAATACACATCTATACACATGATTACATCAGCATGGAGATAAATGTGTTGTATTTATAAATTTCACGGCATCAATTGTCGATTTAATGGTCACAAATATCCGTTTATTGGCTCCGCTATCGCGTCGCCAGTAAACTCAATTTGCGACCATCAAATCTCAAATTGATGGTGTGAAATTTTCAAATACAATACAGTTATCTCCTAATTACCAATAAACAAAGAATTTGTATGCACTGAATTGTAATCGCTGGGTTGTTGTAATGGCTAACGTAGCGTGGTCGATACGTGTTCACTAAATTGTCCGTCGGGTCAAAGGAAAATCTATAATAATGGTGAATTGTATTTGTTGCTTCTCCGCTATGCACGCAGCATTAATGAATAAGAACAATGACTGGCTCGGAGTCAAAATAATGTGTTTACAAACAATTAAAAAAAAAGATGCACCAGTGGGACTCGTTACTTTTTGGTTTGGACTCATCAAAAAAAAATTATCCTACAAGGATCCCTGTAAGGACTAGAGTTTAATACACATGAAACACACAACTTACAATTTTGGACCTCTATTTGAAGAAAATTCGCAATGAAATATAACGATTTCATTTTCTCCACTTTCACCATGATGGGAGCTGGATAGAAGCAGCTCATTAATCTGATCCTCCCTGTAACAATTTTCTGCACTCTACAAAACAAAGCCATTTTCTATCAATTTACGATTTCGAGGATTTGCTGTTTGCGTTATTCTTCGATTTTATCACAATAAAAAGCAATGAAAATGAAAAAAAATGAAAGGAACTTTAGACATCTACAAAGTGTGAATTACCCGAGTCATCAATTGGGGCAATTGGTAATAAATTACATGTAATTTGATTTCAACTTGCATTGACTTTTCTATTTATTAACACGGAATCGTAGTTGGATTTACAACTGCCTATGCAATCAGTGTCTTTCACCACTAAAGTTGTGATTTCGAATACCACTATATCGAGGTGTACTCGATACAACATTATGTATTAAAGTCTGTTTCCTCCACCACTAAATCGACTGTCACGATACAACTGAAATATTGTGGAAAATGGCGTTAAACACCATAACCCAAGCGCCCTCTATTTATTAACATTACCTTAATATGACCACCGTTGTACTCGTATGGGTATCTACAGTCGATAATTCTGTAGCCGCTGATGACGTCATCATACTGTCCTTCTAATAAATCTTTCATCTGTAAAGATCAACACGTCCCTAAGTTAACAAAGTTTTTTTTCAATTTAATAATTTTATAATAAAGAATAGTAGCAATTAAACTGTTGGTCAAATGAATATCTAAAAGTCAAACTAGAATTTTCTAAAGAAAGCATTAATACCAATACAATTTGCTATGGTAACAAAAAATAAATTGTCACGCTCCGTAGGTATTTCAAAAGATTTCCTATGAAAAACAAATGTGTTTACCTTTCTTCTTTTGTGGTAAAAATACAGACAAAAAACTCTATCCTTCCGTTGATGTCAGTATGTTGATCAAGAAGTGGACATAGATTCAGAAATAAAAGCAGACACCATTGTGAACTTATTAATTGAATAACAAAAAGAGGTTAGGGTTATGGTGTTTAACCCAACTTTCAACAACATTTCAGTTATATCATGGCGATCAGTTTTATTGGTGGAAGAAACCGGAGTATCCGGAGAAAACAGCCGACCTGCCGCAAATCACATAATGTTGTATCGAGTACACCTCGTCATGAGCAAGATTCGAACTCACAACTTTAGTGGTGATCACGACCACGACGGCCCCTAAATAAAAAAAAGAAAAGAACATTTAATAAAGTAATATATTTACAGTTTCGGATGTTATGGACTTTACATCTCTGTGTTGACCAACAGTCAAGGGAAGACAATATGGCCGACTTCCATCTGCAATGTATGATTCGTCAGTAAACAATTTTGCAACATCCTCGCTTTCGTTGCTTAAAGGTGAATCCTGAAAAACAATTATTAACTAGTGGATTACTACCTGTACCACTATATAATTCGATGCCTCCTCTATTACTTGTATTGATTGAATGATTGATATATAACCCACGGTTCACCACGCCCCGGTTAATCTCCACTCTTCAACCGTGGATCAACTGACGGAACAAACCAGAAACGGCGATTTTCCGATGAATTGACTCACGATGAGTGAAGAGTATTGGAGTTTGATCAACTGAGGGTTACCGACTGATGTATGGACTTCAATCCGTTTAAGAAATGAAATTAATTTAAATTTACCTATCATTGCCTACCCTTCGCGAGCACCTGTGATCACCCTCGCTTTTTATTGGTTCCGTGTTGCTCATCTTTTTAGTTTTCTGTGGGGTTTTTCCCCATTTGTCTTCGTTTTGCGTCTTATGTCCAATGTTGTCTGTTTCTCTGGACTGTCAATTCTTGGTCGACCGTTTGGTACTCTCTCACGTTTATTTATAACTGTCCTTTCAATGATCTTGAATCTTGAGTTGTGCTTAATGGTAGTCTTCTCGTCCTATTTGATAGATATTTTCATCAATGATCCGTGCGTGTACGCCTATTGTACTATTTTAGATTTACCTTACTCATACCAAATAAAAACTATTTTTCCTATCAAATATTGCGCTTGTATAGAATAAACTATTAAAGCAGCCAACTACTCACTCGGAATAATTTTAATATTGGTTCATATATCATCGTGTTCGTGATAGTGCACTACTTGTAGCTGTATCATACAAACCCCAAATGACAAAAACTTCTTCATCAATGATTTTTCATACTCACCCCAAATGACAAAGATCTTTTCATCATTGACAATGATCGTTTTTGTATACACATCTTACGTCTTTTCACTGACTCCCTTACTGGTGTAGTTGTCAGTTTTCGTTTGAAAACCAAAGACTCCATGATTTGATTGTATTTGCATTCCTCATTCTAGAACAAAACAGATACATTTCATTATCTGACGTCCTTGTTTAAAGTGGAATGTTGATTGGATAACAACTGCCTTACAACAATCAATGGCTATAGAAAATAGAATTTTGATTGGTTGATAGATTGTTTATGGTGTTTAACGCCACTTTCAACAATATTTCAGTTATTTCGTGACGGTCATTTTTATTGGTGGTGAAAACCAGAGATAACCACCGACCTGCCGCAAGTCACTGACAAACTTTATCACATAATGTTGTATCGAGTAGACCTCGCCTGAGTGGGATTCGAACTCACAACGTTATTGGTGACAGGTACTGATTGCATAGGTAGTTATAAATCCAATTACCATACGACCACGACGGCCCCTTTTAAACAATGGTGTTTACAAAAATTAAATAGGAAACAAACAAACAAAAAATACTCACGTTAACAATGTCTTCATTCTGATCAGGGTCATCACTGATTGCTAAACAACTGAAATCTGGGAAAAACATTTTTCTCTAAAAAATTCAAACGTGAAAAATGTTATAGATAAATTAATATTATTCATATAATTATTATTATTTTTGTTTGATCGCTAATATTGTGCTTCCATTTGAAATTAAATGTCAAAAGCACCTAATACTTACCAACTATTTTTTTTTAAATAAATGAAATTTGCAGATGTTTAGTTTTATATTCTTTAATGCTAATTAACATGTCAAGATTCCTGTTTTATCTAAAAGACATTTGGATATGACACAAATCTTAACACTATTAATCCAACCTTGTGGCAACAATTAAAACATATTTTCTACAGAAATGACATATTAATATACATATTATCTGAATACCCAATCTCAATACAAAAAAACTGAGGTAATCTTCTATCTGGTGCTTTCTCGGATAATGTCAGTAGTACAATTAAATTAAAAATAATTAAGTGTGAAAATTGAATATTGAATGTCAACACATGAAAAGACGAGTAATTATAATCCGTCTTTCATAGGTGAATACTTTCACTACAATTTCAACATTTTAATGATCTCGACTCGAATCTTTAATTAGGTAAAAATTGACAAACAGAATTTATCAATATACCTAAATTAATAATGCTCAGCTCAAACGTTGTTTTCCCGAGTATATGTGTCTAAATATACATTAATGTACACAAAGGGAATTTATTATATAAGACGAAAAAACATTTATAATGATAATAATAAAAATTTATCTAGAAATGATAAGTATTTCGCATTTCTAAACAGATGAATGGGTGAAATTTGAAAGCAAAGATTGTTCTATTGTTGCTAAATCAAACTGGCTTCGCTTTGCAGTTATTAGAAACCTACGAGATCAATTGGGTTTGTAATATACGTAAAGAATTGTGTAATATTGGTCTAAATGATTTATGGAATTCACAAGCAATGCTGTGTCTAAGAATGTCATATTTTTAATTAATCAACGACTGCTCGATATTGCCAAGCAGGAATTTGATGCTGTATTAAGTGTTTCATCAAAATGTTATTTTTATCAGTATATTGTTACAAATGTGTGTTTTCAAGAATATTTATGCAAACCTATACCAGAACTGTACAAAAAATGTATAACTAAAATTAGATTGTCATCACGCAAACTTGCAATTGAACAAGGAAGGTATAATAAAACTAACAGAAACAGAAGAACCTGTAAATTGTGTATAAATGAAATTGAAGATGAAATGCATTTTATTTTATTATGTCCATCATATGTAAATTTACGAAAACTATTTATCAAATCGTATATTACTGGAAAAAGCCGTCTGTTTATAAAATGTTGCAACTATTAAGTGTTACCAATACCAAAGAATTATGTAATCTTGGTAAATATATTTTCAATGCTACAAAACTCAGAAATGTCTGGCTATGAAATTTCTAAAGCATATAATAACTTTATTTTCAAACTTCTGTCTTAATCATTAATGTATGTTTATTTTTTTTATTTTTTTTTTATTTATTGTAAATTTGTATGTTTATTTTTGTGCTATAACCATTTATTGTATTTGTATTGTATCATGATCTGATGAATTATTTATTGTATATGTATACCTATATGTTGTATGACATTGGTAAATAAAGATGATAATAATTTAAAAAAAATTAACAAAATTGGCATTCTTTACTAGATGATGCATCAAAAACTATAAACTACAGATTGTTTAAAAATTATTTTGGTGTGGAAGTATACTTTGAGATTTTAGATAATAAAAATGTATTAGAATTATACAGATTGAAAATTACAGTATGTAATGCAATGGTATTCGGAAATCAATATACTTACATTAAGTCTTGGAAGTATGAAGAAACTTATGTTTTATTTTTATAACTGTTTTGCAGGAGGTGTTGAAAGATTATTCACCTGCCATATGGTAAATATTCACCTGCCATATGGTAAATAATACTACCCAGACTGATGTACCCAAGCCAAGGTTTGTGTTTTGCACAGCAAGACTTTAAGCCGTAATTGGAATAAAGTATGTAAGGGCTTGTAGTGTAAAAAAAAACCCCGTTGATTAGAAGGTTTGAATAAGCCCAAGCTTGAAATGTTACAATGTGCTTCTACCCACAGATTAATATACATGTATAAACATAACGTCTCCAATACCATGAAATTCACATGGATTGAATAATATTCTCCAAAATTATCCCAAGACAATCAATTACAGACTTTACAAACACATTATTAAATTTGAAAAGTATCTTTAATATATTAGGAAATACAGGTATTTTCACCTTTTGCAATAGAAACTGGATGAATAAATGGTAGGAAAAAATAAGTTATGACAACTCTGTCTAACAAACGAGATCGGAGACGAATTCCATCCTTCTTTGAGGTTTATGTTTAGGTATTTTTATGGTGTTTAACGCCATTTTCAACAATTTTTCAATTATATCGTGGCGTCAGTTTTATTGGTGAAGGAAACCGGACCCGGGAAAACAGCAGACCTGTCGCAAGTCACTGACAAACTTGATCACATAATGTTGTACACCTCGTCCTGATCGAGATTCGAACTCACAACATCAGTGGAGATAGGCACTGATTGTATAGGTAGTTGTTAATCCAACTACCATGCGATCACGACCATGACGGCCCCTTGATTTTCTTAATATTACACTATAATTAGCTACTGAAAAGAGGCTGCTAACTCGTATTAAATGTTTATATTTAAAGAAATTATGTGGAACTAACGATAACTACTTTTAATATCTAAAAACATGAATGAGTGAAATTTGTAATCAATTCAATTCTTACATTAAAGGCAATGCACATAATATTTCACTGAATATTAAAAAAATATTATAATTGTTAAAAAAAAATTAACACTTGAAAATAATGTCCAGTTATGTTTTTTTAGTTCAATATACTTACATATGTTAGAATCAAGTCTTGGACTGATGAAGACTGTTGGAAGTGTGAAGAAAAGTTTAAGTAAATTTTATTTTTATAATTGTTTTGCACAAAAGGTGTTGAAAGATTATTTATCTGCCATATGTTAAACAAAACTACCCCGACTGATGTACCCAAGCCATGGTTTGTGTTTAAAACAACAAGACTTTGAAGTTTCCAAAGCCGTTATTGTAACGTAATATGCATGAGCTTGGGGTGTTTAAAAATTGTTGATTAAGACCAAGCTTGAAATGAGACAATCTGTCAAAATATGTTTATAATAACCAAATTAAAAACATAATCATAAAAAATAAAAACAAATAAACAGTCTAACAAATTTTAAAGACGTTTTTTACTAAAAAATAAAATATTAAGTATGATAATATATCTGCATCGATAATCGATAACGTAACGGTAATTATTTCTTAATTTACTGTTCTTATCAATTTTTCAAAGATTTAATTATTGTCCTTTTTCAGTAATTTCTGATGAGGGGTTTAAGATATGATTTCTACTGACAAAAAAAAAAGAAAAAAGAATGATAAGAAACACAAACATTTAGTTGGGCCAAGTGAGCCTTTTGTATTAATTGTTGTCCGTCTGTCGTACGTAATCCGTCGACGTTACCCTTTTCGAATTCAAACGTGTACAAATGTAGAACCTGGGTCTAAGATGTCAAAGCACCATGGTTTCCAAAATTTAAATAGACTGGAAAGGAGGAACATTATTTCCATTCCCGGTATTTGAGAATACTATTTATTTTTATTTTAATTGTATTTGACATGGCAGCAAAACTTATGGGAAAAATACAGAGTAGTATTAATTATCAGAATTTCACATTATTCATAGTCGTTCCGTAATATGGACTACATGTAAATACATCCAATCTGACTCGTGTTGCTCTGTAGGTTTCTTTGTAGTGTTTTGTCGGCTCTTGTTTGTCCTTCTTCTTTTGGCCAATGTATTCTCTGTCATTCGGCCAATGTATTCTCTGTCATTCGGCCAATGTATTCTCTGTCATTCGGCCAATGTATTCTCTGTCATTCGGTCAATGTATTCTTTGTCATTCGGCCAATGTATTCTCTGTCATTCGGTCAATGTATTCTCTGTCATTCGGATTACCCCTTTGGTTTGTCCTTTTTCTTTTGGCCAATGTATTCTCTGTCATTCGGATTACCCCTTTTTTATCTTCAAACTCTTCTTGCTATGCATTGTAATGTCAGACAGGTCTAGGAATGACATCGACCTGACAAAATAATGATACACAAGAGTAGCATGACGGGTGCCATATGTGCAGCAGAAACCGCTCCACGTGTGGGGCAGAAACTGCATACTCTTCCTGAGCACTATATTTCATATTCGGTTTTTAGTGGGGTTCGTGTTGCTCGATATTTAATTTTCTGTGTAAGGTTTTGTAGATCATTGTTTGTCCTTTTTTCTTTTCGTCATTATTGTCTGTTCTTTTTCGATTTACGACTTCTAATTACCCCCATTGAAATCTGCAACCGGCTTTTCATAAATCCCAATCTTTTCCTCTCTTGATGCTTGTTCATTGCCAAAAAAAAAGTGCTATGCCTACGGTCGTCATCATTTACGGGATTTCCGTGTAATTAACGTCTTTAAGACATGTTCCTTATTTAACTATTGGAACCATCATTGCACACCTGACGCATATCAGTGAAGCTGTCTTAAAAGGCACCTCTATATATCAAATCCATAAAAAAAATAGTGCATATAATTTTAACCTGTATATAAAGGGCAACTGCTCATAAAGGCCACATTTTCAGGTTCCATTGAGTGGCCTTTATATACAAGTTTGACTGTACTTCAATACAAATATTGGGGGTAGCCTTGCCCCATATCTTGTTATGTTATTTATATTTATATTCCCTTGTATTGTTTTAATCTATCCAGTTTGAGATTGGTATTTTACCTTCATATTTGTCAAGTACCAGTTAAATACATAAATACCAATAAATCAATATTACTTTTACTGTTTAATAATAATGACTGGACAATACATTGATTGACTGCTTGAATATTTCTTTACCATATTTAATCAGTGGCGTAGCTTTCAGTTGCTTCGGTAAAAAAAATCAACAGCAAAAATTAAAAAAATAGAATGTAATTTGTTCCAATAACATCTTTATGACCTAATAAGGATACAATAACAATGCAAGGTTGTCACTGGCCAGTAATGCAATAGATCCTGTTAAGCAGATCGGACTTGGCACAGGAGTAGCTTAATATGTGAAGAAGAAAAAAATCAATAAACATGAAACCACCAAATTGTTTATCACTATTTTGATGTTGCATTCAATAACTCGGCACTACTTTAAGATAGGTCGTTTCATGTCATATGTTGAAAAGCGGTTCATTTTTCTTTTTATTTAATCCGACATGCTAAGTGGTAATAAAAGAATCAAATTTGTATTGTAATTTGATTCAAATATGCCATAATTACTTGTTTTAAAAGGAAAACAAATAGCTTTCCTTACTTAAAATGACCGTGGTTTCTGGGAGGCGTAATCCCCCAGACACCCTGCCTCGGTAATATTTTACCCCAAGCTAAACCCGTGCATATATCATGTCAACCAGATTTAATGGGGATGAAGCTGAAGATCCCGGAAAAAACCCAACCGGCAGTCGGCAAGTACTTCTTAAAATATTTAAGGTTCGAGCATATTATGCTGTGCTGGACACTTCTTATAGTGAGTGATTGTAATTTAATGCAAAATGAACAATTTCTCAATTATATCATGGCGAGATAAAGTTACATTTAAATGTACTGATGATGGTGTCAGTTTTGTACTAGGCCAATGTGCTTAATAAGATCTTTATGGTGCTAGCTCACTGAAACAACATTCCGCGGGTAGACATTTCTTTCCACTCATTATCCTGATTACGAGCCCACAAGTTTTTACTCTTACCCCTTAGAACTGTGTAATTAGCGTAGAAGCAGCAAATACCTAATGTTAATGGTCTTTGGTTTAATACTTCCGGAGCCCAAATCGACTCGAGGCAAGCAGGTTAGCTAGTACACGAACATTTTTGTCGATTCTTATACTTCATGAGTAAAGAAATTAAATATATTTATATGCACAATAATATCTTTATACATGTATAATAATTACGTTTTAATAATAATCAATGGAGAATACATTGATAGACTTGTATAAAGTTTCTTTAAGTTCGAAGTTGCTGGAGAAACCCAAGCGACTGTCGGGAAGTGTCGGGTACATTTCTGCAAAGCTCTAACACACAGTCACACTGTTGTGATGGACACTTCTTGTATCATAGGTAAAAGGGTAGTGCACTTAAATATCCTTCAATTGTGTTATTTTGAGTACTGATAAAGGGTGTCAAGTACACGTCAGTGTTATTTAGTTATGGACCTAATAAAACGTTTCTGATACACGATTCATGTAAAGCAACAGTAAGAAACGGTTCACAGAGGACACTATTGAAAACTAGTATAACGACGCTTGTTTCAGTTATTTTCGGATAATTTAGTCTATCTGATGTTCTTGTGGCAAGTAGAATCTTGATTGGCTAAACATGTACTTCTAACACTTCATGGAAGCCGTACTGTGTATTTCATACGGCACAGTAAATCAATAATCGCTCTCACCTATTGCCTGTGCTGTGTATTCTATTTACATTGTAGCAGACGACACACATACAGCACAGAAAATCAATTATCGCTCTCTGTGACCTTTTTTCAAAGATACACGTATTTATGTTTTTCCTATATAATAAGGACATACTCATTAATGTTAGAACATTCAGACAAAAATGTTATCAGTCTAAAGATGTTATATATCCCGTTTTAAAGGGCAGTGGGTTTGTTAAACGGACGCCTCACCGTTTAACAAAACCACTGTCCTTTAAAACGGGATATATAACTTCTCGAGACAGTGATAACGTATAATTTGTTTTGGACTTTTTGACATTGCAGGATAAACACAACATACGTACATTGTGGGTAAATATAAAAAATAATTTGCGCTCGCCAAGGACTCACTTTTTCTACATGTTCCTAAAGCTCGTACAAATAAATTATATATTTTCCGACAATGTACGTATATTGCATATGTATTGATCACCTCAACCGCTCGAACCATCGAGCTCATCCAGAGAAAAATGCATTTCCTCTTCATTCAAACATATAACATTTAAAACATTCAATAACATACACACTTATTACGAATATCTGCGGAACCTTACTTATCAAGACCTTCATTTTTAATGACAGAAGATATACTAGTATATTGTCAACACAAAATAAACCATAAGAGCTACGGATCCGCAGCTAATATAACGAAATATAAAAAAAATACAGCATACACACATAAATTAAAACACATTATGTACATATATGTTCAATCTAATTAAACTTAGATCTTCAAATGACACATGTTTCAGTTCTAATAATAGTTTCACTCGTCTACAAAGCCCCGGACAGCAAACACGTGCATATAATAACTGGCTCCGCTCCATATTAAAACACACCCGTGAAATCCCAGTAGTAAGCAATGTGCAATATAAAAATTATACCACAACATCACTCCAGTCAAACTTACTAAACAGAATATCCAATTAAACAGGTAAAACATTAAACACACATATCTGAAATAAAAATGACATTTCAGTTAAACAATTAAGGAATAACGTAGGATTGGGGACCAAAGATCTTTGGGACTATCAAGGCTTAGATCGTATGTCTGGTCGATTTACATATAAAAAAGTAGTCCGATCATATCACCACTAATTTGTGGTATAGTCGATACAACCGTTGGCCAGTTATTATCGACAGGTTGGTGATTTATCTCAAGTATTCCAGTTTCCCCGCAAATTTAATTGGCCGCTACAATATAACTGAATTTTTTTTTAAATTGGTATCTAAATCTGGCATTTGTGTGGTATAACCATATACGGCAATGAAAAACTAAAGAACAGTCAAATTAATTTGCATTTTACCGATAGACAAATATTTCATCATCTTTTTTTTCAACCCTGAACGAGGACAAAGTTAAAAGTAAGTAAATATTTATATATTGTGCATTACAAAGTTTAATGGTAGTACATTAGTCATAAATCTTGATAACCGAGAGACATACAAAACAATTAACCTTATTTTAACATTCAACTGAGCGCAAGAAATAAGAATGTTAAAAGCTTATTTTCTTTGCATATCCACTTTTTTCGAATATCTTATCATGCTTTCAATTTTCATTTACATGTTATTATGCCTTGAAAGTGTGTCACTACATCTTGCTCCCTAATAAATTCTGATAACCACCATATAGTAGGTAAATGCTAAATTTGACGGTAAACAACAATGATAAATGTTTGAAGATACCAAAGGATGTAAACAGAAACCATGACTACCATAATGACCTAAGTAAAATCTGTTATAAAAATACATGTATTTGAAATAATGGTAGGGAGTATGTAAAACTTGTCATTTGAGGAGTTCTACAATTCGACATTTGTATTCTGCTTTAGGCACGAGACGCTGACCCTTTCCGGTGCACTTGGTTTCACTTCCGGTTTTCGTAGGAATCTGTAGTCTCTGTACTCTTGCAGTTTCAGTGTGTTTGGTATCTAGATCATGCCTGAACTTCCTTTACTCTATGTGTATTTCATCGTCTATTGAACTCGGTATAAATGTGATAGGGTATAATATAGACCTTGTGCAAACCTGATATCAACTAAATACATGTACTATTGAGTCGTCATAAGTTTGTGGAGATATGATAAAAGTACCAATTATTTTACCATAACTTATATCTCGTCAACAATGATGTAAAGTTAGATAACAAAAGCATACAAAATATTTCAGCTCAACATCAAATAGTAGAAACAATGTAATTAAGCTGCGAGTGTTGAAAATAAAATAAAAATAAAATAGCAGTTACTCAATTTTATGTAGATGGTAGTGTATATAACTTGTTTGTTTTCTTTCATGTGAGTGAAGATATTAAGAATGAAGTGACGACAGCGACGCAAAATGACGAAGAGTGATCTCCCAGTGTCCACTCTGCTACACATGCCACACAAAAACGAAAATGGGCTAATAAGGATTTTCACAATGAGTATCCCGATGTGAAATATGAAAGGCCCAGATATTCATGTGGTCTGAAGCATTCATGCATAAAAACAGGCACGACTTGGTTCTGTTAATAAGAAATGTTTTACTACTATGTTCATGATATAACAAAAGTTTGATCATATCAAGTTAAATTTTACTAAAGATCAGTACACAATATAAATTTAACAAGAAAGGATAACGATTATACATGAATACAACGCATATATAAAAATAATATAACCCAGCCAAGGGACAGCGCATGTATCGATATGCTTTATCACGCACTTGCGAGAAAAGTTTTAAGGTACAAAATGGGCAGTCAGAAGCAGTACATTGAAGATACAAACTATAAAATAGTGTAACTGCCACAAACAGAGAATATCCTGATCATCTGTTACAGATATTCTACAAACAGAGAATATCCTGATCATCTGTTACAGATATTCTACAAACAGAGAATATCCTGATCATCTGTTACAGATATTCCACAACGGTATTCCACAACGGTTAACCAGGTCATGATAGCCATATCCTGATCATCTGTTACAGATATTCCACAACGGTATTCCACAACGGTTAACCAGGTCATGATAGCCATGTCCTGATCATCTGTTACAGATATTCTACAAACAGAGAATATCCTGATCATCTGTTACAGATATTCTACAAACAGAGAATATCCTGATCATCTGTTACAGATATTCCACAACGGTATTCCACAACGGTTAACCAGGTCATGATAGCCATATCCTGATCATCTGTTACAGATATTCCACAACGGTATTCCACAACGGTTAACCAGGTCATGATAGCCATGTCCTGATCATCTGTTACAGATATTCTACAAACAGAGAATATCCTGATCATCTGTTACAGATATTCTACAAACAGAGAATATCCTGATCATCTGTTACAGATATTCCACAACGGTATTCCACAACGGTTAACCAGGTCATGATAGCCATATCCTGATCATCTGTTACAGATATTCCACAACGGTATTCCACAACGGTTAACCAGGTCATGATAGCCATGTCCTGATCATCTGTTACAGATATTCTACAAACAGAGAATATCCTGATCATCTGTTACAGATATTCTACAAACAGAGAATATCCTGATCATCTGTTACAGATATTCCACAACGGTATTCCACAACGGTTAACCAGGTCATGATAGCCATATCCTGATCATCTGTTACAGATATTCCACAACGGTATTCCACAACGGTTAACCAGGTCATGATAGCCATATCCTGATCATCTGTTACAGATATTCTACAAACAGAGAATATCCTGATCATCTGTTACAGATATTCCACAAACAGAGAATATCCTGATCATCTGTTACAGATATTCCACAACAGTTAACCAGGTCATGATAGCCATAGCCTGATCATCTGTTACAGATATTCCACAACAGTTAACCAGGTCATGATAGCCATAGCCTGATCATCTGTTACAGATATTCTACAAACAGAGAATATCCTGATCATCTGTTACAGATATTCTACAAACAGAGAATATCCTGATCATCTGTTACAGATATTCTACAAACAGAGAATATCCTGATCATCTGTTACAGATATTCCACAACGGTATTCCACAACGGTTAACCAGGTCATGATAGCAATATCCTGATCATCTGTTACAGATATTCCACAACAGTTAACCAGGTCATGATAGCCATATCCTGATCATCTGTTACCGATATTCCACAACAGTTAACCAGGTCATGATAGCCATATCCTGATCATCTGCTACAGATATTCCACAACAGTTAACCAGGTCATGATAGCCATATCCTGATCATCTGTTACAGATATTCCACAACAGTTAACCAGGTCATGATAGCCATATCCTGATCATCTGTTACAGATATTCCACAACAGTTGACCAGGTCATGATAGCCATATCCTGATCATCTGTTACAGATATTCCACAACAGTTAACCAGGTCATGATAGCCATATCCTGATCATCTGTTACAGATATTCCACAACAGTTAACCAGGTCATGATAGCCATATCCTGATCATCTGTTACAGATATTCCACAACAGTTAACCAGGTCATGCTAGCCATAACCGGATCATCTGTTACAGATATTCTACAAACAGAGAATATCCTGATCATCTGTTACAGATATTCTACAAACAGAGAATATCCTGATCATCTGTTACAGATATTCTACAAACAGAGAATATCCTGATCATCTGTTACAGATATTCTACAAACAGAGAATATCCTGATCATCTGTTACAGATATTCTACAAACAGAGAATATCCTGATTTATCTGTTACAGATATTCTACAAACAGAGAATATCCTGATTTATCTGTTACAGATATTCTACAAACAGAGAATATCCTGATCATCTGTTACAGATATTCTACAAACAGAGAATGTCCTAATCATCTGTTACAGATATTCTACAAACAGAGAATATCCTGATCATCTGTTACAGATATTCTACAAACAGAGAATATCCTGATTTATCTGTTACAGATATTCTACAAACAGAGAATATCCTGATTTATCTGTTACAGATATTCTACAAACAGAGAATATCCTGATCATCTGTTACAGATATTTTACAAACAGAGAATATCCTGATCATCTGTTACAGATATTCTACAAACAGAGAATATCCTGATTTATCTGTTACAGATATTCTACAAACAGAGAATATCCTGATTTATTTGTTACAGATATTCTACAAACAGAGAATATCCTGATCATCTGTTACAGATATTCTACAAACAGAGAATATCCTGATCATCTGTTACAGATATTCTACAAACAGAGAATATCCTGATCATCTGTTACAGATATTTTACAAACAGAGAATATCCTGATCATCTGTTACAGATATTCTACAAACAGAGAATATCCGGATCATCTGTTACAGATATTCTACAAACAGAGAATATCCTGATCATCTGTTACATATATCTACAAACAGAGAATATCCTGATCATCTGTTACAGATATTCTACAAACAGAGAATATCCTGATCATCTGTTACAGATATTCTACAAACAGAGAATATCCTGTTCATCTGTTACAGATATTCTACAACGGTATTCCACAACGGTTAACCAGGTCATGATAGCCATATCCTGATCATCTGTTACAGATATTCCACAACGGTATTCCACAACGGTTAACCAGGTCATGATAGCCATATCCTGATCATCTGTTACAGATATTCCACAACGGTATTCCACAACGGTTAACCAGGTCATGATAGCCATATCCTGATCATCTGTTACAGATATTCTACAAACAGAGAATATCCTGTTCATCTGTTACAGATATTCCACAAACAGAGAATATCCTGATCATCTGTTACAGATATTCCACAACGGTATTCCACAACGGTTAACCAGGTCATGATAGCCATATCCTGATCATCTGTTACAGATATTCCACAACGGTATTCCACAACGGTTAACCAGGTCATGATAGCCATATCCTGATCATCTGTTACAGATATTCCACAACGGTATTCCACAACGGTTCACCAGGTCATGATAGCCATGTCCTGATCATCTGTTACAGATATTCTACAAACAGAGAATATCCTGATCATCTGTTACAGATATTCTACAAACAGAGAATATCCTGATCATCTGTTACAGATATTCCACAACGGTATTCCACAACGGTTAACCAGGTCATGATAGCCATATCCTGATCATCTGTTACAGATATTCCACAACGGAATTCCACAACGGTTAACCAGGTCATGATAGCCATGTCCTGATCATCTGTTACAGATATTCTACAAACAGAGAATATCCTGATCATCTGTTACAGATATTCTACAAACAGAGAATATCCTGATCATCTGTTACAGATATTCCACAACGGTATTCCACAACGGTTAACCAGGTCATGATAGCCATATCCTGATCATCTGTTACAGATATTCCACAACGGTATTCCACAACGGTTAACCAGGTCATGATAGCCATGTCCTGATCATCTGTTACAGATATTCTACAAACAGAGAATATCCTGATCATCTGTTACAGATATTCTACAAACAGAGAATATCCTGATCATCTGTTACAGATATTCCACAACGGTATTCCACAACGGTTAACCAGGTCATGATAGCCATATCCTGATCATCTGTTACAGATATTCCACAACGGTATTCCACAACGGTTAACCAGGTCATGATAGCCATGTCCTGATCATCTGTTACAGATATTCTACAAACAGAGAATATCCTGATCATCTGTTACAGATATTCTACAAACAGAGAATATCCTGATCATCTGTTACAGATATTCCACAACGGTATTCCACAACGGTTAACCAGGTCATGATAGCCATATCCTGATCATCTGTTACAGATATTCCACAATGGTATTCCACAACGGTTAACCAGGTCATGATAGCCATATCCTGATCATCTGTTACAGATATTCTACAAACAGAGAATATCCTGATCATCTGTTACAGATATTCTACAAACAGAGAATATCCTGATCATCTGTTACAGATATTCCACAAACAGAGAATATCCTGATCATCTGTTACAGATATTCCACAACAGTTAACCAGGTCATGATAGCCATAGCCTGATCATCTGTTACAGATATTCCACAACAGTTAACCAGGTCATGATAGCCATAGCCTGATCATCTGTTACAGATATTCTACAAACAGAGAATATCCTGATCATCTGTTACAGATATTCTACAAACAGAGAATATCCTGATCATCTGTTACAGATATTCTACAAACAGAGAATATCCTGATCATCTGTTACAGATATTCCACAACGGTATTCCACAACGGTTAACCAGGTCATGATAGCAATATCCTGATCATCTGTTACAGATATTCCACAACAGTTAACCAGGTCATGATAGCCATATCCTGATCATCTGTTACCGATATTCCACAACAGTTAACCAGGTCATGATAGCCATATCCTGATCATCTGCTACAGATATTCCACAACAGTTAACCAGGTCATGATAGCCATATCCTGATCATCTGTTACAGATATTCCACAACAGTTAACCAGGTCATGATAGCCATATCCTGATCATCTGTTACAGATATTCCACAACAGTTGACCAGGTCATGATAGCCATATCCTGATCATCTGTTACAGATATTCCACAACAGTTAACCAGGTCATGATAGCCATATCCTGATCATCTGTTACAGATATTCCACAACAGTTAACCAGGTCATGATAGCCATATCCTGATCATCTGTTACAGATATTCCACAACAGTTAACCAGGTCATGCTAACCATATCCGGATCATCTGTTACAGATATTCTACAAACAGAGAATATCCTGATCATCTGTTACAGATATTCTACAAACAGAGAATATCCTGATCATCTGTTACAGATATTCTACAAACAGAGAATATCCTGATCATCTGTTACAGATATTCTACAAACAGAGAATATCCTGATCATCTGTTACAGATATTCTACAAACAGAGAATATCCTGATTTATCTGTTACAGATATTCTACAAACAGAGAATATCCTGATTTATCTGTTACAGATATTCTACAAACAGAGAATATCCTGATCATCTGTTACAGATATTCTACAAACAGAGAATGTCCTAATCATCTGTTACAGATATTCTACAAACAGAGAATATCCTGATCATCTGTTACAGATATTCTACAAACAGAGAATATCCTGATTTATCTGTTACAGATATTCTACAAACAGAGAATATCCTGATTTATCTGTTACAGATATTCTACAAACAGAGAATATCCTGATCATCTGTTACAGATATTTTACAAACAGAGAATATCCTGATCATCTGTTACAGATATTCTACAAACAGAGAATATCCTGATTTATCTGTTACAGATATTCTACAAACAGAGAATATCCTGATTTATTTGTTACAGATATTCTACAAACAGAGAATATCCTGATCATCTGTTACAGATATTCTACAAACAGAGAATATCCTGATTTATCTGTTACAGATATTCTACAAACAGAGAATATCCTGATCATCTATTACAGATATTCTACAAACAGAGAATATCCTGATCATCTGTTACAGATATTCTACAAACAGAGAATATCCTGATTTATCTGTTACAGATATTCTACAAACAGAGAATATCCTGATTTATCTGTTACAGATATTCTACAAACAGAGAGTATCCTGATCATCTGTTACAGATATTTTACAAACAGAGAATATCCTGATCATCTGTTACAGATATTCTACAAACAGAGAATATCCTGATTTATCTGTTACAGATATTCTACAAACAGAGAATATCCTGATTTATTTGTTACAGATATTCTACAAACAGAGAATATCCTGATTTATCTGTTACAGATATTCTACAAACAGAGAATATCCTGATCATCTGTTACAGATATTCTACAAACAGAGAATATCCTGATCATCTGTTACAGATATTCTACAAACAGAGAATATCCTGATTTATCTGTTACAGATATTCTACAAACAGAGAATATCCTGATCATCTGTTACAGATATTCTACAAACAGAGAATATCCTGATTTATCTGTTACAGATATTCTACAAACAGAGAATATCCTGATTTATTTGTTACAGATATTCTACAAACAGAGAATATCCTGATTTATCTGTTACAGATATTCTACAAACAGAGAATATCCTGATCATCTGTTACAGATATTCTACAAACAGAGAATATCCTGATCATCTGTTACAGATATTCTACAAACAGAGAATATCCTGATTTATCTGTTACAGATATTCTACAAACAGAGAATATCCTGATTTATCTGTTACAGATATTCTACAAACAGAGAATATCCTGATCATCTGTTACAGATATTCTACAAACAGAGAATATCCTGATCATCTGTTACAGATATTCTACAAACAGAGAATATCCTGATTTATCTGTTACAGATATTCTACAAACAGAGAATATTCTGATTTATCTGTTACAGATATTCTACAAACAGAGAATATCCTGATTATCTGTTACAGATATTCTACAAACAGAGAATATCCTGATCATCTGTTACATATATTCCACAATGGTATTCCACAATGGTTAACCAGGTCATGATAGCCATATCCTGATCATCTGTTACAGATATTCCACAACAGTTACCCAGGTCATGATAGCCATATCCTGATCATCTGTTACAGATATTCCACAACGGTTAACCAGGTCATGATAGCCATATCCTGATCATCTGTTACAGATATTCCACAACAGTTAACCAGGTCATGATAGCCATATCCTGATCATCTGTTACAGATATTCCACAACAGTTAACCAGGTCATGCTAGCCATATCCGGATCATCTGTTACAGATATTCTACAAACAGAGAATATCCTGATCATCTGTTACAGATATTCTACAAACAGAGAATATCCTGATCATCTGTTACAGATATTCTACAAACAGAGAATATCCTGATTTATCTGTTACAGATATTCTACAAACAGAGAATATCCTGAACATCTGTTACAGATATTCTACAAACAGAGAATATCCTGATCATCTGTTACAGATATTCTACAAACAGAGAATATCCTGATTTATCTGTTACAGATATTCTACAAACAGAGAATATCCTGATTTATCTGTTACAGATATTCTACAAACAGAGAATATCCTGATCATCTGTTACAGATATTCTACAAACAACAGAGAATATCCTGATTTATCTGTTACAGATATTCTACAAACAGAGAATATCCTGATCATCTGTTACATATATTCTACAAACAGAGAATATCCTGATCATCTGTTACAGATATTCTACAAACAGAGAATATCCTGATCATCTGTTACAGATATTCCACAACGGTATTCCACAATGGTTAACCAGGTCATGATAGCCATATCCTGATCATCTGTTACAGATATTCCACAACAGTTAACCAGGTCATGATAGCCATATCCTAATCATCTGTTACAGATATTCCACAACAGTTAACCAGGTCATGCTAGCCATATCCGGATCATCTGTTACAGATATTCTACAAACAGAGAATATCCTGATCATCTGTTACAGATATTCTACAAACAGAGAATATCCTGATCATCTGTTACAGATATTCTACAAACAGAGAATATCCTGATCATCTGTTACAGATATTCTACAAACAGAGAATATCCTGATCATCTGTTACAGATATTCTACAAACAGAGAATATCCTGATTTATCTGTTACAGATATTCTACAAACAGAGAATATCCTGATTTATCTGTTACAGATATTCTACAAACAGAGAATATCCTGATCATCTGTTACATATATTCTACAAACAGAGAATATCCTGATCATCTGTTACAGATATTCTACAAACAGAGAATATCCTGAATTATCTGTTACAGATATTCTACAAACAGAGAATATCCTGATTTATTTGTTACAGATATTCTACAAACAGAGAATATCCTGATCATCTGTTACAGATATTCTACAAACAGAGAATATCCTGATTTATCTGTTACAGATATTCTACAAACAGAGAATATCCTGATCATCTGTTACAGATATTCTACAAACAGAGAATATCCTGATCATCTGTTACAGATATTCTACAAACAGAGAATATCCTGATCATCTGTTACAGATATTCTACAAACAGAGAATATCCTGATTTATCTGTTACAGATATTCTACAAACAGAGAATATCCTGATTTATCTGTTACAGATATTCTACAAACAGAGAATATCCTGATCATCTGTTACAGATATTTTACAAACAGAGAATATCCTGATCATCTGTTACAGATATTCTACAAACAGAGAATATCCTGATTTATCTGTTACAGATATTCTACAAACAGAGAATATCCTGATTTATTTGTTACAGATATTCTACAAACAGAGAATATCCTGATCATCTGTTACAGATATTCTACAAACAGAGAATATCCTGATTTATCTGTTACAGATATTCTACAAACAGAGAATATCCTGATCATCTGTTACAGATATTCTACAAACAGAGAATATCCTGATCATCTGTTACAGATATTCTACAAACAGAGAATATCCTGATTTATCTGTTACAGATATTCTACAAACAGAGAATATCCTGATTTATCTGTTACAGATATTCTACAAACAGAGAATATCCTGATCATCTGTTACAGATATTCTACAAACAGAGAATATCCTGATCATCTGTTACAGATATTCTACAAACAGAGAATATCCTGATTTATCTGTTACAGATATTCTACAAACAGAGAATATCCTGATTTATCTGTTACAGATATTCTACAAACAGAGAATATCCTGATCATCTGTTACAGATATTCTACAAACAGAGAATATCCTGATCATCTGTTACAGATATTCTACAAACAGAGAATATCCTGATCATCTGTTACAGATATTCTACAAACAGAGAATATCCTGATCATCTGTTACAGATATTCTACAAACAGAGAATATCCTGATTTATCTGTTACAGATATTCTACAAACAGAGAATATCCTGATTTATCTGTTACAGATATTCTACAAACAGAGAATATCCTGATCATCTGTTACATATATTCTACAAACAGAGAATATCCTGATCATCTGTTACAGATATTCTACAAACAGAGAATATCCTGAATTATCTGTTACAGATATTCTACAAACAGAGAATATCCTGATTTATTTGTTACAGATATTCTACAAACAGAGAATATCCTGATCATCTGTTACAGATATTCTACAAACAGAGAATATCCTGATTTATCTGTTACAGATATTCTACAAACAGAGAATATCCTGATCATCTGTTACAGATATTCTACAAACAGAGAATATCCTGATCATCTGTTACAGATATTCTACAAACAGAGAATATCCTGATCATCTGTTACAGATATTCTACAAACAGAGAATATCCTGATTTATCTGTTACAGATATTCTACAAACAGAGAATATCCTGATTTATCTGTTACAGATATTCTACAAACAGAGAATATCCTGATCATCTGTTACAGATATTTTACAAACAGAGAATATCCTGATCATCTGTTACAGATATTCTACAAACAGAGAATATCCTGATTTATCTGTTACAGATATTCTACAAACAGAGAATATCCTGATTTATTTGTTACAGATATTCTACAAACAGAGAATATCCTGATCATCTGTTACAGATATTCTACAAACAGAGAATATCCTGATTTATCTGTTACAGATATTCTACAAACAGAGAATATCCTGATCATCTGTTACAGATATTCTACAAACAGAGAATATCCTGATCATCTGTTACAGATATTCTACAAACAGAGAATATCCTGATTTATCTGTTACAGATATTCTACAAACAGAGAATATCCTGATTTATCTGTTACAGATATTCTACAAACAGAGAATATCCTGATCATCTGTTACAGATATTCTACAAACAGAGAATATCCTGATCATCTGTTACAGATATTCTACAAACAGAGAATATCCTGATTTATCTGTTACAGATATTCTACAAACAGAGAATATCCTGATTTATCTGTTACAGATATTCTACAAACAGAGAATATCCTGATCATCTGTTACAGATATTCTACAAACAGAGAATATCCTGATCATCTGTTACAGATATTCTACAAACAGAGAATATCCTGATCATCTGTTACAGATATTCTACAAACAGAGAATATCCTGATCATCTGTTACAGATATTCTACAAACAGAGAATATCCTGATTTATCTGTTACAGATATTCTACAAACAGAGAATATCCTGATTTATCTGTTACAGATATTCTACAAACAGAGAATATCCTGATCATCTGTTACATATATTCTACAAACAGAGAATATCCTGATCATCTGTTACAGATATTCTACAAACAGAGAATATCCTGAATTATCTGTTACAGATATTCTACAAACAGAGAATATCCTGATTTATTTGTTACAGATATTCTACAAACAGAGAATATCCTGATCATCTGTTACAGATATTCTACAAACAGAGAATATCCTGATTTATCTGTTACAGATATTCTACAAACAGAGAATATCCTGATCATCTGTTACAGATATTCTACAAACAGAGAATATCCTGATCATCTGTTACAGATATTCTACAAACAGAGAATATCCTGATCATCTGTTACAGATATTCTACAAACAGAGAATATCCTGATTTATCTGTTACAGATATTCTACAAACAGAGAATATCCTGATTTATCTGTTACAGATATTCTACAAACAGAGAATATCCTGATCATCTGTTACAGATATTTTACAAACAGAGAATATCCTGATCATCTGTTACAGATATTCTACAAACAGAGAATATCCTGATTTATCTGTTACAGATATTCTACAAACAGAGAATATCCTGATTTATTTGTTACAGATATTCTACAAACAGAGAATATCCTGATCATCTGTTACAGATATTCTACAAACAGAGAATATCCTGATTTATCTGTTACAGATATTCTACAAACAGAGAATATCCTGATCATCTGTTACAGATATTCTACAAACAGAGAATATCCTGATCATCTGTTACAGATATTCTACAAACAGAGAATATCCTGATTTATCTGTTACAGATATTCTACAAACAGAGAATATCCTGATTTATCTGTTACAGATATTCTACAAACAGAGAATATCCTGATCATCTGTTACAGATATTCTACAAACAGAGAATATCCTGATCATCTGTTACAGATATTCTACAAACAGAGAATATCCTGATTTATCTGTTACAGATATTCTACAAACAGAGAATATCCTGATTTATCTGTTACAGATATTCTACAAACAGAGAATATCCTGATCATCTGTTACAGATATTCTACAAACAGAGAATATCCTGATCATCTGTTACATATATTCCACAACGGTATTCCACAACGGTTAACCAGGTCATGATAGCCATATCCTGATCATCTGTTACAGATATTCCACAACAGTTACCCAGGTCATGATAGCCATATCCTGATCATCTGTTACAGATATTCCACAACAGTTAACCAGGTCATGATAGCCATATCCTGATCATCTGTTACAGATATTCCACAACAGTTAACCAGGTCATGATAGCCATATCCTGATCATCTGTTACAGATATTCCACAACAGTTAACCAGGTCATGCTAGCCATATCCGGATCATCTGTTACAGATATTCTACAAACAGAGAATATCCTGATCATCTGTTACAGATATTCTACAAACAGAGAATATCCTGATTTATCTGTTACAGATATTCTACAAACAGAGAATATCCTGAACATCTGTTACAGATATTCTACAAACAGAGAATATCCTGATCATCTGTTACAGATATTCTACAAACAGAGAATATCCTGATTTATCTGTTACAGATATTCTACAAACAGAGAATATCCTGATTTATCTGTTACAGATATTCTACAAACAGAGAATATCCTGATCATCTGTTACAGATATTCTACAAACAGAGAATATCCTGATTTATCTGTTACAGATATTCCACAAACAGAGAATATCCTGATCATCTGTTACATATATTCTACAAACAGAGAATATCCTGATCATCTGTTACAGATATTCTACAAACAGAGAATATCCTGATCATCTGTTACAGATATTCCACAACGGTATTCCACAATGGTTAACCAGGTCATGATAGCCATATCCTGATCATCTGTTACAGATATTCCACAACAGTTAACCAGGTCATGATAGCCATATCCTGATCATCTGTTACAGATATTCCACAACAGTTAACCAGGTCATGATAGCCATATCCTGATCATCTGTTACAGATATTCCACAACAGTTAACCAGGTCATGATAGCCATATCCTGATCATCTGTTACAGATATTCCACAACAGTTAACCAGGTCATGCTAGCCATATCCGGATCATCTGTTACAGATATTCTACAAACAGAGAATATCCTGATCATCTGTTACAGATATTCTACAAACAGAGAATATCCTGATCATCTGTTACAGATATTCTACAAACAGAGAATATCCTGATCATCTGTTACAGATATTCTACAAACAGAGAATATCCTGATCATCTGTTACAGATATTCTACAAACAGAGAATATCCTGATTTATCTGTTACAGATATTCTACAAACAGAGAATATCCTGATTTATCTGTTACAGATATTCTACAAACAGAGAATATCCTGATCATCTGTTACAGATATTCTACAAACAGAGAATATCCTGATCATCTGTTACAGATATTCTACAAACAGAGAATATCCTGATCATCTGTTACAGATATTCTACAAACAGAGAATATCCTGATTTATCTGTTACAGATATTCTACAAACAGAGAATATCCTGATTTATCTGTTACAGATATTCTACAAACAGAGAATATCCTGATCATCTGTTACAGATATTCTACAAACAGAGAATATCCTGATCATCTGTTACAGATATTCTACAAACAGAGAATATCCTGATTTATCTGTTACAGATATTCTACAAACAGAGAATATCCTGATTTATTTGTTACAGATATTCTACAAACAGAGAATATCCTGATCATCTGTTACAGATATTCTACAAACAGAGAATATCCTGATTTATCTGTTACAGATATTCTACAAACAGAGAATATCCTGATCATCTGTTACAGATATTCTACAAACAGAGAATATCCTGATCATCTGTTACAGATATTCTACAAACAGAGAATATCCTGATTTATCTGTTACAGATATTCTACAAACAGAGAATATCCTGATTTATCTGTTACAGATATTCTACAAACAGAGAATATCCTGATCATCTGTTACAGATATTCTACAAACAGAGAATATCCTGATCATCTGTTACAGATATTCTACAAACAGAGAATATCCTGATTTATCTGTTACAGATATTCTACAAACAGAGAATATCCTGATTTATCTGTTACAGATATTCTACAAACAGAGAATATCCTGATCATCTGTTACAGATATTCTACAAACAGAGAATATCCTGATCATCTGTTACATATATTCCACAACGGTATTCCACAACGGTTAACCAGGTCATGATAGCCATATCCTGATCATCTGTTACAGATATTCCACAACAGTTAACCAGGTCATGATAGCCATATCCTGATCATCTGTTACAGATATTCCACAACAGTTAACCAGGTCATGATAGCCATATCCTGATCATCTGTTACAGATATTCCACAACAGTTAACCAGGTCATGATAGCCATATCCTGATCATCTGTTACAGATATTCCACAACAGTTAACCAGGTCATGCTAGCCATATCCGGATCATCTGTTACAGATATTCTACAAACAGAGAATATCCTGATCATCTGTTACAAATATTCTACAAACAGAGAATATCCTGATCATCTGTTACAGATATTCTACAAACAGAGAATATCCTGATTTATCTGTTACAGATATTCTACAAACAGAGAATATCCTGATCATCTGTTACAGATATTCTACAAACAGAGAATATCCTGATTTATCTGTTACAGATATTCTACAAACAGAGAATATCCTGATTTATCTGTTACAGATATTCTACAAACAAAGAATATCCTGATCATCTGTTACAGATATTCTACAAACAGAGAATATCCTGATTTATCTGTTACAGATATTCTACAAACAGAGAATATCCTGATCATCTGTTACATATATTCTACAAACAGAGAATATCCTGATCATCTGTTACAGATATTCTACAAACAGAGAATATCCTGATCATCTGTTACAGATATTCCACAACGGTTAACCAGGTCATGATAGCCATATCCTGATCATCTGTTACAGATATTCCACAACAGTTAACCAGGTCATGATAGCCATATCCTGATCATCTGTTACAGATATTCCACAACAGTTAACCAGGTCATGATAGCCACGGCAAAACTTTCCAAGTGATGACTTCAACTTTACCGCTATGAACCCTTTGTTCAGTAATTCCCTTGTTATATATACATTAGAAGACCATGACAAGTACTTACTTTTGTCCACAACAATGAAACAATTTTGAGAGACACGTTTCTTCTCGTAAACTGAGATAATTATAGCTAGTCATGTATTCAGCTGTTGGTTTTAACCATTTCTGAACTACCACAAAATATATGAACTGAAAGAATAAAAAGATGAAAAATATTAATTTAACAATATAGTATGCCCTACAATAATACTTGAGATCTGGAAGTAACTGATACTAATAATACATCCATGACACACGTAAATATCTAATGTGTCATGTTTTTATCTTTTCACAAACCAAGGGGTTAAATGGTACCTGTTTTTTTAGTTTTCTGTGTTGAGTTTTTCGTTTTGTTTGTCTTCGTTTTTGTGCCCAATGTTTCCCGTGTCTTTGGATTATCCATTCTTAATTTCTTCTTCGGTTTTCTCTAGCTAAGTATTAACATGTTTAAGATATCCAGTAATTCACATTATATGTTTAGTGTAACGCCAAGTGAGAAATTAGTAAGAAAGGATATAGTTTTAAATGAACATGAACGATTATGTAGCATTACACTTGTACACAGCATCAAGTAAGAGACGGACCATTTAACTTCCAGGGGGGGTTATGGTTTTTTTTCTAAAAAAATATTCTGATTCCCAATGATGCTGAAAAAAATATTCTGAGTTTGGTGGAGGAAAAAAAAATCTGATTCAGAGTTTTTGTCATATAACCTAATGTTAATTTCTGGGAAAACATTTCGCGCTTCGCACGACAAAAAAAATAAATATTCCAACTTTCGTGATGTCCGAAAAAAAATTTCTGAACGAAACAAAAAACCATAACCCCCCCCCCTGCAAGTTAAATGGCCGGTCCCTAAATGACACAGCGCTTTTATTACTGTTCTACATTTCACAGTCACAACAGGGTCTTCAACAATGTAACTATATCATGACAATAACAAGTAATTAACTGTTTAGTGATAAGACTAGTCTTCCTTGGAGCGATACCATCATGCTTTGTTGGATTTTTATATTGCTATATAACAGAAACAACAATCCAAAGATATACATGTTTTGATGCGAGCACATCAATGAGTACAGAATCGAACGAATACCCTTTGTACTGTTAAATTGTTGAACCATCGACCTATTTTTAGACTGACATGTTTGTTTTCTAAACAAATTAATATGTAAACTTACACTGTGAAGTACGAAAGAGGCAAATGGGAGGACAATTAGCCATATGACCATGTCAACACCAACTTCAGTAGACGGTTTAAAATCACCAATCCAATATTTAGATGTCTCCTCGCTATACCATCTCACGCTGTAAATAAACACACATGATCGGTAATAGTGTATACTATAAATGATAAATAAAAATAATATCACACTGTCGGAGCATTTTCCAATTCAAATCGTAAATCGTAGAAACATAGGCCAAATAGATACCCATAACAAACATATAAACATAGGCCAAATAGATACCCATAACAAACATATAAATATAGGCCAAATAGATACCCATAACAAACATATAAACATAGGCCAAATAGATACCCATAACAAACATATAAACATAGGTCAAATAGATACCCATGACAAACATATAAATATAGGCCAAATAGATACCCATAACAAACATATAAATATAGGCCAAATAGATACCCATAACAAACATATAAACATAGGTCAAATAGATACCCATAACAAACATATAAACATAGGCCAAATAGATACCCATGACAAACATATAAACATAGGCCAAATAGATACCCATAACAAACATATAAACATAGGTCAAATAGATACCCATAACAAACATATAAACATAGGCCAAATAGATGTACCCATAACAAACATATAAATATAGGCCAAATAGATACCCATAACAAACATATAAACATAGGTCAAATAGATACCCATAACAAACATATAAACGTAGGCCAAATAGATACCAATAACAAACATATAAACATAGGCCAAATAGATGTACCCATGACAAACATATAAACATAGGCCAAATAGATACCCATAACAAACATATAAATATAGGCCAAATAGATACCCATAACAAACATATAAACATAGGCCAAATAGATACCCATGACAAACATATAAACATAGGCCAAATAGATACCCATGACAAACATATAAATATAGGCCAAATAGATACCCATAACAAACATATAAACATAGGCCAAATAGATACCCATAACAAACATATAAACATAGGCCAAATAGATACCAATAACAAACATATAAATATAGGCCAAATAGATACCCATGACAAACATATAAACATAGGTCAAATAGATACCCATAACAAACATATAAACATAGGCCAAATAGATACCAATAACAAACATATAAACATAGGCCAAATAGATGTACCCATGACAAACATATAAACATAGGCCAAATAGATACCCATAACAAACATATAAACATAGGCCAAATAGATACCCATGACAAACATATAAACATAGGTCAAATAGATACCCATAACAAACATATAAACATAGGCCAAATAGATACCCATAACAAACATATAAACATAGGCCAAATAGATACCCATAACAAACATATAAATATAGGTCAAATAGATACCCATAACAAACATATAAATATAGGCCAAATAGATACCCATAACAAACATATAAACATAGGCCAAATAGATACCCATGACAAACATATAAACATAGGCCAAATAGATACCCATGACAAACATATAAATATAGGCCAAATAGATACCCATAACAAACATATAAACATAGGCCAAATAGATACCCATGACAAACATATAAACATAGGCCAAATAGATACCCATGACAAACATATAAACATAGGCCAAATAGATACCCATGACAAACATATAAACATAGGCCAAATAGATACCCATAACAAACATATAAACATAGGCCAAATAGATACCCATAACAAACATATAAACATAGGTCAAATAGATACCCATAACAAACATATAAACATAGGCCAAATAGATACCAATAACAAACATATAAACATAGGCCAAATAGATGTACCCATGACAAACATATAAACATAGGCCAAATAGATACCCATGACAAACATATAAATATAGGCCAAATAGATACCCATGACAAACATATAAATATAGGCCAAATAGATACCCATAACAAACATATAAACATAGGCCAAATAGATGTACCCATGACAAACATATAAATATAGGCCAAATAGATACCCATAACAAACATATAAACATAGGCCAAATAGATATACCCATAACAAACATATAAATATAGGCCAAATAGATACCCATAACAAACATATAAACATAGGCCAAATAGATGTACCCATAACAAACATATAAATATAGGCCAAATAGATACCCATAACAAACATATAAACATAGGCCAAATAGATGTACCCATAACAAACATATAAATATAGGCCAAATAGATACCCATAACAAACATATAAACATAGGCCAAATAGATACCCATAACAAACATATAAACATAGGTCAAATAGATACCCATGACAAACATATAAATATAGGCCAAATAGATACCCATGACAAACATATAAATATAGGCCAAATAGATACCCATAACAAACATATAAACATAGGTCAAATAGATACCCATGACAAACATATAAACATAGGTCAAATAGATGTACCCATGACAAACATATAAACATAGGTCAAATAGATACCAATAACAAACATATAAACATAGGTCAAATAGATACCCATAACAAACATATAAATATAGGCCAAATAGATACCAATAACAAACATATAAATATAGGTCAAATAGATACCCATAACAAACATATAAATATAGGCCAAATAGATACCCATAACAAACATATAAATATAGGTCAAATAGATACCCATAACAAACATATAAATATAGGCCAAATAGATACCCATAACAAACATATAAATATAGGCCAAATAGATGTACCCATGACAAACATATAAACATAGGTCAAATAGATACCCATAACAAACATATAAACATAGGCCAAATAGATACCCATAACAAACATATAAACATAGGCCAAATAGATACCAATAACAAACATATAAATATAGGTCAAATAGATACCCATAACAAACATATAAATATAGGCCAAATAGATACCCATAACAAACATATAAACATAGGTCAAATAGATACCCATGACAAACATATAAACATAGGCCAAATAGATACCCATAACAAACATATAAACATAGGTCAAATAGATACCCATAACAAACATATAAACATAGGTCAAATAGATACCCATAACAAACATATAAACATAGGCCAAATAGATACCCATAACAAACATATAAACATAGGTCAAATAGATACCCATAACAAACATATAAACATAGGCCAAATAGATGTACCCATAACAAACATATAAATATAGGTCAAATAGATACCCATAACAAACATATAAATATAGGCCAAATAGATACCCATAACAAACATATAAACATAGGTCAAATAGATACCCATAACAAACATATAAACATAGGCCAAATAGATACCCATAACAAACATATAAATATAGGCCAAATAGATACCCATAACAAACATATAAATATAGGCCAAATAGATACCCATAACAAACATATAAACATAGGCCAAATAGATGTACCCATGACAAACATATAAACATAGGCCAAATAGATACCCATAACAAACATATAAACATAGGCCAAATAGATGTACCCATGACAAACATATAAATATAGGCCAAATAGATGTACCCATAACAAACATATAAATATAGGCCAAATAGATGTACCCATAACAAACATATAAATATAGGCCAAATAGATACCAATAACAAACATATAAACATAGGCCAAATAGATACCCATAACAAACATATAAACATAGGCCAAATAGATGTACCCATGACAAACATATAAATATAGGCCAAATAGATGTACCCATAACAAACATATAAATATAGGCCAAATAGATACCCATGACAAACATATAAATATAGGCCAAATAGATGTACCCATGACAAACATATAAACATAGGCCAAATAGATGTACCCATGACAAACATATAAATATAGGCCAAATAGATGTACCCATGACAAACATATAAATATAGGCCAAATAGATGTACCCATAACAAACATATAAATATAGGCCAAATAGATACCCATGACAAACATATAAATATAGGCCAAATAGATACCCATAACAAACATATAAATATAGGCCAAATAGATACCCATAACAAACATATAAACATAGGCCAAATAGATACCCATAACAAACATATAAACATAGGCCAAATAGATACCCATAACAAACATATAAATATAGGCCAAATAGATACCCATGACAAACATATAAATATAGGCCAAATAGATACCCATAACAAACATATAAACATAGGTCAAATAGATACCCATGACAAACATATAAATATAGGCCAAATAGATACCCATAACAAACATATAAACATAGGCCAAATAGATGTACCCATGACAAACATATAAATATAGGCCAAATAGATGTACCCATAACAAACATATAAATATAGGCCAAATAGATACCCATGACAAACATATAAATATAGGCCAAATAGATACCCATAACAAACATATAAATATAGGCCAAATAGATACCCATAACAAACATATAAACATAGGTCAAATAGATACCCATGACAAACATATAAATATAGGCCAAATAGATACCCATAACAAACATATAAACATAGGCCAAATAGATGTACCCATGACAAACATATAAACATAGGCCAAATAGATACCCATAACAAACATATAAACATAGGCCAAATAGATACCCATAACAAACATATAAACATAGGCCAAATAGATACCCATAACAAACATATAAACATAGGCCAAATAGATGTACCCATGACAAACATATAAACATAGGCCAAATAGATACCCATGACAAACATATAAACATAGGCCAAATAGATACCCATGACAAACATATAAATATAGGCCAAATAGATACCCATAACAAACATATAAACATAGGCCAAATAGATGTACCCATGACAAACATATAAACATAGGCCAAATAGATACCCATGACAAACATATAAACATAGGCCAAATAGATACCCATGACAAACATATAAATATAGGCCAAATAGATACCCATAACAAACATATAAATATAGGCCAAATAGATGTACCCATAACAAACATATAAATATAGGCCAAATAGATACCAATAACAAACATATAAACATAGGCCAAATAGATACCCATAACAAACATATAAACATAGGCCAAATAGATGTACCCATGACAAACATATAAATATAGGCCAAATAGATGTACCCATAACAAACATATAAATATAGGCCAAATAGATACCCATGACAAACATATAAATATAGGCCAAATAGATGTACCCATGACAAACATATAAACATAGGCCAAATAGATGTACCCATGACAAACATATAAATATAGGCCAAATAGATGTACCCATGACAAACATATAAATATAGGCCAAATAGATGTACCCATAACAAACATATAAATATAGGCCAAATAGATACCCATGACAAACATATAAATATAGGCCAAATAGATACCCATAACAAACATATAAATATAGGCCAAATAGATACCCATAACAAACATATAAACATAGGCCAAATAGATACCCATAACAAACATATAAACATAGGCCAAATAGATACCCATGACAAACATATAAATATAGGCCAAATAGATACCCATGACAAACATATAAATATAGGCCAAATAGATACCCATAACAAACATATAAACATAGGTCAAATAGATACCCATGACAAACATATAAATATAGGCCAAATAGATACCCATAACAAACATATAAACATAGGCCAAATAGATGTACCCATGACAAACATATAAATATAGGCCAAATAGATGTACCCATAACAAACATATAAATATAGGCCAAATAGATACCCATGACAAACATATAAATATAGGCCAAATAGATACCCATAACAAACATATAAATATAGGCCAAATAGATACCCATAACAAACATATAAACATAGGTCAAATAGATACCCATGACAAACATATAAATATAGGCCAAATAGATACCCATGACAAACATATAAATATAGGCCAAATAGATACCCATAACAAACATATAAACATAGGCCAAATAGATGTACCCATGACAAACATATAAACATAGGCCAAATAGATACCCATAACAAACATATAAACATAGGCCAAATAGATACCCATAACAAACATATAAACATAGGCCAAATAGATACCCATAACAAACATATAAACATAGGCCAAATAGATGTACCCATGACAAACATATAAACATAGGCCAAATAGATACCCATGACAAACATATAAACATAGGCCAAATAGATACCCATGACAAACATATAAATATAGGCCAAATAGATACCCATAACAAACATATAAACATAGGCCAAATAGATGTACCCATGACAAACATATAAACATAGGCCAAATAGATACCCATGACAAACATATAAACATAGGCCAAATAGATACCCATGACAAACATATAAATATAGGCCAAATAGATACCCATAACAAACATATAAACATAGGCCAAATAGATGTACCCATGACAAACATATAAACATAGGCCAAATAGATACCCATAACAAACATATAAACATAGGCCAAATAGATACCCATAACAAACATATAAACATAGGCCAAATAGATACCCATAACAAACATATAAACATAGGCCAAATAGATGTACCCATGACAAACATATAAACATAGGCCAAATAGATACCCATGACAAACATATAAACATAGGTCAAATAGATACCAATAACAAACATATAAATATAGGCCAAATAGATGTACCCATGACAAACATATAAACATAGGCCAAATAGATACCCATAACAAACATATAAACATAGGTCAAATAGATACCCATAACAAACATATAAACATAGGCCAAATAGATACCCATAACAAACATATAAATATAGGCCAAATAGATACCAATAACAAACATATAAACATAGGCCAAATAGATACCCATAACAAACATATAAACATGGGCCAAATAGATACCCATGACAAACATATAAACATAGGTCAAATAGATACCCATGACAAACATATAAATATAGGCCAAATAGATACCCATAACAAACATATAAACATAGGTCAAATAGATACCCATGACAAACATATAAACATAGGTCAAATAGATACCCATAACAAACATATAAATATAGGCCAAATAGATACCAATAACAAACATATAAACATAGGTCAAATAGATACCCATAACAAACATATAAATATAGGCCAAATAGATACCCATAACAAACATATAAATATAGGCCAAATAGATACCCATAACAAACATATAAATATAGGCCAAATAGATGTACCCATAACAAACATATAAATATAGGCCAAATAGATACCCATAACAAACATATAAACATAGGTCAAATAGATACCCATGACAAACATATAAATATAGGCCAAATAGATGTACCCATAACAAACATATAAATATAGGCCAAATAGATACCCATAACAAACATATAAATATAGGCCAAATAGATACCCATGACAAACATATAAATATAGGCCAAATAGATACCCATAACAAACATATAAACATAGGTCAAATAGATACCCATGACAAACATATAAACATAGGTCAAATAGATACCCATAACAAACATATAAATATAGGCCAAATAGATACCCATAACAAACATATAAACATAGGCCAAATAGATACCCATAACAAACATATAAACATAGGTCAAATAGATACCAATAACAAACATATAAACATAGGTCAAATAGATACCCATAACAAACATATAAACATAGGCCAAATAGATACCAATAACAAACATATAAATATAGGTCAAATAGATACCCATGACAAACATATAAACATAGGTCAAATAGATACCCATAACAAACATATAAACATAGGCCAAATAGATACCCATAACAAACATATAAACATAGGTCAAATAGATACCCATAACAAACATATAAACATAGGCCAAATAGATGTACCCATAACAAACATATAAACATAGGTCAAATAGATACCAATAACAAACATATAAATATAGGTCAAATAGATACCCATAACAAACATATAAACATAGGCCAAATAGATACCCATAACAAACATATAAACATAGGCCAAATAGATACCCATAACAAACATATAAATATAGGCCAAATAGATACCCATAACAAACATATAAACATAGGCCAAATAGATACCCATAACAAACATATAAACATAGGCCAAATAGATACCCATAACAAACATATAAACATAGGTCAAATAGATACCCATGACAAACATATAAATATAGGCCAAATAGATACCCATAACAAACATATAAATATAGGCCAAATAGATGTACCCATAACAAACATATAAACATAGGTCAAATAGATACCCATAACAAACATATAAACATAGGCCAAATAGATACCCATAACAAACATATAAACATAGGTCAAATAGATACCAATAACAAACATATAAATATAGGTCAAATAGATACCAATAACAAACATATAAACATAGGTCAAATAGATACCAATAACAAACATATAAACATAGGCCAAATAGATGTACCCATAACAAACATATAAATATAGGCCAAATAGATGTACCCATAACAAACATATAAACATAGGTCAAATAGATACCCATGACAAACATATAAATATAGGCCAAATAGATACCCATAACAAACATATAAACATAGGCCAAATAGATACCCATAACAAACATATAAACATAGGTCAAATAGATACCAATAACAAACATATAAATATAGGTCAAATAGATACCCATAACAAACATATAAACATAGGTCAAATAGATACCAATAACAAACATATAAATATAGGTCAAATAGATACCCATAACAAACATATAAATATAGGCCAAATAGATACCCATAACAAACATATAAACATAGGCCAAATAGATACCCATAACAAACATATAAACATAGGTCAAATAGATACCCATAACAAACATATAAATATAGGTCAAATAGATACCCATAACAAACATATAAATATAGGCCAAATAGATGTACCCATAACAAACATATAAATATAGGTCAAATAGATACCCATAACAAACATATAAATATAGGTCAAATAGATACCCATAACAAACATATAAATATAGGCCAAATAGATACCCATAACAAACATATAAATATAGGCCAAATAGATGTACCCATAACAAACATATAAACATAGGCCAAATAGATACCAATAACAAACATATAAATATAGGCCAAATAGATACCCATGACAAACATATAAACATAGGCCAAATAGATACCCATAACAAACATATAAACATAGGTCAAATAGATACCCATGACAAACATATAAATATAGGCCAAATAGATACCCATAACAAACATATAAACATAGGTCAAATAGATGTACCCATGACAAACATATAAACATAGGTCAAATAGATACCCATGACAAACATATAAATATAGGCCAAATAGATACCCATAACAAACATATAAACATAGGCCAAATAGATATACCCATAACAAACATATAAACATAGGCCAAATAGATACCCATGACAAACATATAAACATAGGCCAAATAGATGTACCCATGACAAACATATAAATATAGGCCAAATAGATACCCATAACAAACATATAAACATAGGCCAAATAGATACCCATGACAAACATATAAATATAGGCCAAATAGATACCCATAACAAACATATAAACATAGGCCAAATAGATACCCATGACAAACATATAAATATAGGCCAAATAGATACCCATAACAAACATATAAACATAGGCCAAATAGATGTACCCATAACAAACATATAAATATAGGCCAAATAGATACCCATAACAAACATATAAACATAGGTCAAATAGATACCCATAACAAACATATAAACATAGGCCAAATAGATACCCATAACAAACATATAAACATAGGTCAAATAGATACCCATAACAAACATATAAATATAGGTCAAATAGATACCCATAACAAACATATAAATATAGGCCAAATAGATACCCATAACAAACATATAAACATAGGTCAAATAGATACCCATGACAAACATATAAACATAGGTCAAATAGATACCAATAACAAACATATAAACATAGGCCAAATAGATACCCATAACAAACATATAAACATAGGCCAAATAGATGTACCCATGACAAACATATAAATATAGGCCAAATAGATACCCATAACAAACATATAAACATAGGCCAAATAGATACCCATGACAAACATATAAATATAGGCCAAATAGATACCCATAACAAACATATAAACATAGGCCAAATAGATACCCATGACAAACATATAAATATAGGCCAAATAGATACCCATAACAAACATATAAACATAGGCCAAATAGATGTACCCATAACAAACATATAAATATAGGCCAAATAGATACCCATAACAAACATATAAACATAGGTCAAATAGATACCCATAACAAACATATAAACATAGGCCAAATAGATACCCATAACAAACATATAAACATAGGTCAAATAGATACCCATAACAAACATATAAATATAGGTCAAATAGATACCCATAACAAACATATAAACATAGGTCAAATAGATACCCATGACAAACATATAAACATAGGTCAAATAGATACCAATAACAAACATATAAACATAGGCCAAATAGATACCCATAACAAACATATAAACATAGGCCAAATAGATACCCATAACAAACATATAAATATAGGTCAAATAGATACCCATAACAAACATATAAACATAGGCCAAATAGATACCCATAACAAACATATAAACATAGGCCAAATAGATACCCATGACAAACATATAAACATAGGCCAAATAGATACCCATAACAAACATATAAACATAGGTCAAATAGATACCCATAACAAACATATAAACATAGGCCAAATAGATACCCATAACAAACATATAAACATAGGCCAAATAGATACCCATAACAAACATATAAACATAGGCCAAATAGATGTACCCATGACAAACATATAAATATAGGCCAAATAGATGTACCCATGACAAACATATACACGACGCTTACTTTCCTGGCTTAGTACAAACACTTCCACACAAATGGGCAGGTTAAATTAGTTTTCATGGGTCTAAATCTCCCATCTTAGTGAAATGATGCGGTCGTGTATGGTTTTTTTTCCACAAATAAATGGATAAGTATGCACAAGATAAACTCAAGTTATCATATACAAGTTTTTGGTTAAATATGACTTATTAGAGCTACAGAGGCAAAATCTGCTGGTTATACAATATTATTCTGTAGGGAAAACATCATTAGTAGTTGACACTCACATAAGTAATTAATATTCAAAGAGCTTTGTTCCTAAATATGCACGACATATTTGTTACGTTGTTGGACGTTATGCAACAATCACTGATCAATCAAAGATCTTTATTTGTTTACAGACAACAGACAGTAGATCCTAGAAAACGAAGATGACTTACCCGAAAGATATTAATGGTGGTAAATAGTGTATGTATGATGATGTTACTTTATCTGTATTGTGGAAAACAATGGCATTTCTGTAAACAAACATTGCCCATATCAACGGTCCATTGGCTAGGCCAAAAACGAGGAAGAAGAAATTTTCTCGATCAGGAACCCTGTAAAAATATAACGGCAATGGATATTCCAAAACATACGACATATTTTTATAATACTGACAGTAAAATAACACATTGAAGTATTTAGAATAACCGAACCATGTGACATTAAAAGATAAATAGAGATATATTAAACAAGGGAAATGTTCTTATATTAACCTTTATATCCCTCTCATTCCATTTGTCTTGCCTCTCTAAGTTAGAAACTAAATCATCATTTGTTACTATCAAATGTGTTCTTGATTTTTGTGCTTTAGGGTAGATTTGTCAGAGTAGTCGTTCGTTTTGTTGCGGTTTGGTTATGTTGTCCACCATTACAAGTTAGCTTCTTAAATAAAATAATAGATGCTCTTATTGGTATAATAATGCATTTATCTAAATCAAAACAAAGGTATTTAGCATTGTCCACGAACAATTAACAAATTATTTTGAACATCTGCTTTTTTTTTTGTTCTTTAGCGCAGAAATCAGACGTTGGTCTCTGAAAACAAACGTCAAATTTTAAGTTTAATTATTACAACAAATAAGTATCTGATTTGAAGTCTATCACAATCCACACGTTCGAGTGACACGAATTTATAATAAACTTCAAATTCAAGCTGAATTTTTCAGTAAAACACAATCTTGTTTGGTAAGAAATGAGATTTCGTTTATCTTTATTAAGTTTATCTTGTTTTATTGTATCTAGACGTATTACATCGTTGGTTTATACCCTTTGTTTATATTTGTATATATCATGGCATAGGGGTCCAAGTGATCAAGATAGGCCTAATACCACTGAAGGTTGTCGGTACCTGCAGTATTCACCTCAAGTGGTATTTACAGATACAACACAAATGGCCAAAGCCGGGGTTTCACCTGTCAATTTGTTTTACATTGTATATCTGTTCTGATTTCCCCTTATAAGTCTGGTAGCCACAATATAGCTTAAAATTGTTAAATATGATGATAAACACAATTTAATTAAAATTATATTCTCAATTGCTTTCTCTTTTCTAATGTCAGGCGTAAAATTATGCGCCCAACATGTCATTCTCTATCCAGAGATGTCGTTCCTGCTACGCTACACAACATCTCTGTCAACGCTCATTTTACAAGCATTTTTGTAAAATTTAGAAACAGTAAAAAAAAATGTACTTAGAATTGTTTTAATTATTGTAAATATCAATAAAGATGAAAATAAATCACTCATTTCAAATCAATTCTCTCTTAAAAATTATCCCCCCCCCCCCCCCCCACCCATTTCTTGGAGAACTATTTTGCGGAGGTAAAAATTAATAAGTTAAAAACGATCACAAATAATTTTTAAGAGAGAATTGATTTGAAATGAGTGATTTATTTTCATCTTTATTGATATTTACAATAATTAAAACAATTTTAAGTAAATTTATTTTCTGTTTCTAAATTTTACAAAAATCTTGTAAAACGGGCGTTGACAGAGATGGAGTGTAGTGTAGCAGGAACGACAACTCTGGATAGAGAATGCCCAATCGTAACTACTCGGCCATTCTCGCTACCCTGCAAATAACCTCGTACGTACATAGTAGAAATTCTTCTTAAATTGTTTGCCGGAAATTAAGTTAAGTTAAGCCGCACAAAAATATAGTCCACGAAAATCCAATATGGAAGACATACTAAGTAAAATCTAATCATGCAAAACTAATTAAAACTTTAATTGAAATATAGAAAATTGTTTAAAATATAACTTTATCAAACTTTCATGTAACTGACATGTGAAAAGTAGTGCGATGTATACGCCTAATGCATACGAGGTTATTTGCAGGGTAGCGAGAATGGCCGAGTAGTTACGATTGAGAGAATGCCAACATGTCAGGAATGGGGAAGTAACTCATTAACTATTTTTAAATTAGATTGCGATAAACCAATAAGTTAACCCTAACCCAGCCCTATGTTTATGTTTATATTTGTATGTTATTTCTTTTCTAGAATAGTTACATCATGCACTGTTATTTATCTCTTGTTTACATTATTGATTTAAATGTTTATCACTTCATAGTGTAAATTTTTCGACAAAACAACAACCCTATGCTTACCAAATATAGATAACCACAAAAATGTTGGCAAAATAACAGAAATCGAAGAGAAAATATTGTTGCTTAGACTTCCTGAAATGTAAAAATATATATAAACAAAATATCACTGATTTTCCAATTTTCCACACAAAAATAAGCATCAAAAGACATTCAGGAAAAACCAACAAGAAGCAAAAAGACATTATAAATAATGTTACGGCTTAGTTCTTATAGTCAGCATACATGTACATGTTGCCATTTATAGGCTAAATGACGTTTGAATTTTTTACATTGTGGGCTCGGTGGCCAAGTGAGTAAGGTCATTGATTTCTAACTACGTGTCTAACACTTCTGACATGGGTTCCATCCCTAATGCCCATCTCAGGTTTTCTTCGGGGTTTGTGTTATTGATTTCTATTTCTTTATCAGACAGTCAGAATAATTTGTATTGCGTAACTATGTACAGTAATGTCTGCTACCAGTAGTAGATGTTGTGTCGGCTAAAAGGAAATATCAATTATTATAAAATCTTTAAAAATGTTTTCATTGAATTTTGGGACATTTTTTTTTTTTTATTTATGCTTCTACACATCGTCTGAAACCCACGACTGATCACGTGTACGCTCTCATACTTTCCACGATGAGAACAGAGTAATCGCAGCGTGATCAGCCGCGAGTTACCGACGATGGCTTCTACTTGTAAATATGTCATTTTTCTAGTGTAGAGTGAGTGATTATAATTGTATTTAGGGCAAAATGAACAATCTTTTTCAGCTTTATTGTGGCGAGAACAAATTCCTTTTCGTAATATGACATTGTACAAAGACCAACACGCTGAACTGGATTTGTACAGTGCTAACTTATATTTAAAACAGTCCACAGGTTGACATGTCGCTTCACTTTGATACATTATCCTCACTCCGAGCAAATAAGTTTTTGCTCTTACTCCTTAATGGTGCATGCTTAGCAGAGAACCAACAAATGCCAGTATAACAGTCTTTGGTTTGACATGACAAGTTGAGCACGTTAGCTACTTTTTGTCTCATTTTCTGAGACTAAATGTGTATATAAGAATTTGATCATTTATTTTTCACAATCATACAACTAATAAATATCGACCAGAGACTAGATTTCGTCCTCAGTCAAAATACCTTTATTTGATCTATACATAATCCATGCATTGGCCTCAGAAATGGGTTGTAATTGTATACTAAAGATGTACAATACCACCATGACAGTCAGAACAAAAAAGTGAAACAAAAACAACAAGGGCAACGCAAAGCGTGGAGTATCCCCTCGCCTAAAAAATTGACCCGGTGACCTTGACCTTTGACCTATGACCTTGAAAATCAATAGGGTTCCAGATTCTCTTAAGGACTAAGCATGTACCAAGTTTGGTCAAAATCCATTGAAGGATGTTGATTCTAGTGTTCACAAGGATGTTACGCGGTAAACATTTGACCCGGTGACCTTGACCTTTGACCTTGAAATTCAATAGGGTTCCAGATTCTCTTAAGAACTAAGTATGTACTAGGTTTGGTCAAAATCCATTGAAGGATGTTGATTCTAGAGTGTTCACAAGGATGTTACGGAAGGACGGTAGCGTTACTATGTCCCTTCGCAAATCGTTGGCGAGGGGATAATACATATTCATATTTCTATATCAAGCTGCATATCTCAAAACAGCATTGTTTTAGGTGTTATTCGGGTAACATGTTTTAATCTATTTTTATTTTGACACCAATGCTTAGATAAAAAATAGTTACCGTCAAAATACTGTATCACTTATATACATATAGGGGTTAACTGTTGAAAGCAAGTAGATGACATAAATTGAAGTATTTTAACATACCTCCTTCTTTCGCTTTGTTAACAAACGAGCGAGTTATCCATTCGGTATAATCTCATTAGCACATGCGCCGATGAATGTGACTGACTTTTCCAATGGCAGCATAAATTGTGTGCGACATTTTCCGCAAACGTAAATATAAATTACCGTCTTCCAATCAAAGTATACAACCGTATTTGTATTCTTAAACATATCAGAATCGAAATAAATCATGGAAGCCAGAATGTATTTTGAGTTTTAACATGGATTGGCGGATATTAGTAAATTTTAAAATACTAATATCCGCCAATCCATGTTAAAACTCCCAACACATTCTGGCTTCCATGATTTATTTCTTAATTGAACGCCTATACCTGTCATTTAACGATGTCTTTATCTTGTGTCCGTATGCATTTTATAAAATAATTACACTTTCTCGTCACATCCCCTCACCAGGAATGCCGAGACAGTTCATTTGGCTTTCTTCGGTTCGATTTTATTTTAAAATTGTTGTGGAGTGATGGAACACAATCGCCACCAGCAGGGCCTCCAAGAGAAATTTTGCAAGGCGGAACAAGATTGCTTTGGGGCCCAGGTGACAGGCTGAGACCTCTCAAAATTGAGGATTTGTTGTCCAATGAAACCGCTGGTTAAACTTTCATAAAAGTCTAAGTGAATTTTACATAATCAATTTTCTAAATAAACTGGAAATACCCCCAAAAATGAAATAAATTAAATAAAACGTCTATAGCTAAGGCTATAGGGCCCTTCAGAGATTAACATGCCCCTTCTTGGCTCTCCGGGCCCCGGACCGATGTACCGGCTGAACCCCCCTCTCATAGGCCCTGGCCACCAGAGTTTGTTCCTTGCTCTCCCATCAACCTGTCAAGTTCTCAACTTTAACAAGATTCTTCTGAAGCTAAAACTAAATTCAAGCGAAACAGTCAATAATGTAGTATCAGCTAAGCTCAAATTTATCTTCAATCTTTTTTTATTTCGATATTCTTGTGCGAAAATTTGAATTATTTGAGACATTGACCAGATGTTACTGCGAGAACAAGAAACGATAACTCTGATAGATGAAAATTGTTGTTGTACAGTGGGTTATATACTGTTCACCATTCTTGTTAAATTTGCAGTATTACATGTACCAAAAATAAACAACAGATAAACAATGTTATGAGAAATTGATAGCTTGGTAATAGTAGGGACTCACCAGTACATTACTACACGAATAGTCAGAAGAAGTGGCGTAGTAATACAGTAGTAATACGGTAGCAGCCATTGTCCATACACTACCGCGTGCGTCAAGAAAATAATGGTCAGTACCGATAAAAGATGAACGACCTTCTCTATCAGCCGTCTTTTCTTTGTTTCCTAGGTTTAAAAAAAATCATTTATGGTAATTAGTTATTTTTTTTAATATTTCATATTTGATACAGCTATGGATTCTCCTATTTTTGCTAATATGGTTTGTCTTAGTTAAAACTAAAACGTCTGCTGACAACAAGATAAGTACATTTTGTTCTAACGAATTTAGACGTTTTTAAGGTAATATAGTAAATGGTTGCCATATTTTTTTTTTATTCTGTCACCATATTATATAGAAAAAAAACTGACGTGAACGATGCATGATATAAATAATATGAAATTTGACAAAAATAGGATTTTTTCGTGACAAATTAAAAATAAACTGATTTTTTTCGTGTGAAAACCGCTGGCAAGGGGAAACATAACATTAGTAGGGAGTGTTCAGTTTTATGCACCAGAAAAACCTGTGGAGGGACACGTCTCCACCCCCCGGAACTGACGTCGCACATATTGGTGATGACGGTGGCCCCGCACGTTCATCGTGAATACAGACACGTGCGACCGTGGCGGAAGTTACTGGGTGGCGTTTCACTTTCCCCTCGTGGGACCGGCCAAATTTTTCGATTCCCTGGGAAGCGCATCGGAAACGTATCACCACCGTTTCGCCAACGTCCTGATCGTCAACGGACCTCAATACTACTACTGTTCGTCTCGAATCCAACCCGACGACACCGACACCTGCGGACTGTATTGCCTGTACTACTTGAAACGGAGACATCGAGGAATGGAGCTGCCGGACATAGTGAAAGACTTTTCCACCGTTGATTTAAAAGGAAACGAGGACAAAATTTTAAGATCTAACTGTTAACATTGTATATTGTCATGCATTGCAATTGTCGTTATGGTAGAATGTATTGAACTGAATAAACAATCGAACTGTTAAAATTGTAATTTGTCGTGCATTGTCTTGGTAAATGTCCCCGTTATAGAATGTATTGTACTTAATAAACGGACGAAATCGTGTTAAAACGACTATTGTATATTGTCAAGCATTGCCGTGTCTTAATTATAAAATGTGTTATACGTAATAAATGATACGAACGAAATCGTGTCGTTGTGTTATGCTCAGAGTTACTTCCCTTCGAATACGTTTAACCCTACTGGAAATGTATAATTACTTCCCTTTAAACATACACATTGAGTTATCTCCCCCACTCTCATCGAACATACATACCGAATAAAGTTATTTCCCTTGGTTTATAAACTCTGATCGAACGTATATACCGAATAACGTTATTTCCCTCGGTTTACAAACTCTCAATCCGCAACAGAATTACTTCCCTTTGAAAAGACAAACGTCAGATTACCACTATCCAGAAACATCAAAGAGCCATACCAATTTATGTCATAATTCGATAACATCGACTTGAGAAACCAAGATAAAAACGACCACGATAGGTTTTCTAAGGTCAAGCTCTGTTTTTACGCCGTTATTATTCTAAAAAGTAATTATTACTTATAGTATATAATCATTAATTAACACACAATTAAAGACATTTATCAATAAAAACATCTACGTAATTACGCTCTTCAATTATTCTATCTGTTGAGGTTTACACTGACATGTGTTTATTTATCATTTCTGGTCAAGATAAATGGTCAGTGCGTGCGATGGATATTTGATGTCTGTTGTCTGTTGTCGTGTGTAGATTAAAAATAAACTGATGTACTTGTTATCATCTGATGAATTAAAAACATATGATCATAGCGCGTGTGATATCAAGGTCAAAATCGTAATTGACTTTTCCTATTTGAACGACATGGATCTAAGCGTCTTTTTTATATCAAACATTGAGAATTTTAAGGGTTAAAAACATGGATTTTAAAAAAATGGGTGTGAATAAAAATATCAGTATTTTAATGCTTTTTAATTTTGTGCGGGTTAACACAGGTCTTGGTTTACATTGAATCTGTAATAGTGAAAAAAGGGTGGGAGGGGGGGATATGTGAATTGATGACGATATCAATGGATTCTCGAAAAATATCAGCACTTTAATACTTTTGACACGGGGATTGTAAATGAACTGATACATGATAAAAACTAAAGACACGTACGTGAGAAAATTATGTATATTTTTTATTTTTTAAAACGTTTGTTGATCGTTTTTTGATTGGTGAAAACATCAATATGGATGTCACCCTTCCGTTTTGAGTCATCATGCGATCGGGACGGCGGAATGTGATGAATCATATTGCATCGAGGGGTGCGGGGATTTTGTTTACCATGAGTCATACTGCGACGAGAGCGTCATCATGACAATATATGGATTTCAAATTTTTTGTGACGTCAGTTCCGGGGGGTGGAGACGTGTCCTTATATGGCATATGGGCGGGGTCTACCCATATATGGGTCCCTCCACCCCTCCACGGGTTTTTAGGGTGCATAAAACTGAACACTCCCTACTACTCATAGCTCTCCCTGGAAGTTACATGGTCGGTCATGTAGTAAAGCGTTTCATCATGTCTTGTTTTGTACAAAGCAAAGATATTATTCATTATGTCATAGATACTTCAATAAAACAGATTCAGCGTAACCATAAAAAACAAATTTTAAAATTAAAACAATACCTTTCTAAATATTATTACATCAGATGCAGAATTGACTGTTTGCAGTTCACAATAAGCAACAGTAGATTTTTCCTCCTCCATTACCAATAAAGCATGCTACATGTAGTTATAAACAATATATGCATCATAAACACATGTGCTCGACTTTTACTCTCAGATCGAAGTCCGTTACATTGGTGTCAGAAGATAATTAAAATTTCATCGTTTGATTGTACAAGTTTATCTTATCTAATCCTCTTTGTTTCGTTTGTGACATCAAGTTATCATAAATATTATTATATTATTGGGTTAAAAAAAATAGACATCTATGTTTTATTGATGAATGATCTGAAATGGTCATCAATTTTATAAAGTGGGGTAGGGCTAATTAATACATCTAATATGACCCTGAAACCAAGAAAAATGCAAGTCTGTTTTTCATGGATTTTATTTTGGTTCGTACACGTAATGTATGTATGCATACACAAATAATTAAATGTTAAATTATGTTTAACATTATTTTCTTGTTTGAATCATGTAATGTTTTATTTCTTTGTAGCTAGTGACCCTAATATGGGTGCAAGGTGTGGTAATGTAGTAAAACTATTAAGTGCACATATTAATTGTTGCAAGATATGAAAAAGGCCATTAAAAGACAATTGCCATTTAAAATCTAAAATTCAGAATTGATATGATATTAACCTAAATTACAATCTACATGTAATTTGAATTAGATCTTAAATTGTTCCCCCTTTTAAAGATTTAATTTTGATTAAGTTGTATAAACTATGGACTGGGTAATTTTTGTTTCTCGTCACTTTCTATAAGATTGTCTAAACTATAGACTTGGTTATTGTGGACTTGAACCCTCATCAGCTGTGTTCGTTTTGCGGTCAAAATTCAATTACATTATTTGTACAATAATACCCCCAGCAAAGCTATTGTAAATGCGGCCTCTAATATCACATACATGCCACTAATAGAGGCCGATGATACAGGCCGTTAATAGGGGCCGATGATACAGGCCGCTGTACTTTAATAATTTCACCCATTTTTGGGACAAGGTTGATATCGTTTACGTAATGTATTTCTCTGACTATTATCACACTATTGTTCGAACAGTGGATTATTTTTAAGAATCTAGTGTTTATTCTTCTGTTCTTGAATATATGAACTTTAACCTTTTACTGTTTTAGGCTTAACAACGCGTTTTACTTAGTTTTGAACTTTCGTATCTCGAATTACTGCTGGGCTTTTCAAAGTCTATTTTGATTTTCAAAACTTCCATCTAACCACTCGGCTACGGTGACCACACTACTATCCGCTATAATTAGTATATTTGACTCTTGATAATAAGCTTTGTTAAAAAAAAATATCAACAATTTGTTTAAAAAAGCAAGTATTTCAGATCTGGCATAATTTATGTTCACAACTGACGAGTATGTGAACTTTGAAAATTTATTCTCGCAATACAAAAACAACTAACGAACCGACCGCAAGTAATAACAAATCAGACAGGCCACAGGTGAAGATTTGGGACACTTGAAAGACCTTGAAATATCTAAATATAAACGAGAATCGAAAGGACGTTGACCGATAACAATGTGTCGTTTTATTTGTGTTAATTGTTGTCTTATTTGACTTTCTAAACATTAAAAGTGTAAAAATATATGCCATACCATATATTTTTTCAACAACACTATTATTGTACAAGTTAGATACATTATTATGCCCGGTTTGCCCGTATTGGATATAACGGGTTTCTTTTTCCGCATTCATACTCAGGTGACGGTCTTGGTGCTACGCACCTCGGCCTTCACCTGAGTACTCATGCGGAAAAAAATATAACATCCAATACGGTCCGCTTCTTTTGTTTCAATAGTACTGTATCCTATACTTACTCGGCAACGGCCTTCCCTTAAATTAACCAAATACCGACCGTCTTCAACATAAGTAGAAGATTATGTCAGAAAAAAGGTTAAAACTATTTACATTTATATTTCATAAATTATTTATTGATAAAGGATACAGCAGCCTTGAATGTTTCATCTCGAGCAACGCACAACTATCGGTCCTGACATTCAGTTTCAGTTAGTTATCGATACGAGGGAAAAACTTCTTGTTTTTGTTTAGATACGATAACGTAACCCTCATTCCGCTTGTGCTCCAGTTAGGGTTACGAATCGGTCCCATTCAACGTATGGGAACAAATTAAAATTTTCGTTAACTGAATATTTTAACTTTCTTTTTGCATATCTGGTCATAACTTATTATTCCCTACAATTTTTAAGTAATGGCGATACGAAATAAGTGTTACAATACCTGTTTCTACCTTCACGATCGATTAAGTATTCGAAAATTATTACTTGTCCGCCATGGCACCTTACGTATACTCTCGTGATGGGCGGAGCCTATCCATATATGGATCTGAATGCCAAATATGAAAAACTTTACTATTAATTTTTACTACGATTGATCCAAATAAGGATATTTCCAAAACAAGGCAAGTGCACGTGAAATAGCAACTTGTAAACAAAATGTCGGACAGAAAGAAGATTTCATGCATTCAAATTTTCAGATGGATATAAGTCTACCATAGATTGATGCAGCGTTTACTTAACACCCCAAGGTTTACCTAAATATATTGATCTTTCATCCCCGTTAATTTTCACAACCACTTATAACGGAATAAGGTCAAAAAACCGCCCGGTGTGAATCACTCCGGGCGCTGCTCCCATACGTTGAATGGGACCGATTCGTAACCCTCGCTGGGAGCAAAAGCAGACTGAGGGTTACGTTATCGTATCTAGTTTTTGTTGAGTCTTGCAAGAAGAAATAATGAAAGAAGGGGAATGCATATGTCGTGAGTATATCAAGGGTGGCTTAAGTCTGTCTTTTATAATAGTAGCTACTTTTTCGTTTGCTATATTTAAGCATCATGACAAGTTGAACATCTTTACGTCTGTCTTCAAGACTAAGTCAGATCAAGTTCTGTATCGTGTCGTCAACATTATATGTGTTTTACTGTCTGTTGCTGAAAAACCTCCCATCCGTACGTTGTACATCTTCGAGTTAATCGATTTCGCCTTTACTGAAGGTTCTCAGGCAGAATAAGCATACTGTCTTGGCACCGGTGTTCGCGCATCCGGTGAGTTCGCGCATACGTATTGTACATGTCAAAATTGCAAAATCATTGGAAAAGTTAAGATGGAGTCTACTGGTATGTGAGGATTAACTCTAGTTATATTAAAAGATATCAAATGTTTTCAAATTTGAGCTTATTTTGAAGGAATAGGTATAAACTTCAATTTCGAAAACTTTCGAACTAAAATCTTTCCTTTATTCATTTTAAGAACCATCCAAAGTATGCATGCGCGATATCACCGGACGTTGCAACATTTGTCAAAAATCGAGGGTTGGTTTGTTTACACTTCGTTTTCACTGAAATGTTAAAAATTGTAGCGGAATCCGGATAAAGACCATAAAGATAATACTTCAATGTATTTGAGGATGATTTAAATTAATTCAATAAAATTTTGGTAAGCTGTGAAATAACCATTGAACCCTTAGGTGCGCGAACACACCGGACCACTCTGTACTTGAGTGTTGGTCCAAGTAGTAATGTATATGCTTGTTTCTTTACGCAGGTCGAATAAAAAGGTAGATATCTAATTTAGTGCACACGACGCGTTTCAAAAACAACCTTCATAAAATTCAAAACTTTTAAATATATATCACAAAAACAATTAATAAAAACTTGCAATATAACTTTTCCAAATGTTTTTCCTGTAATTATATGTTAATTCTTTGTACACTTTCTTTCCTCTTTGTGAAGTGGGGGCATTTGGATTTTTAGACTTCCAAATCGATGTGTATTTTCTGTCTACATTTTCATTCCAGTGTAGTACAGCAAGGTTTGAACGGAATTTGTATTGTTCATCACTAAAACTAATGCGTTTATCTTGAAATATGTTTATAACATTATTAAAGCTTTCGATATAAAATGTGTCCTTTGCTAAAACATAATCCTCAGGAGCGTTATAAATAGTCGAGCAAAGAATCTAGCAACTTCTTTGCTTTTGAACTTGTAATTACAATTCTTGAAGGTTCGTAATTCTTATCAGTTTTGCATCGAGATGTAGGATGGCATTTTGTGTGATTGATACTGTAATGTTCAACAATATTCTCTAAGTATTCCTTCAGCTGTTGTGGATTTTCATTGCAGTTACGAATTGCCCAGTTAATGTGTGTAGCTATCGGCTCCATTTTATCAGTGAGTTGTTCACTCCAAGTTATTCCATGAGAATATTTTGGCCCCTTTGAAACATTAGTAATAGCTTTCTTTATAGCTTTCACTGCATGCCACAAGTCATTTTGATTTGTTGTGAAATGTGTATCTTTTATAAGCTTATTAATAGAAAGATTTCTGTCATGTGCATGAATTTTAACTGACACATCTTTTTCTGCCAAATGTTCATAGATTGTCTCTGTTCCAATCCTTTCATGTCTTTGTGTAACAGGATCTCGAGTCTTAGTGACATGAACACAATCCATAACTTTGTGCGTTTTTTCTTCCAGAGCAACAACTGATGTGTCTTTTGAATTCTTTCGCCATCCATGTCTTGCATCAGTCATTATATTTATCCCATCCAATTCCTCATATGAAGCTATCTCTTCATTGATGGCAACCTGAATTGAATTTTCGGACTCCCTTTCTGTATGATCTTTGTACTTTCTGAAAATCCTACTTCTTTTTTCCTTGATTATGCATCCTATGCCAGCTGCTTTAGCAAATCTAGTATAATGAACAGGCAAAATTCCAGAACTGAAAAACGCATGGCTCAACCTGTGCTTCACCAAGTATTCATCATTTGGCAAATATGGTGACGATGACCATAAATAGGAATGTGATTTGTCTTTGGAACATGTAAGTCTTACTGATGTAACATGTCCTTTCATTGTTCTTTTGGTTGTTTTTAACTTTCCTCTACAAACACTGGAATGAGCTTCAAAAATTTCACCATATGTAATGATGGATTTTTCTGCAGTTATAAAAAGATCTTGATTTACATCATTTTTTGCCACTTGCGCATACGTTGATGGAAAAGCATGGATCTCATCACAGGAGACGTTTTCATGGCGATGTTTTTTCCAAACATCTAAAAGTTCCTCTATAATGTTGGCATTGTTTACAGGTTTATTCAGAGAAGTTGTCAAGTAACGTTTTACTTCTTGAAATTTTTCTTGTATGCGATTTTTCAAATTTTCATCACCGGGTATTTCTAATCTAAAATTTGGTGGACGTTTTCTCTTTTCTGAATCCATGTTGGAAATAAATTAATCATCTGTTACTATGTGGTAAAGGATCAAGATTTATTATCAAAAGGACCAACAGGGGGAATAGTTTGCAATCACAAAAAGATTATAAAAATAGCATAGTAATTATTCAGGTTTAGGACAAACCAAAATTACTAGTCAATCACTGTGATATTTCTCACATTCTTAGATCAGTTATTTATAACATTATTTTTCTATTTACTTTGAATAATTTTAATTTTTTTCATCCCAAAGGTGACCCTTCATTACTTGATATTTTGGTAAACAATCATGCAGTGTCAGTGTCAGTGTATGTATGTGTGTAATACATAATCCAGACATTCCAGAGTGATTCTAAAATTGATAAACATTGATAAGATTATAGCACAGCTTTAATTACTGATATATGGCTGAATCTGAAAAAAACAAAGTTACAATGGAATTAAATAGTCATCAGTTAGAGACTATAAAGAGTTTATTTGGACATTACAACTGGGATATTAATATTGAGGCTGAATCTTTTGTTTCTGAAAATGGTGGGAACACACAGGACAAGTGTACACAAACGGAAAGTATGGAGACTGAAACAGAAGATGAAAATCCTGGATTTGTGATTGAACAGGACCAATCACAAAATGAATGTCCATATTGTTTCTGCAAACCCTGCATTACAAATGAACAAAACAGCCAATTATGGTGGCATGCAAACACAGAAGAACCCCACCTGCGAAATTCAGGTCTTAGAAAGGAACACTACAAACGGTTTTGGACAATGTTATTGCATCGGGGTGTATGGAATGATGACAGCTACATTGTAATGAAAGTTGATGCAATGTCACGATCCCTAGAAGGCAGAGATATGACTGGCACAAAAGGGATATAATGCCAAAGTGTGTAGTGTCTCTTGTAAGACACTGGTTTCCCAATCCAGGAGGATTCCCTTATATGGGACATATGTGGGAATAAGACACAATTTTGGAATAATTGTTTGTTCTCCGAAAACCTTTTTTGCGCCTTTTCACTAGGAATAAGTTTTGGAGGGAAATATTGTTTCAGCTTAATTTATAGTCTATACAATAAGCAAACATGACAGCTGTATTTTACCATTTAACTTGATCAAAATAGTTTATTGTTAAAAACATTTACAAAATGTGACATTGCTGAAAGTAAGGAAAATAAAAAAGAATATGCAGAAAAGAACAAGGTAAGAGCATGTGATTACGCATGGCTGCATGGCAACATTTACTTCCTGTGTAAACAATAACATGTGTTGTATCCGCCTAGTTGTCAATCATAGTGAGATTTCAAATTCAAAATACTTCTGCCTCATGACTTTAGAAATAAATTTTGAAATCATTATACAACTATTTTTAAAATTGTTAGATGATATTTCTTCTTCATCAGTGTTCTCAGCTCCACAACAAAATATATATTGAATATCTTCTGTTTATTCAAGATATTTTCAAAAAACTGTCTCTGATGTGACTGTGGCTAAGAAAATTGAATTCCCCACCATTTCATTCATTGGCTGCTATTTATACCCAGACCCTGGCCTTTAAGGTTTTCACGCAGGAAAGCAATTTATTTTAAAATCATTAATCCAAAATAATGCCACCGTTATTTACATACCAGAATTGGGTTACTACACTCACAAAGATACAGATGTAGAGACTGTTAATAAAATCAATTAACATTACTTCCCTCCCCTATGACAATTATTTGTTATGCTTCAAGTGACTTACTTTGCGGTTATCCTCAACAGGTTGTATCAAGTCCATCATACACGCTGAATACTGATAAAGGAAGTAACTTGCATTTCTAACTCTACGTGTAATTGTTTATTTAAAAAAAAACTGATTGTTTGCCTCGGGACCATGCATTGTGACGTTTGTAGCCGGACAAACATATTTACAACTTGTCTGGTACTCAGATTTTTTGTTGTTGTTAGAAGTGTCAAGTAACGACTGAATCCATGTTTTTAATGGCGGTCTCCATAGGCGACAAGAAACTCCATCTCGTCAAGGGTGAAGATGCATAGTATCGATTGAAGGCGTGTTTTAACTTGGAATTTGGCATCATTAATTTTCAAATTCCTCCCAAGTGCGATGCGCACTTTAGAACTAATAGAAATAAATAAATTACAATCATATAATTCATGTTTTTAATTCAATAAATAAATAAATAAATAAATAAATAAATAAACAAATAAACAATCAATAATTAATTATATTTTATGCAAATTACCATTGAGGCAATATTTTATTTTTTTTTTAAATCGAAGGAGTACATATGACATTCAGCTAATACTAAGCTGAAATCTTCAAATGTACGCCTAATGCAACGGGATCCGATCGATAGTCCGACGGTTCGATAGTCCGACAAATTTAATAGTTCCGCCGTTCATAATTTAATAGTTCCCCCGTTCATGCTACCTCCGAAGTCTTGTGTGTAGTTGAGGTATCTCAAGGAACGCAACAGAAGTCCAGTTTACGGACACGATTTGTCCTATTTGCCGAGCAGGTATCGTCGGAAATCCACAACCAATTACGCTACATCCTTCTGGAATTATCTTTTTGATCCCTCTATTAAGAGCAAGAACGTACAGCGTCATCTGCATCTGCTAGTATTTTCTGAAGCGGCCGACTTTTTAGTGCAATTTAAACGTCAAAAAACATGAAAATTTCCGTAAAAAGATATCTCGACTTGATTTGATTTTTGGTATGGAGCTTGTACTATGTATGACTCCTATTTTCAGACCTGTGCCACACTTCTTGTTTGCCGACGGCAGGGAGAATCCGTGTCCTACGGACACGTTTGTCTTTTATTTGTATTTACTAACCGTTAATTTAATCATTCATACGTCCGATTGCAGTATTGAAGCTGACGACTGCCGGACTTCTTTTTTTAACGTAACTACTCGGCCATACTCGCTGCTGTCAAATTACCTAATTTTCCCAATCGGTAAACCTCGGGTGAGTCCGCTTCTCTCCATCAATATGATGAAGGTACGGAATCAGCCGAAGTTGCGACGAGTGCTAATTTTCCGTGCAACGGAAATTGTCGAGTAGTTACCATTGTGTCGGACTATCGAACTGTCTAACCATCGAATTGTCGGACTAAAGAGCTGTTGTGTCTCCTTTTTTTTTTTTTTTCATTTTTCAAAGAATTTATTTATAATGTTGTATATTGTATTTTACTATTGCTGACGCATGTACTATTGTAATTATTTATTATGTGGAGAGGACCCTTGTAAATTGTTATAATTTGTGTCCAATCCAATTGTTATAATATTTAGCAATAAAATATGTTTAATCTAAAGAGCTGTCGGACCACAACTACGCACTCAATGCAACAGACAATAGCTTTCAATTATTATAAAATGTGAAAGGTAAGCTTACAGGGAAAACGTAAATAATATGAGACAGGCACAACCTGTTTAAAAGGCGAAGCCTATTTGATGATAATGACAATTAAGAGGGAGGCATGAGAGGCGAATGCCTCCTAAAATACAGATGAAAATTGAAGAAAAAAATGTTTGTAAATTTAGATCTATTTAGAACACCTTTTCAATAGACGAAAACTTTAAAAGGGGGGGGGGGGGGGGGGGGGGGGGGGTGGGGAGAACAAATAATGTATGCGTGGCAGTGAAAAGGGGAGCGAGGGTCAGATGAAATTGCAATGTTTTTAACCTTGCCATGGAAAATGTGTTAAAAGGCCTACCTGACAAAATCCGAGATCAGTTGTCCAGACATCATACTTAAAACAAAAGCACTTCAAATGTACACATTTTTGAATCACGGGAGATAAAATAGGTGTTCCTGTATACATAAAAACGATGCAGAGCTGTTCTTCAACGTTTGACACAGTTTTCAGAGACAGGATGACCAAGAAGTGCGTGCAATTTCATGTTTCCTCTCCGAAGCAGACGAAATGCAATACATCGGAACACCTCGCGTCTTTCTCCAAGTGAGCTTGTTTTTTCACTTGGGGAAAGACACGAGGAGTTCCGGATGATATGTATTGCACACTTGAAAATGACGTCATCCATGTACACTGATTTTGATATTAGAATTTTCTTTTAAGTTTATTTCAATTGAGAAGAATTGAAATGGTTACAGATTTGCGAATTTCCTATTGAAATAATTTTTATTTTGTTTTTAAATACCACTTTGTTCTATAATTTCATACTTCCGGTGAATAAATATTTAGTTCATTCTCTATCCAGAGTTGTCGTTCCTGCTACGCTACACGACATCTCTGTTAACGCTCATTTTACAAGATTTTTGTCAAATTTAGAAACAGTAAACAAAAATGTACTTAAAATTATTTTAATTATTGTAAATATCAATAAAGATGAAAATAAATCACTCATTTCAAATCAATTCTCTCTTAAAAATTATTTTTCCCCCATTTCTTGGAGAACTATTTTGCGGAGGTAAAAATTAAAAAGTTAAAAACGATCACAAATCATTTTTAAGAGAGAAATGATTTGAAATGAGTGATTTATTTTCATCTTTATTGATATTTACAATAATTAAAACAATTTTAAGTACATTTTTTTACTGTTTCTAAATTTTACAAAAATCTTGTAAAATGGGCGTTGACAGAGATGGAGTGTAGCGTAGCAGGAACGACAACTCTGGATAGAGAATGATATTTAGCTATCTATAGGGGAGTATGACTAAATACCAAAAATCATATAGCCTATAGTTAAAAGGGCTCCGCCCTTTATTTATATGTCGGGCAGCATAATTACTGCCATAGGAACATATGAAGTTTGCATATCCATTATCTGTATCGTTATTTGTAGTGTAATATGAAACAGGCACGGCCATGAATGCTCGCGAATCTGAAAATTATCTGGCAAATTCACGCTCATCCAGTGCATCAAAAAGTGTCGAGATTTTTGGGCCGAGATATATCGGGGACGACTTTTTTTTAGGGCCGAATCTAGTCTCATTCAATCGAACTGTCGTTCCTTTATACGAAATCTCAAAAGTTAACTTCCGCGTAGAAACAAAAATTCTTGTCAGTATGTCAGAAGAGATTTAATAAATCAAAAACTATCAATATAAGTAAAACAAGCTAACAAAATGACTTTTATTACACACAGGTTCCGGGTTTCAGTGGTATCGGACGTACGAGAGAGGGTACGAGACTTCAGGATCACCTTTGCGCTTTATGTTAAGAAGATCTTCATTAGTGGAGTGTGTTAGTGTGTTACACGGAACGTGTTTACAAAGCGTCGATTTTTTTTTTTATTCATCAGTATGTGCAGCCATGTTTGTCAACAAATCCTAAGTACACATTTTATACCATAAAGAGCTCGCTGACGCTCGCATATTACCCTACAATACATCATCAGTACACTTGGTAGTCAAAATTATTACAAACTCTTATATTAAGAACCAATGAAAAATTAGAATTGATACCACATGATTTAGTTTTATTTTAAACTAATGCACTCATTTGAATGTAATCCATGCCTTACAGTGCACTAGTCTTGGAACTAGTGCACGTCTTCGAAATTAGTGCACGGACGTCATCAATGACGTCATATAACGCCGCATTCCAAAATTATTATTTTTTTAATAATATGAGACAGGTAACCTGTTTGAAGGACGAAGTCCTAAAATTTCAATAATACGATGATCCGTACACGTTATTATCTTTTATTTTGAATGAATTTTGTAGCCGATTTGCTATGGCTGTTCCGTTCATTTTACCTACGCCGCTCTTCCGTCGAGAGTTTCGTAGAAGAGATTTTTTTATTAGAATTTTATTTCAAGTTTATTTCGATTTTGCATAGAGTAAATAACTAAAGAATTCAATTGGGAATTTTTCATTGAAATATATTTCTTTTGCGTTTCTAAATATCAATTGATCATTTTTTTTAAACTTCCGGTGAACAGATATTTTGGCTATCAATATAGAAAGGAGGAAAAATCGGACAGCCTACCGTTAAAAGGACTTCGTCCTTTATAAAAAAAACATTGAAAAATAGACAAGATTACGGTAAACTTTAATACACGAAAATACATTATCACAATGTTATAAATACATTATAGACGTTGGCCAGGAAAGAGTTCGTAAAATGGCGACGTTATAAACATTTTAACAAAAAATTGAAATTTGTATCGTAACATTTCATGCAATAAAAGTAATTTTCTTTCCTTGAAACTCTAGTATTTTGTTTTCTGACCCCTACTTCTTAAAACACACCTGACCCGTCGAGGTATACTGTCATATAAACTCCGTATGTAGTGCAAACCCAAACCTGTCCAAATATCCAGAACAACACGTCTCAAGTCATCGGCATTCTTTATTTCTCTAAGTCGTTTTTGTACCTGTACTGGTATTTTTAGAACTTTCCACACATTTTCGATAATATTAAGATCTGGGCTTTGTGTGGGCCAAAGATGGGTACGCATTCCATGTTCCTCTTTCCACTGATTTGCTCAGTCGTAAAGAGACATGACATGGCGCGTTGTCCTCCTGGAAAATCCAAGGTTTGTCAAAAAAGTGCTTGACAACAACCGGCCAAAGATTATCGTCTAAAACCGAAATATATTTGTCGGTATTCATGTTACCATCAATAGCAACCAAAGTCCAACTCCATAGTACGTAGTGCACCCCCAAAGCATAGCAGAAGCACGGCAGGTTGTCTCAAAGTCGTCCAGCTGGCCAAGACAGTCGAGCCGAAAACGTTCGTCGGGCTTCCTCCAAACACAGACTTTCCCATTTCTACCCAACATAATTTTTGTCTCATCACTAAATATTATGGATGACCAGTTATTCTGAACATTCCAGTGCAACGACAGAATCCCATTCTACGGTCACGATTTACACGTGATATTGTAATTTTCTTGCATATCATGCGTCGTTTGTGACACCAAAGCACAGTCTCCTGCGAACAGTTCTTTCAGACACATTGTATCCAGTCCTGTTATTAAATCTAGCAGTTAAGCCCTTCAATGTTTGTCTTCGATTCCTTTTCACACATCCCTTGGGGTAGTTTTTTACGACCTCCATTTCTCGGATTATTTTCTATACTTTCCCTTTCGCGTGTCTGTTTTAAAAATTTCTGAATAGTTCTAGTTAATTCCAGTAAATTCCTGAATTGTGTAGCTCGAAAACCCTTGGTGTGATAACGATAGAAGCATTTCTTTCTGCTCGGTTGTCAATTCCTTACCGTGTCTAGCCATCTTTTTAGCAGACGATGTTTGCTTATCAAAGGGAAATAAATCGTCGTCGTGGATATTTTAATTCAAAAACAATAACGGACAGGAAAAATTCGTTACGTTTGGACTCAAGATTTATGCTAAGACCACATATGGACATATAACACGATATCGATAAGTGCGAGGTCACCATTTTGCGAACTCATTCCTGGCCAACCTCTGTATATCTCTTGGGACTCGGAACAAAATTAATTGATGACAAAAGTGAAGAAGAAAAAGTAAATGTATATAAGATAAAATTCCAATCTATATACAGGGAAACAAATAGCAAGGACATAGCGCTTTCAGTGTTGTTCTTCATCCTGATGCTTACGGCATACAAAGGAGAAGAAATAACATAAAATCACAAATATAAAATACAACATAGTACCGGAATTACAGTAAATGGTTTACCCTCTCCCCTGTTTACGTCGGTGTAATAAAGTACTTAATAACTGTACGCTTGATCAATAGCGAGCTCTATTTTCCCTCGGGGTAGACTATTGACCGGGACGAATGAACTAGTGACCTCCACTTCGCGTCACTAGTTCATTCGTCCCTGTCATCCGCTTCGCGTCGGTCACTAGTTCATTCGTCCCGGTCAATAGTCTACCCCTTGGGAAAATAGATCTCGCTATTGACATCGCGTGCAGTTATTAAGTACACAGTAGCCTGATTATAGTTATGGATTGTGGGATGTCCAACATAATCGGGCAACATAGGTCTTTCTATCTCTGAAAGTTTTTTTTTTCAAGGAACACTACCACAAACCACAAGTCACAACCACTTGAGGTAATCCGATTTAAACAAACATCGGATATGAATCTGGAATAAAGATAAGTGTGAACACAAATGTGTATTCTATTCTGCAATACATCTGATGTTGTGCACGTTTCCCCGAAAAATACACACGTGTAATTTCTTTGGGTTGTGCTTTGTGTTTCAACATGATGGAAATGTGCACGTTTTGTTACCAGAAAGGATCCTTTTTTTTTTTACAATTTTTAGCACGTTGCATAAAATTGTTTAATTTTTTACTTTTACCACAGAAAATAAAGAACCTACATGAATATTCATTTCTACATGTATACGGAATTCGTTTTGAATCAACAAATACCTTGTCTAAATAATGTGTTAATGCAAACTGGTATCAATTCCGATATTATAAATACATATATGAATTCGATTTGAATCTATTATGCATGCAATCTAATTAAAATTAATATCTTACGAAAAAATACCCCGTTCGGGGTCACGTCAGAGTTCATATTTTAAACCAACCAGCGTCGAGTCTATAATTTAAAACCGAGTGCAGGTCAAGAGCTGTTGTTCAATGTATTTAATTGTTTTGCATAATTATGATTGGGCGGTCAAAGATCGATGAAAGTTAACTTGACGTGACCCCAAACGGAATGTCGTTAGATGTTAGTGAATTGAAAAAGAAAAAAATAGAAACAACAAACCTCTAATTTCAATTAAATTGGTATGCCTATAAATTAGGGTATTTACATACCTTTTCCATACTTGTCGTAGTACTGATTTTCATTTTTCATGTAAATCTATGTCGTAACAATTTCAATAATCCAAAGGTTAGTATTGAATACAAAGAAGTCTACAAACTTTACATGAAGCTTAACAAATTTAGTTTTCAATTTAAGTCCCTATTAAATTAAACCAGGTAAAAATCTACACCGTGAACTTGATCTGTCTTTAGAAGTCAAATTGGTAAAACATATTTAAAACATCTGGTCAAGGGAAACTACAGTTAGAGCACGAAAACCACCTGATTTTTCCCAATTTTATTAAATAATGGCGCTTAAATCTGGAAACGTAAACAGCATAATGGCCATCTGAATCGAACTGGACCTATGTATTGTGGTTCAAAATATTATGTAAAATTTTAACAACAAAAAATTGAACATTGGAAACAAAATTAACATCATTGAACCATTAAAATCACACTTTAAAAATGCATTGAGGAACCATATCTCTGATAACTGTAAAAAGTGAACTTGTGTTGTGTGTAGTTGGGTTGAACATTTTGTCATATCTTCACTGGCCAACCGCTCTCCTCTTCACTCTTGGTATCGTCAGTCGGATTTTCGTGTTCCGGCACGTTAACGGCTTTACTAGATGCACGCGCGATACCGACTACCAATCAGAATGCGTTTTACAAAGACATGTGTTTTGTAGAACAAATGTAAACATAAAGTGAACGCGTATAGGCTTTGCTTTGAGGAACTACAAAAAAAAACACTTGCAAAATCACTTTTAAGGACACTTTTTTCAATTTGACTTGCCTTGTGTTGATTGACTGAAAATAATTTCGTTATATACAAGGGACGTCCAGAAGATGGCAGTGAACCCGCGCGTCACGATATTACAGCTACCTTTGCCAATGGTGAAGAGGGGGTCGTAACCCCTAGGTTCGCAAAGATTATTTTGTCAAGGAAAACAAAAATTAATGTACGAAAACGACAAAACATTGAGTTGTATAACCGTACAAGACATAACCACCAAAGCTAAATTTGTTCCGTGTATTGTGGTCAGACGGTTTTTGTCAAGTTTCAAGTTTCAAGTTTAACTTACTGCTTGACTCCTAGTTTATCAAATAGAAAGGCCCGTACTTGCCAGTTGCGGATTCAGAGGAAGGTGCACCCGCAATTCCTCTATCCTAAATCGGGCGCTTCCGCGGACCAAAGCAAATGTATATAAAATCCTGCATATATTCTATTTACGAACTCTCAACAAATATTTGCATTTGCATTTACTCTACTGAATAATAAAATGATAACGATAAAAAAAAAATCCTCAAAATTTACATTAGAGCAATGGGAGATAGAATAGAATAAGTTTATTAACCAAATCAGGACCCCAGGAGGACATATACAAATAACAATTATGATTGATACACAACAACAATACAATAACAATTATGATTGATACACAACAACAATATATCAACTTAAATATTCGCGGTGAAATATCAATAATTGTGGTGCAGGCACACTCGGGCAGGAAAAGAGATATATGCACATAAACGTACATACACTTACTCACATATATATGGGGGGGGGGGGGGGGGGGGGGGGGGGTGATGAGAGAGAACATATACATATATATCAGGTGATTCATCACCATTCTGCAAGAGACACCTTGAGTCGATGCTAAAAGGAATAAAGTCCTACTTGTGTCTAGTGCAGACCGGCCATGTTGATGTGGAAGGAATATTGTTTGGAACATGGAAAGGGATCAGAGCTTTTGGATAACCAGTAGTGAGCATCAAGGGACGATGCCAAAAAGAATATTTTCTTTCTCATGCTCAATGCAGGTCATCCAGTTTGCAGATCTCCAATTCCATTTAATCAAATAGTTGTTGATAAAAGATATTGACAAAGATATCTGAGTATAGTTGGATCTTCATTATTTAAGATCCATATGAGTTTACATTTGTCATCTAAATTTTGAAAATTTTGACACTCAGATGTCAAATATGTAGTAAAAATTTCCCTATGGTTTGCATGGCAAGTACAATGAAGTAAATAATGGATCTCATCTTCTACCTGACCCGAAGTGCACCTGCAACAGATGCGGTTTTCCCGGAGAGTACCCTGGTATCTTCCTATTTCTATTTGTAATTCGTGAGCTGATATTCTTAATTTGGACAACCTTCTTCTCTGCTCAAAATTTGTAATGATTGACAAATAATTTTCATATCCAAAATTGGTTTTTATTTTTAAATAAGTTCTTAATTTTCCCTCTCTAAGTGAATGGGCTTGTTTTGTCCACAATTCCAAATAGTGTTGTTTTACAATTTTATTGCATTTATATGTAAAGGTTGATGTTTTGTCTGTCAAGAAATTAGTTAAGCTTGGCATATTTTGCAAAATATGTTTTACAGAGCCATACCATGATGGTTGCTTGCCTTCATATAAATTTTTAGTACATTTACAGTCATGGAAATTAGCACCGGACCGACGGACCGCGTCCGATAAATTTCCCGGCGGTCCGGTAGTTTTCGCTATCTCACCGGACCGACTGTCCGGTAAATTGTTTTGTCAGCTGCTGCCTTTTTTTAAGAATAGATAAATCAAGGTTCTCGGTAAATTCAACTTAAAAATATTTCTAATTCTCTTTTATTTGTTATTTTTAGATCAAGAAAAATCTAAAATAAATAATACATATCGTAAATGATAATCAAAGACACTAACTATTTACGCCAGTTATTGTCGTAAAATTTTGATGTCGTAAAATATTTCGTGTGACCACAGTGATCGTGGTACAATGTATTTCGGAAAAATAATATTATTCTCTAGAGTTTTTTTCATTAACAATCGTTGTAATTTGGAATATTTTATCACTTCAAAACACGGTGGTCATGGCTTCCTTGCAGTATAAGACAGGAGCCATTAAAGAATAAAGTAACCCCAGAGGAGACGAGAGAACGGATGAAATAGTATGAAAAAGACCGAGAACGTAAATTTATTGATTCTTGGAAGCAGGACCACCCCTGGCTTCATCACAACGTTGAACAAAATGTTATGGTCTGCAACTGGTGCATCAAAGCCAATGGACCAAAAGAGCTATATATATATTCTTTTGTAATTCTAAATTCTGGTTTCTAATTGTACTTTTTCTGGTGGCATACAGTAGAGCTATTATTTTATTCTATTTTTTTTTTTTTTTTTTTTTTTTACATATAAGGATTCATTTGTTTAGATAGAATGAATATTTCATTTAGTAATTTTTAATGTCACAAATAGTTTTGTAATTTTAGAGTGGAAATATATCTTAATGAATATGATCATCCTATATACAATAATATATTTATGGACATCAAATTGTCATCCCACTTGGACACATTACACTGATTCAGAGCAGACCAGTCTTTGCTCTTTCTCCTTAATGCTGCGTACTTAACAGAGAAGCAAAATATACCAATTTTATAGTCTTTGGTCTGACCCGACTGGAGCACGAACCCATGAGCACTCGCACGCTAATCTAATTATAGATATTGCTGTTTGTGATTGCAAGTTTAATGCAATCAATATGCGACACTTAAATAAAATAAATCTATTATTTAAAAAAAAATCATTATTTTATTGTCGGTCCTGTAAAATCTAGTTCGGTCCTGTAATTCTTCACAGTTCACAGGACCGAATGTCCTGTGGATTCAAATTCCTAATTTCCTTGACTGCATTTATATGCAGCTTTAAGAAGTGGGAAAGATGAATCCAGATTTTCAAGTCTATGCCAAAATCTTAAAATTTGCTTTAATATATCAAAATGAAGAGGGAACCGGCCTAGTTCTGACTGTACTGCAAGATTGGTGCTTTTTTTATGCACTCCCAAAAGAAATTTACAGAACTTCAAGTGTAACTTTTCACAATGTAGTTTAGAAAAAATTTGGTCTATTGGAATATTTCCATTTCTAAACCGTGAGGTAAACGGGTTAAAATAACCCCAAATTTCACAGCCATATAACAGAATCGGCTTAATAGTGTGATCAAAAACGTGAATTGAGGTTTTGACTTCAGGATTGTGGACTAGAAAATCACTTCAATTTAAAAAGGGCCTTTAAGGCTTTCTGATAAAGTTCATTTTGAGCAAAGTTGAAGGAGCCAGAGTTGTTAAACCATATTCCTAAATATTTATAACGAGATACACATTCCAAATTATTATTCTGAAGGGAGATACTCGAATGTGAAAAATCATTTAATATATGAGCAAATGCAGAGTTACTTCCCACTATCTTACTTTGACTTATGCACACAAAGGTAAAATAAAATTATTTTTTGTTTATTATCACCGTAAGACAATGACTTTGCATAACGATTTTAAAATGTTTGAGCTACAAGAAAAACCTACACAATCATCATAATAAGACAGAAATATATGTACTCGGTCTAAAATTACTTGTATACAAGATACTTTATTTTCCAAATCAGGGCCACTGGAGGGCATGATACAACATTTATAATTAGCACATACACAATAAATAAAGTAAAATATAATAATTAATTTATTACCATCAACCATGTCTGTCACAGATTAAAACAAAGGGAAGTAATTCAAGCAAGATTGTCTTAGAATTTTATATTCAGTTTGAGTATATAGTATATATAGTTACATGTATATATATATATAATAATTATAAATAATAAGTGTAAACAAGTGTTGTATAATTCAGTTTGAGTATATAGTATATATACTCATTAAAATAATAATAAATAATAAAAGTGTACAAGTGTCACATCTGCAGAAAGCACCAAGGGATGGTACCAAATGGAGATTTATTCCAACTTGTGCTTGGTGCAGAATAGACACTCAGTTTATTTGGAAGATTTGCAATAGGCATCAGGGGACGGTGCTACAAAAACTTTTTTTCCTATGGCTACAGCAAATCATCCAATAAGTCTGAATTTTTATATTATAGAGGGGGGGGGGGGGGGGGGGGGGGGGGATTATTTGAACCCAGTCTTAATCATATACTGACAAAGAGCCTTAAGTATTATAGAATTTTTATTATTCAATATCCATAACAATCTATTGTTATCATCTAAATTATTAATGTATAACCAGAGCCTACTTACGATTCGTTACTTAAGATAAGATAGATAAGATAAGATAAGTTTTATTTATAGTCGGCATATTTAAAAAACAATACAACACAAGCCCTAGTGGACTTTTGACCGACATACACACTTGTATGCTATCTATAGTTTTGGAGAAAATATCCGGGAAGTACTTATGAACATGACCAGAGAACACCATTCAACTACTAGTAATTGGTGTTTTACTATTCCAATAGTCAACTTACCATTCACCGGTAGCAATATTCCAGCAGCGCCAGCGCATGGAGTTTACCTTTTACAACTCGTTCGTTATTCTAAGGGTTTCTCTACAACTACTATAGGTACAGAACTCTGTCTTTGCAGAGCATTACGTTCCGGAAAAACTATTGCGCTGCGGTGGCGGAAAAGAGTTAAAGAATGAACTATGAAGAGAATATATAATCCAATCCGCGGCAAGAAAAAGATTGAAAAGAAATAAAGAATCAAAAGATCCCAAATTGATTTCTGTTCTTCTGATTATACCAATCCGGCTACCGTTGCGGCCCCTGGGCATACACCCAACCGGCACAGTTCTAATCTTCATTAGAACTTGCTAACAATTTGGACCCTGTGAGATTTAGAACTGAAGAGAAGCCCAGTACAGTGATTTTCAGTCTAAACGGAGCATATAGCTCACGTAAAAGCTACTCATGAAAGGCTACGTTGCTCCTAGGTTGAAGCTATCACTACTAACATTCTACGGTCGTCATTGCCAACTGATTGAACATTGCGAAATATAAATTTCTCCAATAGTAATGGATCTTTTCCCTATTATGTAGATTTTTTCCTTCCTATATCACTGACAGGACTTGTACGGCAGTATGAATAGCACGATGGGTGTCTTATAAGGAATAGAAACTACTTACCCTTAGTGGGCACCTGTGTTCACTATCGGTTGCTTTCTTTTTTCTTTTTCATTTTTGGTGGGATCCCTGTTACTCATCTTTTTATTTTACTGTGTTGTATTTTTTTTTTTTTTTTTAGTCTTCGTTCTGTTTCTTCTGCCTAATATTGTCCGAATTTCTGGATTGTCCATTCTGAATTGCCTCTTCGGGTTTCACTAGCGCTTATTTACTCAACCACATGCGCTCGTGGCATGGAATTACCCCCCCCCCTTTTTAATTTTCTAATTCCATATTTTTATTTTCAATAAAAATGTCTTTATTATCCATAAGAAGAATAGATGACCTGAACATGCAAGTTGTTGTTACCATAAACTTTCTTGTGTATATGGACACGAGCATGTTAAATTAAAGAGGAGAGCAAATAAAGAATTTTTATTGAGAATAAATTATAACAGGAAAAATTTGAAGATGGGATAATACGAAGCAGAAATTCCATTGATATCAACACGCCTCTCATAAGATCGAACCGGAAGTGGAAGGCTGTCGAGTACAACTGTAACCAAACGACAACAAAGCTAACCTTACCTGTAATCACAGGTAATTTAATAATAGCCATGTGCATTCAATGTAGGTACGGAAATATAGTGAACTGAGTATTGACATTCATATTGACTTGATACTTTCATTTCTTTTGGCTGGAATTGTTAACCAAATGAATTTTCACAATGGTGGATATGGACACTATTACTTTTCGTAAACAGTTAAACGGACTTACACGAGTAGACATGGAAGAATATTTCGACGATGCAGAAGTAGAAAATTTATATCATTGGATTGATAGAATACCACTTTCTAGACCTAAGAAAAATATTGTCAAAGACTTTTCAGATGGAGGTATGTTATATAGGTCTAGTTGTATTCCTAGAAGATGCATATGTATGCATCTAATGCGAATAATGGTAGCAAACATGAGTAAATTTAAATTGTGAATCCTTAGAAAATTAAAGTTTTAAACACTTTCTCGTAATTCGGTGAACCATTCCTATACACTTCAGTCAAGAAATATAATTCATGCATAATTTTTATACAATTTTTAATGACATTTACATGATTTAGATAATGCTTATAAAAAGATCTATTAAATTGAACATATATATATATATAAGAAGTTTTATGCAAGCAATATATCATGTAAGTTCACAAACTTCCTTAAAGTTTGGTTCAATGAAGCAAGTTAAGTTTAACCAGCTTTAAAACAAAAAAAAATTAAAAAAAACCATTCTGGTAGACTGAAATTGTTCTGTGTGTAGTTCAGTCGAGTTTTATAACTATAAGTCTGACTTGTGTCCAGGATTTCAAAAAACTATATTTACAAGTTTTGGAGTAAGGGAGATATTGTAGTCATTCTTGTTTAATATCTCTTAATTCAATATCTAGTTGTACATGCTTACACCACTTATTGTAATTTGAATCTGAAACCAATCCTTTTTTTTTTGTAAATATCGACTGCTTTTCAATATCTGCCACCAGTTTTCCTCAGTTGACAGTTGTACACCTTTTTGTGATATGAAAAGAAAGGTAATAAATTCCACCAATATCAACAATGCTAACAATCACATTAAACAATTGAACACAATAAAAGATCATGACATTACATTTATAACATTGGAAATCCAGGTCCTTGCTAGGGATAGACACAAATAATGTGGAAGGTTTATAATCTTCAAAGTTATATAAATGTACATGTATTATGTATATATTGTGAAGTATATTAACCATAAACCTAAACATTTTATCATCTATTCAATTGTATTGGAATTTGGAATAAAAGTTTAAAAAAAATAAACATGTACATGTAGACCTTTAACAACAATGGAGTTTAATTATAATCCAAACATGAAGAAATTAAAGGTCGTTTTTACATTGTATTATAAGTATGGCAATTTTTTTCTTTTGTGTTAATCCTTCTTTGGTCTTCTTTTTTAACCCTAATGTACTATGTTTACATAAATTTGTCCTCGGAGAATGACACATTTAATTGACTATTCTCATGATTTCTGTATTCCTAGCAATTTTCCTGGACTAGACATGAGATCCATGGCAATCAACAGGTCCATGAACATCATTTTCTAGAGTCTTTTTTCATAAAATAAGGTTTATAAGTTGAACAGCTGAACAAGTTAGCCTTTACAAAAATCTAATACCATTGAATGTCATTCCATTTTTTTTTTAAACACAGCAAATAAGAAAATTTTCACATGACAGACCATTTGCACATTTTCAACTTGATTTTAAAATGATATGTTTTACACATTTTTATATAAGAGTTATTTCCATTTACAGTCAAACCTGCTTTAGTGACCACCTCTATTAAGCAATAACTTGTATTATGTGACCATAATTTGAAATTCCCTTTACAGTGCATTTCATAATTAATTAAACCTGTATTTAGCAACCACCTGTCTTATGTGACCCTATTTCAATGTTCCATTGAAAGGTCACATTAGACAGGTTTGACTGTAATTCCATTAGATTTCGTGCAAAGTTCAAGGAAAATAAATTATATTTTTCCATATTCTGTACAAAATTTAAATGTTGTAAGTTTTGAATTTTCTTTATCTTCTGATTTTTTTTTTAACAAGGCTCAATTATCTACAAAATTTAAGAAAATTATGTTCAAATTCTTTGTTCTTTCCATTGCTCTTGCATTGAACGGGTACCATTTTACTCATCGTAGGGGAAATAACTCCTATGGCAACTGTCTTAAAACATAATTTTCGAATCAAATCGGGGAATGTCCAAATGATCTATTAACCTGGTAATTGTCCAGTCACTAAATAATATCAATAGACATCAGCATAACCCTATTAATAATGTGGTTTGGCCTCATAAAACTAGTTTAACCCCACCACTTTTTAATGAAATGCCTGTACCAAGCCTGGAAAAGTGAGCGGTTATGTAGTAATGTGTCAGGGGTATCAATTTTGTTTCTTTCTGTTGGATTTTGGAACTGTTCTGACAGTGTGGTATTTTTTGTTTTTTAATATTATTTGAATTCAGAATTCAGTTTCATTTTTATCCAGTCAATTAATAATGTTTTAAAGTTCATTGCTTTTTTCTTCGATCACTGGTTTATATCATAGATTTTGTTGTATACCAGAATGACATGAATTTGCACCATATCATATGTCAAGTTTATAAAGTTTTGTTGTAAACTTTAACACAATTTTACTTTTGTGAATCACATTGCCCAATCATTTTGTTTATTATCATATATATCATATGAAATTACATTCTCTACCTCTGTAGTTATAATAAGGATGTTATCTGACCATTAATGCTGTTGACAGAAAAAAGGCATAATTTCTAAATTTCTACTTTATATTTTGATCCAATTACAATTCTCATGCCCAAGTGTACATGTATATTGAAATAATTAAACTTTAGCTTCAAAATCTTTTACATACAATACATGTACTTGAAAAGAAGTTTAATTTTAAAAGTTTTAATTAAATGACTTTCCCAAATGAAATACCCAATAAATTCAATATAAAAGAAATGTACATCTTAAATATTTTTGGAATGGGATTACAGGTTATTATGTTGGGAGATTGACATATTTATAACTATTAAGTATTTCTAGTTGTTGATTGGTATCGATTGATATCTTTTAACAGTAATTTTAAATGAAATAATTCCTATTGAACCATGTTAAATTGGGTTTTATTTTACTGACAGCATATATTATAAACTGTTAAATCCCCAAGTTTTAATACATGTAAAAATTAAACCCAAAGGTGGTTATCATGTGTTGGCATTAAATGATTGTACCATTAGGTCAAATAATTGCAAATCAATAGTCTCAACTTTGATGTATACATTTAAAATATTTTATTATCAGCTGTGTTTAAATAAAATAATTTAATTGGTGGTACTGTTGTATTATTAATGTTAGTTTCTGATCAATTATTATAGGATTGTCTCCCTGTAATTACCAGGTACCCATAATAATTGTATCCAGGGAGATCGGAAACAAAAATAATGTATATATAATATAACATAGGAAATGCACACTGGTAGAACTTTTAAATTGCTCATGCATGATAATGATATGTATTTATTTACCATTATCAGATTTAATATTTAATGAAAGAATAGTGTAAATCATTAATTTGTGTAAAAAGTAAAATTAAGTTGTCTCCCTGTGACATTTTTCAGCAACTGCTATAACAATTTACAACAAATGTTTATTTTTTTAAGAGGATACTGAAGGGACACTTTCTTTTATTCAGACTGCATATATATGCTGTACTGTATTTCTTAAATAAAAAAATTCTTCTAAAGTTGTATAATTGACTCAAAACTGCTCAACATATTTGTAGCATTTGACATTGCCATAGAAATATATAACTTGTCTGTTGAACAGTTTTACTTCATGCTTGTATATCATTATGCCCCGGCCCGTGTAATGCCCCTTGAAAGCTCAAAGCCTTATTTAAATAAAACTCAAATATATGAGATATTGAAACCTTGTATCGTTCCTTTAAGTTACACAACCTTTAAATCAGATACATTTAATGGTAACATGTTATTACTGAAAAATGTGCAAATGATGACATTCAATGACACAATAATATGGCAGGTATCTAAGACAAATTTTTAAATAGATTTCAAAATACACAGTTACAAATAAAACTACAATGTAATTTGATAAATTTGACCTCCTTACTTTTGTACTGCTGTGTGTTTGAATATCATCATTTCAGTGAACGTAATGTGGTATTTTCATCAGTTTAATAAGGGAATCTGCAGATTTTTTTTTTGGTTTATACATGTTTGATCTCTGGAGATCCAAAGTTGTATTCAATTTACTGGTTTAACCCAGCCACCTTAATGTTTTTGTTTTCTGTTCTAAACCAGGATGTAGGCTTCTTGTATTTACTAGAAATTTCTTCTATTGTTATGGTTTAATAAGAGAGTGGTATGTTTTTATTTTATATGATTGCTTCAAGTCAAACTGCAAATATTTCATGCATATTATCAAAAGTAAGAATAAGTTCAACAATATTTAAAATTATACAGAAATAAGGGAGGAATGGGACAACCATACAACAACTTTTAACTTGGAGCACTGGAAAAGTATGGGAAGTCGAGTTAGACCTTTGTAGTGGCTAAAATGTGCTCTCCATACACCGCATCCACTATTATCCAACCTCAGGCTTTCCTATTATAACCTGGCATCCCCCCATCAAGAGGTCATTCCCTTTATGCTATAAGAGGACTCACTGGACAGAGTTTATAGAACCCTGGAAACCATCACCAGTACCCAATGATTCCTTATAATGTCAACCATAATTATCTTTACTGTGAATGTGGGCATAAATAGTACCAGCATTTCTATTAACCTTCCCTATTTTTCCAGCACTGAAAAGACCAATATCATATCACTATGTAAGATTAAAAATTTGGGAGTCTTAGAAACTAATCCAAAATAAGTTATAGCATTCTTTTATATTTGATCAGTAAAGTCAACAATTAAACTGTCTCAATGGTTTGTTCCTCTATTTAACATATATTTACTCAAACACTGAGGTAGTTCCTTAAATATTGGTAAAGTGTTTAAAATGTTTAATCTATTGATTAAATACTGTTGTGGTCCCTAGTTTTTTACTTAAAGGGGCATTAGCTACGATTTTTATCAAAAAAATCATATGTTTTGGAAATAGATAAATAGCTTTAAAATGATGAAATAAAGGTAAACATTTCACAGTGAAAGGTGTTTTTTTAAAGGTAAACATTTCACATTAAACAGCTTATCGTACAACTTTTCACCTTTTGAGAATGAAAATTACCATCGATTTATTATTTCCTTGCAAGCAAATAATTTGACCTCGCTTTCTCCGTATGCTACTGACCTTACTAGTGACAGGTAAAAACGAATAATTTGTATTTTGTCGCTTATTAACTGCAAACTTGCATGGTTCTTTGTCCGTAATTAACGCAGACTAAAAGCAGATTCACAGAAAGTAAGAAATAAGTGCATTGTTGTACTGATTTAATGACGATTCGGCAAACTCCGTAAACAATGCCGATAATTAATAAGATGGCATCCATTTCTTGATCGATTTCAAAACACGAGCAGTTGCACCTTTTTTCCCCCCGATGTGCGTACATTTCATAACATTTCTAAGTTACAGAAACACGTTTTATTAAGGCATCAATCATATCTGATAGTTTTTATGGGCAACAAAAATTTACGATTTTGGCAGATAATGCCCCTTTAAGTTAATAATAACCTTTTGAGGAAAAAAAGTTGTGCAAGCTAATTGGTAGTTTTAAATCTATGCAGACACTTTTGCACATAATATTATTATATACTAATTAATTGTCTTTTTGAATTGACAAATTTCGTTGAATTGACAAATTTCGTTCAATCAAGCGAAAATATTTTAAAAAAAATAGCTCTTCATAACAGTATAAATTTTTTATATATTTTCTTTAAATTTGTAAAATTATTCATTAATTATTAAAGCAGTCTAACTATGGGCAAAATGCTGGATTTCAAATCTTTATATAAAATAAATTAAAAAAATTTTTAAAAATGTATTGCGATATAAATAATATGAATGTTTTAAATATTATTGAACACTTTACAAACTGGAAATTGATTTAGAAATAAAGAGGTTGTGGAAAATTAAAAATTTATAGACATAACCTGTAATTGTTTTATTGCCAACCAATATATCATTATTTATTATGACCTCACGAATATTAATTAGTGTGATGAACACTCCTTTAACAATCAAGCATTCTAAAAAAATAACCAAAACGCATGTTTTTTTCCTTGTCTTCTACCAAATACAAGTTTAACCAGTTAAAGATTATGTTCTGACCATAACAGATTTAGAAAAAATAAAGTTGTGTCACTATGAACAACCTTTCCTAGTCCACTCCAGTTATCCAGAAATAAGGAGTGCAAAAAATGTACTAGTATAGCCTATATACTCTCATAATTTGTAGTCTGAAATGCCAATTGAAACTGAAAGAGAGGTTGGAGCATACAAATATGCACAATGTTCACCAATGTGGCCCACCCCCCGGGCCCCGAAAACCTCTATGGTACCTAATTTGGACATATCACATAAATATAGCAAGGCAAGCTGGCAAGGCAAAGATTTCCCAACAGGCCTATCCACATATAGGACCATCCCAGTGACACATTTTCTATACGAGATATATCTCTGTATGGTATATGATGTTGAAGTAGGCCTATGTTATGTTTTTGGTCAAGTTTGTGATTTGATCAAAATGACCATGCAAATTCTAATAGATTCTTGCTTTTTCATTTTTTTTCCATGTTGAACCAGAAATATTATGAATAAATAATAGCATTTAATTTAATATTTTTGTAAGTACTTAATAATGTTGACTTGAATTACTATATCTAGATTCGTGTGCAATTTCAACTACAATCAATAACTACAAGATGCATTATTTAATGTAATTAATATCTTATCACTAGTAATACTACTATCTTTCCATAGTTGAATGATATCTGAGACATATAAATTTTACTCTACCAATTAGTATTACACCATGAACTCTGAAAGGTTTTTAGGGAATGACCACAAATGTGAAAATTTGCATTTTATTCAGAAGCTTTCCTATATCGGACCAATGAGTAGGAAATTTCATCCATCGTCTGTAACCAATGGCTGATCATGCTCCTCTCCACTCATGTTGTATTTCCCTTGGTGTTAAATGTATATCATTGATTGTAATGTTATTTTTTATTATTGTATTCCTCTTGTATAATAAACAGATACTTCAGTGTATCTGAGAGTAAGATTCCACAACATATTACATGTGTACAAAGTGCCTTTCAGTTAGTGACTCACTAAGGGACGGACCATTTAACTTCCAGGGGGGGTTATGGTTTTGTCTAAAAAGATATTCTGATTCCCAATGTTGCTGAAAAAAATATTCTGATTTTGGTGGAAGAAAAAAAAAAATCTGATTCAGAGTTTTTGTCATATAACCTAATGTTAAATTCTGGAAAAAAAATTCGCGCTTTGCGCGACAAAAAAAATTATATTCTAACTCTCGTGTTATTCAGAAAAAAAAATTCTGAACGAAACAAAAAACCATAACCCCCCTGCAAGTTAAATGGTCGGTCCCTAACCCATTTAGTGAGTTACTAACTTAAGTAAGTAAGTTTTAGTGGCATTCTAAAGACTGGTTGGCCTTGAATCAGCATAATATGTTTGAGTGGACTGTTGTTTCAGTGAGCTACAGTACAGTCAGAGACATAGCATGATAAATCACTGTGATAGACGTATCACTATTCTTAGTGATACTGACCTATCTTTTGGTTTGTTTAATCTATTTACTTATATTGATATGCCTTTTGGGTGATAGTAAGTAACACTCTACATGTAAAAGAAATTTTGAAAATATATTAAATAGAACAAAAGATATATCCAAATCACCAAGATGAGTCATACTTCTATCACCGTGATTTATCATGGCATGTCTCTTGACTACTGTAGTATTATAAAAATCCAATTAAATGTTTCGGTATAGTACGAAGCAGACATCATCATCATCTCTGACAATTGAAATGTAACTTATTCTCACCATGGTTTTAGCTGAATTTATTTTCACTTGGTTGGTGTTAAACAATAATCACTCACTCAGTTTAATAGTTGAAACTAAATTTAACATTTTCGGTAAACAGAAACAAACCTATAAAATTTACGTATAGGAGAATGTCCAAGTAACTCTCCATTCCTTAAAAATAATGGAGCCCAGGCCCCGAAGGGGCCGAGGCCCATTGTTTTTAAGGAATGGAGAGATACGAGGACATTCTCCAACTTAAAATCCACCCATTGTACTTTATTAATTGTATTAATTATTAATCTTGTAACAAAAAAAAAGTCTGTGTATATTATCTAAAGTATAAAGAGAACAATAACTCTGCCCCTGTCCACATTTTTCATAACTCTCCATTCCTTGAAAATAATGGAGAGTTTAGACAATAGATTTACATCACAGGTGGATTTTAATATAGTATAGTGATATGAGGTCTATGTCATATCTTTTCTGTTGTTTGTAGACTTTTCCTTGTGAATATAGTTTAAGCTAAAATACTGCTCACTTCATGTTCAACAAACAATCAGTCTATCTAATCATTAATAAATAGTTGACCTGGAAATGTTTTAGTTATGTCGTGGAAGTCAGTTTTATAGGTTGAGTAAACTGGAGTACACCCAGGAAACTTGAACCAATGACCTGGTAAGTAACTGTTCTACAATTATTGACTTTTAATGAGGTCGACTCATGACTATATGGACCTGGTCAATGATTGCTGTTGGCCTCGTCAATCAATCATTGGCCAGGTCCGTATAGTCATGAGTAGACTGAAATTAAAAGTCAATAACTGCTTTATTAAATAATAAGGAATTTTTCAAACTTTTCAACAGTATATTCAACAAAATAGGCTACAATTGTTTTATCATTTTTCAAGATTATTTAAATATTAAAATTTTGATGAAAATTTTGAAATCTACTGAAATTTTTGATAGTAAATTTTGATTTTTTTTTAATTTAAATTTAGACATTTTTAAAATTTTTAAATTTTTTGAAAATTTGTAACTTTAAAAAAAAATTATTTTTTATTTTTTGAAAGAAATTTTTTAGATTTTGTAAAATTTTGAGAATTTTTTTAATTTTTGAAAATTATGACCTTTTTGCAATTTGATTGGCCGACTGGAAATGAAATCTCGTCTCTGGTTGGACAACGTTGAAACACCGAATAGATAATAGACACAAGCCCGAATATACCTCACGCGAGGTGTACTCACTCTGAGGTAGAGTTGAGAAAATGCTGTTAAGGCCAATCAGAAAAAAGCGAAATTCCTTATTATTTAATAATAAGTGATTAATGATGTTTTCTAAAACGAGAGGACTGAGAAACAGAGTTTTAAAAAGCATCTTTAATTATTTTATCGCTATCTTGTATTCATAATTAAATAATTTTTGTTGAGATACTGACATTTTTTTAAGCATAATTAATATTTTATATCATTAATCACTTATCATCGCTATTTTGTTTATTTTCCCTTTGATGTTTAAAACCAATATATTTCATATCACGTAAGCGTGGAGATGATTCCAATTATCTCTAATCGCTAAGCGTAGTATTATCGCTGTTTTCTAATATGACGTTATAATGATGTCACATTACCAAATCCTTGATAATAAGTGATTAACGATATAAAATATTAATTGTGTTTAAAAAAATGTCAGTATCTCAACAAAAATTATTTAATTATGAATACAAAATAGCGATAAAATAATCAAAGATGTTTTTTAATTATGGTTAATCACTTATTATTGCATAAAATTGCATCGATTATGCCTCAACATGAGCTGAAAGTGAACCCCCACACGTCTATAGTAGATGCGAATAAGTAAAAGGGGTAGAGAAAGTACAGCTTAATTTCTTGATTGGCTCTAGTCTTGACAAGCCTTTGTGGTAGATGTAAATTTGGCTACTACTATACAATAGCGACCACAACATCCCCTCCACATATAGGTCTGTCCGCGGGTCAAATTAAGTATACCGGTACTAATGAAATATAATGGATGGACCCATATGTATAATTATTTATGAGTGTTTGTGTTTATGTAAACTTCTCTTTATAAAGTAAGTCATACACAACATTTTATTATATTAACACACTTCAGTGGATTATATAATTGAGTTACTGTTCAGTATTTTTATTTGTGTGTTTTGTGTATTTTTCAGTATTGGCTGCAGAAATCATAAACCATTACCTCCCAAAATGTGTAGAACTTCACAACTATTCACCAGCTGCTGCCACCAAACAGAAAATGGAAAATTGGTATTTATTGAATAGGTATGGAGCAAAGTTAAAATATTGTTTCATATTATACCAGGGTCCTACTTTGAAAATGAGATGAATCAGCTTCATTAAGCAAGATTCTACCAGGCAATTCATATTCTGTTCAACTTGAAATCAAACTGGAGATGAGGTTGCTTTTATCAATATCTGTTTTAGCTCGATGTGCCAAAATGGCTTCTTGTGGTAGTATTCTTATTTATATGCTCGTTGTCCTTTTTGATTATTCTCATGCTTTCCATACACCATTTGCTGTATAATATAGATATATTTAAAATATTTACAATTATTTTGAATGATATTTTCCAATGGCATCTGAAAATATAGTATATCGGTCAGAATCAAAACCTTAGTTAATGATCCTATGTTCAGAAATGTCTATGGGACACCTATAGGCAAACTATCTTATTAAAATTAGATCTCGTCACATGTTTCCCCTGTCTTTTTGGCTGCAGACTGCAGTGTGAGATCTACCAACATCGCATAAGGGTTCATGTTTAGGTGACCTTTTAAATAAAAGAGGTGACAAATTGGGTGTTGTTTTTACTTCAAGTATATGTATCAGTGGTTACTTTAAACTGTCCAATCTCTTACATAGAGTTGTCTGTCCTTACACTCCCTGATAACGGGAGTATAATGAGCAATAACTCTGCATAAGATAGTGTAAAATGTCTGACAATGAGTTTCTATTAAATTAGCATTTAAATCGTTAAGTTGTACATCTTATCCATTTATCGTCCACACTATTCCCGTCTATCATATATTGAATCGTTGAATTAATTGTTGAAAATTGAAGAAATTTTGCCTCGCTTAAAGGTGCGACTATTATTTGGTTCAATGCCTGTATGTATGTATATAAATCTACAACTGACACTCAAAAGTCTTTTTCTTACCTTGGCTTTCACCTTGAAATCACAACAGAGGAAAATTAAAAACAACTACCACAGATATGATGACTTCACTTTTCCAATAGTCAACTTTCCATTCATCAACAGCACCAGCATATGGGCAGTTTAAAAAAAAAATGGCTCCTACTGCTATAGCTGTCTAATTTACTCATTTTTATGATTTTATTGGATCTAAATAGTTCAAAACATCTGTAATGTTTTGATGTTTGTTACTGCAAAAAATCTTTAAGATATCTAGAATAACAAAAAAAATATGTCCAAAAAACATGTCAAAATTGTCAGGAGTGCAACCCTTTTTTGTGACACTTTAAAAAATCATTTAATTTTCAACAACCTACCACAGTGCTAAATCAAACAATATGTTATCAAAATCTATTTCATCACACTCTTTGATATGTTGACATACTTTAAGATAGCAATAGATCATGCTTCACATTTATTATTGCATAAAAATATGGCTTTGTAAAAAAGATGTACCTAGTCAGGAATGCAATAAACATTTATGAAAGTTTTCCTAAATTACATTGTAGAAATGTTGTCTTTTAGTTTTCAAAGATATGGGGTATAAATAAATCTTAATACATCATTGCTGCTTCAAAACCATAGTTAAAGGATACACTAAAATCAGTAGTAAGGCCAAGAATGTCACATTAAAGGCAGCACCTTCAAATGTCAGGAGTGCAACATTTGATATATTTTTTTAGACATATTTTCTTTTAAATGTAACTAATATCACATTTTGTCTTTCTATTTCAACAGAGACTGACCAAGAGAACAGATAAAACCCATTTACCTGTTTGAGATACATAAAATATTTCTCACAGAAGCATTTGATTCATGTCAGGAGTGCAACTAATTTTAAGAGATCTTCTACACAGTCTAAATTATAGCTTTTTATATGGTTTATTTAAATAAAATGAGATACTGTCAAGTTTAGAATAATGTTTGAAAAAATTAAAAGTGCCAATAGCATTTTATGTGCTTTTAATTTTATGTAATAAAGCATTTTTGTTCATTCTAAATGGTCGTGCTTTAATATCTATTAGGTATTAATATTCAAGACATTCTCTGACAAGGGAACATGTTTTCTAGTTTCATTAGCTATTGGAGATTAATTGACTTGATAAAGTTTATGATAAATGCATTTATCTATTTCCTTATAGATAATTTATGGTTGATCATGTAAATGTTGCACTCCTGACATAAATATTTAAAAATCATTGAAATTTGATATAATCAATTTTCTAAGTATCCAAAAAATACTTGTAATTGTACATTAAACATCTATTTTCAATATTAATTTAGATAATACATGTTTTAAATGGTTTTGTGTAATATATTTCAAAAATAAGTTGGAATTTTCGAGAAGTATGGCTGTAAACAAGCTACAAATAATTAGAAGAATGTTACTTTAAGAAACAATTATCATTAAAACTTGGTAAAACTAATGCTTGAAAGAACACCAACTGATTTTTTCACCTGTGAATTGTTTTTAAGTTAAAAACCCTTCTTTTTCTTGATGGCAATATAATGTCAGGAGTGCAACATATCCTGATAAGATAGTACCATTGATAAAATAATGATAATTTATAATAAATTGCCTTTTCTAGCCTATAAAAATATTCCAATTATTTCTTTATGATTTATCTAATATATTAGAGTGGTATAATACAAATTTCCAAATGTAATTAAAAATATTGCTGCTAAAACTGGGTTGGGTTAAAGAAGTGGTATGGCAAAAAATTGTTACAAATTTCCAAATACTGTCATTTCTGTACAAATATTTCTTTGAAACAGGTAAAAATTATTGTGTGAGTTAACAGTAACATCACTGTTCAATGTTGGCATTTTAAAATGTGATATTTTCTTCTTTTTTTTCTTTATTATAAAATGTCAGGAGTGCAACAAAAATAGACAAAATGTTTTTTCTACAACCAATTATTTTGCGATCGTTCAAAGAATCAATGTGATTTTTTTTTTTATAAATGGCTACTTATCTTTAAAGTTTGAAAATTTTGCTGTCTTAAGTAAAAATATTCATTATTGTTTTGATAATAAAAACTTTATCAGGTAGATTGGACAAAAATATTGAGAATTTTTCATAAAAAATAGCTTTTAAGAAAAACTACAACTACCAATAACCCAATATTTTGCACAAAAAGTCATTTATATCAGTTGCATTGTTTGAGAAACCATTATACAAAATAATTGAGACTAAAGATTGTTTAACTGATATAGAATAAGTATGTGTTTTACATGTTTTTTATGCCAATTTGTGTTCAATAAAAGGTTCTTAAAAATTTATTGCTTATCTGTTCATAGTTTCTTTCTTGTTTCATTTACTTCAATGTATACAACATTGAAATTATCAGCAGAAAGTTTTTAGGAGTGAGTTTAATTTGGAAAATTTTTTCACATGTTGGAGCCATTTTTTTTTAAACAGCCCATATGAAGTTTACAAATCACAACTGATCATATGCATGTTATTCAAGGGCTTGTGTCCGGTACAGTGATTTTCTGAATATAGCCCATTTGCTGATGCAAAAGCTACTCAAACAAGGCTACGTTGCTCTTAAGTTGAAATCATCACTGCAAACTTTCTACGGTGGTCATCACGAACTTGTTGACCTTTACTTAATATCAATTTCTTGAATTACAAACTTTATCATATAAAAATGTAATTTACGTTAGTACACTTCTTCACAGGTTGCTAATTTGAGGGATGGCAATATTTTTATACACATTTATTAATATATGGTTTAAGTTGCTTTGATGTACATATAAAAGTACATGTATTTGGATATTAGCAAGAATTTCCACTTGACAATGTTTTTCATTGCATTTTTATACCTCTTTTTATTTGAAACTTCATTGGCATGAGATACACCTTAATTGAAATACATTGCATTTTGGCAAATATCAGTCTACAGCATGAATAAATTTAACTAATCCTAATGATTAATCATGTCAAACGTAGACCACCAACATTTTCCTACATACACAATACTTTATTATCATTATTATTTTTACAGACACTTTACAGATTTATTTTAATTTTTTTTGATTTACAGACTTGTTCAATGAAATTATTTTGTATCTTACAGACATGTTTAATGATATTATTTTTATTTTATAGACGTGTTCTACGAAAATTAGATTTAGACTTGTCTGACGATGTTATTCGGGCACTAGCAAACACTACAAACCCAAAGCCACGAGTGATAGAGAAAGTTCTAATGTTGTTACGTATGCAGATAGACAAGTTCCTTGAACGACAAGGTAGGAGTCGACGGGAAATTGATCTGTCATTAGCCTTGGACAAAGATTTAGTATCTGTTAAAGATTCAAGTAAGTCTCAATGCTCTTAAGTTCCATTCTGCCTGCTGTGACTTCATTGGACTTCTGTGCACAACTATTGCCGTGCCAACACCTTGGTAAGGGGTTTAGTTTTTCACAATTATGGTATTTACCTGAATCATGGTTGCTGTGTTCATCATGATTGAGGCAATTTTATCCCCGATTGAATGTAAATTTAAATACCATGTGTGCAAACTATAACAATTGGAATGTGTAATATTGTGGCATATAATTCTAACCTATCTTTACTATTGAAGTGTTACAGTCTGATTCTTACCTCATGCACCCTTGTATTTAGTAGCCATAATGTTGTGATTACATGAACTGGTATTCATTGGATGCAGCCAGAACTGGATGTAACCAATCAAATCTTGTTTTACAAACTGTTGAAATAAAGAAATATGGTCAAATATTAGTCCAGCTATTGAAGTTTAATACTCCTTCTTTTTAAAGACATTAATGTAATTAATTTTTTCTGTTTGATTTTCAAACCTTGAATTTCATATTTTTTTACATTTCTATTTCAAATAACCCATAAAATCCATGCAATGCCAAAAAGAACATCACTAATGAAATATTTTTTTTTTACCATATCTTTCAACTGTGCAAGGAATACAACTAGTTGAATAATCTGCCAGTTATAACCACATACTCATAGGTATTGCAATCATACGACTACATGTACTAAGGATGAAAAGGAATAGAGGAACTCGTAAACTGTTTGCTTCTAACCAGGCTTTTGTTTTTAACCTATTAACAATATGTTATTTTAAAATTGCTATGCATGATATTGAAAAAATAGTTCACACAGATGTCTGCCAGTTTAATTCCATTACTATTAAACTTTAATAATGATCCATAAAAAAAAATGCATTTCAGAATTCAATTAAAAAATTATTTTTATATTATTGGTTGATGGTAGTTACTTCAACAAAACACTGCAAGGTAGATTGATATTAGATTTAGAAGGTTTTGGTTTAACTTTTAGGCAATGGGAACTAGTTTTTGGTCACTCATGGTGTAGCAAGGAAATCAAAAATGATTACCAATACTTATTTTCCAGGAGATACATAAATGTGTAAAATATTTCATGAAAAGTCTCTTTCTCTTCTCTTCTCTCACTCTGTCTCTCTGCTTGATGTAGTAGAATGTTGTACATGTATCTCATATTTAAGTTTTGTATGTATAACCTTAACAACCATAACATATCATATCTAAAAGAATAATTCATAGTCAATTAAATATTACATTGTATATTGAAGTTAAGAAGATATATGATAGGATGCAATGATGATAAACTCACACTGTTCATTTGTTATTATCAAAATACAAGTTTAATGTCACATAAAGGCGTTTAATTGATTTAATTGCATAGATACAGATAAAAACAAAATCATTATCATGTACTTGACATGCTTTAATAGAAATGATCATCAACATGCCTTTGGCTTTATTGGAATTTCAATATTGACACATATGACTGGTAGTTTAATTTTCTTAATAAAAACGAAAAACATTTATAGATAATATACCATCACTAAAGAATTACAAGTTTAGTAATTATGTTGATCACATATATCCCATTAAGCTTGAAATAAAGGATTCCGCAGAAACAGCTGGGACTGCTTCATTGGTAATTTTTCACTCCACGATATAGCTGAAATACTTCTAAATATAATGTAAAACACCAATCAAACAATCAATCAATCTATCCCATTGAAGTTGAAATAAAGGATACTACAGATACATCTAAGACAGCTTCATGCCTTGACCTACACCTAGAAACTGACATTGAGGGCTGGTTAAGAATGAAACCTAACATCAATTTTTCCATTGTTAATTTTCCATTTATATATAGCAACATTCCAGCAGCACCTTAATATGGAATAGTGTATACATCTCTGAGGTGATACTATATTCCAGGGCTTGTATTTCCTATCAATATTTCCTTGATAGAGAGTTGCTGCTAACAAGGAGTCTGAAAGCTTCTGAACCAACGGTTCCTAGTGGTTAAGTTATAGTCATCATTTAGAAAGTTTTTCGATCGCCACCATGACTTGGTTAACCATTATGGAATATTTGTGTCACAAATGACTACGGGTATTTTCTGCTTGTCATAGTAATCACAATCCTGTTCTTTCCTCATTCATGATTTATAACCGGATTTTTAAAAAGAGTAACACAACGGGTGCCAATGATAGAGCAGGAATGTTTAGAACACCGGAGTTTACCCTCGATTATAGTGGAGTTCATAGTTTTATTTACAGTTGTATTTTATTAACTATTGTTTGTCTTTTTGTCCTTTCGCTTTTTTTGGTCATTGTATTGTCGAATTACGGCTTCTGAGTATCCCTTTTAGTATCTTCATACTTTTTTTTATATTTTATCTGATTAAGAGTACTTAAGAAATTATTTTACTTCTTCCATATAGAAAGAAATCGTGATTATAGATTTGCAAAAAATCAACAAAAAAACTTCCTTATTTAAATTCACACCATTAAATAAATTTTAATGAACTTATGTATGCTAAAGATAATTGTAACATAAATACGTATTTTTCCTTTGATGTTTTTATGCAATAATCAACTTCAAAATAGTGAACTTTTACAAACCATGGTCTAACATGAAGATCTTGATGTTATTCCATGATTTTGACGTCATAGATCTGTTATTCCATGATTTTGACGTATTAGATCTATTATTCCATGATGTTGACGTCATAAATCTGTCAATCATGTAATTTCTGTTACAAAACATATATACCATGGATCTTACTCATGAACTTATTTAAACCAACTCATCCTTCAGATTCGTTGGTTTAAATAAGTTAATTCGTAAGATCCATGGTATATATAATACTTAAATGATATCATATGATGTAAAAGCAGAATCAATTATGATTGGGAAATACACACGAATTCCTAGAACTAAAAGTTGACCAGTTTTGTGATATTAAACTCTGAAATGAAGGGCATGAAACACCAAGCTTCAGATAAAATGCCATCTGTGCAGACAGTACCCTAACTGTACAAACACAAAGGTTACATGAAGGTTAGATAACTCTGCAAAGCCCAAACGTAAGACCGTTATCTTAACAGAGGTTTCTACAACACTTTTGAAATATTTAGACTTAACCTTATTGAATTTGGATCAGTTATGGTCAATGCTTAAGGTAGTCTTGTTTCATTATTGCTTTTAAATTATGCATTATGGTATATATTAAGCGGTTTGAAAGAACTTTAAATTTGTACCACTAGTTTATAGGGATCAAGGTTTCACTCCTTAGTATATTACCTTCAAAATGTAATATAATGACTTACCTTTGACGTACAATTGATAGATTGATTTATTAAATTGTAATATAATATTGTTTTTTTAAGATTTGATTAAGTTTTCTTTAAGGATGTAATATGGTGCTTTCAAGATATTTATCAGAACGGTATCCAGGTATAAATTCTAAGTGCTCAATTATAGTCATTTAAATTGCGGAAAGTTAAGCCATGGGTTAAAAATATTAGCTTGTTACTATAAACTAAATGCTAATTTAATCTCTTAGATATAGGTTTATGGAATGATATTTTAGTGAGAATGTTATTCAATATAAAAATATTTAATATTGTTCCTTTCCAAATGTAAATTTTATAACAATTGCTCTTGACATATTAGGGTGGTTTTAAACAAATGGCTCCTACTGCTATAGCTGTCTAATTTACTCATTTTTATGATTTTATTGGATCTAAATAGTTCAAAAGATCTGTAATAATTTGATGTTTGTTACTGCAAAAAATCTTTAAGATATCTAGAATAACAAAAAAAATATGTCCAAAAAACATGTCAAAATTAAAGTTTTGTGACATTTTAAAAAATCCTTAATTTTCAACAACCTACCACAGTGCTAAATCAAACAATATGTTATCAAAATCTATTTCATCACAAACTTTGATATGTTGACATACTTTAAGATAGCAATAGATCATGCTTCACATTTATTATTGCATAAAAATATGGCTTTGTAAAAAAGATGTACCTAGTAAGGAGTGCAACAAACATTTATACAAGTTTTCCTAAATTACATTGTAAAAATGTTGTCTTTTAGTTTTAAAAGATATGGGGTATAAATAAATCTTAATACATCATTGCTGCTTCAAAACCATAGTTAAAGGATACACTAAAATCAGTAGTAAGGCCAAGAATGTCACATTAAAGGCAGCACCCTCAAATGTCAGGAGTGCAACATTTGATATTTTCTTAAGCCCGGTATACACGATACAAGTTTTGCATCCAAGTCTCCATTCAAGAAAACTTGGATCAAGAAAACTTGAATTCAAGTTTGTGTATACACGATGCAAGAAATTTTGATGAATACACACAAGTTTTGGCGGGAGATACAACAAACAAAATGGCATTTCTGGGAGGAGAGGAGGGTGCTTCCCTTTGTATTGCATTATTATGTACAATTGTACTGCGAAGGAGATTAAGCTCCAAAAAGAGGTCAATATGGGCTCGTAAATGGCTTCGAAGGCGACGATGGGATGTATTTCTATGAAGTCTATTAGATCTTCAATCATTTCATTAGTCCATGTAACTGTCTTTTTCCTGCATGTTGGAGTTTCCTCTTTACCCACCATCTTTGCACAACACGTGTAGTTGTTATTATTTACATTCACAAATTGATACTGATAAGGATTCTGTCTTCTGATTGGCCAATCTCCATCCAAGTTCCATCCAAGTTGAAAAAAAATAGGATGCATTTCTATTCCATCCAAGTCCGTTCAAGTTTTTTGATTCAAGTTTCTTGTATGGTATACACGATCAAAAAACTTGAATTCAAGAAACTTGGATGCAAAACTTGCATCGTGTATACCGGGCTTTAGACATATTTTCTTTTAAATGTAACTAAAATCACATTTGTCTTTCTATTTCAACAGAGACTGACCAAGAGAACAGATAAAACCCATTTACCTGTTTGAGATACATAAAATATCTCTCACAGAAGCATTTGATTTATGTCAGGAGTGCAACTAGTTTTAAGTGATCTTCTACACAGTCTAAATTATAGCTTTTTATATGGATGATTTAAATGAAATGAGATACTGTCAAGTTTAGAATAATGTTTGAAAAAATTAAAAGTGCCAATAGCATTTTATGTGCTTTTAATTTTATGTAATAAAGCATTTTTGTTCATTTTAAATGGTCTCATGCTTTAATATCTATTAGGTATTAATATTCAAGACATTCTCTGACAAGGGAACATGTTTTCTAGGTTCATTAGGCTGATTAGCTATTGGAGATTAATTGACTAAATGCATTTATCTATTTTCTTATAGATAATTTATGGTTGATCATGTAATTGTTGCACTCCTGGCATAAATATTTAAAAATCATTGAAATTTGATATAATCAATTTTCTAAGTATCCAAAAAATAATTGTAATTGTACATTAAATATCTAATTTCAATATTAATTTAGATAATACATGTTTTAAATGGTTTTGTGTGGTATATTTCAAAAATAAGTTGGAATTTTCGAGAAGTATGGGTGTAAACAAGTTACAAATAACTAGAAAAATGTTACTTTAAGAAACAATTATCATTAAAACATGGTAAAACTAATGCTTGAAAGAACACCAACTGATTTTTTCACCTGTGAATTGTTTTTAAGTTAATAACTCTTCTTTTTCTTGATGACAATATAATGTCAGGAGTGCAACATATCCTGATAAAATAGTACCATTGATAAAATAATGATAATTATACCCCCCGCAACGAAGTTGTAGGGGGGTATACTGGTTTCACCATGTCTGTTCGTCCGTCCGTCCGTCTGTCTGTCCGTCCGTCTGTAGACAAATCCTATGTCGTACGATAACTTGAGTTGTGTTTCTTAGAATCTTTTAAAATTTTATCAGCTGCTTACTGGTGAAGAGAGGAGGATCCCTTTCTTTTTTGACGATTTTCACTTTTGCCGTTCTAGAGTTATTGGACTTGATATGACGGAAAATAGGATTTTTACCCTATGTCGTTTGATAACTTGAGTTGTGTTTCTTAGAATCTTTTAAAATTTTATCAGCTGCTTACTGGTGAAGAGAGGAGGATCCCTTTCATTTTTGATGATTTTCACTTTTGCTGTTCCAGAGTTATTGGACTTGATATGATGGAAAATAGGATTTTTACCTTATGTCGTATGATAACTTGAGTAGTGTCGTATGGTAACTTGAGTAGTGTTTCTCAGAATGTTTTGAAATTTTATCAGCAGCTTACCGGTGAAGAGAGGAGGATCCCTTTCATTTTTGATGATTTTCACTTTTGCCGTTCCAGAGTTATTGGACTTGATATGACGGAAAATAGGATTTTTACCCTATGTCGTATGATAACTTGAGTAGTGTTTCTCAGAATGTTTTAAAATTTTATCAGCTGCTTACCAGTGAAGAGAGGAGGATCCCTTTCTTTTTTGATGATTTTCACTTTTGCCGTTCCAGAGTTATTGGACTTGATATGACGGAAAATAGGATTTTTACCTTATGTCGTATGATAACTTGAGTAGTGTCGTATGGTAACTTGAGTAGTGTTTCTCAGAATGTTTTGAAATTTTATCAGCAGCTTACCAGTGAAGAGAGGAGGATCCCTTTCATTTTTGATGATTTTCACTTTTGCCGTTCCAGAGTTATTGGACTTGATATGACGGAAAATAGGATTTTTACCTTATGTCGTATGATAACTTGAGTAGTGTCGTATGGTAACTTGAGTAGTGTTTCTCAGAATGTTTTGAAATTTTATCAGCAGCTTACCAGTGAAGAGAGGAGGATCCCTTTCATTTTTGACGATTTTCACTTTTGCCGTTCCAGAGTTATTGGACTTGATATGACGGAAAATAGGATTTTTACCTTATGTCGTATGATAACTTGAGTAGTGTCGTATGGTAACTTGAGTAGTGTTTCTCAGAATGTTTTGAAATTTTATCAGCAGCTTACCAGTGAAGAGAGGAGGATCCCTTTCATTTTTGACGATTTTCACTTTTGCCGTTCCAGAGTTATTGGACTTGATATGACGGAAAATAGGATTTTTACCCTATGTTGTTTGATAACTTGAGTTGTGTTTCTTAGAATCTTTTAAAATTTTATCAGCTGCTTACTGGTGAAGAGAGGAGGATCCCTTTCATTTTTGATGATTTTCACTTTTGCTGTTCCAGAGTTATTGGACTTGATATGATGGAAAATAGGATTTTTACCTTATGTCGTATGATAACTTGAGTAGTGTCATATGATAACTTGAGTAATGTTTCTCAGAATGTTTTGAAATTTTATCAGCAGCTTACCAGTGAAGAGAGGAGGGTCCCTTTCATTTTTGGTCAGAACAATCAGTAATGTTTTGGTTATGGAAATAGGTTGGACAGATGTGGGGAACGGGGGGTATATCTTAGTGAGCTGTGCTCACAGTAATACTAGTTTATAATAAATTGCCTTATCTAGCCTATAAAAATATTCTAATTATTTCTTTATGATTTATCTAATATATTAGAGTGGTATAATACAAATTTTCAAATGTAATTAAAAATATTGCTGCTAAAACTGCATATTAAAGAAGTGGTATGACAAAAAATTGTTACAAATTTCCAAATACTGTCATTTCTGTACAAATATTTCATTGAAACAGGTAAAAATTATTGTATGAGTTAACAGTAACATCACTGTTCAATGTTGGCATTTTAAAATGTGATATTTTCTTCTTTTTTTTCTTTATTATAAATTGTCAGGAGTGCAAAAAAAATAGACAAAATGTTTTTTCTACAACCAATTATTTTGCGATCGTTCAAAGAATCAATGTGATTTTTTTTTTATAAATGGCTACTTATCTTTAAAGTTTGAAAATTTTGCTGTCTTAAGTAAAAATATTCATTATTATTTTGATAATGAAAATTTTATCAGGTAGATTGGACAAAAATATTGAGAATTTTTCATATAAATTGGCTTTTAAAAAAAACTACAACTACCAATAACCCAATATTTTGCACAAAAAGTCATTTATATCAGTTGCATTGTTTGAGAAATCATTATACAAAATAATTGAGACTAAAGATTGTTTAACTGATATAGAATAAGTATGTGTTTTACATGTTTTTTATGCCAATTTGTGTTCAATAAAAGGTTCTTAAAAACATTTATTGCTTATCTGTTCATAGTTTCTTTCTTGTTTCATTTACTTCAATGTATACAACATTGAAAATTATCAGCAGAAAGTTTTTAGGAGTGAGTTTAATTTAGACATTTTTTTCACATGTTGGAGCCATTTTTTTTTAAACAGCCCAGTAGTGTTTTATAAATAGAATAGAAATATGAAATTTATACTTTGAACAGCAAAGAATTTATGGTAATAAAGTGTTTAGGAAGGTCCAATAAAACATGTACAGTCAAACCTGTATTAAGAGGTCACCTTTTGGAGAAAGAACAAATGGACTCATAAAACAGGTGACCTTGAAAACGAGGTTCAATTCATATGAAATTTTCTATGACAGGACAATAAAACAGTGACCTTTTATTAAACATCTTAATACAGTTGACTGCTTAATAGAGGTGACCACATATGCAAGTTTGACTACATATTTTATATAAATTATGAAAGTTTGTACTTATATAAAACATTTGTTAAGTAGAGATAAGTGTCAGGGCATATTTCAAGTGTAATGTTGTAGACCTTTGATTTACAGCCGCATTAGGCAATTACACTTGTTTGTTACGAGAAACAAAAAAATTAAAGCAAGCAAGCTCTTGTTGCACTTGAAAGTTTGTTGTTATAATAATCATTTAACAGGAATTTTTTTATTTTCTTTCTTTCAGAGGCTCTTGTTCCAGCTTCAAAGTCGACAGGGAGACATTCTCCAGAAAAACTTTCATCACCGAGAAAATACAATAGAGGAGAAATTCCCCATAGTCATCCCGATAGATCGTACGTGTAATTTAAAAAAAAAATTAAGATTAAAATGAAAAACAAAAAATACCACACTGTCAAAACAGTTCCAAATTCCTATAGAAAAATCTTAGAAAAAAGCAAAATCGATACCTCTGACATGCAAATACATGACCCTCACTTTCCTGGCTTGGTACAGGCACTTCAATAAAAATATAATTTAAGCTTATTGGTGTTAAATACATATTTTCAGCAATGTTTAAGTTATATCAGTTGTCTAATGTTATTTATGGAGGTAATGAGGATATCCAGAGAAAACCATTGATCTTCCTGCATGACAAATTTTCTCGTCAGCGGAAGTTAAACACATGTTTTGTAAAGGAAGAATTGAAACTAATGAATAGTTCTGCAGTAATTTTTATCACACTTTACCTTGACAAAAAGTTAAACAGTAATGGTCAACGACATGAACAACTGCTGGGGTAAATCTCGAGATGCAAAATAGAAAAAAGACATCTAAGAATCTTGATCCCGAATGACATTCGTCTGAATGAATTTTGATAGAGTAGAATTTTGACAATAATGAAGAGTTTACTGACTGTTACTTGGTCCTAATTACTATGGTTACTCTTGTTTCCTCCACAAAGAATGCTGACCGCCACAATATACTGAAATATTGTTGAAAGTGGAACCATAACTAATTACTGTAGTTGCTGTATGTTAGTCAGATTGACATATTGATTTTTTTTTTTTTTTTTTTTTATTCTCATCAACAAACTACAGACAGAGTCTATTAAGCACTAGTTAAATTATGAATCTACAAATACATCTCAGTCTTATTAACTAATTCATATTTTTCAGTATTTTTTCTCATGAAGGAATTGATTTTTATATTATTTTTTTTGATTGTGTGATGGAGGCGGTTATCTAGCATGTCAGTTTTGGTGAAAGCAATGGTGAAAGATACATTTTTGCATCACCAATATTAAATAAAATATGAGATGAAAAACTTAAAATGTACGTAGTTTGAAATGTATACATCTTTCACTTTTATATAATGAACACAATAGATTATAATGAAGCCATTAATTAGATTTTGGCAGATCCATTAAATGCCAGGAAAGCCATTGATATGTCATTAGGCAAACCACTATAAGTAAATATAGAAATTGATCCTTTAAATTAACATATTAAGCAATGTCACCTAGTTAAAAGTGTACACAATGTACCAATGACAACTCATTATTTAAAGACTGAATCAATAATGTTCTTTAACTGCTGGACCTCGATTTCTAACTTGTTACAAGATTCTCACTACATGCCACACAGAGTGGGATTGTATCCCCTTTCACATATGGGGTATAGATGGGTTTTTTTAATTGTTTGTGTCGGCATTGTACATGTATTTAAAAATGGGTAGACTTGGATTGTATGTTTTCAACTAAAGTGCAAAAGTATCTAAGCTCAATATTTTGTTTTCTTCTGGAAAAGGATATTGTGTGGTAGTTGAATTTCCTTCTTTCTGTACACTCTGTATGTCACCTGTGGATAAATGTGTACAAATTTTGTTGTTTTCTCCATACACTGTTTACACTGGCAATATAACTGCCACGATATAACTGAAACATTGTTGAAAGTGGGAAAAATATCGTAATGCATTATAATGTTCATCTCCCTCAAGCATATGTTGCTTTATAATTATCCCATTTTGGTTAATCTGTTTTGGTTAATCTGTTTTGGTTTTCATTCAATAATGGCCATAAAATAATGTAAAGAATTTTAAGGTTCTTCTCCCTAAAGCAAGGTAACCTTAGCCAATTTTGCATAACCTGTTTTGGGGTTTTTTAAGTAACTTTGCCATAAAGTATCGTAATACATTTTAAGTTTCATCTCTCTCAAGCATAGATAATCTTAACTGATTTTGGCTTTCTTCAAGTAACTTGGTCATAAAGTATCGTAATAAATTTTAAGGGTCATCTCCCTTAAGTATGGGTAACCATGGCTGATTTTGGCAAACATGTTTTGGCTGTTGGCTTGTTTGACAGTAAGTTTGCTCTCAAAGACTAGACTTTTAAATTGTTTGCTTTCTAATTTTTTTACTTTGATTGTACCTGATCAAGGTTATTCCAGAAGCGAATCATGCCCACTAAATGAATATCTTAATTTTTACTAGTTACAAAATTATTTGTGTTGTAAGCCTATTTGATATGCATGTATTAATTAAACGCTTTATAACAAATGTCTTATGGTAATTAGATGTGTGAGTGTATTCGTGACTGAATTACATGTTAACATGCAGCTCATTTGTAGTTTTGTTTATTTTCTTAACACATTTTAATTTTATTTTTAGTTCCCTTTCTTAAGAATTTACAGTTAAATGAATATTGTAAATACAGTATTAATAAACACTGAAGTGAAATTTAAAAAATGAGAACAAAAATCTATAAAATATATTTGTACAATCTGCCATATTGACACTGTGCTCTACCAGATCAATAGGTAAAATAACAACCGTTTCCTTCTGCCTAATAAACACCCTGTCATTTTTTTAAATTTAGTAGTGTATTTATTATTGATAAATCATTAAGTGTGGCCCAATTTATCAATAACGTAGCCATTGTGCAGTTCAGGATTAGGTATATTTGCCAATGATTAGGGTTTAGTGGTTTATCCTAACATGTTTACAGATTATAAAGGTTTGACACAATTGTATGCCGATTTGTATATATTAATAGGTTTATAATGCCCCTTTTTGTGGAATTTGTATTATAATCTTAGTTTATAAGAAACAATTAAATTATAAGTTCTCTATACATGTATGTTATGTAATTTCTATAATACCCAAAATTATGTGTTCATATTACAAGTAAACAGTCACAAAGATTACATTAAAAAGAAAAATAGAAATGGAGAAAATATGTAAACAAATATATGGGATATCACTGCTTTATATGATCAACAAGTTGACATAGTCAAGAAGATTACATTAGAAATATAGAAATAGGGAAAATACGGAAAAAAATGAAGGACTTTGATTGCCTAGTGACTGCTTTATATCATCAACAAGCTGACCAGTTTGTGACATTTCAACTTCTTATATCGGAAAAGCGTAGAGCTAGAATCTCCAAAATCCATGCAAAATTTTTATTTTGTTAAAATTTCAAACTTATCTGTCAAATAGAACTACAATTATTGTTTAAAAAACATTGTGTCTACAGACAAAAAATAAAAACGACAACTATGACTACGACACACCCATACCAATACGACACCAAAAATTTAACGGTTGTATAAAAATTCATACAGTAAATCATCCAAGGGGCTGTTTTGGTCGTGATCGTATGGTAGTTGGATTTTATAACTACCAATGTTGTAAATGTCTATCACCACTAACTTTGTGAGTTCAAATCCCACTCAGGCGGGGTATACTCTAGACAACATTATGTGATGAAGTTTGTCAGTGACTTGCAGTAGGTCGGTGGTTTTCTCAGGGTACTGCGGTTTTGGACCACCACAATATAACTGAAATATTGTTGAAAGTGGCGTTAAACACCATAAAACCCAAACTTTATGTCCATGAAAAGAATTTTGTATAGTCATAATTTTTTTTCATTCAGTTTTACTATTGAATGGTGTTATATGTGTTTTCAGAATATATCCAAGACCAAATCGATTAATGTGGTAAGCGAAACCACCATACGCTTTAGTTTGACATGCTGCTATATATTATATAAAACCATTCTTTAATTAACATTGTATAAAAATGGTCTTCATATGATGCACACAATTAGCTTGTATAATAACATCATACATTATTAGTTCAAGTTTCTGCAACATTAGAGTCTATGTGCTATACAACTTACTGATTGGAAAAAAGAAATAAACAAAACTAATATTTATTTTAACGAGTAACTTATCTATTTTTGAAAAGGTTAATTGCACATTTATAAATTAAACACATTGTGAAAGTTGTTATTTTATTTTGCTTCTTTTGTGGGAATTGATGCATATTGCCACTACAAGTTGTGGGTAAAATTCCAATCCATGTGATACATTATGTGATAAAGCTGTTATCTGTGACCTCCACCAGGCAGATGACCTGTTTTTCCAGGTACTCTTGCTTCCAATAGAACTAAATAATAAAATAATAATAGCAATATAACTAAAATATTTTTGATTTGAAAGTGCTAATAAACATCTATGAAGCAAACCATTATTTATTATTAAATTAATTATTTATTTTTTTAATTAAGTCAAAGTAAAGACTCAGAATATTTCCACCATTTATTAAGTGAACTAAAATGCTAGTTGTAGACTTTATTGCTTTTTGTTCTTTTTATTGAAAAATAGTGAATTACTCATTCATTAATACTAGAAAATAATTATAGAATTGAAATGTTGATGCTAAATAGTGTGTTAATATTGAAATAATTGCATTATTAGAACTATTAAACTTGTTTAAGAATAATTTTATGTGCTAGTAACAATCATAATGTGTAACATACATTGTACGTAAAACAGAAGATTTTAAGGTGTCCTTTGAAATTGAAATACAATTTGCTTGCAATTATGTGCAATTGTAAAAATATAAACAGAACAAGTTTATCACTTTGGCTGTGAAAATAAGATGGCAGAGTTTCAGTTCAGATTTCTGATTGACTTCCACAATGAATTACTTTTAAAGGAAAAAAATTGAGAATTAAATCACAATCTAACCTTGGGAAATAAAACATTGAATATAAAATTGCATTCAAACTTTTAAAAGTGAAGCAAGAAAATGGTATTTTTTTTATCCAATATTTGAGGACATGTATGGCTAGAAAACATCATATGGCATAATATTAATATTATAACATTATGTTTTTTTATAAGATATCAGACTGATGACATGGAAATATGCAGGATTATCTGGTCTGGGAATTTCTTCTATTAAATTAAACACTCTATTCATAGTCATATCTCAAATAATGATAAATAGAATGACCAGTTATGAAAAAAGTTAATATTGTTGTGTTTTAACTTTTTTCAGAAAATTCCATCTAAATATGAGTTGAAACACAAATATTTGCCGTAACCAAGAAACAGTCTTCTGTCATGTTTTTGTTTTTCAATATGCTAAAATAAACAATAACAACGTAATTTCATTACTGATTGTTGAGACATGTCACGAGTATGGGAAAGACTGATTTTGAATCTCTTGCAAGGATTTATTCATGTATGCTAAAATGTTTCTTTTACAATGTATAATTACCTTGCATTTTCAAGTATGAATTCATATAGATACAAATCATATCATTATTGTAACCCAACATTTATCATTTAATTTGGAGTGGAGTTTTTTTCTTATTAGAAATAGATCTTGTTACAAGATTGTTCCATGATATTGTCTGTTATTTTTCATTGCAATTCAGATAAACAACCATGACCATTTTGTCGACAACATACATACACATGAAACTGGCATTTGGTCTATTGTATAATTAATGATTTGCAGGAAGAATTAATTAAATTATTACAAATATAATGTAAAATTCAAGTCTTTACATTCCAGGAATTCAGAATATAGTATGTTTTTCTGATCAAATGTATCTCAATTTCAGGACATATTTAGGGGATGGAAAACAACCGCTATACGAACCGAAATTGTTTATTGTTCCATCATCTGAAAATGTTCCCAGAAGTATATTAGAGGAGAAAGAGATGGAAAACCTTGCAAAAAATGAAACGATAAAAGTAAGTAGTAAAGGGGGAATGTAATATTCTTCGATATCTACAGTTTTTTATTACACCTGAGTTTTCCGACATTCGACAAAAATTTATGGTCCCAAAGTATTTCTTTAACTAAAATAAAAACCTGTGTTTCGACATCCTGTACAATCAGACACATTTTCCTGGTTCCTTGGTGTATCGGATTAGACAGGTTCCAATGTACATGTATTTACATAATACCTATTAGTAAGGATGGTATTGTTTTTATCCATAAGATTGTACTCAATATGTATGGATTTTGAAATTCAAAGGGGCAAGATACATGAGAAATAACTCCTTTTATTTAATGTTCATATTGATAACAACAGGTTGCAGAATCATTTTTACCATGTAATTGATAATAGATATAGACACATATACAATTGTTAGCACCAAGATGGTTTTAATGACAAAATCTGGTTCAGAAAGGGTTAGGGTTATGATGTTTAACACCATTTTCAACAATAATTCAATTATATCATGGCGGTTAGTTTTATTGGTGGAGGAAACTGGAGTGCCCAGAGAAAACACAGCGACCTGTCGTAAGTCAGTGACAAACTTTATCACATAATGTTGTATCAAGTACACCTCACCATGAACGGGGTTCGATCTCACATGGTTAGTGAAGATAGGCACTGATTTCATAGGTAGTTGTAAATCCAACTACCATATGATCACTGCCATGATGGCCCATCCAGTCCAGAAAGTCAAGAAACCATATAAATCATTTACTTAAAGAAAACGTAGGGGTACCTATAAAGTGCGAAACGAAACGAAATCAACGAAAACGAAACGAAATCAACAAAAACAAAACGAAACGAAACGAAATCAACGAAATGAAAACGAAACCAACTAAAGCAAAACGAAATCAACGAAAACAAAACGAAATACGATGCTAGACTACTTCCCACACATGTCTCTGTGTCTTTCATCAGGAGAGGACAGGATTTGATCACCATTGAACAAGAATACTATGCATTTATTCAACGGGAGTCTGTCCTTTTCACTTAGTGGCGTCTTTTAAATTTGGGAACCATAAGAGCAACGTCAAGTCTGTTGAAAGGAGAGGAATTAAAATAACAGAAGTGCAGTAGTTAAAGTTCACTAATAGATATCCCCGTCCGAGCAAAATTTAAAAGTGTGTCGGAGAGACGAAAAAGGTGTGACGACCAGACGGACAAACGAACGAACGGACAGCAGAAGTCCTATATACCCCAATCTTTTTTTGGCGGAGGTATACAAATCCTATCAAAAATTAACGTTAGAAATTTAAAAAAAAATCTACATATCTTGTAAAAGTACCTTTTTTCCCTTTGATCCCTTTTGATATTAAAAAAAAACCCAAATCACCCCCCCCTCCAAAAATTTTTCCAGTATTAATAAAATTTGATACGCACATATTTTTATACCCTCCCGCTATCCAGCGGGAGGGGGGTATATAGTATATGTCCGTTTGTCAGTGAGTGCTTCCCTCACTGCCTATGCAATTCCTCCTTAACAACTTGATGGAATTGAATGAATCTTACAGGAAATCTTTAATACCATATGGCAAGGTTCATTAATTTCATGAATTCTTTAGTACCAAATGGCATTGTGCACCTTCTATTTTTGTTTTCCCATTTCAACAGTTCTTGCTAAAATTTCTTCACTTTTGGACTTTGTCATTTAAGGCTATGTAATTGTCATACAAGGCTATACAATAGAGAGAGGATACTGTTGCGTTATCCATAACTCTTCCTAAACAACATAATGGATTTCAATAAAACTTCCAGAGTTTCTTATGTTTAGTTTTTGCAAGCATTATTTTTCCAGAAGTTCTTCTGTAAGGAGGGCGCTCACTGTACGTCCTGTTATGTTGCTGTTGGTTTTTTTTTTAGTTCTTCAAAATAGAACAATAGGATTTGAAATAAAAAGTTTATAGTGTTGGGTCTTTTTGACCCCTGTATATCTCGGAAAGAACAACAGTAAGACATTACGCCAGATCTGTTGGCACACTACCGAATAAAGGTAATAACAATGGTACCGTACTCCAAGGCGCATTCAAAAGGGAAAGTCCACAAAAACAGACAAAACCAATAAGAAGCTCAACCATCTGAGTTTTCAATCAACGGAACAACTGAACAACAACATGGGGATTAAACGTGACAAGTCGGGAAAATCCAGTAGTCAAATAGTACCCAGAATCTGAAACTCAAGACCATCCCGTATGATTTGCGAATAGGCAAATTTATGAAGAATTACAAACGAAAAACGTAATAAAATCAGACGAAAAATGAACCCTCAATATCCCAATCTATGAAAATACCCCCTCATATCCCCCCCATTTTTTTCTCTATGCCCACTCCAGAAACTTTATAATTCATAAATACTGACACACACTCAAACACAAATAAAAATATGACATTTGAACTTCTGAAAGTTTGTCGGCAAGCAAACCCGACTTGAATTGAGTTGCGGGTAATGTACGTGAGGAGTACTGTAACGGACAGACATGCATGATGGGTTTCCCGGTTATAATTAATCAAAATTATTGTATTTAAAAAATCGAATTATCTTTTTTTTTTTATTTCTTTATTTCGTTTTGTCTTTTATTTTTTTCCTTCCATTTTCTTCATATCAGTCTATTTCGTTTTGTTTTCGTTGATTTCGTTTTGCTTTCGTTTATTTCGTTTTCGTTTCGTTTCGTTTCGTTTTTGTTGATTTCGTTTCGTTTCGTTTCGTTTGCGTTGATTTCGTTTCGTTTCGTTTCTATTTCGTTTCGCACTTTATAGGTACCCAAAAACGTAGGGTTAAAAAAAACTCAACAAAAACAATAGGTGTTAACATGATGTTTTACTTTATGCAGCAAACCTGAGCAACTCTACTTAAACCAATTTCATGTAGTAAAAAAGAGATTACATTGCATTTACTTTATGCAACAACCCTGAACAACTACGTAAACCAATTTTATGTAAAGGACACATGTTATCACATAGAAATTGTAACAGATGAATATTTTAAATATTTTTTCTTTTATGATGAATGTTGGTATCAGGTATGGCAGTACAATCATCTTAAGGTTATTTTACAAAACTGAAATAATGGAGGTACAAACGATATCATATGCCTTACATGTGTAATTAGGCTAATGATTAGTTAATGGATTGAGTGAGTGATTGTTGTTTAATGCCAAGTGAGCAATCAGCTGTATCATGGTGAGAACAAGTTGAATTGAGATGATAATGGCCGCTTTGAACTAGACTAAGATGCTCGCTGCTGCTGAAACAACAGTCCGTGGGTATACATGTCTCTCCACTTGAACACATTATCCGGAATCTTAGCCAACCAGTCTTTGTTCTTTACTCCTTAATGCTGCATGTTTTCTGGAGAAGCAGCAAATACCAATTTTATAGTCTTTGGTTTGACCCGACCGAGGTTCCACACCAGTAGACCATCAATGCAGTTGTTCATTAATTAGAAGAGGACTTATAAACTCATGCAAGGCATATGATATCTTTTTTTTTTATTTCACTTTGGAAAATAATCTTAAGATCACTGTACTGCCATACCAACATTTACCATAAAAGAAACATATTTAAAATATTGATTGCGTTGTCTGTCCTTCGATTTACGGATTCTGATTACCTCTTTGGTATCTTCAAACTCTTCTTATATTAACGTTATCTGATTGACAAACCTTTGTTTCAATGTATTATATGTTTTTTTTATTATAATTTTAGATACTGAATTCTAAAATGACAAACCTTTGTTTCAGTCATGTTCTATATGTTTTTTTTTATTATAATTTTAGATACTGAATTCAAAAATTAGGAGATTAGAACAGCTGTTACATCTAAAGGAGATAAGAATAGAAGACTTACAAACACAACTTTCACAGGTTCAGGGAATGTATTATGTTTCAACAAAGCGATACAGATAAATTGATCATTCATCCGTTCTCAACTAATCATTCCAGATTAAACTGGAATCATGTACATTGTCAGGTATTCAGAAGTTGTACGTTATTGTTTAAAGGAGAGGGAAGACCATGTCTGTTGTTCATTGTATTGTGTCTTTGGAATTCATGGACACGCTGTGAACAGAAGATTTCAGTACATTACATAAGAATCTTCCTTCATTTGTTATAGTCTTAAGTTTTTTGTGATGTTATCATAGGAAGTTCAAACTATGATTAATTGTTGTTCTATATTTATTGGACTTGTAATGTTCTATATTTGAATGACCTTCACCTAAATGAAAGTAAGTCAAATACAGACTCATCTAGTAAATGGGTGTCTTCCCGATTGTCCCACTTTTTGAAATTACAGGTAAAAAGGTAAGAAAAAGTGTGGGACAATCGGGAATATGTTTTTGAAAACAGTGAAGTGTGTAGCTGATAATTACATGTAATTAACTGAAGTAAATTTTATAAGCATATAAAAAAAAGAGATTGTATTTCAATAATGATTTTTTCAAGACATAAGGCAAACATAAATTATAAGCACTAAAGAAGGAAATAACATAATATTTACATACCATTAATAAATGATTATATATAACACTAAGGAAATAATATTTACATCAATTATAAGCAAATATAGTCAAAGTAATGCAGGTATCAAGCACATTTGAGACAAAATATGTTTATTTAAGAAGTTTCAACACCTAAAAAAAATGTGGGACAATCAGAACTCTAAAATTTTAAAAAGTGGGACAATCGGGAATAAACCAGTAAATGGTTACAATGGATTAGATAATTATACAACTTAAATGATCAACAGAAGATCAGTTACTATAGATATAAGAAATACAAAAACTGCTTGTAATGATTTTTATGGCAAGCATTTTTTAATGTGAATATTAACTATCAGTAATTTCTAATTTGTTTGTTTGATCTCACCGAATGATATTGTCAGAATCATAGGACTGACTCTGATACTGAAGATTATTGGTCACACTGTCTGCACACTGAGCGATATTGTCAGAATCAATGGACTGACTATGATACTGAAAATTATTGATCAGTGCGATGTCAAACACAATATGAGGTTATTGATTATCGTTAAAATTTTCGAAAAATAAAACCTGGTCTTGCTCTCTTTTAAATATAAAGAAATCTGTGATATTTTTTTTTCATATTATAGCAGAACATTATAGTTGTTCTAAATATATCATTGTCATTTTCATATTTTCTTTTATAATTCTGCACCCCCCCCTCTTATTTTCCAATATGAACATCTATACTTCTGTGCTATGTTTGTAATGTCAGAAATATAGTTATGGTATTGGTGTTTTCTATAATAACATGTTATCTGGCAATTTCTTTTGGTAATATAACAATTTCTAGAATTAATTATAGTTATTACTATTAGATATTTACATGTATTTATGAAATTAAAACTTAAATGATTGCTCATTAAATGCATGCAGGGCCGGATGATCCTATAGGCTAGTATTAACTGCATCCTTTGGCCCTTTAAGCTTGGGACCCCATGGTAACAAAAATTTCAAACATAATTTTTTTTTTAATGAGTATAATATTTTAATATTTTGCATTGCTGAATAATTCATTTAACTTCATCTGAGGGGCATTATTCCATTTGCCTGGGGCCCCAAAGGATCATAATACGAACCTGAATGCATGTAATAAATATGCATAGAAACATCATTCAAAAAGTGACTTGTATGATATATCATAGTCTTATGCATTTACTCGTGTATTGGGAAAAAGAAGTACCCAGTAATGGTCAACAATATGACCAACCATGTCAACTTGTATTGAAGGTGTTGACCAATCGTAACAACGCGACTCGGTTGTAATAAAAGTGTAGAGTTAAAACACTGCCTGGAAGTTTACAAGTCTGTGTATTACCTTTCGACATATTGTATTATGGTACCTTTTGACATATTGTATTACATTACCTTGTGACATATTGTATTATGGCACCTTTCCACATAATGTATTATGGTACCTTGCGACATATTGTATCACGGTACCTTTCGACATATTGTACAGCTTGTACTGTTATGTATAATTCTTTGAATAATTCATTCTCCCATTTCAATATTACCTAGTCCTTGTTTTCTTACTTATTTGTCTTCAATTGTTTGTGTTCACTTTTTCTCTATCGTGCAAATTTTGGATAGTTCACATCTTGTTATCTAGTATTTTACTTTTACCGGTATTAATATTTGTAAAAACAAAATTCTTGTTATAGATTTTATATTTATTTTTACATTAATATTGTTATTATTATTATTATTTTGATTTTTAAGTATTAATAATGGTATACTATTACTGATATGGTGAAGAAATATAAAACTTAACATGACAGAAATGCTTTATAGTTTGTATTTTTTGTAATTGGTTAATAAATATTAACTAAACTAACTTGAAAGATTTTATAATTAAAAAAAAATAAAATTCATTTATAAGCTTCAGTGTATTATATTTTACAATAACAATACTACAAAAATATATTGTTTTCTTACATAAAGGTTTAACCAAAGCCATTTAAAAATTATTTCATAGAACTGCTATTATAATGGAAATACAAAATTGATGAGCTAAAAATCATCGTTGTTAAGTTTTTAAAACAATTATAAAAAAATAGGTTACTTTCTTTTAGGAATGAATACTTTATAATTTTGTAAATATATTATATTGGTAATGGGTGTTTTTATATGTAATATAATTATATTTCCTGTTTGAATAAGAACAGGACCGTCTTAACAGCATTATAAACCCCCAGGAAAAGCAGTACACTGGGGTCCCTACCTACAAAACCACTCACAGGAATAAAAATGTAAATTGTCGATTAAATTAAACATATATTTATTGTATTTGTACTTCGAACAAAATCAGTGTTTAAACATTAAAAAACATACTGTACACAACATACATAGATTAGCAAGGGACCCCTATGCTTGTGGGCCCCCAGGACAACTTCCCAACATGCTCATGTGTTAAGACGGCACTGAATAAGATAAGAGTAATACTTACACATTTCTCTAGTCATTTTTCGTTCTAATCAAAAACTATGTAACTATTTCAATGCGGTTCTGTATGCTAGATTGTACATAGTGCTTACTGCTAGCTGATAAAAATCACTCTTCTTCATTTTCATACAGGATGCTCCATTTGGTGGGAAGCAGTTTATGTTATCAAAATATTTTATAAGAACTTGTGATGGATCTTCTTGATTTTTAGTATTAAAAAAAGTTTATAAAACTGCTTAAAATTTCTGGGAAAACATTGTTTTATTTGTCAGATAATAATATAAATTGTTTATTTTTTTTATCATATGATGTGTTGTCAACACTATGGTTTCAATTTTATTTTTCATTATGATTTGTTTATTAAAATTTAAAAATAGTATTTGATAATTTGATACCATATTGTAATTTTTGGAGATTTGGTGAATTTGGTATATATTAAAATTTAGTTTTGCCATCAGCAGGTGAAACATATCTTGTTTATAAATGATTGAAATAAATTATATTAGGATTACCGGGTATTCCTTGCAAAGTTTTTATCCCAGTTCTGTTACACATATGGTGGTGAAGCTTTTTATGGTTTTCGTATGCAAAAATAGGCCACTATATTTAACCAAGCAGAAGATATATCATTTATTTGGATTTGTATAACTTTTTATGAGCCACTGGTTAGAAAACCTTAGCATATACACTGATCATTAATTTTGAGCGTAACTGTGATAACAAATAGCTTTATGTGGAATGAAAATTTTGTTTAAAATATGGACAATTTTAGTACTTCCAAAGATCTAGGTGTTTTGTCTACAGATCCACTGTTGTGTCTTAAATTAATACATTTGTATGTTAAAAATTGTATTCATGACATCTATGCAGGCTATATAATATATTATACAAAGACTGTCAACCGTTAATTTAGCTCAAGCCGAATAAACATTATATTATTATATGTATTGTCACATGCTTTAATAGAAGATCAGATGTTACATAAATTCTTGTTGTGAAGAAAACTATAATATATTACAGTCCTCAAAATGAAAATTTGAATTTACTGGTCTGAATTAAATTCTTGAAGTTGTTTCTAAATAGTTCTTAAAAAAAACTTGGGTCGGAGGACCGTTGCTCAACGTGATGACTAGTAGTTGTTTTAATGTACAAATTTTTAGATATCACATCTTCAGCATTAGTCAATAGTTACAATGGCACACTCTTAGATTATAGACTGCTTGCTCAAGCTAACGTACTAAAGATTTTTGTATTCGTTTTGTTTTGTGCCAATGTTTGTTTATGTAATATATTTCTATTCTTTATAATTGTTTTGTCTTATGTTTACAAGAGAATCTATGTATATATTAAATTTGATAATTTGTATTATAGTAAATATATTTTAAAATGTTATTTATATACATTATAAATTCTAATTTTACAAACTTCTACATCTTTGAAATTAAAATATGACTCCAATAGATATTAGACTTCATTATTACAGAGACTAAATAACAAAGGAAAACAGAAATGTTATAGTGTGTGTTTGATGGTCCACGACTATAGTCCAGGGAACAAATAAATATCTATCTGTGCATTAAAGGAGTGAGTGATTGTTGTGTATGAGAGATATTTCAGCTATATCATAGCGAGAACAAATTACCTTTGATGAGAAGATAATGATAATGATGTCTGCTTTGTACTAGACCCAACACACTTAATTGGCTCTTTATAGTGCTAGTTCACTGAAATAACAGTCTGTGGTTAGACATGTCGCTCACTTGTACACATTATCCTGATTCTGAACCAACTTTCTCCTTAATGCTTCATGGAGAAGCAACAAATACCAATTTTATAGTCTTTGAGGTGTTTTATGTACAAAGATTATTTTTATACCCCCGCTCCCCGAAGGGGGAGGGGGGTATACTGTTTTACCTCTGTCCGTCTGTCCGTCCTTCCGTCCGTCCCAAGATATTTTTCGTCGCATTTTTCTCAGTAACTGTTGATGGCAGAAATCTGATTTTTGGTCACAAGCTTCATATAGGTATACCATATTGTGGGTAGCGTTTTTGGACCCGTCAGATTCCTACTTCCTGTTTGCCAACTTTGTTGATTTTTATACACATTGAACATATATTCGCATTTTTCTCTGCAACTATTGATGGCAGAAATCTGATATTTGGTCACAAGCTTCATATAGGTACCCCATATTGTGGGAAGCGTTTTTGGACCCATCAGATTCCTACTTCCTGTTTGCCGATTTTGTTGATTTTTATACACATTTAACATACATTTGTATATGCACATTTTTCGTCGCATTTTTCTCAGCAACTATTGATGACAGGAATCTGATATTTGGCCACAAACTTCATATAGGTATGCCATATTGTGGGAAGCGTTTTTGGACCCGTCAGATTCCTACTTCCTGTTTGCCGACTTAGTTGATTTCTATACACATTGAACATATATGCACATTTTTCGTAAAAATTTTCTCAGCAACTATTGATAGCAGAGATCTGATATTTGGTCACAAGCTTCATATAGGTACCCCATATCGTGGGAAGCGTTTTTGGACCCATCAGATTCCTACTTCCTGTTTGCCGACTTTGTTGATTTTTCTACACATTGGACATATATGTTCATTTTTCGTCGCATTTTTCTCAGCAACTATTGATGGCAGAAATCTGATATTTGGTCACAAGCTTCATATAGGGAATGCCAGACAACTCGGCCCGTAAGCGAATAAAGGTAATAACAAAATTACCGAACAATCTTACAAAGGGAAAGTCAAAACTCATAATTATATAAACACAAAATCAGTCAACAACCGGAAAACTGTGAAAACCGTAATGACCCTGACTTGGTACAGGCATTTCTAAAGAAATGGTGGGTTGAATCAGATTTTAAGGTGCCGAACCTCCCGCTCTCATTACGGTTCAAAGGTTCCGGCTGTCACTGTAACAGTATTTAAATACAGGAACAAAATAGGTAAAATAGTTGTCAAAGCAGTACCATATTCGGTGACGTAAATGTCAAAAATATTTTTACGTCACACATTGACCAAAAAAAATTCTTGACATATTTGACTCTTTATCTTTATACATTTTCATTATATGAAAATGCATCGCTTATAATTTTTTCTGCAGAGACGGAATATATTTCGACAAGATATTGGTATCGGAATATAAACTTTTTAAGAGATCGAATAAGGCGAATCTTTTTATAGCCCTGGTCCAGTAGCCTGTTTCTCAGATGAAGATGACGTTTCAGGAAATCAGAATAATTGCTACTGCCCCTTGCATAGCGAATCAATTGCGAGATGTAAACACCATATGCAGGAGAAGCTGGTATATTGCTGCACATATTTGGAAAATTTATGATTTTAAAATTGAAGTCGTCCCTCTTATCATAAATTTTAGTACTGAGTTGACCACTGTCGTCAAATTCGAGGTATAAGTCCAAAAATGATGCGGACGAAGCTGTATCGGTGGTCTCTTTAACTTCCAGCTCTGGAGGATATATCAATGGAAGAAATTCTGCAAATCTAAAATTATTGATAGATAAAACGTCATCAATATACCTGTATGTGAAATTAAAGGCTCTAGCCTCATGAATCTTCTTATCTTTTACAAGCTTTTGAAGAAACTCCGACTCATATGAGTATAAAAATAAATCGGCTAGAAGAGGGGCACAATTCGTACCCATTGGTATGCCGACGACCTGCTGAAACAGTGTCCCTCCAAAGGAGACAAATATGTTATCGATGAGGAACTCCAGCATACTGATCACTTGTTCCTCGGAGTAGCATGTTTTACCTTTATGAATTTTGTTTGAAAAATATGTGGAATTGTAGCCTAACACAACAAATTTTGAGCCATAGTTTCTATGACTAAAAGCTTTATGAATTGTTTCTTTTAAGCGGGTTTTTAATTTGTCATGCGGTAGGGTGGTATATAGAGTTGAAAAATCAAAGGTTTTGATGGAGGATACCTGAGAGAAAGATCTTGATTTCAGGTTATCCAAAAGATCTTTAGAGTTTTTCAAAATCCACATGTGATTTATGCCACTACGCGAGTAAACAGTTTCACAATATTTCTGTTGTCCCTCTTTTACTGCAGACAGAATCTTTGTTAGGTGAATAGACAATTCTTTCGTCGAACAAGTTGATGATCCCGCTATGTACCTTTCTTTGTATGGTGTCTTATGGAGTTTAGGTATCCAATATAAATAGGGTAAATCCTCAGACTTTTTACCAGACAAGTCGGCCCGTATGTTAAGACAACTCGGACCGTATTATTGTTTTATAATTTTGTTCAATATTTATATGTGTATTATATAATTATTTATTTATTTATTTAAAAGACAATTATTATCTTTTAGTGAAAAAGAATTATTTATTAAATGATAATATTACTTGTGACCAAAAATGTGATTAGGACGTGATTTTGTTCTCATAACATGGTCTATTACGTATCATTTACCGGAATAAAATTAATATCAAAAATTAAAAATAAATAATTTAAGAAAAAATTATTTAGAGCTTATAAATTATGAAATTTCATATAAGCATTATGTATTATTTTTTTGTTTGTATAAGCTTCATGGTTGTTGGAAAAGTTGCAAATGGGTGTCATTAAACAAAACATAAATTAAAAAAAAAAAAAAAAAATTATATCTTAAAGATGACAATATGTAATATCAAGTTGTCTTTGATAAATATAAAAATTTAAAAAAAAACTGTTAACAGGATTTTGTCAAAATTGGGTTTTGTTGTCCATTAATTCAAAGTTTAATTTTGTATGCATTGTATTTTGGCGGCTACATAATTTCTTTTAAATACATGCCTGTCAAATTATTTGTAGTTGCTAAAGTATCAAGATATTTTTAGTTATTTATTTGAAATTCGGTTCATTAATTTTCTAATTTTATTTTTGTTTTGAAAAACATTTTATCCACAACTAGGATTTTTTGTTGGAAAGTTCCAGTTGAAACATTAGTTATTGTCATTAACTCGTGAATGTTTTATTACCAATTTAATACACACCTACTAATGGGGTATATTTCTTGACAAATAGCAACGACTAGATGGCCACTATTGCTCAATTATACACAGACAGGAAACACAAAAATTCAAAAGAAGTCATACCACACTTTTTGACATTTTAAAGATTTCTCAAGTTTTCCAGATAACAATTGCAAACTGAGACCATAAATTACTGAAATGACAGGTATTCCCTGTATATTGGACAACATTTTATTTCCTGTAAATATCATTGGACAGTATTTTATTTCCTGTTAATCTCATTAGTCAAATTCACGATTGGTTCTTGAATCTAGATAGAATTACAAAAAGATATAAATTGATGGAATAAGAATTAACTTCCAAAAAGAGCTCTTACATTGTTAAATATATCTAATTTCCGCAAATTAAGGCAAAGACTTGGTTCATCGACGGCACTTTTAAGATCGTAAGGGAACCCTTTTACCAGCTTCTCAGTATCCATGCCTTCGTCAAGAGCGGTGATGACAACAAGCAACTACCACTGGTTTTCTGTGTAATGGCAGGAAAGACCAAGAAAGACTATAAAAAGGTAATTTAAATGTGCGGTTTACATAAATGAGACAATATCTCCGAAATAATCGATTGATTTTAATGATTGATTTTTGGTGTTTTAACGCCACTTTCAACAATATTTCAGCTATTTCATGGCGAACAGTTTTAGTGGTGGAGGAAGCCGGAGTACCCGCAGACAACCACCGACCATGAGCAAGCAACTGGTAAACTTTATCACTTGCGGTTGAGACACCCGTACCCCTCCGAAATAATCATAAATTAAATAATAATAATGAAAGTTTATCAAAATCATTTAATATAATATGTTTATATTCCAGGTGTTCCAAGCTGTTCTGGACCTACTACCAGTTGTTCCTGCTGTAAAGTCCTTTGTGGTAGATTTTGAGTGTGGTTTATGGCGTTCACTGCAGTCTATATTCACCATCCCAGAGATCCATGGTTGTGCATTCCACTGGGGACAAGCTGTGTGGCGCAAGGTCCAAGAGTTTGGTTTACAGGTATGTTACTGTTGTTTCTTGCTGTACAAAAAATACTTGTGATCTACTTGTAACTTGAATGAATAAGACTTCTCTCGTTCATTGCATACAAATGGCGTTGTTGACACATAGAACACCCATATGAACAAGAGATTCTACCACATGGGTTAAATAGCTTTATTATATAGATAGCATTGAATTACAGAATTTTTCGAGTTAAATAAAAACGATAAGATCCATATATACATGTAAAATGTGCGCTTCGTAACTGACATTACCAGTGCTTAATGGTAAATGATATGAATAAGAATAAGAATATGATACATGTTAATGAAAAGTTAGAAACAATGAATAGAAGACCGAAATAATTGAGAGCGAAAAATCATATTATACATTATCGGTAATAATAATAATAATAATAGTATTCATGTTTTACCATTAATTTAGTCATTATAGAATTAAAATAAAACTTGATATATATTATTACATATAAATTGTCCAATACATGTATATACAATGTACCGGTATATGTCTTCATGTTTCTTAATTGTTGATTTTCTCCTATTTTCAGACAGCGTATACCAGCCGTGATGATGTCTACAAGTTTTTACGACAGGTGTTTGTACTTCCTTTTCTTCCCTCCGACCATATACCAGTCGCCTTCAACACACAGAAAGAGAACTTCTCTCCCCGCCGACCATATACCAGTCGCCTTCAACACACAGAAAGAGAACTTCTCTCCCCGCCGACCATATACCAGTCGCCTTCAACACACTGAAAGAGAACTTCTCTCCCCGCCGACCATATACCAGTCGCCTTCAACACACAGAAAGAGAACTTCTCTCCCCGCCGACCATATACCAGTCGCCTTCAACACACAGAAAGAGAACTTCTCTCCCCGCCGACCATATACCAGTCGCCTTCAACACACAGAAAGAGAACTTCTCTCCCCGCCGACCATATACCAGTCGCCTTCAACACACAGAAAGAGAACTTCTCTCCCCGCCGACCATATACCAGTCGCCTTCAACACACTGAAAGAGAACTTCTCTCCCCGCCGACCATATACCAGTCGCCTTCAACACACTGAAAGAGAACTTCTCTCCCCGCCGACCATATACCAGTCGCCTTCAACACACAGAAAGAGAACTTCTCTCCCCGCCGACCATATACCAGTCGCCTTCAACACACTGAAAGAGAACTTCTCTCCCCGCCGACCATATACCAGTCGCCTTCAACACACAGAAAGAGAACTTCTCTCCCCGCCGACCATATACCAGTCGCCTTCAACACACAGAAAGAGAACTTCTCTCCCCGCCGACCATATACCAGTCGCCTTCAACACACAGAAAGAGAACTTCTCTCCCCGCCGACCATATACCAGTCGCCTTCAACACACTGAAAGAGAACTTCTCTCCCCGCCGACCATATACCAGTCGCCTTCAACACACAGAAAGAGAACTTCTCTCCCCGCCGACCATATACCAGTCGCCTTCAACACACAGAAAGAGAACTTCTCTCCCCGCCGACCATATACCAGTCGCCTTCAACACACAGAAAAAGAACTTCTCTCCCCGCCGACCATATACCAGTCGCCTTCAACACACTGAAAGAGAACTTCTCTCCCCGCCGACCATATACCAGTCACCTTCAACACACAGAAAGAGATCTTCTCTCCCCGCCGACCATATACCAGTCGCCTTCAACACACTGAAAGAGAACTTCTCTCCCCGCCGACCATATACCAGTCGCCTTCAACACACAGAAAGAGAACTTCTCTCCCCGCCGACCATATACCAGTCGCCTTCAACACACTGAAAGAGAACTTCTCTCCCCGCCGACCATATACCAGTCGCCTTCAACACACAGAAAGAGAACTTCTCTCCCCGCCGACCATATACCAGTCGCCTTCAACACACTGAAAGAGAATTTCTCTCCCCGCCGACCATATACCAGTCGCCTTCAACACACAGAAAGAGAACTTCTCTCCCCACCGACCATATACCAGTCGCCTTCAACACACTGAAAGAGAACTTCTCTCCCCGCCGACCATATACCAGTCGCCTTCAACACACAGAAAGAGAACTTCTCTCCCCGCCGACCATATACCAGTCGCCTTCAACACACTGAAAGAGAACTTCTCTCCCCGCCGACCATATACCAGTCGCCTTCAACACACTGAAAGAGAAAGCCACCACTCAGCAGTTGCAGAGCGTTACGAATTACATCCAAGGCACTTGGTTTGACAGCACTGTTTGGCCCGTTACTGCATGGAGTGTGTTTGGGAAGAGTGTTCGTACCAACGCTTTCGAGTTGATCCGGCCTGAAAACTATTCGGCCTTATGAAAATCCGGCCTTAAACAAATGCGGCCTTAGTTGATACGGCCTTGGTTAATTAATGCGGTCTCAGTTTTGAATGATGTGTATCTATGGATATATATGATACATACAATAAAACGACACATTGTGATGATTTGAGTAAATAATTAAGTGATGGTCCTACTATTACATAGTCTGTGTTGCCACTGGAAACAACTGTCACACTCTAAAGCATTCTGCTTTGGACGGACGTTCTGCTCACATACAATACAAGGAAACGACATAGTTGATAGTTTTGAAAATAGTATGACCATCACCAAAATGTGCATATATTAGTGCGGTTTCATCAAAAGAATTGGAGTACTTTTTGAGTAATTTATAGTATGGCTTCCTTTTACTTTTTGGTAACCCTTATAATCATACTGCCAGTGCAATTATACGACTATTAAACAAATGATAATTAATTGCAAGAGAACATCTAAGGAATTTCGCTTGTTGACAGCTTGGTATATCAACCTGAATTGTTTTTCTAATCATCAACTTCAATGGAAATGATTTCCGTCATTATTACCAAAAATTACTAATTAAAAAATTGTTAAAATAATAACGATTTATTATGGTTTTTCATATTGAGTTACGAGTAAATTTTGTGAAAACACTACAAGTTCCAATATTTTATTCATCATATGGATCCATGAATATTTAAATAATATTTTAAATTTAAATAGAACTTTATTTTTTAATTATTCTTTTCCATTTGATATAAGGCCGGATTTGCCGTAGGCCGCATAAATATATGATAAGGCCGGAACATCAATTTGATATAAGGCCGCACCAACTAAGGCCGAATCAACTACGGCCGAATCTGTCATAAGGCCGAAACAACTTGTAAGGGTACCAACAACGATGTAGAAGATTGGCACAACCGTGTCAACACCCACGCACAGAAGAGCAACTTACAGTTCTACCTCCTGATCGAACTTATGTACAACACGGCTGGTAATCGGCACAAGCAGAACAGTTGGTTCTGCAAAGAAATTCGTGAGGATAACTTCCGGTTTTGGTGGAGGAGAGTTCACGAAGACGCTTCGCAAGGTATGTACATGTCAAAAATTGAAATTTTCTTTTTTACTGCTCGAATATTGCAAAATCAGAGAATGCTATGCTGTGGCGAATGCTTTCACGATTAGAAACATGTATAGTTTATTCTTGTATATGAAGTGTAACTCTCGCAAAATCAATCGTCCCACGAAAAACATGACGAAAATTGTGACACTCTTACATTTCTAAGATGTTCTTGACAAAGATGCAAGTTAATTTTCAATATTTTTTCATCATGGGAGTCTAAATGTAATCGGGGATAAATTCCGATTCGTCAGAAGTACATTGAAGTCTAGATAAATCTACAAACTGTCAATTTTCTCGTTTTCCTGCTTGAGGAGATCGGTTCTGATAGAGCACATTGCGAATGCATGAGGAGATTTGCTAGTTTTGGTACGACACATGTAATCCACTGTATAATCTCAAATTTTGCATGTCTGTCTGGTAATAAATTCACGAACTGATGCCCTTCTTCCCGTCGGGTTTTTAAAAGTATAAAAGTAATATTTCATTGTTCATGGGCTGTCCACCTAGAAAGAAACATTTCATTTAAGGAATCAATTCATAATTGTAACTGCGGTTTCCCATGATTTAACTTGTCATTATTGATCATTTGTTGTTTGTGAAAACTTCCATTGTGTATTGGATACACAAGATTAACTTCCCTTACATTGGAAAAAATTGAAAATGCACTAAGATAATTTTATAATCAAGAATATTTAAACTTAATGTGAATCATATCTTTATAATTTCTAATACAAATGATACACTCTAAATTAAATATCATACAGTTGAGAATAATATTAATTTGTGGTAAAGGAGTGGGTATGATATAAGGGTAGATTTTGGCCCAATCTCAGAAACTGTTTATATAGATATAATATTAAACACAATCATTGAAAGGTAAGAAAAATATTTTTTTTGATGATTTCACTTTGTCCTTTGTTGCTTAGCAACGTAAATGGAGGAGGGTCCAAATAATCATTGGAAATTCAAATATGGTGGTTTTATTTTACATATCTTGCATAGTCTTTTCGACAAAATGTTATGTTCTGTGTATGTACACTCTAAAAATAATATTCCAATTCTCTCTGGTAGCATATAGTATTTTTGTGTAGTTTTGTCACCCTAGCAACGGTTTTGTAAACATTAAATTAGCCTATATTATTGCAATTAATGGTTGAATTTTGACAACTACGAACTTTTGACTTGATATTTGATTAAGCGGTACATTTTTGTCAAGCTATACACACTACAAATGTCATTTCATATTTCAAAAATACATTTTGATATTTGTATTCATAGTTATGCCCCGTCCATAGCAACAGGTTTCCCTATGCACAGTATTTTCCTGTAGATCTTCATGGACCTTTTATTTAATCAAGAAAAAAAATTCTACAACAGCACCTTAGCAGATCTAGAGACATCTTATCATTTACTAACCAGTATATATTATAAGAATTCCTTAAACCTTACAATGTCCCTAGTAACCAAATATTATCCCTAGCAACCGCAGAAACTCGTCAATGCTGAGCTCTGTAAATTGCCTTTTTTAAATCTTTTTATAACCGAATGTTGATCTTTTTATTTTTTAAATCATGAGAGGAAATTATTCTCAGTAATTAGAATGTCAAAGGAACCAAGTCAACTGCATAACATGGTAAAGCAGCGCTACAGCGGCAAGAGAGGATGTAAACCATGTTGAATAATTAAGAAATAAATCATGGAAGCCAGAATGTGTTGGGAGTTTTAACATGGATTGGCGGATATTATACGTTATTAGTCTCGAGATGTTATATATCCCTTTAAAACGGGATATATAACATCTAGAGATTGATAACATTTTTATCTGAATGTTCCAACATTAATAAGTATGTCCTTATTATAGGAAAAACATAAATACGTGTATCTTTGGACAGATCACAGAGAGCGATTATTGATTTTCTGTCATCTTGTGAAATGTGTGTCGTCTGCTGTGCACAAATAAATGGACAGCACATAGGTGAGAGCGATTACTGATTTTCTGTCACCGCACGGCTTCCCTGAAGTTTTAAAAGTACCCTTTTAGCCAGTCAAAATTCTACTTGCAACGAGCACATCAGAGAATAGTATTTTATCCCGAGCCAGAAACGAGGGATACAATTTAGTAATATCCGCCAATCCATGTTAAAACTCAAAACACATTCTGGCTTCCATGATTTATTTCGATTCTGATATGTCTAAGAGTACAACTACAGTGGTATACTTTGATTGGAAGACAGTAATTTATATTTACGGTATCTTCAAACTTTTTTTGTTGAGAAAAGTAAAACGTGATAGATTATATAAATAGAATGCTTGGTAATACTGTATTATCGGTTATGGCCCATTAAAGTAAAATCATACCACTAAAATTCCAAGTAATACTACACATTTAGCACTGACTCATAAACGATAAACTATATCAATGACATTCTTAGTAAGGATAACAAAAGGACCATTGTAAACAAAACACCGAATATTTAAATCAAACCTGACATCCGTGTACTATGTTAAAACATGCACGTTATATCGTTATATGTACTGTATTAGATGAATTATGAATTATCAAATATATTGTTTGTTTTTCCATACTTTATTGAAATAAGTAAGAATAAAATATTGATCTCACGATGTTGTTATCGGCAGTCATGTGTGCTAAACAATTACGCCACCGCAACGTTAATATTAAGTTTTATTAATTAACTTTGATTTATTAGCCTTTATATGATCAAATCTGTCAATACAATATAAAAACTTTCATTGTGCCAATACGGCAAAAACCAGTCCAATACGGATATTTTCCGTATTGGCCCAATTCCAGTCAGTCCAATAACAACTAGATTGGAATCCGCTAGACATTTCGACAATTGCAAGGAAAAATCCCGAGAGATATTGGACTGGTTAATTAATAAAGGTATCATTACATGATGTTTTTCATATTGGCCTAGTTAAAGGTCCTCGGTCTGCTGTATTGGCATTCGGATGTTGTCTCCTTGCCATAACTCCATATCCGTTCATTTTTCATAGGTAACTTGCTAATATACCTGTATTCCAAAGTTTGAACATCATAGTATTGCAAGCGGAGGGTATCACTCAGTGAGGTCACTCACAGTTCTAGTTTAAATCAGGATCGCATTCATGAATTTCCTTCACCCATGTTAAATATAATTATACACATAGATTTCCTACAAGTCCCTTATCTATATTCTTGTATACTTTAGTAAATATGTTGCTATAGGTAATATATCTCTACCGACAATATTTATGTAGTACAGATACATTGCTTTCAGCAGCAAACGTATTAAAGGGGTACGCACAAGATACACATAGGTTAGAAAGGGACTTATTGTAGCAAGTCTATAATTGTTTACATTGACATGATTACGATGTTTCATGGATCAACAAGTCTTCAACTGTCAATAAGTCGCATGTGACGCTAAAACAAATCAACATCCTAAAAATGTGAGAAAGGTAGAATACTGTACATGTATGCGACCCTGAATTGTTTTTCTTCTTAAAACTCGTTCTATATGCTTTCGTTTCGTTGCTTGTTGTTCTTTTTACTTTTAAGTTGTCTGCATGCTTAATTTTGCTTTTAAATTGAAACCAAGAGTTTCTTAACGAGCAATTAAACACCTTCTTATTATTTAACAGTTATGGAAATCTGCAGTTACGGACATCCCTTTAAATATCTTTCTAAAGTTACGAACATCACTTCAAAGAGTTACGTACATCCTTCAAATTTTTTCAAGTTAATATTTCAATGCTCTCATAAGAGTTTCGTCATTTTTATGTATGCATTCGAGTATCTAATATTCCCACCTGTAATCATACCGTTGGACTTACTAATAAGCGCTACTGATAAAGAGAAAACAATGATATTCTAATTTACCATTTTCCGTGTCCGCCATGTTGGGATGTAGGTAACTTAAGTTACGAACATCAGTTTAATACCAGTGATATATACAGAACAAGATAATCGAAATTGGTTGTGAAATGGTACGTGAAAAAATTGTAAGAGTGAGTAATGACCCTGAATAATTGGTCATAATTAATGATGAAGCAACTGATGTTTCAACGCATGAATGTAAGGTTTGTAGAATGTACTGGTGGTAAAGTTATTCCTCGTGAGGAATCTCTTGGTTTTGTGAGGGCAAGCGAAACTACCGGTGAATATCTAGCTGAGTTGTTTTAATTAGTCTTGAGAAATTCGGCATTGATTATCATATGACAGTACAAGAGAATGATGGAGCAGAAACATGTTAGGTATTCATAGAGGTGTTCAGGTCATGATTAGGGAACGGTAGAAAACGGAATCGTGCCAATCCACGGGTAGCAGACACCAAGGATTATTGGTGGATTATATTGTATTACCAGTCCCTAGAGCACTTGTTAAACGGGTTAAGGGTTCGTTTGGTGAAAAACGAAGATCGATTTCTGGCATTGGTACCGATCAATTTAAACAAATTAAAAAAAGAGGATGAATTGCATATTTATTATACTTATAGGGCATATCTGCAAACCCAGGAAGAGTTTACTCTTGAAATACAAATAATTGAAAGCAAGGTGGGAATTATATCCCACAAACCATGTAAGACCAAAAGCCATCTTTGTGAGACATTGGAACTTGTAAACAAAAACTTGTATCCGAATATCTATTGTATTTTGAAAATTTTGCTTACAGTGCCACCTTCTACAGCAACAAAAGAAATATTTTTCAGTGTTTTGAAACGCGTAAAGACATACTACGTATTTAGGCGCCACAATGGGACAGGAATGACTATCGCCATTTGAATTGCTACATATTCAGATAGACATTCAGCTTCCATTGGATGCAGTCATAGACAAGCTTAATAATATCAGACACAGAACATTTCTTGCTTGATTGTGTGTAAACATCCATTATAGTTATTAACATGATTAAATGAAATTAAAAGTCGTTTTAAATAGATTTTCCTGCTCTCTATAAAACAAACTTTCCAAATTTCTTCCGGGTAATACCTTGGAGGGAAAACCCCAAACCCCCAGTGCGTGCACTTTTAATAACTTCTTCCTACGCCACTGTCATCATTTTGTTGAACATCATAGGATGAAATAATAATAATACATTTTGATACAGATTTATTAGAAAATTACAATATTATCTGCAGCGGCACAGCTGTAGCAAGGAATTTGAGGCACATGCCTACACAAATTATTGTCATAAATAAAAATGCTTAATGACAACTCCTTACAAATCGAGTATGGTATGTGTTTTCTTGCACGTCATGACATTGTACATAGACATGACCTTAACGAGATTCTTCAAGATCTAGAGTTCATTTGACTGGTTTCACATGTGTGTCCGGTGATCCCCCTTCCCTTGATCCAATATGCAGCAAATTGTCCATAGGCTACATCTTATCTAATACATAACTACCCTGATGAATTGTGTATACACATACTTGATAGATCTATAGTTTCTTATATATCTGTACTGTTCCTATTGAACTGAAATGAGGTTGTATTTGAGATCATGAAATATCCATTTTAAATGATGCAGATAACAGACAAGCCATTGACATTTTTACCTGATGGACAACAGGTTCTTATAAAACATTTTCCTCACCGAAAGATTACATCTGAGGATTTGGGACCAACAGTAGTGTTAAAAGATGAATTTCCAGAATGGTAGATACGAATATCAGAATGACCTGTTTCTAAGATAGGACCAGCAAACTAACACGACGAAAACAGAGTGCATGTATCTACATCCGAAGCGATTTTCGGGTATATGCACTATCCAATGTGAAAACGGATACAAACAAAAGAAACAAGGAACAAGGTGCAAAGAACGATTGTTCACGGTTTATATTTATTGTGCTGGTTACGTTGTCCGTTCTAACTTTTCATTATTTTCATTACAAATGATATATTTGTTGTATAAGGTCTAGTGAATATAAATAAGATATGATAAGATAATATAAGTTTTATTTAAATTCAGCATGCCAATATCACAAATACAACACAAACTCTATAGTGAGCTTTTGACAGACATCTTATCTTTGCAAATTTTGTTGTATAAGGTCTAGTGAATATAAATGTTCTGGCAATATATTCATGAAGAGAACGAAATTATAAATAGCAAATTGTCCTTGGTTTACATTTAGTTGGGTGGAATACAAGCTAGGATATTGTGTATTTTGAAATGTATGTTGAACCAAGGATTTGTATACTATATAAATCCTTGGTTGAACGTTAGCCTCTCCCGAAATTTTTTAATTATTTGGCTTTTCAAACTTGACTTTGAGCGTCACCCGATGAAGACTATTCCAGAAACGTGTCGTGTGTACTAAATTTGATATCTTTTTGGAAATAATATTTCAGCTATTTCGTGGAGGTTTTTTAAACTGGAAGTAGAAAGGACAAAACAACCGCCCTGTCACAAGTTAGTAAATTAATATGATAAATCACGTTATCATGTGCCATATGATACAACTGTATTAAAGTTGTTAATTGGCACAGGCTACGAATACGACGGAAACGTATTCATAGCCTGGGTTCTACAAGTACGACGGGCGGAAGTTGTGACTAAACGATCAACCGGTTTCCGGACATGGACACCTATTATACGGAAATAAATCACGTATTGCTAGCATCTAGAGGCTACGAATACGACGAATTTTTGTTTTCATAGATATATTGTTTTTAGACATTTATTACTGTGATACTATAAAGTTTAAAGAAAACAAATATATATAGATATTTTTAATTTAAGAATTGTCATATACAATTTAAAATTTCAAGTAAGACAATAGGTAAATACAATGTATTAAATTAATAATGTTTAAAGTTATTTTAAGCAATTTCGGCAACACCAGTAGGTTTTTTTCGGCGCAAAACGTAGTCCAATACATCTTGGATGGTACCAGTTGAGACGGACATCGCACGCAACACAATCTTCAGAATGCAGATCAGTTTGGCAGTGTACAGTTTTGGAGATACAATTTCCAGTGTAATGTCTGGTGGTGCCGTCTCATGGGTAACAACCTGAGATGCCATCTGTTGGTCATTTTCTGGAAATGGCATTTCTTCTGTAACTTCTGGGATCCCTGGAAGTGTTTCTTCATTTTCTGAAGAATATATTGTATACGTGTATTTTAAAAGCTATATTGATTTGTGTGCGGCAAGTAATAATAAGCAGAAAAGAATGACAAAATCTATTTGAAAATTTATTGAGAACATTTTTCTTAATCCTTGAAATTAAAATGCTTAGGAAGAGATTCGTGATGTTTAAATTTAACAAAAATCAATGTGTTAAAAGATAAATTAAACAATATACCACAGCCCTCAGTCATTTCTGTAATGTTGTATTCCTTGCCACGACTAAGTATGTTTGCAAACTTTTCAAGCTGACTGAGATGGTGATGAAACTGGACGGTGGACATATCGGACACAGCTCTGGCTATCTGTTGTGCCACAAGATGAACACGTCTGTATTTGTCCTGTCCTGACAAAACACGGACACATGAGTTTCTGGACAGGGTTGATCGTCAAATATTACGTGGTTTTTCTTGTAATAAGTTTTGGTCCATCGTGGTTCGACGAGACATTGATCAAAGGAAGTCATATTCTTATGTTTTCTGAAGAAGAATATATGACGACAGGGTAAGGACATGCATGAATGAAAGTTACATTCACAGGTACTTTCTGAGACTGTTACGTCTCCTTCTGACGATTTAATTGAAATGGCAACTGTATTCTTGTAAATGTCACCACTGTAACTAATTTTACTCATTTCTTTATATTGCTTTGTCACAAAGCCAAACGCATACGGAGTAAGATGTTGTGCGTAATCCATCAGATCTTGGTTGTTTCCATACAGGTTCACCTTAACTTTTTGAAAAACAATTATCGCTTTATGATCCCTTTCCATCCTCAATGATGAAACAACTCTCATCAGATCCTCAAAGAAAGTAACGATATTTGAAAATTTCGAAATTACTTTCTTTAGCTTCTGGTTAATTGATACTACCCTATTGTTGGTTCTGTTAAGATAATTGTGTGCATTTGACTGCATTCCCTCCACCCACTCGGATCTGATAGGATGCCAGTTGTCATTGAAAAACCTTATAACAGACTCCAAATTTGTCTGCTTCAACTCTTCATATATCTCAAAGTAACTTCCATGTTTTTATATTTGGACCCCGTACCAAGCTTCCTTGAGCTACGCTTATAAAGTTGGACATAGTTATCCTGCTGGAATTTTTTTAGGGTACACTCTAAATCTGTAAAAGATTTATACTTTGCTCCAACACGGAGCGTACTACCATCGTCGTCCATTTTGAAAATAATTAGTGTTGGGAAGTGTGAGTTGTACTCTGAGAAATACTCATACCAGTGAAATCTATGGGCTTAATCGTGTATTGTAAGACTAGTTTTTCAATGCATCAGATTTTATTGGAATAAAAATAAACTACAAACCGAAAATTATTAAAACAAAATCATAAATTGTCATTTAATGAAATAAAAACAATATATTTAAGAAAACAAAAATCCGTCGTATTCGTAGCCTCTAGATGCTAGCAATACGTGATTAATTTCCGTAAAATATGTGCCCATGTCCGGAAACCGGTTGATCATTTAGTCACAACTTCCGCCCGTCGTACTTGTAGAACTCAGGCTACGAATACGTTTCCGTCGTATTCGTAGCCTGTGCCAGACATGGGGTAATCGTAATCAGTTGTAATCGATTACATTTTTTCATGTAATCGGATGTAATCTGTAATCGGCCATTTTTTTTAGATTACATGTAATTGTAATGTAATCGATTACATTCATTTTGACCTTGTAATCATGATTACTTTCTGATTACATTTAGATTACTTTTCATCATTTTGACTTATTTTGTCTTGAAACATATCTCCTTAGATATTTAATGTATGATTTATGTAAATGAATTTTCTTCATGAAATTTATTAAGCAAATAATGTAGAATGGTTTACTAGAAAAAATATAAAGTTTATTGACATCTAAATAAAAAAATATGTTATGAAATTCAATTGTTAAAAATTCCAAAAAAAATCTATTAAAATTAAGTGGCAATCACAACATGATCAAAACATATTATTCTATGTTTAATTGCAATCAAAACTATCACAGGTACAAAAAATATTATGTATTAATTATGGCTTCAAAGACTTGATTTCCAAGCAAATAATATCTCAATTTCAATTACTTTACGATTTCAAACTTTCAGTGAAAAGTTTGTCGGCTTGTGTAAAACACAACAAGCTCTAAAATTTTAAATTATCTGACACAACTTTCAAGATTTCATATATGAAATTACTTCTATGAAAGACTATCACCATGTCCTCATGATTCGCATAAGATAAAGAAATATTTTATATAAACCAAAACATATAGGTATCTCATGAAGATTTCTTATACAAGTTTAATAAGAGATCTAAATTTCAATAAAGATATTATATAAAAAGCAAAATGTAAATTATATAGTAGAATAACAAAATATTTTCAATCATACATATTACAAATTAAGTGATAAATAGCAAGTTGTAATATTTGTAAAATTTTGGATTTTTTTAAAGAATATTCCAATGTATCTGATATTCAGAGATATGTGATATTTCTGCTTTTTATTTTGGTGCTGATTTTCCTTTTAATATCGGATTATATGATCATTTTCATTATTTGTGGGTTACTATGCAACCTGTAATGGATATTTTATTAAATCTATTTACATAAATTAAGGATTTAGTTTTCATATTTAGACTGAGAAATTGTGCATATTTTTAAGCAAGTTTTTAGAACCAGAATGACTTTTGGTTTTTTTATCTTCTGAATTATATATCACATTGAAATGGTGTGAAATTTAGTAATGGTGATTGCTGCATAATTTGGTGTCATAAATAAGACCATAATTACAAATTTTATCTGTGGTACAGGTTAACTGCTAGTTTATAATCCACAAATTATAAACTTTTGACAGGATGTTTGAAATTATTTGATATATATTAAAATGTGCAAATGTATGTTATAATATTTACTAATAGTATAAGATGGAATGAATATTGGTTATAGTAATAAGACACAACATATTTTTTTAAAAAAGGAAAATGAGAATTGCTGTTTATAATTTACAATGTACTGTATGTTATTGCATGTAATGATCACATTAAAACTGAATTGTAATTCATAGTTCTGAGTAAGAAATACATTAAATAAGAGATATTGGACAGATAAACATGAGACAAAATAACATAAAACACTAATATATTGGTTGTCATGACATTAAATGTAATCAGTAATGTAATCGATTACATTTAAAAAGTAATTGTAATTTAATCGATTACATTTGAAAATTGATGTAATCGTAATGTAATGTAATCATGAAAATTGCAAAGTAATTGTAATGTAATCGATTACATTTGAATGTAATTGACCCCAAGTCTGGCCTGTGCCCTGTGCCTTGTTAATTTGGCTACTGGGTTATTTATGTTTGTCGTCACTTTCAGCAATTCCGCAGATTTATCAAGACTTATCGGGGGAGAAAGCACGGACAGATGTAACGAGTGTTCAAGTGAACCCCTCATCATTTGATGGGTGTATGGAAACCTGAACACTTGATGTGGGTAACAGGCTTGAACCTACATCAATGATGCTAGATCTTTGGTCAGTCGTCGCCTACCTACATCAGTGATGCTAGATCTTTGGTCAGTCGTCACCTACCTACATCAATGATGCTAGATCTTTGGTCAGTCGTCGCCTACCTACACCAATGATGCTAGATCTTTGGTCAGTCGTCGCCTACCTACATCAATGATGCTAGATCTTTGGTCAGTCGTCGCCTACCTACATCAATGATGCTAGATCTTTGGTCAGTCGTCGCCTACCTACATCAATGATGCTAGATCTTTGGTCAGTCGTCGCCTACCTACATCAATGATGCTAGATCTTTGGTCAGTCGTCGCCTACCTACATCACACGGCCATACATGTATCTTAAAATCGTTAATCAGAAGTCAGAATACAAAGAACGGTCTGTCATTATCATATCGTTGAGTCATTCCTGATAACGACTTCTGTTGTCTGTTATAATGGCCTAAAAGAAACGTGATCTTCGCTAACCGATTAGAATGAAGAATGCATATCTTGCACCAGTTCCTTTCCATGTACCTATTTTCAAAAGCAAAAAAAACAACAAACAAACAAAAACAATAATAAAAAAAACAACACTGGCAAAAAAAACAACAACAAATAACTAACTGTCGTTTGGCTTAATTAACATCTCCATTTCTGAACATAGTTTGGTTCTATGTGTATGTTTTGTTATGGAAATAAACATCGAATAATTGTGTGTTGCCATGACGAGAAATGTTAAATTAATTCTATTTTTTTCTGTTCTTTGTATCAATGCTGACATGAATCCTTCAATTGACACGAGCCTTATTTAACTTTAGACAAATTAAAGATACTCAACCTGCTGTTTAACGATACGATTCTAGACAAGTGTATCTGTGTACAAATGTTATGATTCCAAGGTTGTGAATAGTGCATATAATATATCAGATTGTCTCTCCTTTCCCTTCCTAATTCTAGTTAGCCATCATCATACCAAAAGACTACAATAAGAAGCAGTCACAAAAACATGCGTGTTTTTAGTATCAAATGCAAATCAGACGCTGTTGTAATCTGAAAATGTTCTGTTGTCAATTTTATACATGAAAATGTATTGTTATTCAAATCATTTACGGTATTAGTTGGAAGAACCAGAAATGGCATAAACTTAAATTTTTGTAAGCAATTTGATCTCAAGCCTAATAAACTATATGTAGTCGTTGACGAATTATGATATACTTGGCAAATTCTCAGACCGCATGGCACCGGCCTCGGCTGTCCCAATTGTAGTTACGGCAAGCATATATGGGGTTAGGGTTAGGGTTATGGTGCTTAAAGCCACTTCAACAATATTTCAGTTATATCGTGGCGGTCAGTTTTATTGGTAGACGAAACCGGAGGACCGGAGAAAATCACCGACCTGTCTCAAGTCACTGACAAACTTTATAACATAATGGTGTATCGAGTACACCTCGCCATCAGCGGGATTCGAACTTACAAATTTAGAGGTGATAGGCCCTGATTGCACAAGTAGTTGTAAATCCAACTACCATACGATCACGACCATGACGGTCCTAGCCTATACATTGTATGGAATTCGAAAAAAGGTTAGCGACTTTATTTGCAAATTACTCCCATGTGTGTCAAAGCATATCAGAAACAAATATATTTAAGAACATGTACAACAAAGCAAGGCATCAAAAGACAATCCCTGATTTAAATTATAATACAGAGGTAAAGATTGCTCAACAATGGTACAAATTAATTTGCCAATGAATGGTGAATATAGACACTAAGAAGTTTGGTCCAAAATTATGTTAAATGTGTTCTTATTGGTTACTGGATAATAGAATGAAGAGATGGGTATTAAAATGAAGATTTTACAGAAACACGAACTATGAATTTAGAATAAAGTATTAGCCAATGTGATTAAAATCAGGTCTCTCATTTGCTCCTGTTTACTGACGCCGCGACATATCGGTAAATTTAGGAGAATAAGAGAGAGGTCTGATCTTAATCTGATTGAGTATTAGCGGAATTGAATGTATTTAACGATTCAGGAATTAAGCATTAAGAATTTTGAACCCGTTTGCTTTCCATATGTATATGCAAAGTACATATCAGTTTGTATCATTGATCTATATATGTTGTTTTTATTTAGATTTCTCCTCGTCGATTAAGTGTCAGTTTATATTAAAAGTCATTCACTCTTTGATATGTATTCAAATTGCAATGTAAATTGTGAATAATTAAAATCATATTTCAGATGTACGTAATGACAACAAAAGTCGTACTTTATGATTTTATTTACATTGTATTTATAATGATATAGCAGAACGTTATATTAGTTAACAAAAGGGTTTTAATTGCTTCGATTAATAATATATTATATATTGCTAATGCGAGGCTATTATTAAATATATCGATTTTAGTAAATTTATCTCCTAGTCATCCAATATGGCCATCGTCACTGGATACTGGTGAAAGTTTCCAGCCCTCAAACGCTACAACACGAATTGTTCGTCCCTGCACAATTCTCAATACTTTTTTTCAGTGTTATTTCAAAAGTCTTTCACCCGTTTGACCAAGGATTTGTATGGTATACAAATCCTTGGTTTGACCCATCCCCTCATTTCTATAGAGTTTTAATATATTATTGAACTTGTTCTCGTCCTGAATGTAGCTGAAATACTGCTCGCCGGACGTTAAGCAATAATCAATCAATCACTCGACTGAGAAAGCTATCGTCACATCCTCATATGAGCCTCTGGTTTATTGTTCAAATGTAATATAAAGAGTGGAAGGGTCATATATCAATATCATTAATCGATCTAATATCGTATAACACAGACGATTCAATGCCAAACTCCATTTTTTTTTTATCAACATCTCTACTTGTATTTTGTGACACTATAATAGAGGAGGACTCGTGATTTCTTCCATTTGTCCTCTTATTATTATTTTTGTAGCCTTATATCTAATACTTGAAGGGCCCGGGTGGCTCAATGAGTTAGGTAGTTGGATTACCTAGCAACTCATATAAGCCTATCATCAATACGTCGTGGACTCGCGCCCGGCTTTGTAAATTACAAAAAGGGTGCACTCGACTCGCAGTCGCAAGTGATAAAATTTACCAGTTGCTTGCCCATGGTCGGTGGTTCTCTCCGGGTACTCCGGCTTCTTCCACCACTAAATCTGGTCGCCATGATATAGCTGAAATATTGCTGAAAGTGGCGTTAAACACCAAGAATCAAATCAAATCAGAATCTAATGCTTGATGAACAATCCACAAAGTAAGGGAATGTGGCGTTTTACAGACATCGGCGTGATCCAGTACCATAGGATTTACCAACTTGTACTTCTCCCTCAGGGGTACTTAATTAACTACCAAGGACGTATACTATATACGTCCTTGATACTACTTATAGTGACGTAAAAATAACAAATTAGCTATAACTTGAAGTTAAAGCTGTGTTTCGAACAATTCTCGATCATGATTTGATTGATTTCTATTCAAACAAACACTTGTTCATGTTGTGCATCTGAATTTCAAATACAAAGTGAAATCCCATGACCGCGTTTAAAACACCACAATGTAACGTAACGTCACAAGCTTTTGCGGACGGCAAATTTATATAGAGAGAAAAAAGGGTCTTACGCCGTTGTTAAAAATGTTGTAAATAATTGCTATAATAGGCACACGATAACAATGTATATATAAGATTGACAACGTACATTTTATTTCGAACAATTAAGCTGGAATGTGATTTTATCGCAGTTTTCCACCTTGAAGAAGGCCGCCCGAAGCTTCGGATGAACATTGATCAATGGCGTAGCTAGCCTTTTTTGCAGTGCAAGCAACCAAACCCAGAAAATTTTTTTTTGACTAGATGCAAAATGGTGCGTTCTGAGGTGTTTTCATGGATAAATTGAATACATAAAGCAACACATTGATTTCATGATTTTGTTAGACAGAATTTATTTAGAATTGCCCAAAATCTGTTCTTCGTGTCTTAGCAGACACGAACTTCTCCATAACTTTATCTAAATCCACACTGAAATCGCGATGGATATGCATTAATGCTAGCGATGACAACCTATCGTTATTCATTGTTGATCGTACATATGTCTTCAACCGACGTAGTACACTGAACGATCGCTCTGCGGTAGCACTGCCGTAATTTTTATGACATTGAATTTTCACAAAAAGCCACAACGAGACTTTGTTTTCCACTTTTTTTTTAATTTTTATTATTCCTTTTTTTTTTTTTTTTTTGCTCTTTATTTTTGTTTTCAGCACGCCGATGTGCACGCAACTGCGTGTTGGCGTATAGGGAGCTACGCGCCTGCACTAAATATGTTATAAGTATCTAGAGACCAAACATGTTATTGCACAAAATCGAAATAAGGATTATAGAATCACACCTTTTTTTCTCTTCTAACATAGCATGTTTTTTTCCAGGAATAAATCTGTTCAAATTATCTTATTTCCAGTTAAATCCCTTGGAATAAATCAAACTGGTACATTAAAACACAGAGACAACGGCATTCTCTATATTTGTATATTTATTATCTCTATCATCCAGTTTGTTCAGGTTTTGGTGCTTAGCGCCACTTTAAACAATATTTCAGCTATATCGTGGCTGTTAGTTTTATTGGTGGAGAAAACTGGAATACCCGGAGAAAACCACTGAAATGTCGCAAGTCACTGACAAACTTGACCACATGATGTTGTATCGAGTACACCTCGTCTAGATTTGACCAGAAATGTTGGTAGTTTTTTCATGTAATATAACAGTTAGAGTGGACCCTAACTTTGTAAGAATTCAAATTTGAAATATTAAGTGGCTTAAATGTTAAATAAGTAATTACTATAGTATTCTTAACGATAATTACTCTTCAACGATAAACAACAAACTTGTACATAGTATGGAGCGACCTTTTTCTAACCCTGCGTCTTAGATCACTCGTCCATCCTGAAGTGATGCACAATGTGACACTAAATATGTTATAAGTATCTAGTGACCTATAATATTATGGCGCATTATAGAACGCCACATGCTCTCTCTTCTTATATGACATGTTTTGTTAAAAAAAGAATCACTTCAATTCATATTATTAAATTTATTTTAAATCGGGAGGAATTTTCAAATTGAATGTGTTCTAATAGTGAAAATGATATTATCCTGACTTTCAAACTTGTAAAAATACTACATGTCAGAAGTGGGATTCGAACCCACGCCTGGAGAACCAGACTGCGACCTGAACGCAGCGCCTTAGACCAATCGGCCATCCTGACCTGATGTTATATGTGACACTACAAGGGCGTAGCTAGCCTTTTTTGCAGTGCAAGCAACCAAACCCAGAATTTTTTTTTTGACTAGATGCAAAATGGTGCGTTCTGAGGTGTTTTCATGGATAAATTGAATACATAAAGCAACACATTGATTTCATGATTTTGTTAGACAGAATTTATTTAGAATTGCCCAAAATCTGTTCTTCGTGTCTTAGCAGACACGAACTTCTCCATAACTTTATCTAAATCCACACTGAAATCGCGATGGATATGCATTAATGCTAGCGATGACAACCTATCGTTATTCATTGTTGATCGTACATATGTCTTCAACCGACGTAGTACACTGAACGATCGCTCTGCGGTAGCACTGCCGTAATTTTTATGACATTGAATTTTCACAAAAAGCCACAACGAGACTTTGTTTTCCACTTTTTTTTTAATTTTTATTATTCCTTTTTTTTTTTTTTTTTTGCTCTTTATTTTTGTTTTCAGCACGCCGATGTGCACGCAACTGCGTGTTGGCGTATAGGGAGCTAATCGCCTGTTGATGAATTTTTCAAGTGAGATTTTTATGTATGTTAGTTGATACGATTTGATAAGTCACAACAAATGATCTGTATTGATAACTTCCGGCTGGTTAGTAATTTTAAATGCATTGTGGGAAATGTCGTTGCGACAACAACAAAGGCGCTCTTCGGATTTTAAAGCAATATTTACATAAGGAAAACAATCTGATAATTTACTTATTTATCAATACATATTGACGTGTAAATACAGTGCATTCACATTGATACAGACGTTTATGAATAGGCTATAAACTCTATTTAATTATTGTCATAAACCCCTCCCATAAAATATAATCATAATGGATCAGGTAAAAACTACTGGAAACGATATGGACGACTTTGACGATGCCGAGCTGGAAGAGCTGTACAGTTGGATTGATGGCATTCCCTTGTCAAGACCAAAACGAAATATAGCCAGAGATTTCTCTGATGGCGGTAAATATATTGAAGAGAATAGTTTTCCCCAACTTGTATATAATAATGCTGATTTTTTTTATATACCAACTCATCTCACCAACTACAGTCATATGTAGATTAAGTCTGTCTGTTCATCAAATATTCCCAATTCAATGTACTCTTGTTTCTATATATTTAATGATCAATTTAAATAGATTGACAAAAACAAGATCAAACTAGTTTTTATTGCCATTGGCATTTTATAGATACGATAACGTAACCCTCAGTCCACTTGTGCTCCTCACTGAGGGTTACGTTATCGTATCTAGGCATTTTAAAGAAAGCATATACAAGCACCCATTTTCCCCTTTCTCAGTTTATTATCAAATCGCTGGTATTGTGGCATTATATTTATAAGCATTCCCTTTAACTTAATTAAGACATATTTGTTTTGGTCATTAGATGTCACATGTGTGTGGTTTGATTCTAGATGAATATAATATATATGTGTACAAATGATATAGATACTTGTTGGGAAAATTTCTATCTTAAAATCAAACAATTAATATTACAATGTTTGTTGTGTTCTGGCTCTTTTACATTGATCCACATTCATTAAACTGTACTTTATACATCATATTCTCAATTTATTATGGTGTCTGGCATATTGGTGGTACGAAAAAAATTACATGTACAAAAAGAAAAATGATTACAAAAAATAAATTTTGCATCATAATCAGTTGCCTTCTTGTAATTAATGAAAGTTTAGGGACAGTTTCACACTCATTTTAGGGTATGCTTTGTTCTCATTGTTCAAGACCCTACTGTGACTGAAATGTAGAACAGCAATGATAAAAGTGATGTTCCTTTACTTTAATCTGTGTCTAAGTGTTACTCACATAGTTACTGTGTAAAGTTGTATCGTCTTTCATGTTCATTTACATCCACATTCTTTGTTACTAATTTGTATTTATCACTTTTTCAATCACTTTAACAATAAAGAAAAAAAATTAATGCTTGGGTGTCATCAGTACTCATAAAGAAATGGATCACAGTTGATATTTTTCCTGATGAAAATATAATTCTTTGGTTTTTGTGTATTTAGTTCTGGTAGCAGAGATTGTTAAACAAATTTTTCCGCAACTCATTCACATGCACAACTACTCCTCGGCAAATTCTACACCACAGAAAAAGGAGAATTGGATGCTACTGAACAGGTATTTTTGGTGTGTCCTAAAATCCACACCCTGCATCCTGTCTGGACTTGTGGCTAGTCAGTCTAAACTATATTACATTGCTCTCTTTACTTAGTTGACGGTTGACAACCAATTTACAATATACCCCCTTTTCTCTTATTTTCAAATAACACAAACTTTTAAAATTATGTTCTTGATTATCAGTGAAAGAAAGGGTTTCAAATATCAATGTTATATCTATAAAGTATGCTTGCTAATATATATGCTTGCATTGCTAACTGTATATGCAATGAAATACATGAACAGATACATTTTATGTATGTAGCATTGTTTATTTGAAACCTTTTGCTTTGTTAGTCTGAACACATAAATCTAAAGTGTGTTACTTATTTGTTTATGTACAGTATTACATGTATTACAGTCTGAAATTGACAGAGCAATAACCTGAGATAACTATTTATATCATATGTTAGAAAATTTACATATTTTCTCTATGTTATTTACTTTATTTACCATGTGGCATTTTACCCTTTTTTGCATCAAAGAAAATCATTTAGAAACAAACAAAGAATAACACATGCATAATATTGCCCTCTTCTTTTTTTTAGCATATAAATATTTATGTTAGAATAAAAATATTTATGTTAGTAGAAAAATTTTGGTTCCATTGCTGGAAGGTCGTATTTAGAATTGTTATATTTTAAGAACAGTCATATTTTTTTTCAATGAACATTTCTAGCTATTTCAAAGTCCACCAAAAACCAATCATTTCAATATGTATAACATTTATTTTATTTTTTATTGTACATTTCAGACTGTTGATATGTATATACTTTTGATACTTGTACATGTATATAATTACCTTAGCTAATATTTTAACAATCTCTCTTTTTTTTTCAGTTTTATCAGTTTTCTTGTAATTATTGCACTTTGGTAGATCATATGCACCAAACAATACAGTGTTTCAAAGATTAACTTGAAACAATTACGTGGCATTAACAACAAAGATTAAATTGATCTGCCTTCATAGTTATTTATTCTTCATGTTGATATACAATGTATTTCATAAATACATTATTAGACCTATCCAATTTTTACTAGCAGTGTACAGTGTTGATTTATACACATGGTCCTTGAAAATTAAATTAAAACAGTTGTATGCAAAATATACATGTGTTGATAACAAACCACCACAGCTTATTTATTAATTTTTGAGATTACCAAAAAATATACCCCATGTTAATTTGAATGTAGCCATTATTGGAGAATGAAAGGATTGCCTAAGTAAATCTTTGAAACAACTGTTTTCTGGAATGGGAGATAACTCTGTATTTTTCTCCTCATAATGTTTGTGGTGTTCCTCCTCTTACAGTTTTGGTAGCTGAAATGATAAAGCATACTTGTTCTCAAAAAGGTCTGGTTGACCTTCACAACTACACTGGTGCTAACAGCACAAATAAAAAAGAAGAAAATTGGCGTTTACTTAACAGGTAACAATCACAATTAAAAAAAAAAGATGCATACAGTATAAGATTATTGTCATAGAAACGAGAATAAGAAAACAAATTTGAATTAAATTTTTTTAATATTTTCTATGTATTTAAAATGTGGTTTTTGTAATGATAATTTCAATTGAAATATTTATAAAATGACAGTATATGTATATAAGGTCAAATTCAAATTTTGAAATTCTTACCTTGAATAAAAATGAGTATGATTCTAAGGTGAGGGTTGGGTTAGGTTGTTGATGCTAAGTGTCAAATTTTTGCAAGTTTTCAACTATAATGTGACTACCAGTATATTGATAGAGGACACCCTGGACAACAACAAACTGACTGAAGAAACCTGTGGCCTTAAATAGGCGTGTGGAAACCTTAACACTTAATGTGTATATCAGGGTTAGATTTCAATGACCATAGCCCCTATGCCATCCAGGCTTATCAGGTGTAGATTTCAGTGACTATTATATAGCCCCTATGCCATCCAGGCTCATCAGGGTTAGATTTCAATGACTATTATATAGCCCCTATGCCATCCAGGCTTATCGGGGGTAGATTTCAGTGACTATTATATAGCTCCTATGCCATCCAGGCTCATCAGGGTTAGATTTCAATGACTATTATATAGCCCCTATGCCACCCAGGCTTATCAGGGGTAGATTTCAATGACTATTATATAGCCCCTATGCCATCCAGGCTTATCAGGGTTAGATTTCAATGACTATTATATAGCCCCTATGCCATCCAGGCTCATCAGGGTTAGATTTCAATGACTATTATATAGCCCCTATGCCATGGAGGCTCATCAGGGTTAGATTTCAATGACTATTATATAGCCCCTATGCCATCCAGGCTTATCAGGGTTAGATTTCAATGACTATTATATAGCCCCTATGCCATCCAGGCTCATCAGGGTTAGATTTCAATGACTATTATATAGCCCCTATGCCATACGGGCTCATCAGGGTTAGATTTCAATGACTATTACATAGCCCCTATGCCATCCAGGCTCTAAAATTTTGAGATGAGGTACAAAATGTCTCAGTTTTGTTGATTTTTTGTTTATTTCTTTATGATATAGATGTGATGTATATATAGAATTGCTACTGAATTATTAGGTAGAATATTGTCTGTGTTAATAGTTTGCTTGAAGATGTTTTATTTTTATTTTTTGCATCTAATTTCTCTTTATTATGTACACGTACTTCTTTTTAATATACACTATTTTGTGAATATTTAATTTTTACTAAATTAAATGCTTCTCCAATAAAATAAACATTTAACATAGTAAAACTTCAAAATTTTCGATTTGAAAACATTTTTTTGATGCTCACCAAAGGTTTGTATGTCTATGTATATCATGTTTTGATCAAGAACAGATTAAATATTCCTTCTTTTCTTTGTTCTTTGTCAATCAAAGAAGCGTTAACAATCACTGATCATATTAATACACCAATACACATGACTAAATAAACTTTGATATTTTTCATTATATTCAATATGTACTTACAATTGTTTGGTGCACTCTATTATGCATTGGTCGTTTCTTTAAATTTATCAATAATGAATTTCAGTACCTATTTGTTATTAATTTCTTCTCTCCAAAAATATTCATAATTTTCTTTATTTTATTCAAAAGGTTCATAATTTTCATTATTTAATTTTTTTTTATATTTATGGTTACTTTTCAAACAGAGATACATGTATATAGAATTACACCCTACTGTTTAGAAGTATTATATATAATGTCAACTATTTTATTTTCTAAGCTCAATTTAGAATAAATTCAGTAAAAAGGTTTATTCAATATTTAATCTGTAAAATGTTTGAAAAGATTCTATTGTTTATTTATCAGTTCTTTACAAGTTTGTTATAAAGAAGAAATGAACAATACATTTAAAATGACAATGATATCTTTGTAAATTTAAATAGTATACCAGAAGTATGAAAAGATTTGTTTTTATTCTCTCTCTTAATAATATTCATAAGTCATTATTATTCTTTTTTCTTACAGAAAAGTTTTTAGCAAATTGAATTTTGAACTTGGCGATGATGTGATACGAGATGCAATAACAGCTAAACCTGGTGTAATTGAAAAAGTGCTTATGATGTTACGAGTAAAGTTAAACAGAGCAGAATGGGAGCTGAAGAAAAATCCCCCAAAGTCTAAAGGAGGGGGAGGTAAAAAAGAGAGTGATAAACCAGAGGCTGATCAGTACATGGGTAAGGGTGGTTTTCTCCAAGTTACTATAATACATTATATTGTATAGTTTCACTTATTTCTTTTGAGTTGATTTATTTCCCATGTAGAATATTTCTGTTTGGAAAATTATAGAAGATTTAAATGAAAAAAATGCCTTTTGTAAAAAAATAAATTTGAAAGTTTTTAATATATTTCATTTAAATTTTAATGAAGGTACATGTATAGTATTTTACTTCACTTGGATCATTATTTTAATACTGAAAATAATTGAGGGATGAAAAAAAACCACCACTAATTTAAAAGGGAGATAACTCAATATATAAATTCTTACTTGGTGATTACCATCACTTTCCCTTTCACTCATAAAGATGCAGTATTTGATTATTTAAAAACAAGAGATCCTCATCAAACATAAAAAAATAAAAGTTCTATTCTTCTAAATTCAAAATTTACTTTTTGCCAAAATAAAATATTGATAAACATATTTTCATCAACTTAATTTCAAAAGAAATCCTGCATCTTTTTTCTTTGCACTTTGCATTTTAATAAGTAACATCATTTTTTTCTTATCTTAGTTGAGTTCAATAAGAAATTCTTCATATAAACTCTTTGATCATAGAGGAACATAGACAATATCATCACAAATGTCATGATACATCATTTTATATTTCTGTTACTTTTCTAAGAGGTAAAAGGGTAGTTTTTAGCTATGTGAGCTATTGCCATCACTTTTCGTCCGTCGTCCGTCCGTCAACATTTCACATTTTAATCTTCTCCTCAGAAACCACTGGGCCAATTGCAACCAAACTTTGGTGGAATGGTCCTTGGGTGGCCCCCTTCCAAATTTGTGTCCGGTGATCCTGACTTCCAACCAAGATGGTCACCAAGCTAAAAATAGAAAAAATGAGGGATGAAATTTTTAAAAAATCTTCTCCTCTGAAACTACTGAGCCAATCTCAACCATACTTTGCTGAAATGATCCTTCCTAAATTGTGTCCGGCATTTCAGACCAAGATGGCCACCACAGCCGAACTTAATTTAACATAGGACCCTATGGGAAATTCCCATAAAAATCTTCTTGTCTGAAACCATTTGCTCAATAAGAACTAAATTTTGATGAAATAGTCATTGGATGGTTCTCTTCCAAAATTGTGTCCGGCGGTTCGGCCCTTCGACCAAGATGGACCCCACAGCTGAACTTAGCTTAACATAGGACCCAATGGGAAATTCACATAAAAATCTTCTTGTCTGGAACCAGTTGCTCAATTGGAACCAAACTTTGATAAAATAGTCATTGGATGGTCCTCTTCCAAAATTGTGTCTGGTGGTTCCACCCTCTGACCAAGATGGCTGCACAGCTGAACTTAGTTTAACCTAGGACCCTATGGGAAATTCACATAAAACCATCTTGTCTGGAACCAGTAGGTCAATTAGAACCAAACTTTGATGGAATAGTCATTGGATGGTCCTCTTCCAAAATTGTGTCCGGCAGTCGCACTCACCCACCAAGATGGCCACCACAGTGCAGTTGCGTTGTTATTGAAAGCAGATTTGATCCAGGTGAGCGATTACAGGCTCCTGGGAGCCTCTGGTTTGTATGCTTTTTATTATGTATTTCAAATTGTTTGGTGTTACATGCATACCTATATATTAAACATGTAGGGACTATACTATACTTGTCAAAGTTTTGCCTTGCAATGCTTTGTCCTTGGTCACTCTTAAGAAATGTTATGAATAAACATGGACAAAGAAACACTATCAGAATCATTATATCAAATGATGTAATATTTCTACTATTACTTTTGTTTATTTAAAATCCCATGGGAAATGGTAAATGAAATTACAAGATTATCAGGAAAGAAAGGTATTTCGACCAAATAAAAAGCAGTTACATTTATAATGTGGGCTATAAATCAAAATCCCAATAGACTTATATAATAATTGAAAAAGAAGTGACATATTGACCTGTAGTCAGAAAAAAATATGATAAAAAGTTAGAGGAACAACTAAATGAAAATACACTCTGTAATTACAGTTTTAAAAGGTAATGACCCTTGGGGATGGGAGTCGGAATTCTTGGAGAGAGACTGGACTAGGGGCATAAAGATCGGTAAACTCTCTGGCTAATTTAGTTTGCCATAGATAACATAGCAGAATTACTGATTGGAATAGATGCTAACATTGCTAATATTTTTTGCAAGATATTTTCTACATTTTGATTTGAGTATTATCATCAATGTTTAAAGGCATGTGTCAATTTTGGCAAACATTTGTTTCCTGTGTATGAATAATTTGAATCCTGTCTCCCTCCCCCATTCTTGTAACTAGGACCAATTTAAGAAGGTTGTTCTATATTTGAGGATTTCTATATCTACAATGATAATTAGCTGGTGCTTCTAATCCCTGACGAGTGAAACCAGGATCTCATGAAGACCCAAATTTTAATTGGTGATTATAAAATGTGTCTTGAGTTGAAAAAACCCCACAGAATATTGACAATTTTTATATTATAAACACTAAAACAGTGGTGTTTTGGTGGAAGTGGTGGGTAAATGTTATTTAGTTACATTTTTAGTATGGAAATTCCTTACCCTTGTGAAGCTATTTAAACTCTAAATCGGGAAAAAAAAGTTTAGCATGGTTAAATATGTATTATAGGAGCAACAAATTCTCATTTTTTTGTAAAAAAAATATCCTGTTTATTGCAGTAGAATTTATTAAATAATTGATCTAATACATGTATTTCTGTTCAGTTGACTTTACCTTGAAATAATGATGATTATTCAACAACTTATGAACAACTTATTATCACTAATGCTAACATATAATTTGTGTGTGCTCACATGACCAAGCCATGTGACCTTATGTCATTAGATTGTATCCATCGTTGTTAGCTGTTTAGATTTAAATCGTCTCCTCTGAAACCATTGTGCCAAATTAATCCAGACTTAACGAGCATGATCTCTTTCTCAAACAGTAGCAAACAGCCCACCCTCATTTGATGGTTTAGTAGTTGGTTTATGGTTTTTAATGCCACTTTCAACAATATTTCAATTATATCGTGGCAGTCAGTTTTATTGGTGGAGGAAACCAGAGAAAACCACCGACCTGTCGCAAGTCACTGACAAACTTTATCACATAATGTTGTATCGAGTACACCTTGCCATGAACGGGGTTTGAACTTGTAACTTTTTAAAAGTTTAGTGGTGATAGGTACTGACTGCACAGGTTGTTGTAAATGCAACTACCATACGATAGCGATCGTGACGATTTGAAGATGGCCATTGTTACTTAAATGTCTTCAAATCGTCAAAACTTCTATATTGATCTGAAATTTAAACTATAGCTTATTTTACAGGGCCGATATCGACCATTCGTAGCCTTTGTCCTTTAAAACAGACATGGTTGGGATGGATCTTATTTGGTCCCTGGTTCCTTTAAAAATATATAAAATGAGGGTTTCAAATTAGCTTAAAATTTATTTGCACTGTGTTGTCATATTTATGGTACATGTTGGATATACATCTACCTTCAAAATTAATGGCCGTCATCATGAAGATTGGGAGCTTTTTAGTCCCTCCTAATACAATAAAATATACTTCATTAAAAAAAAAAGAGGGCCGTCGTGGTTGTGATCATATGGTAGTTGGAGTAACGACTACCTGTGCAATCAGTGCCTATCACTACTTAAGTTGTGAGTTCGAACCCCGTTCAGGTGAGGTGTACTCGATACAACATTATGTGGTAAAGTTTGTCAGTGACTTGCGACAGGTCGGTTGTTTTCACCAGGTACTCCGGTTTCCTCCACCAATAAAACTCAGCACCACGATATAGCTGAAATATTGTTGAAAGTGGCATTAAATACCATAAACCTAATCCAAGCCTATAATTATAAAAACTCTGTGTTGATGACAACTCTGTGGTTTTCTGTTGGTACTCTGATAACCTCCACCAATTAAAAAAAAATTGTTACCATTGTAGTGAAATATTGTTCAAATACTTAGTATAATCATACACAATCATCATGGAAATTCTGATTGATACTATTTATAGACACTTGAGACAAAAACTTCTCTCATTTACATTATAAATCCCATCATCCATCATATGTTATGTGTGTCCACCAATATTCAGGGGAGATAAGCAGTTTGGTAATCATAAATGGCACAAAAAGTCTTCAAATGTAAAAGTAAAATGACTGATTTTTTAGCAAACCATTTGCTGATGCATGTGTTTTTTTAATATAATTAGAAACACAACAAACATTCTAGTATAGTTTTATTCCTTTTTTTTTTATCAGTAAGTTGTATGCAACTTTAAAATATTTGGTAGTTTATTTTGATATCAATTAATTTTTGATTTTGTCATATTTACACTTTGCTAACTTTTGTATTTTCCAGGATCTCCAAGGGGCAAAGGCATGAGTCAAAAGATGGAAGCAACCAGAGGGTTAGTTTTGAATTTTATAAGATGATTTTGTAAAATGTTTTAATAATTGAACATGTTCTCCCAGTTTATCTAAATATTAAATCAGTTCGTTTATAATAAGGTACAAATAAACGATTTTGTGTAAGGTTTCAATTTAGGTCACTCAAGGTAATTGTCATTTGTCATAGGCCAGGGGTAGTCTGTATATATTTTTTTTGAGTTTCAATTTTCTCCAAAACCATTTGCATGAATTGGAACCAAATTTGGCAAGAATTGTCCTTTCATGTTGCACTTAAAAATACAAATTTTGTTGTAGTTAAAAAAAAAGCCAGGATTGCCAGAGAACCAATAGACCATTTCACATTTATGACCTTGATTCTGAAATTATGTGTTTTACAAGAGTTATTTCCCTTTAAGATGGGCAAAGAGTTCCCTTTCGTGCAAAGTTCAATGAACATAACATATATTTTTTCCTAAAATCAGTTCAAAATTTAAATGTTGTAACAACTTGTGAATTTTCTATTTGCTATACGATTATCCTCTGATTTTTTACAATGTTAAATTATCTGCAAATTATGAAAAAATTTACTCAAATTAATTGTCCTTTCCATTGCTCTTGCTAGAATGGGTACCATTTTTTCTGTTGCAAGGTAAATAAATCTTATAAAAAGGTATAATTTTAGACAAATGTGTAATGGAAAAGTTAAAAAAGTAAAAAAAAATAATTAATACATATTGAAGTGCTGAAATTATTTAAAATGCCTGAACACTTACTTTTGTAAAATAGGGACACAAAATGGGTAATATTCAAAGTTAAAAGTAATGTAGCATGGAATGTCGACCGTTTTTAAGAATACAACTCATTATTATATCAGGCCACAGAAAAGTACCCAGTTTTTAAATACATGCACTAGTATATTGAAATGTATTTTTGTGGCCTGATGTCATGTCCACACATCCTTACATCATTTTACAGTAACTGTGTTGTATTAATTATTCTAAAAAGTTACGTACAATCCTTCATTGAAGTTTAAGCAATGGAAAGAACATTTACACTGTAGATATATCAGACAACCTTTAAGGTTCAGAAAAAGAGGTATAACACGCAGTTATTTCAACGAAAGTACTGGTAAAGATTATTTCACTTTCCAATCAAATTGTATAGCACATTGCTTGTTATCTTTAATTAAGCTATCATGTTTGGTATAAAGCCCTATATAAGATTAAGAACATTGTTAAAATTTGGGTGTTTTCCCATGTGTAGTGTGAATCACTGGTCTGTTCTTTTCTATGGTAGGTTTAGGAAACAAAGGGTGGCAGACCTTAGTTCAACTGGCTCAAATCATATAATGGAAAACATGCATAGTTTCAAGTTAATCTAATTAAAATTAGACTGGTTTTCAATAATATAATTTTTAAATAGTGGTTTCAAGTTCTCAATTATATGATGTTTTAAAACAACTTGTTTTTCTAGATATAGTTACGATTTCTACTTAATTTACAGATATCCTTACCTCTTAAAAGACCCTCAAATAGAACTCATAACTCTGTACAATTTAGACAGGTATTTAACAACACAATGGATGAAGGGGATGAAGGAAACAATGTTTTATTTTGATGGAATACTTATTTTTTGCTTGAATATTTAAACAGAATCTTGTTTGATCAAGATGTCTTTGCCATTGTCTAGCTTGGACCTGGACTGCACTTGTTTATGTCACAGTTTTATTTATTTTTCAGCTTCAGGTGACAAACAATAGACGTTAATATGTTTATATTTTGCATCTATAGTCTATTAATCTGCATATTCTTATCTATCTTTAGACACACATAATTTATCACATAATAGTAAATCATATAGATAAAGAACATCACTGTTAGTTCTGTTGTTTTACAGTAATGTAAAAGGAGGATTGGTGAAAAGACCACTATTCTGCTCCCATAACATGTAGAAAACTAATTGATTCATTTAGTTTTACTATTAGAATACTATAATCTATGTAAAATCTAGCGCATTATACATAGGTCATTATGGTAAATGTAAATGCTTCTATAAAGTCTTCAAACAAAAATTCATGCACAAAGTACATGTTATTTTAGATTTGTTGAGATTTATCGGTAAGTAAGAGATGAAAATGGACCGTGAAATTGTCCAAACAAAATTTTTCAATAAAATGCATGCTTTGTTGAATTGGTAGATTGTGTAAGCCAACTGTGTCTAATATCTAATTTAGTTATAAAAAGATTAATAAAAAATAGCTTACAAATTAGTAATAACATTACTAAAAGAATTTACTGAACAGTAATCAATTTATGTCAATGAAGATGAATAACATTTCTTTTTAGGGGACAAATTAGTGGTTCTTATGATAACTCCTTTGACAAAACACTTACTTATTCAATTATTTACAAAATTAATTTCAAGTTTGATGTTTTGATCTATAAAAATCAGTTGCACGACATAATTGCACAATAAAATACACATTAGTTTTCATCATCTTAGCATACTTTTTTGGGAATGTCAAATTAAAGTTCAAGTAGATTCAATTCAGCCATAGTTTTGAAGGTCTGTCTGAAACCAATCAATGGTCTGTCTGAAACCAATCAATGATCTCTCTGAAACTAATCAAAGGTCTGTCTGAAACCAATCAATGGTCTCTCTGAAACCAACCAATGGTCTCTCTGAAACCAATCAATGGACTCTGAAACCAATCAATGATCTCTGAAACCAATCAATGGTCTGTCTGAAACCAATCAATGGTCTCTCTGAAACCAATCAATGGTCTGTCTGAAACCAATCAATGATCTCTCTGAAACCAATCAATGGTCTGTCTGAAACCACTATACTGTCTCACACTGCTCTTCGTGTGGTTGATGAAGTACTTAGTCTTACTGATGCTCTGTGGTTTTCTCTCGGAATTCCCCCTCCCCACACAGCTGCTCTATGGTTTTCTCTCTAAATTCCTCTCCCCACACAGCTAAACCAGAATTTATTAAGGAAGTGTGAATGAAACATATCAATCAAATGAAATCTGTCATTAAAAAACAATAGAATAAAGGCAAAAATCTCTTATAATTGTAATATTTTAAGATATTTACAAGAATACAAAAGAGACAAGATTGATTACAGGTAATTATGAATTCATTAGAATTAAATATATCCTTTCCTATTTAACCATTCTCTCTGCTAATATTTTTAAAGCAAGGCCAGTAACTCTGTTATTGTTTATTTAGTGACAGATTTATGTTTTTTGTTTGTTTGTTTGTTTTTTTATATTATAAAGAAATTAATGTTACAACTGTTACATTTTTATATATTTCAATACATGTGGTAAAATATTGTATTTATTTAAAATATTTGAAAGAATTTATGGAAGAAATATCTCATTTTTCCAGTATGTTTATAAATTATACTAGTCAACAAAAGAAATGATACAAAGAGTTTTTTTAAATACATTTTTATGCTAAAACCAAAACAATTGTTTATTATCATTTACGTCAATGTTTGCGTGAAACGCGTTTATCCTCATAAAACAAACAATAACATCCTGTTCCGTTACGGAAAAATTCCGGAAAGTAAATTTTCCATCCAATGATCGAGTTTGTGATGATCGAATTAGGCATTTAAATCACCTGCGGTCATTAATTATGCTGTCAACAAAAGTAAACAATTTGCCATTTTGAATATTTGAATTTTCACAAGAATGTCAAAATGACTGAGCGAGCGATGGGTATGGCTCAGACTGGAATGACTCACCAGGCCGCTGCAGACCACTTTAATGTGTCTAGAATAACCATTTCAAGGCTAATGATTCGTCTTCAACAAACAGGTAGGATAAATGACAGACCCATAACAGCAGGCTGTGTGTGACGTCACAACGTCAAGACAGACATTTACGCCTTATTCACCTCCGGAACAGTATGATAACGGCTGAGGACACTTCCTGTAGAGCACCTGGTCTAGCAAACGTCCGAATTTCGGGTCAGACTGTTCGCAGAAGACTACGTGGCTCTGAGCTAGGCGTCCGGTTGTGGGGCCAATCCTTAAACAATGCCATAGGACTGCGCAACTAGCATGGGCTCGTGCACACCGTCGTTGGAGACTTCACACCTGGCAACACATCCTTTTTAGTGATGAATCCCGATTTTCACTTCGTTTTAGCGATGGACGTTATCGTGTGTACCACAGGCGTGGGGAACATTTTATGGACCAGTGTGTGTATGAGTCCCGACAGTTTTGGAGGTGGAAGTGTTATGGTCTGGACTGGAATTTGGCATGATGCACTCAGCTCAAAATTGTGCAAGGAACATTGAATGCCGTAAAATACAGAGACGATATTCTTGATTCTATCGTTCTGCCCTTTCTGCAACAGCAAAACGTTGATCACGTCTTTCAACATGACAATGCAAGAAGTCATATGGCTCGTGTTGTCAAGATTTTCTGAACCAGAATCACATCCATGTTCTTCCTTGGCCGGCATTATCACCGGATCTGTCACCAATTGAACATTGATGGGATGAACTCAGTAGACGTGTTTGCCACCGTCATAATCCACCGGAAACACCACAGGAGCTGCATGACGCACTTGTGCATGAGTGGAACAACATCCCACAAGCCTTTGTCCAACGATTGATTGATTGGTTCTATGCATCGGAGATGCGAAGCTGTTGTTGCTGTAAAAGGTGGTCACACACGTTACTGAACTCCGCAAACCTCCATACTGCATGAAAATTCTGTCTGTCCATGATTTGTTTTGATAATGATGTTGAGAAATTTTGTTGATTTTGCCTTATTTGTTATGCCCATATGAATCTAAATTATACGATATTTGTCGATTTTTTTTCTCTATGTAAAAAATATTGAGCATCAAACCCTTGTATTGTTTCTTTTGTTGACTAGTATATTATCAATAAAACATTATCTTTCTGTTGACAATATACAGGTGTTTGTGTTAGACATATTAATAACATTGCTATACTTCTCTTAAACCATTTATTTAAACCTTTGAATAATAATTTTTCCCAAACCTAATGTGTGACTGCTGTCTGATCAGTAACATGTTCTATAGGTCAATAAGTTAACACTATTTTGCCTGACCCTTTTCCCCATTCATAGAAATGATGAGAAATATTTATGTTTGTTGCACTTACTTGGAAGGTTGCTCAGTTTCCTAAAATCCTTTACTTCAAATGTTTTTTGTTTTCTCAACTTGATGCGTTTGAACCTTTTCTGCTATGGTATATCTTATAGTTATTTGTTGATTATTTAATTATGATGACAACAGAGATTGTACAGTGGTTTACTAATATTTGTTAAGATTGACAATTTTTCGCTGAATACATTTGAGTTTTCAGGACCTAATTCTTTATGCTACTATTTTATGATTTAGACTGCCAGCCTTTGCATACCATCATATTCAATCAATTTGTCCTGCACCAGGAATTGGTTCACAATTAGAATACCTGCACTATTATTTGTTTCAGTATTTCTGCACAATTATACACAGTTAAACTCTGTTAGATCTTGGTCGTCAAAAGTTATAAATGACCAATTTTTGACTTCAGCTTATCTAAGGAAACTACTCTTGTCACATGTGAGAAAGGATAATCTTATGGTTGCTAGGGTGTGAAATCAGCAGATCTCCCACATCTGTCCTTTGCAATGCTTAGATAACAAGGATTACATGTCAGAAAATGTATTCCTTCATTGTGGACAAATCATATAAATTGTATTCATAAGATCACGATACTTATCTCTCTTTATGTGCTAAAATCATGTGTTAAATGTCCATTAGAATCATATGCAGCAATTTGACCTTTAATTGGTAACTACACTGAAATTAATCTTTGTTGTAAGGGAAATAACTCAAATTTACAGGTTAGTAAATTGGCCAATATCATCTTCAGAAGTGTATTGACTGCACAATGGTAGTGAAAGAAACATTATCATAAATATATTCTAAAGTTAGAATAAGACAAGTCCTAGTTTAAATTTGAAATACAAGTAGAAAAGTAAATTTAATTGATTCACAGACAGAAAAAATAAGATTACATTACACACAAAACATTTCTGATGTTTTATTTAACTAATTGGAATATTTTGGATTATTAAAAACTTTACTTTAAGTATAATTAATGGTGCATTTCGATTTTCTAAAAGTGATTATTGTTTTTTTAAGTAGGATTTTACATGTACATATATTATATAATGAAGCTCTAGAGTATAAACTGCTTTCATTTCACAGCTAATTATTTTCGTGGTGACTAGAAATTTTCTTCTTTTTCATTCCTGAAGAAAGGAAATAAATATATGTACCAGTATATACAATGTATATATTTTAATAGTACATCCTGTAATACATTTCTATACTGTTATTTTTTAGTTTCATTAGTTGTAAATTGTACCAGAATATTGTTCATAACATGAATTCTTATTTACAATGAGTCTTCAAACTCTATATATTTTGGTTTTACAAGAAGCCAAAATATTTTGTTTCTCCATTAGACAGTTCTGAGTATGCTTTTATATAAGCAAGCCACCATATTTTTTGCCAATAACTGATATAAGTGTACTCATTTGCATTAAACATTTTTTTTTAGCTCGCCTGACCCAAGAGTTGTGCGAGTTTTTTTGTCTTCACTTGTCACCAGTCGTCTGTTCGCAAACCTTTCACATTTTGAACATCTATTCTGAAGCTTCTGCACTAATTGGAACCAAACTTTGAAGGAGTGATGTTTATATGGTCTTCTACAAAAGCAACTCTGAAACTGCTGGCCCAATTGAAACCAAATTTTGATGGAGTTGTGTTTGTGAGGTCCTCTACGAAAATGTCTAATTTATCATGATCTGACAAAAACGTGACCACCATGAACAAGTCTTGTTTTTGATTATCTGAAACTACAAGTGCAAATGATATTTTAGTGTATACAATTAATGTTTGTCAACACCTCTATGAAAATCCTCATTTTGGTCAATTTTAATTCTGCAAAAATATGGCTGCCTCAAGTAAGTCTTGTGTCTGATTGGCTAAAACTTTTAAAATATTTTCTTCTGAAACTACAAGTCCAGATAATTTCATCATTTCTCTAGGAGGTGAGGTTTAGGCCCATAAAACTGGTTTAAACCCCACCACATTTCATTGAAGTGTCTGTACCAAGCCAAGAAAGTGAGCGGTCATGTATTTGTGTGTTAGAGGTATCGACTGTTGTCTCTTTCTACGATTTTTATATTGGATTTTGGAACTTTTCCAGCAGTGTGGTATTTTTTGTTTTTCATTTTATTGGTACAGATATTGTATGTGGGGTCCTCTACAAAATAGTCCTCGTTTTGTCTTGATCCAGCAAAAATATAGCCACCATGGGCGATTCTTGTTTTTGCTCATTTCTTAAATAAATCAGGTGAGTGATATAGGCTCTTTAGAGCCTCTGGTATGTATATCTTGTCTTTTAAGATTTGTGTTTTAATATCTATTTTGCTTTAGTATGACTTAATAATAAGAACATTTTGTATTCACATAATCAAATAAAGTTTTTTATTTGTATAAGAATGGTTTTTTATATGATATGTATTTCCCTCTTCAGGCCAGAGTTTCCAAGTATTCCTAAGCAGAAAATTATCAGATCTATAGCAGAGAGTGATGCTGTTCCTAGAATATTGTTTGAAGAAAAAGAACAAGAATGTCTGGCTAAGGATGAAACTATTAGGGTATATATTTCGAACAGACACAACTCATTTTGTTCTTCCTCAGATTTTAGAAGTAAAGATTCCCATTAACAGAAAAGAACTTTGTTCTTCCTTAGATTTTTAGAAGCAAAGATCTCCATGAACATGAAAAGTCCCTACAGTATACAAATATTTTTAGAATTCCCCAAATTTTAGAAGCAAACTTCCACATGAACATCAAAAATCCCTACAGTTAACCAGTATTTTATTCTAAGAAACTAAAATCTGTAGGGACACAAAAAAATCCCCACTTTTAACAAGCTTCTTGTTCTTGCTTACATTTTAGAAGCTCAAATCCGTAGGGACATTAAAAAAAAATACTTTTAACAAGTATTTGTTCTTCCTCAGATTTTAGAAGCTCAAATTCATAGGGGCATAAAAAAAAGTACTTTTAACAAGTATTTTGTTCTTCCTCAGATTTTAGAAGCAAAGATCCATCGGATGGAGCATTTGATACATTTAAAAGATGTAAGAATAGATGATTTACAAAGTAGACTAGAAACAATGAGACCAACTGGAGTACGGAGGTAAATACCAGGGAGGTTAAAACGACATGTCAAAAAACAGTTAAAAAGACATGTCAAAAACAGTTAAAAAGACATGTCAAAAAACAGTTAACTGTCAGGGAAGGATTATTGTGTACATACATTCATGTTAGTTTCTACAAAGTAAAAATACTAGGACAATTTAAAATGGAAGTCATAAAAATTAAGTGTCTCAAGATGGCTGTTAAGTGTTTTAAGTAAATATAGCATATATAGGTAATTACTGGGAAAACTATTTCAAGTACAACAACATTTTTATTGCAAATTGATTACAATTTCACTTTCAAGATGTTTGAAATATGATTTGAAATTTATTTCCATGAATCATATTTTTTACTGTAATTGAAAAAAATTGATAACAATTTCACTTTCAAGATGTTCGAAATATGATTTGAAATTTATTTCCATGAATCATATTTTTTACTGTAATTGAAAAAAATTGATAACAATTTCACTTTCAAGATGTTCGAAATATGATTTGAAATTTATTTCCATGAATCATATTTTTTACTGTAATTGAAAAAAATTGATAACAATTTCACTTTCAAGATGTTCGAAATATGATTTGAAATTTATTTCCATGAATCATATTTTTTACTGTAATTGAAAAAAATTGATAACAATTTCACTTTCAAGATGTTCGAAATATGATTTGAAATTTATTTCCATGAATCATATTTTTTACTGTAATTGAAAAAAATTGATAACAATTTCACTTTCAAGATGTTCGAAATATGATTTGAAATTTATTTCCATGAATCATATTTTTTACTGTAATTGAAAAAAATTGATAACAATTTCACTTTCAAGATGTTCGAAATATGATTTGAAATTTATTTCCATGAATCATATTTTTTACTGTAATTGAAAAAAATTGATAACAATTTCACTTTCAAGATGTTCGAAATATGATTTGAAATTTATTTCCATGAATCATATTTTTTACTGTAATTGAAAAAAATTGATAACAATTTCACTTTCAAGATGTTCGAAATATGATTTGAAATTTATTTCCATGAATCATATTTTTTACTGTAATTGAAAAAAATTGATAACAATTTCACTTTCAAGATGTTCGAAATATGATTTGAAATTTATTTCCATGAATCATATTTTTTACTGTAATTGAAAAAAATTGATAACAATTTCACTTTCAAGATGTTCGAAATATGATTTGAAATTTATTTCCATGAATCATATTTTTTACTGTAATTGAAAAAAATTGATAACAATTTCACTTTCAAGATGTTTGAAATATGATTTGAAATTTATTTCCACGAATCATATTTTTTACTGTAATTGAAAAAAATTGATAACAATTTCACTTTCAAGATGTTTGAAATATGATTTGAAATTTATTTCAATGAATCATATTTCTTTCTGTAATTTTTTAGGGAAAAAAACTATTAATAAATAATTTATATGGATTCTGAATGTTTTCTTAAATAAAAGTTTTTGATATTACATATTTATGATATACACAATACACTTTTTTATAGGATGTAAAAACTTAGTTTGGAGAAAGGAAAAAAATATGGGTAACATTGTTTGAAAAAAAGATATAGACATTTCTGCAATATATATGTTATGCTTGGTGTTTTTATATACTACCACTTGATTCAATGTCTTTTGTTTCCACATTTTGTGTGCTTTTCATAGTAAAGTAATAAAAAGAGTCATTTTAAGAAAATGTATATCGTATCAATGACACCCTTTATATATAACGTTTTCCATGAGTAAACAATGAAAGGCATATGTTATGTGGAAATAACTTCTAAATATATTTTACTTACAATGTATATTAAAATACCCCTGATTTTATATTAGACTGGTCATTCCTTGGTTGTGATATAATATTTATCAATGTTTCCATATTATTATATATTCTCTGATGTCATTAAAAAAGTAAAAAAATATTACTGAGAATGATGTTAATGGTTAAAAAAGGATTTTTTTTATCTATTTATTTAAAGGGAAATGATTTGTAGAATTGGAGCTTGTAAAAATCATGCAAATACTTCTAATTATGTGGCACAACAGTGAATGTGTGGCAAACAATAAACAAATAAGGTACATCAATAAAATAGAAATACACAAATATGTGTTTTTTCTTCATGTATTAGACATTAATAAATGTACTGTACCTGTATTAAATTTAACTCTATTATATTTTTTTTTACTTAGCAGCCACATCATTTCATACACATTGTAACCAACTGCATTTTTATCTATCTAAAGAGAGTTATTTCCCTTTTCTGTACAAATTTTCAAAACATTCCACTAAAAAAAAACATATTTATTGACACAGTACCTTCTGTACAGAATATATATGATATTTCAAAATAAAATCATGATTCTAGATTCAATAACATATGATGAGCGATATTTCATTCCCCATCATTGCACACTATTTGCATGATTCTTAAGGTGAATAGCACTTAAAGCCATGATATCAATGCTAATATGCAGAGTTCACAAAATTTGTCAGACATGACCAGCAAAATTTGGGTAGATTTTGCTAAGGACTGACACAAGATTGGTATTTTACAATAGAAAATTAATGAGGACTGTCTTTTTTTTTCATATGGACTGGTACAAACCCATAGGCAATTTCGTGACCCCTGTAATATGTCTAAACAATATGGATGTAGTAATTCAGATGTAGCTTTGGGAAGGTTAACACATTGTGTTGCTTTATATGGTGTATTATTTTTGTATTACCAAAGAATATATATTTATTTTCATATTAATTTAAAACAATTCATGTTCAAATAGAAGAAGAACCATTATTATCAGTTCTTGATCACCCTTTTTTGTCAGTGCTTTTGTGTCAACAGTATTTTTCTGATATGTTTATCAAGTTCTGTAATGCAAATGTAAGTGTTGTGTGTCCTTTGTCGATCAGCGGCGAATTTCTCATCATCCAATAAATGTTCAATTAACAAAAAAAGTCTACTGTTACGTAAATGATGAATGCATTCATTAATGTGTCCAAAAACTCCAAAATCCAAATATTTGTTTGTCATTAAAATTAATTCCGTTTCATTACATAATGTCATCAAATATATAGTATAAATATAAATATGTATAAAAAAAACTTGCCTACTTAATGTTTCAAATAATTTTCGTTAAAATACATGTTTTCAAAAATATCATCCTTCAATTATATTAAATACATGTATAACTAATGTGTGTCAATGTTTTACTAACAGGATTACTGGTTTTCACACCATTGCTGAAGTTTACATTTTTCTGTGTTTCCATTATAAAAATACATACCGGGTATTTACTATCGATAATAAAGAGAAATATGCCCAATCAAAACATAAGGTTACTTACTGTAAACGGGTGTTTAGTGACCACACCAATTTTGTTAAACTGTACGTATGAACTCGATTGACTTATAATTACAGTGAGTGGAAGCAGTTTATCATTCTCTATAAGTAGAGTTTTATTGTCATAATAATGTCAACGTTTTCACAATTTGTCCATTTATTTTCCGGGTGTTCTGTGACCAAACCAATTTTGTTAAATTGAATGTATGAATTTGATTGACTTATAATTACAGTGACTGGAAGCAGTTTTAATATTATTCTCTATAAGTAGTGTCCTATTGTCATAATGAGGTCAATGTTTTCACATTCCGTCCATTTATTTTCTGCCACCTATTTATTACTGTTTTTATACATTTTTACACTAAAGATTTATATGTATACATGTATGTACCCAGTTGTTATTATGTTGGTTTGAACATATCAGAGAATTGATAAACAGATTATTTTATCAGAATTAAAAGTTATTTCACTTTTCATCATGTTGTTATTGTTTTCTAGATCTTAACATTACTGACTGTTACTGTCAGTTTTGGTTTCTACATCACAATATTACCAACAGCTGGACATTAGAAACAAGCAAATCCCTAGTTAGACCAAGACTTAAGTTTAAATGCAATTAGGACTGTCACCAAATAACACCACAATACTCATGCCTGTAACATTTCAAAGGGGATGTTACAGTACAGTTACAGTTACAATAACACAGTAGAGATACAATTCAAGATACAATGTACCTCATATGGAAACAGTTCAAATAAAAACATCTTTTCTGAACAACTTTTTAAAAACATTGGGACTAATTCAACACTGTTTATTAATAATAACATAAAAAAGACCAAATTTATGAATACATCACATGTATATTTCAACTAATAGATTATCACCAGTTTTCAAGTTCTAAATTATTATTGTTATATGATGCAATCCTTTAAATAAAGGTCAGAGAGATCAAACTGATTGAGCAATCAAGAAAGGATAATCAATGGACACAGGCAACATTGGGCAAAAGACACAGAATGAAGATAAACAAAACACAACACAGAAAATACTCTTTAAATAATTGCCAATTGGCTGACAGACAGCCTAGAGAGTCTGTCTACAATGTATTTTTTTTTTTATCTAGACCATTTGATTTATGGCTCTTGACAATCTTGCCAGGTTAGAAGAAAATGTATTTCTGCCTGCTAAGTTGTGGTGTAATGGTAATGTAATGATTTTCTACTGCAAATAAGATTTAGATGCAAAAATGAAGATTAATCTGAAGCTATTGTTAGTTGAGGAACAATCTATATCATGACCTGATGTATCCCATTATATTACATTTGTAGGTAAAATCATTTTGTTTGCAAAACGTACACCTGACATGTCTTGGTTTAGAATTGCTATCATTGTTTGTGTATCTAAAAGTATACCTCTGATCGGAATCATTCTCAGTGTTCACACTATATGTCCATCACCTTTTTTACTGAATAGCAAAAGACCTGCTTGATAGTGTATGGTTAGCATGTTCATCTCTAGTGCACTAGAAAGTAACTTCTACCCATAGTAAGGTCAAAGATTGTAAGCTTGGCATCTCCTGCTTCTCAGCTAAAGGCAGAACTTAGAGGTATTAGAGCAAAGAGTGGATGGTTCAGAATGAGGATAAAGAGGAGCGACAATGTTAATAAATAAATAAAGAAACAATAGAAAATGGAAGATTAGGTCAATTTGACCACATCGTAATCCTGTTTATATTTTACAAAATGTGTGTGTAATTTATCTTGCGAATATTTATAGGGTTAGGGTTGTGGTGTTTAAACACCAATTTCAAGACATTTCAGTTATATCGTGGCGGCACAGGCACTTGTTTCATTCAAAAAATATATGCCCCCTCCTCTTCCTTACTTCAAGGTAAACATCTGCCCTTTACCCCTTCCCCACTTCGCCTCAATATTTTTCGCTTATTTGTGATCCTTTCGCTGACCCAATTATATCGTTACACTCCCGAGATATTTCTTTTTTCGACTGCCACATTTAAATATAAATACCTGGCCCCCCTCAGACGAATTGAACAAGAATATTCAGCGAAAGTCGCATTTTCTATTTTTCAGTCAATGAAACGGATACAGTCACTTCCGGTCCGCTCTAATTTGATTTAGAGACTAAAAAAAAGGTGTTTTAAAAATCAAATGTCAGTAATTTGGAGTTGAACATATTTTTATAATCTGCATTGGAACAATTATCTGTATTTTAAAGGCTTACTTTACATTTGAGAGGAGATGATCATGATGGCATTGCTACACATGGCCGGTCTAGAGAATTCCGAACGCATATGAAAAATCCAGCGCAAACCGGAAGTGGTTGTATCCGTTTCAATGACTTAAATTTTCACCAAGCCACTTTCGCTGAATAGTCTTGTCCAATTCGTCTGAGGGGGGGGGGGGGGCCCGGTAGGTATATTTAAATGTGGCAGTCGAAAAGAGAAATATCTCGGGAGTGTAACGATATAATTGGGTCAGCGAAGGGACCACAAATAAGCGAAAAATATTGAGGCGAAGTGGGGAAGGGGTAAAGGGCAGATGTTTACCTTGATAAGGAAGAGGAGGGGGCATATATTTTTTGAATGAAACAAGTGGCGGTCAGTTTTATTTGTGGAGAAACTACCGACATGTTCCGAGTCACAAACTATATCACATAATGTTGTATCGAGTACACCTCGCCATGAGCGGGATTCAAACTCGCAACTAAGCTACTTTATTGGTGATATGTACTGATTGCACATGTAGTGATAAATCCAACTATCATATGTTCACCACCACGACGTCCCCTATGAATATTTAAGATATCAATAACAAGGGAATCTTGTTTTCTAGAATATGATTAAAAAAGATAGATACGTTTCTATTGCAACTACTTTCGGGCATCTTACAGATTCCAAAATTACAGAGCAACAAACACCACCACCCATTTAATCACACGATTTTAATACACTACAAGATGTTAATAAACAAAATTTGAAGTAAATCGTTTTATGTTTACCAGAGACACATAATTGTTTTATATGTCATGGGTTTTACGAATGTCATTCAAATGTAGAGATACAAAATGTCATTAATAACAACTAAAATCATGCAGGGTATATTTTTTAATAGGGAATTCCCTTTGTTAAACAATGTAAAATCACAAAGAATGGCTTGCATGTTGCACTGGTCACCAATTTCGTGACATTATTTGATATATCCATCCTGGAAATTTCTTGAATAATTATGAAAAGAAAGTTTGGAAACAATCCCACCAATATCAACAAGCGAATAAAAAGACTATGATGTGGCCATGGAAATCCAAATCATGGTTTGGGACAGGTACAAAAATGTGTCCGGTTGATGGGGTAATTGTGTTCATTACCAGAAGAACAGAATGTTAAACTTGGTTTTTATATTTCAATTAAATTATTATAATTAGGTTGGTTTATGGTGTTTAACATCACTTTCAACAATATTTCAGTTATATCGTGGCGGTCAGTTTTATTGATGGAGGAAACTGGAGTACCGGGAGAAAAACACTGACCTGCCAAAGTCACTGACAAACTTTAACACATAATGTTGTATGGAGTACTTACACTATTTCATTCAGAAATTAAACAATGTTCTCTGCTCCATATACATCTAGGTGTAAGGTAAGCTACAGGTTGATATTGCAGGATAACAACATGTTGTTATTACCTTTGATAAAGCAGTTGCTAAGCAAGGAGGCAAGAAAATTTCTGTAGTATCCTTAGATTGAATGGTATGCCCAAGTTCAAAGCAGTTAAAATATTACTGATATTTGTAAATCCGACATCGTTAGTATAGACGTATACCTTGATTTTCAACAATGAGTGAGTATACTTTTGAAAAACGTGACGACTACGATTTAGCTCACTATTTTGTATGGAAACAAATGTGTGCGGCTGCTTGAAGTATTAGCTAACCAAAATGGCTTCAATACAAGAGTGTAACAGACAGGGAACGAAGAAGCTGTTACATGTCAAGTCGGAAATTTCACTTCTAATAATAAAACAAATAAATGGGATATAAAAATATTTTACATAATAAAACAAGAGTGCTGACCATTTCGAAACACCTAATCTCATTTGTGTTGTCTCTCTTTTACTTGTTGTGTTCTCTTGATTTTAAACTGTAGTCTGTAGTAAAAGCCGTCTCGATAAATATTGGAACGAAACAGATGTCAAATACGGACACATGTTGGAACCGAAACAAATCAAAGTCAACACCCACAACCAGATCTGAATACAGTAGTTCATGCCTGCGTTCAGAAGAGGACTCTTAAGACTATGTAAGAAAAAGATTCTTTGGAATGTTGTATTATTTTGTATTTTACCTTTGTCTTTGAACAGAATCTGCTTTTGACGTTTACAAAAATTATTCAGAAATTGTTACGAGAAGAAAAGACTTTTAAACCCCATTGCTTCAGAAATGGTACATGTTGGTTAATCGACAGAGAATAACTCATTGGTTCAGAAGTATTATAAACTAATATATCGTGTCTAAACTGACTGCAGATGTTTCCAATAATATAAACATGAGGATATCTGTTTCTTTAACCATGGGGGAAATGATGGCTTCGCGCCAGGTGTCATCCGCGGGGGATAACAGATGCAACATTTCTGGAGCACATGGTCTCATTTCCGTTTTCACATGATTGTAATTTGAGGTCGTATTATGGTATTTGTCTGTCGTCATTGTCGTCCTCCGTCCGCAGTTACATTGTTTTCTTTCACAATAAGTATTGTACTATTTGACGGATCCGTTTGTAATTTTAATCACAATAAAACTTGGCACTTATATAAAGTAAGTGATTACAAATAAAATGGAGATAAATTCGTTGGAACTGAACTAGGTAAAGTTGGAATGACAATTATCCCTTTACCCTTTTCTGGCAACTGCATCTTTGCAAAAAATAAGTTGGATCAGACAAAATGTTAGCTGGGGACTTCTCTGTTATCTGACCCGACAGGGCCTCGATCCAAGAGAAATTTTGCAAGACGGAACAAGACTGCTTTGATGCCATGGAGACAGACTGAGACTTATCTTAAAATTGAGGATTTGAGTTGAAAATACCCCCCAAAAAATGGAAAACAAATCTAAATAAAACGTCTTTGGCTAAAGCTATGGGGCCCTTCAGAGATTCACGAGCCCCTTCTTGTCTCTCCGGGCCCCGGACCAATGTACTGGCTAAGCGTCCTGTCAAAGGCCCTAGGGCCGGGAAACAGACAGAGCACGAAGTTCACTTCTCCGTGATCGGTAGCCAAAGCTAACGAAAACTGCAAGTCAAAAACTTAAAAGAAATAACATCTAAAAATTCAAAAGGTGAAAGCTGTCAACCCTTTAAAATAACCTCCAAGTCTCAAGAAGGTACTAGACGTCTTTGTTTTGGACAATCTATGCAGAAGTTTCATTCAAAATCAAAGGTGCCACTTGATCATAACTACCAGCAACATTCATTTGCCGCCCCCCCCCCCCCCCCCCCAAAATGTAGTAAATTGTGGTCAAATGGTGGCATGTTTCACTAAAGGCGCAAATGTGTTATTATTGGGCCATCTGGATGTAAAAAAAATGCACTGCTTCTTATATCCGAACGAGATATAGAAGTGCTTGTTACGGTACTCCCAACAGGCCAATTAAAAGTAAGTATGACCAGAGTCAGCCTTAATTGAGACTCACTTCATCCAGATTTCTACACTTTAGAAAATATAATTAACATAGAGACCTAATTGGTAACTTTTTTAATAATGGACCAAAAATTTGAAATTAATTGTCAGAGTTCGTATATATCATACATTAATAAACATCTAGAAACAAAATTGTTCATTTGAAAACTGGATTTTTAAGATTTTTTCTGAAGATTTATAGAAGTCAAACGGACTATGGCTTGTTTTATTCTTGTATTCATATATTCAATACTTAGTCCTATAATGAATAAGACTCAACAAAATGAACAATCATCTTTCACTTTATGTCACTGAACACAAAAAGAGAGACCATGTCTTATGAAGTTGGAAATCCTGTTCCCGGCTCAGGACAGATACAAAAATGTGGCGGGATAAAACTGCTTAATGGGAAATATTCCTAAAGCGATAACCAACTAAATATTAGAATAAGAGTTGTACTTTATAAAGTTACTTAAACTGTGAACTTAATCAAGTCTAATTACATTTGTTAGATATCACAAAACAGGCATTTACAGAGTTTAAAATTTCCCGCTAGCAAATAATCAGGTGGCCAATCAAAATCGTTAAGCGAATTCACTGCATGATATGATTAATGACCGGAAGGAAGACAAATAATATTTTCCGATAAAATCTTTTTAATCGTAAACCAGACTATTTATTTTTTTAGATGGCAGGGTTTATGCACCTGAAAGAAGATAATTACTCGTGTGGTCTTATTTCAGAATTAGTAACAGAAGAGTATGCATGTGATTTGAACCATTTATATGACGAGGAAGTGTCGGAATCTTGTCTTGAAGCAACAGGCTTTTGGTCAGTATTGCCATACATATCAATATCCATATGATATCTCCTAATTTTGGATCACTTGTACTTTGCGACAACAATACTATTGTCCACAGTACTGGTACAAAAAAAATGTACCAGTATTGTTGAATTTTTTTGAAAGTGTGGGTCTTTGTGATTGAGGGTTGTACATTGTTTATTTAATTGGTAACTGTAAATTATTCCTTTGCTTTAGTGAGTAAATTGACAATTATTTGTTATGTTTATTTATGCATCTGTTAGAGAAATAATGAATTTTTAATAATTTGACAATCAAAGGGAGATAATTAATGAGAGAGAAACTAGAAGATAACAATGTTTATTTTTATTACAAAGATGATATCAAAAATATTATAAAAGGTATGTGGCAACTTGAAAGCACTATACAGAATTTTTGAATAATTTTCTGCAGGACCTACTCAAATTGTGCAGGACCGGAATTTACAAAATTCTAAAATTTAAATGGAATCGGTGATGTGAACAATAAAAACCCGACCCACCATGTTTTCAAATATAAACACACGAAATGGTCGCGTTGATGCATCACAGCCAGTTTAAACTATAAAAATACAATGATTAATAAAATTACCATGGAAACAGTTGCATGTTTAAGAAGTAAATGTCATTTGAAGCAGAATCTAATTCCGAGTTGACCGTGATGGTTCCGGCATACCAGTTGCATTTCCGATTTCCGGTGCAAAACAAAATACACAAACAAAAAATTTTGTCGGACACCTGGACCGGCCTACTTGGTAGTGTTGCCGGTCCTTGTGATTTTCTGCCCGATCGGTCCGATGGTCCGACGAATTTAAAAAAGTCTGCTATAATGATAAATACAAATTTGATAATACAAGCACTAAAGTTTACAGAGAGTCTTTTTTTCGAACAATAAAAAATTAATTCACATCTCCTGAAACACTGCTGCTGTTAATAAAGTTAATCTCATCTGGTCGATGGTCTTCTGGTCCATTTGGCAATGACCTTTCAGCTGCTCGATGGTTTCTCTCTGCTGTCTGATTTCTGTCTTGAGGTCTTCCTTTGTCATCTGTAGTTTTTTCTTCATTTCAGTCTGTAGGTCTGATGTCTTCTGTTCTATACAGCTTCAAGATTTCAGCAACATTAAATTAATCGGCAAAAATTCAACTGGCTTTGATTAATTTTTTTTTCAATTTAAATTATATAATTAAATTTTATATATTTTATTATAAAAATCATTTTTCCTTTAATGTATGGTATACAATAAATACCATCTGATGCATTATTTGTTTTTATAAATATTAATTTTACAATTTATTTTTTTAGCTTTACCTTCTCTCAATACTGACAATAGTAGTTATATACAATACTTATAATTTTGTACAACAATACTGGTACAATACTTGAACGTTTTTTTATACCAGTATAATAACTATTGTGGACAATACTGGTATTCCAGTATTGTTGTCGCAAAGTACAAGTGATCCCTAATTTTAACAGAAACATAGTTGGAGTGTTTAATTTTACCTGTGCATGTGGAATTTGTTTATTACGTTATATATTCACTTTAACCGAAAACACCTGATTACCTATCCAGAAATTCCCTCCTTTGTCAGGAGAACCAAATTCCTCTACAGAGTTCCTCGTATAATTATAAAATCCGTCAATATCACAGCATTTCTGCATTTATATACAAGTTTAAAATATTACAGCTTTTAAAACACTAAGAAAAACTGTTCTATACAACAGCAGGGGTTTCAAAGTTTTTAATAATAGGAGGTACTTCTTAAATTTTAGGAGGTACCTAAAAAATTAGGCTGAGGGCCGTAAGGGGTCCAAGGGGCAGAAGCTCCTGAAATCTAGCATTTTGTGGACCAAAAAATGTACTTCAGAGACTGCAAAACATTAGTGTTTTTGAAAGAAAAATCCCATTCACTTTAGAGTTCAGATTTCACCAAGAATGAAGACCATGCATAATGCCTGGATTTCCCCCCCCCCCCCCCCCCAATTTCTTTATTGAATATTTCAGTTTACAGACTTCAGCCAAGATTATTCATAGATAGTCTGCCATATCTTAAAAAAAACCCAAAAAAGACCATAAAGAGCTACGGTTCCGCAGCTAGGCTTGACCAAACCATTGTTATCAAAGCTGAAACTTCTCAAAATTCTTTGTTGGCTTTGTCCTTTTCTTTTTCACAATACCTTGGCTTGTGTGTTTTTTTTTACTTTATTACCAGTAATTAAACTCATCAAAGACCATTGGCATGGATCAAGACCATATAAGTGTCATAATTAATGAAACCAAGGACGTATATAGAATACGTCCTTGATGAAACATATAAATTTAATTTGCAATCATCAATCTTTAATAAAATTTATAATTTTAATAGATCAATACAAATATAATTAAACAAAAACAATATATATTGTTACTTTCACGACTTATGTGCAAAAAAAATGTTCGAACAAAAACGATTTGCGGGAAGATATTTATTAACATTTGAATCACAAAAGTTAAATTATTTTGGAAAAAAGTGGGGGCCGGCGTTTTGACATTACAATGTAATTCGTATTTGAGCCATGTCCGGTCCTTTTTCAAGATTTCTAGTAATTTTCTATCCCTTATCTCCTCGTACCCCCTTTTAAAAATGTTTTTCAGCACACTTTCATTTCTGTGAACAACCGCGGTAGGGCCCCGTCAAAATATGTAAATAAATTAGCCATAGGTTTTTATTTTTTTATACCGGAAGTTAACCAATATGGACGGAGTTAAGCAACAAGACAGTTCGCCCCAGAATGATTCGACCCTGGGTTTTAAATGGATAATAAAAATCGCACAACATATTGTGTAGTCATATATTCATAATACATGTACATAATGATCTTACTTATATTACTGGAGATTACACTAAATTGTGTTTGAACATAATTTGTAATCGGTCATTTTTTTATTTTGAAATGATGTCAGCTTTGTTCCGGTCCGAGTTTTACACAAGGATGAAAAAATATTGGGACGAAAACATATCTATTTACCGCATGCGCAAACTGCTATTTACGATTCTAAGGTAAAGTTATTTTTAAAACAAGGAATATCCCATCAACTTGGTCGTGACTCAGTTGTTCGATTTGAATGCGAGAATTCAGCAATTGACGTGATCATTAATTTTTTATGAAAAATATTCCACAAGCCTATCGACCATCGTACTTGTGGTTTTGACCACCGCTAATTTTGGGGGGGTTCAGTAATTTCTGCCGGTACTATACACGATCTCAAGCGGGTAAAAGTACCGGGTACCGGCCCACTTTGAAACCCCTGCAAAAGACACTGTATACGGAGGTGTCCTATATAAAATGTATAGCTGCTCCTCCTGGAGTGTGTGAACCACCCACACAAACAACACAAAAGCTAAAAGTAAAAGTTAACATTGATTCGTTTGTCTCCCATGTTCTTCCTGATTCGATAATATTAATAATGAATTGTCATTTGTGAGTTGTGACCATGTCTTGTATATTTCTGTGGACATATTTCCTAACCAAATACCAAACAGTGCTTTTGTTCAATTGATATCCCAGTCCTCGTTCTTGGCAACAGAGCTGTTCTGTTTCCATTATAGTTCTGTTTTGCTATAATGAGAGATTACTATCTAGCCTTTGGCTTTATTAATACTGGCAAGAGTATGTCTTTACCCTGTGTTATGCCTTAAATTGACACCTTTGACTTTGTTGGTATATATTAGCCACACTCCTAAGAAATCAACTATAATAATATGTATTTAAGTTTCCCAAATTAAATGGTTTCATCTTTCAAATGTTTCCTATTGGATTTGCATCTATCATATTTTAGATATAACATTATGTGATAAAGTTTGTCAATGACTTCATCAGGTTGCATTGGTGGTTTTCTCCATGTACACTGGTTTCTTCTGCCAATAAAACTGACCATCATGATGTAACTAAAATATTGTTGAAATGGGCGTTAAACACCATAACCCTAACCCTCCATCATATTTTGTCAATTGGTTGATTTTGCTGTCTGCACTATCTGCATGCACAGAGATTAACTTTTAGCTCAGAGTGTACCATTGTTGTTTATGCAGGAGATGTGTCCAGTTACAATGTACATATGGAAAATGTTCATGCTGACTTTATCAGTTCATCATCGTTCTGATGTTTCTTAGAGGAGAGTAAGGTCAAATGTAAATAGAAGGTGTGGTTCTGATTACCAGATTAACCCTAATGTCACCTCCTGACTCTAAAAATATTTGTTTTTGTTCTTATTAAAAAAAAACTACCACCTTGACCTTGCCTTAAAATGGAAAATGTCATTTAAGTATTATTAAATACTTTGTGTTTTGATTTTGTTGGAAACATGGATATAACCAGCAATGAGATGGTAGTATTTCCTGGTTTTGAAGGCTAGTAGAAATGAGCATGGCTTAAATAATAATATGAAAGGGCAAACATCTGATGGTGGAAGTAATGAAAATATCCACAAAGGGACAGTCCAGGTTGCAGCACAATACAAACTTTTAAAAACAGAAAGAGAAAGCATGAACAAACTTCACAAAAACTGGGGAACTTTGACAAGGTGTCTCATAAGTTTGATGCTCATGTCTCATCAATTGCAACCATCGTTAAGTTTAGATACTACTGTATTATATATATATATATGATTATCAAATCCAATAGGAAACATTTGCCCATTAACATTCACTATAATCATGTCGATAATTTGTTTCCGAGAAAGTGTTTTTGTTTTGTTTTGTGTTCAATGTTGACCTTTCCTTTTGCCTTTTGTAATGAATGGAAAAACAAGAAATGACGCAGGAACCTTAAGAAGGGCTGGTTAGTCAATTTGAACTCCTGTATAATGGGCACTGCTATTTTTTTTAAAGTTATATCATCAATAACGATGGTTCTGTTTCGTGATGTGGTCTGCGAACTGTTGATTTTGTCCTTGATGGTATCGCGGATTTTGCGTTTTCCCTCTTAGCTATACAGTATATCATCACACATGTACAGGACTTTGTGTTGGCATGTCAAAAGCTGACATGTGGTAGTAAGCTTAAGCCAATGTTTATTTTTTACATAGAAAAGAAACTTGATTTTTATCGTATTTTTGTCCATTTTCCTTGTTCATTAAAACACCATCTTGTAATTTCAACAAGACATACATGTACGTTGTCTTTGTGCAAGTCCAACATTAAAAAAAGATCTAATTTGAACTCTCTTTCTTTAAATTGACAAATATAATGTCTATCACTTATCAAAATTAGTTTACTTCTCTTCATTCAACTATTTGAAGATCAGTTACTATTGACTTCATTTTAAGCACACCCTGTTTGAAGTTTTAATTGTGTCAAGTCTGTATTTCCACTTGTCAACATCAACAGCTGATCTGTTACTATTTATAGTTACAACATGTACAATGGTAAATGAATGTAATTATTGGATACTGGAGAAATAAGAAAAAAACACCCTTGGTGCTTTGCAATGAGAATTTGATGTACATGTATGTAGTCAAACCTGTATTAAGAGGTCACATTTGTGACAAAGAAATAGTGGCCTTATAAGACAGGTGACCTCCTAAAAGAGGTTCAATTCATATGAAATTTGCTATGACAGTAAAAGAAAAAAGTGACCTTTAAAACAGGTGGGTGCTTAATAGAGGTGACCACATAGACAGGTTTGACTATACAGAAAATGACAAACACGTTTTATCCTTTGTTAATGTTTGTAAACAGCCTGTTGTGAAACTACTGTGTTCATAATAATTATTTACTTAAGAAAGAAAATCAACACTGGAGTAAGCAAAGTAAATTTGATCACACTAATAAATACAATTTACGTCAGAAAAGGTAGCATGGATTTCATTAATGAATGACTTGATACATATACATGTATAATGTGTTGGTGTAACACAAGTATCAATGGTATATATACCTATGCAATCAGTGCCTATCAGTATTTAACCTCTAAAGTTGCGAGTTTTGAATTCCAATCAGGTGGAGTATACTTGATACAAAATTTATGTGATAAAGTTTGTCAGTGACTTGCGGTAGGGAGGTGGTATTCTCCGAGTACCCCTACCCAACCCCTGTATTATATAAAATGTCTAGGTTTTTATCCCTGACAAATCTTGAATATTAAGTTGAGGACATTGTCATCACATTCATGTCTGTCTGTTTTTTAGTCATGCCCAGAATATAACTCTTAAGGATTATGTTAGAAGGCCTCTATTATTTTAGTGTACCGGTACAATAAAAATAAGATAATCATTAGAACCTATGAAGAAAAATTGATATTTTTAGCATTTCTACTTTCCAGTGTTATTTTCTTTTGTTGAAAAAATGGTGTATTTTTTTCCTCCCTATTAAGGAAAGCTACCTTAGTCATGAAAAGTAGTATACTGTAGCTTATGTTAGGGAGGAGTCCTGACTCCATCTTGAGGGTCATTGTTTGATATTTGGATTTATATCTACCTATGCAATTTGTGGCTATCATCCCATAGTTTAATTCCTGTCGGAGAGATGTACATTGTATGTGTTTCAAGTCCTGTATACATGTAGTAAAGTTTTTTTAGCTATGGTACTTGGGACAGGTCTGCCTCCACCAATAAAACTGATTGCCACAAAATAACTGAAATATTGTTGAAATTGGTGTTATAGCCTGTATCCCTACTCACAAACTTAACTTAAAGTTGATAGATTACATGCCTGGCTGTTAGTAAAAGGCTGTTAGTGAGATTTGAATGAATAGAGGGTCAACTAGAAGAAAATTTGAAACAAAACAGTCTAAAACTATATATCCACTACATAATACATGTCTATGATATTTTGACCAGACTTGCTCTTGGTTTTCACATATACATGTACATGTATTTACTCCCTTCATTAGATATTCAAATGTTGACTGATTTTATTATTGATGGTTGATAAATTTCTCCATGACCTTTTGACCTGTACATCTATAGAAGATTACCTGCAGTAACATCTGACAAGTGAAAAAAATCAAACAATTTAATGAATTTTGGCAAAAACCATCATTTCATTATGGTGGATGAGAAGAGTCTATAATTATGTGATGAAACATTTTTAGTGTTAATCTGGCCCTGCACTTTCTCAGTTTAAAAATCTGATTATTTTTATTTTTATTTTACACTTTCATCTGCCTGTAAAGGGTAAATAAATGAATAAGTAAAGTAAACAAAAGACTTCAAACATAAGAGGAAAAGTCAACTAATTATCACACAAGTGTGGTACTGACTGAATGAAATATAGGAATGGTTTTTATTAAGAATAAGTTCAGCAAATGTTACAAATAAACGAAAGACTGTTTACTTTCTTATGGATTTCAGTAAGTAATTATTCTCATAAATTTTTTTTACTCTTCAAAAGAATAATAAGATATATCAAAGATTGACAAGGTTTAAATCTAAATTGTTTTTCATAGCAAATCTATGTCAGAGTGTATCTCAATACATGTTCTGTATGTATAGCACTGAACATTGACATATAAATGTACAATGTATTACTATGTATATAATTTCTGGACTGTATAGTCATGTTTTTCATACACAAACCTATTTCAGAGTGTCTCTATGCATATTCTGTATATACACTGAACATTGGCATATAAATGTACAATGTATTACTATGTGTATAATTTCTGGACTGTATAGTGTTGTTTTTCATACACAAACCTGTTTCAGAGTGTCTCTATGCATATTATATATGTACACTGAAAATTATCATATAAATGTACAATGTATTACCACAGTATGTGTATAATTTCTGGACTGTGTAGGGATATATGTTATGAGTATTTCATGCCACGTTTAACACTCATGGTTGTCAGTTGTACTGGTGGAGGAAACCAGAGAAAACTATCAATGCGCTAGATCAATGTCGCTGACAAACTTCATGGTATATAGTTGTATTGAGTTCACCTCACCAAAGGTGAGAATAAAAGATTTAGCTCACTATACTTTTGTGGTGTGCAGCACAGATTGTATAGGTACAACATGTTATGTAGATGTAAATCCAACAATCGTACCATCATGGCAGCAACAGACCATCTTGACTGTGTGTGCAAAATTAGAATCAGAATTTTATGTGGTGCACAAACCAGATACCTGAATGCTCAATGTGATAAAAAAAACACTAAAAAGTCAGAAAACAGAATCCAATACTGGTATATTCTGAATTGTCCATATCTTATAAAGGTCTGAGAAAATATATATATTTCATTCCATCTTTAAAATTTTGCAGCTGTACAAAGTCATTGCTTACCACAAAAAATAATTCCCAGTTTTAAAGATAGCATTGATGTCTGTATTTGTGCCTAAATTTGTGAAAACTTGGAATACAACATATCTTCACAAATTGTTGCTCAAATGTATCCTTGTACAATGTACAAAAATATGAATGAAATTTCATGATATTTAATTTTCATGCTACATTTAACAACACAAGGATAGTCAAAGGAAGTATTTGTTTAAGTTATGTTACTTTCACATATATGTTCATTGTTCTGATTGGTTGATTTTGTGGTTTTACAACACATTTGCGTTTCCAAATATGTGCATTTTTTGAGACTGAAAATTCAAGATACATTCAAACTTGCTTTAGTGACCATCTCTACTAAAAGCAATAACTTGTAATATGTCACTTTAATGTTAATTTCCCTTCATAGTGCATTTCATATTAATTAAACCTGTATATAGGGGTTACCTGTCTTATGTGACCCTATTTTAATGTTCCCTTGGAATGTCACAAAAGACGTGGTTGACTGTACATGCATGTCTACCTCTGACCACTGTTGAACAAAGCTTCTAATATCTTCTATACATGTATAAGGAAATTCAAAAACTAAATTGAAATAGATATACATGTATATTCTATATTTACATGTAGTCAGCAGGTGTGTACATAAATACAGATATAACTACATATGCAATCAGTACCTATCACCACTAACGTGAATTTGAATCCCACTCAGACGAGATGTACTCAATGCAACATTATGTGATAAAGTTTGTCAGTGACTTGTGACAGGTTGGTGGTTTTCTCCGGTTACTCAGGTTTCCTCCACCAAAAAATCAGACTGCCATGAGATAACTGAAATATTGTTGTAAGTGGCATTAAACACCATAACCCTTACCCTAACCCATAAACACAGATATAATCATGAATATTTCAATCAGTTGGACTGGATGCTATTTAATTCCAAGTCTATTCTATTCTATAAGAATTTCTCTGCAAAAAAAAGTTTTCATGTTCTATGTGTAATAAATTTAGAAAATTAGTCCATTTTCATGTACCTTGTATTTTTATTTTATTTTATTGATACAATACAGTATGATGTACTTATATAGATAGAAAGGTGTTGTGATTCATCATTTCCTGTTGACAGTCATAAATGGATGTTTAATCAAACCTAGACATTAAATGTACCCAAATACTTGTAAATCTAAATGGCATAATTAGCCAGACTTATAATAGTTTATATCAAAAGCATGATCACTTTGTTTGCATAAGGAAAGTATAATCTTTTAAGAAAATAATCTATCAAAAATATATATTCATGTACATTTATATGGATCTTGAAGTGTGAATTCAATGAAGGGTTAAATGATTTTTTTATATTAAAATGTGATCATTTAAGGAAGAGAACATAACAATGGCATTGTATTTTATATTTTCATGCTCACACATGTTTAACCTCTTCTTAGTTGGTTAGGTGTAACTTCACTGTTTTGAGGGGTGTGTGGGTTGCTGAGAGGTTAAGGTCGTTGACTCATGTTGACAAGCCCAAAACCTGACTTGGGTTCGTGCCCTATTACCTACAATGTACCCCTTAAGTGTTAAGGTTTGTAGAAGCCTACCATGGCCAATAGCCAGGGGTCAGAGGTTTTACGGACACTGGTCATTTGTTCAGAATCCATGCTCTTCTCCCCCATGAAGTCTGGTCCTGACTATATAGCTGATAAATTACAGGAAGTAATAACCCCCCCCCCCCCCTAAAAAAAATCTAAATACATTTGTATTTTGGTAATATTTAATATAATATACATGAGGTCCAGAAATGCCAGATGTAGAATGTATATGTACATTATTCTTTGACATACCAAGACAGATAGTACAGGTGTATTGTTAGGAAAGTAAAGAGAAAGAAATCTATTTAATATACCTGTAGGGTAATGTTAACCATGAGTGTTTCATTCAAAATTGAATTTAAAATTTAAAATTTTAAACAGTTTCAAAATGTAAAATCCAAAAGGAATAGACTGACAGTTTGAGGATATCAACTTAATACAGGTTCAATATTTAGATTCAGAATATAGGCAAGATATCAATTCTACAATGTAGTTTAATTCTGAAAATTTTTGTTGCTTGAAGATTTGTTATGTATTGTAAAAATGATGATCTTATGATAAAAGAAAATGTTGAGGATTACAGAAATGTGGGTCACATACAGATGACAACAAGTCAACAAAACGAAAAATGTTTATACTTCCTTAAACCTAATATATCCTTCTTGTGTAAAATATGTACACTTATACTTTAATAAGTAATTGTTAGTGTCTTATAAGGGGTAAGTATTTACATCTTACTATGTAGATATGTTTTAATTTTATTTTAAAGTGGCTGTAAATATTTTTGATGGGGGAATATATGGTATATAATGCATTTTTCTTTTACATTTAAAAGTTGTGACAATGAAGTTATCATTAATCTGGGTGTTGTCATTGAAAGAAGTGTAAAATTACAATGTACATACATGTACATATGTAAAGGAAGCAGAAAATGATGATATACAGGTACACAGAAAGTTGTGTATGATACACACATTTTTGTTCCAAAAATTAATTTGACATACAAGAGTGAGGTTTATATACAAGAAATATGAGAGAGTAAAACTATTTCAATCAAATATACTAGTTTAACCTTGCCATTTTTTATTGAAGTGCCAGTATCAAGCCAGGAAATATGTGTTTTAGAGATATATCGATTTTGTCTCTGTTTCTACGATTACTCAATTAGATTTAATTGGAACTGTCCTGACAGTATGGTATTATTTTTTTTTCATTTTATTTCTGGCACAAACTAGGTTAAGGGTATACCAGTATTAATACACAAATGTGTACCATACAGTTAACTAACTACAGTTATATATGTACAACTGGTGTTAACACATAAAAAAAGTCCTCCATAAATTTTCAAAAATGTGGGAGAGATCATTTTTAGGATTTCACATATGAACATATCACATACCTTGTATACCTTGTATCTGAATTAATGACCTGTTTTGTTCATGTTCCTTAAAAAACTTTTTACATTGGGGAATTTTTATGCATTGCCATTGAATATGTACATACTTAATGGAAATAACTTAAAATTGTCCCTATTTACAGTAAGCGCAGTATTTTTTTCTCTGGGATAAAACTAAGGTTCTCCTCCCCCAGGCATAGGTGACATTGGCAGATTTTGGCTATCCTGTTGAAGCCCTTTGGTTTTGTTGCTCCAAAAACTTTAAATTATTTGGCTATCCAATCTTTCGATTTTGAGCGTACCTGATGAAGGTTATGCCAGAAATGTGTTGTGCACAGTAAATTTGATATCCATGTTTTCTTACTACTCTAATGGTACATGTAAATACAGGCTTTCTTAAACAGCAAGCAAGTCTCCAATACAAAAGTAATATCTATTATTTACTTGCTTTCATATGCAATTCTTATTAAATGTAATGTAAGTCAGTAATTTGTACACACATGAGTTGTCATGTATAGAATTATTACCTTGTTTTTGGAGTTCATTGTAGAATTTTACTTTTTGTATTGTCAAAACAAATAAAGAAATAAGGACATAGATTTGACATGTATCTTCTTATCCTGGTAAATCGTCTTAAAAAGTATTTTAACTTTTAAAGAGGTTTATTACACATCTGTCTGAAAATATGATGATTCTAGTTAATTTTACAGTTGTTTTTTACTTCTTCTTTCTGGTTTATATTTGTTTTATACTTAATTATTATGAAGTATCTTTATAAGAGTAGGGGGCTGTTGTGGCCGTGATCATATGGTAGTTGGATTTATAACTACCTATGCAATCCGTGCCTATCACCACTAACATTATGAGCTCAAATCCCGCTCATGGTGAGGTGTACTCAATACAACATTATGTGATAAAGTTTGCCAGTGACTTGCGGCAGGTCGGTGGTTTTATCCAGGTACTCCTGTTTCCTCCATCAATAAAACTGACCGCCACGATAAACTTGAAATATTGTTGAAAGTGGCGTTAAACACCATAACTATAACCCTCTTATAAGGGTATTGTTATTTAACCTTAAAAAACTGCTTTATATGTATTATTATAATTATTATTACTATAAGTATTTAGTATATTTTATGGGCAGTTTTGTTCATTGTAGCGTATAATATTTATATTTTAATTTTTTAATGTTATTGTTTATGAATCACTGTAATGACTTTGCCCCTTGTGGGCCCTCTATTGGACAATAACATTCTTATTCTTATTCTGTACATGTATTAAAAATAGTTATGAGAGATAATTTAACAAATGTTTTTTCCCTTACTTATATACATAATAATATACAAAAAATGTACATGTATACTTAGTCTTATGATAAATATAAAGCATCTTCAAAAAGATATTAATGAATTTTGTTTTTTACAAATGTTTTTTTCTCTCACTTATATACATGTATGCTTAGTCTTATGATGAAAGCATCTTCAAAAAGATATTAATGTTAATGAATTTTGTTTATTATCTGAAAGAAAGATTGTGAAAGCTTGACTTAGTGTAAACATTGATTGACTTATACATGTACATGTATCTGCTGTAGAACCTCTTGACATACTACATACCAAAATGTCATATGATATCAACCTTATCATCTTATAATTTATTTCTCTGTCCATGGCTGAAACTGACCCTTTATCAAATGCTTTATCTCTTAGCTTCCAGCCTGCAGGGGAATTTCTTTTTTAATTCAATGGATTAATGTTTATTTACATATTAGAAGCTAGATTATTCATATCATATCTTGGGGATTTTGATTTATTAAGGGATATTGATTACTTGTATATTAGAAAACAAAAGATTGGTCATGATCAGGTCAGTTACTTTTCTTGTAATCTTTGTATATTACCACATGTTGTATATTCAAAATGGCATAAAGAAAACATTTAGAAATGAGATCCAGCTACATTGTGATCCAGGGTGGGCGGGGGTTATGGTGTTTAATGCCACTTTCAACAATATTTCAGTTATATCATGGCAGTCAGTTTTATTGGTATAGGAAACACATGGAGTACCCAGAAAAAACCACCGACCTGTCGTAAGTCACTGACAAACTTTATCACATAATGTTGTATTTCATGAGTGGGATTCGAACTCACAAGGTACTGATTGCTATCTGTCGAAATTTACATCTACAGACTGTACAAATACAGTCAATCCTGCCTTAAAGAGGCACCTCTATATAAAAAATTGTTGTCTATAAGTTACACTGTGGATATTCAGATGATGTTCTTTCATTAGAATCATTGACGAAAGATATCCTCGTTTTTGTGTAGATTTCTGAAAAACTTGACACTTGAAGTACAATGTAGGTATCTGTTCTTGAACCTGCATCAGTGATGTCATAAATATAGTCTGAAATCAACAACTGTAACTTCTCCATCACACAGGTCCCTTTTATGCTTAAAAAACATCTTTGTAATATATTCACTACATGGCATTTGGTATTTATATAGTGATATCATATTTGGAGATTAGTGACATTTGAACTTTTGATTTATAAGTAAATAGTGATGAATTTCCTAAGTTTTGTTGATGGTACAATATAATTATTTTCTATGATAAACTAACCTAACTCCCTATGACATCATCATGAATATATTAAAATAATCTTGTCGCATGGTAAATAAACCAAAAATATATATTGCAAATGTCTTATGTCAAAATGATAAATAAATCACTAAAATGGGTGAATTTTTTTTACAGTGATGTAAACATTACATGTATAACCTTTTTTTTCTTTTCTTTTGATAGGTTAACTGATTGAAGCCATGACAGGAGAATTATCTCCCTTGTTGAAAGCCTGATATTTCAACAAACTTATGATCAATATGAAATTTGATACATTTTCCTAAAATGAATTCCCCCAAAGGCAAAAGTGTTAAAATTGTCCGTCGGATGAGCATGGTAACCTACATGGTTCAAGTCTATCCAGGACAGTTAAACACAGATGTTGAGTTTTCGTCCATAGAGGCCGAGAAAACAACGAGTTCAGTAGACATTGTAGCCTCAGCATGTGAGAAACTAAGACTTGGCGATTCAGATGAATATGAATTATCAGAAGTGTTTTCCTCCTCTGGTCAACTCTGCAAAGAACGTAGATTAGATCCGTCAGAAACTCCTGTTAGAATACAGTTGATGTGGCCGAAAATCATGAATTGTGCAAACGAGAGGAATGCTGGATTAACCGGGTATAGGTTTTATATACGGAAGAAAGATCTGGAAATTCCTGATCGAACATTGTCTTGGAGAGAATGTTCCCAGGAATTAAATGCAATCGAAACATTTTTGACTAGTTTTCTTCAGCAAGTGACGAAAGATAAGCAATATTCAGATCTGTGCAATCTTCCCGATTTAAATGAGCGCACTTTACTGGACAACATTAAGTCAAGATTTTATAATTCAAATATTTATACATATGTGGGATCTATTTTGATAGCTGTAAATCCGTTTAAATTTTTTCCAATCTACAATCCAAAATTTGTAAAATTGTATCAGAACAAGCGTTTGGGAGAATTACCCCCTCATATCTTTGCCATTGCTGATGCAGCTTTTTATACAATGTTGCGGAAAAAGAAAAATCAGTGTATTGTGATATCGGGAGAATCAGGATCAGGCAAAACAGAAACAAACAATTTGTTGTTGCATCACCTAACAGCATTGAGTCAAAAAGGTGCACATGGTAGTGGGGTGGAGCAAACAATACTTGGTGCAGGACCTGTATTAGAGGTTTGTATAATTAAAAGAAAAAAAGTGGAAAAAATGTATGTGTGTATGATGGTGTTTTTCCATTCTTGAAACTGAATTTTGTGAAATTTTAGTACATTTGAAATATAAAACAATTTTTATTCAGCAGTGAATATACTAAACGCATTCCAAATGCTTCTTATAATAATAAAATAAAAATTCCCTAACTCTTGTGCTAATGTTTCCTGTTTGAAATTGTTTATAGAAGACCATGTTTGGTGTACAAGTCATATTGGGTTTCCCTCCAATTTATTTTCATAAGAAAAGTTTAAACAGTGATGGTCATTCAACAATTTAACCTATAGACATCAACTGTATGTAAATACTTCTCAAATCTTATTATCAAATTATGAGAAGGCCACCCTTATTTGTGACAGCCGTCGTGGTCATGATCGTATGGTACATGTAGTTTGATCTACAACTACCTATGCAATCAGTGTCTATCATCATTAACGTTGTCTGTTTGAATCCCACTCAGGCGAGGTGTACTCGATACAACATTATGTAATCAAGTTTGTCAGTGACTTGCGGCAGGTCGGTGGTGATCTCTGGGTACTCTGGTTTCCTCCACCAATAAAACTGACAGCCATGATATAACTGAAATATTGTTTAAAGTGTGTAAAACACCATTATCCCCCCCCTACCCCAACACACACACTTATTTGTGAGACCACTTTAAAAATGTCTCATGTACATTGTAATGTATAATGACTATTTTCTAGTTAAGATGGTAGATCTAATGACACACGTTACATAGGTGACAATTATTCTGTGGTGTGGATTACTACTATTAATGTTACCTACAGGCCACAGGGTATTACTCTAATAATATTAGGATGGGGGCTGTAGTTGTCGTGAACGTATGGTAGTTGGTTTACATGTACATGTGCATGTACAAATGTACCTATGCAATCATTAATGCATATCACTGCTAAACGTGCTAGTTCAATATTGCCTGTGGCGAAGTGTATTCTGTACAACCTGACCTTGTGTGATCAAGTTTGTCAGTAACTTGCTTCAGGTTTGCGGTTTTCAATTGGTAATTCTGATTTCCTCCACTGATAATAGATTAACCCACAATATACATGTACAAAGCGGTACATGTATTAAAATTATTGAAAGGGGTATTAATCACCCATTATTAGCCAATCCCTAAAATAAGAGATACAATAAGAAGCACTTAAGATAAAATAAAAAGATTTAATAAATGTTCAATAATCCTGCTCTTTAACCAATTTTACGGCCATCAGGGTTTTATCAAGGATATATAAGTCAGTAACGAAATCACATTAATTATTGACTCATCTTTGATAAAAGACCTGATGGCCGAAACGTTGGATAGCGAGCAAGAATATTGAACATTTATTATATTATTTTCCCTATTTGGAAAAAAGAATAAACTTGGAAAAGATTAAAAGTATATACATGTACCAGTGGCATATATAAAATGTAAAGTAATTAAATTTTATTTTGTTGAGAATCTGAGTTCATTTGATTTCAAGATACAAGATTTCTGTGTGCAGTTTTATTGTAATAGAGATCAGGCCAACTAAAGGAAGTTGACTTTTCCTATCACAAACTCTATTTCCTTTTGAAGTTACACCTAACTGTATCTTACAGTTGATTACTACTTAATATATTTGAACATTTTTAAATTTAAGATAATGGTGAATTAAAAATAACTTTGGATCTCTTTATTTGGTTATACATACAAGAAGGTACATGTACAAATATACCTGTAGGTGAAACCAATTATAATACTTCTGCATATTCTGTAGGTAGCTGGGATGATAGAAAACTCTCACATTTTATCCTTTTCAAGGCCAGGAGCTGTAGAAATTTAGGGCAAAAGATTTAAAATTATGTACAAGGTTATTAAAACTTGCAAGCAAGACAAGATGCAGTAATGCATACAGGGGATTTCTTCACTAAAATTGACCCGTTCATGGCGAGATATACTTGACACAACATTATGTGATAAAAGTTTGTCAGTGATTTGTGACAGGTTGGTGGTTTTCTCTGAGTACTGCGGTTTCCTCCACTAATGGTATAACTGAAATATTGTTGAAACCATTAAAAAAACTCATCAAATATCAAATATTTTTACTACTAATTAAAGATCCACCAGTGAGTGGCATATATAGTAACACATTAAGAAAAAGAGCAATGATCAAATACATTGTAAGCTTCATTTGAAATCAAAATTTACAATTTCCACAGTGTAGTATACAATTTTTTGTAAATATAGAACTTCTTGTATCAAATTCTGATTATAATGGTTCTATATTTAGAACACATTCAAATTATATAATATATACACCACACATGCTGAAAATTGTATACACATCATGAAATCTGTTATATTTTGACTATATTAACTCTGACATGTACAAATGTACATAGTAATTATAAATATGGACGATTATTGACTTATTTTTGATATTGACTAGTTTATTTATAAACCAATACACTAATCAAATGTCCCTGTAGGTGTCAGTCATCAAACTACACCCCCACATCTAATTCATTTGTCTAGTATTGGCAATTATTTGTCAAAGGATTTGTGAACCAAATATCTAGGCAGTACATTGTACATGTGTAATACTTTTATCACATGTATTTTCCCACAAAAAGGGGGGATGCTAGCTTGATATGATGAGATTTTCATTTTTAATCTACAGTCAAACCTGCCTTAAAGGGCACCTCTATATAACAACTCACTGTCTATAAAGGGCAGTCTCATTTTCCCATTAAAGAATAGTGAATATATAATTTCAGGCCTTTCAATAAGAGGTGGTACCAGGTACTTTTACCCACCTAAAATGGTCTTTGGTGTCTTCTGATTTTAAAAAGTATTGTATAAGATATACATGAAAATGTAAACAAATTTTAATACAAAGTACATGTTGTACTGCCTGCAAATAGTGGAAGTACTGGTACACTTGAAAAATATTGAAAGCCTTGTAATTTTAACCTGTATATAAAGGACAACTGCTGATAAAGGCCACATTTTCAGGTGACCTTGAGTAGCCTTTAGTTTATTTACAGGTTTGACTGTATTTTAACCTGTATATAAAGGACAACTGCTGATAAAAGTCCACATTTTCAGGTGACCTTGAGTAGCCTTTTGTTTATTTACAGGTTTGACTATTTTAATCTGTATATAAAGGACAACTGCTGATAAAGGCCACATTTTTAGGTTACCCTGAGTAGCCTTTAGTTTATTTACAGGTTTGACTATTTTAACCTGTATATAAAGGACAACTGCTGATAAAGGCCACATTTTCAGGTGACCTTGAGTAGCCTTTAGTTTATTTACAGGTTTGACTATTTTATCCTGTATATAAAGGACAACTGCTGATAAAGGCCACATTTTCAGGTGACCTTGAGTAGCCTTTAGTTTATTTACAGGTTTGACTGTATTTTAACCTGTATATAAAGGACAACTGCTGATAAAGGCCATATTTTCAGGTGACCTTGAGTAGACTTTAGTTTATTTACAGGTTTGACTGTATATTGTATCTTATTCATTCCAAACAAAAATCCATGTTTATCAATTTCACACCCTATTACCTTATCACATTTTAGCTATCAAGATGTCATTCCTGATACATAAAACTTGACATAATCCCGGTTTGACAAAATATTTGGTGTTACATGGTATTTAGGACACTACTGTAATATATTCATGTTCATATTTGATTACAAAAAAGATGAAAAATGATTATTTATTTTACCTGTGTGTATATATATTTCTGTGGTTCTATCTGATTCGGTTATTTAGTAAATTTTTTACACAAGATTGATATCTTGGTATGTTAATTTCTGACACCTGTACATTGTAATTAATTAATTATTATGACACCAATTTTTTTTGACACCCTGTGTTTGTGTTTTAATCTGAGAGGTATTGTACATGTATATAGTCTGAAGTAAAATGGTTTCTAGTACAAAAATGTATCATAAAATACACATACAAGAAAAAATGTATATAATATTCCATTAATAAAAATCCAAGTCGGCCTCATCATCATTTCATTGAAAATTAACTTGTTCTCATCACGATATATCTGTAAAATTGCTGAGTTGGCACTAAACAACAACACTCACTAACTATATTCCATTAAATATGTACACTACATGTATAATAGTGTCTTTTAAAAGGTTTTTATCTTTCATGTAAGCTGACATTGGACATACAAGTGTATACAACTCCATTTGTTTGTCCCTGCTTTCAGATCCTATTTACATATTTTACAATAAATAAGGGTTAGGGGTTATTGTATTTAGCACCACTTTCAACAATATTTCAGTTATATCGTGGTGTTCAGTTTTATTGGTGAAGGAAACCAGAGTACACGGAGAAAACCACAGACCTGTTGCAAGTCACAGACAAACTTTATTACATAATGTTGTATTGAGTGTATCCCGCCATGAGCGTGATTCTAACTCACAACATTAGTGATGATAGGCATTGATAGTGCATGTAAACTGTTAGTAATCCACAATAAATAAGTGAATTCTTCAGAATACGTTGAGAAAACTTGACTACTACTGTAGTGTTATTTAACTGGCAGTTTAACAGTAACTACAAAACAAACCCAGTCTATATGTACCGGGTACCTTAAAAAATCTGTGCTGCACACATCATGCAATGCTATTATTGAAATAGTGAGTTGTGATTGTTTGTGCGGTACACATGCTATTCATTGAAATAGTTAGAGGTGATTGTTCGTGCGGCACATTTGCTATTTTCATTGAAATAATGAGAGGTGGTTGTGCGGCACGCATGCTATTCATTGAAATAGTTAAAGTTAGAGGTGATTGTTCGTGTGGCACGCATGCTATTCATTGAAATAGTTAAAGTTAGAGGTGATTGTTCATGTGGCACACATGCTATTCATTGAAATAGTTATAGTTAGAGGTGATTGTTCGTGTGGCACGCATGCTATTCATTGAAATAGTTAAAGTTAGAGGTGATTGTTCGTGTGGCATGCATGCTATTCATTGAAATAGTTAAAGTTAGAGGTGATTGTTCGTGTGGCATGCATGCTATTCATTGAAATAGTTAAAGTTAGAGGTGATTGTTCGTGTGGCACGCATGCTATTCAGTGAAATAGTTAAAGTTAGAGGTGATTGTTCTTGTGGCACGCATGCTATTCAGTGAAATAGTTAAAGTTAGAGGTGATTGTTCGTGTGGCACGCATGCTATTCATTGAAATAGTTAAAGTTAGAGGTGATTGTTCGTGTGGCACGCATGCTATTCAGTGAAATAGTTAAAGTTAGAGGTGATTGTTCGTGTGGCACGCATGCTATTCAGTGAAATAGTTAAAGTTAGAGGTGATTGTTCGTGTGGCACGCATGCTATTCATTGAAATAGTTAAAGTTAGAGGTGATTGTTCGTGTGGCACGCATGCTATTCAGTGAAATAGTTAAAGTTAGAGGTGATTGTTCGTGTGGCACGCATGCTATTCAGTGAAATAGTTAAAGTTAGAGGTGATTGTTCGTGTGGCACGCATGCTATTCATTGAAATAGTTAAAGTTAGAGGTGATTGTTCGTGTGGCACGCATGCTATTCATTGAAATAGTTAAAGTTAGAGGTGATTGTTCGTGTGGCACGCATGCTATTCATTGAAATAGTTAAAGTTAGAGGTGATTGTTCGTGTGGCACGCATGCTATTCATTGAAATAGTTAAAGTTAGAGGTGATTGTTCGTTCGACACACATGCTATTCAGTGAAATAGTGAGAGGTGATTGTTCGTATTGTTGATTTTTTTTTTTGGCTGTATCAGTGTGCATATAGTAGTCAGGGTTGTCCGTAAATTTGAAAGTATCAGGTTAAAATAAAAAGTAGAAGGTCTGGGGGCTGCCTAGGTCCCCAGTGGGGTCAAGGGACAGAACCCCTGTAGGAGGCCCAGGGGGAAAACCTTCCGAAATTGAATTTTAAGCAATTAGGTGATTTTAACCACCTCTCTTGACACCAATTTTAGATATTTTTTCTGTTTGAAAATAATAAAAATTGACTGAATATTAATTGAAGTAATTAAAAAAAATGTATATATAATATTCAAAATGTCCAATGATAGTGTTAGGAGAGGATGGAACCACATTTCTTTAGTTTTCTGTGTAGTGTTTTGTAGATTGATACTTGTCATTTTGGCCATTGTGTTGTCTGTCCTTGTTTGATTTACAAATTCTGATTACCCCTTTGGTATCTTCAAAACTGTTATGAAAAAATTATCAAATTAATATATCTGTTCTAAAAATTTGAAGAAGTTCATCCAAGTTTTACTGAAGATTCAAGATTGTAAAAATATATTTTAATGCTTAGATTTAAACTTGTGTCTAGTATTGTTGACTTTATTTAAAACAATCGTTAGAATTGAGAAAATAGGGTCTGTGTCTGCCAAAAGTTCCCACCAAAATTTTACTGATATATTTTTGATTTTAGTGCTACATACACTATTTTGCACTAATGATAGATTTCATGAGTTATCGCCCATGGTTATTAATTTTATTTTATTAATAAAGATATGAAACGTCGGATACCAGTATCAAAAATATGTTATGACATAAAATAAAATTAATAACCATGGGAGATAACTCATGAAATCTATCGTGTCATATATATTGTAATTGTTTGACCCACAGGTGTATTAATGCACATAAAGATTAATTAATCTAAACAGAGACATATTAGTATCTTTAGTTGTTACTTGTATATATAGTATGTACAGAGCTCCAGATAAGCTGCGTATTTGCGTTTTTTACGCCATGAAAACGAGTAAAAACACATGTATTATCAGATCAGAGTGTACACATTACGCATACATATTGCTGTGTAAGCAAACTTTCCAAATTCGGAGCGTACTTGTACAGTCGTGTATATAACAATACATTTTTGTCTTTGAGGAATTCCCAGTAATTACCTCCCTTTATACTTTTCGAAGGAGAGAGTGTATACATCCGAGGGGTACCAAATGTTTGCCTTTCTAAGCATCGATGTCAAAAGAGATCTGATTGGATGTTTATGATAAATCATCCAATCGCGGTCAATATTACAAATAAATGCGGTTTACATAATAAGTAAGAACTAAAACGAAAGTAAATTTGGGAACACGTTGTTCGTTGAAAATGAGGGATTACCGAAAATGAGCAAGAACATGAATAAGCGCGCTACTAAGCGCAAGAGCGCTATGGAAAATTCTATACTTTTAAATGTTCCTGACAGTTTCATCTGTGTCTAGTGACAGTATAGTTAAAGGAATCATTGATGACATTATCAAAACAGCTGTGAAAACTGCCGAAGACGACGAGTAAAAAACAAAATATTTACAACATTTTATTAATAAACATGACACAATTGTGTCAAATTAAACAGAGATATACATTTCACTTGCATTCTGCGTTTATTGAATAACACCTGTGTCAAACATAATTTTAAGAGTGTACATGTAAGCAATCTTTTCTGAAGTAGAGAGTACAATAGTGCAAAGGAAATATGCAAATACCCATCATTTTCAAAAGTAGGGGGTAATTACCCTTTGGACTTGAAAATTATCTGGAGCTCTGTATGTAGTACAGGTATGCATTTAGGTCATACAACATGTACATGTACATACATATGCCGTGTTGTCCAGCCCTTCAACCAAAAACAAGGTAAAATTCAAGCCCAAGGTCAAAACCAAATTTTGCCTTATAAAACAGGGTAGAATTAATCACAGTCCAAGACCAAACATTGATAAACTCGTCATTAAATGGGGGAAAAAACATCTTTTTTATATTTTTTGTTGATTTTCAAAAAGGGATAATGCATGCTGAACACATGGATTCAGCTATGATTTTAACACTATTTGTCACTTATACATACAGTAGTTTTTCTCATTATATAATCAACAAGGATCTATATACAGTATTTGATTTCTTTTGTTTGACACAGATTTTATGATATTTCCGTCTTGTTGCAAAATTTGATATGGTATTCTAATATGACGTCCCATATTCGGTATACAAACAAAGGCATATTTGAATAACAATAAGATATAGGCCACACATGTGTGCTGAGCTAAAAAAAAAACCCCCACCTACATAAACACTGACTATTTTCAGAAAATTCTTCCTGGTTAGCGATTTTCTATTATTGTTTATCTAAAAATTGTTGAAATAGATGAAGTTAAAATTAAATAATTCTTATATGATTTACATAATTAGAAATCCTATACTCTGACAAAAACCCTGCCTGATATAAGCGCTTATGAAGGCGGGGTTTTTGTCAGTTTATTTTTTGAGGGACGATGTTCACCGGACTACTTTTTACGTAATGATAATAAAAAAAGATAAAAGAAACAATGTTTATTGTTAGATATGAAATAAAAAAATAAATGCCAATGAAAAAAAAGCTTGTATTGTTGACATAAACAAAAATTCTGGAAAAAAATCTTAGAACAACCATCTATCGACTTTGACTTTTGTAATATATCGTCATCCTGTGACGTTATTTACAAGGAACGCTGATTGACACAAGCTGGTTACTGATTTATTTTACGATTTTGTGAGCATTTTACTTGTTTGAGTAACTAAATGCAAAATGCCATCAAATTGGAAAATATCAGTAACTTAATTACATCACCATCTAGTTATCAATCATTCAATGTAGGAAAACAAGGTTAGTGCATTTTGTTATTCATGGCGGACACACATCAATGGAATGTATGTGTGCTTACTGGGGATCCCCAAAGATAAATTTTCAAAACAAATGGAAAAAAAAATACTTAGTTACAGAATTATAAGGATTAAACACATTTTTTGCAGAGTTTATTGATGTATAACCTGGACCAACAGGTCACTCACAAACTTACATAAAAGTCTTCAGACTTTTATTTGTTTGTGAGTGAATTGGTCCAAGTTATACATAAATAAACTCTGGAAAAAATGTGCTTAATCCTATAATAAAATTTATATTGAATCTTGTCAATAAAATTCTTTTCTGTATTTTAAGCCACAGTTTCAACCACAATTTCGCTTTCAATCTCTTAATTCCCAATTTGACCATTTTTAAAATTCCGTAGCGTAGGAGATTGATGGAATAGCCACTACCAGCGCATCACCTTGACCGCCATACTTTATTGTTATTCAAATATGGGTAGGCATTATATTCATGAGATTTAACCCCTCGCTCGGGGTTAAATATTCATGAATATAATGCCTACCCATATTTGAATAACAATAAAGTATGGCCGGCATGAATTATTTCTTAAATACATGTATGTAAATTTATTTCATATATCGTGACTAACAAAATTTCCTATATGCTAAAATGGATCAAAAGTCACCTAATATTGGCATCTTCATCTCTCCCATTAATTTTTTTTCTTATTTGCATATTATTTAGTAAATGTATTGCAATATATTAATTCATTCATGAAATAAAAATAGAAAATTAGGGCTTAACAGCAGTTTTTATACACAAACAGCAAATTCTAGGTATATAAATACCTGTTTTTCCTCATCCTGCATAAGGCTAAAATTAACATCAATGTTATCCACAATCTTTAATATAATTTTCCTTCTGATTTGACCTATTGTCTCTTCCATATTTGATATATACTACTTAAAAAAGACAGAATTGTGAAATACTTACTTTGTCCAAATAAATCATAAGAAGTGTTTGAAGATACCATAGACTGATAGAGGTAGTCAGAACCCTTAAATCTAAGAAGGAGACAACACAATGGAAACAAGAAAAAGAACAAAAGGACAAACACTACACAGAGAACTAAAGATCAAGTAACATGGACCCCACAAAAAACCAGGGGTGAACTCTGCTCCACTAGTGGCACCTGCTGTGTTACTCTTAGTTACAAACCCATGATAAGACATGAATGAGGTAAGAACAGGAGAGTGTTTACAACAAGTGGAACATATCTGCGGTCATTTGTGACACAGATATTTTGTAGCAGTTAACCAAGTCATGGTGGTGGCCATAAAACTTTTGAAGTGATGACTTCAACTTAACCAATAGGAACCCTTGGTTCAGTAGCTTCCTTGTTAGCAGAACCCTCTATCAAGGAAATCCTGATACGAACCACAAGCTCTGGAATATGGGATCAACTGAGAGATATATACTCCATATGCAGGTGCTGCTGGAATGTTGCTACATATTAATGGAAAGTTCACAATGGGAAAACTGAAATCATCTCTTTTGTTGTAAAATTTTGTTCTTAACCGAACCTCACTGTCAATTTCATAAATAATCATATTAGAATATCATTAAAAAATTGTGCTCTCATTACATACAATATAATTTATTCAGTTTGTGACAATTTAATCTATGGCAGCTTCAAATTCCTGAAAGCAAGAAATGTTTAACAATAATATTATAATGCTTGTCTTTTGTAGCATCAACTGCTTAATGACTGGTATATGCGAGTAATCTCCCCTGTAAATATGTAAAATTTTAGAAATTATTTCAAGAAAAAAAAAGTTATTTTACCATTGTCAGAGGTTATTGATAATTTTCACATTGTATACCTATATAGTATTGACCTTGAGCAAATTATTAGTTTTACACTTGTCTGACAAATTTACTGTATAAAATATGTTGCATTTTTTGTTTTTTTTTCAGAATGTCATTCCTTTAATTTTTTGCTCCTTTGTATAAGGAAGTAGTATGCCTAATAAACCAGTAAACATGGTAAAAGGCAAGCTGTAAAAACAAGCTTTTTACTAACTCAAAGCTGTCTTATTATGGCATCCTGTAAAAACAAGATTTTTTCTGATTGAGCATCAAATTCAAACCTGCCTTATTTGTTTTGTTGTACAGTATTAAGATTGACAAACAGTTTGTAGAGATGTGTATCATTATGACAGAACAAATGTCTCTAGGGGATTGTACAGCTTCCATTATTTACTTGTCATTTTCTCATTGTTTATTGTTATCTTATATGCAATACATCAAATGATAATCTGTGTATTGGGGGCAATCCATAAATCAAATCAAATTTTGAAGGTTTCTCACATTGCCAGCTTCAATAAAAATGTCCAGGGATATCTCTTGAGTTCTTGTTTTCATGACTTATAGTATAGCATTATATGAGGCGTTATTGTACAAATATGGAGATTTTATCAATTATAAATGGATGATTGTTACATATGTGTATATTCATTGATTGTTTGTTTATGTGTTTGTATGTCAGTATCTGTGTTTAACTATCTTATAAAGGTGAGATGTAGCTTTGATATAATGCTTTGAAGTTATGTGTAACTATCTTATAAGGGTGAGATGTAGCTTTGATATAATGCTTTGAAGTTATGTGAATTACAGCATTCATTATTTGTGAATTTTGCATACAACATGTTAGCCCCCCCCCCCCCCTTTAAAAATACTGATTTATTGTAACAAGACTGGCAATTTTTTTGTTTCTTTCAAATATCTTCTAAGGGCTTATAATGTAACAGCAAAAATAAATAATAAAAAAGATAAATAAAAAACATTGCTAGAAATTGTTCACAAATAAATTCTTTTTGATAATTTTTTTTGGGGGGAAGGGTCTGTTGGGGTTATCAATCCTTGAAATGAAAATTTGAATTACTGGTTCGAATCAAATTTTTTAATTAATTTTTATATAGTAATAAAAACTGAAAAATTTACTGGTCCGAACAAAGTTTCACTGGTCAACTAATGCCCATTGTGAGGTCTGGGTGTTAGCAAAAATAATATACAGACAGCCTTCTTTAGATTTAAATATTTTTGAATTTACACAGAATTCCTGTCAGAATATTATCATGAAAGTGTCATCATGAAAGTGTCATGTAAATATCTATTCCTATATACATTTATAGTGACTTGTTTTACAAGTAAAACAAAGCTGTTGTATATAAACTCCATTTTGCACTTGTGGCTATTTGCCAAGACAGTACAATTTTGTACATATTTCCTCATCTTTTATTGTAGGTTTTTGGCAATGCAAGGACAGTATAATGCCACTTTCAAGAATATTTAAGTTATATTGTGGCAATCAGTTTTATTGGTGGAGAAAACCACCGACCTGTCACAAGTCACTGACAAACTTTATCACATAATGTTGTATCAAGTACACCTCTCCATTGGCGGGTTCAAAACCACAGCATCAGTGGTGATAGGTACTGATGCATAGGTACAGGTAGCTGTAAATCCATATGATCACAACCTTGGCGGTCCCTCAAGACAGTATAATTTTGTACATGTCTTCACATCTTTTATTGTAGGCTTTTGGTAATGCCAAGACAGTACACAACAATAACTCAAGCAGATTTGGAAAGTTTGTTCAAGTTAACTACAAAGAAAATGGAATGGTTCATGGGTTAGTAGATCTGTGTAGTTCACATTAAATAGAAAATATATTGGTGTATGCAATATTCTTGGACCATATACAAAAAATACAATTGCAAGCTAAACAATCTTATTCTTACTCAATTCAAAAATTACTTTTCCTGCCAAATATTCTTTGTCCATCCGAAAATCACATTGGCCTATTAAATATTCTTGGATCAACCGAAAAGTACATTATTGGCCTGCTCAATATTATTGGACCATCCAAAAATTACTTTGGCCTGCTCAACATTCTTATTCAATTAAAAAATATTTTTGCCTTTTCAATATTCTTTGACTAGCCAAAAATCATATTGGCCTATTAAATATTCTTGGATCATCCAAAATTATATGAGCATACTCAATATTCTTAGCCTCAAAAATTAGATTGGCTTGCTCAATATTTCCTGCACCATCTAAAATACATGTATTTCATTGGTTTGGTTCATATAATTGAACCATCAAAAAATAACTTGGCCAACTCAATACTCTTAAACTATCCAAAAATGGCATTGGTTTTCTTGATTTGCAATGGCATGCTCAATATACTCAATCGAATATTCTTGAACCATTAAATTTTTTTATTAATTAACTTTGATTTATTAGCCTTTATATGATCAAACCTGTCAATATAATATGAAAACTTTCATTGGGCCAATACGGCAAAAACCAGTCCAATACGAATATCGTATTGGCCCAATTCCAGTCAGTCCAATAACAACTAAATCGGAATCCACTAGACATTTCGACAATTGCAAGGAAAATTCCAGAGAGATATTGAACTGGTTAATTAATAAAGGTATCATTACGTGATGTTTTTCATATTGGCCTAGTAATAGGTCCTCGGTCTGCTGTATTGGCGTTCAGCTGTGCCTCAGGTCAGTACAGCAGGCCTCAGACCTATAACTAGGCCAATATGAAAAACATCACGTAATAATACTATAGCATTGAACTGCTAGATCTTCCCATATTACTTATCCAAAGATTACTTTGGCTTAATCAATATTTTTACGAGGTCAAAAATTTACATTGGCATGCTAAATATTCTTATACCATCCAAAAATTACTTTGAAATGATCATTGTTCAACCGCAGTGGTGGTGTAATGGTTAGCGTGCTCACCTCAAATGCTGTAGATCGTTGGTTCGAGCCCTAATCCGGTCAAACCAAGACTATAAAATTGGTATTTGTTGCTTCTCCACTAAGCACACAGCATTAAATTATAAGAACAAAGACTGGTTGGCTCGGAATCAGGAAAATGTGTCCAAGTGGGGTGACATGTCTATCCGCGGACTGTTGTTTCAGTGAGCTAGCACTATACAAATCCAGCTCTGCGTGTTGGTCCAGTACAAAGCTGACCTCATCATTTCATTGAAAATTAGCTTGTTCTTGCCATGATATAGCTGAAAAATTGCAGAGTTGGCATTATGCAACAATCACTCGCTCATTTACTGGAAAATATTCTTACAGCATCCAAAATTTGTATTGGCATAGTACACGATAAAAAATTTGTATGCTCAATGTTTTGTACCATCCAAATTGACATCGACATGCTCAATATTCTTAGACTACGCATATTGTTTCAGCACTGTACTTATGCCTGTCTCCCTGAATACAAATGCTTCACTCAGCCAGCACTATAAAAATCCAACTAAGCATGTTGGTCTAGTTCTAAGCCGATATCATTATCATCTCATCGAATGTTAAGGAAATGAAAAAATTGCTCATTTGTGGTTAAACAGCAATCACTTACTCACTGTATATCAGAGCAATTGATAAAAAATGTCTTTAAAGCAGATGTTTTATTTCTAGGATTTTTGTCTCTTTTTATTTCAGTGCAATTGTTGAAAAATACCTGTTAGAAAAATCTAGAATTGTCAGTCAAGCAAAAAATGAAAGGTTTGTGTTTACTGTCTACTAAGAAACATTCAGAGATATTGTATTTTGTTTTTAAAGCAAAACTTCAGATTGGTTCAAATTTTGACAGTATGATATATCGCAGAAATTGAAAAGAAAATATATGTTTTAGGAATTGACTTATAAAATAGCACAAATGTGAAGAAAACAGTGAAAATATTAGATTTACAATTACCCATGCAGTCAGTACATTAGCTGCAGAACCGTAGCTCTTATGGTCCTTTGCCAGTTTTCTGATATTTGTGGACCATAGGGCTACAGATTTCACCCTATCAAAAATTAGCAAAACCTTGATTTTTTCACACCTTTCAACAGTAATTTTGACAACAAAGCGCTTTGTGAGAGCGGAGTCATGTGGATAATTCGTTTCGTTACATATTTATCTATCGCTTTCCATATTTACTTACTCTTTATTATTCATTTCTAGCTCATTATCATAACAAATGTCTCCAGATTAACAGATCCTGCCTACTTCGTTCTGCCATCTTGTCATTGTGATATTCTCCCTTTGAAGTCACGTTACTTTTGAGAGATTCTAACCGCAAAACACGTGTTCGGTGAAAAACTTGAAAATGTTGAATGACAGTTCATTTCAATCGGAGTAATTAAAGTAGAAAATAAAATTTCTGGTTAATATTTGTAAAATATTTCACTCTAGGTTGACTAAATATTTTATTTCAGATAAAAAATCGCCGTGCAAAACCTCCGGTAAAACATAAACAAACATGATCTCTCAAAAGTCATGTGACCTCAAAGCGAGAATACCGCAATCACAAGATGGCGGAACGAAGTAGGCGGGATCTGTTAACCTGGAAACATTTGTTATGATAATGAGCTAGAAATGAATAATAATGAGTAAGTTATGGAAAGTGATAGATAAATATGTAGCGAAAACGAATTATCCACATGACTCCACTCTCACAAAGCGTTTTGTTGTCAAAATTACTGTTGAAAGGTTCGACAAAATCAAGGTCGCAGTTTCGCAAATTTTTGATAGGGTGAAATCCGTAGCCCTATGGTCCGCAAATATCAGAAAACTGGCAAAGGACCATAAGAGCTACGGTTCCACAGCTATCAGTACATTTCACCAATAGGTTTTGTGTACTGGATATAACCGTATGTATAATGAAAAAAAGTTTGAACAACAATTCCACCAATGTCAACAATACGAACAACTTTCTCTCACATCATATCGCTGAACACAAAAATACCATGGTTTTTTTTTTAAATCGATATTGTTCAGTACAAATTTATATTCGTAGACATGGCCTTGCAGTCATAAAACGTTTTAGCTCCAGTTTGTACTTATAATCGAAAAAAAATCCAATCAGAGCACTGTTAATAAACCTTTGTTTTGATTGAACAATTATAGGTTAGGGTTAGGGTTATGGAGTTAACGAGTACCCAGAGAAAACCACTGACAAACTTTATCACATAATGTTGTATCGAGTACACCTCGCCTGAGCAGGATTCGAACTCACAACATCAGTGGTAATAGGCACTGATTGAATAGGTAATTGTAAATCCAACTACCATACGATCACGACGATGAGAGCCCCTTAACAATTTTGGAGTGCAAGTAGAAAAATAGTAAAGTATTATGACCATAAGGGAAGGTTTGTATATTGTGATTAACCTGCAATGTCACACAATTATAATCTATCAGATTAACATGAAAAATAACATAATAAATGACATTAGTTTCATTCCAAACAAAATTTTAAGGGTGATCTCTTGGTGATCTGTGTTAAACCAGTACTTGTCTAGAGGCTTCTGCTCTACATAGAAACTTGATGGTGACTAGGAGACTATACATTTGGTGACAATATATCACAAAAATTTATACAATCAATGCAATTTGATTGCAGAATAAATGTAAATTTTTATTTTTTTTATTTACTTAGTTGAATTTTAATGTATGATGTTGATATATATTTTCAGAAACTACCATGTATTTTATTATTTATTGGCTGGTGCTGATGAGGATGAAAGAGAAAGTTTACATCTATTAGAACCACAGGATTACTATTATCTTAGACAGGTAAGTATATTATACTATTATTATCCCCTCGCCAACGAAGTTGCGAAGGGATATAGTAATGCAACCGTCCGTCCTTCAGTAACATCCTTGTGACCACTCTAGAATCAACATCCTTCAATGGATTTTGACCAAACTTGATACATACTTAGTCCTTAGGAGAGTCTGGAACCCTATTGATTTTCAAGGTCATAGGTTAAAGGTCAATATGTCACCAGGTCAAATTTTTACCACATAACATCCTTGTGAACACTCTAGAATCAGCATCCTTCAATGGATTTTGACCAAACTTGGTACATACTTAGTCCTAAGGAGAATCTGGAACCCTATTGATTCTCAAGGTCAAAGGTCAATATGTCACCAGGTCAAATTTTTACTGCATAACATCCTTGTGAACACTCTAGAATCAGCATCCTTCAATGGATTTTGACCAAACTTGGTACATACTTAGTCCTTAGGAGAATCTGGAACCCTATTGATTTTCAAGGTCAAAGGTCAATATGTCACCAGGTCAAATTTTTACCGCATAACATCCTTGTGAACACTCTAGAATCAGCATCCTTCAATGGATTTTGACCAAACTTGGTACATACTTAGTCCTTAGGAGAATCTGGAACCCTATGGATTTTCAAGGTCAAAGGTCAATGTCACAGGGTCAAATTTTTACCGCGTAACATCCTTGTGAACACTCTAGAATCGACATCCTTCAATGAATTTTGACCAAACTTGGTACATACTTAGTCCTTAGGAGAGTCTGGAACCCTATTGATTTTCAAGGTCAAAGGTCAAGGCCATCGGGTCAAATATTTACTGCGTAACATCCTTGTGAACACTCTAGAATCAACACCCTTCAATGGATTTTGACCAAATTTGGTACATACTTAGTCCTTAGGAGAATCTGGAACCCTATTGATTTTCAAGGTCAAAGGTCAAGGTCACCAGGTCAAATTTTTAGGTGAGGGGATACACCACGCTTTGCATTGCCCTTGTTACCTTTATATTAAGTATATACCTTGAACTATTGACCAGACAAAAGTATCTTCAGGAACCATGGGCAAAATCTCAAAATAAGAACCAAGTTGAAATTTTTCGATTATTTTGTATTTTGTTAGATACAATCAAACAGTATCTTAGAGTAGAAAATGGGATCAAGAACTGATCTTGACCAATCACAGATCTTAAATTATAATAATATGATAAGGAATATGTAGGAAGTGTACAAATGGACATTGTTTAAGCTGTTTTTGGTTTATTTATAGAGTGAGTGTTATACGTTAGAAGGTATAGAAGAAGAGAGAGTTGATGAGAAACACGAGTTTGAACGATTACGACAGTCAATGGAAATGGTTGGCTTCTCTACACTCACACAAAAAAGGTAATTATATGATAAAACAAAATATTTTTTACGTAGTCATATAAGCCAGCTTTTGACCTAATTTTTTTATAAAATTGTAGATATATTTTACTTTGCACATGTGTATGGCAAGACATATTATGTATATCATTCCTGGGTGATTTCATGTATACAGGACTAAAATGTTTGTTTTATTTCTTTACATATGCATTTCCCATACTGCCTTTCGCTTATGAAAATCGAAAATCTGTAATATTTTTCTATCTGAATCAAAATATTCATGGAAGCCATTGTTTATATGAAATTTTATCATGTACAACATTATTTTCGTTAAATTTAATTCCTTGTTATCGCTACCAAAGTTGAAATTTCTAACAATCCATGTCTTCCATCAATTATTTCTTGATAAAACTTCCCTGATATATATTTTACTTCGAACATGCATATTGTAGAACAAATTATGGACATCCTTCCAGAGTGAGTTAATGTATTTATATACAAACATTAAAAAAGAGGTTAAAATATTGAAACTTCCAAAAACAAGTATTTTGATAGTTCTCGTAGATCAAATTCATGTGATAAGTGTTTGATGTTTCTCTGTTTTCAGGATATTTTCTATGCTGTCTGCTGTGTTGTTACTTGGAAATGTGGAGTTCAGAAAGGTTGGTGACTAAAATTGTGGAGTAAATATGGAAATCAATTATGTTTGGTAGAAATCAATTTATTACTATAAACACATGTATAAAATTTGCCAAAATCTAAAGTGATTCAGTTAATTTGTAAAAGTAAGATGAGCAGAAATTATACCATAGTGATAAAATAAAATGACACAAAATATGCAAAAATCCAACAATTAAAATAATAAAAATCACAGTTTTTGTTAACAACATCCCCTGTCATAACATGAACCAGTACTTTTGCTAAAAGACAGAACCTCATGGAATTCTAAACCCTGGTGGACAGGCTAAAATAGTGGCAGCTTTAAACCTATTATGAGATCCCAATTTTTAAATCTTAGTTAATTATGTCAAATCTTTGAACAATTTCATGAAACTAAAAAAATATTAATATTCATTTTACTTTTATTTGTACAAATTTTTTATATTTCCCACAAGATCATTTATAAATAATAATAAAACATTGCTTCATTTATACCTGTGATAAGCAGACAGGACACCTCACAAATTTGTATTTATTCATTTCATTTAATAAATATGGTTTAATTTTACAGAAAGGGGACCAACACCATGATGAATCAGTGACAGTCAAAACAGAATCTGTTGTACAAATGATATCTAGTTTACTTAAGGTAATATTCATAAAGAAAATTGAAAATAAAAAAAAATTGTCATTCAAAATCACCCAACAGAATTTGACAATTTGCAAATGGGTCTATTTTCTGATGTAATGATATCGTCTGTGTGCATCCGTGACATGTAGCCATTTCATTGTTGGGAATCCCTGATGAATTGGAAAAAAACCACAATTTTAATTTAATAAGCAAGACTTCTACTAAAGTTGCTGCCAATGTTTTTTTTAGTATGAAGTGATATTGACAATTGCTGTTGCTGAATCTCAAGAAAAAAATAGGCTTAAGATTAACATGACGGGTGCCACTAGTGGAGCAGGAACTGCCTACCCTTCCAGAGCACCTGAGTTCACCCCCAGGTTTTAGTGGAGTTCGTGTTACTCCATTTTTAGTTTTATGTGTATGTTTTGTACATCGTTGTTTGTCCTTTTGCCCTTTCTCTTTTGGTCATTGTGTTGTCTGTTCTTATTCGATTTACGGATTCTGATTACCACTTTGTTATCTTCAAACTCTTCTTTCCGGTAAAAATAGACACTGTTCAATTCAGGAGAAATGCCTTCTTTCTTCTTCACTTTGAAACACAAACAATAAATGGACTAATTATTTTCAGGTATGGGTCGAATTATAGAACTTCATTTTCACGATAATTGTCCCAGGTGCAGTTGTTCTATATCAAATATAGATAAAGTAATTGGTGTCACTCCAAAATAATTTTTTTTTATCATGTGCTGCATATTGATTGTTCTTGTTTTTAGGTTAAAGAGAAGACGTTAGTAGATGCTCTGACCCAGAGACGTGCCACAGCTGGAGACGAAACAGTAGTTATGAACTATAAGTACGAGGATGTAAGTTGATTAATAGACATTGAAAAATTACATGTAGGACGTGTTTACATAAATTAATTTAATCTGTTTGTTTATTTTTGTGGGTTAACATAAATTTATTTAATTTGTTTGTTTATTTTTGTGGACGACAACTGACATCAATATTTGAACCTCTCTCATTTATTAGAGAAAAAAAATTTATAATGAGGAAAAAAATGTTGATAAGGTGTGAAAAGCTGATATTATTTTACATATAACTTGATAGAAACTAGCCACAATGCATACATTATATAGTTATATTATGGTAAAGATATAATTCTAATATTTCATGTTTGTTTATATTCTTTGTATGTCATTCTTGGATGCTTTTCCTTCATTTAGTCTTCATGATTAAGCACAGAAACTAAGGCATGTAAAAATCTCTTCATGACTGAAAAATAGCATTTAAATTTACTTAGGTCTTTAAAAATAATAAAAACTCTTTCTAATGCCACTTAGGGCTTGTAATTGAAAAATGTTATTTGCAATTAGACTGATTATTATAAGCTTCCCTGGTTTTCATTGTGTCATAAAATAAACACAGTTTTGTATTCATAATTTCTGATTTGATGTTAAACTTTTATTATTTTGTTATAGGCAATAGCTACAAGAGATGCTATGGCCAAATGTTTGTATGGTTCCCTGTTTGACTGGATTGTTCTGAAAGTAAATCAAGCATTGTTAGCCAAGAGACATCATAGTGATCACCAGGTATAATTGTCTTGTTTTTAAGTGTATTATTTTGTATCGTCATAGAATTTTAGATCAATATAATTAGTTACAACAAGGGTAGATGGAGAAAAGAAAGCAATAAATAATTCTGTTATTGGCATTGAATAATAATAATAATAATAAACTGTATACTGTGGACAGAAATAAAACAGCTTTTACTATTGATTTTGTCAGGGATAATTTAAGATTTCAAGCACATGAAGGGTGTGAAATGGAATCTTAATTTTATGAATAACTGAAACAAGATATGATTGTGTTCTCCTACTGGCTAATGATGGCCTTCTGTGAGCATATGCAGGGAAGATAACACTAGAATATCTTGTTCAGGTTATGATATGATATTGTAATTATCGCTATTTTCAACAATATTTCAGTTATATCAATGATGGTTAGTTTTTTTGGTGGAGGAAACCACTAACCCCCTTTTGTAAGACAACGACAAACTTTATATTTAAAAGTTGTATCGATTTACACCTCGGCATGGACGAGAACGAGAGTCGATGCACAAACATTATTGGTGATAGTCGCCGACTAAATAATTTATAGGGCCCATAGGTAGATAAAAATACAGTTACAATAAGATCATATGGGCATGGATGCCCTAATCTTCACAGGAAAGACATACAACATACAAACTTGAGCATAGCAGCCTCCACTTCACAAATGATCAATGCTACTGGATATAAAAAAAATAAACATGTACAATCTTCACTGAAATAAAAGTAGATAATATTAAAGGTCTTAAACCTTACAGAAAATGGCTGTTCTGTCTAACCATGTCCCAAAACTTTAACATTTTAAAATGTACCCTTTTTAAAAATATAATGCAAATCGGTGTTCAAAAGTCAATAATTTGCATAAGAATATATTATTTACCTCAGACAAGAAATATAGTAGTTTGGAGCATATACACTTATATACACCTTAAAATTAACAGACTTTAGATTTTTAAAATGGTATTTTGTTTAAGAACACAAAATTTACCTCAGATAAAAAAAGATACTGTAGTTTGGGGCATATATACTTATGAAAAGCTTAATTCAGATTTTAAAACCCTGGATAAAAGATCGTGTAAAGTAAATAATTTGTGTAAGTCATGCATGTTGAATTGGATGTCTATGGTTTTATTTTTATTATTTAAGAGGGCATCACTTTACTCATATAAACAGGTAGAGTAATTTGGAGTGTATATACTTACACCACAGCTTAAAATTAACGATCTCTTAATAAAAACTGCCACGATATAGCCGAAATTAATATTGCTAAAAGTGGCATTAAACACCAATCAATTGATCAATCAATCTTATTAAAAACATTGATATAGTTTAAGACAGTATTTTCAGTAGGAATTGTGTAATTTTTCAGATTTGTAATGTAAGTATTATTGAAGCCTTTTGAACAATATATAAGTTCTTCAAATATTTGTTTTTATTTTCTCTTAATTTATATCCATTTGTTAATAGGCATGTTTACATTCCAAATATAAATTAACTGATTAATTTTTAACATAGATTTTATACCCCCATCTAAAATATTAATTGAGTTTTTATGCTTATATGTTGGCTGTCTGATTTTGATTTTGCTCTTTATTAAAGATCAAAATATTTTTGTCATTATGCAGATTTCTCATCTTTTTTTATTATTTTCCCCCGATGGCACATCTTATTTTGGTTTTGTCCATAGTCAGATGCTATTCAACAAAACTTTTAAGCTTGAGGAAGTCATGATAGGAGCTTTAGCAGAGTTTGTAGATTTATACAGAAACACTATAGTGATATTTTGCTAGATACTAACTGCTAGCTGTTGGGAACTTGGATCTAATAGAGCTTGAGAAGGATACATTCAAAATGATGAATGCTAAAATCAAATTAACATTTTGCGATTTATTTGATGATTTTTATAATGATGGTTTGACATTAAGTTAAGCAATCATATTATCTATGTAGATGGTTAGAGTTATGGTGTTTAACTCTACTTTCAGCAATATTTCAGTTAAATCGTATATATGTAATAGTGGCCTTTAGTAGTGTTACATTACTTTTACTGTTAAGAAATTTTTATAAGACATTTTAATTGTTTTAAACAATTTTCAGCAACAAAATTAGGTTGAATTTTGTTTGGTTTATTTGTGTTTATCCTCATTTTCCGTAATTTTTCTGCTATAAGTATATCATGACTAACAACTTATTGGGGGGGGGGGGGGGGGGGAGGAATATCGGAACAATAATACCATACTCACAAGTGAAACCGTCGACCATGTGTAAGTGTCTGGAAACTTTTAACACTTAAGGTTGGTATCAGGTTGCACACTCTTGTCAGTGGTGTTTGTTGGTTTGTGGTCAGAAGTCAACGACATTAACCAGTTTGGCAACTCAGACTTTCAAAGTTATGTTCTATGGAGAATTTTGAATGGTTGTTTTTTTTTGTTGAATAAAGTAGACGTTTGTTTGTTGTTAAATTAGTACAGAAAAGCATGGCATTTTGCGATGAGAGTGTCAGATAACATTTTAGTATGTTAATGTTTTTTTTGTCGTACACTAAATGATTTAGGAATATTATAATAGATATTTTGTTTGAAACTGTCATTTATATCTCAAACTTTTTTGGCCAATAAGTTACAAGTAACTTGGGGACGTCAGTGTCATGACATGGTTATTGAGAGAAAAATATAATGGTTGGTTCTCTTGTACTTTGTTTTTCTCTTCCTGTGTAATTTCATTCTTTCCCATTTAAAAATATATACAATCATGTATAACAGTGAAACCAGTCTTGAGGGACCACTTCGTATGTTAAAAATATCTGGTCTTTTAATACCAGGGGTATTTCAAAAGAGGTTTGGTATTTTAATATATGTTAAAGTGATCTCACAAAGGAGGGTGGAACTCTTTTAAAGTGGTCTTGCACAGGAGGGTAAAACTCTTTTAAAGTGGTCTCACAAAGAAGGGGTGGAACTCTTTTAAAGTGGTTTCACAAAGGTGGAACTATTTAAAAGCAGTCTCACATAGAAGGGTGGAACTCTTTTATCTTTTAAGGCAGTCTCACATAGAAATGTGGAACTCTTGTTTAAGTGGTCTCACAAAGGGGGGTGGAACTATTTTAAAGTGGTTTAGCAAAGAAGGGGTGGAACTCTTTTAAAGTAGTCTCACAAAGGAGGGTGGGACTATTTTAAAGTGGTCTAACAAAGAAGGGGTGGAACTCTTTTTAAAGTGGTCTCACAAAGGAGGATGGAACCCTTTAAAGCAGTCTCACATAGAAGGATGGAATTTATCCCAATAATAATCTCTCAGAACTGGTTTCACTATACACAATAATTATCTCCTTTGTTCATAACTTTCAACTCTTGAGGAAAGAAAATGTTTATATATGATTCTACATATTTACTGTCTTTTTATGCATATACATGTACAAAGACATTTCTTTTCTCCTGGCTTGGTAAAAAGCTGGATGTGTATGTAAAATTTCAAATTTATTGTATTCACAACTGTTTGCATGGATCATAATAGGTTTCAAAACATCATAATATATTCCACAAAACTGTAATAGTAGATTTTTGTTTACATGTGCTTGGTTTCAAAGTTGTCATGTTTAGAAAGGAAGTTTCCAGTAAAATCACTTCAGCGGTTGGTTGGTTGATTTGTTTGTGGTGTTTAACGCCACTTTCAACAATATTTCAGTTATATCGTGGCTGTCAGCTTTATTGGTGGAGGAAACTGGAGTACCTGAAGAAAACCACCGACCTATCACAATTCATTGACAAACTTTATCACATAATGTTGTATCAAAATCACTTCAGTTAAGATATAAGATATTGGAATGTCAGTATAAAAATATAGTTTTAATTAAAAAGTCTAATAAAATTGCATATTGATGATATTTTCACGATTATTTTAATTTATATTTTCAGGGTAATTCAATAGGAGTGCTAGATATTTTTGGATTTGAAGATTTCAACAAGAACAGTTTTGAACAGTTCTGTATAAACTATGCCAATGAACATTTACAGTATTATTTTAATCAACATATCTTTAAATTTGAACAGGTTGGTCTTATGAATAAAAATCTCTCTAGTAAATATCCATTTGTCATTTCATACAATAAAACTTCTTAACTTGTAGTATTGAAATTCTTATATATATAGCTGAACCTCGTTGTATCAGTCTAAGTGACTGATAATTGTACCAGGAATGTCCTAGGGGGGCTATTGTCCTGCTCCCCAGAAATATATGTATATTCAAAATGTCCAGGGTAATTTTTTTCTGAAAGCTATGAATGAATCAAATGTTTATTTACTGGTATCCAAGGAAACGACTTATCCGAGTTTGATTTAAAATGGGAATTGACTGTTATTTAACACTATATATCAAGACATTTTTATAGTCATTTACATAATACGTTTGTTTCGAGTTTTATCAAATCTACCAATAAACAAAACATGCAAAATCATTTGATAAAAAAAATATGGAAACAGACATCACAAATTTATAGCTGTCAAAAGTTTTATAAAGTGATAAAGGAATTTTTCAAACATTCAAAATTATACTGGTTTAGAGAATAATATTTCTGTTTTAAATCATATGGGAATTATGTATGGGAAGAGTATGCATAGTTTTTACCTGTGTGCATTAAAAAAAAACCTTATACTTCGCTTGTAGGAAGAATACAAAAAAGAAGGTATTCAGTGGAAGAATATAGAGTTTATAGATAATACAGGATGTCTAGAATTATTCTCTAAGAAAGGGACAGGACTCTTCCCTTTATTAGATGAAGAATGCAAGTAAGTGTACAATTAAGCTATCAATTATCTTTACCCATCATTTACAGATTTAACTGATCATCTCCGACTGCGCTTTTAGATGCTCGAGTCTAGTAAAAATTGGTTCGGGCTAGTGAAAATTTGCATTAAAATTGGTTAGACAAATAGACGAAGTTCCATAAATTAGCCTTTCAGACGCTAGTATGTCAAAAGTTTTTGGCACAGACTGTCATCTTGCAAGAAATTCTCAATATATTGCTGTAATTGTATGTTGTTTTAGGTGAATTTTTACAACTTTAACTATCACCACTATTGTTGTGAGTTCAATCCTGCTTAGGCGAGTTGTACTCGATACAACATTATGTGATAAAGTTTGTCAGTAACTTGTGGCAGGTCGGTGGTTTTCTCTAGATACTCCGGTTTCCTCCACCAATAAAACTTACTGTCATGATATAACTGAAATATTGTCGAAATTGGCATTAAACACCACAACCTTAACCCTCCTTACAACTTTAAGTGTCATGAAAAAAAAAAAATGGAAACACTAGTATACATTCTGTAATAATTTTTAGTGTAAATTGAATGTTTTATGATTGATTTTTTTCTCCAACAAAAAAAATATTTCTGTTTTAACAAAATGGTGTAAAAAAGTGATTGTTTGTAGCAGATTTAATCATGAAATATTGTCATGTTTTTACTACAGTTTTCCTGGTGCTACTAATCAGACGTTACTGACCAAATTTAACTACCACCATAAAACTGCCACATATTATCAGGTGCCACAGCTCAAGGAAGAGGCATTTATGATCGTACATTATGCTGGAAAAGTTAGATATCAAATCAAGGTTGGTTATTGAATATTATTTTACCATTGTTTTTATTGCTATGTTTTACTCCTGTAAGATGTAATGTGATGCCAGTGATAGATTCAGGGAGGGAAACAGAATTCTCACTTACTCCCCTTTACTGATATGTCATGACATTAGAGATCTGAAGAAACTACATTTCGAGTCTAATCTGAGTGATCTTATTTACCACCCAATGAAAATGGTGATTGCAAGACCATGAAAGTGTTAATAAACTGCTTTACATGCTACAGACAATTCAACACAATTCTTAAGAAACATAGAAAAATGGATTTTAAAAAATCCCCTCATAATGTGTTTTTTGCAAAACACAGAAGAGACAAATAAGGGTAATAACAAAATTACCGAACTCCGAACAATCTTACAAAGGGAAAGTCAAAACTCATAATTATATAAACAGACAAAATAAGTCAACAACCGGAAAACTGTGAAAACCGTAATGACCCTGACTTGGTACAGGCATTTCTAAAGAAATGGTTGGTTGAATCAGATTTTAAAGTGCCAAACCTCCCGCTCTCATTACGGTTCAGTCTTTTTTGAAAGCAGAATTTTTCAGCCATTTTTGATGCATCTACGATGAAAATCATAGATGCCTAAACATAAGTATTGCTTTTCCTGATATCAACAATGTCAATTTTTATGTGATTTGGCATGTTTTATACATCATTGTCCTGGTTTTCATATTATGAAAAAAAAAGTTCAAACTGCGAATGCCACCAATTCCACCAATATCAACAAAACTATCATCTCTCATCTTAACTGAAGTCACTGAACATGGATCATACAAAATATTGAACATTATTTTGACCTAATGATATACATTTTCAGGATTTTAGAGAGAAAAATGGAGACCAAATTAGGCCAGAAATTGTCAATGTACTTAAAAGTAGTTGTCTTACATTTGTAAGAGAAGTTATGGGTAAGATTGAGACATTAGTAAAGTCTGAGGGTTCAACAAAGTTGTCATTACGTATGGCCCCTGTCAGCAATCGTTTTATTATAAATTTTAAAATTATTTAGTTTCCAGAATTGACTGGTCTTTAAATGTATTTGACCAACTTTTAGTTCACCTTGCCAAAGGCAATGTGAGCTTTTGCTATCACTTGGCGTCCATCGTCTGTCGTCCGTTAACTTTTCACATTTTAATCTTCTCCTCTGAAACCCATCAGCCAAATGAACTGAAACTTGGTAGGAAGCATCTATAGAAGGTCCTCTCTAAAGATTACACAGTTTGTCCCGATTGGTTAGCAAACATGGCCACCACATGCAATTCTTGTTTCTGATCGGTCGATTTCTAAAAAATCTTCTCCTTTGAAACTGCTTAGCCATATGAACCAAAACTTGGTAGGAAGCATCTACATGTATGGAAGGTTCTGTATTAAGTTTCCTCAAAGCAGAATGAAAGGTGAACGACACAGGCTCAGCCCACTGAGCCTCTAATTAGTGAACACTGAAATATTTTACAACTGACTTCAAGAATTGATTACATATTGGCTATTAAATCAAAACAGATTGTATGTGGACACATTTAAACAGTTTGTCAAGCTTTAAGTTCATTTGACTGTCCTTTTTGCTCTTTATTTCTCATAGTTTTTAGAATTGAGTCAATCTTTCAAGCTCAAGTATCAAAAAGTGTTGATTGTAAAGAGAGCAATTAAGAAATAAATCATGGAAGCCAGAATGTGTTTTGAGTTTTAACATGGGTTGGCGGATATTAATATTTTATCTGGAGACGAGGGATAAAATTTACTAATATCTGCCAACCCATTTGAAAGCTCGAAACACATTCTGGCTTCCATGAATTATTTCCATTCTGATATGTCTAACAGTACAAATACGGTAGTATACTTTGATTGGAAGACAGTAAATTATATTTACATTTGCGGACAATGTCGCACACAATTTATGCTGCCAAATTTGAACAGACGATAATTCGTCAACATGTACTTTTATGACGGGAAATGTCAGTCGTATTGATGGAGCATCAGTAACAATAATATTGTGTTTGCATGTTTTAATTGCACGTCACATATTTTTAATTTTGGATATGTTTATTATTTTCAGTGAATATAGATGTTTAAAACGTAAAAAAACGTGTAAATAATTGTATTTTGTGATTTTATCACCTGGATTAAATGTGTACAGCACATGTGCTAATGAGATTTTGTCATCTGATTGATCGCTCGTTTGTTTGCAAAGCGAAAGAACGATGTCATATTAGAATTGAAAGTAGCAAACAGAATATAAATGTATGAAACTGAAAATGCAATGCAAATACAAGGAAGTAAATTTTAAAATAAAAAGATTAAAAATCAACATGTTAAACCTTACTGTGTTGACCTTTGTTGACTCAAAATCTCGGATAAGACGAAATAATCCGACAGTCTCTGCAAGATTGCCATATATCCAATACATTTTTATATATGATGAGTAGAACCCTCTGTTAGCACAAGTATATATACATAAATCCTTACAAAAACAATCACACAATTCTATCTTGATGCAGATAAATATTTGTTTACTTATGTATATGTTTACTTATGTATTTGTTTACTTATGTATATGTTTACAGGTATTGATCCAGTGGCATTGTTACGGTGGTCTATCATCAGAACATTGATGAGGAGTGTGTTTGCCTTCAGTGCAGCAGGAGATAAATACAGGAACTCAAATAGTAAGTCAAACTATTCAGGTTTATTTTATATTATCACAAAATTTAATATGTGTGTGTAGTGGTAGAATTGTTGTAATCATTTACCATCTGTAGACAATATATATTTACTATAAATCCATTAGATCATGGGTTCGATCCCTGATCGGGTCAAACCAGTATTTGTTGCTTATCCGCTAAGCACACAGCATTCAAGAGAAAGAGCAAAGACTGGTTGACTGGGAATCAGGATTATGTGTCCGAGTGGGGCGACATGTCTGTCCGCAGACTGTTGTTTCAGTGAGCTAGCACTATAAAAATCCAACTAAGCATGTTACTCTAATACAAAGCTGACCTCATCATCATCTCATTGAAAAGTAACTTGTTCTCTCCATTATATAGTTGAAAAATTGCTGAGTTGGCATTAAACAACAATCACTCACTCACTATAAATCAATTAGTTGTGATTCACTTATTAATGTCTTGATAAAAAAAAAAATACATCTGCATAAAAATTAAAATAAACGTGCAAATGAAATTGGTATTTTATCAAAATTTTGTTTCCTTTTATTTTCAGAATTAAAAGTCAATGAAAATACACAAAGAAGAGGATCTGATTATTCCCTTCCAGATTCTCTTATACCTAGTGAAAATTTGCTCAAGTAAGTTTACACTCTGTCTATTTATTGTCAGTAATACACAGTAAATTATGTCTACACCTAAATCATTGTTAACTGATAAAAAAAAAAAACTTGCATCATGACTATGACCCCTTATAAATTGACAATATAGCTATTGACCCATTGTGAATTGATAATGTACTATTTAGTTCCTTATTACTTCATAATATTATGTTCTTTTGACCTTATAATACCATGTTTCAAGTTCTTTTTACCTGGTAATATCATGTTTAACCCCTTATGACCTAATAATACCATGCATGGATGATCCCTTAAATCTTTGGTTTGTGTCCATTATTGCTTCCATTAAAATAACTTTTTAAAGTCTAGTTTGTTATTGGTTAACTCCGTTACTACCTGAAAAATGGACTTTAAATTATTTACCCTAAAATTAAAATCAAAATAACTTTTGTTTAATGAAACGTGATGGGTAATTACTGTTTCTCACACATTCTACATGACTTTGGAAAGGGTGGCAAGAAAGTATAGATAGAATAGACTAATTAAACAGATTGTCCAGGGAATAAAATATTTCATGATTTTACGACTTGATTATGCTATTAATTGAACGAATTGTATCTAAATTGGAACTAACGTTGTGAGTTGGAATCCCACTCAGGGGAGGTGTACTCAGTACAACATTATGTGATCAAGTTTGTCAGTGACTTGTGCAGGATGGTTTTCTTGGGGTTCTCCTGTTTCCTCCACTAATAAAACTGATCACCACGATATGACTGAAATATATTTGAAAGTGGCATTAAACACCATAGTCCTAAACCCTAAATTAGAACTTTTATATTAATGTATCCACAATTCACTGCGATCTATCATTAGCTCACCTTGCCAAAGGCAAGGTGAGCTTTTGCCATCCTTTAGCGTCCGTCGTCCGTTAACTTTTCACATTTTAATTTTCTCCTCTGAAACCCCTCAGCCAAATGAAGTGAAACTTGGTAGGAAGCATCTATGGAAGGTCCTCTCTAAAGATTGCTAATTTTGTCCTGATCCATTAACAAACATGGCCACCATAGGCAATTCTTATTTCTGATCGGCCGATTTTCTCTGAAACCGCTTGGCCAAATGAACCGAATCTTGGTAGGAAGCATCTATGGCAGGTCCTCTATGAAGATTGCTCATTTCGTCCCGATCCGTTATCAAACATGGCCGCCACAGGCAGTTCTTGTTTCTGATTGGTTGATTTCTAAAAAATCTTCTTCTCTGTAACCGCTTGGCCAAATGAACCGAAACTTGGTAGGAAGCATTTATGGAAGGTCCTCTCTAAAGATTGCTCATTTTGTCCCGATCCATTAACAAACATGGCCGTCATAGGCAATTCTTGTTTCTGATTGGCCAATTAAAAAAATCTTCTCTGAAACCTATTGGCCAAATGAATCAAAATTTGGTAGGAAGCATCCATGGAAGGTCCTCTATAAAGATTGCTCATTTAGTTCCGATCCGTTAACAAACATGGCCGCCACAGGCAATTCTTGTTTCTGATTGGTTGATTTCTAAAAAATCTTCTTCTCTGAAACCGCTTTGCCAAATGAATCGAAACTTGGTAGGAAGCATCCTTGGAAGGTCATCTAATAAGGTTGCTCATTTAGTTCTGCTCCGTTAATAAACATGGCTGCCACAGGCCATTCTTTTTTCTGATTGGTCGATTTCTAAATATCTTCTTCTCTGTAACTGCTTAGCCAAATGACCAAAATTGATGGAAAGCACCTATGGGAGGTTCTGTATTAAGTTTCCTCAAAGCAGAATGAAAGGTGAGCGACACAGGCTCAGCCCACTGAGCCTTTATTTTTATATTGTAGTATATTTTTTTTACCTATCACTTTGATGTATGTTAAAACCTTTAAATATTGTTGTTTTGTTTTTGTGTAAAATCCTACAATTCACTACAAACTTCCTCAAAGCTTGAATTCTAGTTCTTTTCTTATGATTCCTATATTTACACAGAATACTTAACTTTTTAGAAATATTGGCAATTTGTCGTCCCATATCAAATTTGTGTTAATTAAAGTTGGCACGACGAAAGAAAAGTAGAAACAGAATTAAATTTATATAGATCTAGTAAAAATTTAAAATTGAATTCTGTTCATGCACAATATAATATTTTCACATAAGAGTAATTTTATGTCGGATAAAAGTATCAAAAATTGTATAAACAGGATATTTTTCCTTTTAAAGATTTGTAAGGATAGCTAAGACAGCTAGTGTTTTAAAGAAAATTCAGTAAGTCAGGAGTGTTGTGTTGATTGGATGCATGACCTTCTGGCTGCTTGTTTCCATGTCAATGATTTTGTCTAGGTATTGTGGTGTGTCTGCATTGATGTGACTTGAAAAAGGCATTATTTTCATGCAGCAAATAAATTTGTTTATGTACATGTATTTTAAAGATTTTTAAAGAATTATTTTTCCTTGTCTAATATCTACACTATTTAATTTTTGGCTAAAGCAAAGGGAGTACTTCTACTATCACTTACTTTTGAGCTCAATTATAATTCCATTATGGCCTGCTTCATGGCCATTACAAAGTTACCCATAAAATCTAATTAAATTACAGGTAGATCTTTAATTTTGTGATTTAAGATCTACCAAATATTTTTTTTAATGCAACGATATAGCTGAAATATTGCTAAGGTCGGTGTTAAACACCAATCAATCAATCGATAATCTTAATTAGATTGTTACCTATGTTTAAATTAAGAAATAAATCTTGGAAGCCATATGTATATATTGTTTTTACCACGGGTAGGCCCTTTATGTCACAAAGTTTTACCCCGAGCGTAAGCGAGGGGTAAAAAGCTGACATAAAGGGCCTTCCCGTTGTAAAAACAATATATACATATGGCATCCATGAATTATTTCGATTCTAATATGTAAAAATTGGTAAAATATCGTTATAAATTATCGATGACATCATAAATTACAATGGGCGTAGGTATATATTAATTTTACCACGGGTTTGGACTCAAAGCGTTTGAAGGACGTCATATTAGAATATGTAATATTATAGGACCGGACATCACAATATAATTTTTAAAACGTCATAATGTAAATTTGTGTGTGATAACCTGATGGATTAATGTTGTTTGTTGTAGTCTTTCATTTGTATGCCTTTACTTCCACAGTAGACAGAATGTTATACATGGAGGCCATGGTTTATTGACAGTTTGCCACAGTGAAGCATCTAGCTGCAAATTTTAAGCAGATGCAGTGCAGTGCCCATTGTACAATAAACAATGTGCTCCAAAAAATTATTTCCTTCATAAAATCCTGCTATACTGTATCTGATTTATACAGAGAAACCTGTCTAAACCAAGCCATGAATAAACCAGACCCCTGTATAAACAGAACTTTAAATAACGTCACAATGTAGGAAATCTTTGTTAATTATACCCCCGCTCCCCGAAGGGGGAGGGGGTATACTGTTTTACCTCTGTCCGTCTGTCCGTCCGTTCAAGATATTTTTTGTCACATTTTTCTCAGTAACTGTTGATGGCAGAAATCTGATATTTGGTCACAAGCGTCATATAGGTATACCATATTGTGGGTAGCGTTTTCGGACCCGTCAGATTCCTACTTCCTGTTTGCCGACTTTGTTGATTTTTTATACACATTGAACATATATGCTCATTTTTCGTCACATTTTTCTCAACAACTATTGATGGCAGAAATCTGATATTTGGTCACAAGCTTCATATAGGTACCCCATATCGTGGGAAGCGTTTTTGGACCCATCAGATTCCTACTTCCTGTTTGCCGATTTTTTTGATTTTTATACACATTTAACATACATTTGTATATGCACATTTTTCGTTGCATTTTTCTAAGCAACTATTGATGACAGGAATCTGATATTTGGTCACAAGCTTCATATAGGTATGCCATATTGTGGGAAGCGTTTTTGGACCCGTCAGATTCCTACTTCCTGTTTGCCGACTTTGTTGATTTTTTATACACATTGAACATATATGCTCATTTTTCGTCACATTTTTCTCAACAACTATTGATGGCAGAAATCTGATATTTGGTCACAAGCTTCATATAGGTACCCCATATCGTGGGAAGCGTTTTTGGACCCATCAGATTCCTACTTCCTGTTTGCCGATTTTTTTGATTTTTATACACATTTAACATACATTTGTATATGCACATTTTTCGTTGCATTTTTCTAAGCAACTATTGATGACAGGAATCTGATATTTGGTCACAAGCTTCATATAGGTATGCCATATTGTGGGAAGCGTTTTTGGACCCGTCAGATTCCTACTTCCTGTTTGCCGACTTAGTTGGTTTTTATACACATTGAACATATATGCACATTATTCGTCACATTTTTCTCAGCAACTATTGATGGCAGAGATCAGATATTTGGTCACAAGCTTCATATAGGTACCCCATATCATGGGAAGCATTTTTGGACCCATCAGATTCCTACTTCCTGTTTGCCGACTTTGTTGATTTTTATACACATTGAACATACATATTGTATATGCCCATTTTTTGTCGCATTTTTCTCAGCAACTATTGATGGCAGAAATCTGATATTTGGTCATAAGCTTCATATAAATACCCCATATCGTGGGAAGCGTTTTTTGACCCGTCAGATTCCTACTTCCTGTTTGCCGAAGAGCAGGGTATCATAAGTGAGCATTAGCTCACAGTTCATCTTGATTAAACCTATGTAGACCAAACGCCTGTCCATTCTAACACAAATGTTGGTCCCAAGAAGGTTCAGTTTAGACAGGTTTCACTGTATATACAATTTATGGGGTTATTGTTAATTGTTGTTATATTGTTTTTATATCTGTATTTACATTTTATATATAAAATCTATGCACTTTTAATTCAACCATTGTCAGTTTCTTTTTCTGTTGCTTGTGTCTCAGTATTGTATGATTTTTATCCTTACCTCGTCACATGTTGCTTGTAAAATTGTATGTTCTATTTCTAACAATTATTATTGCTCTTTGCTTCAAACATGATTTCTTTTTGATATGTTTGCATTAATTTCTCTGTGTAGTACATCAAGTTTACATCACCAGTACAATGCTCCTTTGCATGACCATTCTGCACGTTTTTATACAAAAGAAGACAGTGGATGTTACGATCCCGACGATGATGCTTTTCTAGACTCGACTCAGAAAGGAGAAATATGTCTAATTAGTCCAGGATTGTCTAAAGACCAATTTATCGTCATGCGTAAAGCAGAGAGAGTATTGATGTATGTTATTTTAATAGAATATAGTAATGTGGCTGAAAAAAATAGTGTCAAAATAGGTGTTGACTACCAATAGAATATAGTTATGTGGCTGAACAAAATAGCGTCGAAATAAGTGTTCACTACCAATGAATATAGTTATGTGGCTTGCCGTGTGGCTGAAATAAATAGCGTCAAAATAAGTGTTCACTATCAAAAGAATATAGTTATGTGGCTTGCTATGTGGCAGAAAAAAATAGCATCGAAATAAGTGTTCACTACCAAAAGAATATAGTTATGTGGCTTGCTATGACTGTGGCTGAAAAAAATAGCATCGAAATAAGTGTTCACTACCAATGAATATAGTTATGTGGCTTGCTATGTGGCTGACAAAATAGTGTCGAAAGAGGTGTTCACTACGAATCATTGTCAAGTACTGAGCTTGGCCTATATGCCATGAATTTCTATATGACATATTACTCATCTACTTGCCATGTACTTACAAAGCAACATTACTCATCTCAATTATTGCAGGATTCTTTTCATACTTTGCATGTCTTATTGTTTATTATGTGTTCATGGGGCAATTTATTTTATCTTAATTTAAAATTATACAGTCTATTCCACTTATAATGAAATCTGTTAGGTTGAACGAATTATTTGTCCCCTATCAAATCACTGTTACATTTATGCTTTTTCAGTTCGTAACGATGATATCTGTTGTATTAAAATGATAAGACGGTCCAGTGAACGTAAATACTATTGAGTTTTGATCCGTTGTAATGAACTGTCAGTTTTGACACACATAACATGTCTTTGTATAAATAGCACACACACATATATAAAAAAAGATCTGATTCACTTTCTCTATCATTATTTAGAGAAGAATTAATATTTGTCATAACTATTCTAATGTTGAATTAGCGAAAATGGGAAAGCCACAGAAAAAAGGAAACTTTTATCTCTGAAAACAAAATAAGAACTTGCACGAATAAATGAATTTGAAAAATCTAATTCTATGAATAAGTGAATTTGAAAAGAAAAATTTAAATCTATATCTGCTTTGCAAAGGAATTTGTAATAAATTAAATCAAACTGAATGGTAATAATTAAACAAAAAGATGTGAGAAATCAGGCACACATTTCTGTTATAATGTACACATTGATAATGATTTATCTCCCTTGAATCTATATCAATTCTGGTTATATTGAAGTTTGATTATAATGGAAAGGTTTCATGTCCCCTACTTTTCGTGATAAGTGAACTTAGACTGTATTCTGTTGCCTTTAATATCAATGTGACGGCATGATTTTATGTTGGTAAGCATGTGGCATGTCTGGAAATCTTTTTTTTTCTCATTTCAAACTTTTTATACATCATCAAGCTTATAACAAAAATTTTGTTGATATTCAAAGTGCAGAAAGGTTAATTATATGTTGACTCGTTGAGATGAAAATTACATCATTTGAGAACACTCAATTTTCAAATATTGTTGCAGAATTTGTTGGGAAACACTATGAGAATTATATTTCATATAGCTCACTTTATTTTCTTACAGGAAAAATAAATCATTCCGACCGAAGTCAAAGCCACCTACTGTAAGTTATTTAACTTTAAGGATTATGTTCATTAATTTTTTTTTATACGCCCGTCTCGAGACGGGCCGTATTATGTGATTGGGTATGGCGGGCGTCTACACAGGTTTCCGCACAATAACTTTAGTTCTGTATATCGGATCTTTACCAATCTTGGTCACATGATTCCCTGTGGAAGGAGAAGAACCCTATTTATTTTGGGGTCATTAGGTCAAAGGTCAAGGTCACTATTACTATGAATATAATTTTTGACAACAGGGTCGTTTCCGCATAACTTTAGTTCTGTATATTGGATCTTTACCAAACTTGGCCACATGATTCCCCTGTGGAAAGGGAAGAACCCTATTTATTTTGGGGTCATTAGGTCAAAGGTCAAGGTCATCGTTACTATAAATATAATTTTTGACAACAGGGTCGTTTCCGCATGATGACTTTAGTTCTGTATATTGGATCTTTACCAAACTTGACCACATGATTCCCCTGTGAAAGGGGAAGAACCCTATTTAGTTTGGGGTCATTAGGTCAAAGGTCAAGGTCACCATTACTATAAATAGACTTTGACAACAGGATCGTTTCCGCACAGTAACTTTAGTTCTGTATATTGGATCTTGACCAAGCTTGGCCACATGATCCCCCTGTGGAAAGGGAAGAATCCTATTTATTTTGGGGTCATTATTCTCACCAGGTAAATAAATACAATATTTCTACATATATATCCTGATGAAATATATAGTTGCACATTAACCTAATGGCACAAAAGTGGTGGAATGCCACAAAATTACTAACCTCAAAGGACTTAATTTTCCTGCTCACATGATTAGTTGTTTGACTGAATTACCGTTATACTGTTTGATAATTTATATAGACGGACGTATTTTGTGATGCACACATTCCTTGTTTTATACATGTTGGGGAAATATGATTTGAATAATAAAAGATTTAATATCAATTAATCATTAATATCCAAAGAAATTAATGGTCTTCATAAGATATGTGTATTTCTATAATAGTAAATATTTATTTGCAATATTCAGGGAAGATTTTTCTCAGTTATTTTACTGATTTCAGCTATTTTTCTGTGAAAAAGAAATTCCAAAAATTGCAGGACACAGTCAGATCAGGTGAAAAATGTTCTCTTTTGAAAGTGAATGTAGATAGTTTCAGCTATTTTTCATTGATTTTCAGTTATTTTATTTTCTATCCAGAATCATCCCTGAATATTACATTACTCGGATATCTGTTTATTTATATATTTTTATGCCGTCAAAGATATTAATAATTATCTACGTAAATGATCGTAACTTTGTATTTTAGATGTTAAGTGATATAAAGACGTTGAAGGATATAGCTAGTCGTACAATGTATGGTAGTGGTAGAGATTCTTCTAAGAAACAGAAATCCAGTGTTGGTGGGCAGTTCCAATGGTCATTAACACGACTGATGTCTACATTACAACAGGCCAACCCATTCTTCATCAGATGTATCAAGTCAAATGCAGAAAAGGTTGGAAAAAAGTAGTTTTAGAAGTAGAGATAAAGTAGATTTTTTTAAATATATTTAAATCAGTTAATTTTAAATCCAGGTAATATACCATGAAAGTTTTTATTTATATGGAGTTTGTAATTCTAATGTTTAAAATATACAAACTTATTTTATTGTGACAATTTTATAAAATGGGTACCAGTATATCTATTTTATTTATATAAAAATACAAGTTTCAGTTTAAATTGTATGACTAAGCTGAACCCTAATAAACCTAAATCCTATGTACTTGCAGTATTAAAGTTACCGGTAGTAGCAGTGATTGAAGCATAAATTTAATCTGTCTATATCAAGCAAAAAAATTAAGACGGTATACCGTAAAAAAGTCAGTTTCAATTTTTTTCAGTTTTATTCGTTAATAAAAATTTAAAACATTTTCAAATTTAAATGTTTGATAGATTTTCCTCAGGATGAGAGTAATAAGTGATTAACGATGTTTTTTTAAAACGAGATGATGTTTCTCAGTCATCTCTCATCGAAGGGCAAAGCCCCTGAGATGAGAGATGACTGAGAAACGTCCTTGAGTTTTAAAAAACATCCTTAATTATTTTATCGCTATGATACTATGTTTATCAAGGATTTGGTAATGTGACGTCATTATAACATCATATTAGAAAACAGCAATATTACTACGTGCGTCCTTGACAACACTTAGCGATTAGGGATAATTGGAATCATCTCAGTGCTTACCTGATATGAAATATATTGGTTTTAAACATCAAAGGGGAAAGTAAACAAAATAGCGATAATAATACTAATCTAACATTAAGTACCGTAATTTACGGACTATAGGTCGATGGGGACGATAGGTCGAATTGCTGCTTTTCGGCTAAATTTTTTGGGAAATACTAAGATAGGTCGAGGATGCCGATGACAACTTGGGTAAGTATCGTCACATCAAACTTTTTTTGTGTTTTTTTTTTTACATCGGTAAACAATTGCCCTATAACGATGTTCTTCGGTAATTATATGTAAGTATTAACTCATGATACTATTCTTATGTGTCATAAACGAAATAATTATGAAAATTAAATTAAATAAAATTTTGTTTTTAAACTTGTTTTTTACGGGGAGTCTGGTAGCCAGACATCGATGACATTCAAATCAGGCCATCTGTGGGTGTCACAATAGATGGTAAACGGATGTTCATACAATAAAATAATCAAGCTGTCAAAACAATGTATCACCTTGTGCAGTTTTATTGACATACCTTTAAGCTGTGTTTAATTAGTAGTACACAAATTATGTGATCGTCTCGGTCCAGTAAATTTTCAATCAGCTGATCAGGATAATTAAGTGCCGACTGATGTTCACCTGTGTTGATTATCTCATGGTGATTATTTTATTTGTTCCTAATTGACCAATTCAAGTGTAAAACATTCTAGTTTAACGAAATCGATAATTATTTTCCAGTATATTTAGTATAAAAAGCTTGTTCTCCACGTGTATTCAAATTATTGTGAGATGTAATGCAACCGCCATTTTTTACTAAAACCCTGTGCGCATGCTCGTGGTAGATGGAAAACCTATATAGCTATATTTAGATATTTTGTGACAATAATTTTATATTGTAAAACGATTCACCCTGTGATTTTTTTTCAACAACATACATTTTTTATAGTATATATTTTATTATGCAATTCAATATTGAACTGATTTTCGCTAACACTTCAATCATTGAATATTATTGATTTTTTTCGGATGTTTTTTCCCCGGAATTGCACCCCTTGTTAGTATACTTTTATTCCCCAAGAACATTGATGATTTCAGTCTTCTTATTCAGAAAAAAACCTACAGCAAATTCAAGGTATACTGTAAACAAAATCGTCATTTTTATCGAGATTTTTTTTTAGGGATTCCAGATTTTTTTAACTTCATCCTTGTATAGGTCGATGTGGACGATAGGTCGAAGCCAGCGTGTTGAGGAAAAAAAATATCGACCTATCGTCCGTAAATTATGGTATGTATTCTATAGAAATACATCTTTTTTGCTAATAGATACAACCTATGTGATACAAAACGTTGTATCACATACATATGTGAAACAAGATGTACTTTAGTCGGAACTACTTTCGTGACGTCATAGGTTAGGAATGCGGGAAAACCCCAGTGACGTCTTTGTAAACATTGCGGAATCTCTGTCTGGGAAAATCTCAACGTACTCGTATTTTGCTATTGTTTGAATGACGTGACGTAACAATACTTGTGACGTAAACTATAGTCCCTCTTTGTTTACTTTTCTTCAAATAATAAATTCAATGAAACTTGCATGATTTTTTTATGTTTTATCATAAAAATGTATTATATACATAAAATGTATGTACAATTGTTTGTATCATGTCTCGTCTCGTCAGTTGGAAGAGACGTTTTCGTCAAGATTATTTTCATTTGTTTCAAAATCTCGGTGACGGTCGGTGGAATGAAGTTCGACATTTCCAAAAAAAACAAATCATTTACGCGATCGATCTCGTCCAGAAAATCATCATCATTGTAGGAAATTATTTCTGGAGGTATCGTACTTGCAGTACTGGATTCTATTTTTGTTTAAAAAGATTAATTTCACATCTTGACTTGTTTACAAATCGTTTTTCTGACAATGGAAATTGAGATTAGGGGAGATAATATTGTACTTTCTTTTCTTAAAATAGATTCAAAATTTACAGATAATTTATATATAAATAGATTGTGTGAAAATGTTCGAATTTAATTATTCAATATAAATGCAAGTTCTGTTAACCGTGAATAAGATTTCAACAAACAGAAGACGTTTAATTGTAAAACTAAACTAAAACAGCTGGAGAAATTTTACATTTACAATGTGTGACGTTATTTCTTTGATTACGTAATGCCGCATTTGGACCCAAAATGTCATGAAGCGTCACATATAATAAAAGGGTTATTGCGTGAATATTGGTGAACATTGTCCCTCGCAGTGTATCATATTGCACTCGCACGCTCGCGCAATATGATATACTGCTCGGGACAATATTCACCAATATTCATGCAATAACCCTATATTATGGAGCAGAGTACAACCTCATATTGATCTCGTTCAAGTGCAGTAATTGTATAATATTTTATTTTTGTAGTGACCCATTTCTCTTATTTGTGTGTTATTTTTTGTAGCGACCCTGTTTCTTTGATGAGGTGTTGGTACTTAGACAGCTGAGGTATACTGGAATGTTAGCAACAGTTAAGATACGTCAGTCTGGATATAATCATCGTCTTACTTTTGATGTAAGTTTTGCCAAAACTTTTATTTGATTTAATATTTGTACCTAGACAAGGAGATGTAGTCCTTTTTGTCATAGCACCTATCTCTATTAAAAAATATTGGCAGTTTTGTCATTTTATCTATCTCTGTTAAGATGTGTGTCCAGATTGTCTTTGTTGTAATGGAGAAAAGACAATGGAATGCAACAGAATACAAGTTTACTGTCCAATTTCTTTTGCCAGGTTTGAAGGCAAAAAAAAAACATACTACAATATGCTGTTGTTCATATTTTTAACACAAAGTGATGTTGGTGAACATAACAGAAAATACATTTGAAACTTACCTTAAATTTAAGTGTCACGATATAACTGAAATATTGTTGAAAGTGGCATTAAACACCAAAACCCAACTTAAAATTTAATTCCATTAACGAACAGTGGTAATATTATTCATTTTATTTTATATTTTTAAAAGGAACAGGTCAATAAAATTGATTTTTATTTTTAATTTCTAGGAATTCATACAGATGTATAAAATTTTGCTTCCTAAAGGATTAGTTAGTTCTAAAGGAGATGTGAAAGATTTCCTAGAACACATGGAGTTCATGGTAGAGAATTATCAGATAGGAAAAACCAAGGTAAAGATGGATGTCAAAATGGTTTAAAAAATGGGGGAGTGCATGATTGAGTATTGTCGTTTTTATCACCAAATGAGCAATATTTTTGTAGTTACATGGTATATGAACTTTTTGACAGGATGATGGTGTCTGCATTGTAATATACCAACAGGTTGAGCAGAATTTTTGTATTGCTAGCTCAATGAAATGACAGTCTCAATGATGTTGCTTCACTCTAACACATTACCATGACTCCTAGCCAAGTTGTCTTTGTTCCTATGTACTTCTTAATTCTGCGTGGTTTGTGGAGAAACAGCAAATACTAATTATGTAGGGTTTATATTGACCCGACCGGAGATCAAACATAACGTTCTGCCAGTCTTCCACCAATCAGACAGGTTGACATCTTCTTTGAATTAGTTTCATACAAGATAGGTTTAAATCAGTTGATATTGCAAACAGTTAAGAAAGTGTAAACAATGATGATCAACAATTCCACCAATATCAACAAAATGAATAACTACCTCTACAAATCATTGAACACAGAAATAATGTCCTTTTATTCTATTAAATTGTTTTTATCCACATATTTGGATTTTAAGAAATCAGTAATAGGGCTTGATTAAAGTACAACACTTTAGTTAAGACATGTAGATTGTGAAATTTATGCAAAACTTTAGCCAATCAAATTCTGTAATGCACAAAAATTGCAGAAAAATATCTATTCATTGTACCTGTATGAATTTTGCTAGGTATTTCTTCGAGAGACAGAGAAGCAAAGATTAGACCAAGCATTACATGTTGCTATTATGCAGAGAGTGATCAAAATTCAGAGATGGTTCAAAGCCATATTAGAGAGACGGAATTATATTAAAATGAGAGCTTGCTGTATCGTCGTACAGGTAAGATTATTATTATTTTATAATGTGTACTCCTGAGTTTAATGCCACTGTCAACAATATGTCAGTTATATACTGGTGGTCAGTTTTGATGGTGGGGGTAAACTGGTGAAAAACCACTGACTTTTTCAAATCACCGATTAAATTTCTCACACTTATTGGAAGATATACCCTGATCTTCAATGTGCCATCATATAATAACTGATAAAACTATAGGATCTTTTGGATAAAACAATTTGGCTTGGATTTCATTTAATAATGTTTTTCCCAAAGTTTATCCAAGTATTAAATTAAAATTTGATTTTTGTTTTTAAAGGCTTCTGTGCGAATGTTCCTACATAAAAGACAGAAGTTTCGACAAAAGCAGAACCAATCAGCAGTGTGTATACAGAGATACATGAAAGGCTGGCATGTTAGAATCACCTTGCTACGAATCGCACAGGCTGTCCTTTATATACAGTGTTGGTACAGAGGATATCTCAGTCGAAAGCTGTAAGTTTTATTTCTTTTTGCCGCAGTTGCAGTGAAGTTGGGCTTGACTAATGGTTTAGTAAATTCTGGGTGGGTAGGTGGTTGATTTAGACTGGCTACATGCATATCAAATTTAAAAGCACTCTAGAATCTTTATTCCTTGGTAGATTCAGACCAAATTTATACAGAAGTAATATATGGACAATTTCTCATTTGAATTCAAAACCATAATTTCTCTTTGAGAATTTTAGGAATTATGTCCCTGGATGATGTAAAAAGTGTGAAAATGTTCAAGATCATTCATTTGAATTTTATTGATATAAGGTAACTTGACTTGTGCATCTCTGATTGTTTTTCATTTTTGTCAAAATATATCCTAAATTTCTTGAGAAGAATTTGAAAAAGATATTTTTGTCAAAATTTTGGATTTCTTATCAAATTAAGATTTAAATCTTGAGTTTATATTCAAATATAAGCTGATTTGTGCAATAATAACGCAGAATTTAGTTTGAAAATTATCTTTGAGAAATCAAGTTTTACTAAAAAAGAAAAAAAAAGTAAATTTCTTGTTAGAGCCTCAGCTAATCAAAAATCAAAAATATTTTGAAAGTGAAAATAGGGACAATCAAGAGAACAGTGGTTGTATCATGTTCCCTAGGTAGAGATCAATATTAGCTTACATCGCCAATGTCCATTTTGAGTTTTTTTCATCACTTGGCGTCCATCGTCCATGGTAGGCCATGTCAACTAAAAATGTGTATGTATGATTTATGGATTCCGTTCCAACCTAACTTTAACAATAGGCTTCATCAAGGATAACAGTCTTTTTGAATCTTTTCTGCCTTGCTAATAGGTCAAATAAACAAGAAATTTTCGGGAATGAAGTATCGATGGTCGTTATTGTAGGATTGTTCTTCATACGAATGTAATATGGAATAAGATCTTCTTTGATCACATCCTATGAGAACAATTTGTTATTGTTAAACAGACTCCATTGTAGAATCAGGTTAACTAAGTCTCTTGGTTAATTTAATTATCTAATTTTAATTAGTCTAAAATTATTAGAGAAATGATTTTATTGGCTTACTAGTATATAAAGATTTTTAATTATTATTTTAAGATATAGAAAACTGTTAGAAGAGAAACGTATTGAGGAGGAGAAAGCTAAGCAGGCTCAGATTGATGATTTGCGATCGTCCAACATTGATGAAGGCGTACTAACAAAGGGGTCCAGTGGAGAGGAGCTTGATGATGTTGGTAGATCACCCAGGAGAGACTCTTCGTTAGTATATTTGTATATGTGATAATCTATACTAATGTTGACCAAGCTGTGAACTCGAAACCAATTTTTCACGATATTTCTTAATTTACTAAAAGAGAACATTCGTACATTGTATTTTAGTCTTGAAAATCATGACATGGTTCTTTAAAAAAAAAAAAAAAAAATGAAATTAGCACATTTAATATAAAGATTAAATAAAATTGTTCAAGATCAGTACATGTGGAATTCAATGTAGTGTTGATGTGCTGAAAGACTTTCTATAGAGTGCTATACAATGAGGGTCTTATAATAACCACACCACTCACATTTAGTAGGAACAGCATCAGTGGTGTAATGGTTAACATGCTCGCCTGGAGTGCGGTAGATCATAGGTTCGATCCCTGATTGGGTAAAACCAAAGACTATAAATTGGTATTTGTTGCTTCTCCGCTAAGGAAGCAACGTTATTAAGAAAGAGCAAAGACTGATTGGCTCGGAATGAAGATAATGTTTCCCAGTGGAGCAACATGTATATCCACTGTTGTTTCAGTGAGCTAGGACTATAAAAATCCTACTAAGCGTGTTGGTCTAGTACAAAGTGGAATTATCATCATCTCATTGAAATTTAACTTGTTCTAGCCATGATACAGCTGAAAAATTGCTGAATTTTCGTTAAGCAACAATCACTATTAATCACATCTAGTAAATCAAAATACTTACTAACCAGAATTTTTTTTATTTCAGAAGTAGTGGAGTCCATGATGAAGATTCTGAACCTGAAACCCTCTCTATAGAACCCGAGAGTAGTAGGGAGGGTTCAATAGTGACCCCACCACCCACACCCACTGATGTTAAAATATTAGTACAACCCACCATTAAAATAGAAGAAGATGAGTATTTACGTGAAGGAAGACCTAAATCAAGGTATTTAATCCTTAACTCTATTGCCACTGATTTAACAAGAAACTCTAGACTTCCAGGTTAAACTGGGAAAGTTTATCAATGTAAAATTAGAAAAGATGGAATTCTGTAAAATCAAGCTTTAATACATTCATATGGAGAACCCATGGAACATGAAGTCAATGAAACCTTGGAATAATGAATACCGTATAAGTGTTTTTTTTTCGCAGATACCTAATTTTCGCTTTATTCACGATAGTCATCGATCAGCGAAAAAAAAGAATCCGCATAAATTTCCACCCTTTAGTACATAAGTGTTTTTTCTTTCTTAAATAATTGTATAAGATATATCGTAGTATGACTGTATAGTGAATATTTAACAATTATATGGTCACTGTCATTCTTAAAGTTGTTGCAATGACGCTTTTAAAATATCCAACATGGGAGGAATCCTTCCCGAAAACAATACATATGTTGACAATGATCATGATTGAACAACAAACAATGCCTTATTATTTAAGTGATGAAATAGCATCCCCAATGTAACTGAGATAATTTATTGTTAATCGGATTAAACTTCACAGCTTGGAGCAATCAAACTTCCAGACCTGACAGTCTAATTATACATTAAGTAATTATGACACCTTTATAAAAAATATACACACACTAAATTATTGATTATTTTACGCACAGTTAGATATAGTCACACTTTTATTTTTAGTTTATTTTCGTGATTTTGTGGAATAGTGCCCAAACAAGTAAAGAAATACGAAAATATTTGACAATAGTAAACATTTTCGTTTATAATGCAAAATAAAAAATCTGGACAAAATCCTGTGCATTAATATTTATAGCCATAAGAAATTAAGATACTCAATTATTTCAAAACATTTCCTGTTTTGAATTGTTGGTTAACCAATTCAGATAATGCAATTCTAATGTAACGGTCAATCTGCTAAAGATTTGATTTTGGTTAAAATTCAGGATGGTGAAAATTAAGTTCCGCTAAAAAAAATCCACCAATTTGGAAGAAAATTGCGAAATTTGGCTCCCGCGAAAAAAACCACTTATACGGTATGTCACAGTTAATGGCATTAATTTTAGATTATATTTGCTTTTTCATTATTTACGGAAGATGAGACAATTTAATTTTTTATCCCCTCGCCAACGAAGTTGCGAAGGGATATAGTAACGCTACCGTCCATCCGTCCGTCACATCCTTGTGAACACTCTAGGATCAACATCCTTTAATGGAATTTGACCAAACTTGGTACATATTTAGTCCTTAAGAGAATCTGGAACCCTATTGATTTTCAAGGTCAAAGGTCAAGGTCACCAGATCAAATTTTTACCGCATAACATCCTTGTGAACACTCTAGAATCAACATCCTTCAACAATGGATTTTGACTAAACTTGGTACATACTTAGTCCTTAGAAGAGTCTGGAACCCTATTTATTTTCAAGGTCAAAGGTCAAGGTCGCTGGGTAATTTTTTTACCGTGTAACATCCTTGTGAACAGTCTAGAATCAAGATCCTTCAATGGATTTTGACCAAACTTGGTACATACTTAGTCCTTAGGAGAATCTGGAACCCTATTGATTTTCAAGGTCAAAGGTCAATGTCACCAGGTCAAAATTTTACCTTGCAACATCCTTGTGAACACTATAGAATCAAGATCCTTCAATGGATATTGACCAAACTTGGTACATATATAGTTCTTATGAGAGTCTGGAACCCTATTGATTTTCAAGGTCAAAGGTCAAGGGGTCAAATTTTTACCACATAGCATCCTTGTGAACACTCTAGAATCAAGATCCATCAATGGATTTTGATCAAACTTGGTACATACTTAGTCCTTAGGAGAGTCTGGAACCCTATTGATTTTTAAGGTCATAGGTCAAAGATCAATGTTACTGGGTCAAATTTTTACTGCGTAACATCCTTGTGAACACTCTAGAATCAACATCCTTCAATGGATATTGACCAAACTTGGTACATACTTAGACCTTAAGAGAATCTGGAACCCTATTGATTTTCAAGGTCAAAGGTCAAGGTCACAGGGTCTAATTTTTAGGTGAGGGGATACGCCACGCTTTGCGTTGCCCTTGTTTTCACTTGTGTGTGAAATTCAATGTTTTTTACTCAATTATATTATTATAATGATTTATTTTCAGTGTACATGAATTGGCCAAGTTGCACCAAGCTAAAATGGTATGTTACACATGATCTTTTCTCATTATACTTGTTTAACAACCACATGTAAAGTTGATAATGCTGTCTGTGCATGTGGTATATGTCAAATTGATGTTTAATTTATACATTTTCCATCGTGGCTTCAATCGTATGGTCGTATATAGGATTAACATATAGTGCCCACACATGTCTAAGTGTACTTGATAATATCTAGGTAAGATTGTCAGTTACTAGACAGTCATTGACTTTCAAATTGATGCTTAATTAACATTTTCCATCGTGGCTTCAATCGTATGGTCGTGTATAGGATTAACATCTACCTGTGTAATCAGTGCCCATACATGGATAGGTGTACTTGCTAATAACTTGGAAAGATTGTCAGTTACTTGACAATCATTGACTTTCTTCAGGTACTCAGCTTTCCTCCACCAATAAGATTGATTGCCACTTGTATTCCTAATCCGTATCACTTTTCCACATATCTTGGGTTCATATAAACAATACATTGGTTGAGAAATTGAATATGCTTAAAAATCATCTAATTTCGATATACAGCAAAATAAGGAGAAATTTTTAGCCTTTTATCCAAAACTGTAAATCAATAAGACTATTTGAAAGGGATATCTGGGTGATAATGGTTCCTAACTAGACTGTTTGGGTAAATGATTTAGATACACTGTATGATGCATGTGAAATATTGTAATTGTATTAAAAACTGCCATTTTTACTTCTTTCATTTGAATTGAACTATTCTTTTCTCCAAAATCAAACCATTTCCAAGTGGTTTATACACCCGTCTTCAAATCTAGCATGAAATTAATCCATATCAGCATGTTGTTTGACATCTATAGCATGAACTTCTAATCTTAATTATTATATTGTTTTAAACTAAGCTAAAGTCTACTTAATCAAATACACCCTTTTATTAGCTCACCTTGCCAAAGGCAATGTGAACTTTTGCCATCACTTGGCATCCGTCGTCCATCGTCCGTTAACTTTTCACATTTTAATCTTCTCCTCTGAAACCCCTCAGCCAAATGAACTGAAACTTGGTAGGAAGCATCTATAGAAGGTCCTCTCTAAAGATTGCATGTTTTTGTTTCTGATTGGCCGATTTTTTTAAATCTTCTCCTCTGAAACGGCTTCGCCAAATGAACCGAAACTTGGTAGGAAGCATCTATGGAAGTTCCTCTATAAAAAATTGCTCATTTTGTCCCGATCGGTTAACAAGCATGGCCACCACATGCAATTCTTGTTTCTGATTGGTCGATTTTTAAAAAATCTTCTCCTTTGAAACTGCTTAGCCATATGAACTGAAACTTGGTAGGAAGCATCTACATGTATGGAAGGTTCTGTATTAAGTTTCCTCAAAGCAGAATGAAAGGTGAGCGACACAGGCTCATGGGCTGAGCGTCTAGTCTTGATTAAGCGAACACACCATACAATCAATTTGGATTTATCTGTTATATTTTTTTTAAACATGAGACGAAAAGAATCCCTATTGATTAACTTTAGACAGAATGTATTTTTCAATAATAAACAGTTGGATAGGACACAAGTTTCACAACTTAGAACTCTTCTCCAATACATACATGAATTAATACAAAATGAACTTATATGATATTATATACATATTTTATATTCAATGAAGACATTAAAAAAAACCAAAATGTCTAGTGTCATTCAAATTGATATTTCCAAGCTACTTAATCAAATGAACACACACCATACAATCAATTTGGATTTGTCTTTCTTAAATTGATTCATAAAGTACATTGTATATATATATAGTAAGGCTAAGCGAATGGTGCTGCAGTGTAACAATGGTGTGGGTTCAAATCCCGTCGAGGGAAGAACAAAAATTTGACAGCTCTAAAATCTAATTCTAACACTGTTTGGTTTGATTTTCAGACGTATATATATATATATATATATATAGTTGTGTTCAACCCAATTCCAAATCAATTTTTAAATAGTTTGATGATTGAATCTTTCAGAACTTTAAACAATAAATGATTGGTAAAATAAGTTCTTTTAAATATTATACGTTGTGAGTTTGAATCCCGCTCAGGACGAGGTGTACAACATTATGTGATAAAGTTTGTCAATGACTTGCGGCAGGTTGGTGTTTTTTGGGGTACTCCGCTTTCCATCACCAATAAAACTGACCGCCACGATATAACTGAAATATTGTTGAAAGTGGCGTTAAACATCATAACACCTAACCCTTCACCCTTTAAATCTTATAGATGATGATGAAGGTGTCGCTAACAGCCTTGATTTCTTTTTTTCAGCTTGTTTGCATGTATTATCAATTGTAAATATTATGACAGAGGTGGGAAAAGCAATGTAGTTTATTAATTTATAATTTTTTTATTTGTTTAATTAAAAAGCATGTAGCTAGTGTATTGAATTATTTTCCAATGTGAAAAAAAATCTTGATTTGTGAAAATCAATGGTCGTCGTGTGAAAATTATTAAAATGTAAGATGGCTATTATCACAATTGAGATGAAATTATCAGTATCTACTGAAATGGAATGTTTTGATTCAAGGATGCCCTGAAGAAAAAAACTGATACAGTTTCTCTTGAACGAGGCCCAATAAAGAGAGAGCCTAAACCGAATGCACCCCTGGCTAAGCAGGAATCATTTTCTGATATGGTAAGACGCTGCTTTAGTGTGGGGTGTCGTGTGCTTATATTAGTGTATTATCTGACACATGTATTCTGTATATTTATACTTTTCTCTAATCTTTTACACAAATATTTAGAATATTTCATTTCTTTTTAGCTCACCTGTGTGAGCTATTGCCATCACTTGTCGTCCGTCTGTAAACTTTTTCAAAAATCTTCTCCTCTGAAACCACTGGGCCAATTTAAACCAAACTTGGCCTGAATCATTCTTAGGGGGTTCCCTTTAAAAGTTATGTCCGATAGCCACGTCCTCCATCCAAGGTGGCTGCTGTTACTAAAAATAGAAATATCTTCAAATGGCCAAAACTGCTTTATTTTAAGCCAGAATATGCCCAAATTTGAACTGTATAAGCATAATGATGAGCTTTTTAACATATATTATGGTATTTTTTATGAACTTTGAACTTTTGCCGATTTTGACCGATTTTGCAAATTAGGCATAAATAAGCAAAAAATCATTTAAAAATCTTTTTGTTAGAAACCACTTGGCCAATTTCAACCAAACTTTGTCTGAATGATCTTCAGGTGGTCCCCTTTCAAAATTGTGTCCGTCAGCGCCGTCCTGTATCCAAGATGGCTGCCGTTACTAAAAATAGAAATTTCTTCAAATGGCCAAAACTGCTCTATTTTAAGCCAGAATGTGCCCAAATTTGAACCGTTTAAGCATAATGATGAGCTTTTTAACATATATTACGGGATTTTTTATGAACTTTGAACTTTTTCCGATTTTAACTGATTATGCAAATTAGAAAAAAGGGGGAATGAAATTTAAAAAAATCTTCTCCTCTGAAACTATTGAGCCAATCTCAACCAAACTTTGTTGAAATGATCCTTGGGTGGTCCCCTTCCAAAATTGTGTCCGACATTTCAGACCTCCGACCAAGATGGCCGCCACAGCCAAACTTAATTTAACATAGGACCTGGGAAATTCCCATAAAAATCTTCTTGTCTGAAACCATTTGCTCAAGAACTAAATTTTGATGAAATAGTCATTGGATGGTTCTCTTCCAAAAATGTGTCCGGCAGTTCGGCCCTTCGACCTAGATGGCCCCCACAGCTGAACTTAGCTTAACATAGGACCCAATGGGAAATTCACATAAAAATCTTCTTGTATGGAACCAGTTGCTCAATTGGAACCAAACTTTGATAATATAGTCATTGGATGGTCCTCTTCCAACATTGTGTCTGGTGGTCCCACCCTCTGACCAAGATGGCTGCACAGCTGAACTTAGTTTAACATAGGACCCTATGGGAAATTCACATAAAAACCATCTTGTCTGGAACCAGTAGGTCAATTAGAACCAAACTTTGATGGAATAATCATTGGATGGTCCTCTTCCAAAATTGTGTCCGGCAGTCATGCTCTCCCACCAAGATGGCCGCCACAGTGCAGTTGCGTTGTTATTGAAAGCAGCTTTGATCCAGGTGAGCGATTACAGGCTCCTGGGAGCCTCTGGTTAATCTCTGAAGGAGTGTTTATTTTGTATATTTACTATAAACTCTGTAAAAATTATTTCTTTTAGTGAATTAGTATTTCTTGTTAACTTTTAATACAGTTACATGTGACTGGCTTCAAATTTAGAAAATTTAGATCACTTGGATTGCTTCAGTGTTGTTCACAGAATTTTTTTTCCCCATTTTCCTATCAAAATGAATTGAGACATAACGGTAAGCTGATTAAAAAGAATCTTTGAACCAGATTATTTCCAGCCTTTATTTACCATATAAATACCAGCTAGTTTTGAATCATTATAAATGAAGTACAATTATAAGGTTTTACCAAAATTATAAAAGGCTTAATAACGTGTTACTGTGGTTTTACATTTTTGTATTTATTTTCGTATACCTACTCATAACTTCTATTGTTACATATGCCTTTCGTGGTGCACTAAATTTCATAGTTTGATGACACAACAAAAACCACAAAAATTTGTATTCAATCAACAAAAATGAATTCACAGTACATGTATATTTTTAAACAATATTTTGAAGGCCTCCATAATCGCAGTCTTATGATAGTTTGTGAATTAAATAACAACCTGTTACTCAATACTCAAAACACCTTTAAGTTTGTTTGTGCCTAATGGATTGTGTACTCTGGTGTCCCCCTACCAATAGAGTTAAGGAGAAAAAACTAATTGATTTCTTCAAGTATTTTTACAAAATTTTTATGCCTGAAATTTGACCTTTCCAAGCCATATAGTTTCTGAAAGCATACTATGTTCTGTCAGAATAATATCATGGCATGTTTAAAACTTGCAGTAAAAAGCTAAGTACCAGGACAACCCTTACTCTAAAAATAGCACCATTATCCCCAGAATTTATAGGTCATGTATCGAGCATGCATAAAGGTATTAAAATACAACAAAATAAATCAAATTTAGACTCAAAATAATCCTTTATATATTGACCTCAGTTACAAATTTTATTTATGCCATTTTATTTTTTTTTAATTTCAAAATATGACAAAGTAAAAGTTTTGTTGTTGTTTAAAACGGACTACTTTTGTATATGTACTAAGCTTTGATTGGTTGAATTATTATTTTTATACCCAAAGCTTACTGTCACGAGATAACATTAATATTGATCAAAGGGGCATTAAGCAGCCATGATCTTAATCCAAACATTCTATTGCTGGGAACAGTTGAGTAAAAAAAAAAACCAGAGTGAACCAATTTATTTATTATTGTTTTTAAACTTCGTTAGGAAGTTACTACCACAACACCACATAAAACCCAACTGCCAAATAATTAAATGTCCAGACCATAATATACCAGTCTCAAATTCACTTAATGATCAATTATTTTATATAGGTAGGAGAATTTATTTGTATCATGACTCACTGTCACTGGTAAATCAGGACTTACGGAGATCAGACTCGTATTCCCAAATCATACAATCAGAATACTGTAAATACTTGATACTGTGTTCTGATTGGCTGGGTTTTTTTTTTAAAGTAAAAGTTTAATTGTTATATTTTAAAGTTTTAGGCCTGAATGGTCAGTAGCCACAGAATAAATTCATTAATTTGTTTTTTTCTTTTTGACTTTACTAACATTTAGCACATACAATGTATATTGCCAGCACAAATTTACATGGTGTTTAGTTTGCTTTTAAACTGAATTGCACAAAGAATATATTTGCATACCACACACACACTCCAAGTACCAAGGTGACTTATGTGTAAATGTAGACTGTGTGATTGAATTCATGTCAGTTTTGTGTAATGTCAGCTGATTTATAAATTAAAGATTTGGAAAATTTTATTTTAATTATAGATGGTCCCATATAGTAGTTATTATCCCTTCGCCAATGAAGTTGCAAAGGAATATAGTAACGCTACCGTCCTTCTGTAACATCCTTGTGAACACTCTAGAATCAACATCCTTCAATGGATTTTGACCAAACTTGGTACATACTTAGTCCTTATGAGAATCTGGAACCCTATTGATTTTCAAGGTCATAGGTCAAAGGTTAAGATCACCGGGTCAAATTTTTGAGACAATTCAGTATGCACTTTGTCATCACAAATTCTCCTACATGATTATTCAGAAGTTCATGAAACTTTGTACATTGCAAGATCTTAATATGAAGATGTGCACATTAATAGGATATCCGGGTCCATTGAGTTTTACCCCTGTTATGCTTCTTTGGACTATTTTGAGACAATTCACCATGCGCTTTGTCATCACAAATTCTGCTACATGATTAATCAGAATTTCATGAAACTTTGTACATTGCAAGATCCTAATATGAAGATGTGCACATTAGTAGGATATCCCAGTCCATTCAGTTTTACCCCTGTTATGCTTTTTTGGACTTAGAAATTTTGAGACAATTCACCATGTGCTTTGTCATCACAACTCCTTCCACATACTTAATGAGATGTTTGTGAAACTTAGTATATTGTGAGAACCTAATATGAAGATGTGCACATTAGTAGTATATCCTGGTGCATTGAGTTTTTCCAGAGTTATGCCCATTTGGACTTGAAAATTTGATACAATTCACTGTGCACTTTGTCATCACAACTCCTCCCACATGCTTAATGAGATGTTTGTGAAACTTAGTATATTGCAAGATCCTAATATGAAGATGTACACATTAGTACCATATCCCGATCCATTGAGTTTTTCTAGAGTTATGTCCAAAACTATGCACTTGTACATCCTTAGATTCTAATGTGCAGTTATGCACATTCAAACATAGAAATTCACCATTTGAACTTTTCTTCACGAAATATGGTTTTGATATTGGACTGATGGATCTTCACGAAATAGTGTTATTTTCAAGGTCATAGATCAAAGGTCAAGGTCACCGGGCCAAATTTTTTGGCGAGGGGATATGCCACGCTTTGCGTTGCCCTTGTTTAAAGTAGTTTTTGCTTGTATTTTCCCAAATTTTGTGTTTTTAATCATATTTTTAAAAAAGATCACAGGTAGAATAACAGTAGAAGTATACAGGTATAATGATGTGCAATAAGAGTTTGTTTTGCAGATTTAGTTTTTTGTCTTTCAGAGGCCCTTTTTTCAACATTGTGATATATTGAGTCTTATGGTGATCTTGTGATCACCTTCCTCCTACAGCTGAATTAAAAGGACTTTCTAATTTGGCATGCTTATTTGCCACCACATATACATAATCCAATTATTTTATTTAGTGAATACTGTGGCACATCTCGGCTCATCAGAAGTATTAATTAATTTGATTGTTGTATATTTGTAGAGTTCATACAAAAATGTTACTTAAAGTAGCAAAGGTAAGCAAAAAATAAAAGCATGGTTATTTTAGATTTGAACTCAAAACATGTTTCCATGACAATGTGAAATTCAGATCAATCAATTGATTTAGAAGAAGTAACCATTTCAATAGTTGATGTTTTTTGTTAACTTTTGTAGGAACCTTTATTACCAACAGAGCAGTATGTTACTCCTGAAAAGAAACGAATCGTAGAAGATAATCTAAAGCAGCATGACAGAGTGGACCCACCACACGATGCAGATGCACAGTCTACCTCTTCAGTATTCTCATATGCAAGCCCATTGAGAAAAGCCAGAATCTTCAAACCCACTAAATTGAAGAATCTACTAGGAGGTAAGACTTTTTTAAATTACTTCATAATGATATACAGACAAGTTAATTATTCTTTTTCCAACCCATGGTAATTTTGCTTGAGAAGGGTGTTTTTTCTTTCTTTCCAGTTTTCTTAAATCCTATGCACGTTAATTTAGTGATAATGGACATATTTTTTGGTCAGGTTAATTCCATGGATTTCACAGAAGAACTTTAATTTGAATAATCCCTGTCAGTCTTCAGTTACTTTGAAGTCATTTGATGGTTTAAAACATGGTATTAGCTTGTCCATGCATTAATGATAGACCTTGCCACACAAAGTTTTGTCGTATCTTATGATGTTTCCCAGCTATTGCGGTATTTGTTCCACTGTGGCATCAGATTTGTTCTGTTGTTAACTTCTACATTGTATAATAGTTAACAATGCCACACAAAGTTTTGTGGTATCTTATGATATTGCCCTGGTGTTGGTGTCTATATCCCACTATGACATTATGAGTTATCTACGTTTATATCCATAGATATGGAGATTTTAGATTTTAATGTTGACATGCCATGGTGGTATCATGCTTCGCTCTGCATAGCCCTTTATTTGACTATGTCATATTGAAACTCAATTGGAAAGGAGTGATCACTACCAATTAAATGACTATCTAATTAAGGCATGGGAATTATCATAGTAACAATTTGTATGATAGTTGAATTCATATATACTGCTGTGGAACTTATGCAATCCGACACCTGAGTTTTCCGACATCCTGTGACATCTAACAAAATTGATGGTCCCAAAGTATTTCTGTTAACTAAAATAAAACCTGAGTATTCTGACATCCTGTACAATCCGACACATTTCCCTGGTCCCTTGGTGTGTAGGATTAGACAGGTTCTGACATCCTGTACAATCAGACACATTTCCCAGGTCCCTTGGTGTGTAGGATTAGACAGGTTCTGACATCCTGTACAATCCGACACATTTCCTTGGTCCCTTGGTGTGTAGGATTAGACAGGTTCTGACATCCTGTACAATCAGACACATTTCCCTGGTCCCTTGGTGTGTAGGATTAGACAGGTTCTGACATCCTGTACAATCAGACACATTTCCCAGGTCCCTTGGTGTGTAGGATTAGACAGGTTCTGACAACCTGTACAATCAGACACATTTCCCAGGTGCCTTGGTGTGTAGGATTAGACAGGTTCTGACATCCTGTACAATCCGACACATTTCCCAGGTGCCTTGGTGTGTAGGATTAGACAGGTTCTGACATCCTGTACAATCCGACACATTTCCCAGGTGCCTTGGTGTGTAGGATTAGACAGGTTCTGACAACCTGTACAATCAGACACATTTCCCAGGTGCCTTGGTGTGTAGGATTAGACAGGTTCTGACATCCTGTACAATCCGACACATTTCCCAGGTGCCTTGGTGTGTAGGATTAGACAGGTTCTGACATCCTGTACAATCCGACACATTTCCCAGGTGCCTTGGTGTATAGGATTAGACAGGTTCTGACATCCTGTACAATCAGACACATTTCCCTGGTCCCTTGGTGTGTAGGATTAGACAGGTTCTGACATCCTGTACAATCAGACACATTTCCCAGGTGCCTTGGTGTATAGGTTTAGACAGGTTCTGACATCCTGTACAATCCGACACATTTCCCAGGTGCCTTGGTGTGTAGGATTAGACAGGTTCCACTGTATATCTAATCGGTGTGTTTCACTGCTAAACTTGTAATTTAATTCCTGCCCATAACAGATGAAACTTGATGTGATAAAGTTTGCCATTGGTTTTCATCTGGTACTCTGCTTTCTCCACCAGTAAAACTGACTGCCATAATATAACTGAAATATTGTTGAAAATGGTGTTGAACACAAATAATCAATGCCTATTTTGTCATGATTGATTACAACTACATGGAAATACACATATTGAAAACTTGGGGGAATTGAATTTTTTTGGCATTCTAATTTTGATGGTGATACACATCTTTTGAAGTAAACTCATTCTAAGCTCATTCACTATCCTTACAGTGTATGTTTCACAAAAGGTTGCTGAAGCAGTATACACATGCAGGCCTTTCAGTAAGGGGTGGTACCAGGTACATTTACCTGCCTAAAATGTTCTTTGATACATCCTGATTTAAAAGAGTGTTGTATAAGATATTCATGAAAATTGTGCAAATTTTAATAAAAAAAGTACCGCCTGTAAATAGTGAAATACAGGTACACTTGAAAAATATTGAAAGCCGTGCACATGATATAATATGGCAAGTGATTTGTAGATTTAAAGGAGTCGACTCAAACTTGTCGCAGATCATCTTTCCGAATCTTCCACAGAGATAAGAGTGAGTAAACGAACCAATCACAAAGCAATATAGCATGTCATATGACGGCATAATGGCTGATTGGTTGATATATTTGTAATAGCCAAACATATGGTATTGATGATGATAATGTAGGCATGCAACTGTCATGTAAGAATGTAAAACAAAGTCAGCCTTTGTGTTTGTTAAGAAAGACAATGTAATGTATTATACAATTGGATGTGTTATTTGTATGGTGTTGCTATGAAGTGGAAAGCATGGCTTTCAAATATGGCATCACTTATTCTATCTTTACTTGTTTTGATCATGCAGATCCCTGTAGTTGGTGAATTTATGCTGGACAGAATCAAATTTTTTTTTGTATTTTGTTTTTTTTATATATTAAATTAATTCAAAATTAGCATTTTATATTCTTTGATGAATAAAAATATTTTGTAGAATTATTATCAACATTTTTCGGTAATAGCATTTTATTTTAAGTTTCATATTTCTAACAATTTAAATTCTGTTTTAAAGAAACTGAATTTTAAAGGGGCATTAGTTACGATTTTGACCAAAAAAATTATATGATTTGGAAATTGGTAAATAGCTTTAAAATGATGAAATAAAGGTAAATATTTCATATTAAACAGCTTATCGTACCACTTTTGGCCTTTTGAGAGAAAAAATTACCATCGATTTATTATTTCCTTGCAAGCAAATAATTTGACCTCGCTTTCTCCGTATGCAACTGACCTTACTAGTGACAGGTAAAAACGAATAATTTGTATTTTGTCGCTTATTAACTGCAAACTTGCATGGTTCTTTGTCCGTAATTAACGCCGACTAAAAGCAGATTCACAGAAAATAAGAAATAAGTGCATTGTTCTACTGATTTAATGACGATTCGGCAAACTCTGTAAGCAATGCCGATAATTAATAAGATGGCGTCCATTTCTTGATCGATCTCAAAACACGAGCAGTTGCACCTTTTTTCCCCGATGCGCGTACATTTCATAACATTTCTAAGTTACAGAAACACGTTTTATTAAGGCATCAATCATATCTGATAGTTTTTATGGGTAACAAAAATTTACGATTTTGGCAGATAATGCCCCTTTAAGTCAATTAAAATACTTATACCCATTGCTTCATATATTCCACTTGCATTTTGTCAATTCAAGCCTTTTTCTTCCCTCCTGCAAAATGCTGATGTTTAATATCTTTGTAGTATACATTCTTCTATCAATTACACAATTTTTATATCATATAAAAAATTGCATTTCTTGAAAAAGAAAAAATGGCATCTTGATGATTTGTTTATGTTACTGCTACATGACAGGATTTTTTTATTGCTTGTTTATACTGGCGTTTTTGTATTATGTATAAATTAGTCTCTGCACTAACTTTATGTGGAGTAAATAACATTTTAAAACAGAAAAATCGGCAAATATATTGAAACTACCTTTTTCCATGAGGGCAGGTATCTTGGATTTTTAGTGGCAGACGACACAATTTTTGAAATTTTTAAAAGGAATTAATTTGTATACTTTTAGTATAAATAGATAACATACAGTTATGTGACAAAAGTATTTCACGTTTACGACGTCATGCCAAGTTAAGCGGTTGCAGTTTGTTGATGTTTGAGAAGCTATAACTTCATAATAAATAGAATTATATCCACCTAACATTCAGTATTTAATAACATGACCTCTAGCTTTAATTACATGTCTTATTTGTCTTGGAAGAGATTGAAATAAGTTTGAAATGCATACACTTGAAATGGCATACAAAATTCTTGTGGTGGCCCGGACTAGGTCAACCTTGGAATGAATGGTGTGTTGTTCCAGTTATAATCGTATTTTAATTAATCTTTAAATATTTTGAATTATATTAAAGTCTGGTGATTGGGATGGCCAAACAAGACAATCGACATCATCGTTATCTTTCTACAATTTTGTCTGTACGGACTGGTGTACTGGGGGCGCTGTCATCTTGGAAAATCCACTGATAATTTTCGAATTTTAAAACGACTGGCAAAGATTATTGTCAAGGATGTCTACGCACTTAGACGAGTTAATATTTCCTTCTACTTCTGTGATTGAACCAAACTCGTCTTTACAAATACATCCCAAAACATTAGACACATGGGCGCCGCCATTATAACATCCATACAGTCCTAAGCATAGTGTGTTCCACCTTTCTCAAGTTCTCCTTTTCATCAAACATACACACATGAGTTCTTTCCTAGTTAACACTACATTTCATTTGAAATATTATTTTATTCCATTGTTCTTGTAATGTCCAGTGTAGTCTATTTCGACACCATCGCACACGATTTTTTCTATTTTCAACGAAATCTTCAGTTTTTCCGCAACAATTCTCTTGTGAAAGCCATAAATTACTCAATCGTCTTTGAATTGACCTTTTACAAATCGGAACTGGAACAGACTGACTAAATTCATCCATCAAATCGGTGCAAGCTTCTTTTACGATCCTGTTTCACAAGCCTTATCAATGTACACTTACCTTGCTTGCTCGTAGATCTGGGTCGACCTTTTCACGGCTTGTTTTCTATATTTTCCCATGGATCAAACCTTTTAAAAAATTTAGACACTGCAGATCGACTAAATCCAATGATCTTTCCGATTTCTGTTTTTCTTAATCCATCCTGATGTAGGCGAAATACCTGCCGATTTTAGTCATGGCTCATCTCTTTTGTTTTTCTAGACATGTTGGGAACTCCCTTTTTGTAGCGTTTACGTTTTATGTACGCACGTGGAAATTACGTCACTAACACGTCATATTTTGGAAATTATGGTGTCTAAATTTAGTAACATAATGATAAATATCAATAAAGTTATAGGCAACCGAAGTATATTCTTTTCTGGTGGCGTGACGTTGTGTACACGAAACGTGAAATACTTTTGTCACCTAAGTGTATGTTAAATGGGTAAAACACAATAAAGGGCAATGCTGTGTTGCAGCAGAGCTGAAAATTCAAGTATTGTTATTCTTAAAAGCAACATGTTTTCTATGATCTATAATGTCTGAAGTTGGTATGATGTTAAGATTACTCAGAATTACTTGCTAGTTCTCTTTTTAATTAACATTTATTCACAAGATTATAATTACACCTTTAAATATAGTTACGGACACTACATGGTTTTTGTAGTGTCCGTAACCATATTTTACTGTTCTGCAGTTTTTATTCTGTCTACAATTGTTCATATTTTGACTCTGTGTATTTTACATCTTCAAACATGAAAATATCAATCTTTTGACAGTGTTTTCTAGAAGATTTTTTTACTGGTTATGGACCCTACAGATTTCTGATAGAGACATTTTTTTAACTTTGAAATACAAATAAACACAATTTTAATCCAATATCCTACTGAAATGGATTTTTTATTGACTTGTTATATTTGATGAGTGGGAAACATAATTTTTTTGTATGAAATTAGGTGTTTTATTATGTTTAAGCTTCACATAACGAATGGGAGAAATTCTTGTCTAAAACTATATAACGAAACATACCTTTTGGATAAAGCCTGATAATTTCTCCAATTGATGTCCGATTTTCATGAATTTGGTATCAAATTAATCCTGATTAATTTTTCTAAAGATTTATATTAAAATAGTTTTGTTGTTTTCCTATTTTGAAAAGTAAATTTTGGTGTAAAAATAAACAAATTTCAAGTGCAACAGCATAACGCCTTATTTGTGCAAATTTTTCGGTACCCTTTTACCTGTTACTCAAAAACTATGAGAGATATCTTCTTGAAATTTTGTATGCAACTTCTGTGTTTCACCATCCAAAACATGATATTAGAGTGATACCTTTAAATTCAATGGAAGTATGTTAATATTGCACATAACACACTGCTTTTGAGTACGAGCCCTATATTGTGTTTCAGTCAGTTGTAAATATATGGTTTTATCATTTTAATTTTTCTTTTAACCTGATTATATTATACACAAATATTTCTTATTTCTAAGGATCTTGTAGTTATGGAAATTAATATACACATATAAAATTTGTTCACACCACGATATAGCTGTAATATTACTAAAGTTGGCATTAAACACCAATCAATCAATATTGGATTTTAAACATTCGAAAGCTCTCTAATTCTATCAAAGCTGTTTTAATATTTATAACCTCAAGATTTTCAACAAAAAACAATGTTCAACTACATCTTCCTTTAATTAAATTACATTTTATAATGTGCTTGTTTTCTTTCCAAATCACTTTTTTAGTCCTGTCAATTTTCTCTATTTCAATTTTCTTGTTATAAAACTAACCCAAAAGGCAATAGATATATACTAACTCGAATAATCCAATCGTTATATTACGCTTTGCTATATTAACGCCTGAACGACTTTCTCGATAAAACGCGTCAATCGGAAGTTTCAAATTAGCAATGGACGTGGTGACTTTTGGCACTAAAAGAAGGAGGAGCTTAGGAAATGTTTGTAAACATAGGTCAATGGAGCGTTCAGGTGTCAAATGTTTTCATTGTACCCACGTGTTTGACCTTACTAATCTAAAAGGTGAAAAGAGAAGAAATGTAGGAAAACTAAATAATGAATTAAACATCGTAAATCAACTTGCCGATCTCCATTTCTTGTTGTTTGTAAACATTACCGGAAATTGAAAGAACCGCCTTGCACATACTTGGCAAATAATCATCGCTGATTGGCTCTCTCTTTCAGAGGGCAGCTAACGCATTTTTATCACAAGGAGAGTTCAAGCCCTCGAGTAGCGATAACGGATAGAGGGCGCTGAATTATTCGAGTTATAGATATACTTGTAAAGTGAAAAGAGAGAAAATTTGTCTGAATACCATACTGTTTTCTAACAAGATAAAAATAAAACTGCATTTAAATACAGTTGTACTCCTTTGTTTTAACAGCTGTGTGGTGAATGCTGTATAATCTTTGTCTGACTGAGACATTTTGAATAAAATCAAATAAAATGTCCTACTTCATGACGTAAAATTATGTATAAGATTTTCTAGTAAATACTTAATATTTTGTGTTTTTCGTGTTTTAGGTAAAAGAGGGAAGAGTGAGGATAGTGGTGATGAGGATCAAAGTCAGAGCACTGGAAAACGGAAATTATCTGGTAAGTTGATTGGTTTGGTTTAGGTTTGTTGTGTTTAACGCCACTTTCAACAATATTTCAGTTATAATGTGATGGTCAGTTTTATTGGTAGAGGAAACCGGAGTAGCCGGAGAAAACCACTGATCTGCCGTAAGACACTGACAAACTTTATCACATAATGTTGTATCGAGTACACCTCACCTGGTAAGTTAAATATATAACTGAACAGAGAATACAGGTCAGTGGTCATGCTTTAAAAAAAAGCCGATGCATGCATTATAAAATATAATCTTGTTCAGCAGGTTAATGACTTTCTTAGATTAATGTAATACAATAGATAATATCAGCAAACCATAGGAAAATATTACAACTGTTGTTTAAAAACCAGTATAAATAACCTGGTAATCTCCCTTTGTTTATATCAGCAAACGGTTAACCATAGGAGAATATTACAACTGGTGTTTACAAACCAGTATGAATAATCTGGTTATCTCCCTTTGTTTAGTATGTCGCATGGTTGACCTCAGGTTCTGGCTAATTACCACATTATTGGAATTTTTATGATAAACTATAAAGAAAAACATAGGTATTTGTTTAACCTTTTTTACATTTATTTCTGAAATATGTAACGGTAACTTTTTTTCCACATTTTCTTGCTGTATGCCCAAAATATATCTTATTGTTATGTGTATATCAGCCTGTCTAATCTTGTTTGTAGATTTGTTTTGTCTGTTAGAAATTTAAGGCGATAATTAGCTTGCTTTGAAACAAATATTAAATAATCACTCAATAATAGAATTACAGTCATTTTAGATGACCACACATTGAGAACAAATTTTATTGTTGTAAAAATGGAATTTCCATTGCTGTGTTTTATAGTATGTCATTTTGGTTTTTTAAAGGATACAATAACCTCGGTAAGAATTTTTTTTGACAACTATTAATGTGATCTAAATCTAAGTTAAGGTACCCAGTTTTTATAGGATACCTTTTGGTAGACATATCTTTAAAAGGTAGAATCTGTTGGTTTTTTTTGCCATAATATATATTTTTCTGTATACATGTTTGTGTTAATATACAAAGTGGTTTTTTTTCACGTAATATGTCAGAACTAATGTAACTGAATTTATGAGGTTGTAGAACTTCTGACATTGTAATAATTTGTGGAGATGAGAAATTGAGTCTACAATGTTGAAAAGGGGGATGAGGGTATTATGAGGTCTCATCACAGTTCAGGAAAAATCCACAAAGAATGAAAATAATCCATCATATCCCTCATTTTCAAGTTCAAAGTACTGGTATGTATTATGTTTGTTTTACTTTAATAATTAAAATAAATTATAATAAATAACAGGTTGAATTTGTTTTGGATTAATAATATAACTCAAGTTTAGCCATTCAGATTAAGTTAGAAGTTTTTATTTATTTTGTGATTTACAGTAGGAATTATTGGTGGGATACCAGTTCTACCGACTGCAAGAGTAGATCAGCTTTCACCGACATCACCAAAATCCCCCTCAGATCTCAAACATTTCCCTGTGGAACAAAAATTATCACAGGAAGACGTCAGCGAAAAGAAGAAAACTCCCAAGCGACGTCCTACAAAAAAAGAACCAGACAGCACGTCTAAAAATGGAGAATCGCCAGCCAGAGATGTTAAATTTGGTGCTACATCGGAATGGCAATATCCTAGTGACCTTGTTATAACTGATTACAGAGAACTATCAGCTTTGGATGACTTTATTTTGAAGAAGGTAAACAATGGTTGAACATGTACATATGACTCAATAAATCATAACATCTTTATAAACATGCTTTTTTTAAAATAAAATAACTTTCCAGTCCTCGAAATTTACTGATCTGATTCAAATTCTTGAATTTATTATATGAGGACTGACTTTCATATGTTTATAAATGTGTTTACCAGTATAAACCTATTGTACTTAACAAATTTTAATGTACCTTTTTGTCTAAATATCCATTATAATATAACTTGTCAGAGAAGGTAATATTTTTTAAAAGAAATTCTGCAATTAGCTCACATGCATAAAGTTGAAAAGAAGGGGCCATTGTGGTTGTGATCGTATGGTAGTTGGATTTACAACTACCTATGCAATCAGTACCTATCACCACTAAAGTTGCGAGTTCGAATAATGCTAATGACCTGCTGCAAGTCACGAGCAAACTTTATCACATAATGTTGTATCGAGTACACATCGCCCGAGCGGGATTCGAACCCACAACGTTGGGTTTCAGCTTTCTCATGGTATCTAAGTTTAGTGATGAAGAAACATGACGTATGCTGTAAAAGCTACCTATTGTGACTATCTGGTAAACTATAGGACTGTAGGTATCAGTTGAGTCTCACTGTAAGTCGTGCATGAACCTTTATCTCATCTATTACTGTATAGAGTGTTGTTTAATCACCTTAGTCCAGTAGGCCTATGTACCATTACAAATTTAGAACATTTCACATAGATCAATATACATATTATACCATGATATAGCTGAAATACTGCTAAAGTTGACGTTAATCATCAATCATTTTGATATTGTCTGATCAATAAAATTTTGTGGACAAAATGATTTTGCTATAAAAAAAAAATTGTATATCAGAAATAGTTAACAAACTGACTTTTACTTCGAAAGGTGCATTTTGTTATATATATAACTTTTAAATCAAAATATTTCTACCCTAAAAATAATTACATAGAAATCCCCAAAATACTGCACTCAATACTAAGACACTTAAATTTAGTATATTTTTGACACACTGAAATGAACAGGTTAAATTAACATTTAACTTTAATTAAAATTTCCATAGCTGGATGACATACACTGTAGTTAGTTTATCATATGACCTCTTTCAGTTTGTAGACTACAATAAAGGGATGACTAAAAGTAAGAAAAGTGACAGTGTATTTGATGATGTCTTCAAGATGTCCTTGTCTGAGTTCCATTTAGAAATGCAAGCTACACTTTCTGTAGAAAAACAGGTTAGTATTTGTTGTTGTCACTGATTTTGTTGACAACAATAATCTTAATGGTTAACGTATTGCAAATCCACAAAGCTTGTCTCATTTAATTAGGATTTACAGAGTTCGGTTTAGATTAGGTCTATAAAACATTTTTCAATCCATTATGTTGATTTCTTTCCCAACAGTTACCAAGGAATTGCCATGTAAATTGTATTTATTGTGTATATCTTAATGAAAACATTTACTGAATAATAATGGATTGATTGATTGGTATTTAACACCAACCTTAGCAGTATTTCAGCTATTTCGTGGCGGAATAAGAATGGAACATTGATTTTCAGATCCAGTAATAAAATAATGACAGATTTAGTCAAATCTGTAGGTAACTAATGCAAATTAAGGTTAATGAAAAAGGGTTAGCATGCTCCTCCTGGAGGAATGTAGGATCATTATCTCATCAATTACTCACAGAAGACTGGTTAGCATGCTCCTCCTGGAGGAATGTAGGATCATTATCTCATCAATTACTCACAGAAGACTGGTTAGCATGCTCCTCCTGGAGGAATGTAGGATCGTTATCTCATCAATTACTCACAGAAGACTGGATAGCATGCTCCTCCTGGAGGAATGTAGGATCGTTATCTCATCAATTACTCACAGAAGACTGGTTAGCATGCTCCTCCTGGAGGAATGTAGGATCATTATCTCATCAATTACTCACAGAAGACTGGTTAGCATGCTCCTCCTGGAGGAATGTAGGATCATTATCTCATCAATTACTCACAGAAGACTGGTTAGCATGCTCCTCCTGGAGGAATGTAGGATCGTTATCTCATCAATTACTCACAGAAGACTGGATAGCATGCCCCTCCTGGAGAAATGTAGGATCGTTATCTCATCAATTACTCACAGAAGACTGGATAGCATGCCCCTCTTGGAGGAATGTAGGATCGCTATCTCATCAATTACTCACAGAAGACTGGTTAGCATGCTCCTCCTGGAGGAATGTAGGATCGTTATCTCATCAATTACTCACAGAAGACTGGTCGTTGCTGGTCCTTGGCTACAAACAATGTATTTAAAGGAAACCTCAGCAGAGAGTTTGGAATAATGTATGTCTTATCATTTTTTATTGTCGATGGCAGATTATTACTTCTGTAATCCAGTACTACATGTATCTACACAATTAAAATGGCTGGTCCAGTCCAAGTTCATATCAAAATTGTTGGGTAATTAAATACCATTCTAAATGCTCAATTAAGCCTTAATACAGTATTTATTATTATATACATCTATATTTTAGAAACCAGACATAGCTATTCCATATAGAGACTTACTGCAGAAATTTGCTCACACATTAGAAGCTAAATTGAGGAATAAATTGGAAGGAACACAAAATGCTACATTCCCAGTTACGATGGGAGTTAATGCATTCCGAGGTTTTCTAGACGAATTTATAAAGCACAAACGAAAAGATCGGAAAGATGACCAAGTACCAAAGAAAACCAGAAGAAGAGATAGGGCAAAAAGGGACATATATGTAAGTAACTGTTACTTCTGTAGAACTCTCAAGCACTTAGTTTCATGGTTAAATTATTGATGTGCCTATACCAAGCAGGGAAGGTGAACGGTCAGGGTTAGGGGGTATCAATTTTGTCTACAATTTTTCGATTTGATTTTGGAACTGTCCTGAAAGTGTGGTATTTTTTGTTTTTCATTTTATTAGTGAAGTAAAAACTTAAAGACAGGTAATATCAAATCTTAAAGACAGGTAATATCAAATCTTAAAGACAGGTAATATCAAATCTTAAAGACAGGTAATATCAAATCTTAAAGACAGGTAATATCAAATCTTAAAGACAGGTAATATCAAATCTTAAAGACAGGTAATATCAAATCTTAAAGACAGGTAATATCAAACACCTAATTAAATTGGAATCTTGTGTAAACCAAACATTAGATTTAGTAGTACACTTAGAAAACCACTTACCTAATGCAAATCGTTGATCAACTGTATTATATAATGTTGTATCGAGTACACCTTGCCATGAGCGGGATTCAAACTCACGTTTTGCATATACATGTATCATATCCCAATCGTAACCTATTTTTCTTTTCAGGAGGTTTTGGGTCATAAATTTATGATGGTACAGTTTGGAATTCCTACATTTTGTGAATATTGTTCTAGTCTACTGTGGATTATGGAGAAAGGCAGTGTGTGTCAAGGTACTATTATACATAAAATGTTGTCTGTTTGTCACACAAACAAATATTTATATCAGCAAATCAGTGAAATCACCCTAGACTAAAATTGTCAGACAAACAAATACAGTCAAACCTGCATTAAAGGGCACCTCTATATAACAGATCACTGTCTATAAAGGTCAGTCTCATTTTTCGCATTAATGAATAGTGCATATAATTTTAACCTCCCTTGAGTGGTCTTTATATACAGGTTTGACTATTTATATCAGCAAATATGTGAAATCACCCTAGACTACGATTCCTTGAATGCTTCATCTAGGTTATCTATTAACTTCCATATTATTTCTAGCTATTAAAACATCTTCCCGCTCAGTCAAGGAAATTAGGAATTTGAATCCACAGGACATGCGGTCCTGTGAACTGTGAGGAATTACAGGACCGAACTAGATTTTACAGGACCGACAATAAAATAATGATTTTTTTTTTAAATAATAAATTTATTTGATTTAAAAGTCACATATTGATTGCATTAAACTTACAATCACAAACAGCAATATCTACAATTAGACAGCAGCGTAAAGGTAAGCGTGAGAGTGCTCATGAGTTCGTGCTCCGGTCGGGTCAGACCAAAGACTATAAAATTGGTATTTTTTGCTTCTCTGTTAAGTACGCAGCATTAAGGAGAAAGAGCAAAGACTGGTTGGCTCTGAATCAGTATAATGTGTCCAAGTGGGATGACAATTTGATGTCCATAAATATATTATTGTATACAGCATGATCATATTCATTAAGGTATCCCGACTTGATTAATCGATCAAATCAATCATCGATCACTAATCGATCAGTTTTCGAACACTAATCGATTGATGAGTTTGGCTAATCGAACACTTATCGATCAAACTTATTTTGATTAGATTTATTTGATCGATACATGATCGATTATGATCAGTTCTGATTTGAACAGATTAATATGAATAGGCTATGGGTTCATGTATATTCACATCATTAGCCATGCATAAAACATATTTCTTCACTCAAAACTGTAGATGTGCAAGATTCACATGGATTTTGGGGGTTTCAGCTTGAAGATTTGCAGCAATTTTTAAAAATCAAACTCAACTTGTACTGTCAATTTATCCAGAAATGATATCAGTATATTATCAACTATCATCAGGATTAATTTGTAAATATCATAGGATCACACATGTAAGATTGTCAAAACATGTACATCTTTTTAATATATTACAAGAAAACCATTGAGTCCAACAGTTAAAGGTAGCCACATTTATAATTGTTATTATTATTCAATTTTTTAAATTGGTCTTTGATCTTCATCTTCAAATTGCAGTTAGATCCTTCTATTTGCAGTCAAAAAAAAGTTCCATCCGAAAAAATAAATAATAAAAAAGCTAAAAATATTACAATCTAATAATTGAGGGAACATTCTAATATTTTGCTAAGCTACTGGTTATTTGCATAGGCAACTGTTAAATTATATTTAGCCTATCATATTGCTTGTATTACCGGTCAAGACACATACATTTTTTATGCTTCCATTGAAAATATAAAAAACAAAAATCAGATTGCCAGTAAGAACCAATTCATTCTGTTCAGTAAAATAATATCCATAATGAAACAAACACACACACACTATGGAGGTAATCCTTAACTTGCTACATTATATTTTGTGTATTAAGTCATAAAGATGAGAGAGAAAAAAATTGGAATAAATAATTGCCTCTGGTGGCCATGCTTTATCCAATCAGCAAGAAGTGATGTATCTTTATAAAAGACCTTCCATGCACTTTCCAGTTTGATCCCAATTCTGAATTGGTAAAGTGCAAGTTTCAAAGAAGTTGATAATATGACTTTCTATAGGGTTCATTAATAGGAACCTACAGGTATGTGACACTGTAGCTACCATGACCACTCAAAACAAACAAAATGAGGAAACGTTGTAGTGGTGGATGTCACAGTTGTCAATCGCAATGTTTACTTTTTGAAGAATTTGGTTTCAAAATGGAATAATTTCAAATAGGGCTATTCAGGGTCAAGAATTGGTTTTGATGGTCAATTTTTCTTTAAAATCAAATGAGGATTCTTCCTCTCATATCTCCCATAACTCCTTGCTATATCTATATACTTGCCTCAATGTCAGCCTGTATTATATCCAACTCATTCATAAGTTTGTCATAGAGAAGGGGTCCACAATAGACACTATACCAGCTAGGTCAAATCTGAATAAAAACATAGACAGTAAATGGTATAAGGAATGTAATGGAAAATAATTAAACAATCAATTCAAAGAAAAGAAAATAGCATTTTAAGGCCCATCGTTTTGCAAATAAACGAAAAAACAACATTTTGAAATTCCCCTGTTTTGGTTCCTTTTATGTCAAAAACAGGAATCTGCCTGTGATCTCTAATATATGCAAATCTAATTGAGTAATTCAAATTTATATTTTTAAGACTCAAGTTAATCAAATTATTGGATATTATTTATATTACATGAGAATAATTCCTCAATAAAAATAACATACAAGATAAAAAGTTGAGTAAAATTATATATGGTTTATGTAAAAAAAAAAAAAAAGTAGTTTCATTCCCAACATAGTGAAAATTGGGTAATAAATAGTTGTCATATTTTACTCCATGGAGATAAATAAAACTCTAAATTCCAATTAGAATATACCAATTTATTTTCTTCTTCAGAATGGAAAATAATCCACAAAAATCTTTTGTCTAAAAAATCAAATGCACCACTAATACAGTCCAGAAACATTATTAGTGTTGAAGAATTATCTGTCTTCTATTCTTGAATTTCATTCATTATTGTGTTACTCACATTTGCACAAATTATGCAGCAATCCACCAAAATGAGAAAGGGGGGGGGGGTTCCTATCCCCAATTTTCATAAGCATCTCTAACTTCATAGGACAGCTTGCATGAAATGCCAAAATTATAATTCTCAAAGAATTTCTACACCATCAAATTTGTGTTTGCATGACTTGAGACTTTCCTGAAATTTATCACACAGGGTCAAGAATCTCTAATTAGCACCATAAACTTTTATAATTTTATCTTTAATCTGGGTTTACTAACTGTTATTTTGACCTTATGACCCATCATCTGCTAAGCAAATTAACATGTGGTCATGTTTGTATTGATAAGTGAGTGGTGTAGATTTTTAATATTTTGGTGTTGACCAGACACTTCATGAGATTCTTTGTAGTTTTAATACTGTATTTTGATTCAGGTTTTTGGGGGGATTTTGGGAATTCAGCTGATTATTTAATCAAATAAATGGTCAAGTTTTAGAGGGTACTGATGAAAAATGAGGGGTTTACACCTTCAAACATTTTAAAGCATGAAATTAAGGCCTTACAACTACCACGACTGAGATGAAAGGCAACAATAATACCTGGTAGAACATTTTTTACTTTTTTTGTGGCTTGTCAACTATGTTTGATTTAAAGATCATATATCCATTTATATTCTATATATTTTTTAAATGATATTTACCACTGCAATAAAAAATACTAATTTTATTTATTAAAATAATAATAAAAATAATAGACAAACTTTCAAGAGGGACAGTCAATTAGAACATCTACCAATTTACATAGCATTTTGACTTTCACTTTCCTATAAGATTTTTTAAGATTCAGCCAATTAGAACTAATAATTGCCAATGTGTTTTTTGTCCAAACAAAACAAGATGAGGTAATCTTATAGAGGACCTTTTGTTTAGTGCATAGTGCCTGTAAATGGTTTGAATTGGCCCAGTAGAGAGGAGATGATTGAAATGTAAATTGTTAATAACAGACAGACAGACACAAAGTGATGGTAGTAGATCAGACAGCTTTTGGACAATTAAGCTCAAAAGAGGGAAAAGCTTCCTTTAACAATAAACATTGTTTACAGTTTGGTAATTAAACAATTTACCTTGTCACATGACAGGAAAAGATCATTATTAGTGTTTTATTTATACATTGTAGTTTTAAACAATATATATTGGCCCAGAGGTTTCTGCACATATTAAAAAAAAAAAAAAAATGACACACAACCGACTGATCATATATGCCTAATAAATTTACAACTACCTGTGCAATCAATGCAAGTTTTGAATCCCCTTCATGGTGAGTCTACTCAATACAACATTATGTGATAGTATGTTATTTTTACCCCAAGCCATATTTTTTTTGCACAAAACAAAAATCAGAATATTTTTTGACATAAGAAATCAGTAAGATTAAAATGGTCTGTCCTTACCATAATGGTTCATACACATGTTGACCTATTTATAATATTACTAAGTTACAAATATTATATAATATTTTTCTCCACTCCATATCTCCAATGTGTCATATCATACTGTAAATGTATTCAAGAATTGTTTGCAAATAATAATAATACTGAAAACACTCAAGACTTCATTTTTTTCAAGGACAAGGGTTATAATTTCTGGACTGACAACTAATGGGAAACTTGACATGTATTTTGTGCCTAATTAATAGTTCATTAATTTAATCAGTAGATATACAATGTATTTATATATTAATATAATACTAAGTTGAAATAAAACAAGAAAATATTTGGGTTAAAACCACAAAATTATATTTTTTCTGCTTTAAAGGAGAGAACTTATGCATGGAAAAGATATCGGCATGATATTCATCACAAAAAAATTTAATTTAATTATTCAGAAATGGTTTGGACTAAGGGAACGACCATTTAACTTGAAGGGGGGGGGGGGGTATGTTTTTTTTCTAAAAAAATATTCTGATTCCCAATGTTGCTGAAAAAAATATTCTGATTTTGGTGGAGAAAAAAAAAAAATCTGATTCAGAGTTTTTGTCATATAATCTAATGTTAAATTCTGCGCAACAAAAAAAATAAATATTATAACTCTTGTGTTGTCCAAAAAAAAAATTTCTGAACGAAACAAAAAACCATAACCCCACCCCCCTTCAAGTTAAATGGTCGGTCCCTAATTACAAGACTCAGACAGACATAAAGCTATGCATGAAAATAACTACAAACTTACTATTTTTAGCTGTGCATTTTTATGTGCTGTGCTTTTCTGGACAGAATGATCACCTAAACATTTTCCATCTGTTTATATAGAGGAACATTCCTCTAGTAGAAAATACTTTTGGATGTTTTCAGCCTTTTTGATTCCGACAGATTTGACTGGGAACAATTTTTGCAGCCTGTTTCTGTGAAATTCCATACTTTTAAAGTTTTTTCATAAAAAGTTTAGTTGTCACATTTATGTCAATCTCCTTTGTGCTATTGTTTGTACTATCAGTGTTGCCAGTTTCTGATTGATTGTCACTTGAACTTTTTTTCAGTGTTGTTGTTGCACTTTTCAATTTGATTTTCAGCATTTCTGGTTGCTTCACTTTCTATATTTTGTGCAGCAATATGTATAGATTCTTCTTGTGAGGATGCTGCTTCATCAGTCTCATGACTACTTTTTTCAGCTTTTTCACTACATGTATCACTGCCAGAATCATTTGTTGTATTATAAACACCAAAAAACATGTATATTTTTGGTTTACAACTTTCTCAGTGAAAATATGGGATGTGTATCTATTAATTACTTGTAGATATTATCTACAAATCTTTGGTCAAATACAACTTTCACATAATAAGATTATTGGTATATGACATTGATCATATCTATGTATTTATAAATGACATCTTCATATTTTGGCATCTTTGAATAGATTACATGTATTGGAGGTGTCTAAGATAGTAGAAAGAGAGAGTGAATGTAACTTTTAAGACAGAGACATGTTTTGACCAACATCACTGTAACCCTGGGTGTAACATATATTTGTATATTGAAATAATTTGGATTAAGCTACATGATATGGAAATAAAAACAGTAAGCAAAAGGGTTCACAAAAAAAAATTAATATGTAACAGTCCATCCTCTTAAGAATGCAAGCAGTTATTAATTTTATAATGTCAATGAAGTTTGAAATCTGCTTATAAATAGTCTCATCATACTGCCTTTCAGTTTTTTTAATTAATTTTGATATGTTACAAGTATTTGTAAAATATTTGAATTAAAATTCATTACTGGTACATTGCAAAATAATGTATTAGTTAATATTGTGAAACAAATAAAACATTTCTTTTAAACAACAAGACATACACAAGTATATACAACATGTATGTCATCTGTCAACTGAATATATCAAGTTTCCAATGTATATCCAGGTGATCTGATCAAGATGGAATAAAGTATTTATTATTCAATAATTCTGGAATAATACATATACCATAAATGTCATTGCTGTGGATATACCTTGTAATGCTCACAGTTGTAACACATGTGTCAGATGGAAAAACAGAGGATTTATTTAAAGCTATAAGAAAATCTGTTTAATTATGAAAATTATCTCTAATGAAATGTGTTCCATGCAAATTGTTGGTGTGTGTGGGACTTTTTGTATGGAAACTTGACAAAATCTTAATACCAAAACATTTACATTGTTTAGGGTTTTAAAGAAATGTTGATATTTACATGATATTTACATTTCTGTACTTGTATATGTATGATTTTTTATAATGTGAAATAATTTTAAGCTTTTTAAATTACTTATATTATGTACAAATTCAATATCCATCCAAATTGATCATAATCGATCATGTATCGATCAAATAAATCTAATCAAAATAATCGATCACTAATCGATCAAACTCCTCAGAGAGTTTGATCGATAAGTGTTCGATTAGCCAAACTCATCAATCGATTAGTGTTCGAAAACTGATCGATTAATCAAGTCAGGAGGTATATTTCCACTCTAAAATTACAAAACTATTTGACATTAAAATTAATAAAAATTACTAAATGAAATATTCATTCTATCTAAACAAATGAATCCTTATATGTATAAAAAAAAAAAAAAAAAATAGAATAAAATAATAGCTCTATGCTACCAGAAAAAGTATAATTAGAAACCAGAATTTAGAATTACAAAAGATTATATATATAGCTCTTTTGCCGTTTTGGTCCATTGGCTTCGATGCACCAGTTGCAGACCATAACATTTTGTTCAACGTTGTGATGAAGCCAGGGTCGGTCCTGCTTCCAAGAATCATTAAATTTACGTTCTCTGTCTTTTTCATACTGTTTCTTCCATTCTCTCGTCTCCTCTGGGGTTACTTTTCTCTTTAATGGCTTTCCTGGTATGGCTCCTGTCTTATACTGCAAGAAAGCCATGACCACCGTGTTTTGAAGTGATAAAATGTTCCGAATTATCGACGATTATTAATGAAGAAAACTCTAGAGAATAATATTTTTCTGAAATACCACAAACCGTAGTCACACGAAATATTTTACGACAATAACTGTCGTAAATAGTTAGTGTCTTTGCCAAAACTCGTCATTATCAATTTCGATATGTATTATTTATTTTAGATTTTTCTTGATCTAAAAATAATGAATAAAAGAGAATTAGAAATATTTTTAAGTTGAATTTACCGAGAACCTCGATTTATCTATTCTTAAAGGCAGCAGCTGACAAAACAATTTACCGGACAGTCGGTCCGGTGAGTTAATGAAAACTACCGGACCGCCGGGAAATTTATCGGAGGCGGTCCGTCGGTCCGGTGCTAATTTCCTTAACTGTTCCCAATCCCCAAACCTATAAACCCATCCTAATACCATCCTTTTTCTGTACATGCATATTTGGGGTTTTTTGTTGTTGAAAACATGACCTTGCACAAACACATCGGATGTAGGGATATTAATTTATTGTGTATAAAGGAAATGATCTTACATATGTTGTCATCACGATGCTTGATTTGTAAAATAAACAAAAGCTACCAAGAAAATAACAGCAGGGCTCTCATCAAATTATTTGTAAAAAAAACATAGTTGTAGTACAATGACAAGTTGTTTTTTTAAATATCTATAATGCTCTCTCTCTATATTTAGTCAAACCTGTATTAAAAGGTCACCCTTTTCTTGTCCTGTCATAGAACATGTTATACGAATTGAAACTCTTTTAAGAGGTTTCCTGTTTTTATAAGGACCCTTTTTTTTCTTTTCCAAAGGTGACCTCTTAATACAGGTTTGACTGAATATATAGAGAAAGCATTCAACTTAACCCCATAAAAAGGTTTTTTAACACTGCATAAAAGACAAATTTGGATGCATGGTATATATGTATAATTAACACAAATTTATATTATTTGTACAGATTATTTTTTTAATTTTTATTTCCATTTTATTTTACAGTATGTAAATTTACTTGTCATAAGAAATGTGTGACAAAGTTTACAACTAAATGTAAAGGTGTACAAGATAATCAGGTAAGACAAACAGTATTGATGTTCTATCATTGTGAATCTGTGCAATTTTAGTATACAAAGAATTCTTCAACTTCATCTTCTAAATCATTGGGTTTCTTTACTGTTAAGTGTTAGCTATTGGTTTGGGAATTGCAGGAACATTTCATTTAAAACTGAATTGAGGCGTTTTTAGTGCATTCCTTTCTTGTGAATTAAAGTGTAAATACAGTGAAACCTGTCTACACAGAACTTACTTGCAGACAACTTTTGGGTTCAGAATAGACAGGTGTTTGGTTTATACAGGTAAAATTAAAAGTGTTATCCTACATTGTGACTTTATATTAAAAGTTTGGTTGATTTTTTATTTTTGGTGTTTTAACGCCACTTTCAACAATATTTCAGCTATATCATGGCGACCAGTTTTAGTGGTGGAGGAAGCCGGAGTACCTGGAGAGAACCACCGACCATGGAAAAGCAACTGGTAAACTTTATCACATGCGGCTGCGTATCGAGTGCACCCTTTTTTGTAATTTACAAAGCCGGACGCGAACCCACGCCATATTGGTGATAAACTTGTATGAGTTTTTAGATCCAACGACCTATCTCATTGAGCCACCTAAAAGTTTGGTTTATACAGGATTCCAGTTTATATAAGGTTCCAGTTTATACAGGATTCCAGTTTATATAAGGTTCCAGTTTATACAGGGTTCGGTTTAGACCATTTTCACTGAATTGAGAAAAATATTTATTATTATCAGTAGTAGTCATAAAAAATGGTGGTGCCATTTAGATTATTTTATGTTTCAGACTGGTGGCCATACAAGGCCTCCTCGCATACTACCTCTTTTTATGGGTCCTAGAGGACACACTTTGTTTCAACAACCACCTAAGGTTTCAAATTTTATTTTAATATAAAACATGTAAATTTCAATGGAAAGTGTGCTAACCATTTCACATATTAAATAATATTTCAAATCTCAATTTGATTTTATCAGACAATTTTATATACGGTATATACTCCCAATGGAACTTGATTTGTGGATATTAATTTTCATTGACATTGTACATAAAATAAAAAAAGATAAATTTCTGAAATTTTGCACATAAAAGGGGGAATCCTAATATCTTATGTAAGTCAAAAAAAATATTGGTGTTTCAAATTTTAAAATTGATACTACATAAAAAAAAATATGCATTTCTTTTAATAGAATTCTTATTAAGAGCACTGTATATTAAATCATATACAAATGTATTAATAATGCTACTTTTCCTATTAGAATTGAAAAATTACTCTTAGTGTCTTCAAAATGAAATTTTCATGTCTAGAATATATGTCATTCCAAAATCTTCCTTTTTCTCATTTTTCAAATTATCTTGATTTATTGAAATAATATGAGATTTGGTTACTTTTGCCATAAAGCTTGCTTGTTGACTAACATATGTCTATTTTCTGCCTAACCAGTTGATTTGGAAGTGTAAGTGCTGTTTTAATGTGGCATCAGCTCGCTCTTCGTGGGAACTTTTAGTGAGTTTAAATGTTGTCCATACAATTTTTTCACCCAATTTATTGTTGACCTTATTTATTTGTCCAACATTTAGACGATCCATCATTTATATATGAACAGAATATGTCTAGCTTGCCATTTTGTTGCCTCACAATGTCTTTTTATCCCACTTCCTGTCATTTTTATTATTTGGATAAAGGCAAGATTTCATCTCTTTTTTTTTCTTTTCTTTTTTTTAAATTTTTTTATGACTGTTAAGAATAAGTATTTTCTTATCACTGTTAAGATTCTAATAAATGCACTTTATGTTGCCAACAGATGATTTTTTTTTTTTCACTTGAATTAGATAGATTTTTTTTTAATTTGTCAAAATATGCTGGCATTGCTGTTTTTTTTTAAACATTCAATTATTTTGAATGTTTATGATTTCAGAAACTTAGTCCATTAAATAAAATTAAGAAAGGGGTAACACAATTTTCTTGTAAGGTGAGAGCCTTTGGTTTGTTGACATTTTCAGAATGTTATATTATTTGTTGTTTTTTGTTTTTGTTTTTTGTTAAATGTTTGACAATTTTGTCACCAACTTATGTTGCCACTTTTTTTTTTGATTAAATCTTGTTTATTCATTTAATTTTTTTCTTTTACACAAACCTTTTTCAATGTTGGTAGTTTCTTCTCATCGATTAATAATGAATATTATATCACCATCCATGCCTTCATTGGGATAACCTTCTTAAAATATTTTTGTTTTTGCAAAGTTTATTGGAGGCTTTTGTTTAACAGAAAAAAATATAACCTCTCCTTTTCAGCTTATCTTACCATACCTCTCCTTTTCAGCTTATCTTACCATTGATCTTCTTGGGTTTAGCCATCACTTTCACATCTGTCGTCTGTCCAATGTCAATCATTTTATCAAAGCTCAGTCTTTTTGCACAAAAAAGAAAAGACCAATTCAACTGACACTGAAGTAATAAATGTATATATTCCTCAATTCTTTCTTATTCTACTCCTAGGGGCCTTCGTGGTCGTGATCTTATGGTAGTTAGATTTACAAATACCTATGCAATCAGTGCTTATCACCACTGTTGTTGTGATTTCAAATCCCACTCATGGCGAGATGTAGTCGATACAATATTATGTGATAAAGTTTGTTAGTGACTTGGGACTGGTCGGTATTTTTCTCTGGGTACTCAGGTTTCCTGCACCAATAAAACTTACCACCACGATATAGCTGAAATATTGTTGAAAATGGCATTAAACACCATAATTCTAACCCTAACCTCCTATTCTTCTCCTAAATATGGTATAGCCACTTGACATAATAGCTTCTATGTGGCTACAATTTTGAGAATTGAAACTTTGAAAAGTCTATGAATTAATTATCCTAAATAATTTCCAATTCTTTCTTTATTGCAAACCCCACCTATTGTAAATGTATCTAATTTATTGGAATATGAAAATTTTCACCAGAGTCCTACATTACCGAGGCATTTGAACTGAAACAATTGCAAGAGCTATGATGATCCATGTAGTGGGATGATCATCTCTAAGATGCAGGCCTTTCAATGAGGGCCGGTAACCGGTACTTTTACTTGCCTAAAATGGTCTTTGTTACCTCCAGATTTTAGAGTGTTGTATAAGATATTCATGAAAATTATTCAAATTCTAATTAAAAGTACCTCCTGTAAATAATAAAGTACTGGTAGACTTGAAAATTATGGAAAGCCCTGAAGATGGCCACCATTGCAGGTGCCGAGGGGAAACTGTTCAATTATCTTCTTTAGTTTAAACATATTTTATTTGCTCAAATGTGCAAAAAGGATAAGACACAAGTTAAACAAACTTATGAAGTCTTCTCCTATATACAATAAGTTACAACATTGTTTGATAGAGCATGCATGTATATAAATATTTCTTACATTAATATGTGTAGATTGAACTAAAACAGAGAATGAAGAAAGGAATGAGAGAGAGAGGGTTAGTGGTGGTGATGTGTGCGATTGTTGTTTTGGTGAACAACTAGACAATAAGAAACCTTTCAGACCTCTTTATATATTCAAACACATGCTTAAAAATAATTTCGTTCTGTTCATACGGGAGTGTAGGATTACCACAGGTCAAAAGTGTAAGGTCTAAAGCACAATAATTAGGTAGCCAGTTGAGATTTTGAAACAATGTATGTCTTATATTTGAATAATGGGAACAATCGAAGAAGAAATGATAGGAGTCTTCGCGATTGGCACCACAACGACAAGACGGATCTGAGACTATATTTACTTGGAACAAATCGTAATTCAAAAAAGAAGCAAAACATGGAAGCTGGGTTAAAATAATATTCAGTTTTCGAGGTCCAATTTCGTAATGTTTAGGAACTTGGCTAATATCTTTCCGCTTTCTTAATTCAGCTTTAAATTTTGCAATAGAATCCACATTTCGAAGAGATGGATCTAAGCTATTCCATTGACGTATAGTTGAAGGAATAAATGAATCATAAGTATTCGATAGTCTACAAAATGGCATTATAATATCACTTCCATTACGCAATGGATAAACGGTTGTACTTTGAATTGATGGTGGAATTAAGTCACAAAGATACATGGGTGCATTATTATTTTGTATGTTATAAAACATTTGTAATTTTCTCCTTTTTCTTCTTTCTGCCAATGATTCCCAGCCTAATTCTTTATAAATTAAAATTGAACTAGCAAATATTGGAAGACCAGTAACGATTCTAGCAGCCTCAAGTTGCAAATGGTCAAGCTTATTAGAATTCCCTACCCCACAATTATCCCATACTTCACAAGCATATTCAAAAATTGGTCTGATATAAACTAAATATAATTTCTCTAAATTTTTCCGTGAAAGTTTATATTTTAACTTTGGAAGAACATTCAGGTGTTTGTAAATACTTAACAATATATTTTCGACATGTATATTCCATTTAGCATCGCTGCTAAATGTAACTCCCAAATGTTTGTGAGAATTTGTAATAGGAATAGTTCTTTCATTAAATGTAAAATTGAATTCTGGAATATCCGTATTTGAAAATAGCATAATTTCTGTTTTATCTGAGTTAAAAGTCATCAACCATTTCTTTGACCATTCATCCAGCTCTTTCAAATCGTGAGCAATCACAGTTTTTATCTGTAATTCATCACGGTTGGAATAGCTGAAGGAAGTGTCATCTGCGAAAAGTCGGGTAAGAGAGATTAACTTCTCAGCAATATCGTTGATATACATAATAAATAATAGAGGGCCTAGTACTGATCCTTGGGGTACACCAGCTGAAACATTGCAAAGTGAAGAAGACGACTTGTTTATTAATACTCTCTGTTGTCGATCTTGCAGGTAACTAGAGAACCAATTTAATAAATTACTATCCACACCGTATGATTTAATTTTATGTATCAACCCTTTATGCCAAACTTTATCAAATGCTTTAGAAAAGTCACAGAATACAAAACAGCTAATTTCCTTTTTTTCTAGTGAATTTAAAATGCAGTTATACATTTCTAATAGTTGGTGTACTGTTGAATATTTTGGGAGAAAACCAGATTGATATTCATAAATTAACTTGTTTCTTTGTAGATGGTTAAATACATATTTGTAGATAACTCGTTCCATTATTTTTCCAACACAACTTTATGAGAGATATAGGTCTATAATTAGACGGTAATGACTTGTCACCTTTTTTAAAAATAGCAATCACATGTGCAATCTTCCAGCTGGTTGGATATTTACATTGTAGAAGAGATTTATTAAAAATTATTTGGAGAGGGGCTGCTATTTTTTCAGGACAGATTTTTAACATTTTGTGACTTATTATATCTGGCCCCGATGCCTTATTAGGATTTATTATTTTAATAATATCAACAATCTCCTCTGTGGTAATGACTATATCTCGTAGAAAATTATCGGTCTTAAGTTCAATATCTGGAAGAGGAACGTTCGCATCTTCCAATGAAGAAATAAAACTAAAATATTTATTTAGTAATTCGCACTTCTCGTCGTCTCCGTAAACTATCTCCTCTAGTCCTTCATCCTGAATTATATTTTGGAGAGGGGGTATATTACTACATCCTTTATTAGATTTAATTAACATCTTCATTATTTTCCAGTAAGTTTTTGGATTTGATATATTTTCTAAGATTATATTGTCTAAATTTTGTTCAAAATGTTCTTTAGCAATCTTTTTTAAGTTATTAACTCTATTTCTCTGTTTCTTGTATTTGTCGATATCTGATTGTTTGCTATATTTTTTTACTGTCTTACGAATACGGTCTCGTTTTCTAATTTCTCTTCTGAGTTCACTATTAAACCATGGTCGATCGCTATTACGTATTGTGACAATTTTGGTTGGAATGCACTCCCTTGCGACTCTGAGGAATGTCTCGGTGAAAGTATTGCACATTTCATCAACATCCTGAGAGTCAGAAAGTAATGCATTCCAATCGACGGTATCTAGTTTGCTTGCAATTTTTTCATTGTCAGTTCGTTCATATAACCATACCTCCCTTTGAAATGATCTGGTTTGAAATTTAGGACATTCTATAAAAATTATTGATGCATCATGATCACTTATATCAGATGAGACTTTCAAAACATCCGAAAAAGAATAATGTATAGAATCGCTTATTATAATAGGGTCAAGCAGCGTACTGCTGTGTTCCGTAACTCTCGTGGGCTTTTCAATAACATTCGTCAAATTAAACAAATTCATTGTGTCAATCAATTTATTGTTATGAGAAGTAAATAAATCTGAATTCAGGTCACCTGTTAGTATTATGTTTTGATTAATCTGATAACCCATCCCTATAGCATGATTAAGTCGTGTCCAGTAGTCGGCGTCTGTCCATTCAGGTCTATATGTACTACATAATAAAAACGTCGTACCCTTACCTTGTATTTCTACCCAGATGGATTCATCAATGTGATTTTCGAGTTCATTTTTACGGATAACTGAAATATAATCTTTGAAGTAAATCAGAAGACCCCCGCCTGCATTGTTTCGATCTTTACGGATTTTATGTTTTGAAAAGGAATCAATCTCAATATCATTATTACTGATGTTTGGATGAAATGTGTTTCTGTTACAGCAATGATATCAAATTCGTCAGTGAAATTATTAAGAAAATCTAATTTGTTCCGCGCACTACGAATATTTATGTTACATATTGAAATGGAATTATCACTAACACTTGAATGATTTATTAATTCTGGACCTGGATTAACTTCAATGTTACCAATGATCAGGATATATTGTAATACAAACAACAGAAAAATAATGTCTATATTAGGATTTAGGCTTTGAAGTAGAGAGAGCGAGACGACGAGAAATGTACATAGAAAATTAGTAAGTAGTATTTCTTGATAAGAATAAACAGGAAAATTAAACTTAAAAGGTCGACGGTTTCCTTTTATGCGTATATGAAATAGTCCGATGGCTGCCCTGTAGTCTTCTATACTATTACCCATTAGGGTTTAATATTATACAATTCATTTTACAGGAACAGATCACCGAGTAATTTACAACTTGAACACCACGTGCACACACATCATCACATAATTGGACACATAATTTGAAAGAGAAAGATAGAGAAGGAAAACAAATAAACAGATTTATAAAAATAATAAACATTAAACAAAAAGCCATTTTCAAAAGTGAGGTATAAATGAAATTTATACAGAAATGGGGATTTATTCCATAATTACAGTTTAAAATGGGAAGAAAATGTCATTCGGGTAGACTGCTACAATTTATATCAGAAAAAAAAAAAATCAAATCAATAATAATAATACCAAAAAAAATGGAATTTTCGCAGGAAACTCAAGTCTTGGTTAAAATTGAGAATTGTCTTATCGTCAGTTTGAGTTATAATTATAATACAATTATCATATTGTTTTTATAGTATAAGAACCTCATTCTATGAAAATGACTTGACAATTTTACATATAAACCTTGGAGTGATAAGACATCAGTCCTAACATCAACAGAAACTCATAATTACACAAATTAACATTTTTGGAACAAAATAATTAACCAGTAAATACACAAGCAATAATAAACTAATTTCAAATGAAACATATTTATAAAAAATAATGAAACAAGCTGACAGGTAAATTGTTCTACCGTAACAGTATATATAGAAAAAAGAAATCCGATCAATTCTGGCATATGTAACTACAGCTATCTTCATAATGGAAAAGTATAAATTTTTATAAATTCATCAATTAAGAAAAAAAAATTATAAAGAGATTTATATAGTTTCGTTTTTTTTTTTATAGAATGTATCAACGATTGCGTTTCCCTTTAGGAGTAGCTAGATTTAAAGTACGATTTTGAGAACTTCCCTAAATGTAACAATTTCTATTGGCATAAGTATGATGTCCTTGATATTTATTGAGGCCATCATATGGTATTAAAGGAGAAGAAGAAAATATATGCCTATTTCAAAACACTTCACCAGAAATCTTCTATTTTACACAAGAGACCTGTCCGTATTTACGAATTTCAGTATGTACATCAACAATAATAGTTAATAATATATATGTGAAAAATATTAGTAACAGTTTTTCAACATAAATGTAAATGTATAACCAGTAATGATAATAAAAACAATCAATAAATCAGAGACATTTATCATTTTAGCATATGACATCTGGTTACCTCTATAATTGGAGGGTGCATCAATCAAATTTATATAATCTTGTTATCTAAGAATATATCAACAAAAGTATATCTCTTAAGGGGCAGTGGGTTGATTGTACACCTTTGAGAAAGTCCCTATACTGTCTCATTAGACATGTATACATAATTTCTATTGGGCAGGTAGTATTTACTGGGGCCATACTGGGCATTGTACATACATATACAAATGTGTATAAGTATAAAGCTTGTCAGCCACTTGCAGCTGGTCGGTGGATTTCTCCAGATACTCCGGCCTCCTCCACCACAATTATCTTCTTCTTGGGTACTATATGCCTAGCTGAACCGAAGCTGTACATAAAATAATAAAATAAAATAAAATAAACCGATAAATTTATTACCAGATGATCCATACATGCTCAGATGAGCCATGAATATCAGTTTGTAAAAATATTGTTTTGTCAATGTAGATTTTATTTATCAGTTACACTCCTGGGGAATCCAAGGTTATAGAAAGAGGAACTAATTTCTTGGCTGCATGGTACAACCCCTCACAAAGGGAAGTCTGCTAGATTGTTTATAAATAATCAAATATATAACTTACCTTTAGGATAGGACGTAAATGTGTTTATCGCTATTTTGTTTACTTTCCCTTTGATGTTTAAAACCAATATGTTTCATATCACGTAAGCGCTGAGAAGATTCAAATTATCGCTAATTGCAAAGCTTTGTCAAGGACGCTTAGTAATATTGCTGTTTTCTAATACGACGTTATAATGACGTCACATTACCAAATCCTTGATAAACCTACTATCATAGTGATAAAATAATTAAAAAACATCGTCAATCAATTAGTCTTGTGTTTGGAGAATGTCATTCTTCATGTATGTAAAAAGATAACTTGCAGATGCTTCTAATGAGCAACAGTTTGTTAAGAATGGTATTTAGGGGTCATTAACAAGGCAAAATGATCTCTCTGTCCATTATATCCTCTTTTTCTGTGCCAACCTAAACTTCCTCTCATAGGGTGAATGTACACTCAGTGCAATTTTTTTTTATCTAAATGATTTATTGTTTGTGCACTTGTTCTTGACATGAATAGACAGCATTAGTGGTGTAATGGTTAGTGTGCTTGCATCGAGTGTGGTAGATCATGGGTTCAAGCTAGGTCGCCATACCAAAGACCATAGAATTAGCATTTGTTGCTTCTCAGCTAAGCACACAGTATTAAATTATAGGAGCAAAGACTGGTTAGCTCAGAATCAGGAAAATGTGTATGAGTGGAGCGAAATGTCTACCTTCAGATTGTTGTTTCAGTGAGCTAGTACTATAACAATCCAACTAAGAGTGTTGGTCTAGTACAAAGCAGAGATCTTCATCAACTTATAGAAATGTTACTTCTTCTTTGTCTTGCTATTACTGAAAAATATCTTTTTGACATTAAACAACAATCACTCACCCACTTGTCATCAATATAACTGAATTACTGCTCACTAGATGTTCAATAATAATCAATTTATCACAAGGTGTTAGCATATTGTCCTGTTATTTCACTTATTTCTGTATTTATTCTGATTCATCCAATAATGATTGTTTTTTACTTTGAAATTTGAACATTTAATAAATATATAGATTTTTTAATGTTGCTTTTGTGTTATTTTACTTACACATGCCAAATACACAATCTGTTTTTTATGTAGGTTAAGGTTTCAAATCATTTCTTTGTCACCAAATATGATGATTTGTGTTCCCATTCCACCAGGCGAGGTGTACTCAATACAACATTATGTGATAAAGTTTGTCAGTGACTTGCGACAGGTGGTAGGTTTTCACCGGGTCCTCTGGTTTTGTGCACCAATAAAACTGACCGCCACGATCTAACTGAAATATTGTTAAAAGTGGTGTTAAACACCAAAACCCAAACCCATTCCACCGTTCTGGTATTTTTAAGCTGACAGGTTCATGGAAGTATCTATGGGAGGTCCTTCCTTACAAAGAGTTTCAAGCATATGCTATGGCCATTTAATTTCAATTTATCTGCACTAGGTGATGGGAACACAATGAATTTTTATCTCTCTTATATTCATATTTAAAAAAATTAAGTATTTTGCTCCCACATCCAAATGCTACAATATGGCTGAAATATTACTAAAGTTGGCATTAAACACCAATCAATCAACCAAATAAATGTAGACAATATCAATTACAGTTTGCCGGGACACGAGTATTTGGTGTGCCGTTATCTAGCCTTGTATCTAAAGATAGAAAAGTTCCGTTGATCGTGGAGAGGCTGATAGCTATCGTAGAGCTACATGGAATGTACACTGAGGGATTATACAGAAGAGCTGGGGCTCAGTCCAAAGTCAAACTTCTTAAACAGTTAATGGACAGTGGAAAAGAAGGTTGGTCTGATGTACAAATGTCTATGGGTAGCAAAATACAGTCAAACCTGTATTAAGAGGTCACCTTTGGCACAAAGAAAAAGTGGCCTTATAAGACAGGTGACCTCTGAAAAGAAGTTCAATTCATATGAAATTTTCTATGACAGGACAAGAAAAAGATGACCTTTTAATAAAGGTGACTGCTTAATAGAGGTGGCCACATGGGCAGGTTTGACTGTACTGTTAAGAGAAGCTAATTCTGTTGTAGTTTATTACAATTTGTTTGCTTCTCAAAAAGCAACTTTTTGTTGAACTCATGACTTATTGCTTTTCCAATGGTGTAGGTAACAAAGTACCGTATAAGTGGGTTTTTTCGCGGGTACCTAATTTTGGCTTTATTTGCGATAGTCATTGGTCAGCGAAAAAAAGAACCCACGTAAATTTCTGCCCTTTACTACATAAATATCTTTATTTTCTTAAATAATCGTACAAGATCTGTCTCCCCTAATATGATTCATATAACGAATATTTAACAATTATATGGTCACTGCCATTCTTAAAATTGTTGAAATGACACTTTTAAAATATCTAACAAAGGGGAAAAGATCCTTTCTGAAAACAATGGTGACAAATACAATGTAATAGGTAAATTGTTTTACATGTAATTAATTTCCCTTTTATCTTTAAAACACTTAAATTACCATTAATAGTTGTTGCTGTGTAAACACACATTTTATAATTAATATAAGCATTTCCATTCATTGATTTTTTATTAACTGTAAGTTGACAATTTTTGGTGTTAATTAATTGATCACATTTTGTTTCAGAGTCTGTTAATGAGACTTATTTGTGTTTAATCTTTGTAAATGTGTTGTAATAATACATATATGTTAGAATTATATTAAATGCCCTTACGCAATTTTCTATTAATGAACATGTATACAATTCTAAAATACCAACGATCACATACAAAAAGCTGTTATTCAATTTGTTTAAAAACATTTCCTATTTTGAATTGTTGGTCAAACAGCTCAGATAATGTTATTCTAATATAACTGTCAATCCGCTAAAATTTGATTTTGGTTAAAACTCAGGATCGTGAAAATTAAATACTGCTAAAAAATATTTGGAAGAACATCGCAAAATTTGCCTCCCGCGAAAAAAAGCCACTTATACGGTAAGCTAATGTGAAGTATTTATGATAAGTTCCTTGATAATCTGTATTTTCAGGTCCACCATACAGGGTGGGTAGTCGTAACCAAGCAACCACTTGTGATATCAATATAAAATTTATTTGCACTAGGTTTAGGAACAGGTAGAAATGTCAGACTTGTTGGGTATTTCTCTCCTGGTCCATGCCAAGTACAAATACATTTTATATTCATTTTATCCTGCAGTGTTATAAATTGATAAAAAAAAAAAAAAGATATCAGAAAACGTTAAAAATCAACAAGAGATGAGTGATGTCAAAAAATTGCAGATGACTAAAAAACCTACAAACTTGATTGAACCCAAAATGTGCAAGGAGAATCATTGAATGTCTCATTACAATTTTCATTATTATGGGGATAACAAATCCAAGATATCTGCCACAGCAGAACAAAGTTTTAACATTAGACCAAGATGACTGCCACAGCAGTACAAAGTTTTAACATTGGACCATAAGCATAAAAGCAAAGACTGGTTAGCTCAGAATCAGGATAATGTGTCTGAATGGAGTGATACGTCTACTTGCGGACTGTTGTTTCCTTGAGCTAGCACTATAAAAATCCAACTAAGCGTGTTGGTCTAGTACAAAGCGGACCTCATCATTTCATTGAAAATTGACTTGTTCTTGCCATGATTTAGCTGAAAAATTACCTACATCAAGCACACCTTGTCTACATTTTTTGTTCTCCAAATTTAATGTTATGTAACATATATTATCTTATTTATGTTGTAGATTTAATATCAATAGATATATCAGTATATCAGATCCATGTTTTAGCAGCTGTACTTAAGGGATTCTTTAGAGATTTACCTGAGCCAATATTAACCTATGACCTTTTTGATGCCTTTGTAAGAGCTGCAGGTATGTACCAAAACCAGTATTAAATCTTTTTTTTAATGGTTATGCTGACGTTATATGGGGTATAGGTGTATATTTGTAGATTTAACTAAACCTTTACAATCAGCCTTTACATGCTATAGCAAGTTGTTCTTCTTGTTACACTTTTTACCCTTGTCACTGAATTAATATCAAACCGCGATCACCGTTTTCACATATATTTTGTCAAAATTGCTTGGATTCACCCAGATAATATGTGTGTTATAATTGCTAAATTTTCATTTTGAATTCTCAGTGCTTATCTATGAATATGCCTTCATTTTGCTAAATGTCAACAACAATGTCTTTTTTTAAACTTTGATTGTTTTCACGATTTTTTGCAAGTATTGATCACTTTGAAATAATGTCTAAAAGAAGAGATAGCTATTTACCAGAACTAGCACGTTCAAACATGTTAAGTTCAGAAAAGGGAACATTATGTGACTGCAGTTAAGTGAATGCTAACAAGAACCAAATAAAATGATGCATATTGTATGCTGTGAAAATATGCAACAAAATATGACTGAACTATGAACTAAATCATCTTGAACTGTAAAGACACATATTCATTAAAAATTAAACCTCCAATTTCTGCCTCCTTCAAAAATGCCCTAATGACAAGATCATGCATGCTGATATTTTTAATGTAAACCTTCACGGTCTGTTTGGAAAGCTGCTAAATCTGCAATGATATGATTCATGAGATGTAGGTTAATATGTGATAATCTATGTTTCGTAGGAGTTCCCTACATTTGAGCTAAAAGGTTCATCACATGTTTTGACCCACTTTTTTCTTCTTCCAAAAGTGTGCAATCACCCACTTTTGTACTTTCATCAGTTAGCAGGTATGTAATAGGAATGACAAATATGAAATTCTGGAACTGTTCGTTGCCTTGTGTTACTTACTGCTAAATTAGAAAGAAAATCAAACAATGAATGTGTATCGCAACATTTCATTAAATTCCACCTGCAAATAGATAGAAATCTTAATTCTAGTCCTGTTATCACTATATACCATAGAAATCTTAATCCTAGTCCTGTTGTAACTATATACCATAGAAATCTTAATTGTTGTCCTGTTGTCAGTATATACCATTATTTTATTTCTTTTCAGAGATACATGATGAAAAAGAAAGAATGCAGTCATTGTATGCTGTGATAAACAAGCTTCCTAAACCTAATCATGACTTGTTTGAAAGAATCATTTTTCATTTGGCAAGGTAAAAGTTGTTTTCACTTGGCTAGGTAAAAGTTGTCAAGTTTAAAATACCTAGTAACATGCATTTCTATTAATTGGGTTCATAAAACTATTTTAACTTCACCACTTTTTATTGAAGTACCTGTACTAGGCCAGGAAAATGTATTTGTGTTTTAATGGTATCGATTTGACCTCTTTCTACAGTTTTTCTAGTAGATTTTGGAACTGTTCTGACTGTGGTATATTTAAGAACTAATTCATAGAAGCCAAACTGTGTTGTTAGTTTTAACATGGGTTGGTGGATATTAGTATTTTAGTAATAATAATAAAATTTACTAATATCCTGTCAACCCATGTTAAAACTCACAACACAGTATGGCTTCCATGAATTATTTTGATTCTGATATGTATAACAGTACAAATACGGTGGTACATTTTGATGGGAAAGAGGGTAATTCATATTTATGTTTGCTGGCAAGGTCACACGCAATTTTGTGGTGCAGATTGTGATCTATCTTTCAACTTGCCAAATTTGAGCAGACAATAACTCAACATGTGCTTTTACGACAAGAAAGTCTTATTGATGGAACAGATGTAACAATAATTTTGTGTTTGCACATTTTAATTGCACATCACATATTTATAAATTTTTGGATATGTTGATTATTTTGAGTGAATATAGATGTTTGAAACATTGACAAGTGTAAATGATTTAATTTTGTGATTTTATCACCTGGCTTCAATGTGTGCACCATGCATGGGCTAAGGAGATTTTGCCATCTTAAAATAAATCACTCATTTGTTTACAAAGCGAATGAAGGACATCATTTTAGAATTTGTTTTACATTTTATTTATAGAATGATGTTTTGCATGTTGAAAAAATTTCAAACGTTTTGAATTTGTTCAGTGATATAAAGCTAGAATTAAATTGAAAAAGCTTTGTGTTAACTTAACTACTTGAAATTGAACTTGAAAATTGGTTGGAATGCATATTTTTTAGACTTTGTAAAAGCATTAACTATAAATTATAAGTGTTTCATAATTTTAAACTTGTTAGTAACTTTATTTTTGTATTTTTATGCACACACAAAAAAGTAAAAAATAAAACTTGGGAGCTGACCTAGGTGTAATTAACAAAATCATTACAGTTGATCCTTGTTTTGTTGAAGAAAGAAGGGACTCACATATGTTAATAATCCATGAAGCCTCTACTGTTATATCTGTTGTAGGGTGGCCCATCATGAGTCATCAAATAGAATGAGTGTTAATGGTTTAGCTATTATATTTGCACCAACTTTCCTGAGAACAAACAGAAAACTTCAAGCACAAGAATCGTTAAATCAGGTGTCGAAACAAACATTGTAAGTAAAATCTTATGTTGAGGTGACGTCATGTTGTTTTTTTAATTCTGTGAATATTCATTTTTGGAGAGACATTTGATTTTCTAGTGGAAAAAAAATTCCCTGATTTCAATTCTGGGAGAAAAAATCTATAAAGTAATAGAAGACATTTTAATTGATATTGCATGTGTGTTGAAGTTTCGTGCTTGGTGAGGTGAAGAAACATAATTTTTTCAAAGCCAAAAAAAAAAAGATCAAGTTAAAGCATACAGGCTGTCAGAATTGATTTTTTTATTTTATTAAAAGTTGCCAATATTCAATGTTTTATACTAATTGCAGTTGAAATTTTTCATAATATCATACGTAAATAGCCTAGAACGAAGGAAATACGTCGCTGTTTGATTGTCTTGCATACAGTAAAATTTCAATGTTGACCTGCGCAATATTCATATGACCTGACCGTGAACTCATTCGGGAAAGCGTTTGCACATGTGCGAAATTGTTTGTTGATGAAGAAAACGTGCTCAAATCGAATCGTGGAAGAACAAAAACATTGACGGATTCTACACGAAAACGACACAAAAAGGAGGATTTAGCAAGCTTTGTGTAAAAATAAAAAAAAGATGTTATACCGACCTACTCCATTTTTCAACACGTATACGGTAACCATAATTTAGTATCTTTTTTCGGCCGAATCGTCTTTTGACAGTAGAATTGCATCGTAGTTTTTTATATATTCTTTTTTTCAGGAGAAAACGCTAGGTGATATCTCTTTTAAATTGGAGACTAAAATAATGAACTTCATGTCTGGTTTTTTTCTAAAAAAATATAATCAAGTCAACTCAAGTGTTGTCAATAATATGCAATACAATTTGTTTACAATTTTCCTTTTATCGGGCCCCTTTGCAGAGTTTGGGTTTGTTTTTATTGATTTCATCACGTATTTCCGATTTTAAGTGTCATTCTTACTAAATACCATTATATAATATTAACTGATTACCCCGGGATCCAATTTCATAGATATATTTCTTAAATTATATTAATTCTAACAAATTTACATTCAACAGGCTTCCTGGTTATTTATAGCAATTATCAGTGTTCGGCAAACTTCGGAACAGCAACCGACTTATAATTAGGTCGTGTTAATGGCGATTCCACCAACAGATATTCAAATTCGTTTCACTAATTACGACATTATAACATATTTTTTAAACCTGGCTTTTTGTTCAGAACATTTTATTAGTATAAAACATCGAATATTGGCAACTTTTAATATAAACTTTTAATATAAACAAAAAAATTCAATTCTGACAGCCTGTATGCCTTTAAGCATAAAATTTATAAGAAAGGAAAAAAAGTTAAGCATAAAATGTATATCCCATATAATACTTTTGCTCTACTTGATTATAAATGATTTTCAAGTGAATAAATTATTTGCTGCAATTTTGTATAGTACACATTAATGTACATGTATAATATGCAACTCTTCTTGTGTGAAGGAAGTATATTTTCTTGTGTATAAAACTCACCCAGGCTGATCTAGATGAATTTACAACCACCTATGCAATCTGCCTATCATCACTAACGTTGTGAGTTTAAATCCTGTTCAGGCGAGGTGTACTTGATCCAACATTATGAGATAAAGTTTGTCAGTGGCTTGCGGAAGGTCGGTGGTTTACTCTGGGTATAACTGAAATATTGTTGAATGTGGCATTAAACAGCATAAATACCCCCCTCCCAGGCTGGCCAAAAGTTTTTCTGGGCAAAAATATGAGTATTATGCATAACTTATTATGGTAAAAATAAAGTAATGCAGTAAGTTTGGCCTCTTGGTAAGAAACAGTTGGGACTAACCTTTATTTTGTGCAAATGATCACTGACACTGCATTAAAATTTGAGAAAGATCAGTAAAATGAAAATTAATTTATTGTGAAAAAGCATTGTGTCTACAGACTGAAAACAACGATGACACTGCCATACCATAATATGAACACAAAAATGTTGCTTCTGTATAAAAATAAAAAAGTTAAAGAATTCCACAGTCTGTTGTAGCATAAATGTATGTCTGTTGTTTGTTAAAAGTCATAAGACATTGTCTTGTAGACAAAGTTGAGTAGACACTTTTAGACGTCTCATGGCGAGGTGTACTTGATACAACATTATGTGATAAAGTTTGTCAGTAACTTGTTGCAGTTCAGTGGTTTTCTCCGGGTACTCTGGTTTCCTCCACCAATAAAACTGACTGATATGACTGAAATATTGTTGAAAGTGGCATTAAACACCATAACCTAATCTATTATTTAAATATTTACAGAGTTATAGAACACATTATTAATGAGCAATTAGACAAATTAAAGTCAACATTAGAAGATCTACAGGCACTAGAGTCAGCTGAAGTCACAACTGTAGATAGATTACAGGTTGTCCGTCATAGTATGAGGATTTCTAAGGTATTGTTGATGTATATAATGCTCTATTTCTGCTGTAATTAAATCTACCTACTTGACATTGTGACATTTCACTCAAAACATCTGTGAATTCATTTTATGTACTCTTTATTAAAAAGGACCTTGTTGCCAAGATTGTAAGACAGTTAGATTTACATTGACCTACTCTGGTATACAATCAGTCCCTGGGGTGGGGTGGGTTACTCGTGTTTCCTACACCAATGAAGCTAATCCTAGAGATAAAGCTGAAATATTGTTGAAAGTATTTTTGAAAACCCATAAGCCATTCCTGTAGACAATATTTTTGGCCCCCCAGATTGTTAAAGATCAACATGTTTTTATACCTCTATAAAATATTCTATCCCTGTCAGGAAAAAGTTAGAGACAATTTTTGTTATAACATAGAATTATTTTTTTTATAATCCTGGTCCTTACAGAGGTGACAGTTTTCCTCTGATCAGCAGATTACCTCTTATTTTTTTAGCAAAATATTTGTCAATTAAATGTGTGAAACTTTGTCAAAGCAGCTAGAAAATGAGATTTTTGTGGCTTGGTAAAGGGAGTTTCCTCTCCTATTTTCTTTTTTATTTATCAGTGATCGCTTTCGTCACTGTCCATAGTAAGGGATTTATTGATTGGTGTTTAACATCAACTTTAGTAGTATTTCAGCTATATTGTGGCGTGAACAAATTTACCATAGTAAAGAATGATGACAAGTAGAAAACAGATATATGTTTGTTGGCTGTCTGTTGTTTTTATTTTAAATGTCTGTGTTCTGATATCATGCATTATATTTCAGTCACCAACAAGAGAAAAAGCTATAAGTCCTGGAATACCAGATGTTTCTGTAGATGAAGAAGAGGAGGGAGAAATCTCATCAGAGGTGGAGGAAGAAGAGAAAGCTCTGAAATATCATCTACAATCTATCAGAAATGAAAAGTAGGTTTTTCTTCTGTTAAACAAGGAGGGGAGAGGGAGGAGGGAGAAATCTCATCAGAGGTGGAGTAAGAAGTGAAAGCTCTGAAATATCATCTACGATCTATTAGAAAGGAAAAGTAGGTTTTTCATCTGTTTAACAGGGAGGGGGAGGAGGAAGAAATCTCATCAGAGGTGGAGGAAGAAGAGAAAGCTCTGAAATATCATTTATGATCTATCAGAAAGGAAAAGTAGGTTTTTCTTCTGTTTAACAGGGAGGTGGGGGGAGGAAGAAATCTCATCAGAGGTGGAGGAAGAAGAGAAAGCTCTGAAATATCATTTACGATCTATCAGAAAGGAAAAGTAGGTTTTTCTTCTGTTTAACAGGGAGGTGGGGGGGAGGAAGAAATCTCATCAGAGGTGGAGGAAGAAGAGAAAGCTCTGAAATATCATTTACGATCTATCAGAAAGGAAAAGTAGGTTTTTCTTCTGTTTAACAGGGAGGGGGAGGAGGAAGAAACAGTTGTACTCATAGTATAGGGCCTCATAGGGAGAGTAGAAGCGTTGTGAGGTGAGAAATTGGAGGCAGTGTTATGAAAACACTGGTAGAACGATGGGGGTCTAGTCTTAATTATACCCTCCGCAACGAAGTTGTAGGGGGGTATACTGGTTTCACCATGTCCGTCCGTCCGTCTGTAGACAAATCCTATGTCGTACGATAACTTGAGTTGTGTTTCTTAGAATCTTTTAAAATTGTATCAGCTGTTTACTGGTGAAGCGAGGAGGATCCCTTTCTTTTTTGACGATTTTCACTTTTGCCGTTCCAGAGTTATTGGACTTGATATGACGGAAAATAGGATTTTTACCCTATGTCATATGATAACCTGAGTAGTGTTTTTCAGAATGTTTTGAAATTTTATCAGCAGCTTACCAGTGAAGAGAGGAGGATCCCTTTCATTTTTGACGATTTTCACTTTTGCCGTTCCAGAGTTATTGGACTTGATATGACGGAAAATATGATTTTTACCCTATGTCGTATGATAACTTGAGTAGTGTTTCTCAGAATGTTTTGAAATTTTATCAGCAGCTTACCGGTGAAGAGAGGAGGATTTCTTTCATTTTTGACGATTTTCACTTTTGCCGTTCCAGAGTTATTGGACTTGATATGACGGAAAATAGGATTTTTACCCTATGTCGTATGATAACTTGAGTAGTGTTTCTCAGAATGTTTTGAAATTTTATCAGCAGCTTACCAGTGAAGAGAGGAGGGTCCCTTTCATTTTTGGTCGGAACAATCAGTAATGTTTTGGTTATGGAAATAGGTTGGACAGATGTGGGGAGCGGGGGGTATATCTTAGTGAGCTGTGCTCACAGTAATACTAGTTTCTTAATAGTGCAGGGTATTCATTTTTTACTTGGGAAAAACAGCTCTCATCGATACAGCTGAAATATTGCTAATAATTAATATTTTCGTTTTATTTTTTGTTACAGACATAATTTGACATCAAACTTAACAGCTTTAGAATGCCGCCATTTGTCTTCAGATGATGAGATTATTAGTACAGACGATGTAGATAGTACTTACGATACCGCAGATGACTTTGATGATAATGAAGGATATGCAATGACATTCGATCATCCAGGTAGATTGAGAAGCAGCTTTAGATGATCGCTTTACCCCAAACAACACTAATGGGAAAAATTCAGGGAAATTTATATAATCTTGTTCTTCAATAGAACTAAACTCGCCCAATAAATTTCACTTCAAATCTGTGATGTTTTAATGACAATAAAGACAGATTATTGAGAAATGAACCGTTAAAGGGACTGTTAAGTAGTAATATAAGGAAATTAATTCAATAAGGTTTTTTTATACTCTGTTTCCTTTTGTTTTTACAGTCCATTCAATAACACAGTAACATGTGCTCTCTCTTCACCTCAAAAAATATATACTTTTGCACGAAAACCAACTTCCTTTTCCTCTGTTTGATGACATGTTAGCATAATCGTACTAAAGACCTTTCTTTCATATATATCTATATAAAACCATTTCAACTCCATTATACTTGTCATAACATTTTGATTTTTTTTTTTTTTTTTTTTTTTTTTTTTTTTTAATAGGGTCTGCATCAGTCTCATCCTATTATTCACAACACGATTAAAAACAGATGGCAGCAAATCAACAGAAATATGAAACATTTGTCAAAAAGTAACACTGCAATGTTATAATAATGAAGATGAATGCATGAATTAACGTATTCAGTATTTGTTAGAAGATTAGCTTCACTTTGCTTTGTATTATATTTTGCAGTATATATATAAATGCATTTTGTGTTTTTAAAGAAATTACATCAGTTTTAAGTAGACAAATTGTAACATGAGATTAAGTAGAAAAATCATAGCATAGTTTTAAGTAGAAAAATCGTAAAATTCATTGAAAATGGAAATTGAATTTTGTTTTAGAAAAAGACAATTATAGAGAGATGAATAATTTACTCGAAATGAGTTTTTATGCAAATTCCATCTTCATTTGATTGTAAATAACTGCATGAAACTCTCCATTTGTTTTCAATAAATTTTGAGGAAACACACAAATTCTTTCAACATTACGTGCATATGAGATATAGATTACTGTACATATGAATGCCTTGTAAAAAGTTTTTCTCACATGTGTTACAAATGTACTTTGTAACCTTATACTTCTTTTTGCTTTTTGGTTATTAGTGATATCTTGTTATTTCACTCAGTAGTGTTGCATTTAAGCAGCTTGCTTCTAGCCTTCATTCTTTTCCTATCTGCTTTAATTTCAGTCTTACCACCAAAACAGTTAGAACATTTGACAAAACGGAGAGCTTCAGTTCCGTCTTTGAAACGTCCACCAGCTAAATATAAAGCTATTTTAGACAACGGCAAACAATCCGAGCAAACTACTAACCTCACTGATCAATGTGAACAAAACGGAACGTTGATGATTTGTCAGAGTGCATGTGAAATGACAAGTAGCATTGTGTTTCCGTCTTCAATGGAGTCCAGTTATATTTCATTGCCAGGTTCACAAAATGTGGAGGTTGATGACGAGATAATGGTGTGATGACAGAGGTCATAATTTAGAATGCAGATATGTGCCAAATTTTTATTTCAGTCAAAATGTCTCTTTGAAATCAATAATTTCTGACGAGGCATCACCCAAATAAAAATGTGATAAAAACCTGGATTATACAAATACACAATCAAATTTAGAAATAGAAATGATGCAATGTTGTTGTGTGTGTGTACGAGTTCAAAATCTAGGTCAGCAAATAACATTAGACAGACATAGTGGTTTTTGATTCCTGTTCATATACAAAGATAATCAGTTTTACATATGACAGATTCATACACAGTTTTATGAAGTCATTTCATCAGGAGCACCATGAAAGCATAATTAGAAAATTATTCATTTTTTGTGGAAATAAGTCACAAATCATATTGTATAACAATTGTTTTCATTTGACCTATATGTATATCAATTTATTGAGGTCATTTAAATTTGGCCATCATCAGTTGCTAGCTTTATACCCATTAATTTTTATTGCAAATGCATTGATTATGAAGTTCAACAAACCACACCAAAACTTCCTCCGGTGATTACATCAGACCTATAAATAACATCCAGACACATTTAAATATATATATACAGTCAAACCTGCCTATACTGTTACCTCTATTAAGCAGTCACCTGTATTAAAATTTAAAAGGTCACAATTTTCTTGTTCTGTCATAGCAAATTTCATATGAATTGAACATTTTTAAAAGGTCACCTGTCTTATAAGGCCACTTTTTCCTGGTCCCAAAGGTGACCTCTTAATACATGTTTGACTGTACTTATAAATACATGTATATATCACACACTTGTATTAATGAAAAGCTTTAAACACCTGCCATAGATTGCACTATCATATACTTACTATATACATAAAGTGACAAAGAACCAACTAGGAATATCAAAATTTTAAAATATTTGTTATTTTATTTGTATTATTTTGTACCAGTTTTTTTTTAAATAATATTTTGTAAAGTAGAGTAGTGATAGCAATCACATTATGTTTTCTTGTTTCTACACTAATTCTGAGGTCAAGATCTTACTGTCTACTCGTTTACTCTATAAAAAAAAACTCACAGTATTAAACATCTGTGTTAATCACAAGTTCAACAACAGACCCCTGGTTAGTTTAATCACAAGTTCAACAACGGACCCCTGTCTATTAGTGAGACATGGTATTAATCACAGGCATTATAATTAATAACTTTAAAGACATTATTTTATCTATTGTTAATTAAACTGTAAAAATTCCCATTGTCACCCACACTTGTGTTCAGGGTCAATTCAGTGCAGTTTTAGTGATTATCTTATTTCCAATCACAAGTATTTTTTTTCCATTTGAATGAAAATGTAAGGGGAGTAACTCTTGAGTATTTGAAGTGTAATTTTTCTAAAAAGTGAATTAACAAAAGTAGATAAAAAAAAAATGGTTAGAAACAGAGGTTGATGTTTTTGATCATGTTGATGGAAAAAAAATGGTTAGAAACAGAGGTTGATGTTTTTGATCATGTTGATTTTTTAAGCACCAGTAAATGATACACTTTCTTTTTCCTGTTTTAAAATTAAAATCAGTAATTTTGATGTTGTTCTTCTTTTGCGATCGATTTGAATGGCACATCATACCAATAGGTTGGTTGGTTTTATGGTGTTAATGCCACTTTCAACAATATTTCAGTTATATCGTGATGGTCATTTTTATTGTTGGAGGAAACTGGAGTACCCGTAGAAAACCACCGACCAGGATGTTTGAATCTCCCTAATAATTTTTTCTCAAACTTAATTTCTATGTGACATATCGGGAAAAAAATATTGTCCTATGTTAGAGTAAAAGAAATGTGATGGTCAATATCAGTCTGTAGGATAAAAAAAAATAGTGTAGTTGTTTAGCAATTTATATCTAAATGTTGACCTTTATGAAGGAAAAGACAGCAGTTTCCAAACTTTGAACTTCATATGCTAGATATAAATAGATAAACACATGCTAGTCACTCATTCTCATGCTTCTGTTATAATATATTATATGATTGTAAGCTTTCGTTGATGAGTACCGGTATCTATTATCACAATCTTCTGAATGTTGACTTATTCAGAGTTCTTTTTATGCAACAATAGCCAAGATCAAAAAAGAATGTTTGTGTGTGTGCCATCACATTGATATGAGTTTTCTTTATAGTATTTTGCAGTCTGTGCCAAAAACATTTTGACATATTAGCTTGAACAGCATTTTAGAAAATTTGTTTCTATTTGGTTAAGCCAATTTTATGTAATTTTTACTAGACTGGGGAATAGGGTTAGTGGTTTTTAGCACAGACTGCAATTATTGTGGCAATGATTGTTGTTGCATCATGTTTATTTTTAGTTTTATGATAGACCTGTAGTGCTAATTACAAATAGATGTGCAATATAATGGTAATGTAGGATATTTTTGTATGTGATAACCGAAACAAGTTTTATTGTATTTATTTTGTAAATGAGGAATGTCAATTCAGGCCTTTCAATAAGGGGTGGTACCAAGTAATTTTACCTGCCTAAAATGGTCTTTGGTCCCTCCTTATTTTGAAGAGTGTTATATAAGATATTCATGAAAATTGTTCAAATTTTAATTAAAAAAATGTACCCCCTGTAAATAATGAAGTACTGGTACACCTGAAAAATATTTAAAGCCCTGTGTCATGTTTACTACTTAAAAGCAGTCAGTGAACAAAAAAACTATTCTTGCAAAAGCAGTATAAAATTTCTAAAGGACATTCCTGGTTACCTCACAATAGAAAATATAGTGAAATGATTGTAGATGTTAGTATAACAAGAAATTACATGCATCATGTTAATTTGTCAGGGTAATTAAAATACTAATAAAAATTGTGTGATGTCTCCATGGCAACTCATGCTGTTTTTAATAGGTTCAAGTCACAGAACATTGTTTGCCAACATTGGTAACTAACTATCTACTGTGTAATCATAAAGAGTTTAATATCCTATCTTCAGTATGTTAAATTGTAAGGGGCAGTGACCACAAGCACACACACACATCTTTTCAGAAGCCCTGTATATGTAGTTAAGCACCTTGAAGTATGAAAACTACATGATTCAGTATTTCAATGCAATTCATTTTTTTTTCGTCCGAAAGTTCGAATTTAAATACATGTATATAAAGTGCCTCATTTAAAAGATGAAGTCTACAATTCAAAGTAATTTGTTTTCAAAGTTATGTCCCTTTGAAAGTGATTGATTTGTTTTTAAATTCTATTTCTTCTATAAAAACGTATGGTTGTGATGTATCATAATTGGTAACACAGTTGAGTTAAATAAGGATATGATGGCCTAATGCCTCCCTAAAAAGTCAATTTTAACATTATCTTCTTTGGGATTAAATATGTCTATAACATATCATTTTCAGTAGAATTAAGGGAAAGTACATTTATATCACGATCTAATAAATATTAGATATCCTCACTCCCCCCTTTTTTTTCTCTTTCTTGTTGTGTAGGAGATCTAATAGCAAAGAAAAAAGGGGTACGAGTGAGGACATCTACTTTTAATAGATTGATGTATGTCATATTCTTATGTCGTCATTAAAAAGACACTGATTTGCAATACTGTGACGACTAACAATTTTGTAGTGGGTAGGTACAGATAGTGAACAAAAGTATTTAGACAAATCCTTTCTTCTTAAATATATATGCTTTTCATTCAATGTATGGAAAAATAATTTCATTAAGCACATGGTGAAACAATATAATTTTTTTAAACAGTAATGTTCAAAAGATTTTTAAGCACATTTATATTATAAGTTTGTATTCTATTTTTATCTTTAATAATGGCTGGTAGAGTTTTGGTTTGAAGGGCTATTCAGGTATTAAATTAGGTATTCTGATCAATGTAAAGAATGCATAGTTAGGTGATAAATCATTTTTCAGTTAGAGAGTATGTCCAGTATATACTTATAGTGCAAACCAAGGATCTACGAACCAATAAATTAGCATAAAGACTTCTTTTGTTGAAATTAATTGATTTTTAAATTTAAACTTCAAATAAATCACATTTTTTTCTTCATTGTACGATGTTGAATCATATCTTCATTCTATTATACAAATTTTATTATTTTCAATATTCAAACACCCAACAAATGCAGGACCAAATTTATTTCCTTGTTTATTATGAAATGAAATGTATAACATACTCAAAAAGTACTTAATGATATAGATTACACGGGTATTTTTTACCTTCAAATATCGTCAATAAATTACTAAGAAAAGGGACCATTTATTTACCATTCATCAGTAATTCATTTTATTTATTATTATACTTTATTATATAGCTACTGAGTTAGAAATAACTAAATTATTTTTCTGTTTTTTTGGTGTGTTTTTTTTATCGTTGTCCAGCAATAATATTTGGATGGCATTTTATACTTATAGCCAATAAAAGAAAAGAAATATACATAAATGGATAAACAACTGTTTTAGTTTCACACGTCAGTAAACAAACTAAAATGGACGTCCTCGTAAGTGAATGGTTTAGGTATAACTGGATATGTGATAAATTTCAATGTCCGTGTTAGTAAAACTTGAATAAAATCTAATCTCTGACACTATATACTGATCTGTGGGATTTAATTATTTGTTAATTATTGTATTAAAATGTTTTTTTATTATTTGCACAGTAGTCAGTACATTCAATATACAAACTCGAGATTTCTATCCATTAATTTTGGTGTCTTGATTTTCTTTGATTGAATACGGTATAATAATACCATTATGTCCTTCATGAAAACTTAATATATATGAATATAAAATTCAGAAAGAGTTATTTCCCATAGCCCTACAGGTTTTTGGAAATAATTCCTTCTGAATTTGATGATTATGAGTATTAACTTTTCACAAAGGCCACAATTGTATATTATTTTATCCCAGGATAAAGGATCTTTTCTGAAAAATGATCTCAATTTATTACTTTGTGCCAAAGACCAAAGTAGCACTTTTGAGATTATAAACCTTTATTGTCTTTGAATTGTTTATTTGAGGCACAGTATAATGGAAACAATTGTCTTACAGAAAAATGTTATTATTTTTGACTCATTTCAATTTGTTTCTTCTATAAATTTTTTATTTTTTTTATTTTTTGGGGGGGTTATGAACAGACAAATAACTATCCCCATTATAAATGCCTAATTTCTATGCAAATGTTATATTTAATGATAATGAATTCAGTGTTTATGTTTTTTAACCAAATTGAAATCTAGTCAACATAAAAGTGATATTTGCAATTTACATGTTGTGTGGTGCTTTGAAAATTGTAGTATTTCATATAATCTTGAAAAAGCACACAAAAGTTCAGTCTCTGGCATAAAATGCCATAAATTGGAACTTTTAACTATTTGCATTGCTTAACTACAGTAATTGTTTTAAGTTCTCAAGGTATTGTGTATATATATTAACAAGAAGTCATGTATGTAAAGTAAACTATTACCTTGACAGACATGACATTTATTCAGCATTGTTTTGCCGTTTAAGCTTTAAAGTATAAATCATCAATGCTTATGGCCAAATATAGAACATATATTTGTTGTTGTTGTTTTTCTTGTGTATTCTACATTAAAATTCATTCCAAAAGTTTATAGAAAGATCTGTTATTTTTTTTAATGTTTTTTAGATTAATTTAATGTTCTTGTGTTTTTTTCTTTTTATATTTCCAACGGTAATTTATATACAGGTTAAATCCGTAGATTAAATGAGGAGTGTTTTAAGAAAACCACCAGTTATCTCCACTTTTAAACATTTAATTATTATTGAGGGTAATCCTATCTTCAACCCAATTGGTTCAAATATTCTTGGGAGAAAATAATCAATATGAAATTAAGAAATAATGAGGTAGTTATATATCCTCAAGGGGAGTTGCTATATATATGGTGTTGGAGGGAAAATGATTTCTTCTAATGTGGTGGGATTATGCCTAAGATCAAAATTGTGACAAAAATAATTAGTGGAAAAAAAATTGAAACACACATAAAATCCAAACATTCAAGTATGGTAAATATTTGTTTCTAATTCCTTAAAACTTTGTATGAAAAAAAGGTCTGTACTTAAGTTGTTAATGCAAATATGTAGTTCAATTGTCTTCAGGTACATGGTTATTTATTTATTGTCATTGTGATCTTGTCTGCACCAATCAATTATTCTCTTGAGCAGTGTAAAAATTATTATGAAATATTGGACCCAATGTAACTTACTGTTTGCATGCATTTATGGAAAAGGGGGTCCTTTAAAATGTGTTTTGTTTTGTTAAAATGTAATTAATAGTGCATTAATTATTATTGTTAAATCTTATGCTCATTGTATCAAAACATTGTTTTATTGATGTATATATATATTATATATAAATTTAACACGAAAGTATGGATATGAGAAAACAAATCAGTGATGGACGAGTTTGTGAGAATGTGATTTTGAAAGTAGATCTAAAGTAAAATGAAGATGAATAAGTTTGTATGTCCTTGAGAGGTTAAATGTGTGCTGAATAAAAAGATTAAATCTGTCTTTGTTTTCTTCACTTTTCAATGGTCATTTTAAACCGCATCGGTGGTGTAATGGTTAGGGTGCTCGTCTCGAGTAGATCTTGGGTTTGAGTCCCGATCGGGTCAAACCTAAGACTATAAAATTGGTATTTGTTGCTTCTTCGCTAAGCATGCAGCATTAAGGAGAAAGAGCAAAGACTGGTTGGCTTGGAATCGGGACAATGTATCAGAGTGGGGCGACATGTGTTGTTTCAGTGATCTAGCACAATAAAGTTCCAATTAAGTGTGTTGGTCTAGTACAAAGAGGTCCTCATCATCATCATCTCATTGAAAATTAACTTGTTCTCACCATGATATAGCTGAAAATTGCTGAGTTGCCATTAAACAACAATCAGTCAATCACTCTCTAAAAACTGTCAACAGTTCAAATAAGGCAAAACAACAACTTTTGTCATCAGAAACTCACACAAACCAAGATGTTCTGAAAGTACTAATTTCTCCTTCCTCAAATATAACATAGTGGAGAAATACTAATCCTGAATGAGAATCCACCAGTGTCACATAAAATATATATACACAGGTGAATTTGACTTGTTGGAAGCACATTATCATACCCCTCGCATCCAATTTGTGTGGACAGATTTACACTAATTGTACAGTATTTCTAGCTATATGGGAAATATTTTGCATTGGCGAATTCACATTATATTTTAATTGCTAAAAAAGGGAAATTTGAAATTGACCTTGAACTTTGCTCACGGAATTAGTGAAGAAATTTATTTTTAGGTCATGGCCAAATCTGAATGATATTTACAAAGAAGAGTTTGAAGATACCAAATGGGTAATCAGAATCTGTAAATCGAAGAAGGACAGACAACACAATGGCCAAACAGAAAAAGGACCAGCAACATCTACAAAACATTACAAATGAAGGATCGAGTAGCACGAAACCTACTAAAAACCGGAGATGAACTCCGGTACTGTGGAGGAGTAAAGCAGGTCCTGCTCTACTAGTGGCACACGTCGTGTTACTCTAGTTACAAACTCGGTAATAAATCATGACAAATGTATTACAGAAATCGTCATTCGATACATGACTTGTAAATAATCAGATTAATAATATAAAGTCATTTGGATGTTTGTCTCTCCTAGTCCTCTTTATAGATATCCTGTACCATTTAAAAACTTTTTGTCTAATGAATTGACACTTCGTAGGATCTTTCAATGATTTAAGTTGATTTACAAATAATTATATTTCAACTAAATATTTATATTAATTTAATATATGCATCCATGTATATCAATCTTGTTAACCGAATCGGTGGTGTATTGCTCGGCGTGCTCGCCTCGAGTGCGGTAGATCGTGGGTTCGAGCCTCGATCTGGTCAAGCCAAAAACTATGACGTTGGTATTTGTTGCTTCTCCGCTAAGCACGCAGTATTAAGGAGAAAGAGCAAAGACTGGTTGTCTCGTCTCGAAATCGATAATGTGTCCGAGTGGGGCGACATGTCTATCCGTGGACTGTTGTTTTAACAGTGAGCCGGCACTATAATAATCCAACAAAGTTTGTTGGTCTAGTACAAAGCCGACATCATCATAATCTCATTGAAACATAACTTGTTCTCGCTATGATATAGCTGAAAAATTCCTGAGTTGGCGTTAAACAACAATTACTCACTCAATCTTGTTAAACCATGCATCCAAACCTGAACTCTCAAACACGTCGACAATGTTACACAACAGCAAAAGACAACATGGCGCACATTCTCCTCTACATGATATACGGCCTTTCAATACATATAAAAGAATTGTATGAAATCGTCTGCTGTATTTGGCTTTTGTAATAAGTTATAAAGGGAAAAGTCGTCTGCTGATTTTCCAAACGAAGGGCCACCTACTGACTGTTAAAAGGTACATGTAGCTATTGGTCAATCAAAATTCGACTATCCATAGGAACGTCAGATATTATCTTGTATACTGATCATACATATACAATCAAATTAGAATAAGGGAATATGCAGTGAGGTTGAGACAAGTATGACTAATAATATAACATTCAGAAATGTGTTTATTATATTTAACGGGATCTATTTAAAAAAGAAAACAAAACACGGAATAGAATTTGGTTTTCGTGAATGCAGAACAAAATACCTCTTATAAACGACTATGTACATGTATACATTTTTCTAACACATCACCTAATTTACTGTAGTTATGTTCCTGGAAATTTAACTGAAATTTATGAATAATGATCATCGATAGAGTGAACTACCATAGAATTAATTTTACATGTATATTCGATCCATTTTATTTTCTTGACAACCATATTGTATATCTGGAGGTTAATACGTTATTGAACCACACATGTCTTGTTCACTCTCAATATATAGCATCTCTCTTCATTTTCTAGAAGGTATTCTGTATTGTAGCGAAGACATGTACAATGAGGAACCCAAAAAAATATTCTGAATCTGTTGCTGAATAAAGGCCAATGAACAATGTATCCTAAAGCACGTGATCACTATCATCAACATGATGGGCACTTTTTCTAAAACACTTGATCTCTTTGCAATTTTATGTCGGAAATATTGTTAAATGTTGCTGGTTTAGTAATTTTTGATGTTCCAGAGCTTGACACACCAGACGGATGATCGGATATTGGCGCAGGCATGCTATCGTATGTTGATCGGGAACTGATATCGGTTGAAACAGTCCTACCAGATGCTGACGTAGACGACGTGGATGGTGGAGAGGAAATATTCCTGGTGTATCTCGGCGAGCGAGGTGCATAGCTATTCTTTGTCGGATTTATTCTGGATTTTTTCTCGTAATAGCTTTCGTATTCATCCTGATATCCTCCATAGAAATAATTAAAATTTTGAACTTCTGGAACCAAAAGTATACCCGCGATCAGCATCATAATTAGTGCAACAAGAGTTAGTCCATACGACCATGCAATTGAGAAATTTGTGAAGAGTGCGAAGATCCAAAGAACACTTCCGGTAAATAACAGTGCAGCTGAAATGACAAAATGTTTCCATAGAGATATATGAATCACATGATAGGAGTAATCCCCCTTGTAGAAAATGGAGTAGGTCGTCCAGAGAGTGAAGTCATACCAGTAGAAGGGGGAAAACCATTTAATGCCGATGAAGGAGGATAAGCACTTGATATACCTCCCGTAGAAGGTGGATAGCCTATTGTTGATCCGGTATAAACCCACCTATCGGGTTGTCTCACTACAGCCTCAGATCGTAGTTCCTTTCTTGTTGGTGGAGGGCTGGGGCTTGGTGGGGTGCGACGGCGAGGTTCATCCTCACAACACTGACAATCGCAATCACAACAACCACCCCCAGCGGCACCCCCACAAACTCCAAGACAAATGTTGGAAGAATAGTATCCTGAATTAGAATAGGAAGAACACCATCCCAATTCTGGTATGAGCAAAAGTCCTGCTATAGTGGCAAGTATAGCGGCAATTATCACCATGCCACAGGACCACGCTACATAGAAATTACTTGGAATGTATGCCAGCCATATAAACACGCCTATTATAGCAATCGCAGCTGGAATAAAGAGAAAACAAATATTATTAAACATTGTTTTCATCGGGGTTCTAACTAGATATGGGGAAAGCAGCTGGATGTATAAGGTAAGCGGAGGTGGTTTTTTGACAAGCATACATTCCAAGCTTAAGGAAGTTATTGCATGAAAGATATACGAATAGACATTTACACTACAAACAGTTGAACGAAATAAAAAAAATAAAAAAATGGTAGAAACATCGTGTATTTCCAATCCTCTTTGCCATTTAAAATTATTATTGTAGGTTGTTCTGTGACAAAAATTTATCAACATTTTTTAAAGCGAAAGGGAAAATCCTGGCGTAATGTATTGTCAGTTCCCGGATACTGTTAACTTTAATTCAATAAAAATTTGTTAAGAAAAGAATATTAATTGCTTGAATTTTAAAAGCGAAAATGGGGTGTTTACGATTTATAAGCAGGATACACTATTGATATACTCATTATTTAATCGTCCTTTTATTCGAATGCTCTTCCATTCGGACTTGGGGTACTCTTCGTTCATGTTGTGTTACAAATCCTCTGACCGTTTCTGTCGCCACGCAATTCGAACCACACTCCCTTCTCTATATTGTGAAAGGTTGGCTAATCCGACATGAAACTGTTGTTCATTTGTTTTGATGTTGGAATGTATCCGGGATATTAAATTCTACTAGGGATGTCCTTTGTGTTGTATTTCTCATTGTGTTTTTCGTGACATTGAATTGTATCAGGACTGTCTTCTGCTACATTAGTTTGTTGCTGTTTTTGCAGTAACATGCGGGTGCAGTACAGGACTGAGTTGCACAAATCTCAATTAAATTTAAATCTCAATTAATTTCATGTACATTTTAAGTAATTAAATTTTGTCATTTGTTTGTGTGGAAAATTCATATCTCTCGGTTTTCGAAGATTATCCTAATTATAGTGGAGTAATAAATATGTTGAGCTTTACATAATTTTCATTGAAAAAAAAAGATGACATGGAATTAACCAGCAGTATACAAACTTAATAGTGACATAAACGATTGATTTACCAGTTAGAAAACACATGATATTAAAAGTTGTCTTACCAGTTAGAAAACACATGATATTAAAAGCTGTCTTACCAGTTAGAAAACACATGATATTAAAAGCTGTCTTACCAGTTAGAAAACACATGATATTAAAAGTTGTCTTACCTGTTAGAAAACACATGATATTAAAAGTTGTCTTACCAGTTAGAAAACACATGATATTAAAAGTTGTCTTACCAGTTAGAAAACACATGATATTAAAAGCTGTCTTACCTGTTAGAAAACACATGATATTAAAAGCTGTCTTACCAGTTAGAAAACACATGATATTAAAAGCTGTCTTACCTGTTAGAAAACACATGATATTAAAAGTTGTCTTACCAGTTAGAAAACACATGATATTAAAAGTTGTCTTACCAGTTAGAAAACACATGATATTAAAAGTTGTCTTACCTGTTAGAAAACACATGATATTAAAAGTTGTCTTACCAGTTAGAAAACACATGATATTAAAAGTTGTCTTACCAGTTAGAAAACACATGATATTAAAAGCTGTCTTACCTGTTAGAAATACATGATATTAAAAGTTGTCTTACCAGTTAGAAAACACATGATATTAAAAGCTGTCTTACCTGTTAGAAAACACATGATATTAAAAGCTGTCTTACCAGTTAGAAAACACATGATATTCAAAGCTGTCTTACCAGTTAGAAAACACATGACATAAAAAGCTGACTTACCTGTTAGAAAACACATGACATAAAAACTGACTTACCTGTTAGAAAACACATGACCATACAAAACACTGCAAAGTTGTGAGAACGTGCTCCTGCTGCGAACACATAAATTCCTAATAAAACTGGGGTTATCAGGAACATTATCAAAGCCATTATCTCAAAGGCTTGAGCTGCTCGAAAATTATCTGGAAAAATAAGGAAAAAAATAATTCCCAATGGTTTGGTTTATGGTGTTTAACGCCACTTTCAACAGTGGTCAGTTTGATTGGTAGAGGAAACCGGAGTACCCTGAGAAAACTCACAAATTTAGTGGTGATAGGCTTAGGTTGTAATAAATCCAACTACCATACGATCACGACCTAATTCCCAATAAAACAGGAATTATCAGAAACATTAGAACAAAGCATTTCTTTTAAATGCTTCAGTTGTTCTAATTTTATCTAAAAAAATCTTTAACAAAACATAAATTAGTACAGGTGGTTGAAACAAATGATTATATTGAGGGATCAAATTAAAAACTTATAAGCAAGTTTTAATATCTCTGATGCTATTCGACATGAGACAAACAATGGTTATAGGAACATAACACCACATCAACGTTCAGCTATAGCATTTGTATTCTATTAAATTGTATGATTAAGTAAAAACGTGCGGCAATCTTTTCTCACTTATTATTAAAATATGGGACATAACTCTTGTAAGGCTATTCTATTTTCACTTTTTATATATTTAAAAGGGGAATAACTTAGATAAAGTGTATTCTATGGTGTTGATATTTAGCTGTTACATAGGTTTTGGTTTGGGTTTATGGTGTTTAACACCACTTTCAACAATATTTCAGCTATATCGTAGTGGTCAGTTTTATTTGTGGAGGAAACTGGAGTACCAGGAGAAAACCACTGACCTGTCACAGGTCACTGACAAACTTGATCACATAATGCTGTATCGAGTACACCTCGCCATTAACGGGGTTCGAACTCACAACTTTAGTGGTGATAGGCACTGATTGCACATGTAGTTGTAAACCCAACAACCATACGATCACGAACACGACGGTCCCCTTTTAATAGTTAAAACGGCAGTAACTTAGCTATAGTGTATTTTATGGTGTTGACATTTAACTGTTAAATAGGGACTTGGAAATATAAGATACCGGTAATACATGTACAATGTACATATCAGATCATCTTAATTTGGATTAGCGTTGGAAACGTAAAAAGTAGTAACTGGAATATTGTGGGCAGTAGCGTAGTTTACATGTAGGCTTGAGTATCCACATCATATTGGTAAAAAAAAAACAGACGAGAGACAGAAAGCGCTTCATCTCATAGACAGGGTTTGTACATTCAGTGAGTAAGAGTATGATTGTTGTTTAACGCCACATCAGCTATTGTTCAGCTATATCATGGCGAGAACAAGTTAATTTTCAATGAGACGATTGATGATGAGGTCGGATTTGTACTAGACCAACACGTTTAGCTGGATTTTTATAGTGCTACCTCAAAGAAACAACAGTCCGTGGATAGATATGTTACCCCACCCGGACACATTATCCTGATTCCGAGCCAACCAGTCTTTGCACTTTCTCCTTAATGATGCATGTTTAGCGGACAAGCAACAGATACCAATGTTATATAGTCTTTGGTTTGACTCGATCAGGGCTCGAACTCATGATCTACCGCGCTCCGAGGCGAACACACTAACAATTACACCACCGATGCGGTTAGTTCGCGCATTCAGTTTAACGATGTTTAGACAAGATGGAACATGTCCGAACTTCGAAGTGAAGTCAAAACCTCTATATGAAACTCCGATTCTCACACATATAGAGCTATATCCTTACATCGCCACTATTCTACTGACCCTTCTTACAATGCCTGCATCAAGTGCAGCAGCTGAACGATCATTTTCTGCAATTTTCGCTTGGATTTTCTGTTAGGAGTACAATGACGACTGAGAGTCTCTCTGCTGTTGCTACCCTCAATATTTACAGAGAGATTGAGATCGACAGGCAAGAGGTTATCTCCCACGCCAGAAGACAAGAATATTCGATTTTATATAAAGATTATATATCTTCTATTGTTTTATACTATTCTCGGGACACTTGTAGTTTAGCATATAACAATTGAGTTGAGCGTATGTTTGTATCTGACTATAGTTATTTAGACTACTTCAATAGTAGATATGAGATTAATACAATTTGAACTTCGTAATTTTGAATACGTTAGTCAGAAATCAGTTACTGTAATATTTACAGAGTATATGTGGTAACACCAGCAAACCATTAAGAGTACTTCCATCAAAGTACAAATGGCTTGTTATTTTTTTTTTTGCCTTCACCGTAAGTAATAATAACGTGTCTGCCAAATTTCTTGTATAAATTCTTAAATTGCAGAAAATATCGGCGTAAAACAATAGCGGAATGAGGTTTAGAAATGCTTATTTTCGACAAAAAAGGCCTCCTGGACTCTATACCAGGACTCTGTCCTTGCCCCCAGACCCCCGGTCGAACTTGTTATCTGTAAAGCATCCATTGCATTGAGTGCCTGTCTACGTCACTGGGGGGACAGAACAAACAACAAAGAAACAAAAAACAAACAAAACAAAGCAAAACATGCATGAATTGCAACATCCATAATGAGTAGATGAAATATTATACGTAAAAATTCACACGACAGACAACAAACACTCGTTAATGGAGCTGTCAAGGGACTGGTTTTTTTTTACTTTCTATCGTTTCATAGTTACGCCCTCTTGTCCACATAAGTGTCTGTGGTTTAATAAAGTATATGTCTTGTCTTGTCTTGTCTTGATATCCGTAATGTGAGTCATAGTTGTAAATGTGCCTCTTTGGTTAAAATTGATATAATTTATACTTACCATTTTTATAAGATGAAGGTACAGTCTGTGTGGCGCAAGTTCCGGATGTACAAGTTTGAAGTCTCCACAATCCAACACTTGTGACTGTCGTACCTTCGTTCTGCATCCAGTGAAGTGTCGAAAAACCAACAATGAACAAAATCAACGCTATGCACATCACAATGAAAGCCCACTTCGCCCATCCTGTAGACGTTCCACATACAGCCATTTTGTATTTATATTTTCACTAATTATAAGAGTACCTTAAATAGTTCTGTATATAGTTTCACATCGTGCAGCCGTTAACATGTTTATGAAATCTAAATCCTTTTCTTCAAATAAAATTATCATTCGATTACGTTAGTGTTCAGTTCATCTTGTTTTTCCAATTTTATTATTTTCTAACTTATCTTTCATCTTTTTTTTAATAGTTGTATTTTCACAAACTGTTATACATATAATAAATATTGAAATAAAATTCTCTAATACTTGATCTGTATGATTGGAAATTTGTAAAATGCTAAATAGAACGCAATTTAAACATTTGATTGAATTTGAATAAAAGCGTAGAATCTATAATCCACATTAAGAGAGGATGTTCGTCAAACTCATTAACGTCTGATATATGCATAATAGAACTTTAAGAATTTTAATTTCTAAAGCTCATTCAAAAATACATGTCAAATGAAAATATGAGGCGATGTATATTTTTACCTTTCAATATATTATTTGAAATGATTTTGAAAAGAAATAATTCTATTAAAAGTCATTAAGGATGAGATAATATAACATTTTAGTATAAAATTCAGAAAAAGGGGGTAATGAAGCACGGTAGTGTTTAGAGGGAGACTCCATGGACGATTTGTTTACAAACCAATACATCCTATATAACAGCGTTACATCAAACTGAATACAATGGAGAAAGATGACGTTATCTTTACATTAATACCATGTTTCCAAATACTTACTTATATATAAACATGAATGAAACGTGTCGTAATTTTTAATTAAGTAAAGTTGTCACACGGGGGTTACTTAAGGTAAAAATGGGAGCCGTACCCCCGTATATTGTAACGACAGTCAATACTTCATGATACAGACTCTGTATTGCCGTTGGGGTCCCATTATAAAGAGAGGGTGGTATTGCATTAAACGGTTTCACTCCGTCACATTTCTGTTCCTGTCCAATGCCAGGTCGTGAATATTCAACGCCATATGTCGTGGTTATTGTGTTCAATGATCTTAGTGAGAGGTCTATGTTCGTTTGTTGACTATCATTGCTTAGCAACAATTTACAAGTTTACATGTACAAACGATTCATCATTACCGTAAAAAAAAAGATGGCAAAGAGGTGTTTGAAAATCCACCAGCTAGTCAAGTGAAATACTATACAAATGGACCCCACAAGCAAAATGAAATCATAACAGCCAATTAAATGAATTATCCTAGATTTGTCTTACTGGCGAAATAACAACAATACGATTATATTGGACCCCAGCAACCAGTTAAATGAACTACTATACAATTGTAGTGCACTATATCTTCCACCGGTCACTATTTTAGCATGTTCAATGATTAACACACTATTACTAATATTATTATACTGACTGTCTCCCTTTATAAACTGTGCAATAGTTTCTCAAAAAAGCTTCAGTCTGTGATATCCAACATAATAGTTTAACTTTTCATGTTGACAAGTAGAAACTCATGTTAATACAATTGTAATAAATTAAATAGTATGTTATTTTGTTATGTCCAATAAGACTTCCTCTAAATTATAGTTCTAATCTTAGAAGGTATATCGTTGTCAGTCTGGTAAAATCGGGTAGAACTGGAAACCAGAAGGTGAATTTGAAATAAATCTTATTTTGTATGGACTTTCATAATTTCATTTTGAGCATATTCATTTTTGCCCAATCTCTCTATTTTCTTAAATTGAGGATTGATATTTTAGCATATTGGTCCTTGTTTTAGATCTGATCTAGCTTAGTTTAGTTTAAACATATTTTATTTGCCAATTAAACAGACAAAATGGATTAGACACAAGTTAAACAAACTTATGAAGTCTTCTCCAAATTACAATTTGTTACAATAAAGAAGTACATAAAAGACATGCATTACTATATATAACACTAATAACGAATCAATGATGATATTCACAAACAAAATAGAGGGAAAAATTCAAATAAAATTAAGATGGATTCATATGATGTGCATGTTCACCCAATTCAATTCCAATTATACAATAAGGAATCTTTTTGATCATTTAATATAATCAAAAACATATTTAAATATAATACAATTTTGTTCATAAATTAAATTATCATTGCAACATGTCAGAAATTCAATGTCTAGAGTGTAGCAGGTTGTAACCCTGTTGATATTACCCATCAATGTAGTTCTGGCTTGTATGTATATAGGACAATCCAAAAAGAAATGTTTTAAATTTTCAAGGGCAGCACCACATCGACCTGATCTAGCCTACACCATATACAATTTTCAGGCATTTCTTTTTTGTAAATCTAGGATATATGCTAAAAGTATGAACTTTGATCGTCTGCATTTCTTATATCTTAAATAGAGGAATAATCATTTACAGAAGGGAATATTAATGCAACCAAAAAGAAATATTTTGATTGAGTTTTTTAAATTGGTCAAAATTCCAAGAAATGTAACATTTATGTGTCCTCATTACCACAATTAAAATGCCATAGTTAAGCATGAGGTCATGTTTGCTTCCATTGACAATGGCATTGGAAGATGAAGACAATTAAAACCCCCTATTGGATAACTGATAGTCACATGATCAATACATGATTGACAACCAAATCAATAGTTTTTAACAGCAGATGCTGACTATTATAGTATATACCCTCAACACTATATATATCATTAAAAATATATGCAGAGCTTTCTTTGTTCATTGCCAAGTGAACAATTTGTCAGCTACATCATGGCAAGAACAAGTTACATTCAATGAGATGGTGATGAGGTCTTCTTTGTACTAGAACAACAGGCTTACTTTTTTATAATGCTAGCTCACTGAAACAAGTCTGCTGGTAGACATATTGCTTCACTGACATAATTACCCTGATTCCGATGCAACCAGTCTTTGCTCTTATTCCTTTATGCTGCATGCTTAGTGGAGAAGAAGCAAATACAAGTTTATAGTCCTTGGTTAGAACCGTCCACTTCACTCAGACACATTATATTGATACCAAACAACCAGTCTATGCTCTTCCTCCTTAATGCTGTGTGGTTAGCGGAGAAGCAGCTAATACCAATTGTATAGTCTTTGGTTAGAACCGACCATTGCTCGAACCTGAGATATACATCACCCAAGACAAGCATGCTAACAATTACACCAATGAGGTAGTTGATATATAAATCAGGAATATGAGGAGTATATATATTTCTATACATAATACAGGCAATTAAAGAGGTTAGGTTTATGGTGTTTAATACCACTTTCAATAATATTTCAGCTATATCGTGGCGATCAGTTTTATTGGTGGAGGAATCCAGAGTACCCGGAGAAAACCACTGACCTGTCGCAAGTCACTGACAAACTCTATCACATAATGTTGTATCGAGTACACCTCGCCATGAATGGGGTTTGAATTCACAACTTTAGTGGTGATAGGCACTGATTGCACAGGTAGTTGTAAATCCAACTACCATACGATCACGATCATGATGGCCTCTGGCAATTAAAGAGAAAATATACAATTGTTCAAGTTTTAATTAACAAATCTAATTGTGTTTAATTCCTTCACATTGATTAAAATAAGGATAAAAAACAATCATAACAAAACAATGGATGTTATTGTGAGACATTTAACTAATATCTCTTAAAATAAAATAATAACTTCATTTGAAAAAAACTGTCACATTTTGAGATGATCCCTAAGATGATTCAATGTTTTACATTAGTAGGTTATCTCCTTTGATGCATCTACACAAAAGTAATTATCTCCCTTTGCTTACCTAAGCTGGGAGGGGAAAAAAAAAAAATATATATTCATCAATCACACATACATGTTCATTTGTAGTATTAATTAGCACACACATTAAAAAAAAAAAAATTATATTACCGGTACATTAAATCCTCTTTTCAGTTATCAGAGAACTGACAACAAAGGGGGATAACTCATCTGGATCTACATAGGACTAAGTAAAATGGCTTAGGGTTAGGGTTATAGTGTTAAACGCCACTTGAACATCCTTCAGATCAATATGCTTGTTGAAAATTTACAGGTTGAATATATACATATTTCAAAGTATGAGACAAAGTTTAATATTGATCTTAACTGTTTCTCCTAAAGTCTAAGTTGTTTTAGTTTTAAGAGTAATTTAATTTTACAATGTACAGTTAAACTTGTATATAAAGCCACTCAAGGGAACCTGAAAATGTGGTCTTTATGAGTTTGTTTGTTTGATTGTGTTTAATGCCACTTTCAACAATATTACAGTTATATCGTGGTGGTCAGTTTTATTGGTGGAGGAAACCGGAGGACCAGGAGAAAATCACCAACCTGTCGCAAGTCACTGACAAACTTTCATCACATAATGTTGTACACCTTGCCCTGATCGAGATTCGAGCTCACAACATCAGTGGTGATAGGCACTGATTGCATAGGTAGTTGTAAATCCAACTACCACACGATCACGGCCACGACCTTAATGAGCAGTTGCCCTTTACATATACACAGGTTCAAATTATATGCACTATTCATTAATGAGAAAAATGTGAGGTGCCCTTTCAGGCAGATTTGACTGTATATGTAGATTCAATACTTAACTTTCAAAACAATCTTGTGTGCTTAGAACTATTACTGTAAACAAATAAAGTGTGACTGTATACCACAGGAAATAGGTTTTACATAGATTGTCTTTATACTTCCTGTGTATAATCATATATCACCACTCAAGACATTTATATTTTAATTGGGTATTAATGAAATGACCGACTATAAAATCTGAAATATCTTTTGAAAATGGAGTTTTATCAAAATTCACAAGAATAAGGATGTGTTTTTCCTTAGTTAAAATGGTAAAAAGGATAACGGTACTTTATAACATGTTTGTAAATATATTTTAAGATTTTGTCTCATTTACATATGATATCAATATTCTGTGAATAATTTTAATTTTTTTTTTACATGGGTAATACCAATAAAACAAACATTTCAGTACCCTTTGAAGTAATTAAAGCGGAATTAGCTACGATTTTAACCAACAAAATTATATGTTTTGGAAATTGGTAAATAGCTTTAAAATGATGAAATAAAGGTAAATATTTCACATTAAACAGCTTATCGTACCACTTTTCGCCTTTTGAGAACGAAAATTACCATCGATTTATTATTTCCTTGCAAGCAAATAATTTGACCTCGCTTTCTCCGTATGCAACTGACCTTACTAGTGACAGGTAAAAACAAATAATTTGTATTTTGTCGCTAATTAACGGCAAACTTGCATGGCTCTTGGTCCGTAATTAATGCCGACTAAAAGCAGATTCACAGAAAATAAGAAATAAGTGCATTGTTGCAGTGATTTAATGACGATTTGGCAAACTCCGTAAACAATGCCGATAATTAATAAGATGGTGTCCATTTCTTAATCGATCTCAAAACACGAGCAGTTGCACCTTTTTTCCCCCGATGCGCATACATTTGATACCATTTATAAGTTACAGAAACATGTTTTATTAAGGCATCAATCATATCTGATAGTTTTTATGGGTAACAAAAATTTACGATTTTGGCAGATAATGCCACTTTTAAGATAGAATGGGAAGAACAATGAATTATGTGGCTTATAAAATGCTGATTTTATTTTTTGGTCACAATTATAAAATGGGGTAAATCTAGATGTTTGTATGATTGATTTAAAGTGTTTTAATGCCACTTTCAGCAATATTTCAGCTATATCATGGCGACCAGTTTTAGTGGTGGAAGAAGACGGAGTATCCGGAGAGAACCACCGACCACGGGTAAGCAACTGGTAAACTTTATCACTTGCAGTTGCGAGTCGAGTGCACCCTTTTTTTGTAATTTACAAAGCCGAGCGCGAACCCACGCCGTATTGGTGATAGGCTTGTATGAGTTGTTAGGTAATCCAACTACCTAACTCATTGAGCCACCCGGGCCCAGATGTTTGTATGTATTAATGTCTAAACTCTAAACTTAACAATATAATGTCAGCACCAATAATAAGTCATCTCATACAATACAATAACAAATAAGGCACTTATAGTAATAATCTATGAACAATGACATTAATAACATTTCTCTTAAGAAATCCACTTGTCTATTCTATTGTTCTATAAAATTTAAACATTTAAGTGTTGACAAGATTTAATGAAATATTTTCCTTAACAAATGAACATTAGATAATAAGAATACAACAATATTATAACATATTATCGATGATTTGTATATTTTCAATTTTGATCTTTACACATGATTATATCTATTATAAAGCAACAACCGTGAAACAAACATATTAACATTGAGTTATAATGTGACCTTATAATCAATGATGTCATCTTGATAAATCGTCAATAAACCTTCAGTACTTTCAGCAATATTTCAGCTATATCATGGCGACCAGTTTTAGTGGTGGAAGAAGACGGAGTATCCGGAGAGAACCACCGACCACGGGTAAGCAACTGGTAAACTTTATCACTTGCAGTTGCGAGTCGAGTGCACCCTTTTTTTGTAATTTACAAAGCCGAGCGCGAACCCACGCCGTATTGGTGATAGGCTTGTATGAGTTGTTAGGTAATCCAACTACCTAACTCATTGAGCCACCCGGGCCCAGATGTTTGTATGTATTAATGTCTAAACTCTAAACTTAACAATATAATGTCAGCACCAATAATAAGTCATCTCATACAATACAATAACAAATAAGGCACAAATCTATGAACAATGACATTAATAACATTTCTCTTAAGAAATCCACTTGTCTATTCTATTGTTCTATAAAATTTAAACATTTAAGTGTTGACAAGATTTAATGAAATATTTTCCTTAACAAATGAACATTAGATAATAAGAATACAACAATATTATCGATGATTTGTATATTTTCAATTTTGATCTTTACACATGATTATATCTATTATAAAGCAACAACCGTGAAACAAACATATTAACATTGAGTTATAATGTGACCTTATAATCAATGATGTCATCTTGATAAATCGTCAATAAACCTTCAGTACTTTCGTTGATGTGCTTTGCTCGAAATGGACTTGTCATGGCATCTCACATCTTGGGTTTCGTCTTCGAAGTGATATTGGCATGAGAAATTCATTTTCGCAAAATCGATCAAAGATACTACATATTTATAGTACAGCAGTTGCAGATTGCTATATATTTTGGCAGTTTGTTTCAATTGTTTAAAGTGAAAAAATAAGAGAACATAAACTACTTTTTTTCCGCCCATTTTTTTGGGTCACAATCGCTTAATAATATAATAAGGCAACATCAAGCAGAAATAATGCAAATACATGTATTAAAATTGCGACACAAAGCATTTGCAAACTGAACTTGAAATAATTTTAAAATTGTAAACAATAACAAAATATTTTTGTTGTTATATAAATATAGGTATTCAACAAATCTTTTACATGTCAACCATACATCTAAAATAGCCTTTAATTACAGGTTTAGTTTGGGTTTATGGTATTTAATGCCACTTTCAACAATATTTCAGTCATATTGTGGCGGTCAGTGTTATTGGTGGAGTTAACAGGAGTACCCGGAGAAAACCACCGACCTGTCGCAAGTCACTGACAAACTTTACCACATAATGTTGTATCGAGTACACCTCGCCATGAACAGGATTCAAACTCACGTTAGTGGTGATAGGCCTTAATTACAGGGAAATTTCCTTCTTCTACCCATTATCAACTATACAATATGATAAAAAATGGATGAGTCACTGCTATAAAAATAGAATTGACATCAAAATGGTAATATTGGCATAAGAGAGACAAATTAAAAAAAAAAGAAGAAGAAAAAAAAAGAAGAAAGAATGAAAAAGAAAAATTTTACCAGTAATAAACATATTATAAAAAAAATTGCTACTGAAATGTTTGGTGCAGCAAAGGGAAGATTGAATCTGTGAAAAATAAAACGTGGAAATGTAAGAAGAAATGATCACCTACTACAGAACAGAAGTGAAAAATAAAAGATCACCTATTATGAGGAGGAACAGAACGAAAGGAACACAATAAAAGAAAATATTCCTGTTTAATTGCACTTTAAATACATATATTTGTTTAAATACATACGTACCGGTATTATTATTTACAGAATCAACATAGAGATGAATCACAATCAGTTATCAAATCGATTTTTGTGTGTGTCACGATCAATAAATTTCAGTCACTATAATGTATTGAACACTACTCAAAAACAAAACTACATTATTCTACCTGAGATTTCTATAAAGACATCAACAATCAACAAAACTGCTGCGTTTGTTTATATACTCTAACAGGTAGAAATTGTTAACATGAGACAACTTACGTGAAATGTTACTTTCTAGTAATAGATGATATCAAAGTTTCGGTATTTAGATGTATCATAATGCATGTTTCTAACCAAAATAACATAATTGGAAAATGTAATGTGACTTTGACTCTTACACAACGATGTTTAACTACATCATGCAGAAAGTAATAATAATAACAAGAAAAACAGAGCTTCAGATAAATACTTTTCAGCAAGATTGAAAGAAAATTTCTGTATATATATATAGATTCTAAATGCAAATTATTTGTACAATGCAATTATTAGAAAATATCACACAGTATAAATAAACATTGATGATCTTAATTTTTTATCCATTTTTCTTGATTAAGATAAAGTTTATATAATTTTTTTTAATTATGTCTTGAATATATACATCCTGCTAGGGAGCAAATTATGCATTAGTACTAGGTTTTACGTTTTTGACCAAAATTTTCACGATTAGTACAAATTAAACCACAGATTTGATTTCATAAAGAATGACTATAAATAACTTTTGAAAATAGTTTATGACAACAATTCACAAGGTCATGAAACTGACCTAATTACAAAAATTTCCAGTCAAGAAAGTCAATGGACCGTTAAAATGAAGTTGGTGACACATTCCTGCAAGTTGCAAATACTGTTCACCCATTTATGTGTGGTAAATGAGATTATAACTAGTATATAGAGGGTTAGGGTTATGGTGTTTAGTGCCACTTTCAACAATATTTCAGTTATATCGTGGCAGTATTAGAGGACATATTTATAAGTTATTAGTGGAGCATGACAACTAGGTAAAAGTCACAGGACATCAAGGATGCGAGACGTGGATCTTAAATTATAATGCTGAGTTCAAACATAAATTGAAAATATTTTGAAAACGTATCAAAAATTTAATGTACATTCACAAGTAGTAATATTTCTGGTGCATTTTGAAAGTGTTTCAGCTGAAAGGTTTTTATTGAAAATGCATTACCTATACATTTTGAAACAATTCAACATTTGAGACATATCAAAAATGCATTATAGCATCGTGTGTGACTGCAATACATTTTATGAAACGTGTCCTGAAACATTTTATTTTTGACATCTGAAAACAGGTTTGTTTTTTAAATGTTTCAGTTGAAATATAGCGAAAATGGTTTTCTTGTGAAGCAAGCATAAGCAATCACCAAATAATAAAGTATTAGACAAACAGAGGTACTCATAAAAACTTAATAATTGTTTACTTTGTTGCTAAGTAGAAAAGGAACACCTGTTTTGTCTACAATTGTCTTCCAAAAAAAAAAAAGCAAATAGGTTAAAAATAAAATTTACAAAACTTAAACATGTTTGTATCAAGTAATCATTATAAAGAAAAATCACAGATTGTTTTTGATTAAAATCTCGATCTGCCAAGAGTTCAATTATGTCTTGGTATAGGATGTAACAGCTTAATACGGTCAGCTTTCAACACAGGTAATTCACATCTTGTATAATGGTCAATCATTTCTGGCACGGTAGGAAATGGTTTACTATTTTCTCCAAGGATGTACATTCCATTTTCTAAGCTAATCCGTAAGTGCATCGGCATTCCTCCAATTCCCCTAGAATAAATAACAAAGATCACATGATCACAAGTTACCAATAGCAACAAAGTCAGGTTTTGTTTACATAATATGTAATAACCAACAAAAATAAATAAAACGGAATATAAAATATTAAACTTTGTTAAAATATTGTATTTATCATATACATCAAGGGACCATGGAAATGTGTCTGATTGTACAGGATGTCGGAATATTCAGCTTTTACTTTGATTAACAGAGACACTTTGCACCATAAATCTATGTCGGATGTCACAGGATGTTGGCACTGTACATGTCATGTTATTAATCTTTGTTTATTTGTCACAAACTTATATTACCTTAGTTTAAAGACAATAAATATTTTAGTTGAGTTAAGCAAAAATGAAACTGGATACTGGGTCATGTTACCTTAATATACTTCTTATCCTTTCCAATAACACTTGATACATTTGTTACAAAGCTAGTTGTTTGTAAACAAAAGAAAAAGAAAAAGAAGGAAAATTCCTTAATAAAAGAATGAAAATCCCTTAATAATATACAGTCAAACCTGTCTTATGTGACCCTTGAAGGGAGGTCAGGAATAAGGTCACATAAGACAGGTCAAGCTTTTCTTGGTGTTATATGTATGGATGTTGAAAATGTGTTTGTCTGTGTAAATGTAACTTATGTTAGCCTATCAATATATTGTACTCATAAAATATACCACCTTTATTTATTACAATTTATTACAATTTTAACAAACATTACTGAGTCCAATTTTCACCAAAAATATTTAATGATCAATAAAAAAATAAATAAAATGTCTGATCTTGTTGTTGTCTTTTATGTGATAATAAAACAATACAAAATTTAATCTTGTTTATTATTTTATTATTTGTCAACAATAGCAATATAGTTAAGTGATTATGTGTTGTATAAACAACAGCTATGTGTGTGATTTGCTGATCACATTGTTTGTCCTGAGGGTATAGTACATTAAAACAATGCATTTACATGTAACATTCATTAGTAAGTAATGTTCAATCAATACATAGTGATTTGTATCATGACTTTAAAATTTGTATTTCCCAAGTCATTTGCATACACAAGTGTTTTATCCTTAAGCAGTGGTCCGGTAACGTTAATGCGCCTGTTAACAGCATCCTTGAACCATTCTAAACAAAGTTCGTTTATTTCCTCATTGCCTGTTACATGCCGACGACATTTTGTTGACCCACTGACATTGTTTTCAAAATCATTCAAGACTTCTGCTATTCGTTTTCTCAACGACTGAATTTGTGTTTTACCAACACCAAAGTCCTCCGCTACTTTATAAGCAGGCTTTCCAGCATCAAGTAATTTAATTGCTTGCACTCTCTCCTCTAGGGTTAACACTTTCAGTTTTTGCTTTGTCGATCCCGATGCCATTTTTATCTACTCATAACAACAGTAAACATTATTCTCAAATCTCGCGATATTCGGAACACTTCGCTTTACGGCTTCCGGTTCGGCTGTTTTCGATTATGAAAGTCGGTTAACACAGGATTTACCTTTCAAACAGCGGAAAAAAGACTGTCGTTAGTCGCGTAAGGCAGGGGGTCGTTGAATACAATTAAAGTATATAGTAAAATTCGTTGGGAGGAATGAAAGCGGTCGGATAAGACAGGAAGTCGCTGAATACAGGGGGTCGTTAAGACAGATTTGACTGTACTACAAATCAACATCTTAGTCCATAATGATAAATGCAATTCACATGAAAAAAATTCTGTTGATCATGCATTTGGAAAAATATGAGACCCAAGTTACTTGATAAAGTAATTTTTACTAGTACTTTATCCTAAGTTGACATTCAAAGTTTATGAAAATAAAACATTCACTGTAATTACTGGTTTCCATTCACTAGACAAGATGAAAAGTAGAACCAGTAAATAGATTTTAAGAAAAATAACTTAGTCAAACCTGCTTTAGTGACCACCTCTATTAAGCAATGTGACCTTAATTTTCATTTCCCTTCTCAGTGCATTTCATACCAATTAAACCTGTATTAAGTGACCACCTGTCTTATGCAACCATATTTCACTGTTCCCTTGGAAGGTCACATCAAACAGGTTTTACTGCAATAAGTTTTAATTTTTTTTTCAATTTTTTCTTTACAAAAATGTAGTTAGTCAGTTATCTTGAACTCTAAAATTAAAGCATTCAATAATTTGAACTGGAAATGATTTCCTCATCACAATTCAGGGCAAATACATACCAACAAAGTCAAATCAACGAAAATGAAATTCCACAATCACGAAAAGGGAAAATAACCCATCAGCCACTCCTAAAAAAGACTGAAAATTGAAGATTTGATAACTTACTTTAATGACAAGGAGAAGACATTGGCTTGTGTTTCACTTACTTTAATGACATGGAGAAGACATTGGCTTGTGTTTCACTTACTTTAATGACATGGAGAAGACATTGGCTTGTGTTTCACTTACTTTAATGACAAGGAGAAGACATTGGCTTGTGTTTCACTTACTTTAATGACATGGAGAAGACATTGGCTTGTGTTTCACTTACTTTAATGACAAGGAGAAGACATTGGCTTGTGTTTCACTTACTTTAATGACATGGAGAAGACATTGGCTTGTGTTTCACTTCGTCGTACCAAGTAACTACCTTCTTTGTGGATTAACAGCAATTCCTCAGCATCTTTTCTTGGTATCTTTCCATGATAAAATCTGTAATATGGAGAAATAAAACATACTAAAACTGAATAATATCATATAGGTCTACACCTATGAATAATATCACCACAACAAGAGTGTGGGCACAATATTAGTTAGTGTCAGATTGATGTTTAATTCCAACTGAACAATTTTTCACATATATCATGGCAAGAGAAAATGACTTTTTGCTGAAATGATTATATTTGCTAAGGGATATAGGATTATGGTGTTTAATGCCACTTTCAACAATATTTCAGCTATATCGTGACCGTCAGTTTTATTGGTGGAGGAAATACATAGTACCCCGAGAAAACCTCTGACAAACTTTGTCACATAATGTTGGATCGACGAGTAACCTGCTATGATCATTTTTGTGTTTTTCAATTTTTTTGCATTTTGGCCGTTTCCATGGCAACGGCAGCCATTTTGAAAAAATCAACCCTTAAAAGCACAACTTCACATGGCATATGATATTCCTACAAGGTTTCATAAAGTTTGATAATGGCATCTCCGAGAAATCTAGCGGACAAAAATGTGTGGAAGAATAATAATAGTGAAAAAGAAACATAGAATAGCAATACGTCACTCGACTGGAGTCGGGGTGACGTAATTATTATCCATTTATCTAAGGGTATAAGAGTATGCTTTGAAAACAAAGTTCCCTTTTTTTTCCTTTTTCTTTTTTTTGTTTGACAGTTTTGAAAACTTGCCCCTCAACTGTTCGGTCTATTTGAGACATTTCTATGCCTCTGTTGCTGTACCAATGGTATTGTTTGTATAAAAAATACATTGATTGACCTCAATACCAGTATTTTTTTCCAGTGGACTAGTGAACAACCATTTCTATAATGTAGGTCACAAGAACAGAAGCTCTAGAAACATATCTCTCAAATTTAATGGAGTCAGCTGGGTTACATCTGGTAGTAACATGATACAGCGGAAACAAGTCACGACAAGAAATTAGAACACATGTAGTTTCAAATAGGTTGTATTTACCTTAATTTATGCAGACTTATTTTTTGACACCTTTGGGACCTATTGGATGGAAATTAAACGGGTAGGGCTAGAATCAGAATAATTTTTCGAGATTTCGTACAAAAACATGAGAAATTCTGAACTGTACTGCAAAATCCAACACTTAATTTCCTGAAACTTAAAAGTGCATTTAAGGATGTATAAACATGCCAAGTAATTGACTATGGAAGATTGTACTAAATAAACGACAGCAATTTACCCATTGACACATTTCACAAATGAATTTGTTACTCGAAAGCCAGATCTCAGTTGGAGTTGGGAAATAAGTAATTTTACATACGGGTGAAAACCATATATAGCTTTACGCCAAAAAAGGGTGTTTTTTGGAAGCATGTATTTATATAAGTCGTGGTTTTGGAGGCATGTGTTTATATAAGTCGTGGTTTTGGAGGCACATGTTTATATAAGTCGTAGTTTTAGAAGCACATGTTTATATAAGTCGTGGTTTTGGAAGCATGTGTTTACATAAGTCGTGGTTTTGGAAGCATGTGTTTACATAAGTCATGGTTTTGGAAGCATGTGTTTACATAAGTCATGGTTTTGGAAGCATGTGTTTACATAAGTCATGGTTTTGGAAGCATGTGTTTACATAAGTCATGGTTTTGGAAGCCTGTGTTTATATAAGTCGTGGTTTTGGAGACATGTGTAAATATAAGTCGTGGTTTTGGAGGCACGTGTTTATATAAGTCATGGTTTTGGAAGCATGTGTTTACATAAGTCGTGGTTTTGGAAGCATGTGTTTACATAAGTCATGGTTTTGGAAGCATGTGTTTACATAAGTCGTGATTTTGGAAGCATGTGTTTACATAAGTCGTGGTTTTGGAAGCATGTGTTTATATAAGTCATGGTTTTGGAAGCATGTGTTTACATAAGTCGTGATTTTGGAGGCATGTGTTTATATAAGCTACAGTTTGGGAGGAATGTTAGTATAAGTATTTACTGTTGTATATCCAGTGGAATATCAGGATTTATACGTTCTGCAACATCTACCCTACTGGGTCTTGGTCCACCTGATTGCCTTCTTTGGGTTGGTGAATTACCTGTTAAAGAAAACAGTCACATAATATTATCCATTATATTTTGATATAAATTATAACTACCAGTAAATGGTTTAATTAAGAAATAATTCATGGAAGCCATACTGTGTTGTGAGTTTCAACATGGGTTGGCAGAAGGATAAAATTTACTAATATCCTGCCAACCCATGTTAAAACTCACAACACAGTATATACAATGTATGCAGGGGTTTCAAAGTTTTTTATAATAGGAGGTACTTCTTAAATTTTAGAAGGTAGCTAAAAAATCAGGCCGTGGGTCTGGGGCCAGCCTGAGGGCCGTAAGGGGTCCAGAGGGGCAAAGCCCCCCGGAAGCTCCTGAAATCCCCAAAAATGTACTTCAGAGACTGCAAAACATTAAGTGTTTTTGAAAGAAAAATCCCATTAACTTTCTCTTTAGAGTTCAGATTTCACCAAGACCATGCATAATGGATTTGTTCCCCCAATTTCTTTATTGAATATTTCAGTTTACAGACTTCAGTCAAGATTATTCATGGATAGTCCGCCATATCTTAAAAAAAACCAAAAGGACCATAAAGAGCTACGGTTCCGCAGCTAGGCCTGACCAAGCCATTGCTATCAAAGCTTAAACTTCTTAAAATTCTTTTGTTGGCTTTGTCCTTTTCTTTTTCACAATACCTTGGCTTGTATGTTTTTTACTTTATTACCAGTAATTAAACTCATCAAAGACCATTGGCACGGATCAAGACATATAAGTGTCATAATTAATGAAACATATAAATTTAATTTGCAATCATCATTAATAAAATTTATAATTTTAATAAATAGATCAATATACAAATATAATTAAACAAAAACAATATATATTGTTACTTTCACGACTTAAGTGCAAATAAAAATGTTCGAACAAAAACGATTTGCGGGAAGACATTTATTAACATTTGAATCACAAAAGTTAAATCATTTTTTGAAAAAAGTGGCCGGCCGGCGTTTTGACATTACAATGTAATTCGTATTTGAGCCATGTCCTTTCCATTTTCCAGATTTCTAGTAATTTTCTATCCCTTATCTCCTTGTACCCCCTTTTAAAAATGTTTTTCAGCACACTTTCATTTCTGTGAACAACCGCTGTAGGGCCCCGTCAAAATATGTAAATAAATTAGCCATAGGTTTTTATTTTTTTATAGCGGAAGCTAAACAATATGGACAGAGTTAAGCAACAAGACAGTATGCCCCAAAATGATTCGACCCTGGGTTTTAAATGGATAAAAAAAAATCGCACAAAATATTGTGTAGTCATATATTCATAATACATAATAATCATACTTATATTACTGAAGATTACACTAGTTAGTGTTCGAACATAATTTGTAATCGGTCATTTTTTTAAAAAATGATGTCAGCTTTGTTGCAGTCCCAGTTTTACACAAGGATGAAAAGATATTGGGGCGAAAACATATCTATTTACCGTATGTGCAAACTGCTAATTTGATGAAAAAAAGGGCAATAACTCCAAGATGGGTAATCATATTTACTTCAAAATTGCAAGGTAGGTAGATATCGACATGGTGCACATTTTTGCAATTTAAACTTAACATCTATCTCTTATAGTTTTTTAAATATAACACGAAAAGTATTAAAATTATAAAAAAAAATTGATCGAAGGGCCGAACCGCCGGACACATTTTTGGAAGAGAACCATCCAATGACTATTTCATCAAAATTTTGTTCTTATTGAGTAAATGGTTTCAGACAAGAAGATGTTTATGGGAATTTCCCATAGGGTCCTATGTTAAATTAAGTTCGGCTGTGGCGGCCATCTTGGTCAGTGTTCTGAAATGCGGGACACAATTTTGGAAGAGGACCACCCAAGAATCATTTCAGCAAAGTTTGGTTGAGATTGGCTCAATAGTTTCAGAGGAGAAGATTTTTTCTTAATTTCATCCCCCCTTTTTTCTAATTTGCATAATCGGTCAAAATAGGCAAAAGTTCAAAGTTCATAAAAAATCCCGTAATAAATGTTAAAAAGCTCATCATTATGCTTCTACAGTTCAAATTTGGGCACTTTCTGGCTTAAAATAGAGCCGTTTTGGCCATTTGAAGAAATTTCTATTTTTAGTAATGGCGGCCATCTTGGATACAGGACGGCGATGACGGACACAATTTTGAAAGGGGACCACCCAAGGATCATTTCAGCAGAGTTTGGTTGAGATTGGCACAGTAGTTTCAGAGGAGAGGATTTTTTTTTAAATTTCATCCCCCCTTTTTCTAATTTGCATAATCGGTCAAAATAGACAAAAGTTCAAAGTTCATAAAAAATCCCGTAATATATGTTAAAAAGCTCATCATTATGCTTATACAGTTCAAATTTGGGCACTTTCTGGCTTAAAATAGAGCAGTTTTGGCCATTTGAAGAAATTTCTATTTTTAGTAATGGCGGCCATCTTGGACACAAGACAGTGCTGACGGACACAATTTTGAAAGGGGGCCACCCAAGGATCATTTCAGCAAAGTTTGGTTGAGATTGGCTCAGTAGTTTCAGAGGAGAGGATTTTTTTAATTTCATCCCCCCTTTTTTCTAATTTGCATAATCGGTCAAAATAGGCAAAAGTTCAAAGTTCATAAAAAATCCCATAATATATGTTAAAAAGCTCATCATTATGCTTATACAGTTCAAATTTGGGCACTTTCTGGCTTAAAATAGAGCAGTTTTTGGCCATTTGAAGAAATTTCTATTTTTAGTAATGGCGGCCATCTTGGATACAAGACGGTGCTGACGGACAAATTTTTGAAAGGGGACCACCCAAGGATCATTTCAGCAAAGTTTGGTTGAGATTGGCTCAGTAGTTTCAGAGGAGAAGATTTTTTTTAAATTTCATCCTCCCTTTTTTCTAATTTGCATAATCGGTCAAAATAGGCAAAAGTTCAAAGTTCATAAAAAATCCCGTAATATAGGTTAAAAAGCTCATCATTATGCTTATACAGTTCAAATTTGGGCACTTTCTGGCTTAAAATAGAACAGTTTTGGCCATTTGAAGAAATTTCTATTTTTAGTAATGGCGGCCATCTTGGATACAGGACGGCACTGACGGACACAATTTTGAAAGGGGACCACCTAAGAATCATTTCAGCAAAGTTTGGTTGAGATTGGCTCAGTAGTTTCAGAGGAGAAGATTTTTTTTAAATTTCATCCCCCCTTTTTTCTAATTTGCATAATCGGTCAAAATGGGTAATGGGATTTACTTCAAAATTGCAGGGTAGGTAGATCTTGACATGCTGCCCATTTTTGCAATTTAAACTTAACATCTATTTCTAAATAGTTTTTGAAATATAAGACGAAAAGTATTAAAATTAAAAAAAAAATTGATGAAAAAAGGGCAATAACTCCAAGATGGGAAATCAAATTTACTTCAAAATTGCAGGGTATGTAGATCTTGACATGCTGAACATGTTTGCAGTTTCAACTTACCATCTGTCTCTTATAGTTTTTTAAATAAAGGATGAAAAGTAAATAATGTTATTTTGTGATTTTATCACCTGGCTTAAATGTGTGCCCCGTGCATGTGCTAATGAGATTTTGCCATCTAAATAAATAGCCTGTTTGTTTGCAAAGCGAAAGAAGGACGTCATATTAGAAATGTTTTTTTAAAGATGTGTGTCTGATTGACCATTATCACACCTTGATATTAAATTAATAAAAAGATCAAATACAATGTACTAGAATAGGGAAATAACTCACTATCAGAATTCTTCCTACAAGGGATAGATGGTATTAATGTACCATTATAAAACATTATTCCAATCACATTATACTCCACCTTATCCCCAATGAATAATGGCAATTACATTATCTTTATCAGGAAGTAAATTCCTTTGCTCAATTAGGTGAAATTTCTATCACAGGTAAGTCTGACGTAATTATAATTATGTTCCTTGTAAACCAATACTGATATCTGGAATAAGTGTTTCAGAGCAGGTTTGATTGATTGATTTTTGGTGTTTAATGCCACTTTCAGCAATATTTCAGCTATATCATGGCGACCAGTTTTAGTGGTGGAAGAAGCCGGAGTATCAGGAGAGAACCACCGACCATGGGCAAGCAACTGGTAAACTTTATCACTTGCGGCTGTGAGTAGAGTGCACCTTTTTTGTAATTTTCACAGCCGGGCACGAACCCATGCCGTATTGGTGATAGGCTTGTATGAATTGTTAGGTAATCCAACTACCTAACTCATTGAGCCACCCAGACCCTCGTTTCAGAGCAGGAAATATCTTTATTTGTCTCAGATATATACAGTCAAATCTTCTTTAGTGACACCAACCAGTCTTTGCTCTTTCTGCTTAATACTGCATGCTAAGCGGAGAAGCAACAAATACCAATTCTATAGTCATTGGTTTGACCTGACCAGGGCTCAAACCCACGATCTACTGTACTCGAGGCGAGCACCCCAACCATAACATCACTGATGCAGTTTTTACTTTTTGTTGAGATGATGATGTCATTTTTGTACTAGTCTAGATCAACACGCTTAGATAGAATTTTACATTATTGCCAACTCACTGAATAAACAGACCACAGATAGATATGTTGCTTCACTTAGACACATTAAAACTGAGCTTGAGCCATCACTTCAAATGTGTAATTAGCAGTAAAGCAGCAAACACTAATATAAGACTTTGGTTTAATCCAACTTGGAATCAAACCAACAATTTACAATGATCAAGGCCAACACACATTTAACCACTCGGCCAGTTTCAATAGATCATGCGTTCCTCAAATATTATATTACGGAAAAGTATTTTGAATTGTTGGTAGGACTATCTGAGTATATTGAATTACATTTTTGTACAAGAACATTTCTATTTTTTAATTTTTTTTTTATAAATTTGAAAATGAATTCTGATTGCTAAAATGTTTTGAAATCGGTACTGTAGAGGCATACTTTTAAAAACCAAAATCATATACCTTTAATATGTAGTTAATATGATTCTTTTAACATTTTACCTGAATTACGTGGTGATCGTTGTGATATAAACTGATTTCGGTCCCAAGTTTCTTCATATGTTTGTAACTTTGGTGGCGGTGGAGCGGGAAAATTTGGCATGTCCTGATCTCTTGGTGATTTTGGTGAATGAACAACATTTGTAAATTGGTTTTCTAAAGCTTTTTCTCTTTCAATTTGTTTAATATCCCAGGGTTCTTCATAAGCATCAGAATACACTAAGTTTTCAGACTTTCCTCTTTGAATTTGCTTGGAAGATAAACCCAGTGACTCAGGACTTTTTGGTATGTTCCCTGGTCTATCATACGTGTAATCATAACCTTCTCTAGATTTTTGACAACGTAAGTTTTTCTGTCCTTCACTCATTCTATGATGAGCTTCTTGAACTTGAGTTTCCAAGTCTTTTTCTCTTGATTTTAAATCCCAAGCATCTTCATATGTTGCAGCTTGAAGAACGGGTGTTTCATAATCATCTGATTGAGACGTTTTACGATACTCCAATTTAGCCTTACTAACAATATTGTCAAACTTTTGTTTACTACCACTCGAGTCCCAAGGCTCTTCATAAGGCCCTGCATAAACTTGCTCCTGATCACCATGTGACATGGAATTAGGGTTTAGTCCAGAATACTGCATTTCTTTCTGTTCATGCACATTATTCTGCAGTTTTAACGACATAGGATTTGGAATTACTTGCGCCATTTTGTTTTTACCATTTGTTACCCATGTAACAGTGTGATCATAATCATCGGGATCCTCGACTCCTGAATCAACACTTGTACCACTTATAGGGGTACTTCCTTCACAATAAGTATGGCGGAAATGTTCCTTGTATGATTTAGATGAAGTATTGTCGTCAAGTGGTTGGGCTAAATCATAAATAAATCCATCACTTCGCTCTATAGGTGTAGAAAAACGAGGTCCTTTATGTTCTTTTGCTCTTAAAGCTGAAAAAAGTTATAAAAAGACATACTGTAATAATTTATAGAGATTGCTAAGATTGCTAAATTAACAGTCCTGGACAAGTACAAAATGTATGTATACATATGGGGCCGTGGTGGCATAATCATACCAACATAAGGTAAAATTTTATGGGGTCATAAATGATTTTATGTTACCTGTGGTAGTGGTCTTCTTGTTAAATCTGCAAATGCACGATTCACCAATTTAAGAAATTATGTTTGTGTCCAGATTAATGAGAAATTTTACCAGGTACGCACTGGTCAACACATTGTAGTTTTAGTTTTCTACTGGAACTCTGGATTCCTCTACGATTTTGGACAGCTATTATAATACACATACATCACCAAAATATTCCAGAAAGTTGTGCTTAAAGCAACTGGTATTCAACCAATTTAACAGAAAAACGTAAGGATTATTACCTTGTCCTACTGAAACACTGGGATCTAAATAAAATCGCAATGCACCACGGCAGGGCTGAACACATGCATCCATTTTACCCTTACCACCATGACAGGGCTGAACACACACATCCATTCTAAACTTACCTAACTATAACACATTGGTCACCAATCTGACTGATTTTATATTCTGATTGAGTATATGATGTCTCACCGTTAGTCATTAATAAATCTATTAAATTTTTAACATTCTTTACTTGGTCATTTAATAAACATTTTTGTACTTGTGGTTTTTAAATGATATAATTTAAAAAGAATCTGCTTGTAAACAGAAAAGTGGCCAATCGAATCGATTTCTAAAATTATTCATTATTGACATAGCAAGTAAATACCCATTTTACCTGAGACCTTTTTTATAGTAGTGATTCATAAATAAAATAATGGTTGAGTATGTAAACTCCAAGACTAAAAGTTTACAACAGGCCCCCATATTATAGTCTTGGGAGTTTTTTTTCTAAAAAAAAAATCAGCCCATAGCAGGCCTCTACATTAACATATTTTTCAACTTGTCCCTTCAGACAACTAACTAAAAAAAGTACTTGTCCGACTCAATCTTTTAGTTGTCCGAAAAAATTAATAAAAATTACAAAAACTAGAGAATAATTATCCAGGGCTCCCACTACTCTCAAATTAGAGGGAGAAGTGACTTCTCTTTCTGAGAGCTCACAGGGAGAAGTGGAAGACAACAGAGAGAAGTGGGGAGACTTCTGGGAGAAGTCTATTGCGATTAATCGAAACATTGTTTCGCGACCCCTCTGACGTTACCCTGCCCAAATTAAGTAAATAGTTAAAGCTGCCTGAACTGATTTTTTCTGGTTTTTTTTTTTAATTCATAACTACCTTAAGGACATATATTCAATGTCACATTTTTATTTCTGTCTATCTTGATTGGAGTCTTGCATACCAGTGATTTGTATGTGTACCCACCCCCCCTCCTTTTCCTTTTGAAATTTTGAAATACTACTGTGTTGTGATCCAATACCACACCTATATATTTGTCCGTCGTACCGGCACGTTTGGGAATCTGACTTTTTCACTTGTCCCATCGGACAACCGTAATACAAGATCTACTTGTCCGACGTCAGTTTTCACTGGTACCGGACAAACGTTAATGTCGAGGCCATAGCTAATTTTAGTAAATGTAGCATCTATGCTTATGTTTGTTTTTTGTTTGTTTGATGGTGTTTAACGTCACTTTAAACAATATTTCAGTTATATCGTGGCAATCAGTTTTATTGGTGGAGGAAACCGGAGGACCCGGAGAAAACCACCGGCCTGTCGCATGTCACTGACAAACTTTTATCATATAATGTTGTACACCTCGCCCTGATCGAGATTCGAACGCACAACATCAGTGGTGATAGGCACTGATTGCATATAGGTAGTTGTAAATCAAACTACCATACAATCACGGCCATGACCGCCCCTTCCATGTTGTCAATTTTATGATAGTAAATAAACAAAAAATATGTGATCTTTTTCAGATGAAGCAAGTTTGTCATGTTTTGAGTGAGATAAGCCAAGTTTTATTTAAAGTCAGCATGTCAAAAACAACAAGTACAACACAAGCTCTAGAGAGCTTTTGCTCGACATAGACTGACACAGATTTTCTTTTATTGTTTGTTTATATTTGCAATAAACCAAATTATCTAGTACACTGCCATATTTTTGTGTCTGTGGCAAGACAAGCAGCTAGATTTCCATCTATTTCCATCATGGTCTTAACCTTTCGGTTGAGAAATTTGAGGTGGGACAGAGAAAATTGTATTTGTAGCAATTGACAAGATTGTCAACGATCTTTGTTAAAACTGTCAATCAGTCAGTAGATATATTATTACTTATTTCTCGGCCTCAAAATTAGTAATTGGCAAGATTGTCAACGATCTTTGTTAAAACTGTCAATCAGTTAGTAGATATAATAATACTTATTTCTCAACCCTCAAAATTTATTTGATCTCCCCCTTAATAATATAAACACCATACCTTCTGATCTTTTCAACAACACAAGGTTATATGATTATAATGGTCACATTCAATGTAAGTCCTTGTGCCAGGTGAAATGAGGCACATTAGGTTGTTGATTACATCTTGTAAAATCCTTTTTTTACCACAAAACAGTCATTTTCAAACAATACACATAAGATAACATATGCAAAAAACTATGTACGTAAATAATAAAATTTACACCAACATTTGTACATGGTGATTGTTAAAACATTATAACTAATCATTCTTCCATTCCCCCCCCTGGAATGTAATACACAATAATGAACAATTCCTATGACGAGACATATCTCATACATATTTAATTATTAATGTAATATGATCACTTATTTCAATCAAGTTATCAAGTGCAAAAATATTTAACCAATTTGTTTTAATATATTCATATATATATATATATATATATATATATATATATATATATATATCATTTATTTAAAAATTGAGTGCTAAAGAGGAAGTAAATTTTTGATGGTTTTGTTTGGTTTATGGTGTTTAACTTCACTTTCAACAATATTTCAGTTATATCGTGGCAGTCAGTTTTATTGGTGGAGGATACCAGAGTATCCGGAAAAAACCACCAACCTGTCACAAATCAAACTGGATTTTTTTAGTGCTATCAAGGACGGATATACGTCCTTGGTGCTATGTATAATTAAAATAATATTTTAAATGACTTAAACCTATAAAATTTCAATTTTTCTTTTTCATATCTGTTGTGTAATGAATTGATCTTGGAAAGTAAATTTATTAAAGGCTTGAGGCTACCATACACTATTGAAACTACAAAATAAAATATTTGTTGATTTGTCTTATTTGTAATGCTGCCCTCATAAGGAAGGGGGGTGAATTATGAACAATATACATGTAAATTGTATATGTACATCTAAAGGGTGTGCAACAACAACAAAAACAAAAACAAACATGTATGTAAAAATAACTGCCAAAATTGTATTATAATTTTCTTCTGTGTATGTTATCTTTTTTCTTTGACAATATAATACCAATTAGAGGTTGGTCAGTAACATACACATACACACACATACCATCAACAAATATTCTGTCTAATAATTCAAAAATAAATTAATTCTAAGTAAACACTTAAAATTCATTTGCATAATATATACATACCTACTTAAGCTAACTAAATGAGATACATGTACATTATGTAAATGATGTCCAATTGTACTCAATATTCCTTAATATAACACTGATCCTTTCAATTGTTAAAAAAAAAATGTTGATAAACAAGTGTAACAGACATATAATATTGGTCTGACCTTAGTAGAATCAAAACACATGTCCTACATGCCCTCGAGGGATTACTTGTCCGTTATGTCTCGGATATGAATAATATTGTCATGACAGACCTTTCATTATAAGGAGGCTATTACTGATTACAAGGTTGGTTGATAATTTCTTGTTTGATTTTAATGTACTTTTCATGTTGTCGATTTCATAATCTTTTAAATGTTAGGTCAAGTCCAGTTATTGTGTTGCATTCTGTTTATGTCATTCAAAAATTTCACTTTTAAAGAATATGTGAATGATTTTTAACATAGAATTCTTGCAGTCTTCATGCTAACCCACATCCCCGAAGCCCTGAACAAATCAAACTGGATTCACACAAGTGAAAATTATGAAAGAATTTGTTTGAATAAATAAATATTTTTTTTTCTAAATTTGGCTTTCAGACAATGCAAGTACATGTAGGTGAAAAAATTTAAGGCAAAGACTGTAATCTTGTTAAACTTCACTTCAGTCTTTATAAAAACATTCTGTCTTTGCCTGAGTTTGCAGCTGTGTAAAATTATATGTTAATGAGATTATGGCTTTTTACCCAAAGGCAATAAAAGCTATTGTGTCTGTCATATATACATTGTCTGTATTTTTTCACACATCGATTGTCTTCTCCTCTCAAACCACTGGTAATAATATACCCAGTATTCTCATCCATGATGCTATCACAATAAAAAATTAAAAATTCATTCAATGTATATATAAATTCTGCATTGAAGAGAAAAAAATCATGAAAACATCAGCGATGATGCACAAGCTTTATCTACATTTCTTAACTGAAATATTCTTGATATACAGCTTGTGCATAAATTTGGTTTAAAGTGACAGTGTCTACGATTTTTCATAATTTTTAAGCTTTACAAAAACTTAAGATAGATAAATAAATAAAATGACCAAATAACCATCTCAGATAAACAGAAATTTGTTTAATTAGATGTAATTAAACAAATTACTTCTGATCGTCTGCTGGCCAAGCTCATTAATTATTCATGACCCAGTATGATAACAGAGAACCCAGATTTATCAAAACAAAGACATGGATGATCTAACTTTAGACTAAAATGTATAATTCATACATGTTTAATGATAAATTACACATATTTACCTATAAGAACACAATTTATCAATCAAAACTCAAATTATTAGCCATTTCCGGTCAAAGTCGGTTTTCTTCCACGGTTAGATTTTCCGACAGAAGACATGTTCATCAACAAACCGATTCCGTGCATGCTCAGTTCATCATACAGAAGCAGAGTTATCTTGATTGACTTGAATTAGAGTAGCCCAGACACAAATTGCTTGTGAACACGTTTTCCCCGAAATATTTCATGAAAACCACTTTTCAGTGTTTTTATCTGTTTTAGATGAATTTTTACTATCATCTGTTCAAGTTTGAGAGAAAAATTCTGATTAAAAAAAATCTGACAAAATCGTAGACACTGTCACTTTAAATCTGTTGAACTATTTAGATATATGTGAGTTAGTTATCTAAAATCAAGGGGCACAACTCTTAAAATTCTGGATGAAAAGTTATGGTTTTCAAATTGAATGAGATATTGTCCATATATAGCTTGTGTATAAAATTGGTTCAACTCTGTTGAGGAACTATTTTGCTAGTATCAACTCTTAAAATTCTGTAACGAAAAAAATAATGGATAAATTGCCTATATATAGCTTGTGTATAAATTTGGTTTGAATCTGTCGAGTAACTATTTTGCTTGTGTGCTGACAAGATTTGATACACACTACGAACACCTGTCCTCCCAAAATTCACGAAATCATAAGCAAATGACAATGTTGTTGCACTATAGCTAAAAAAAAATTGGAATTATGTAATTGAAAATCAGGTCTATTTAAAAAATCATTTGAATTCCATCTTCTATGGTCTGACAGTTTCTTTGATATTGGAAATTTGAATGGAGAAATTTACACATGCTGTCTAATGTACATGTTTACATACAAGACAACCGACATAGTGTTATATATTAATTTTATGACCAGAATGTCTCATTATCATTTGGGATATTTCTACTTTAAATCTTCAAGTAAATCTTAATTTTTATCAAAGTGAACCTTTTTTTTTTTCCAATTACATATTTTGGCTTATGGGTCATAAAGTACTCTTATAATAGTCTTCAATGTACCATCATGTACATTTGCATACTGAAAAACAGTGATATTTCGGTACATATTTCTATTAAAAAAAGTTAAATAACAGGTAAAAACATTATTAATGAAACGATGTGCCTCCTTTTTGGCTCTGCTGCCACATTAGAATGGTGGCAAAATCTAAATCTATATATGCAAGCTTTGCCTATCAACACTAAGGTTTAATTTATAAGTTTGACTCCTGTGACGAGGTGTACCCTTGCCTGATACAATTTAATCAGGATACTATATATACATATGGAAGGTTCGTAATATTTTACTGGTACTCTTGTTTTCTTCTAACAATATAAATGTCCACCATGAATGATACAACTTACAAAATAATGTAAATACAGTTATTATTATTCTTAATATGTTTATTATTCTTAGAACTGTTTTTGATATGTTCATCAAATTCATTGCCCATTTAGTATTCATGCTGTTATGGCTGTCAAGAAACATACTCAGCATGTCTTTAAGTGCCCTCTAGATGGAGGGTGATTTGGTTATGATACGGAAAGCCTGTCCGTGGATCATAGTGGGTAACATGTTTGCATAGTGCACATTAAAGACCTCTTTTGTAGATTTTGAAAAAAGTAGGCACATTGTAGTCATTACAAAAAACTATTTTTTTTTGTCCCTACCCAACTATCCATACTCTTCTAGCGGTAGTCAAAAGTCATTGCCACATTGGCCTAATATCTGCCTTGTTTCTACAATTTTATATACACAGGGTGCCCACTGAGTTTTGAAACTGGGGGTACAATGGGGTACAATTGCTGTTTTTTCCTCAACTTTGTACCCCTGCATATAGAAAGTTCCTACAATTTGGGGGGGTAAAAAACCCTCTGCAGAAGGTAAATGGGCATGCTGATACATGTATTGTTGAACTCATCCTGAATATAGCTGAAATACTGCTGACTGGACATTATGCAATAATCAAACAATCAATCAATCAAGTAAACATGCATCTTATAGATATTTTATTATTTAAGCTAGAATTATATATACATGCAATAGTACACTTGTCTACTTGCTAAACAATAAAGTAGCGTTATCTTTCTTTTTGCAGAAAATGAAAACGGGAAATTACTTCCTTGTGAAGATAATTAATTTAAAACAATTCACAAAAATTGACAAAACCAGTTTAGACCTGATAAATCACAGCACTGATCTCGTGACTTCCTTGTGATGATAATTAATTTAAAACAATTAAAATTAGTATTACTGTGAGCACAGCTCACTTGTGCTCACTAAGATATACCCCCCGCTCCCCACATCTGTCCAACCTATTTCCATAACCAAAACATTACTGATTGTTCCCACCAAAAATGAAAGGGACCCTCCTCTCTTCACCAGTAAGCTGCTGATAAAATTTCAAAAAATTCTGAGAAACACTACTCAAGTTATCATACGACATAGGGTAAAAATCCTATTTTCCGTCATATCAAGTCCAATAACTCTGGAACGGCAAAAGTGAAAATCGTCAAAAATGAAAGGGATCCTCCTCTCTTCACCAGTAACCTGCTGATAAAATTTCAAAACATTCTGAGAAACACTACTCAAGATATCATACGACATAGGGTAAAAATCCTATTTTCCGTCATATCAAGTCCAATAACTCTGGAACGCCGAACGTGAAAATCGTCAAAAAAGAAAGGGATCCTCCTCTCTTCACCAGTAAGCTGCTGATAAAATTTCAAAACATTCTGAGAAACACTACTCAAGATATCATACGACATAGGGTAAAAATCCTATTTTCCGTCATATCAAGTCCAATAACTCTGGAACGCCGAACGTGAAAATCGTCAAAAAAGAAAGGGATCCTCCTCTCTTCATCAGTAAACAGCTGATAAAATTTTAAAACATTCTAAGAAACACAACTCAAGTTATCGTACGACATAGGATTTGTCTACAGACGGACGGACGGACGGACATGGTGAAACCAGTAATACCCCCCTACAACTTCGTTGCGGGGGGTATAAAAATTGACAAAACCACTTTAGACCTGATAAATCACACCACTGATCTCGTGAAAATGTGCATTAATACATTAATGCTGCAAAATACATGTACCCTTTTTACCCAACAGTATTCCATTCTTACAAATTGTGTTCTATTTTGGATAAAAAGACAAATACTGATGTTGTAAGGTTGCAAAACTCATATTACTCAATTTTTGTATAGAAATATCTTACAATATACATGTAGTTTGTAATTATCAATGGATTTTTTCATAAAAATTTTGACTCGTGAATTTTTTTGTACAGAAATATAAAATACCTAAACTTTCTTTTCATAATATGTACAAATGTAGGATTCTTTTTGTAATGTAAATATTATTTTTAATTTAATATTGTCTGACTAAAATTAATAATTACCAATGTTTTAAAAAAATTCTGTGATATAAGTATAATTTAAGACAAATATGATTTTTCAAAGTGCAAACATTGATGTTTTATTTCACATATTTAATTTTTATCATTAAAATTAACAATATACAGTTATTGACTGGGTTGGAGGGCAACAGCTGTTGTGTTCAACCCAAAGACTAAACTGGTGCATGCCCTAGGCCAAAGGCTGAGGTCAACAGTTCAGTCTGAGGGTAAACAAACAGATGTTGTCCAAGAATCCAGTCTACAACTGTTTTGTTATCCCTTATAATGCTGTTTTATTACTAACAGACAAAATAATGTGGGCAGTATCTATATACAAATACAATTTATTACTTGTTTGCAAATGTATTAAGTAAAATTCAATATGTGAATTAAATCCCAATAATCAATCAAAGTATTTGTTTCTACCAATATGAAAGAAAAAATGAAAATGTACTCGTTAAAAATGAGACATTTCACAACTATGAAATTTACGCCAAAAATATATTAACTTATTAACTAGAACTTTGCTTTGCCAATTAATTTGCAGACGACAAAATATCAATCATGATGTCGGTAACCAATGAAATTTGTCTAAGTGGTCAAGAGCTTGGACACAGTCAACAGTTCATTAACAGGGGAATGTCTTCAGGTAATAAGTATGTGTGTCCCGAAATCATCCAGTCATTTATGCAGGGCTTGATATTAGCGGTAGTTCAGTAACCCAAGACAGGCAAAAGTTTGGTTTAGGCTAGTGAATGATGTATGTGACTTGTCCAATGGGACAAGTGAACAAAATAAAAATAAATAAAAATGCTAAAATTTACAAAATGTTATAAAATTCATCTGTAGCAATTTGTCCTTTTAGAAATTTGTCGTTAAAAACATTTAACGACAGATTTCGTCAAAGACATAATGGATTTTACCTATTCAAATATAGTATAGGATATTTTTATTGACCAATCAGAAGTTATTTTAAAACAAGAGCACCGCCCATGGGTGCTGGACGTTCGACTTTTTCGCATCTGATATTAAACTGCAAGCAATTTACAAAGTTATACATACTTCTAACTATGATGGTCATATAAGCAAATATGTTTGCAAGATTGGTAAATATAATCAGAGGGGTATAATCTTTTCTTGTAACACTATTTTAGTGCATATGAAATAAAAAAAATAAAAAAAATTGAGGGGGGGGGGGCAGTGGGAGGGGGTTGTATGTTGGGAGTGAGGGGTTACCCTTCTGCAATGTGTTCCCCCTTTTGATAGTGAACTGGTATGTTGGGTTTCATTTTAATGTCTATCATAGTTTATATTGAGAAAATTGTATTTTTAGAAAAAAATGCAAGTAAAAAAAGGGAAATAACTCAAATAAAATGCTGGATAGAGTTGTCTTCTCTTGTCAACAGAACGGGGTCAACATTTTCTACAAGTGTATTGAGTTTCAAGTTAATAGCTTTGAGTTATTGAGAAATTTTAATTATACTAAAACAATATCCCAAATTTCTATGTACTATGCCGAAACAATGGCAGATAACTCTGGATATACAAATCACAGGGTCACCTGCCTTGTTGTAATGGGTTCCCCATTTGATAGTGAACAGGTATGTTGAGTTTCATTTCAATGTCTATCATAACTAGTATGCTCACTAAGATATACCCCCCGCTCCCCACATCTGTCCAACCTATTTCCATAACCATAACATTACGGATTGTTCTGACCAAAAATGAAAGGGACCCTCCTCTCTTCACCGGTAAGCTGCTGATAAAATTTCAAAACATTCTGAGAAACACTACTCAAGTTATCATACGACATAGGGTAAAAATCCTATTTTCCGTCATATCAAGTCCAATAACTCTGGAACGGCAAAAGTGAAAATTGTCAAAAATGAAAGAGATCCTCCTCTCTTCACCAGTAAGCTGCTGATAAAATTTCAAAACATTCTGAGAAACACTACTCAAGTTATCATACGACATAGGGTAAAAATCCTATTTTCCGTCATATCAAGTCCAATAACTCTGGAACGGCAAAAGTGAAAATCGTCAAAAAAGAAAAGGATCCTCCTCTCTTCACCAGTAAACAGCTGATAAAATTTTAAAAGATTCTAAGAAACACAACTCAAGTTATCGTACGACATAGGATTTGTCTACAGACGGACGGACGGACATGGTGAAACCAGTATATCCCCCCTACAACTTCGTTGCGGGGGGTATAATTATTGAGAAATTGTATTTTTTGAAGAAATTCTAAGTCAAAAAGGGGGGAATAACTCAAATACAATGCTGGATGGAGTTGTCTTCTCTTGTCAACAGATTGAGGTCAACACTTTCTACAAGTGTATTGAGTTTCAAGTTAATAGTTTTGATAGTTATAGAGAAATTTTAATTATACTAAAAAGTATCCTTAATTTTTATGTACTATGTCAAAACAAGGGCAGATAACTCTGGATATACAAATCACAGGGTCATCTGCCTTGTTGTAATTGGTTCCTCTTTTGATAGTGAACAAGTATTCCAAGTTTCAAATGGATACCTTTGATAGTTTTTGAGAAATGGACTCTGACAAAAAACTTAACCGACCCAGACGCGGGAGTGACGACAATAGATCGACTTTTTTTCTTCGAAAAGTCAAGCTAAAAATGATCTTGTTTTATTAGTCAAAAGTTTTGAAAAGTATTTCATCTTTTCGGACAACTATTTCTTCCTTATGTATAAGCCTACTGCATGTGTCATGATAAATACTTGTTATTCATTGATTCATTCCCTTACTTCTTCCTCATTTTAATTAGATTTAAATGTAAACATCCGTTTACAAAACTTACATTCTTAAATCTGAAATACATATATCAGAAAAGGTTTTGTAATTCTTTTTTCTCAATAAGAGACCATTTGCACTTTTACTTCTAAAATTATACATTTGTTCATGTCTTTGTAGGAGTACCTTCCTTTTAAAACAGACAAAAGTGTCCTCTTCATGCAAAGTTCAATGAAAACGACATATATCTTTCCAATACTCTGTACAAATTTAAGTTGAATTTTTCATTTGCTGTAAAATTATCCTCTAATTTTTTGAAAACTATACTCAATATTCTTTGTCCTTTCCACTGATCTTCTATGGAACAGGTACCATTTTGCCATCCCAGTCTTTGCCTTAATTTTTTTTCACCTACTTCCCCGAAAGCCAAATTTAGAAAAAAATAATATATTTATTCAAATTCTTTCATAATTTTCACTTTTCCAAATCCAGTTTTATTTGTCCCGGGCTTCGGGCAAGTGGGTTAGCAAGAAGACTGCCATCTGCAAGGAATCAATTCGGAAATGTGATAATGGTCTATTGACCAACAAGATAAAATTGAACTATACCTTCTACTATCTGTTTAGTTTCATAAGGATCAGCATATTCTGAAGTCTTGCAGGATTTTATTCCACCAAGCGTTTCCTCCTTTTTGTCAGGGGGTAAACAATAATCCCCCAACTGAATCTGAAACGAAATCTTATACATTATTGACTTAAAAAGAGATCTTCAAGCATCTATATAGAAAATCAAATGAACATATTTTATAAATCAATTTCCGTTTTAGTACTTAACAACATAAGTATATTGCACTTGACCGTTCGTTGTCTTTAGTCAATCCAAAAATGATTTTTTTTTTCAATTGTTTATTTTCGTGTTTGTGAGAACAAAATTAGCTGTCCTGATGTCAACTTTACATTATGTACATTTTTATTAAAATAATCATCCTGTACATAATTGAATAGAACATATACAGACTAGCCTGCTTTAGTGACCACCTCTGTTAAGCAATAACTTGTATTATGTGACCTTAATTTATAATTTCCCTTCGTGTGCATATCATATGAATTAAACCTGTACATAATGACCACCTGTCTTATGTGACCATTTTTGAATGATTCCTTTGAAGGTCACATTGATTATTATGATTAAGTACTAACTTGGAGGGGCCATCATAACTATGATTGTATAATCGATTGAATTACATCAACTATAGACTAATCAGTGCCTATTACAACTAAAGTTATGAGTTTGATTCAAGCTCCAATCTAATTAAAATTAGATTTCCGCACTTGCTCCCTATTTTCTTTCGGTTGTTATTAGTCCCACGTGCGATTAGAAAACACCGACAGAAAATAGGGAGCAAGTGCAGAGATCTAATTCTAATTAGATTGATTCAAGCTCATGCTAAGGAGAACATGATACAACTATTTATAATTTAGTTTGTCAGTGACTTGTGACAGGTCAGTTGTTTTCTGGGGGTACTTAGGCCACTGGTTTTTCAGACAAGCACTGTTGAAAGACAAAATAATTTTCTGCACCAAGGTAAAAAAAAATAAATCAAAATTAAAACAAAATCCACCTATTCTATTTTTCATCACAATTTAACCATAATTATAGTAATAATCTGATTAAACAGTCCTCACGAGGAGCACTGGTCCTCCAGAACAAGACCAGCAAAACTTTGTTCGAATCAATAAATTTTTTCAGTTTTTATTTAGAACTATATAAAAATAAATTCAAGAATTTGATTCGGACCAGTAAATTAAAATGTTTATTTCGAGGACTGAATTAAATGTAATAACTACTGTACTAACAAGAAATTGACAATTGTTTTACTCTGTGAAGGGGCATAACTCAAATCAGCATTGGGTAAAATCATTGGTCATTGAATTCAGTTACTATAATACATGTAATGGTCAAAATTTGCTACAAAATCAAATGTGTTTATACAGGTGTGCTGACATAGACTAAAAAATACATATTATTTGGAAAGGGTAATAACTCATCGTACATGTAGTTGATAAATTTTGATTGAGGTTGTGATAAAGCTTCAGGATAAATGTACAATCTGAAAAGAAGTAAGGCCTTACATACATTATGTAGTATATTAAGGTGACATCGTCGACTAAATACAAACATCAGGTTATTTGTACGAACAACTGTCCTTTAATCACATCTGAAAGTGAATTATCTCAACTAAACTAAATGGCCAAAAAAGCAACATAACCATATTTAATAAATGAAAGATTATCTTTTTAAATAAAAACATTCATCTACCAACCTCATTCTTTCATCATTTGGGAAAGATAACTTGCATTTCTCATAATGTCCAAATTATACATACAAAATATGATGTGTGGGCCTTAAAGGGATATTGTCTACCAGCTGCGTAATTTTTTCATACCCAAAATTATTGTCGATTTCCGTACTGACCTTCATAAAATGAAGATTAACACCGAGTTATGCTGCAAAAGATACGATTTTTTGACAAAAAAGACCCAAAACTATCGTTATTGTAATTATTGTCCAGATGACAATATTCAAATCTATTCATATGATCTTCTATGTGAACACGTCTTGAGCGTGCGCACTGTTTATAAACAGTAAACAACATGTCGGAAGAGAAAGGTCAACACGTGGAAGAAAGCGTACTTTGACGGATTCAGAGATAAAGAGGAATATAAGTGAAGTATCTTCCAAATGGAACAAATGCAGGATATATGTAGGGGATCAGTTGGACCGTTGCCGTTGGATGGAGCGAACTCAAGGAAGTGCTACGCATCAAATCTCACGCTGAAGTGGCAAAAATTTTGCTTGATTATTGTTGATAGGTAAGCCGACCATGTTGCCTTCTTTTCTCAATCGTTTTTCATATTTTATGAATTTATGATGATGCCTATGATCATTTTCGGTAGATATTATTCAATATATGTAATTTTGCACCTGGCAACAGCAAATTATTGTCAATGAGTAGCATAAAACGGCCGTATTTGCGAGGTAAACAAACACAAATTGTAAGAGGCCAGCAAAGGGGAAATGGGAGTGCAAAAATGATATCAATACAGTTTATTATTTTTTCGACCAGCAAATATTGAAATGAGCCGATTTTTGATTATTATTATTATCAATTTAAATAAAAATATCGAATCAATTCATTTTTAATGCAAGAATTAAAACTGTACATGGCTTATATGAAAACCCTATAAAGTTCTTATTATTCAAGCAAATTTATTTCTTTGATATTCTAAATATATTACATATAATTAGACTTTAATTTTATCAAATTTCAACAACTTGGACATACAACTTAGTTTTGGGAATCAAAAGTATATACCTTACTTTCTGCAAATTATCACTATAATGGAAAATCGGTACATGCATGTATTTTTCAAATAAAAGCTTTCTATTTAAAGAAGCTTCATTTCAATTGCACTTTTAGTTTGGATCCTGTAAGTATAATATATAAACAAGGTTTTGAAGAAATGATATCCATTGAATGTCCTAAAACGCATATTTTAGATCATGGCTAAATGAAAATCATGTTCAATTCCTTTATGCAAACAAGTTTATATCTTGGGTACTGGAAGTACATTACATAAATAAGGTTTTAAGTACTATTCAACAAGTTTGAACATAAAACTTTGTTATGGGAGCCAAAATTATATCTTCGTGTCTGTGAATTATCACCATAGTGGAAAATCAGTATGTATCTTTTATATAAAAAGCTTTCCATTTAAATAAATGTCATTTCAGTAGCATTTTTAGTTTGGATCCTGTAAGTATGATACATACACAAGGTTTTTAAAAAGTAATATGAAGATCCATAGAAATTTGCAAGTTTCAGAAACTTTTCTATATGTGACTATAAAATTTTACTGAAATGTCCTGAACTGCATATTTTAGACTATGGCTAAATGAAAATCATTTTCAATTTCTTTATGCAAACCAAATTTATTTCTTGACTATTCTAAAAACATTACATTAATTAGTTTTTTACTACATTTTAACAATTTTGGACATAATTTTTAGTTCAGGGAGACAAAATTATACTTACTATCTTAGAATTATCAACATAGACATGATAGAGGGAAATCAATATGTATTTTTCATATAAAGGCTTTCTATTTAAAGAAGTGTCATTTGAACTGCTTTTTTTCCCCTCGCCAACGAAGTTGTGAAGGGATATAGTAACGCTACCGTCCGTCCGTCCCATCTTGTGAACACTCTAGAATCAACATCCTTCAATGGATTTTGACCAAACTTGGTACATACTTAGTCCTTAAGAGAATCTGGAACCCTATTGATTTTCAAAGTCAAAGGTCAAGGTCACCAGGTCAAATATTTAGGCAAGGGGATATGCCACGTTTTGCCCTTGTTTAGTTTGGATCTTGAAAGTATGATAAGAAATAATGTGAAGATCCATAGCAATTTGCATGTTTCACAGTGTGTGAATTTAACAGTAGACCGATGGCCCATGTCTGTGTTAAAATCATGCAGGTTTTTGTAAAATTATCTTATTTTTTTAGGCAACTTACTTCAAAAACTGGTAATTTCAGACAAATGTGATTTTGTAGTGATTGATATTTGTACTTTTTATTTAGATATTCTGACCAAGGTATTTCTGGAGTAGAAGAAATGAGCAGGCATCACATTTCAACGAAACGGATGAAACTGGAGAAATCGAGTTCATTTGTGAACCCATTTGAGTATGTTCCTTTTGTTAAAGATTAGACATATTCTACATTATGTTTATAGGTAATATTGTCAATATTGTCCTATTAATTATTGTGGCTTGCATAGTGATACTACTAGTAGCTATATTATATAGGGATCATGTTGGCTTCTGCGTCATCGTTACATTTTCATCCATCCACAAGCTGAAATGGCCAGTCCTCCTTAGCTACTTATGGGAATGAAACCAAACTTGGACAGAATTGACGCACGTCTGGCACACCAAATTTTTGCCTGGAACTTTGATGTAATTTTGTCTCTTTATATTGGGTTGTGTAGATGTGTGCTGGATACATGTATTTAGATTATAGATTTAATATTATTTTGGAAAGCTTTTTCGTTATACAGCTGCACATCTGAACCATATAACAAAATTTGTTTCGATATTATACACATACACTGTAATAAACAATTATTTTTTATTCTTACAGTCTCTCAATAGATATTACTGAAGAGGGCAGTGATGTTGGTGATGATTCTGACGATGAAGATTTTGAACCTAGCCTCAACTTCACTCTAAGGTTTGTCATGTTAATTTCATATGTTTCAGTTGTAACTTACATACTTGAAATTTTGTCCTTATAACAGAACCATGCATGATCATATGTCATATGAGCTTTATTATACCCCCGCTCCACCGGAAGGGGGGTATACTGTTTTACCTCTGTCCGTCCGTTCGTCCCAAGATGTTCATAACATTTTTCTCAGTAATTATTTGTGGCAGCAATCTGATATTTGGTCATAGGCTTCAGAAGGGTCAATCAAAAGTCACAAACCCACTGCGTTGTCCATGGTCAAGTCCGGTAGAAGTCACATCCGATGAAGGGAAAGACATCAACAACAAATGAAGATCAGTTCTGATTTGGGTAACAGACACCCTGTAATCGTTGACCAGCTCGTGATGTCTGCCGTAGAACTTCTTGAGGGATGACCACAACCTAAAAGCTGTCTACAAATCACTCAAATCCTTCATAAAGTGGACTTGTAATGATATGTTTAGTTGCTCATTCACTATACATTCGAGATATTCATCTTGAATTGAAAGTTAGGCCTCCATAGATCATAATCTCAATTCTATTGTTTTATTCTTGTGAATTACATTGTATGTATTTTTCTACTTCAGATGGCAGAGAAGTTACAACAAAAAGACAGCTAGATGGTCTGTGCAGCCTGTTAAAGCTGACAAGTCATATTCCTATGTTCCAAGACTATTAATGGTCATCATTTGTATGAGACTGCAAGATAATGAAGGAATGAATCAACGTGTGCAGATGGAAGTAGATGATCCCAGAAGATTCTCGGTCCATCTTGTACCAATTCCACAACCTCCAACTCAGGATAATATTGTAGCATCTCAGAAATCCATATTTGAAGACCAAGACAAAACAATTGATTTTTAGAGTGGAAAAGTACCTAAGTCAGGATAATGGGCATTACAAATTGTCCAATGCACAATAATGATAGTGTGTTGGTCTGGTTAGTACAAACCAGGACAACTTTTTAAGAACTCACAAGAAACATCTCTGCCAAGTTTGGTTAAATTCTGTTCGGCTGTTCTCAAGAAGAAGATGAAAATGTTGTTTCCCATAGGGTTTCAGTGCAAACTTTGACCTCTGCTGGTGGCCATTTTGAATTTTCAAATGGCGCAAACAGTAACAACACATGTTAAAGACATTCATAGGAACATATACACCAGATTTCAATTCAATCCCTTCAGCGGTTCCTGAGAAGAAGTTTCTTGAAAATCGACCAATCAGAATTTTCAAAGTCACATGGTGGCCATGTTTTTTGACAAATCTGCACAAAAGTAACAACTCTTGTGTAGGACCTCATAGAAAACATCTCTGCCAAGTTTGTTTTTGAATTATATAAAAGACTGTCAGTCCATTTTAGAAGAAGTTGTCAGTGCTGATAGAACTAAAAATAATAATAAGATGGCAAAACTTTCAAATTAAATTTACAATTCCAACTGACCAACTTGTGAAATTAACAACTCATTAAGGTTGATTTATTTTTTATTTTTGGTGTTTCAGCAATATTTCAGCTATATCATGGCGACCAGTTTTAGTTGTGGAGGAAGCCAGAGTACCCGGACAACCACCGACCATAGGGAAGCAACTGGTAAACTTTATCATTAGGGTATATGGGATAAAATACAAAATATTTCATGAACAAGTTTTAATTAAATCGTCTAGGAATGAAACCCTTGTATAGTCCATATGGATCAGGATACGTGTCCCTAATTTTCCAAGAACAACAGCTTGGGATCACACGTCTGACCCCAGCTCCAAGTCGGCCATGTGCCCAAATGGTATACTGGCGGTAGGCTGCAAACCTATTGGATCTGTTGTAATCCTCGTCATGGGGCATTACTACAAGTTCCTCTCGAAACATTCTAGCAACCCCCAACACTGCCTCATCAAGGACAATCCATCAAAGTCCTGTAATAAAGACAAGATGTTTAATAAAAACAGAGTAAAGACAGATGGTTATACATTCATCTAGAAAAATGAGCTCTATTTAAAAAAAATATATTCATTATAAGTGAAATAGTTTGCACAAATTCAGTTTAGAGAAATAAAAAAAAGTCTTATTTTGGAAGGAAAGATTTTCTTGTGGGACTTTCTTATGACCAGTTTTATTTCCTTTTTTTTGTTGGTTTATGGGAGAACCATTTTGGTCTTGCAAATTTTTTTTTTTTATCAATTTACCTCTCCAAGCTATTCAATTTTAATTTTATATGGTTTTTTCCTAAAAAAAATTTTTTGATTCTGAATCTTGAAGAAAAAAATGTGGCTGGACAGGAGAGAAAAAAAAATATTCCGATTTGACATTTTCACAAAATTTTGAAGAAATTTTTTTTTTTGAGCACTTCGCCAATCTAATTAAAATTAGATCTACGCACTTGCTCCCTATTTTCTACACGAGCGACCCAAAAAAAGATAGAAAATAGGGAGCAAGTGTGTAGATCTAATTATACCCCCGCTCCCCAAAGGAGGGTATACTGTTTTACCTCTGTCTGTCTGTCCGTCCGTCCTTCCAAGATATTTTTCTCAGCAACTTGATAGCAGAAATCTGATATTTGGTCACAAGTTTCATATAGGTACCCCATATCGTGGGAAGCGTTTTTGGACCTGTCTGATTCCTACTTCCTGTTTGCCGACTTAGTTGGTTTTTTATACACATTGAACATATACATGTGTATGCACATTTTTCTCAACAACTATTGATGGCAGAAATCTGGTGTTTGGTCACAAGCTTCATATAGGTACCCCATATCATGGGAAGTGGCAGGGGTATCATAAGTGAGAATTAGCTCACAGTTCACCTTATTTTAACTAGATTGGCACTTCGCCGGGAAATAAGATAATATGATTTTTGTGGCGTCTGAAAAAAAAAATTCTATGGCGAAAAAACGTGACATAGCCCCCTTCAAGGTAAATGGTCAGTCCCATATTATTTTGCAGCAACTGTCTTGTGGAACTAGAAGTAATGTCTCTTTTGTTTATAATCCAGCCCAAATTTCTCTGAAACATTCCAGTCAATTAACAAATAAAACAACACTGGCTACGTCATTCGTTTTCATCAGACATGTATTTCACTGTGTTCTACATGTATGTCTCTGTTTTCATATTGTCGGTAAAACTGGCTAAAATAAATTGATTTAACATGTGTATCAAAATCTCGGGGAACAACTTCATAACTTATATGAGGAAAAAAACTAATTTAGTTATTTTTAAGGCCGGCAAAAATTTTCGATCGAAAATACGTAGTTGCTATAAAACAATTTGTCCCCATGGGGTGCCTCCTGGCATGTTTTCAATGGTTATCGTGGAAATATCGACTGAATCTGTTAAGGCATGTAGTTTTCATCAAAGAAAATCTATTCCTGATACAGAAATTATTTATTCTACGTCTTTTAGATACATTCGGTTCGCAAATAGCTTTTTTCCTCAACTTTTATAGAAACTTACCTCAATATCCATGCTGCAGCATCCGGGCTACTGGCATAAAAATAGATAAGTAAATAGAGTTGGCCTCGCCCAGGTCAGTGCATAATTAATTAGCTTCCGGTAACGATGGTCAGCTTTTTTAGTCGAAAAAAACAACGTTTCGATGCGTATTCGTCAATAATTCGGTGTTTAATCTTCATTTTATGAAGGTCAGTACGGAAATCGACAATAATTTTGGGTATGAAAAAATTACGCAGCTGGTAGACAATATCCCTTTAAGACAAAAAAGTTCTGCACCAAATAAGACAAAATTACTTATTTGACCATTCATATTTAAGGTCAAGGTCACAGTGACCTCATTTTTATATGAAATACTCTTGTCATGTCCTTATACATACAAAATATGATGGTTGTCGGCCTTAAGGGAAACATTTCTGCACCAGACAAATTGTGTGTACAGACAAAGGACAGACATATACAGCATCATCTGAAGTGCTGTCTTAACACATGGACATGCTGGGTAGTTGCCCAGGGGCCCCATGCAAATCTATGGATGATGTGTATGGCATGTTTTTAATGCTTAAACACTTATTTCGTTGGAAGTTCCCATACAATAAATACATGTAATTTTTATCGACATTTACAGTTTTATTCCTGTAAGTGTTTGTGTAGGTATGGGCCCCAGTGCACTGCTTTGCCCGGGGGCCTATAATGCTGTTAAGACATCCCTGATCACCGGTAACCCAGTCAATATATTACACTTGTTCCTCCTCCATTACAGATGAATCAATTCATATGAATTCTGTAGTTTTGGGCTAGATCTGTATTTACTAGTTTTCATGACAACATAATAAAATTTCCTATCAGCCAGATCAACAGATTATGAAAGACAATCTGTCTATTAGATAAACCATGGGTAATTGTACATGTGATCCATTCCTCCACTTATCATAATTTGCAACAAAATCTTTTTCTTTTTAAAAAAAACTGTGATTTGATTGGTTTAAAAAAAATGTGCTGGACCTAATCAAAATGTTCAATAATAATTTATGAAGAGGATTTCTATATCAGTTGACCCAAAGATGATAAAAAGGAGGAATGGATCGCACCTGCCCCTTAGTTTCAGACAACAGACAAACAGAAACAATTTTAATGATGTATATACTCCTCCTCAACTTAGTTACAGAGGCTAGAGGGTATACATTATATCCTATTTATCAGATAGTAACACAGATTCATGAGTCAGTATTTAGGTGAATCATGTCTGATTTGTTATCAAACTTTATTGCAACAGCTTTAATCTCTGAAACAATGATTTTTGTGATTTCTAACCAATTTTAAAAATGTATAACGGTCACCCCAGGTTATCTGCAGGGGACTAATCTTTGTAACTTATTCCATTTTACTGGTTACAATAACCTTGTATTTTTCAATGTAGAAATTTTGATAATACTGACCTCGACCTTAAATTGGTACAATGTATTAGGTACATGTACGTTGTACATACAATGTATGTTAAATGGACTGAGAATAAATATACTGAATTCATGTACATATGAATAACTCCAAATGTTACTTGTATAAATATATAAATAAGAAGAAATTTGGAGTAGACATGTTAAATGTCATGATACTAGTGCTATGTTTCTGTCCATATATACATGCTTGTATTGAAGTTTAGATCCTCATTCATTTTTTTCTTCATGTAAATGAGTGCAGGGGGGTACTTTGCAATACATAAGTTATAGATTTTAAAGTAATGCTATGTATGATTCTATCAAGTTCTTGTAAGCACCACACAAGTATCAAAATAGTGGAATGAAAAGAATCCTGTATTCCATAAAAAGTGATTTTCGATCTATCTTAAATGAAAAATTTGTGGTCCCTTTCAGTCGAGTTTATCACAGAACAGTAAAGATAGAGGAAATTTGTTGAAATATTATTGAAAGCTCTCAGCATAATCAATTCAAAGAAAAAACCTGCTACAAAATTAACCAAAAATAACAATTATATATGTAACTTCCAAATATGCTAAGTTTTGAAAATTGGGCCCCTTAAACCCCCTTTCGAAATAAAACAGCAAACCTTTTATTACTGCTCATCAATAACTCATAAAGATGATAATTTTGCAAAAAACACATTAAAATTGGATAAAAATTTTCCACTTATTTAGCACCTTTTATGTCAAAAACAGTAATAGCTACATTATTACACTAGTCATTTTTACTGAAGGGAAATTTCCTAAGAAATTCATTAAAAAACTTCATTAAAACAGACAAACAATAAAGTCTCCCTGTACAAAAACAGAAAATGATCCCAACCTTTATTCTGAGTAGAGGATCTTAGTGTTAAAATGCCGAAGCTTTGGTCGACTAGATCTAAAGTTATTGCATGGAAACCATTATATCTCTGTATAAACAGAGGACAAAAGTGTCTAATAATACCCATAAGATTATCAGATCAGTCCTATAAAAAAATGACTCAAATCTTTTTCTCTACAAAACTTGGCACATTGACATTGGATTTTAAATAGACTTCTGTCATTCTAAATCACCTGATCAACTTCGCTAGTTATTTATATGAGCATACAAAAAATTGTCAACTTTCCTATATACATGTACAATACATGTCATTTCATAATTGTGAACAAATTCTAAGTGACCTTCTATAAATTATATATACAGTGTACCTACCATATCTTGATCACACATGAGTTAACATTTAATAAATATCCACACAAATTCTATTGAAAATATTCACTATTTCCTTAAGATGTGCGCTGCAGGTTGCATTCTCTACATACATGTATAGCAATAAATGCATGTATAATTAATACACATGTACATGTATGATATATTTCCAATGAAAATTGTTCACTTTCACAATCTATTTATATCCATTTCCACTAATTTATTGTAAATATTAGTTATAAAGACAAATAAGATACATGTACATGTAATGTATTAACTAGTACTACATGTATCTTCTGTTATAAATTTAACTTTCTACAAATTAACAACAGGATATCTCCAATCTGTTTTCCCTTTAACAATATATGATGTCATTTTTCTTTGTGGTCTAATGTTTCAATACAAATCCTAAACAACCCTAAAGCTTTACTTTTTTTTTTTATTTGTAATATTATGGGAAACAGATGTTGACAATAAATCACAGGAAACAATACAAACTAAATGCATTGCTCTGTAAAATGGAATTACAATGTAATTGCACATCATTTCTCATCATCTCTGAATAATTTAATTTGGTTTGAATATTTCAATCTGTTCATCCGCCAACGACAAATTCAAATAGTCACATGAAATAATCGTAATTAAAATCGAGGAATCATTAAATTTTGGAACAGGTTATACTTGCATAACCTGGTTTGGGTCAGTTTACGCTTTTCATAAAGCGCTTCGCGGTTTATTAAGCGTAAATTAGTCAGAGATTCCTCTGCTGTCCGACGGCACTATTTTTTTTTGCTAGAGCCGTGGGACGTCAGAGAGCTCTACATTCGGAAAACTGCGGATTTGCCTCTCCAACTCTTGGTCGGCACATTTCCACGTTTCGTGGCTATCAGATTTTATTTTCTATCAGAAACCCTTATATAAGTCGCTTCACCACTCAATTTTCTATTCATTCATAACCATCTTACCCTCAGAAAGTGGTGTTACACTCCATTACAGCACGATTTTGCCTTAGACCCTATCAGTATACGATCACTGGGTCTTGTCTTTAAAACATATATATAACTTTATAGTTACATATATGCCTTAAAGAAAATATATTTTTTTTTAATAAAGTTATATATGTCTTAAAGACAAGCCCCTGTGTGTACAATAGGTCAATGTACATCAATGCAATCAGTTCTTATTAAGACTCAAGTTTGTGAGTTAGACCCAAACATGTGATGATGTACAAAACATGTATTCCGTAGCAATTTCTTTTTTAGGTGATGAAAATTGTCAGTGAATTAATTCTATATTAGAAATATTGCTGAAAGTGGCATTAAACACCATAACCCTAACCCTATAATATCCTCCTCTGACAATAAGTCGGTCAGTCATTGGATAATGTTTGATTATTTTTTTCATGTTTGAAAAGTAAACATTTTTTCCTTTTTAATTATGTTCCTCATCTATTCTTGCTCACATTTGTAAAGTTCCATGGAAAAAAGATCGATAATAATTACATACTGACACATATTTGATTACCCTCCATTTTCCAAATGGCGTCGTATGACGTCACATAAAGTCGATCAAAGTTCAATTAAACACATGATTTTGTCATAGGTCAACCAAACTTAAAAAGTAAACCAGATTAAGAAAGTACAGTATTTTAGCTTTTTCAGTGTAATTGATTTGTCTGAAAAATTTCAAAAGATGTTTTTTTACTTGCATGGAATTTATTCAATTCAAACTTCTCTGTTTTAATCTCATCTTGTAATTTTGACGTTGAAAAGTATTCCATCAGTGTTTATGTACGCTATGAATATACAAAATGACGTCATTGGTCTCGTGCTTGACTTTATTGCATGACCGAGCAGATGTCATGGTAGGATATATTATATACATGTAGCTATATTTATTGTATAGGTACATGTATACCTAATAAATATTGATCAAAGTGTAACTAATGACCTTTTATCAACACCTACACAAAGTAAAATACCAGATATTTATACTAATACCTTCCTTTAATTAATCCATCAAAAAATAAAGTAGTTTCATGTTTGCACTTGAAACTGCAGGATATCCCACTTTAGTACATGTAATACAAGCCCGTAACAAGGAAGGACAGAAACAAAATTCAAATGATACCAAGTGAAATATAAAACTCATTATACACTAACACAATAGTGTCTACGTGTATATAAAAAAAATCAAAAAGAAAATATATATATATATAAAAGCTTACAATACAAAAGCAAGAAAGTTTTGTTATAATACAAACTGAACAAATTTTCAGCAATATATCATGTGAGAAGTTATGAAATGATTGATAAAATGATTTTGTCGCTCACCTTTCATTGTACTTTGAGGAAACTTAATACAGAACCTTCCATATGTGCTTCCCACCAAATTTTGGTTCATTTGGCTAAGCAGTTACAGAGAAGAAGATTTTTAGAAATCGACCAACCAGAAACAATAATTGCCTATGGCGGTCATGTTTGTTAACGGATCGGGACGAAATGAGCAATCTTTACAGAAAACCTTCCAAAGATGCTTCCTACCAAGTTTCAGTTCATTTGGCCAAACGGTTTCAGAGGAGAAGAATTTTAAAAATCAGCCAATGAGAAACAAGAGTTGCCTGTGGTGGCCATGTTTGTTAACGAATCGGGACGAAATGAGCAATCTTTACAGAGGAACTTCCATAGATGCTTCCTATCAAGTTTCGGTTCATTTGGCAAAGCGGTTTCAGAGAAGTTTTTAAAAATCGGCCAATCAGAAACAAGAATTGCCTGTGGCAGCCATGTTTGTAAATGGATCGGGACGAAATGAGCAAACTTCATAGAGGACCTTCCATAGATGCTTCCTACAAAGTTTCAATTCATTTAGCTAAGGGGTTTCAGAGGAGAATATTAAAATGTGAAAAGTTAACGGACGACAGACAACCGATGCCAAGTAATGGCAAAAGCTCACATTGCCTTTGACAAGGTGAGCTAAAAAATACAACACAGTAGGAACATTTCCAAAATGAAATATCAAAATCGTAGAAAGAGGCAAAACTGATACCCCTAACACTAGTGGTGTACCGATCATCGGAAACATCGACTAATCAGTCGGACGTCATCATACGATCCGATGATCGATTCTTAAACCTTGTGGTCGATTCTGATTGTTCTTTGGTTGTTTTTTTTTTCTGTCTCCATACTGACAAAAATATTGCAGTTTTATCCCAGCTGATTTTTTTTTGCCCTCAATACTGATAAACATCTGGCAATTTTGTCCAAGTGTACTTTTGACACTCAGTCAATACACATATTTGGACTAGTCTATTATTTATCTACTTCCCGGAATAGTCCATTTTATATCAGGTGTTGCACATATGGAAAACGATCTTTTGTTTTATTCTAAGTTAATGTTTACAAATGGAAATATTGTAGTTTGTAAATATATTATTTGATTTTATTCAAATCTTTACTTTTGTCAAACACATATTTGGACTAGTCTATTATTTATCTATCTATATCAGGTGTTACACATATGGAAAACAATCTTTTGTTTTGTTCTATTTTAAAGTTAATGTTTACTAATGGAAAAATTATAGTTTATAAATTTATGATACAATTTTATTCATATCTTTACTTTTGTCAATCATACTCTTGAAATAAAGGCTATTTGATTAATTATAGTCAGTAAATACATTTAGCAGGCAATTGTCACCGATGATCGATCATCGGTCGATGTTGATATAACGATCATCGATCTTGAAAATGTTACCGATTCCCATCACTACCTAACACAAATACATGACCCCTCACTTTACAGGCTTGATACAGACTCTTCAATAAAAAGTGATTGTATCTAAACATCAAATGAGCAGTATCTAAGCTAAGTTGATAATGAATAACAGCACAAACAATAAATAATATAGGTTATCAGGGCCCGGTTGTTCAAAACAATGGATAAAGTTATCCACTGGACAAATATGATTTATCCTGGACAACTTCTGTCCACTGGATAAATGTGGTTGTTCAAAAGTTATCCACTGGACAAATATGATTTATCCTGGACAACTCTGTCCAGTCTAATTTGGTACGGATAAAGTTTTATCCAGTGGATATATGATTGCCAATTGAAATTACATTAGATTTTTGTTTGTTTGTCATGAAGTTTTCCTCTATTCAATTTCAAAAATAGCATTTCCTCTTTTTGGAAATAGATTACACATAACAGGAACTAAGATAAATAGACAGATTTTAAATACAAATGTAAATAAATAAATGCTATGCAAAAAATTGAGGAGAAAAAACATGCATTCCATCAGAACTGATTTCTGATTTAATTTGTTGCGCAGTGCAAGTAAATTGAAGAGAGGTGTAATTGAAAAAAATTGGTGGGAGCTTTTGATTTTCCATATTCATGAATTTTCCTTCCACCAATATTTTTGTTGTTAATTTTTTTGCCGTGAATCATGATGGGGACATTGTCCGTAAATAATTTTCAGTCAAATTTATTTTACATTCTTTATGATATACGCCTCTCGTCTACGTTTTTATGAACCTTTTTTTCCAATGTGATCTTCTGTGTTTGTTCTTTGTTTTTATTTCTCAACCTGATGTCAATATTACATGAATTACTGGACACATCCACCGTTCAATTGTTGACAAAATAGACCCGACTATTGAGTATGTAGAAATAGCAAAAAAAAAAAATACCTTAATATCAATTACATTGGGTTACATATTTTTGTGAAATGTGATCTGAAGAATTTATTTACCGTGCCTTCAATTTATCAGTAAAAATACTTTTGATGAACCGTGACGAGGACCCCTTTTTTTAAACCTCAAATGTGGAAGAATGGCTAATGATGACATTTGTTCTGGAAAATTGTTTACTAGATCTGTTTGTTGTTTTGGATTTAGACTTGGGATTGATTTTAATTGATAATTCTTTTTTTCTGTCTCTCAAAAGTTGGATATAAATATTATTTATTTTATTTGTTTTTGACAACAGTATGAAAAATTTCATTCCGTGTACATGTGTAGATTTCTGTGAAAATATCCGATCCTAAGACATGTACGTTAAATATCCCAAGATCCAATCAGCATATTTTGTAAGCCATGATATTTACATGTATATAGGGAGTAGTGAGTAGTCCCAAAAATGTCACTTATTTCAGGCCAGCCCACATCAATAGATTCCACGTCTTCCAGAACACAATTTGGATTTTATTGTTGCAAGATTCCATTTCACTACATCATTAAGTACAATAATTGAACTGGATCATAATAAAATATTTCTAAAGTTTTGTAAAATTGTGTTTTTCGTAAAATAAATTTATCTTCATATTTTTATCTACACCCCCCACCCGAATTATTTTACAAGACATGAATGACAAAATGACACTCCCTTTAATTACTCTTGCCCTTGCCTCAATACCGATAAATCTTTTAGGAAAGAAATGAAGTAACTAGCTTCAATTTATTTAAACAAATATTTACTTTGGATTATTATTTCATGATCTGAAAAAAAAAGGTTTCGCTTCAAAATTTGATTACCATATGACTTGAAAAAATATTCTATGGATACATAAATTCCCAGCCCCAACACAAAGATAACAAAATGATTAAATCATTTGCAGATCGCAACAATTAAATTGAACTGCCTGAAAAATAACTTGAAATGTCGCTGAACTTAAGCAGACCCCCCTTTTTTTGGGGTCTGGATTGCTTTTACACAGGAAGTGCAAAGAATTATGAGAGTTGTCCACTGGACAAAATTTTATCCAGTGGATACATTTGTATCTAGCCAACGATTGTCTTTGCTTTTGAACAACCAATTTTATCCACTGGCTAGCTGTCTACTGGATAAGTAGTTGTCCAGTGGACAACTTTATCCAGTATTTTGAACAACCGGGCCCAGGCCTTTAAATAAGGGGTTGTACCAGGTACGTTTACCTGTCTAAATGGTCTTGGGTACCTCCTGATTTTAAAGAGTTGTGCATAAGATATTCATGAAAATTGTTCCAAATTTTAATGAAAAATATTGAAAGCCCTGTTATGTAAAAAGGTGGTTCTGAGATGAGCTTTGCAGTTTAGATATTGCCACATGACAAATAAATACAGAGAACATATATAATGGATACGGTAAGAAAGTTTTGCCTTGCAATCAGTCACCAATTATGCGGCATGGGGTAGCTGAAGAAACCTCATTACGGTTCACATGCTAGTGACCCATTGTCATGACCTTTGTTTTATTACATTAAAATGAAAAGTGAAAGTGAAACCAAGTCAATATGAAATTAATCACTTCATTATGACGTCATACATAATGCAGTGGTAAAAAAAAACCGAAAGTGAAACCAAGTCAATACGAGTTTTAATCAAACAATATCAAATTATACGGAATGTCAAGTGACAGCATGATAGTCAATCAAATTGTTTAAATAAAATCATTATGTAATAATATTGTTTATAATACTGTATATAACTATAAATTGTAATAATGCATTTTGTTTCTCGAAATTTCCCACACCGTGAAATAAGAGTAAAGGGGAGCAAGTGAGAGTTATGATAACAATAAAATTGAAATATTTCAAGTCTATTCATTTTATTCTTTTTTTTTCACGTATATATAGCAGTACAGTTAATGTTGGTCCAGTACAGCTAATAAGTGCAGATATTGTGATGGGTTCTCAGAAAAATAGGCTTTCTGATTTTGTCATATGTTGAAAATTTGAGGACAAAGGATTAGTTGAAGTCTTTTACATGTATTTGATTACATACAGCAATGTCTGGCTATTAGAGGCATATGGCTAATACACAATCAGGTGTTCCTATTTAAACATTAACATGTTATGGAGCTGGTACTCATCAATATTAAGAGGAAACATGTTGTAATCTACATATTGGGGTACATATACAGGGTAGCTGATAATTTTCTCTTTCTAATGGTATATCATACCATGGGATTTGTGCTTTCCATGGAAGTGCAAAATGCATTTCAAAGGTGAAAAATTGCTACATTTCCTGCATTATGTTGTGTCATTTTTATTTTGCTATAGGTTCTCAGCTTTGTAAATTAGAAATGCCACTGTATTATAAAAATATGTCTTTTGTGACTTTATAAAGTGAGAATTTAGTCATTTACAGAATAAAAATTGAAGAACAAGTAGTGATTTAATGGTAAAAACTGCAAAAGTGGCATTCGTTATGGTTTTTCAAATTTCTAGAGGTATTCAAATAATGACAAGGTATGATAAAATAGTGATGAAGTCAGACATATATATCTGAAACTATTTTAGTATAAGTTCTACATTAATTAATTTTTACAATGAAATTAAATCCTAAGACCATTACCTTAAAAAAAAGGATATTTTAAATATGCATGTTTTTACTTAGTGTCCGTAGACCATAGTTTATAGATTACCTGACTACATGTACATCATATTGCACTTCATTTTAATATTTTATTATTTTCTATATCAGACCAAGGCATAGATTGTAGAAAGCAACAAAGTTTTTGATAGATGTGACAAGGCTTTCCTCAGAGTTGAGGAAAACATTGTTCAGTGTTCCTGGATCAATATTTCACAAGTTCCTGGATCAATATTTCACAAGTTCATATTTTAAGCTTTAGAACTCAAATTTTGTATCTTACAATCATTAAATGATGCTTCCATCCTTAAATAAGGGTTATTAATTGATTAGTCATCTTATTGTATACAAAATAAAACAAATATGGGTAATTTGCTACATACTCATTCTGTTGTGTAAAATATGAGTAAATTATAAAATTTCTTACAGTAGACAAATGAATAATTAATCCTTAGTATACATTGTTACCATAAATCTTTACCAAAAATCTATTTTGCTATATTATGATAATAAACAATGAAATTTAATAAATTCATGTATGGTCTACAGACACTACACAAACCAATTGTATATGATAATGAACCATTAATCTTTTTCACAAAAATACACTAGAGACAGAAGAAAACACAAAAAGGGGCCAATATAGTAGTCAAAATCAAAAGATAGAGAGACAAAATGAAAACAGAAACAGACAAATATGAGCAAATGTAGAAGAAAGAAAACAAAAAGAACGTGAAAATCAAACAAAAAAAAAGAATGACATAGCAATGCTGAAGGAAATGAGGAGACAAAAAGGAGAGCTACATGTACAAAGAAGAATGATAGAGCAAAAACAACAACAAAAACAAACAAACAAACGTAGAAAACCAGTGCATCCTATAAAAGAAATGAATGAAAAATTAAAGTAATTAAAAAAGTTAATGAGAAAAGAAAAGCTGTCATTAGATGACTGAGAATCAAACTGCAAAAAGACAATACAACCAACAGTATCAGAGGAAAGCCTACAATAGTTGGTCCAAATATGACAGAGGAAAGCCTACAATAGTTGGTCCAAATATGACAGAGGAAAGCCTACAATAGTTGGTCCAAATATGACAGAGGAAAGCCTACAATAGTTGGTCCAAATATGACAGAGGAAAGCCTACAATAGTTGGTCCAAATATGACAGAGGAAAGCCTACAATAGTTGGTCCAAATATGACAGAGAAAAGAAAGAACAACAAAGTGTACTACAATTGGCCAGTCAGCCAAGCAAATCATGGGAGAGTAAAGATGTTGTTTTTCAAAAAATGAAACAAAAAAATTGATGAACACATAAGTTCAAATAGACTTTTATAATACTACCTATGTAAAACTGTTGAGATGTTCTTTTAGTCTTCAAGAATTTGTTTGTTTGTTCAAGATTAATATTTTTAGCATTTGATATTGTTCTTTTTGTATTTAGGAAAATATGTAATGTCCGTAGACCACATGAGTATAATTGTATAATTGATCATGTAAGATGTTAATTCTTTTAAGAGTTGGGGGAAAGTGTTGAACTAAGAAGTATGAATTCAATGAAAGATAAAGAAGGAGGTATCAAACACCTTTCTTCTCAAATTTTGCAAATAACTATAAAATAGAGTGATTTAATATGAAACATGCAGATATAGTGGAATTTTGTATTCCTTAAATACTTTATTTGGTTGTTAATGTAATTCTAGATGTTTAAAAGGTTAAATACAATTTGTTTATACATGTCCTTGGCTTTGTATTTTAAGTTTCAATTTCAACATAACACATTTGGTAGTGTCCGTAGACCCCCTCTCTAAGTCTGTTTACATTATTGTACATTTTTTAAATCAGATTTTATTTTTAAATAATGTCAAGTTTATTAAATAGAATTCTATTAACTAATGCATTTCTAAATTTTGAGAAAGGTAACTTTGATATCTGAATGTAGATAGAAATTGTAAAATTGACATTTTTTATGAGTAAAAGTGTATCACTCTAGCACATGTTATGCTATTTCTAAAAACAGCATTAGGTTGAAACCTTTGATTAAATTTTATGGATAGTAGCTTTATATCTGACTGAGAGGTGTTTTAAGTTACATAGTATTATATATTTTGTTGTGAAAGAATGTTATATATTATATATAGTTTTATAGTGTCCGTAGACCATTTCCCTTGTAGTATTAAATGAAAGTCAATTTGAAAAATGATGACCAGGATAGAAAACAAAATCATGTCGGGGTAATATACTCCATACATGTACATCACAGTATCATTTCATTTAAAAATAAAGTCTGCCAAACAGTCTTAATTTTTTGCCAAATGTGACACACAAAATCCCCATCCGATTGTGTTTTAGCAGATTGTGTAATTAGATGCACACGATTTCAGACTTTTAGATGCATTCAATTTAGAAACTATTCAATTCAAAAAACCTAACAACGAAATATTGTATGTCTACAATAATGATGCACAGATATCAAAATACTTTATTGAAATGAAATATACTTGGTAATGATTTGGGTCAATGATAACTACATATAATCTACATTTTTTTTTAGCTGATTTGCAGAAAATGGAAGTGATCTTTACTGACCTTTTATCAACAGTGTATCTAAAAGGCAGACAAAATCTATGGGTCATTATTAAAATACATGCACTTTTCTGTTATTATGCAATTAACAATCTAATTAAAATTAGATCTACACACTTGCTCCCTATTTTCTATCTTTTTTTTTTTGGTTGCTCGTGCATTAGATTGTGCAATTAAAAGACAAATATCAACCAAACTGATTGGAGAAAACATGTTTTGCATGAAGGCACATCAGCCCTCTATAGTTTTACCATCTAAATCCAAATTGGTCCAATTGCGAATTTATACTTGCTACATGAAGATCTGTAGCCCTTTTCACAAAAATTCGTAACTATAGTCCTAACTTTTTCACTTAAGTCAAGATTATCTTACGACAATTCCTAAGTCCTTTTCACAAAGATTATCTTATGACAAATTTTAATCTTACGACTAAAATTACACTTACGATAAAAAATTCTTCCTTAGGTGTACTCGATACAACATTATGTGATAAAGATTGTCAGTGATTTGCAACAGGTCAATGGTTTTCTCCGAGTACTCCAGTTTTCTCCACCAATAAAACTGACCGATATATTGTTGAAAGGGGCGTTAAACACCATAAACCATCTTCCTTAGCAACCTAGTTTCATTTCCATAGCACAACAAAGCATTTTTTTTAATAAAATTATTCTATAAAATATCCCCGGCACTAATTTATAAGCAGTTTTTATGCTATGATGTGTTTGTATGTTTATATTGAATTTTTATCTAATACAAAAAAATGTATATGAATCGGTCACCAATAACTGCACAAAATATGAACGGGTATGATTTTTGTATAGAGGAACATTTCCAATGCATGTAAATTAAAATGATCTATAATAATTTAATAATTATCATTACTTGGAGTTGTGCATCATCATCCACACGTGGTTAATTTTGGTAGAAGTATTTTTTAAGGGAGTGCATCTGGAGTGTGAAAAAAAACCTATTCATATAATTCATTTTATCGGTTATTTGTCAGCAAAATATTTACCCCTTTTTTCCAATTAATCCCATCCCACATAAAATTAAACGCTTGTTCTTTTACTGATGAAAATTTATCCCGATTTTTCTGAGATAACCCAAATTAAGATGTGTTTATCATCTATGAATCACGAAGACGAATAAATATCCCTGTTATATATTAATATTAATATAACAGAAGAATGTACACAAGTTTATGTATTGCCAGAGTGTTCGATGATCATCGAAGTTGCCAGAAATTAATAAATTATATTACTAATATAAAGGCAAAATAAAAACGATATCATTGGATCCAGAAAATTCCAGTCCTAAAGCGGATGTTCATACAAAACTTTTGTAAGCGAAGTGGATGTCTAGAAGAAAATTCCGTATTCCTGTTTTTATCCAAAAAAAAAAATGAAAAAAAAAGAATTCTCCCCAAGTTTGCAAGTAGTCTTTTCGATTGTCGATCGTTCCCAATTTGAAATCTAAAATTAATGAGAATTATCCCGATTTTTTTGGTCATGTAAACGATACACTGCTGCATTGAAAAGGTAAATGTACGGAATGCATCGTTATAGACAGACTCTGTTATTAGTCACGCCAGAAAAAGGAGTAAACAACAATACCATTTGTAGCGTCTTTGTATTAAACCATATTCATTTCAATAAACATTTATCAATATGTGTAAATAGGTTTGTCACACGGTCAGAGAAAATGCGCTAATGATGAATTGCTCTCTTATTTTCAAGTCGAAGCGCCAATACATCGTCCATCTTTTTTTCTATTTTTTTCACTTACGATAAAAGATAAGACCCAAATTTCTCTTACGATCAAAATTTTACACTTAGGACAGGGTAGTTTTACACGTAAAGTTAGGACTATTTTTACACTTAAGATTATCATAAGTATTTTTGTGAAACTCTTTTTAATCTTAGTTTTACACTTACGACAATTTTTTATCGTAAGAATTTTTGTGAAAAGGGCTACTGTTTTTTCCTTGGTGTTACATGTTATTTTTCCAGAATGACTTACTTCTGGTCAATTGTACTATTCAGATGTAATGATTTTATTCGATCTTTATATTATTTTTGAACTATTCCTAAAACTCTAATAGCACAACATTATTTTTGCTTGATATACCTTTGTATATTGAAATTTAAAAAGAAAATTAGCAAAAATCTGCTGTTATAGATTTTCATGTCTGTGGTGTTACCCTTCCTTTTAAGGCTGGTAAGAGTCATCTGTCTTGTCATATTTGAAGCAAAAATAATTTCTCCCTTTGCTTATTTCCTGTTTCATGACATGTGCAGATGACAAACACAAAAGTGATCCATAAACTAATATTGAGCCGAAAAGTACATGCGATTGGTATAGTATATAAATTTTATGTCTGTGGTGTACTTCTCACTAGACACTACTTCTTTTTGTTAGAATTGAACAAAATGTAAAAATATACAATACATTACATTTGGTATTCTTCACAGGATATACATTATGTCATATAAAATATAGTCAGGGAGATATTATTTTCCTTTTATCCCGAAAATACTTACCTGTTTGTCTGTGGTGTTATTGTCAATGGTGTTACCATACAGATTGTGTAACACCACAGACATTTAGCATTAAAATTGTGAATAAACACATTATTCCATAAACAGTAATATTCAGAACAAAATATTGCTCTTTAACCTATGCAGAAAAATTGTTCAAACATCATCATTTACTTATAAGATATAGTTTAAGGAGCTGATGGGAGTATACTGTTTAGACCTGGTAACACCAGGGACATATCTTCATAACACCATGGACATATCTTCATAACACCATGGACAAACTGTTATTGTTCATGCAGTAAACCAAATTATGTTGAAAAACTGAATATTGTACTGAAAACATTTAAGAAATCAACAAATATAGGTTGATAGTTGTGTTTTTTTCTTGAATTAAATGTTTACATTCATGAAGATGTCCCTGGTGTTACTTTTGTTATCTGTGGTGTTACCTCTTGTCATTCATAAAAAGGATAAATGACATAATTGAAGTAAATTACAAATGTATATTATAGTTGAATAAAGTTGACTTTGATAACTATAAAGGTACAAGGTATGTATAATAAGTCATCTTTTCTTTATATAAAGTGAAACATAATACAATTATGAAAACTTGTTTGTTTCATAATGCAGCTTAAATGGAACTCTGCAACTACATATCCAAATATTGTGAAAAAAAATAGTGCTCCAAAGAATATATCCTACACTATGCATAATTTCCCTGTATATTATGTACCTGTATGTAACCACTTTTACGTAAAAATTATTTTTCATTTTCCTAAAAAGAATAATCTTATGTTGGTAACACCACGGACTGAAAGGTATGAGGGGGTGCTACATTGTGTACATACATTTTTTTGTATCTAGAAATATTATTTTTTATGGTGGTTTTCCCGACTGCATATTATGTGAATATGTCATTGTAATGTAGGAAAAACTAATAGGTTAAAGCAAAACGGGAACGAAAATAACTGATGTCACCAAAATATGAACAGGAAAAAGTGTGTGTATTTTGATAATGACCGGTGGGGGATGACCCATATGTTGTTGACAATGGTGGGGGTGGAGCCGAGGTCTATTCAATGCCCCCAAAATACACATGAATGCTGATCGATTTTAATCAAACTAAGTACAGACAGGGGTTTGGTAATACACTTTCACCATGCAAAATATTAAACATATATGTTTAGAAATAATGCCACCATCAATGAAGGAATATTTAAGTGCGTCTAAATTGCATTGTACAATTTGTCAACACAGAGTCTGAAAGTGAAATTGCATTGATAGAAAAATCTGTTTGCTAAAATATTAGATAAATGCACAACCTTGACCGGAAGCCTACCTTTTCAGAGTTAGTAGTCGTCTAATTTTCAACTTTGATTTCAAATTTATCAAAATTCAATGAACCCGGTCAAAAACCGTTCAAATATTCTTAAAGACAATGTTATACTCTATCAGATGATATAAATTTGATTTTATGGAAATATTGGTGGAAAGCACAATCTTGACCGGAAGCCTACCTTTTCAGAGTTAGCCATCGGCAAATTTTCAACTTTGATATTAAATTTCTCAAAATTCAAAGAATCCGGTTAAAAACATGTAGGCTTCCGGTCAAGATTGTGCTTTTATCTAATATTTCAGCAAACAGATTTTTATATCGTCTGATAGAGTATAAAATTGTCTTTAAGAATATCTAAACGGTTTTTGACCGGGTCTTTTAATTTTGATACATTTGAGATCAATGTCAAAAATTTGTCCATTGCCCGTTCTCATTTTTGACACTTTCGGTCAACTTTTAAGTACCTAAATAATAAAATATTGTATTATTTATTTCTTGAAAAGATAGATCTTAACAATAGCTTTTAGAATCCGTTTAGATTTTTATCCTAGGTTGAGTACTTTTCAAGATATGATCTTTCAAGTACCCATTTTGGGCTTACTTCCGTGTTTTCCCACTTCCGCGTTTTAGACCTTCCCCATTGTAATGTCAAAACGCCGGCCCCCCTTTTTTTCCAAAATAATTTAACTTTTGTGATTCAAATGTTAATAAATGTCTTCCCGCGAATCGTTTTTGTTCGAACATTTTTTTTGCACATAAGTCGTGAAAGTAACAATATATATTGTTTTTGTTTAATTATATTTGTATTGATCTATTAAAAAATTATAAATTTTATTAAAGATTGATGATTGCAAATTAAATTTATATGTTTCATCAAGGACGTATTCTATATACGTCCTTTGCTTGGTTTCATTAATTATGACACTTATATGTCTTGATCCTGCCAATGGTCTTTGATGAGTTTAATTACTGGTAATAAAGTAAAAAAAAAACACACAAGCCAAGGTATTGTGAAAAAGAAAAGGACAAAGTCAACAAAAGAATTTTGAGAAGTTTATGCTTTGATAACAATGGATTGGTCAATTCTAGCTGCGGAACCGTAGCTCTTTATGGTCCTTTTGTTTTTTTTAAGATGTGGCAGACTATCTATGAATAATCTTGGCTGAAGTCTGTAAACTGAAATATTCAATAAAGAAATTGGGGGGGGGGGGGGGAATCCAGGCATTATGCATGGTCTTCACTCTTGGTGAAATCTGAACTCTAAAGTTAATGGGATTTTTCTTTCATAAACACTTAATGTTTTGCAGTCTCTGAAGTACATTTTTTGGTCCACAAAATGCTAGATTTCAGGAGCTTCCGCCCCCTGGACCCCTTACGGCCCTCAGCCTATTATAAAAAAACTTTGAAACCCCTGATTATATAAAGGAAAAAATACCAGGTCTAGAGAAATATCTGTCTTATAATTTGTCAACTTTTAAGCAACATTGTAAGAAAATAATAAAAGATAGATACATTTTGTGGTGAAAAAAAAAAATGCAAGTGTATACTCGAATGGTAAATTGAGATGTTACTTATTATTTAAATGTAATTTTGGGTTTGAAAATTATCTTAGTATTGTAAGAAGTTTTGAACACAGGAAAAATATTACCAAATTAAGAATATCAGCTCATAAGCTGCAAATTGAGGTGGGCAGATACCAGGGTACTCTCCCACAGAATCGTGACTGTCACAGGTGTAACACAGGGGAAATTGATGATGAAATTCATTATCTTTTTAAATGTGTAAAATTTACCCAAGAAGGAGCAGAACTTAATGATCAGATTACATTGATCTGTCAAAACATTAATAATTTAGATGATAACAATAGATTGTTATGGATATTGAATAATGAAAATTCTATAATACTTAAGGCTCTTTGTCAGTATATGATTAAGACTGGGTTCAAATATACTATATACTCAAACTGAATTATAAAACACTTGTTTACACTTATTATTTATATGCGAGCTTAAGCGAGCTCTTTATGGTATAAAATGTGTACTTAGGATTTTTTAACATACATGGTTGAACATATTGTTGAAGAAAAAAAAATTCTACGTTTTGTAAACACCGGTTTCCGGGTAACACACTAACACACTCAATTAATGAAGATCTTCTTAACATAAAGCGCAAATGTGATCCTGAAGTCTCGTACCCTCTCTCGTACGTCCGATACCAATGAAACCCGGAACCCGTGTGTAATAAAAGTCATTTTGCTAGCTTGTTTTACTTATCTCAATATTTTTTAATTTATTAAATCTCTTCTGACATACTGACAAGAATTTTTGTTTCTACGCGGAAGTTAACTTTTGAGATTTCGTAAGGAACGATAACTCGAATAAAGGAACGACAGCTCGATTGAATGAGACTAGATTCGGCCCTAAAAAAAGTCGTCCCTAATATATCTCGGCCCAAAAAAATCTCGACACTTTTTGATGAAAATGCCAGATAATTTTCCGATGAGCGAGCATTCATGGCCGTGCCGGTTTCATATTATGCGAGCTTAAGCGAGCTCTTTATGGTATAAAATGTGTACTTAGGATTTTTTAACAAACATGGCTGAACATATTGTCGAAGAAAAAAAAATTCTACGTTTTGTAAACACCGGTTTCCGGGTAACACACTAACACACTCAACTAATGAAGATCTTCTTAACATAAAGCGCAAAGGTGATCCTGAAGTCTCGTACCCTCTCTCGTAAGGAGCGATAACTCGAATAAAGGAACGACAGCTCGATTGAATGAGACTAGATTCGGCCCTAAAAAAAAGTCGTCCCCAATATATCTCGGCCCAAAAAATTAATTATTATATATATATGTATGTATATATAACTATATATACTATACTCAAACTGAATATAAAATTCTAAGACAATCTTGCTTGAATTACTTCCCTTTGTTCTAATCTGTGACAGACATGGTTGATGGTAATAAAATAATTATTATATTTTATTTTATTTATTGTGTATGTGCTAATTACATGTACAAATGTTGTATCATGCCCTCCAGGGCCAGGGGCCCTGATTTGGAAAATAAAGTATCTTGTATCTTGGTAGGGATCATAGATGGGATAATGCTAGAGAATGGAAAGATTGATGTGCAATTCAATATTACATCGTTATTAGTTTCCCAAGTGATCATTGCATTGTCTAATCCTCTCCCAACTGACCCTTCACCTCTACTAAGATTATTGGTGTTCCAATCTCTATTAAACCTGCTCAGTTAGAAAGCTGTACTAGTATTTTTCATTAAAGATTTTAGACAAATTTATAGTTCTTTACAATCTATTACTTTATTTGTACAAATTTAAATGCATCACGGAGCTAGATCCATATGGATCTAACTAATAGACGAAATATTTGTCGGATGAGGACCCCCCCCCCCCTTTTTTTTTTAAGGGGTAAATATTAAAGGCACCAATAATCATACCTGGTTCCGAGATGCATTTTGTCGTCTACCACGAATTTGATGCTTAGCACTAGCAGTGACATTGTTGTTACACGATAAAGAATCTATGTCTGCAACCTTTGGTTCATAATTGCCCATGTCTTGGAGTTCATTCCCAGACGTTCGTATTTCTTTGATTGTTCTTAGAGTATTTTGGTTTCGCTTTGGTCTTGTGTGACTGTCAGTCCGTATTTCCGAGTAGAAATCTCCGCTTGACTCAGAAAAATCATCTTCTCTTCTGTTTCCGGTTAACATTTTAAAGGATATTAATACTTGAAGTACTTAAACTTCATTTTCACCAACAGGCAATGTTTACTTTAAAGTTCCTTGTCGTCGGTCTGAATCAAACCATCGATTCCGATTGGTCGACTTGAAAGATGATAAAGCGGGAAAATATGAAATGAATTTAAAACTCATTCTAATATGACGTGCTGTTTTGTCTTTATGTGCAGCGCCAGGCTCCACCGGTACCGGGTTTGTACAAAACTGTCTCACAAATGGACATACATGTAGAAACTTTTCATAATAAAAGCGAAATATTATGATAGTAATAGCAGTATTTCTTTTTTACCTGTGATTAATCCATTACTTCAGTAACACAATGGGTGCTACCAGTGGAGCAGGAACTACTTACCCCCTTAAACACATGAATTCACCTCCGAATTCCTGCTCCTCTATTGGCACCCGTGGTGTTACTCTTGTTACAAACCCGTTGATAAGCCATGAATGAGGAAAGAACCAGATTATGATTACGACACACGGAACACTTCGTGGATATTTGTGAAAAAAATATTCCATAGCAGTTTATCAAGTCATAATGACGACCATAAAGCATTCGAAGTAATGAATTCAACTTATACACTAAGAATCCTTGGTTCAGTAGCTTCCTTGTTACTAGCAATGAAATCAGGATAGGAACCACAAGCTCTGGAGTAGTATATTATAAAGGAGATATAAATACCTCATATACAGATAGTGCTGGATTGTTGCTACATATAAGTGGAAAGTCCACAGTGAAGAAAAAAAATGAAATCATCTCTTTTGTCGTAAATTTTCGTTCATAACCTGCCTTCACTGTCAATTTCTAGGTGTATGCAAAGTTATGAAGCATGCATAGCTGTATCTGTGGTATCCATTATTTCAAGCTCAATGGGATATATCATCAACGTTTAAAAAAAATCAAGATCATTGGCTATTTTACTTTAAACAGGAAGTATTAAAACAATATACAGAATTTACAGCATTCACCAGACATATAAATGGCTTAGACCCGTTTTTTCTCTCAATAGTAAACCAAGGGGATAATATGATGGTATAGCAATTGTATATAGAAAAATATTGTAATCTGCAATTTAACAATTACCTGATTGTAATCAAATAATCCAAGCAATAGAAATTAGTACCAACTGTTAACCAATTTTGTCTCGCTATAGAGGGTCCACAACAGCACAAGATTTAAATATCCGTTCTCGACACTTTGGGAAAAGTTATATTTGGAAATACCAAAATACGCAATAATAATAATAGCAGGAGACTTCAATTTCTCATTTATATGGCAATATAAATATGCACAAGATGAATTATTAGAAATAATTCTGCACATATATTGATTTAAAACAATTTAAAACAATCTGCAAATTATGCAACGCCATACCTACCACTATGCAGGGTCTAATAGTAAACAACATTCTGATGCCACATAATGATGGCTAGAATGATTCAAATTAATGTCAACAAGTTAAAGTCCTATATGAACCAACAAATACCACTTTCAAGTTTATATATTTACAACTACCTCTGCAATCAGTGCCTATAACCACTAAAGTTGTGAGTTCGAACCCCGTTGATGACGAGGTGCACTCGATACACATTATGTGAAAAAGTTTGTCAGTGACTTGCGATAGGTCGGGTACTCCGTGTTCATTCCACCAATAATACTGACCGCCACGATATACCTGGAATATTGCTGAAAGTGGCGTTAAACACCATAAATTATACCGGTATGTATATATATATATATATATATATCGGGATAAAGTAGACAAAGGAAAATATAAGCAAAATATCAAAGAGGAACTAGAAAATAGCAAATACATGTACATGTATCTCAAACTTGAAAAACCATATGGAGTTGAACAATCTGTTACTAGTCATTGGTTTTTACTGCAAGTTGTCGTATTGCTCACATACCCCGTAATATGTTGCTTGCATTGTCGAGAACTGAAACATTAATTTATATGACCAGACTCATCGTCGGTAACCCACAACTGATCACGCTGAGATTACTCCCCACTGATGATAAAGAGAGAGAGTAACCGAAGCGTGATCAGCTGTGGGTTACCGACGATGGACCAGAGTAGGAGTCCCCTCAAATACAAGAGTAGGTACATCTTGTGAAAAAAACAACATACATGTAATTATCATTCAATTGTTTACTCGAAATATGCATCATGTACCAGAAAACAAACTTTGTGAATTTTATCTACATCTATCCTGTGATTAAATAATGTACACAAGTATTTTGCATATACATTGTAGATGTTAATTATAGAAGATCAGAGGCGGATCCAGACATTTCCATAAGGGGGGCAGTTTTTTGTTTTTTTTTAAAGAAAAATCGGATTTCAAAACAATTTGTTTAAAGAAAACATGGTAATAAGAAAAATGACAAGGACGAAAGTTGAAATTCTGTTAAAACACGTTTTACCGATCTATAGCTTAGCTGAAATAGGTGTGGGGACGGACCCGATGATCCCTGGATTCCTAAATGTGAAGATTGATTTTTGGTTGTTTAACGTCAATCGACAAATTTTCATGCACATTGATCACCAGAACAAATTCAACAATATCTTAAAATTATACAGAAATGAGAGACGAATGAAACAACAGTGACTATAACGTGTTGCTCATAAACAACAGTGACTAACGTGTTGCTCATAAACAACAGTGACTATAACGTGTTGCTCATAAACAACAGTGACTATAACGTGTTGCTAATAAACAACAGTGACTAACGTGTTGCTCATAAACAACAGTGACTATAACGTGTTGCTCATAAACAACAGTGACTATAACGTGTTGCTCATAAACAACAGTGACTATAACGTGTTGCTCATAAGCAACAGTGACTATAACGTGTTGCTCATAAACAACAGTGACTATAACGTGTTGCTCATAAACAACAGTGACTATAACGTGTTGCTCATAAGCAACAGTGACTATAACGTGTTGCTCATAAACAACAGTGACTATAACGTGTTGCTCATAAACAACAGGTACTATAACGTGTTGCTCATAAACAACAGTGTCTATAACGTGTTGCTCATAAACAACAGTGACTATAACGTGTTGCTCATAAACAACAGTGACTATAACGTGTTGCTCATAAACAACAGTGACTATAACGTGTTGCTAATAAACAACAGTGACTAACGTGCTGCTCACAAACAACAGTGACTATAACGTGTTGCTCATAAACAACAGTGTCTATAACGTGTTGCTCATAAACAACAGTGACTATAACGTGTTGCTCATAAACAACAGTGACTATAACGTGTTGCTAATAAACAACAGTGACTAACGTGTTGCTCATAAACAACAGTGACTATAACGTGTTGCTCATAAACAACAGTGACTATAACGTGTTGCTCATAAACAACAGTGACTATAACGTGTTGCTCATAAACAACAGTGACTATAACGTGTTGCTAATAAACAACAGTGACTAACGTGCTGCTCACAAACAACAGTGACTATAACGTGTTGCTCATAAACAACAGTGACTAACGTGTTGCTCATAAACAACAGTGACTATAACGTGTTGCTCATAAACAACAGTGACTATAACGTGTTGCTAATAAACAACAGTGACTAACGTGTTGCTCATAAACAACAGTGACTATAACGTGTTGCTCATAAACAACAGTGACTATAACGTGTTGCTCATAAACAACAGTGACTATAACGTGTTGCTCATAAGCAACAGTGACTATAACGTGTTGCTCATAAACAACAGTGACTATAACGTGTTGCTCATAAACAACAGGTACTATAACGTGTTGCTCATAAACAACAGTGTCTATAACGTGTTGCTCATAAACAACAGTGACTATAACGTGTTGCTCATAAACAACAGTGACTATAACGTGTTGCTCATAAACAACAGTGACTATAACGTGTTGCTAATAAACAACAGTGACTAACGTGCTGCTCACAAACAACAGTGACTATAACGTGTTGCTCATAAACAACAGTGTCTATAACGTGTTGCTCATAAACAACAGTGACTATAACGTGTGGCTCATAAACAACAGTGACTATAACGTGTTGCTCATAAACAACAGTGACTATAACGTGTTGCTCATAAACAACAGTGACTATAACGTATTGCTCACAAACAACAGTGACTATAACGTGTTGCTCATAAACAACAGTGACTATAACGTGTTGCTCATAAACAACAGTGACTATAACGTGTTGCACATAAACAACAGTGACTATAACATGTTGCTCATAAACAACAGTGTCTATAACGTGTTGCTCATAAACAACAGTTACTATAACGTGTTGCTCATAAACAACAGTGACTATAGCGTGTTGCTCATAAATAACAGTGACTATAACGTGTTGCTCATAAACAAACGTGACTATAACGTGTTGCTCATAAACAACAGTGACTATAACGTGTTGCTCATAAACAAGTGTCTATAACGTGTTGCTCATAAACAACAGTGACTATAACGTGTTGCACATAAACAACAGTGACTATAACGTGTTACTCATAAACAACAGTGTCTATAACGTGTTGCTCATAAACAACAGTGACTATAACGTGTTGCTCATAAACAACAGTGACTATAACGTGTTGCTCATAAGCAACAGTGACTATAACGTGTTGCTCATAAACAACAGTGACTATAACGTGTTGCTCATAAACAACAGGTACTATAACGTGTTGCTCATAAACAACAGTGTATATAACGTGTTGCTCATAAACAACAGTGACTATAACGTGTTGCTCATAAACAACAGTGACTATAACGTGTTGCTCATAAACAACAGTGACTATAACGTGTTGCTAATAAACAACAGTGACTAACGTGCTGCTCACAAACAACAGTGACTATAACGTGTTGCTCATAAACAACAGTGTCTATAACGTGTTGCTCATAAACAACAGTGACTATAACGTGTGGCTCATAAACAACAGTGACTATAACGTGTTGCTCATAAACAACAGTGACTATAACGTGTTGCTCATAAACAACAGTGACTATAACGTGTTGCTCACAAACAACAGTGACTATAACGTGTTGCTCATAAACAACAGTGTCTATAACGTGTTGCTCATAAACAACAGTGACTATAACGTGTTGCACATAAACAACAGTGACTATAACATGTTGCTCATAAACAACAGTGTCTATAACGTGTTGCTCATAAACAACAGTGACTATAACGTGTTGCTCACAAACAACAGTGACTATAACGTGTTGCTCATAAACAACAGTGTCTATAACGTGTTGCTCATAAACAACAGTGACTATAACGTGTTGCACATAAACAACAGTGACTATAACATGTTGCTCATAAACAACAGTGTCTATAACGTGTTGCTCATAAACAACAGTTACTATAACGTGTTGCTCATAAACAACAGTGACTATAGCGTGTTGCTCATAAACAACAGTGACTATAACGTGTTGCTCATAAACAACAGTGACTATAACGTGTTGCTCATAAACAACAGTGACTATAACGTGTTGCTCATAAACAAGTGTCTATAACGTGTTGCTCATAAACAACAGTGACTATAACGTGTTGCACATAAACAACAGTGACAATAACGTGTTACTCATAAACAACAGTGTCTATAACGTGTTGCTCATAAACAACAGTGATTATAACGTGTTGCTCATAAACAACAGTGACTATAACGTGTTGCTCATAAACAACAGTGACTATAACGTGTTGCTCATAAACAACAGTGACTATAACGTGTTGCTCATAAATAAGTGTCTATAACGTGTTGCTCATAAACAACAGTGACTATAACGTGTTGCACATAAACAACAGTGACTATAACGTGTTACTCATAAACAACAGTGTCTATAACGTGTTGCTCATAAACAACAGTGACTATAACGTGTTGCTCATAAACAACAGTGACTATAACGTGTTGCTCATAAGCAACAGTGACAATAACGTGTTGCTCATAAACAACAGTGTCTATAACGTGTTGCTCATAAACAACAGTGACTATAACGTGTTGCTCATAAACAACAGTGACTATAACGTGTTGCTCATAAACAACAGTGACTATAACGTGTTGCTAATAAACAACAGTGACTAACGTGCTGCTCACAAACAACAGTGACTATAACGTGTTGCTCATAAACAACAGTGTCTATAACGTGTTGCTCATAAACAACAGTGACTATAACGTGTGGCTCATAAACAACAGTGACTATAACGTGTTGCTCATAAACAACAGGTACTATAACGTGTTGCTCATAAACAACAGTGACTATAACGTGTTGCTCACAAACAACAGTGACTATAACGTATTGCTCATAAACAACAGTGTCTATAACGTGTTGCTCATAAACAACAGTGACTATAACGTGTTGCACATAAACAACAGTGACTATAACATGTTGCTCATAAACAACAGTGTCTATAACGTGTTGCTCATAAACAACAGTTACTATAACGTGTTGCTCATAAACAACAGTGACTATAGCGTGTTGCTCATAAACAACAGTGACTATAACGTGTTGCTCATAAACAACAGTGACTATAACGTGTTGCTCATAAACAACAGTGACTATAACGTGTTGCTCATAAACAAGTGTCTATAACGTGTTGCTCATAAACAACAGTGACTATAACGTGTTGCACATAAACAACAGTGACTATAACGTGTTACTCATAAACAACAGTGTCTATAACGTGTTGCTCATAAACAACAGTGATTATAACGTGTTGCTCATAAACAACAGTGACTATAACGTGTTGCTCATAAACAACAGTGACTATAACGTGTTGCTCATAAACAACAGTGACTATAACGTGTTGCTCATAAACAACAGTGACTAAAACGTATTGCTCATAAACAACAGTGTATATAACGTGTTGCTCATAAACAACAGTGTCTATAACGTGTTGCACATAAACAACAGTGACTATAACGTGTTGCTCATAAACAACAGTGACAATAACGTATTGCACATAAACAACAGTGACTATAACGTGTTGCTCATAAACAACAGGTACTATAACGTGTTGCTCATAAACAACAGTGACTATAACGTGTTGCTCATAAACAACAGTGACTATAACGTGTTGCTCATAAGCAACAGTGACTATAACGTGTTGCTCATAAACAACAGTGACTATAACGTGTTGCTCATAAACAACAGGTACTATAACGTGTTGCTCATAAACAACAGTGTCTATAACGTGTTGCTCATAAACAACAGTGACTATAACGTGTTGCTCATAAACAACTTTGACTATAACGTGTTGCTCATAAACAACAGGTACTATAACGTGTTGCTCATAAACAACAGTGTCTATAACGTGTTGCTCATAAACAACAGTGACTATAACGTGTTGCTCATAAACAACAGTGACTATAACGTGTTGCTAATAAACAACAGTGACTAACGTGCTGCTCACAAACAACAGTGACTATAACGTGTTGCTCATAAACAACAGTGTCTATAACGTGTTGCTCATAAACAACAGTGACTATAACGTGTGGCTCATAAACAACAGTGACTATAACGTGTTGCTCATAAACAACAGTGACTATAACGTGTTGCTCATAAACAACAGTGACTATAACGTGTTGCTCATAAACAACAGGTACTATAACGTGTTGCTCATAAACAACAGTATCTATAACGTGTTGCTCATAAACAACAGTGACTATAACGTGTTGCTCATAAACAACAGTGACTATAACGTGTTGCTCATAAACAACAGTGACTATAACGTGTTGCTAATAAACAACAGTGACTAACGTGCTGCTCACAAACAACAGTGACTATAACGTGTTGCTCATAAACAACAGTGTCTATAACGTGTTGCTCATAAACAACAGTGACTATAACGTGTGGCTCATAAACAACAGTGACTATAACGTGTTGCTCATAAACAACAGGTACTATAACGTGTTGCTCATAAACAACAGTGACTATAACGTGTTGCTCACAAACAACAGTGACTATAACGTATTGCTCATAAACAACAGTGTCTATAACGTGTTGCTCATAAACAACAGTGACTATAACGTGTTGCACATAAACAACAGTGACTATGACATGTTGCTCATAAACAACAGTGTCTATAACGTGTTGCTCATAAACAACAGTTACTATAACGTGTTGCTCATAAACAACAGTGACTATAGCGTGTTGCTCATAAACAACAGTGACTATAACGTGTTGCTCATAAACAACAGTGACTATAACGTGTTGCTCATAAACAACAGTGACTATAACGTGTTGCTCATAAACAAGTGTCTATAACGTGTTGCTCATAAACAACAGTGACTATAACGTGTTGCACATAAACAACAGTGACTATAACGTGTTACTCATAAACAACAGTGTCTATAACGTGTTGCTCATAAACAACAGTGAATATAACGTGTTGCTCATAAACAACAGTGACTATAACGTGTTGCTCATAAACAACAGTGACTATAACGTGTTGCTCATAAACAACAGTGACTATAACGTGTTGCTCATAAACAACAGTGACTATAACGTATTGCTCATAAACAACAGTGTATGTAACGTGTTGCTCATAAACAACAGTGTCTATAACGTGTTGCACATAAACAACAGTGACTATAACGTGTTGCTCATAAACAACAGTGACTATAACGTATTGCACATAAACAACAGTGACTATAACGTGTTGCTCATAAACAACAGGTACTATAACGTGTTGCTCATAAACAACAGTGACTATAACGTGTTGCTCATAAACAACAGTGACTATAACGTGTTGCTCATAAGCAACAGTGACTATGACGTGTTGCTCATAAACAACAGTGACTATAACGTGTTGCTCATAAACAACAGGTACTATAACGTGTTGCTCATAAACAACAGTGTCTATAACGTGTTGCTCATAAACAACAGTGACTATAACGTGTTGCTCATAAACAATTTTGACTATAACGTGTTGCTCATAAACAACAGGTACTATAACGTGTTGCTCATAAACAACAGTGTCTATAACGTGTTGCTCATAAACAACAGTGACTATAACGTGTTGCTCATAAACAACAGTGACTATAACGTGTTGCTAATAAACAACAGTGACTAACGTGCTGCTCACAAACAACAGTGACTATAACGTGTTGCTCATAAACAACAGTGTCTATAACGTGTTGCTCATAAACAACAGTGACTATAACGTGTGGCTCATAAACAACAGTGACTATAACGTGTTGCTCATAAACAACAGTGACTATAACGTGTTGCTCATAAACAACAGTGACTATAACGTGTTGCTCACAAACAACAGTGACTATAACGTGTTGCTCATAAACAACAGTGTCTATAACGTGTTGCTCATAAACAACAGTGACTATAACGTGTTGCACATAAACAACAGTGACTAACATGTTGCTCATAAACAACAGTGTCTATAACGTGTTGCTCATAAACAACAGTTACTATAACGTGTTGCTCATAAACAACAGTGACTATAGCGTGTTGCTCATAAACAACAGTGACTATAACGTGTTGCTCATAAACAACAGTGACTATAACGTGTTGCTCATAAACAACAGTGACTATAACGTGTTGCTCATAAACAAGTGTCTATAACGTGTTGCTCATAAACAACAGTGACTATTACGTGTTGCACATAAACAACAGTGACTATAACGTGTTACTCATAAACAACAGTGTCTATAACGTGTTACTCATAAACAACAGTGACTATAACGTGTTGCTCATAAACAACAGTGACTATAACGTGTTGCTCATAAACAACAGTGACTATAACGTGTTGCTTATAAACAACAGTGACTATAACGTGTTGCTCATAAACAACAGTGTCTATAACGTGTTGGTCATAAACAACAGTGACTATAACGTGTTGCTCATAAACAACAGTGACTATAACGTGTTGCTCATAAACAACAGTGACTATAACGTGTTGCTCATAAACAACAGTGACTATAACGTGTTGCTCATAAACAAGTGTCTATAACGTGTTGCTCATAAACAACAGTGACTATAACGTGTTGCACATAAACAACAGTGACTATAACGTGTTGCTCATAAACAACAGTGTCTATAACGTGTTACTCATAAACAACAGTGACTATAACGTGTTGCTCATAAACAACAGTGACTATAACGTGTTGCTCATAAACAACAGTGACTATAACGTGTTGCTTATAAACAACAGGTACTATAACGTGTTGCTCATAAACAACAGTGTCTATAACGTGTTGGTCATAAACAACAGTGACTATAACGTGTTGCTCATAAACAACAGTGACTATAACGTGTTGCTCATAAACAACAGTGACTATAACGTGTTGCTAATAAACAACAGTGACTAACGTGCTGCTCACAAACAACAGTGACTATAATGTGTTGCTCATAAACAACAGTGTCTATAACGTGTTGCTCATAAACAACAGTGACTATAACGTGTGGCTCATAAACAACAGTGACTATAACGTGTTGCTCATAAACAACAGTGACTATAACGTGTTGCTCATAAACAACAGTGACTATAACGTGTTGCTCACAAACAACAGTGACTATAACGTGTTGCTCATAAACAACAGTGTCTATAACGTGTTGCTCATAAACAACAGTGACTATAACGTGTTGCACATAAACAACAGTGACTATAACGTGTTGCTTATAAACAACAGGTACTATAACGTGTTGCTCACAAACAACAGTGACTATAACGTGTTGCTCATAAACAACAGTGTCTATAACGTGTTGCTCATAAACAACAGTGACTATAACGTGTTGCACATAAACAACAGTGACTATAACATGTTGCTCATAAACAACAGTGTCTATAACGTGTTGCTCATAAACAACAGTTACTATAACGTGTTGCTCATAAACAACAGTGACTATAGCGTGTTGCTCATAAACAACAGTGACTATAACGTGTTGCTCATAAACAACAGTGACTATAACGTGTTGCTCATAAACAACAGTGACTATAACGTGTTGCTCATAAACAAGTGTCTATAACGTGTTGCTCATAAACAACAGTGACTATAACGTGTTGCACATAAACAACAGTGACTATAACGTGTTACTCATAAACAACAGTGATTATAACGTGTTGCTCATAAACAACAGTGACTATAACGTGTTGCTCATAAACAACAGTGACTATAACGTGTTGCTCATAAACAACAGTGACTATAACGTATTGCTCATAAACAACAGTGTATATAACGTGTTGCTCATAAACAACAGTGTCTATAACGTGTTGCACATAAACAACAGTGACTATAACGTGTTGCTCATAAACAACAGTGACTATAACGTGTTGCTCATAAACAACAGTGACTATAACGTGTTGCTCATAAACAACAGTGACTATAACGTATTGCTCATAAACAACAGTGTATATAACGTGTTGCTCATAAACAACAGTGTCTATAACGTGTTGCACATAAACAACAGTGACTATAACGTGTTGCTCATAAACAACAGTGACTATAACGTATTGCACATAAACAACAGTGACTATAACGTGTTGCTCATAAACAACAGTGACTATAACGTGTTGCTCATAAACAACAGTGACTATAACGTGTTGCTCATAAACAACAGTGACTATAACGTGTTGCTCATAAACAACAGTGTCTATAACGTGTTGCTCATAAACAACAGTGACTATAACGTGTTGCACATAAACAACAGTGACTAACATGTTGCTCATAAACAACAGTGTCTATAACGTGTTGCTCATAAACAACAGTTACTATAACGTGTTGCTCATAAACAACAGTGACTATAGCGTGTTGCTCATAAACAACAGTGACTATAACGTGTTGCTCATAAACAACAGTGACTATAACGTGTTGCTCATAAACAACAGTGACTATAACGTGTTGCTCATAAACAAGTGTCTATAACGTGTTGCTCATAAACAACAGTGACTATAACGTGTTGCACATAAACAACAGTGACTATAACGTGTTACTCATAAACAACAGTGTCTATAACGTGTTACTCATAAACAACAGTGACTATAACGTGTTGCTCATAAACAACAGTGACTATAACGTGTTGCTCATAAACAACAGTGACTATAACGTGTTGCTTATAAACAACAGGTACTATAACGTGTTGCTCATAAACAACAGTGTCTATAACGTGTTGGTCATAAACAACAGTGACTATAACGTGTTGCTCATAAACAACAGTGACTATAACGTGTTGCTCATAAACAACAGTGACTATAACGTGTTGCTCATAAACAACAGTGACTATAACGTGTTGCTCATAAACAAGTGTCTATAACGTGTTGCTCATAAACAACAGTGACTATAACGTGTTGCACATAAACAACAGTGACTATAACGTGTTACTCATAAACAACAGTGTCTATAACGTGTTACTCATAAACAACAGTGACTATAACGTGTTGCTCATAAACAACAGTGACTATAACGTGTTGCTCATAAACAACAGTGACTATAACGTGTTGCTTATAAACAACAGGTACTATAACGTGTTGCTCATAAACAACAGTGTCTATAACGTGTTGGTCATAAACAACAGTGACTATAACGTGTTGCTCATAAACAACAGTGACTATAACGTGTTGCTCATAAACAACAGTGACTATAACGTGTTGCTAATAAACAACAGTGACTAACGTGCTGCTCACAAACAACAGTGACTATAAAGTGTTGCTCATAAACAACAGTGTCTATAACGTGTTGCTCATAAACAACAGTGACTATAACGTGTGGCTCATAAACAACAGTGACTATAACGTGTTGCTCATAAACAACAGTGACTATAACGTGTTGCTCATAAACAACAGTGACTATAACGTGTTGCTCACAAACAACAGTGACTATAACGTGTTGCTCATAAACAACAGTGTCTATAACGTGTTGCTCATAAACAACAGTGACTATAACGTGTTGCACATAAACAACAGTGACTATAACATGTTGCTCATAAACAACAGTGTCTATAACGTGTTGCTCATAAACAACAGTTACTATAACGTGTTGCTCATAAACAACAGTGACTATAGCGTGTTGCTCATAAACAACAGTGACTATAACGTGTTGCTCATAAACAACAGTGACTATAACGTGTTGCTCATAAACAACAGTGACTATAACGTGTTGCTCATAAACAAGTGTCTATAACGTGTTGCTCATAAACAACAGTGACTATAACGTGTTGCACATAAACAACAGTGACTATAACGTGTTACTCATAAACAACAGTGATTATAACGTGTTGCTCATAAACAACAGTGACTATAACGTGTTGCTCATAAACAACAGTGACTATAACGTGTTGCTCATAAACAACAGTGACTATAACGTATTGCTCATAAACAACAGTGTATATAACGTGTTGCTCATAAACAACAGTGTCTATAACGTGTTGCACATAAACAACAGTGACTATAACGTGTTGCTCATAAACAACAGTGACTATAACGTATTGCACATAAACAACAGTGACTATAACGTGTTGCACATAAACAACAATGACTATAACGTGTTGCTCATAAACAACAATGACTATAACGTGTTGCACATAAACAACAGTTACTATAACGTGTTGTTCATCATCTTTTTAGTTATTTGTATGGTCTGTCTTCGTTCTGTGTCTTGTGCCGAAATATCCCCCGTGTATCTGAATTGTGCATTCTTGAGTGCGCTTGTGGTTTTCTCAAACGTTTATCTAATGAGCTACAAATGTATATTACTGTATCAAATTCAGATATACATTACTTTAGATTAACAAACTCACATAAACATAGAAATGACAAATCAAGCACCTGGTTTTACCTAAATTATCTCCCCCTTTAAAGATGTTAATGGACTTTATGTTATCTAAGCCACAGGCGCTCGTGGTACGGACTTACCACACCCCTTTTTTCTAACTTTCTGTTTACAAATTTATTTTCAATAAAATTTCTTTATTTCTTTATTATTTCATCTCTTTTTCCTTATTTTAACTTGTTCGTGTCAATATTCATACAATCTTATGTCGACCCTAGTGTCGACCCTAATTAGATATTAATATTAGTATCTATACTAGCACATGACAGGTCGATATCTCACAAGTTGAATTTCCTGGTATATGATACGCAGTTGAACATTAAATCGTAAGTAAACAAATGAATTATTATTTTATTATGTAGTAAAATTTTATATTACACGGAGTGGAAAAGATTCATATTATCTTTTATTGTTTATTCCTCCATCCACAGATTGCTCGACTTTGAATAAGAATAGAGTTAATATAGCCTGATTTGGTGGTGGGGGGGGGAGTGAGTGGGTGATTGTTGAATAACGCCAACTCAGCAATTTTTCAGCTATATCATGGCGAGAACAAGTTAATTTTCAATGAAATGATGATGAGGTCCGCTTTTCACTAGACCAACACACTTAGTTGGATTTTTATAGTTCTAGCTCACTGAAACCAAAGTCCGAGGATAGACATGTCGCCACACTCTGACACATTATCCTGTTTCCGAGCCAACTAGTTTTTGCTCTTTCTCCTTAATGCTGCGTGCTTAGTATTTGGTTTGATCCATTCTGGGCTCGAACCCACGATCTACCACACTCGAGGCTAGCACGCTAATCATTACACCACCGATGCGATTAGCCTCATTTGGCCAACTGACGCTAAATAATGTACACATCTACACAATGTTATGAGCTGATACATAAGATAGCCCTTGAAGCTCCCACACAATTAATCAGAAGTCGTTAATCAATAGATAATACAATGACCAAAAATTTAAAAAAAAGACAAAAAAGGGGTCGACAGAACACTACACAGAAAAGGACAGATTAAGCAACACGGATAAACATATGTGCTCCTGAAGGGTAAGCAGTTCCTGCTCCACTAGTGGCACCAGTCTTAATAAAAATCCAGTGATAAGTACTCGATCAGAAATTGTTTTCTACAAAAGGAATAATCCGAATTCACAAGACGACCCTTGCACAACACAAATATAAATTAAAAAAAAAATTCCGACAAACACGATTACTCTCCAATACAAACCGGGACTGATAAAAGATGACCAGGAAATGTCATCTTCTTCTGATAAAAAATTATATCCATCGTGTAAACATGACATGAAAAGATTTTTTTATGTGGATTGATTCATGGTTTGTTGTATAATGTCTGCTAATTTCTTTAAGACACAACAACCTTGTAACCAAAAGTGAAAGTGGAATGGACCTAAAGGTTGAATCTTTGAACATCTGACAGAATCCGATCAGGGGTTATATTCAGAAGAACTTTCGTTTATGAGTAAATGTACTTATTAACAAAAGTCAAACAATCAGAGAACTTTACGTTTGTGATGCAATAATGAAAAAGCGCGAAAAAAGCTGCTAAGATTTTGCAAGCGGGATTTTCATTGGCTGAGTCAAGAGTTCACCTGGACATGACCTCTAATAGGGTTCTATCAGATGTAAGGGGAATGTAGTGTATTTATAACATCTGATTTTAATCAGAATGACATGTTGTAGATGGGGAATTATTGGAAACAAATCTAAATTTATATACTATATATTTATCAATCAAATATGAATAGAAAGATTTGTTTTACTTTTCAAGTATAATCATGGACAATGTGGGATGCGAGCCATGCAAGGCACGAGATAGAACTATGTCGTCAGTCCATTGGTGTGTCAACTGTGAAGAATCATTGTGTATCGACTGTACAGAAAATCACCGAGCCATGAAAGTCTCTCGGAATCACCAGTTAGTTGACATAGCAGAGATGCCTGCACAAGTCAATATTACTTCCCAGTCCTGCTTAAAACACGATGAATTACCATTCGATTATTTCTGTATTGCTCATGATGCTCTTTGTTGTAAGGAATGTTTAGCTATGACACATCGAACGTGTGAAAAAGTGATGTCTGTTGATATGGCATCCAAGGGAGCTAAGCAGTCACAATCCTATTTGGATATTATCGAACTTTTAAAACAAATTTTAGAAACGACACAAGCTTTTACTAAAGATAGGACTGATAGCATTCAGCACCTTGACACAGAAATAAAAAAGATCAAAGATACTATAACAGAAGCAAAAATAAGAATGGTGAATTATTTAGACTCGCTCGAGGAGTCGTTACATGAAAGTCTTAACTGTCAAAAAGATAAAATTATCTTCGATATGAAAGAATCAATAATCGAAGCTAAGACGATTGAAGAACATGCTAACCAACAAAAGCACACATTTGAATTGGTAGAAACGCATGGATCTGACAAACAAGCATTCCTTCTTGTTCAAACATCTAAACAACAATTGACCGATGTTGAAGAGAGAACCGGGATACTTACAGATAAAGCGATTAACCCAGATTTCTCGTTTATTGAAAGCAATTGGCAAAGTACAGAATTAGCAATTGGATCTATCAAACTGACAGAAGGTCCGTGCGCAGATAAGTTTGTTCCAAGAAAAAAACGCCAATCACAGATTCCGGTTGCCGGCAGAAACCAGCCATCGTTTGTGCCTGAAGGTGAAATCAACTCGCTTAAGTTAATCGAAGGTTCGACGTTTGTTACATCGATGACTGTAACTAACAATAACATGCTACTATTGTGTGACTTTTCGAATCCTCGTGTTCTGGTTTATGATGTCAACCACAAAATACTGCGATATCAAATAGACACTACGTACTATCCATGGGACATAGCTATGATACCAGATTCAACAACAGCCGTTGTGTCATCTTATAGTGATGAGTATATACAGTTTATTGATACTAATATAAGGAGTGTTGTCAGGGTAGAGAAGGTACCTCTAAGTAACTTAGGAGGCATTGCCACAACAAAAGAATACATATTTGTGGGTTCCTTAGGGAAAATTAACATTTTGGATCATAATGGATATTCAATGAGGACGATCAAAGCACACGATGAGAGAACGCCTTGGTTTATTTCAGTCAATAGAAGTGGTGATATCTACTACAGCAACCCACTTTCCTTTGTTTGTCTAAAACCAGATGGAAAAATGGTATTTTCTTACCAACCACTGGACATTAAAACCCCACGAAATATGGCAACAGATAGCAATGGCAACATTCTTATTGTTGGTAGCGAATCGTGTAACATACACCGACTTCGACCAAATGGGACTTTAATAGACATCATACTGAAGAAGGAAGACGGGCTGGATTTTCCAATTGCATTTTGTTTCGGCAAGGATCACACAAAATTGTATGTATCAAATTCGGACGGAACTGTAATTTCTGTTTTCAAAAAAACGTAATAGATAGCAGATTACAAACAAAGCATAACTGAATAATTTAAAATACATGTATATGAATTATTATTTCAGTTTTCTTAATTTGGTCAAAGGCTGTTGGGCTTCAAAACTCCGAAAATAAAATAAAACATCTGATTCAAGTTTTTTGTTGTTTTTATACAAATATAGTGAATTACTTTCGTAAAAAAAGGTATATTTTGTCACAAAATATCTTTCCGATTGTTGCAACAGATCGTCAAATAGTGACGATTTTATGGAATTAAAACAGTTTTGAAGGAATATTAGTTTTTGTAGCATAAACATAAGTTTGCCAAACAGACTAACATGATTTAGAAACAACTACAATATGTATATATCATCCATGATTTATTTCTATTATCGGCACTTTATTTTCTACATTCAAACTGTGGTTCTCTTTCTTCAGGCGCAGATGTGACCTCATATTTAGGTCCTTTGGTTTTCCTGTTTCCAACGATATTAAAATAGTTGGCATGTCAATATTTTGATTTTGAGCATAGCCGATGAAGTTTATTTCAGAAACGCGTCCTAATGCACATTAAATTAGATATCTATGTTTTTATTGCATTCTAAGAGAGATAACTCTATTATAAAAATTACGACAGCATATAACTCACTATTTCGACATTGATGATTTTTTTGCCTTTCAACATTTCTTATTGTATCGTTACGCCTAGGTATAGTGCACAAACACATAAAAAAACAACTATCTTCGGTATATATCTGGGAAACTTTCATCTAAAGTGAGTTAGATGTTAATATTTACATCATTGGCGAAAGGACATTGGTTATTTCTAATGATATTTTAACCGGTAGACTACCATGACCTCCAATTATCATGGAATTTGTATTCATATTAAAGCCGACAAAGGAAAGGATGAACGGAATCAAATTAAAAATACCTCAACACGTCACCATATAAATAAATGATCACATTGTCTTGAAATGTTGAAAAGCAAAATTTTGAAAATATTTTATCACTTCATTTTTATTAGGACCAATACACACTTTTAAATTCAAAGATGTATAATGTTTATCAAACTGTTTCTTGAATACATATACTTTTCTTATTGTGTAATTGAATTTCAAATCGACATGAGTAGAGTCGAAGACCGGACATGAGTGATGTGCAAATGAACAATATTTATGTATATCATTACTACCAGACCTAATGGAGAGGAAATTTATGGTGATAAACGATTTGACAAGACAGCTTCCACATTTTGGAATAACCTGCCTAGTGAAACCCGAAATGAACAGTCCCTTGAAATTTTTAAGAAATATGCTAAAACTTATCTTTTTAGAATTGCTTATTTATGATTTTATTTAATCTTCCTACGCTGACAGTTTTACATGTTTTTTAAGAACTTCCAAATTTGTATTTATCATTCCCCCTTTGTAATGTGTGCTAAAATTGTTTTATCTCTCTTTTAGTTAATTTAAAGTAATATGAAATGCCAAAATCATTATTTTCAGTTTTCTAAAAATTTCTTATATATGTAAAGATTAAATATGTAAAGAACGTAAACCATTCACTTTTTGAGAGCTATGTTGTATAATTCAGGAGAAAACGTCATTTTATTCTGTCTTCGATAATTCTTGCTTTTTTTTTGTTTTCATCTTTTTAGTCAGTTAATTGATTATTTTCATTTTAATATCAACCTGCATGAAAGGGGGTGACTAATTCACTTGTGACAAAATAATGGATACTGCGTTAGAATTAGATTTTAGAGCTGTTAAATTTTTGTTCTTCCCTCGATATATATATAAATCCTTGATGTAAATGAATAAATAGGAGTTTGCTATCCATTTCTGGGATAAATCTATCTAATTAAATAGATTTCCTCGCCTACATCCACCCCCCTTTTTTCGTTCAAAAATACTAATTACCAAGAATCTATCAAAACATGGTAAAAGGGTAATAACTGGAATAGTATTTTTAATGTATTATTAGGTAGCTAATTTTCATGGCTATCACTTGGAACACCTTTGTGGTTTACGAAAATCTCGTTCCGAACGTCAAAAAGTAGCTAATAATTATGATATCTAATAATTATAGGACACCGGTGTTTTGTTTGTTTACACTCGGTCGTCACGGTAATTTCACAGCGGGAGTCACATCGGAAAAGCCAGATTTGCAATCCAATCGTAACTACTCGGCCATTCTCGCAACCCTGCAAATAACCTCGTATGCATTAGGCGTATAAATCGCACTACTTTTCACATGTCAGTTACATGAAAGTTTGATAAAGTTATATTTTAAGCAATTTTCTATATTTCAATTAAAGTTTTAATTAGTTGTGCATGATTAGATTTTACTTAGTATGTCTTCCATATTGGATTTTCGTGGACTATATTTTTGTGCGGCCTAACTTAACTTAACTTAACTTCCGGCAAACAATTTAAGAAAAATTATTTGCAGGGTAGCGAGAATGGCCGAGTAGTTACGATTGCCAGATTTGTTGTGTACTGCACTTGCGCTAAATATAGAGTTGTTGAGTATTATCGTGTGTTCCGTTTTATAGACGTCATATTAGAATTAATTTCATTTAACGTGTATGTTCAATAATCGCAGTGCAGTAAAATATCAATGTTATATTATTACTCATCAAACCGTGTAATTTCCTAGTAATAATTCAGATACCATCCAATCGCTGAAATTAAAGATAACAAGATCTAAACTCGATGCTTGCACATCGCAAATTTGGTCGTCGCCTCTTTACGTGATTCCAAATTGATGGCTAATTATGCGTTGACATCCCCGGTTTTCAGTGGGTTTCGTTTTCCTCGATCTTGTTCTATTTGTTTTGTACGTTGACACCCCCGGTTTTCAGTGAGTTTCGTTTTCCTCGATCTTGTTCTATTTGTTTTGTACGTTGACACCCCCGGTTTTCAGTGGGTTTCGTTTTCCTCGATCTTGTTCTATTTGTTTTGCACGTTGACACCCCCGGCTTTCAGTGAGTTTCGTTTTCCTCAATCTATTTCTATTTGTTTTGTACGTTGACACCCCCGGTTTTCAGTGGGTTTCGTTTTCCTCGATCTTTTATTATTTGTGTTGTACGTTGACACCCCCAGTTTCCAGTGGGTTTCGTTTTCCTCGATCTTGTTCTATTTGTGTTGTACGTTGACACCCCCGGTTTTCAGTGGGTTTCGTTTTCCTCGATCTTGTTCTATTTGTTTTGTACGTTGACACCCCCGGTTTTCAGTGAGTTTCGTTTTCCTCAATCTATTTCTATTTGTTTTGTACGTTGACACCCCCGGTTTTCAGTGGGTTTCGTTTTCCTCGATCTTTTATTATTTGTGTTGTACGTTGACACCCCCGGTTTTCAGTGGGTTTCGTTTTCCTCGATCTTGTTCTATTTGTGTTGTACGTTGACACCCTCGGTTTTCAGTGGGTTTCGTTTTCCTCGATCTTGTTCTATATGTTTTGTACGTTGACACCCCCGGTTTTCAGTGAGTTTCGTTTTCCTCGATCTTGTTCTATTTGTGTTGTACGTTGACACCCCCGGTTTTCAGTGGGTTTCGTTTTCCTCGATCTTGTTCTATTTGTTTTGCACGTTGACACCCCCGGCTTTCAGTGAGTTTCGTTTTCCTCAATCTATTTCTATTTGTTTTGTACGTTGACACCCCCGTTTTCAGTGGGTTTCGTTTTCCTCGATCTTTTATTATTTGTGTTGTACGTTGACACCCCCGGTTTTCAGTGAGTTTCGTTTTCCTCGATCTTGTTCTATTTGTGTTGTACGTTGACACCCCCGGTTTTCAGTGGGTTTCGTTTTCCTCGATCTTGTTCTATTTGTTTTGTACGTTGACACCCCCGGTTTTCAGTGGGTTTCGTTTTCCTCGATCTTTTATTATTTGTTTTGTACGTTGACACCCCCGGTTTTCAGTGAGTTTCGTTTTCCTCGATCTTTTATTATTTGTTTTGTACGTTGACACCCCCGGTTTTCAGTGAGTTTCGTTTTCCTCGATCTTTTATTATTTGTTTTGTACGTTGACACCCCCGGTTTTCAGTGAGTTTCGTTTTCCTCGATCTTTTATTATTTGTTTTGTACGTTGACACCTCCGGTTTTTAGTGGGTTTCGTTTTCCTCGATCTTGTTCTATTTGTGTTGTACGTTGACACACCCGGTTTTCAGTGGGTTTCGTTTTCCTCGATCTTGTTCTATTTGTTTTGTACGTTGACACCCCCGGTTTTCAGTGAGTTTCGTTTTCCTCAATCTATTTCTATTTGTTTTGTACGTTGACACCCCCGGTTTTCAGTGAGTTTCGTTTTCCTCGATCTTTTATTATTTGTTTTGTACGTTGACACCCCCGGTTTTCAGTGAGTTTCGTTTTCCTCGATCTTTTATTATTTGTTTTGTACGTTGGCACCTCCGGTTTTTAGTGGGTTTCGTTTTCCTCGATCTTGTTCTATTTGTTTTGTACGTTGACACCTCCGGTTTTTAGTGGGTTTCGTTTTCCTCAATCTATTTCTATTTGTTTTGTACGTTGACACCCCCGGTTTTCAGTGAGTTTCGTTTTCCTCGATCTTTTATTATTTGTTTTGTACGTTGACACCCTCGGTTTTTAGTGGGTTTCGTTTTCCTCGATCTTGTTCTATTTGTTTTGTACGTTGACACCTCCGGTTTTTAGTGGGTTTCGTTTTCCTCAATCTATTTCTATTTGTTTTGTACGTTGACACCTCCGGTTTTTAGTGGGTTTCGTTTTCCTCGATCTTTTTCTATTTGTTTTGTAGATCGTTTGTCCTTTTGTCCTTTCACTTTTTTCGATTGTGTTGTCTGTCCTTGTTCAATTACTCCTTTGGTATCTTCAAACTTTCTTTGTTACTTTTTCCTGTCTTATAAATCAAAATAAATGGGCATAATCGATGTATCAATATTAATGACACACCGTTAGAACAGTTCCAAAATTCAAAAATAAATTGTATTTTCTCAAAATTAGAGTTATCTTTCTTAGTACAAAATAATACGAACAAAAACACCATATTGTCGAAACAGTTCCAAATTACAACAGAAAAATGGTGGAAAAAAGGCAAAAATCGATATTACATGACAGTTCACTTTCCTGGCTTGATATAGACATTTTTATATAAAGTAGCGGGGTTCAACTAGTTTTATGTGCACAAACCTCCCGTCCTTAATGAAATGATGTGATCATGGAAGTGTTTTTCAAATGTGAGTAAAACGCCAATCCTCATATATAACCGGACGAACAGCGAAGAACAATATAATCTTGAAGATTATACATATATTTAATATTCATGACACAGAAGTTGTCATATACATAATATTATTTCTATTAAAGGGAGCCGATGGCCTCAACCATCATTTAAATATTAGATATAGTACATAAGACCATCGTTAGACATAAAAGTGTAACAACTGTCATCTTTGAACCAAAATCTAATCGCTGTACCATCTTTCGTTCTCGTGACAGAATACGTTTCAACAAGATGTTGCTATCTTCCGGAAAAAAAACATTACGCAAGATAAGACGAGAAGATTCTTTAAAAACCCTTGATTTAATATTTAAAGTATTCAAAAGACGATGACGTTGTAAAAAGTCTGAATACAAACTGCAAGCTCGAGTGTAACGTACGTGTTGTGAAATATAAACTCCATAGGCGGGAGCGGTTAGTATATTACTATCAAGGTGTAAAAAACTGATAATGGCAATATTGATGTCTTCTCTTTTGTCATAGAGTCTAGTAGAAAATTGACCTTAGTTGTCAAAATTGAGGTGAATGTCAAGAAATGAGGCAGATGAAGCTGTTTCTGTTGTTTCTATTATCTCAAGTTCAATATACCTGCAAGTAAGATTTAAGGCTTCTGTATTTTTTGTCGTTGTTTTGTATAAACACTGCCTTATAGGAGTAAACAATATCGGCTAGGAGAAGTGCACAGTTTGTTCCCATAGGGATGTCGATGATTTGTTTAAAAATGTGCCCTCCGAACTTTACAAATATGTTATCGATAAGTAACTCCAATATAGTGGTGACTTCATTTTCTGCGTAGAACTTGATGCCTTATGTTTCGTGTTTGACAAATACATTATTGTACACGTAACTAGCAGTCCGAAGTCATTGGTCTCTCTTGAAATTTGTGGCAGTTTTTTTTCTTTCATGTCTTTATGATTTATATTATTTTAATATAACTTACATATTGTGTATGCTTGAAAATTTGTTCGACCCTGCATATTCTGTGATCGTCGGAATAAAATAAAATCCATTTTTGTTCTTAAGAAACAAAAATGAATCAGAAGGCATTCGGCCGAGATCCACGGTTGCTAAAATTTGATCAGGAATTTATATAGTATTTAACATGTAATGAAAAAAGCTTAAAAAAGTTTGAAAATACTTTCATAAATCATAAAACAGACAGATAGACAATACAATAACCAACATGAAAATGGACAACAACAAAAAACCCACATAAACAATGGTCGATCATCTGATATAGAAATCATACAAGACAATACAAAACATGTGTGTTTCACTTCAATATTTAGCTGTCTAGCTTTAGTCGCCATCCCCCTACAACAGGCCTGACTATTTTTAATATCTGCTTTTATAGATAATGTCATAGAACTGTGGTTAAACGGGTTAATGAGATCAACACTTCCAATCTTGTTAAATAGATTTCCATTGGCCAAACAATATTAAATACAATGTATCTGCATAAATTCGCTTCAATTATAACAGTAACCACATCGGTGGTGTAATGGTTAGCGTGCTTGTCTCGAGTGTGGTAGATCGTGGGTTCATCGGTGGTGTAATGGTTAGCGTGCTCGTCTCGAGTGTGGTAGATCGTGGGTTCATCGGTGGTGTAATGGTTAGCGTGCTCGTCTCGAGTGTGGTAGATCGTGGGTTCATCGGTGGTGTAATGGTTAGCGTGCTCGTCTCGAGTGTGGTAGATCGTGGGTTCATCGGTGGTGTAATGGTTAGCGTGCTCGTCTCGAGTGTGGTAGATCGTGGGTTCATCGGTGTTGTAATGGTTAGCGTGCTCGTCTCGAGTGTGGTAGATCGTGGGTTCATCGGTGGTGTAATGGTTAGCGTGCTCGTCTCGAGTGTTGTAGATCGTGGGTTCATCGGTGGTGTAATGGTTAGCGTGCTCGTCTCGAGTGTTGTAGATCGTGGGATCATCGGTGGTGTAATGGTTAGCGTGCTCGTCTCGAGTGTTGTAGATCGTGGGATCATCGGTGGTGTAATGGTTAGCGTGCTCGTCTCGAGTGTGGTAGATCGTGGGTTCATCGGTGGTGTAATGGTTAGCGTGCTCGTCTCGAGTGTGGTACATCGTGGGTTCATCGGTGGTGTAATGGTTAGCGTGCTTGTCTCGAGTGTGGTAGATCGTGGGTTCATCGGTGGTGTAATGGCTAGCGTGCTCGTCTCGAGTGTGGTAGATCGTGGGTTCATCGGTGGTGTAATGGTTAGTGTGCTCGTCTCGAGTGTGGTAGATCGTGGGTTCGTCGGTGTTGTAATGGTTAGCGTGTTCGTCTCGAGTGTGGTAGATCGTGGGTTCATCGGTGGTGTAATGGTTAGCGTGCTCGTCTCGAGTGTGGTAGATCGTGGGTTCATCGGTGGTGTAATGGTTAGCGTGCTCGTCTCGAGTGTGGTAGATCGTGGGTTCATCGGTGGTGTAATGGTTAGCGTGCTCGTCTCGAGTGTGGTAGATCGTGGGTTCATCGGTGGTGTAATGGTTAGCGTGCTCGTCTCGAGTGTGGTACATCGTGGGTTCATCGGTGGTGTAATGGTTAGCGTGCTTGTCTCGAGTGTGGTAGATCGTGGGTTCATCGGTGGTGTAATGGCTAGCGTGCTCGTCTCGAGTGTGGTAGATCGTGGGTTCATCGGTGGTGTAATGGTTAGTGTGCTCGTCTCGAGTGTGGTAGATCGTGGGTTCGTCGGTGTTGTAATGGTTAGCGTGTTCGTCTCGAGTGTGGTAGATCGTGGGTTCATCGGTGGTGTAATGGTTAGCGTGCTCGTCTCGAGTGTGGTAGATCGTGGTTTCATCGGTGGTGTAATGGTTAGCGTGCTCGTCTCGAGTGTGGTAGATCGTGGGTTCATCGGTGGTGTAATGGTTAGCGTGCTCGTCTCGAGTGTGGTAGATCGTGGGTTCATCGGTGGTGTAATGGTTAGCGTGCTCGTCTCGAGTGTGGTAGATCGTGGGTTCATCGGTGTTGTAATGGTTAGCGTGCTCGTCTCGAGTGTGGTAGATCGTGGGTTCATTGGTGGTGTAATGGTTAGTGTGCTCGTCTCGAGTGTGGTAGATCGTGGGTTCATCGGTGTTGTAATGGTTAGCGTGCTCGTCTCGAGTGTGGTAGATCGTGGGTTCATCGGTGGTGTAATGGTTAGCGTGGTCGTCTCGAGTGTGGTAGATCGTGGGTTCATCGGTGGTGTAATGGTTAGCGTGCTTGTCTCGAGTGTGGTAGATCGTGGGTTCATCGGTGGTGTAATGGTTAGCGTGCTCGTCTCGAGTGTGGTAGATCGTGGGTTCATCGGTGGTGTAATGGTTAGCGTGCTCGTCTCGAGTGTGGTTGATCGTGGGTTCATCGGTGGTGTAATGGTTAGCGTGCTCGTTTCGAGTGTGGTAGATTGTGGGTTCATCGGTGGTGTAATGGCTAGCGTGCTCGTCTCGAGTGTGGTAGATCGTGGGTTCATCGGTGGTGTAATGGCTAGCGTGCTCGTCTCGAGTGTGGTAGATCGTGGGTTAATCGGTGGTGTAATGGTTAGCGTGCTCGTCTCGAGTGTGGTAGATCGTGGGTTCGAGTCCCGGCCGGGTAAATCCAAAGATTATAAGCACGCAGTATTAAGGAGTAAGAGCAAAGACTGGTTGGCTCGGAACCAGGTTAATGTGTCAGAGTGGAGTGACATGTCTACCTACCGACTGTTGTTTCAGTGATTTAGCACTATACAGACACAACTGTGTTAAACTAGTACAAAGCAGACATCATCATTATCGAGCCACGATATAGCTGAACTATTGTTCATTTGGCGTTACTCAACACTCATTCCCTCACTCCTATTATCACAGAAACGAGAGCAATAAAATAGACAAGAGAGTTTGAAGATACCAAAGGCGTAATCAGAAGCCGTAAATCTAAGAAGGACAGACAACACAATGGCCAAACCAGAAAGGACAACAGGACAAACAACGATCTACAAAACACTACACAGAAAACAAATGATCGAGCAACACTAATACAATATCATAATGAATAATATGTCAGTCATTGTTTTTTGTGAAGTCATTATTCTTCGTGGTACATGTATATAAATGTTCATGGATTTGTGTGTCATTTCAAAAAACAAATTTAAGAATCCAACAAATAGGTTTCATCCTATATATGTATATGTACTAGCTCTAGGTTTGGATCCACGAATTTATGCATAGCCATGTGCAATTATTACCTTACAAAAACCCACGAAAATTGGTATCCACGAATGTAAGTGTTTGTTTGTTTGTGTTTAACGCCACTTTCAACAATATTTCAGTTATATCGTGGCGGTCAGTTTTATTGGCGGAGGAAACCGGAAGACACGGACAAAACCATCGATCTGTGGTGATAGGCAATTGTGGATGCTTGAAAGTGACATCCGTTATCAGATCTACTTAAAAAATAAAATAGAAAATAATTGACTTTTTATTCTTTTCATCTTTTAATGGGTTGGATGTTACCTTTTAAGCATAATAGCAAAGTCGTGTTGAATAGTGAATACACGTTTTCCTTTTGAATGGTTAGTTGAAAAATCATGTACAATACATAAATACAGAAATCACGGCCCCTCTTTAGTAAAGTTAAATAAATGGATTTCTGGTCTCTAAATGTTGATAACATTATAATTGAGCTTCAGTATAAAAGCAGATTTATTTGTGAATTTCCACTTTAGATGAAATTCATGAGACCACAGCTTATTTTGTTCATATTTTTGTAAAAGTTTGTGTTGTTTTAAAATCTGTTCTTAAGTCGGCGTACTGGTTAATTTTGTTATTATTTCCTGTGAAAAAATTTGGAATTAGCATCAGAGGAATATGTTATTAGCATAATCATATTTGAGTTTGGATAATGTAAACGATTCTCATATCACAACTAAGATTTTCAAAATGGTAGCGATTTTTGGAATAATGGAATTATTTGCTTAATGTAAACTGGAAGTACAGGATAACAAAATCAAGTATCGGTTGATTCTTTTATTCGAAGTCTAATGTTAACCAATTTTAGAAATCAGGCCAATGCCATGTTTCCCTAACTCATTATATACTAGTTCATTAGGAACAGTCATTTGGAATACTTTAATTTGAAGCCTTTCTAGGTAGGTATATGTTTTTGCGAATTCATCATCCCGCCACGATATAACTGAAATATTGTTGAAAGTGGCGCTAAACACCATAACCCTTTGCGAATTCATTGTAATACAATGAATTGTGTGAATGCTACCATGTAAACAAATAATTCAGCACTTGTTTACAAAATGTCTCACGAAAACTACATGTAATTAGCACTTTTGTCCTTATTAACATATATGGTAATATAATAAAATGGTAATATTTTTTTTTTTATTTTCACATGAATATATATCGCCTGAAAAATGCTGTTTGATCTGCTAAATAAAAACATTAATTGAAATGTACCTGTTTTTTAATACATTGGTATGCCTTTTTTGTTTGACTTCGTGCATATACTATACAATGAGACAATTACATAATTACCTCTTTGTTGACCTACAATGTATATGTTACATCTATTTCAGAAGCTACTTCATTTCTCAAGTCATTCAAGTTGTTCAACTTTTGCTCCAGCGGAGACATAAAACGATGCAATTAAACAACAAACGGAACCGCTATTTTCTTTCGACAATATCTCAAGTATTCACCATGACCAAGCTCAATTTCCTTTTCTCCATATAAAGGTTGATAAATTGTCATTTTTTATTGGAACTTTGCATGTCAAATGAGAAAAGGTAATTTTAAAAAGGAAACATTCAGAAAGTAGTCAGTTTGTTTCCTCTCTTTGATTCTAACCATTGAAATTATGATGTTAATTAAGATTTTTTATTGACGCTAACGATCTTTATAGTTTTTCGCGTGTAATTCCTTAAATTTTATTTATCTGTATCACGAGCACAAACATGGGATATCTTTAAGTCATTTAAGGGTACATTTACACGTGATTTAATGTAAACCGTAAATTAGGGCAGCCATAAAACACATAATATGAGGGTCTCCATGCCATGTTATTTTCTGCAATGTAATTTTTCGACGAGTATTGATGGTTTATTGTTGAATATCATTATTTATGAGGTCACAAAACCAACAATAGATAGCCTTCCAGTAAATAAATAAAGAGAGGTACGTCAAAGTAAACAAATAAATAAAGAGAGGTACGTCAAAGTCAAAAAATATATTTATGTTCGATGATAAAACAAGAAAGTGTGAGTTATTGGTATTTATCGTCACTTGCAGCAATTATTCGGCTATATCGTGACTATCAGATTTAATTGGGGGGCCAGAACATATATAGAGAACTGACCGATGAAACCCCTGGCCACAGGTATGTGTCTAGAAACCTTAACACTTCCGGTGGGTATCGGGACATGAACCTACTTCAGTGGTGTAAGGCTTGTGGCAAGACAAATATAGATTTATTAGAGTAAAGGCCCTGTTACACGGTAAAGCAAGTATCGCGATGGTTGTATCATGCAACTGTTTGTATCATGATCCTTGTCAGTTTACACATTACATCAAGTAGCATGTTTCATGCAGTTTGTTTACAAATTGTTGCCGCCAAAATGGAGAATTCTGACAGTGAAGACATTATCATGCAAATTGAGGAGACTCTCCATTTGTTCCTTTGACTAAATAACATCACTACTTTTTTCCCCTTTCCAGCCATGTTTTATTTACCATGTGCTGACCATGTGCTTTTAGTTGTAACCTCCTGACCTCAAACCAAGATCTCTGATTGGTCAGAGATAAAATGTATCGCGATCCTTGCTGTACAGAATAGAACATGTTCTATCCCAAAGTGTGTATTATGCAACTTCTAAAAGTTGCATGATACAGAGTAATAGCACCGTTTACACTGTATTTTTTGGTTGATGATACAAGTATCATAATACTTGCTCTACCGTGTAACAGGGGCTTAAGACTACAAAAATCAAAACACACTACTAATGTATTTAGTGTTTAAATTCGCAATATTCAAAACAAGAAAAGCAAAGCAAAACTGGCATTATGGTCTATTTAAATCATGCACCATGCTAATGTGTAAGTTTCGAGTCGTCACCCTTCTTGTCATCCGGTTTTAAGTAGGGTTTGTGTTGTTCGGTCTTTATTTTTCTGTGTAGTATGTTTGTCCTTTCCTTCTTTTTCTTTTGGCCATTACATTATCTGTCCTTCGAATTACGGCTTCTGATTACCCCTTTGGTATAATCATAGTTTTCTTTCTTGTCAGTGACACCATATAAAAAATGAAAAAAAATATGCAATGGTCCTCTACGTCATTGCATGTGTAATATACTTGTAGCTTCAACTTTGTTTTCGTTGAAAAGCATATATGGAGTAACACCCAATCTCTATACATTTTTGAAGAGTGTGTAATCAAGGTTTGATAGACCACTAAATTAATGAATAAGATATGCTTCAACAGATGTCAGTATATTTAGTGATATTTTCAATTTGTAAAACGAGATCTCATGAGGTACACCGAACTATGGTTGTATCTACAGAGCCTGACACAGAGTTATAGATACATGCTAGTATACTGGCGGTCTGGACACCACAATTGCTAATTAAAAAAAGGTGGAGTGTACATTTTTTGTATGCAAAATCACTGTATAGATAAGAAGTAAAATCAAGCACAAAAATATGAGATAAATGATGATAATATAAACGATTAAATCCAACCAGTACCAAAATTGAACAAACAAAATAAGCAAAAATAAAAACGAACTCATAAATATTTTTTGTAAGTTGCGACCAGTTATGTTCTAAGGAGACAAATACTATGATAGAGAAAAATGTCTATTCAAGCAATATACGAGCACCGTTTAAACCAACGTTAATTGATCCCCCCCCCTGCCCTCCTGAAAACCACCACTTGAGGAGGACCGCAGCAATTTCAGTCTTGCCGCACGACATTTTCCTATACGCCATTGGTATAGCATCCGTAAATGACTATAAGGACGTGCCAACACATAATCTTGTCTTTAATGGGAACTGCTATGCATAACTACTAACAACACCATACAAATTTAGTATGGAATGTGTTTTCGTACATGTCACGGAATCATTGATGAAGAATGATATTTAGCTGACTCTATGTTAATGAACTACTTAATGACTAATGCCTTACATCCATGTTATTTTTGGTGGGGTCCGTGTTGCTCATTTTGTAATCTTTTTTTATGTTGTTCTATTATGTGTCTTTAGGTTCTGAGTTCCGTGTTCTGATGACCCGTTGCGATTTCCGCATAAAACGATGTTAGGTTCGTCTTTACCTTCAGTTGTTTGTAGGAGGGCTCATGTCTTATATGTTATTTGTGTATGCTTGCGCATAGTGGTGTCCAACACATATTGCGTTGTGTTTTTGTTTTGTTTTTCTTCGTCTTGTGTACCTTATGTTGCCAGTTTCTATGGATTGTCCATTTTTGATTGCCCCTTCGGTATTCTCTAACGTTTATTGTGTACCCTATGTTGCCAGTTTTTCTGGATTGTCCATTTTTGATTGCCCCTTCGGTATTCTCTAACGTTTATTTGCCAGTTTCTCTGGATTGTCCATTTTTGATTGCCCCTCGGTTTTCTCTAACGTTTATTTGCCAGTTTCTCTGGATTGTCCATTTTTGATTGCCTCTTCTGTATTCTCTAACGTTTATTTGCCAGTTTCTCTGGATTGTCCATTTTTGATTGCTCCTTCGGTATTCTCTAACGTTTATTGTGTACCCTATGTTACCAGTTTCTCTGGATTGTCCATTTTTGATTGCCCCTTCGGTATTCTCTAACGTTTATTGTATACCCTATGTTACCAGTTTCTCTGGATTGTCCATTTTTGATTGTTCCTTCGGTATTCTCTAACGTTTATTGTGTACCCTATGTTGCCAGTTTCTCTGGATTGTCCATCTTTGATTGCCCCTTCGGTATTCTCTAACGTTTATTTGTCAGTTTCTATGGATTGTCCATTTTTGATTGCCCCTTCGGTATTCTCTAACGTTTATTGTGTACCCTATGTTGCCAGTTTCACTGGATTGTCCATTTTTGATTGCCCCTTCGGTATTCTCTAACGTTTATTGTGTACCCTATGTTGCCAGTTTCTCTGGATTGTCCATTTTTGATTGTCCCTTCGGTATTCTCTAACGTTTATTGTGTACCCTATGTTGCCAGTTTCACTGGATTGTCCATTTTTGATTGCCCCATCGGTATTCTCTAACGTTTATTGTGTACCCTATGTTGCCAGTTTCTCTGGATTGTCCATTTTTGATTGTCCCTTCGGTATTCTCTAACGTTTATTTGTCAGTTTCTCTGGATTGTCCATTTTTGATTTCCCCTTCGGTATTCCCTAACGTTTATTGTGTACCCTATGTTACCAGTTTCTCTGGATTGTCCATTTTTGATTGTCCCTTCGGTATTCTCTAACGTTTATTGTGTACCCTATGTTGCCAGTTTCTCTGGATTGTCCATTTTTGATTGCCCCTTCGGTATTCTCTAACGTTTATTTGTCAGTTTCTCTGGATTGTCCATTTTTGATTTCCCCTTCGGTATTCCCTAACGTTTATTGTGTACCCTATGTTACCAGTTTCTCTGGATTGTCCATTTTTGATTATCCCTTCGGTATTCTCTAACGTTTATTGTTTACTCTATGTTGTCAGTTTCTCTGGATTGTCCTTTTTTGATTGTCCCTTCGGTATTCTCTAACGTTTATTGTGTACCCTATGTTACCAGTTTCTCTGGATTGTCCATTTTTGATTATCCCTTCGGTATTCTCTAACGTTTATTGTGTACCCTATGTTGCCAGTTTCTCTGGATTGTCCATTTTTTATTGCCCCTTCGGTATTCTCTAACGTTTATTTGTCAGTTTCTCTGGATTGTCCATTTTTGATTGACCCTTCGGTATTCTCTAACGTTTATTGTGTACTCTATGTTGTCAGTTTCCCTGGATTGTCCATTTTTGATTGCTTCTTCGGTATTCTCTAACGTTTATTGTTTACTCTATGTTGTCAGTTTCTCTGGATTGTCCATTTTTGATTGCCCCTTCGGTATTCTCTAACGTTTATTTGTCAGTTTCTCTGGATTGTCCATTTTTGATTTCCCCTTCGGTATTCCCTAACGTTTATTGTGTACCCTATGTTACCAGTTTCTCTGGATTGTCCATTTTTGATTATCCCTTCGGTATTCTCAGACGTTTATTGTGTACCCTATGTTGCCAGTTTCTCTGGATTGTCCATTTTTTATTGCCCCTTCGGTATTCTCTAACGTTTATTTGTCAGTTTCTCTGGATTGTCCATTTTTGATTGACCCTTCGGTATTCTCTAACGTTTATTGTGTACTCTATGTTGTCAGTTTCTCTGGATTGTCCATTTTTGATTGCTTCTTCGGTATTCTCTAACGTTTATTGTTTACTCTATGTTGTCAGTTTCTCTGGATTGTCCTTTTTTGATTGTCCCTTCGGTATTCTCTAACGTTTATTTAATACTAATTTATTATATACTTTAAGACATTCTTTACTGAAAGTAGCCTGCTTCTTCTTTAAATTTTCTGCAAGCTTGAGGCAGCTATTTTCAAACATGAACAAGAGGTATATGTACTTCTGTGGCATATGTGCTGGAAGATTGATGCAAGCGTTTCACCACGCAAAACTACGGGTTTCCTGGAAAAAATATTGTATCCATATATTTGAAGTTTTTGGAATGATTGCATGGCAAGAAATATAAGAAAACATTTCATTCAGTTTCCATATTAGGGATAATAAACGCTCCTAATGAACGATTCAACGCTATTTTTCAAACTCTGCGTGTGACAGCAAATAATCATAATTACACATCTACAAGCAACTTTATGACTCAACTTACGTTACAAAACATTAGAATATAATGCGTTTTATGTTTATTTCTAAAAGAATCCAACAAATTACTTAACAAAGAATCGTCTTTTTATAAATTTTGCACTTCATCACACAACAATTTCAGTTCATAGCTATTAGCATTGGAATGAAAACGTAGATATCTAATTTAATGTGCACGATGCTCTTCTGGATACATCCTTCATCAGGTACGCTCAAAGTCGAAAGCCTGGAAAATCAAATAACTTAAAAATTCTTAATAATACCAAAGGGCCTAAATAGCATGTCCAATTATCGATATTCACTTCTGCAATGTTCTGGCAAACATTTTTAATTTGCAAAATAAAAACTTAAGATATAAAATATAGTGTGTCTGAAGTAACCTTCATGTATGCTAAAAACCAAAAGATTCGATTGATTGATTGATTTTTGGTTTTTAACGCCACATTCAGCAATATTTCAGCTATATCATGGCGACCAGTTTTAGTTGTGGAAGAAGCCGGAGTACCCGGAGAGAACCACCGACCATGGGCAAGCAACTGGTAAGCTTTATCACTTGCGGCTGCGAGTCTATTGCACCTTTTTTTTATAATTTACAAAGCCGTGCGCGAACCCACGCCGGATTTGTGATAGGCTTGTATGAGTTGTTAGGTAATCCAACTACCTAACTCACTGAGCCACCAGGGCCCTTAAAAGATTCGAAAGCCCAAATAAATGAATAAGGTTTCTTGCAACCTTTCTACAAACGATACATTTTCAAACTTTTCTGCACTTATGACAAGCATATAAACATTTAGATATTCATGTGTTTTTCAAATTTGCTGTAATATTTGAAAGGTTATTGTAACGGAAAACATCTGCAAACATTTATTTTTGTTTCGTCAACCAAATACGTTGCTGCTGGTTAATGTTAATGGCAAGCTTGTTGCAAACATTTGTGTTTCGTAATGGATGGATACAATTGTATGAATTACCCAATATATAATAAAATGCATACATTTAATGAGTTAAACTGTCAATCCGACCATTAAGTGGTAAACTAAATCAGTGAAAGCGTTGAAGTACACAAATACAAATTATTTACACTCTTCAAGTTATAGTTCAGTTGCCTCAACGTGTGCCGACCGTAAATGGGAAAAGTGGGAAGGGGAATTATGTACACTAACCCGTGTTTTCAAGATATTGTATGGATATGTATTGAGTTATTTGAGGACAACCTCAACAGAAAAGTTTTAAGACCAGGAAGAACAAATATTGGATGCTAAAATGCCAATTTATAACGAATTAGCTGAAATATAATTGAATGAAACGAACACGGACAGACTGAACGTAGCATGCCCCAAAGTTTTGGTAAATATCCTAAATTGTATGATAAAATGCAACTGATCAACAACATATAATTTACTAGAAAAAAAAATGGTAGCCTATACACGCACTCCTTTAACTATTCAACTTTTATTTGCTGTGCTACGGCCACGGATTTGCATCTGCATCTTTTCAATCAATTGCCTCTTGTTGGTTGAAAGGCATACTCAAAACAAATGTGTTAACGTTTGTAAATACCATGTTGAAGGTCGATGCTTTTCACCGAGTACTCTGGTTTCCTCTATTAGCTAACCGATACGATATTACAGATATACTGTTGACAGTGGCATTACTATTCTATTATTGTCTACTACTGAGGGAACTGTTCTCCTATAGTGTTGTCTGGTGCGGTATAGTGCTCGAGCCAACGGCGAGGGCACTATACCTCACCAGACAACACTATAGGAAAACTGTTCTCGAGGGAGAAGACAATAATATATTTAGTACATAACATCCATTCCAGACATAAAAGAAAAACACACTCAAATTCAACATTATAATAATAATAACAAAATATACAATGTAACATTATATTTGCATTGCCAAACCTGGCCATGTTGACAGCAGACTACAGTGCGAGTCTATTTTAAGGGAGATAAATCTTGACACAAATATATAAAAATTACGCTGGAAAATCTATGCCACAGGTATCGTGTCCGCGGGAAATCGTTTGAAACTGGAATAGTTCCCGTCGATAAGTATAGTCCCCCGTTGTCAAATGTACTGTTCAAAAATAGTACACACTGATCATCCAATCAAAATACAGCATTTTCATATGAAAGGTACTAAAGGCCTAAATTCTAGTTGGATTTACAACTGCCTGTGCAATCAATGCATATCACCACTAAAGTTGTGAGTTCGAACACCGTTCATGGCGATGTGTACTCGATACAACATTATGTGATAAAGTTTGTCAGTCACTTGCGACACGTTGGTGGATTTCCCGGGTAATGCGGTTTCTTCCACCAATAAAAATGACCGACTCGATATAACTGAAATATTGTTGAAAGTGCCATTAAATACCATAGACCAAATCTAATAATATACCTTCTATCACTCTCGTTGATCAATCACACCGTGACGTTAATCACCCATGAAATGGAAGTTTGTTTCTTTTGATTGACTGTGTGTTATTAACAGCTGCATTTTTAATTGACGTTCATACCTGTAAAAAAAAAAATCATTTTTAAATATTTTTCATACCCTGGTTTAGAGAGTGTGTCATTGACGTCAATATCTGTAAAATGTTTTATTTTTAAATATTCTTCATACACTGGTTTAGAGAGTGTCATTGACGTCCATATCTGTAACAAATTCATTCTTAAATATTTTTCATACACTGGTTTAGAGAGTGTGTCATTGACGTCCATATCTGTAAAATGTTTTATTTTTAAATATTCTTCATACACTGGTTTAGAGAGTGTCATTGACGTCCATATCTGTAAAAAAAATCATTCTTAAATATTTTTCATACACTGGTTTAGAGAGTGTCATTGACGTCCGTATCTGTAAAAAAAAATTATTTTTAAATATTCTTCATACACTGGTTTAGAGTGTCGTGACGTTCATATCTGTAAAACGCTTTATTTTAAAAATCTTTTTTTACACACCCAGCTGATTTAGAGATTATGTCTTCAGTAAATGATGTCATTATATCTTTACCAGTTTATCCCAAACAGAAACAAATCGCTGAAAGTAAACATCAAAATATGTTGAGCCATTAAGACACCTGCTGTAACATCAAACATTTGATATTTTATCGAAAAGCAATAAAATTTCAATAATTCATAATCGCTTTGATTTCTATGTTCCTTCGGGAATATTTTACATTTAACAGCCCCGTCATTTCTCGAAAATAAAAATTAATAATGAATCAGAATTATTGTTATACTTGCATAATACCAGAGGTTGAGAGTACTGGAGTTGTTGGGTGGCGCGACGTAAGGGAGAAATCATTTTACTGGATGAGTTTGAGTGTCTTTTTCGATGTCCTTGATTCTTTTTAGAACATTTGCTGTTGTCGAAATTTTTTGCTTGGATTATTTTAAGTGCAAAAATGAGTTGCTTTTACGTGTTTCTCGTATATTTTGTAATTCGGTTGGAGTATAGTACATAAATTGCGAAATGGTTGAGGAGTTAATTTTTTGCAGCAAATTTCAAAAGCACTTGTCTAGATCTACGTATCTTTACCATTCACACTGATATCTCTATATCAATGTGCATAGTAAAGATAAGTTGATCGAGACAACTAACTGCCTGTGGAAAAACTAGGAAAAAGTCAGCTGGAAGAGGCTAGAATAGAAACTGGCCTTTCATGTGACGCAAGTCGCGGCTTGAGGCATAAATCCGAAGCCGGAAATGTTACATTATGTATACTCTGTGTATTTGCTTTCAAATCTTTCGACTTTGAGCGTACAAGATGAAGGGTAATTCAGTAACGCGTCGTGTGCATTAAATTTGATATCTACGTTTTTATTAGCACATGAATAACATATAATATTTTGAATTCTATGTGACATTCATTCCACTCGATACTTTTTGGATTTTTCCAGATATGTTTTTAACAATTATGTTACTCCCTGATACCTTGACTTACGTCTTATTTCTTCTCGATTGTATTGGTTGTGTGTAGTCCATATAGTTATACATTGTACTTTCCTTAAACCTTCATCATGGTATAGAAAGCAGTTCTTCTTATAAATATGTGACATATTTGCATTACTTCTTTAATTGTAAATCTATCAATCTCTGGTGGTAAATCTAAAGGAGCTATAATCTGGATACATAAATATATAGGCACACGAAAACACAACAAAAGTTTGGACAAAACTAATTTCCACAAAACCAATCAGATCTACACTATTACCGGAAGAGTTAACTCCCCTTTGACCTTCAATTTCCTCCATCTTAGTCCCCATCATTACAAATCAATGAACAAGTACAAGTGAAAATAACATGCAGTGGAAATGTTAATGGTCTAATGCGTCCGGTCGTCTATCCTTATTAGTATCCTATAGTCGACAGCTATAGTAGATTCGAGACCAGTGCAGGGTAAGTAAAATGTCTACTATGTACGTACTGATACATGGTTGGCAGGTAAATGCCTATCCTTCCGGAGCACTCGAGTTTACCTCCGGTTTTAGTAGTGTTTGTGTTGCTCAATTTAAGTTTTCTGAGTGGTGTTTTGTAGATTATTTCTTTTTCCCCTTTTTCTTTGGCTGTCTGTCTGTCCTCGATTTTCGGCTTCTTGTTACCACTTTGGTATCTTCAAACTTTTCTTTCTGCGTACTCACAATATTATGAAATATTGCTACAAATAGCGTGAAGAAATGATTAAAATTATGCCACCTATCGATTTGCTTAATTGAAAATTAAAACAGTAACAGTAGACATGATAATCAACCACAACAACAACACGAACCAATTCTCAGACAAATCTCAAATCAAAGAAAAATCAACGCCAGAAGTAAATGGATATATAAGCCTTGGCTTGGGGCACGAACAAAACAGAAGTAAATGGATATATAAGCCTTGGCTTGGGGCACGAACAAAACAGAAGTAAATGGATATATAAGCCTTGGCTTGGGACACGAACAAAACAGAAGTAAATGGATATATAAGCCTTGGCTTGGGGCACGAACAAAACAGAAGTAAATGGATATACAAGCCTTGGCTTGGGGCACGAACAAAACAGAAGTAAATGGATATATAAGTCTTGGCTTGGGGCACGAACAAAACAGAAGTAAATGGATATATAAGCCTTGGCTTGGGGCACGAACAAAACAGAAGTAAATGGATATATAAGCCTTGGCTTGGGACACGAACAAAACAGAAGTAAATGGATATATAAGCCTTGGCTTGGGGCACGAACAAAACAGAAGTAAATGGATATATAAGCCTTGGCTTGGGACACGAACAAAACAGAAGTAAATGGATATATAAGTCTTGGCTTGGGGCACGAACAAAACAGAAGTAAATGGATATACAAGCCTTGGCTTGGGGCACGAACAAAACAGAAGTAAATGGATATATAAGTCTTGGCTTGGGGCACGAACAAAACAGAAGTAAATGGATATATAAGCCTTGGCTTGGGGCACGAACAAAACAGAAGTAAATGGATATATAAGCCTTGGCTTGGGACACGAACAAAACAGAAGTAAATGGATATATAAGCCTTGGCTTGGGGCACGAACAAAACAGAAGTAAATGGATATATAAGCCTTGGCTTGGGGCACGAACAAAACAGAAGTAAATGGATATATAAGCCTTGGCTTGGGGCACGAACAAAACAGAAGTAAATGGATATATAAGCCTTGGCTTGGGACACGAACAAAACAGAAGTAAATGGATATATAAGCCTTGGCTTGGGACACGAACAAAATGAAGATGAGTTAAATCTGTAAATTGGATTCGGTTTTTGTGAAGTTCTGTTGCTCAATCTTTAGTTTTCTTTGCTATGTTTTACATAGATGACTGTTTGTCCTTTTCTCCTTTGTCTTTTGTATTGTCTGTCATTCTTCGATTTACGGTTTCTGTTTACCTCTTAGGTATTTTAATGCACTTCTTATCCATTGTTGATATATAATGGATATTCAGCTCATGAATAACAAGAAACTTGCATAGATTCGTTCCATCTTTGAAAACAAATAATTTCTATAAAGTATGAAGACATAGCATGTACAATACAATAGCAGGACCAGATTAGAAGGTATAGTCAACTAGTTAGAGAACATTACTCTAACTGTAAAACAAAAAAACACAGATGATTCATCTATATAGGTGTAATAAAAATTATCAATTAAAATGAAAATAATTAATGGTCTACTTGAGAGATCAGATTTACAACACATTTTCATAAAAATATGGGAATTAATTGAGGTAATTTAACTACTGTAAAAATATATCTATAATACTGAACATGATAGACTTAAGAAAAGGTTGAAGATACCAAAATGGGGAACAAGAAACCGTGTATCAAAGGACTAACAAAACAAAACAGTCATCAAAAGAAAAATAAACAACAATTGTCCACAAAACACTACACAGAAACTAAAGATTTAGTAACACGAAGCCCGATAATACCGGGCCGAACTCAGGTGCTCCAGAAGAGTTTAGCAGTTCCTGCTCCACTAGCGGCACCCGTCTTGTAACTCATGCTAAGAACCCGGGATGTCATCGGTTTATTAATTGTTTAGATTCATATTGATTAATTCTGGTGAATTGAAAAAAGTCAAATCTATCATATGTTGTCAATTTTATTCTGTTGAAATTATTAATTTAAATTGAAATTGAAATCGAAGAATAAATAAGATATAAGTTCTAACACAGAATTCATAGCATACCAATGAATAATATTATCAAGACAATGCCAAAAAAAAACCAACAACAAAAAATGGAAATTTGTTTGCATGTCTAAAAATAAAATCATTTCCCGGATTGACAAAACAATCAAATTAATTAAAAGCAAAACAAACAAAAACAAAAATACATATCATTGTGCCCTTTATAGCTTTTTTGCGTTACTATCTACTTGCTATTTTAGTAGAAAGAACAATTGTATCACTACTCCATGTTGTCAATTAATGAATAAATCAATACGATTTTTTATCGTATTTTTACAAAGGTTAAAATTGAGGATGATTTTTTTTTTGCTCAGTACATGAAATCAAAATTGTATTATCTCTCTTTTGCCTTTATCTGGTTTCGTGTGCTTGTATTTACTCACGCATCGATGGAATTATTGTAACGCCTCCTGGATAATAAACAGACCAGTAGAGAAATCTCACTGTTGTTCTTCGCCAGCCAATCAGAGTAGACTTGACAAGTATTAGGAATTTAACCGTGGTTTATCATTTCATGCGATATAGTCTATCTGAAGATTAGACGTTATTTCACATTTTAAAAGTTTGTTTTCGATATTTGTTTACAAAACAAATAATCAAAATTCTTAAATCTGAGGTAGACGAAATGACAGCAGATTCGCAGCAACCAAAATTTCTTCCGAATAGTAAGTGTACATATGTTATTTATATTAAAAAAATAATTATAAATAAATGTTATTGTCTTGCAAATATAAAAAAAAAATATTTAAGCTTAAATAAACAGAAATGTTCTTTCTTTTATAGAAAATCGAAGGATCTCAATGTGTGTAGGTTGTGGATCACAAATTCATGACCCGTTTATTCTGAGAGTGGCACCAGACTTAGAGTGGCATGCATCTTGTTTGAAGTGCGTGGACTGTAAACGATATTTAGATGAAAGTTGCACGTGTTTTGTAAAGGATGGCAAGACATATTGTCGAAGTGACTACATCAGGTGAGCATAAGAATTTATCACAAAATCATATATATATACATTCTATATTTCCTTTACTTAAAAGTAAATTTTATCTAATATTTTGTTAAAAAAAAAATTGATAATATCACCTTTCTGAATCACCTTCATTATTCATCGATTAATTGATTTAAGATATATAATTATTCTTGGAATAGATTTTATCATTATATTCGATGTGCATGACTTACTTTGAAAATGTAATAAATAAATAATGTAAAATGAGGAATGTCAAGAATATATTTTGATTATGAATACAAAATAAAAATATAATAATTGCTCTTTTTAAAACGTCAGAATAAAATTAATCTTAATGAACTATTGGTTGCAATACAAATACATCTGCACTTTTAGTAATTTACAAATGAAAATCAGCATTACTGTAAAAAAAAAAAAAATATAGAGAGGGGTTAGAGTATGGTGTTTAACACCACTTTCAACAATATTTTAGTATCATCGTGACGGTTCAAAAAATATTATTGCACCAACGTGAAAGCAACAATAAATATCCGTTGTTGTATCTTTAATACGTTTATATTCATTTTATTTAGAATATTTGGTGCCAAATGTTCCAAGTGTCACCAGGCATGCACGAAAAATGATTTTGTGATGAGAGCGCGGGACAATATGTACCATATAGACTGTTTCCGTTGTGTAGCTTGCAGCCGACAACTCATTCCAGGAGACGAATTCGCACTGAAAGACGACGAACTTTTTTGTAAAGCGGACCATGATGTTTTTGAAAATGACAATGATCAAAATCTGGATTTAGACGATATTAAAATAGAAAATAATGAAAGTCCCATGGAAGTTATCAATAATGACAGCAATAACAATAAAAGGAAGGAAAACGGACTTCACAAACACAAAGGTAGGACAACTCCATTTTATATCACCGCAAAAAAAATCCCTATTTACAATCTTCCAAACAAGAGACCCAAAGGTGACAAAAATGATAAACTGTGGTAGTATCGAGACGCCACCAGGCGGTAGACCCTTATTATTTTTTTTTATCATAAATTGGATGTGCTTAGTTGGAACAAGTCTCAACGTTCATTCTTCCTGGTTGGGCCCATTTGAAACATGCTTTTCAATTCTTTTATTTCGGATATCCCCCTAGGAATGTGGGATTTATTAAAAAAAAAAAAACAATTGCAAAATGTACCACCCATTTAGCTATAGTACAAAAATTAAGAGAAATGTTGAAAAAAGGCAGTCGCGTCCTTTTTTTTTTTAATTCATGCATGAATGGTTAAAATATCTTCATACAAAATTTATGTGAACAGTTATACCATAAGTTAAACATTTTGACATGACACCAACATTTATACGCTTACCAAACTGTAAATATCTGCATTTCTTCTTGTTTTGTTTTGTTTTTTATTGTCTCAAATAATAATATGTTTATGCCATAACACAATTTAATCTTATTTTTAGTTTTCTACATTATTATTTTGTACCATAAAACAACCACTGATTGATAATTATGAGACATTTAATGCATATTTGTGGACAGGTGGGGGTAAATAAATGTTCATATTTACATAATTCACTATTTTTGTACCAGTTTAATATACTAGATTTTATCTTCTATTTTCAATTAGACCTTCAGTTTGAACTTCTTCATATATCCATGTAATACATTTACCTGGGAAAAATCTGGAAACTAGTGATTTTTTTGTTTTTGGTTTTCAAGTACACACTCTTCTTAAAATTAATTTTATCTAACCAGGAAAATTTAAGTTGCCGCCTTTTTACTTTTTACCGTCTGCTAACAAAATGACATTGCTATGTATTGTTTTGTCTTGTTTAAAAAAAAATCAATCATTAAGTTTATAATGGTTTCTCGCCAGGAAAATGTGTATCCCAATAGATTGATATCGAAAGGCTTTGAAATGAAAATTACTGTATAACAATCGATTGAAAACATTAGGCAATGTTAATTATTTATTATTTTTAATCGGAGGTACTGTCGAAGAATTCCTGAAAATCATGTTATTAAATGTAATTACTTGTTGAAATAATTAATTTATGTTTTGTAGTTAATTATAACTGTTAAATTAGATGAAAAAAAAACGTAGAATTATTTTGGTTAATCATACATTTATTAATAGGAGAGAAATTATAGAAGAAAACATTGGTAAATCCACACACCACAAAAACTGAATGAATGCAGCAGATAAAAATGGAATGATAATAATGCAAACGTGTCAAAGAAAAGAATGACAAATAGACTATTCTTAAAACCAAGATGTTTTAATTTTATCTTAAATGAATTCAATATTTTTTGAGAGTGTTTTATAATGCATCACAGTGCGAGCTTCAATGTATCAGATATTTATCATGCATCACAGTGCGAGCTTCAATGTATCAGATATTTATCATGCATGTTCTGTATTAAATATTAATCTTCCAGCAGAAGCAACCACCCATAAATGTTGACAAGAAAAGATTGAAAATACATTTCGTACCAAATGGGTAATCAAGCCGTAAATGTGCAGTCCATTGTCATCTCGCCTCACATATCCTCTTCACACCCGGTTGTGCATAAGGATCTGGTGCACTGCATCTATTTGTTTCTTGTCTTTGGCCATTGTCTTTGGCTACTGTCTTTGCCCAGCTGTTGTTCCCTAGTTTGTCTCTTTCTGTTTCTTGTCTTTGGCTACTGTCTTTGCCCTTGCCCAGCTGTTCATCCCTAGTTTGTCTCTTTCTGTTTCTTGTCTTTGGCTACTGTATTTGCCCTTGCCCAGCTGTTCATCCCTAGTTTGTCTCTTTCTGTTTCTTGTCTTTGGCTACTGTCTTTGCCCAGCTGTTCATCCCTAATTTGTCTCTTTCTGTTTCTACACTCCATCTCCAAGTTGTTTTTGGTCGTCCATTGTACATTTATGGAATTGTTGACCATCACTATGTAAGCTTTCTTTTCATAATTTCAAATGATTATTTGTTAGAATCATCTATGCACCATAACATGATTGTCCAATGCTTTTTTTTAGATCTAGTTCCCATACATATCCTGCCTTGTTACTATTTCAGGTGGTAAAGACAAATTGAAAAATGGCGAATCACGACGGAAGTCTGACCAAAAACCAACACGTGGTCGGACAGTTCTGAACGAGAAACAACTACATACTTTATGTACCTGGTACAATGCGAATCCACGCCCTGATGCTCTGATGAAGGAACAACTTGTAGAAATGACAAACCTAAGCCCCCGGGTCATAAGAGTTTGGTTCCAGAACAAAAGATGTAAAGACAACAAAAGGAGTATCCTGACCAAACAAATACAACAACAGCAACAAGAAAAGGTATTTTATCATTGTGTTTTTAATTCAAAGGAATATTGCCCATTTCCTGGTCTTCTGAACGATTAATTCAAAGGAATAGTGGCCATTTCCTGGTCTTCTGAACGATTAATTCAAAGGAATAGTGGCCATTTCCTGGTCTTCTGAACGATTAATTCAAAGGAATAGTGGCCATTTCCTGGTCTTCTGAACGATTAATTCAAAGGAATAGTGGCCATTTCCTGGTCTTCTGAACGATTAATTCAAAGGAATAGTGGCCATTTCCTGGTCTTCTGAACGATTAATTCAAAGGAATAGTGGCCATTTCCTGGTCTTCTGAACGATTAATTCAAAGGAATAGTGGCCATTTCCTGGTCTTCTGAACGATTAATTCAAAGGAATAGTGGCCATTTCCTGGTCTTCTGAACGACAGGGGTAATATTTTCTAAATTCAGAGAGAAATAAAATGAAAAACAAAAAATACCACGCTTTCGGGAATTTTTTTTTTTTTTTTAAAAGCAACAGTATTAATATTTTACATATAAATGAAAGATGTATAAATTTCAATATGTACGTGTATTAGCAAAGAAATATGTCCAACATAGTACTTGATATCTTCTTGTTATAGAGAAATTAATAAATTTTGCAAAAACTCAATTTCCTTAAAATATCCTTTTTTTTTCTGAAGGAATACACATTTTTGGTATTAAATTTGACTTTTAGATTGTAAAACAATTATCATATTTTGTCAATCTTAAATTTTTCATATTGATATGTTTTCTCATTTAAATCAAGAATGAACAAATTTATTGATTTATGAATAATATCGTTTCCCCCCCCCCCCCGTAAATTGAATAGTTATTGCAATATTTAATTCATAGTTATTAAAATTTCTATATTTTCAAAGACTTTTACATTACTGCACTGAGGTAGTCCTTTATACCTTTAATCACTTATGTTGAGGTAAACATTCCATCCAACATTGCTATATAAAAACACGAAGAAGTTAAATTGACTATATGTATGAACTTTCTTAGTTTATTGATTTTAAGGCTTATTGTAGCATACATAATATTAGAAAATACCATATCGTACATATCTTCAATACCTCCCAATCCATTATTTCAGAATGTGAGCAGATTATGTCCACCATTGCAAGGAGTACCAATGGTTGCCTCAAGTCCTGTAAGACATGAAAGTCCAATGCAAATGAATCCAATAGAGGTCCACAGCTATCAACAATCGTCTTGGCAGTCCTTTAATTCATACCAAATTAAAAATGAGATGGAACATCCGCCGCTGCAACAACTAGTGAGTTTTATTATAGAGTGATTTTACAGTTAAATAAACGAAAACCTTGAATTGAGAAAACATTTTCTATAAGATAAGATAATATTTGATTTATTAAAGATTTGAGAAAAATTATATTGAAAACGTATAAGATATATAAGATAGAGTAATTTTATTTCGAATTCTGTGCTCTGAAAAGCATAAAAAAGTAATAACCACTGAAGAAAGAAAATTCAAAAAGAGAAGAAAAAAAAGAAAGAAAGAAAGAACTACTAACACCAACTAATACACTGTACAAATTTCACATGAAATTATATATATACATACAAAACACAAGAGAAATTATGCAAATACACACAGTGCGCTTATATACTGATGTGCATGTTCGGTATGTGCAATATTTAGTAATTTTAAATGTATTTTTCTTGCACGCACTAAAACTATTTTTACCGTTCTGTTGCATTATTGTACACCTTCGTAGACGTATGAGTTAAATGTAAAACAAATTGTATAACTACATTATATAATGACTACTGACTTGCCTCGTTTTCAGATGAATTCCTTTGACAACATTGATTCTGACAGTACGTCATCTTATCACCAGAATAACTCCGGATACAATGATGGCTACGTTTGGGGTCATCCTGATTATGACAACAACACACAGTTTTCTGACTCTGACTACAATCACGAATCTAGAATGTCGTCTAGCCCATTAAGTCAATGACCACTTTTTGTGCCTTGTAAAATATCCAAAGACAACAACGGGGCCGGTTCCAAGATGGTCGTCAGGAATGAACGTCAGTAAATTCATTGTTGTCAGGGAAAATGCGGTTTTATCATAGGTATGTTTATTATTAGTTTGGAAATAAAGATACAAATATATGTCACGTATTATATTAATAATTAACTGTATATTTGTTTTGGCATAATATTTGTATCTTAAATGAAGAAAGTTAGTTTTCATATTCGTCAATATTTATACTTTTTTCTTTACACGATTACGATATTTATAACATTTCAATGGCTTATGAAGTGTCGTGTGAATACACGTCATGACCGAGGCAAATGCAGTCATTATTAATTTTGATCTTTGTATTTTATTGGTGGCAATCAGTTATGGAGAACCTTGTCTCTTTTGTAGCGCCTTAGTATTGTATTTCTCAAGTTTTAATCATCTACTATTTAAACAAGAGAAACGGGACTACATATGTATATAGAAACCGGTATTGAGGTATTGATATAAAATGTAACAGTAACCGTGAGGGTGTTCATCTGGGTGTTCTCTCAAATTGCGACAATTGCCGGAAAGTAGGAAAGTTACGTTCATGGCTATTTCAAATTCTGACTTTGCCGACCACCCCAATCCAAAAAGAAAGCTAACTTTAACATAATATTATTTGAAAGCATTAAAACTTTTTTCAAGTGGTAAGTTTGGTACATGAAAATAAGAATCTCAATCTACGTAACATACTGGCGACAACATCCCACATTCCTTCCTGCTTATAACACGGTAGCTGTCGCAAGCTTACACCAAAACAACCTAGATATTTACAAACAAATATAAGCTATATTTATCAGGTAAAAAATGTTCTGAGCACGTGGTGTGTTGTAATGTTTGTTTACAAATCACATGACACTAATTTTATATACTAATTTAAACGATTGAAATGATAAGTAAATTCCTTAATGAACCAATTAATATATAATATATAATTAGAAGCTGTAAATGTCCAATGTCCATTAACAGTGAACATTTTGAATGCTTTTAGGTTTTGACCTGAGAGATTGCAGAAGAGCAAAAGATGAAAGGCCAATTACTTTAATGCAAAGGTGAGAAAAATTATACTAGTAGTTAGATCTATTATATTTAAGAAGAATGCATGTCCATAGTTTTCCTCACTTTCTGGAAAATACAGAGATAATCAAAAGATTTTCGCAGAAGTGAGAGATTCCAATAGTAATCGAGCATAGCGTCAAAAGAAATTCATATTTATAATACCGGTAATTGCTTTGCGCATGCCCTATGGTGTTTCATTGTTATAAATATTTGAACTAGTTGGTTTTGGTCTAGATAAAATCTATAAAGACTGTTAATGAGGCTTGTACATATGATATATGTATTGTATGTAATATTTGTCCTTTTCTTACAGATTTCTAATAAAGCTACGACCCAACAGGCACTATACAACTAGAAGTTTTATTTGGCAAAATAAAAGATCTCACACCAGATTATCTATAAAACATCTTCATGCAGCTGAACTTTTCTCTCAAATGGATCTTTATAAACCATGATATATTCGTATGCAAATAAATTATTTATATATGTTTTCTATTTTGTATTTTTTCTTTTATTGTGATGTTTGTGATGCTTATCATCGATAAACACCTGAACAAATACCAGGGATAATTAAAGGTTTTTTAACTGTTTGTTTTTTAAGTTATGCCAAAACAATTACTTGTTTTTACATTTTTGGTTTTACTGAACAGCTAGATTCAGCAGGAAAGAGGGATTTCATAAACAAAAACGAAATAAAGTGAAAGAATAAAAGCTCGCATGAACTTTCAAAAGGTAGTCTGACAGGATTAAAATTCTAATTAATATACTCAATGTATGGTGAGGTAAAAATCATATTTGTTTTCCCCGGGAACTACGGTTTCCTCCATGGTAATAAAACTGACCATCGGGATACATTTCTAATATTTTATAAACATCAATATAATAATTTATCGAATGGCTCAAATTATAGGAAATTTTGAAGTTACCAAATGGGCAATCAGAAGCCTGGAATCGAAGAAGGATAAATAATACAATGGCCACAGTAAATAGGACATGACAAACAATGATCTACGAACACAGCAAAACTAACCTTAATATCTTGTAGGGTTCGTGTTGCTCAATCTTTAGTTTTCTGTGTAGTGTCTTGTGTATCGTTATACATTATTTTGTCCTTTTTCATTGGCCCTTTGGTATCTTCATTCTTTTTTTTAAAGCACCATGATTCATCGAATGGCTCCAATTATTGAAAATATTCCAGAAAATAACTGCTGAAATACTTTTGAGAGAAGAGAGTGACCCGGATACAAAAATAGAAAACAGTATACAACCGAACTAAAAACCAATAAAAATACGGACAATTTGAACTCCAAATGGTAAATGGTAGGGTTAGCACCTTCCATTCAAGGTGTGGCACGCACCGTGGCACACACCGTGGCACACACCGTGAAGCTCTAATGATATAATCAATACATCTCGAGGTAAAAACGGAATGGCTTCCTCTGGATAATCCACAATACAACTGGCCGTAATGGTATAGCTGAAATATTGTTGGAAACGGAGTTAAACATTCAAAACTTATTGAATGACTCCAGTTATAGAGGCCTTTTCCTAAATATTACACTAAAATAACGGCTGAAATACTGTTTTGAAAGTGTCGTTAAACCCACATATTCATCGAATGGCTCCAATAAAAAAAAAGACGTGCTATAAATATTCCTGCAAAAATATCTGCTGAAATACTGTTGAACAACTCGAGAAGAGATTATCGAACAAAGAGTGATCAGGATACAAACACAACAGTTACAGTACAAACCGATATAAAACTGAAGAATTAAAAATCGGACAATATGAACTCCCAGAACGTAACGACACGGCACTCTGACATGGTCAGCATCAGGTCTTCAAGATGTGGCACACACTGTGAAGCTCTAATTAATATGTTCAATATGTAACGTAGTAAAAACCGTATGGTTTTCGCAGGGTACTTCAGTTTCCTTCATGGGCAATAAAACTGACGTCAAGATATAACTGATATATTGTTGAAAGTGGCGTACAGCACCCATAATTCATCAAACGCTTCCAATTATAGAGGTTACTACATAAGTATTACATCTAAATAACTGCTGACATACTCTTGAAGAGTCGTTAAACACTTACAATTAATCGATTGACTCCTATTATAGAGGCAGTTTCATAATTATTCAAGCAAACCATCAACCGCATCGGTGGCGTAATGGCGAGGTGCTCACCTCGAGTGCGGTAGATCATGGATTCGAACCCCGATCAGGTCAAACCAAAGACTATAAAATTGGTATTTGCTGCTTCTCCGCTAAGCATGCAGCATTAAGGAGAAAGAGCAAAGACTTTGTTGGCTCAGAATCAGTATAATGTGTCCGAATGGGGCGACATGTCTATCCGCGGACTGTTGTTTCAGTGAGCTAGCACTATAAAAATCCAACTCAGCATGTTGGTAAAAAAAACCGGACCTGATCATCATCTTATTGAAAATTAACTTGTTCTCGCCATTATATAGCTGAAAAATTGCTCACTCACTCACTCACTCAAGCAAAACATCTGAAATACAATTGAGCAAACTGAGAACTGATTTTCTATAAAGGACGACCGGATACAAAAACAATAATAATATAAAACCGATATACAATAGAACAATAAAGACTCTTAAAACATGAACTCCCAGAAAAGAACGATACTAAGGATCTTGACGAGTTTAGTATCCCGTGTTCAGTACAAGGCTAACACCAGGAAATTTTAATGGTGTGGTAAAAATTGCTATGATTTTCTTAGCTTACTCAGATTTCCTCTATGGGCAATGGAACTGACCGTAACGATATAATTGAAATACTGTGGAGAGTTGCATTAAACACCACTATTTAATAAATGACCCCAAATGATAGAAGAAGTTTCATGAATATGTCAGCAAAATAACAGAAATGTTGTGAATGTATGTGATGTTTGAAGATTCCAAAGGTGTAACCAGAAGACCATACATACAATACAATAGCCAAAAGTAAAAGGACACAAGGACAAGACATGTCATTTGCCAAGATTGTGATAGATATACACACAATATCAATACTGATACAACATTTGACATCATCATATCGCTGGAGCTATTCTATAAAAAAAATTATATATATCACATGCACCAAGACAGGAAAGAGAGCGGTCATGTATTTGTGTGATATATCAACTTTACCTCCTTCTACGATTTTTCTATTGGAATTTCGAACTGTTCCGACACTGTGGTATTTTTGTAATTTCATTTTATGTACATCCTTATTAAGTGTACAAACAATTTATTTTGTCTACCTTGATTGTCTTAATTTGTCTTGTTCCCTCTTATTGTAATGTCATGTTCCATGTTGAACTTGCAATGTTTGGTCTGTCTAGATTGTCTTAGTTTGTCCTGTCCCTCTTATTGTAATGTCATGTTCCATGTTGAACTTGCAATGTTTGGTCTGTCTAGATTGTCTTAGTTTGTCCTGTCCCTCTTATTGTAATGTCATGTTCCATGTTGAACTTGTAATGTTTGGTCTGTCTAGATTGTCTTAGTTTGTCCTGTCCCTCTTATTGTAATGTCATGTTCCATGTTGAACTTGCAATGTTTGGTCTGTCTAGATTGTCTTAGTTTGTCCTGTCCCTCTTATTGTAATGTCATGTTCCATGTTGAACTTGTAATGTTTGGTCTGTCTAGATTGTCTTAGTTTGTCCTGTCCCTCTTATTGTAATGTCATGTTCCATGTTGAACTTGCAAAGTTTGGTCTGTCTAGATTGTCTTAGTTTGTCCTGTCCCTCTTATTGTAATGTCATGTTCCATGTTGAACTTGCAATGTTTGGTCTGTCTAGATTGTCTTAGTTTGTCCTGTCCCTCTTATTGTAATGTCATGTTCCATGTTGAACTTGTAATGTTTGGTCTGTCTAGATTGTCTTAGTTTGTCCTGTCCCTCTTATTGTAATGTCATGTTCCATGTTGAACTTGCAATGTTTGGTCTGTCTAGATTGTCTTAGTTTGTCATGTCCCTCTTATTGTAATGTCATGTTCCATGTTGAACTTGTAATGTTTGGTCTGTCTAGATTGTCTTAGTTTGTCCTGTCCCTCTTATTGTAATGTCATGTTCCATGTTGAACTTGTAATGTTTGGTCTGTCTAGATTGTCTCAGTTTGTCCTGTCCCTCTTATTGTAATGTCATGTTCCATGTTGAACTTGCAATGTTTGGTCTGTCTAGATTGTCTTAGTTTGTCCTGTCCCTCTTATTGTAATGTCATGTTCCATGTTGAACTTGCAATGTTTGGTCTGTCTAGATTGTCTTAGTTTGTCCTGTCCCTCTTATTGTAATGTCATGTTCCATGTTGAACTTGCAATGTTTGGTCTGTCTAGATTGTCTTAGTTTGTCCTGTCCCTCTTATTGTAATGTCATGTTCCATGTTGAACTTGCAATGTTTGGTCTGTCTAGATTGTCTTAGTTTGTCCTGTCCCTCTTATTGTAATGTCATGTTCCATGTTGAACTTGTAATGTTTGGTCTGTCTAGATTGTCTTAGTTTGTCCTGTCCCTCTTATTGTAATGTCATGTTCCATGTTGAACTTGTAATGTTTGGTCTGTCTAGATTGTCTTAGTTTGTCCTGTCCCTCTTATTGTAATGTCATGTTCCATGTTGAACTTGCAATGTTTGGTCTGTCTAGATTGTCTTAGTTTGTCCTGTCCCTCTTATTGTAATGTCATGTTCCATGTTGAACTTGTAATGTTTGGTCTGTCTAGATTGTCTTAGTTTGTCCTGTCCCTCTTATTGTAATGTCATGTTCCATGTTGAACTTGCAAAGTTTGGTCTGTCTAGATTGTCTTAGTTTGTCCTGTCCCTCTTATTGTAATGTCATGTTCCATGTTGAACTTGCAATGTTTGGTCTGTCTAGATTGTCTTAGTTTGTCCTGTCCCTCTTATTGTAATGTCATGTTCCATGTTGAACTTGTAATGTTTGGTCTGTCTAGATTGTCTTAGTTTGTCCTGTCCCTCTTATTGTAATGTCATGTTCCATGTTGAACTTGCAATGTTTGGTCTGTCTAGATTGTCTTAGTTTGTCATGTCCCTCTTATTGTAATGTCATGTTCCATGTTGAACTTGTAATGTTTGGTCTGTCTAGATTGTCTTAGTTTGTCCTGTCCCTCTTATTGTAATGTCATGTTCCATGTTGAACTTGTAATGTTTGGTCTGTCTAGATTGTCTCAGTTTGTCCTGTCCCTCTTATTGTAATGTCATGTTCCATGTTGAACTTGCAATGTTTGGTCTGTCTAGATTGTCTTAGTTTGTCCTGTCCCTCTTATTGTAATGTCATGTTCCATGTTGAACTTGCAATGTTTGGTCTGTCTAGATTGTCTTAGTTTGTCCTGTCCCTCTTATTGTAATGTCATGTTCCATGTTGAACTTGCAATGTTTGGTCTGTCTAGATTGTCTTAGTTTGTCCTGTCCCTCTTATTGTAATGTCATGTTCCATGTTGAACTTGCAATGTTTGGTCTGTCTAGATTGTCTTAGTTTGTCCTGTCCCTCTTATTGTAATGTCATGTTCCATGTTGAACTTGTAATGTTTGGTCTGTCTAGATTGTCTTAGTTTGTCCTGTCCCTCTTATTGTAATGTCATGTTCCATGTTGAACTTGTAATGTTTGGTCTGTCTAGATTGTCTCAGTTTGTCCTGTCCCTCTTATTGTAATGTCATGTTCCATGTTGAACTTGCAATGTTTGGTCTGTCTAGATTGTTTTAGTTTGTCCTGTCCCTCTTATTGTAATGTCATGTTCCATGTTGAACTTGCAATGTTTGGTCTGTCTAGATTGTCTTAGTTTGTCCTGTCCCTCTTATTGTAATGTCATGTTCCATGTTGAACTTGCAATGTTTGGTCTGTCTAGATTGTCTTAGTTTGTCCTGTCCCTCTTATTGTAATGTCATGTTCCATGTTGAACTTGCAATGTTTGGTCTGTCTAGATTGTCTCAGTTTGTCCTGTCCCTCTTATTGTAATGTCATGTTCCATGTTGAACTTGCAATGTTTGGTCTGTCTAGATTGTCTTAGTTTGTCCTGTCCCTCTTATTGTAATGTCATGTTCCATGTTCAACTTGTAATGTTTGGTCTGTCTAGATTGTCTTAGTTTGTCCTGTCCCTCTTATTGTAATGTCATGTTCCATGTTCAACTTGTAATGTTTGGTCTGTCTAGATTGTCTTAGTTTGTCCTGACAGTGTGGTAATTTTGCTTTTGTTTTTCATTTAATTGGTTTATTATGTTCCATGTTCAAATTGCTTTGTCTAACCGGATTGTGATTGTTTTGGTACTGTTCTTTCAGATTTGTATCTTAGGTTTCAATACTGTTGTTTTGTTTATCCAAATTGTTATTGTACTGTGCATTCATATTTGTATTATAAGTTCCAATCGTTTTCAATCGTTTTGTTTTGTATATCCGAAGTGTGAGTTGTCCTTAGTGACCTGTGCTGTTTTACCTTTAAATAAAAATAAGCCTTATAACAACAAATTATATAATAACTTGAAACAATCCACAAAAGCATCAGATTTTTATTATATTTTATTTACCATTTTGAAACTGTATATGCTGGAACCAAAGCAAAATTTAAAAAATCAGACAAACCTTTCAATGAATGCAAATTATATTAACTAAAATTGTCATAGAAACCGATTTACTAAGCACTATAATTTGTCATTGTTTAAAACAACTAACCATAATACATTATAAAGGAAGGTACAGTCAGTAAGAGCAAGTATTTTATTTCTAAACAATCCACTTGGTTCGCCATTTCCTTTGATATATATGGGAAGCACTTAACGTGTTCCTTACAGATCAATATTCTAGGATTGAAATGAATGTTCATTACAGCATGAACAGGACTGATGTCTACACGGTAAAACTCAGTAATATGTTTCAAAATCAACGGAAACTTCTGTCGGAGACAGATATTTATATTAGGAATTAAAATAAGACTTTATATTTGAGTATGTACGAGAAAAATAAATCCAATATACACATATTTGTAGCTGGTATATCTTCTCTGGTTACAAATGTTTTTATTTCAACCAACTGTTGATTATCACTGCCACGATATAGCTGAAATATTGTTGAAAGTGGCGTTAAACACCATAACACACGATTATCAAATGATTTTAATTTAAACTACATGTACATTGTAATTGTTACACCCACCCACACACAAAAAATAAGTTATTTTCTTAATTAGTACAAAATGGCAACACAATAGGTTTTTTTTTTTATTTGCATGCACACAAAACGAAGTCATATAAACGTAGATATCTAATTTAGTGCACACGAAGCGTTTCTGGAAGAACAATCATCAGCTACACTCAAAGTCAGAAGAAATCAAAACAATATAAACGTATTTGTGGACAAAAACCCAAAGAACATAACAAGACAGCAAAATTTGGCCAACTTATATTAAATCTGTTAAAATTATCAGTATCATATGATTTTGTCTTGAGAGTATTCTTACTTCTTAGCTAGTAATCAGTTAACTACACATTCACTGACCCTGCTGTTATGCTATTGTATTGTCCATGTTTATTTCATCCTTAACTTTTGTTGATAATCTGTGGTCTTTTCGAGTGGAAGAGAATCTGTGCAGGGTTTTTAATCAAGAGGGAGATGGTTTGGATCGGATCAACCTGCTTAACTCCGTCACATTTTTGTTCCTATTCCAAGCCATGGAACTTGTTCGTTTTATTGATATTTGTGGAATTGTTGACCATCAATGTTTAAGCTTTCTTTTCAAAGGGTTACATATGAAAAAGTATCCAAGTCTGGTAATATCTTATAAAATTCAACAGAAATAATAGCGCTTGAATTATATTCTCCAATCAATCCTCTCATCACCCCAATGACGAGTTTCAAAGAGCGACTTCCTATAGTTACTTGTTAAATCAAATAAGTTATTTAATTTCAGTGAAGGCTTTCCAGAAAATAATATGATAAATATTATTACGTTTCTTTTGTCAAATGGATAAACATAGAAAATATATTATTTGTTTCGTTCAAAGAAATACATAGTACCGAAAATAGACTATAAAAACACAAACTTGTAAATTAACGAAGTTTAGATAACTATCAAAAACAGTTTGAAAAATAACCCACTTAAAATGATAATATTTAAATTTTATGAGTAAAAAAGTTTCTATTTCAATTTGTTCAACATTAATTTGGTAGTTCTATTCAATCATAATGCATTATAATTTTTTGTGAAAATAGATAAAATAAAGTAGTACCACAGAAAGTATGTCCCCGATATTGTCAAATGTTTCATATCAGTAATACTTCATCATTAACTGTATTGATTATCAATATCAATGGGCCATTCCGTCTAATTTATGACAATATTTGAATTTAATAAAGCCTTGGAAATTAGATTACTTTGAAAGAAGATGTTATTTTATAGGAATATCTTAATTTTGTTTGTCACATTTACCACACTCGTCAACATTGCACGCATTCATGTGAAAATATAATGTTTATCATGTCAATTTTGGGGCTCTTCATGGGAGTCTCAAGAAAAGTTTGAAGATACTAAAGGGGTAATCATATTCCGTAAATCGAAGGACAGAAAATGCAATGGCCAAAAAAAAAAAAAAGAAAAAAAACAACAAACAAACAAACAAACAAACAAACAAACAAACAAACAATAAAGAACGATCTACAAAACACTACACAGAAAACTAAAGATCGAGCAACACGATTCCCACGAAACACCAGGGGTAAACTCATGTGCTCCGGATGGGTGAGCAGCTCTTGATCCGTGTGTAGCACCCGTCGTGTTACTCTTGTTACACATCCACTAATAAGTCATTAATGAGGAAAGGACCGGATTGTCATTACTTCAAAAGCTTTACAGTCGCCACCATGACTTGGTTACGAAATGTCTGTGTCACAAATGACCACCAATTTGTTCCGTTTGTCTTAGACACAATCTTGTCCTTCTTTCCTCGATAATAACATATCATCGGTTATTAGTAGGATTGGTATTGCACAATCTTTAGTTTTCTGTGTAGTGTTTTATGGGTCGTTTTTATTTGTCTTTTTGTCCCTTTTTCCATTGTAGTTCGTGTTCTTCTTCGATGTACAGCTTCTAATTAGCCCTTTGTTATCGTTTTTAGGAACATGAAATTATATTCTTACGGATAGTAAGAACGTTTAAAAGATGTAGGATACCTAGAAAATTTGTTATTATAATTTCCGCTTCCGGTTTCTGTGGTTATTATTATATTATTTTATTAATATTTTTGTCTATCAGAAGTTTATCAGATTATGTTTCATCCATGTGCTGATTTACATATTGTGGTTTTCTGGGATTTTCCCGTAAGAAAGATGTTCAGGTCGTTCCTATAAGATATTGGAGTAGGAAGATAATAGCCATTTCGGAGCAGTCGGTCGTCTCACTTTCAGTTTTTCTTTGTCTTTGTGTTTGTACTTATTTATGTGTCCAAATCGCAACCTTGCTTGAAAATCTTTAATGAGGTAAAATGAACAATCGATTTTTGCTGTAATTTTTATTTGCAGACTATTTTCTTTAGTATACATTTAGTTTGTAAAGCTTAAAACATTATGAAAAGAAAGTCTAAAGCTTTCAAACATGTATTTTTCTGATTCATTTTGTATGTTTATGTAAAACCTAAGAAATTGTAATAAAAATGAACAAAAATAAAGAAAAAAGGGCAACCCATAAGTATAGAAGATCGGCTGGACATAGAATATCTCTGATTGCATGATTTGCCTGATATAAGGACTTGTATGAATGTAAGACTCGTCTGATTGTTGAACTGGTGTGATTGTTGGACTCATCTGAGTAGAGGAGTTTTCTGTATATAAGATTCGAATGAATGTATAGAACTCGTTTGATTGGAGGATTCGTCTGAATGTAAGATTCGTTTAATTATTTGATTCGTCTTAATGTAGAATTTGCCTGAATATAAAATTCGCTTGATTGTGGGATTCGTCTTGTTTGGTTTAGGTTTATGGTGTTAAACGCCACTTTCACCAATATATCAGTTCTACCGTGGTGGTCAGTTTTATTGGTGGAGGAAACCGGAATACCCGGAGTAAATCAGGGTTTCGTCTGAATGTAGGACTCATCTGTATAAAGGACTCGTCTGAATATAGGATTCGTGTGTTGCAGGCTTCATCTAAATGTAGGATTCGTGTGTTGAAACATTGGTCTGAATGTATGATTCGTTTAATAGTAGGATTCGTCTGATTTTCGGACTCGTCTGATTGTAGGATTCATCTGAATACAATGTATATGATTCATCTAACTGTAGAATTCTTTTAATTGAAGGATTCATTTGATTTTATGATTCGCTTAACTATATGAATCTTATGATTATTTGATTCGTCTAATTGTATTAATCGTCTAAATTCATATGATTCGTCTGATTATAAAATTCTAAGTGTAGGATTCATCGGATCTTAGATTTCCACTGCTTATAGGAATTGTATATTAATTGCAATTATTTTCGAAAGCTGCACTTGCATCAAACATGCATTTCACAATTATCAGATATGACGATAATCACACATACATATTTCAAAATTAAGTTAAGATAGGAACAACAGAGCATGGTATCTAAATTTAATTTACATATTTGGGATATGTGTTCGGAAAATTGAATTGAGAAGAATTGGGTTTTTCTGTATTTGAATACTTGGATTAAGAAGATAGTGGTATTCTCGTTGTTTGTTTGTTTGCTTTATGGTGTTTAACGCCACTTTCAACAATATTTCGGTTATATCGTGGTGGTCAGCTTTATTGATGGAGGAAACCAAAGTACCCAGAGAAAACCACTGACCTGTCGCAAGTCACTGACAAACTTGATCTCATAATGTTGTACGCCTCGCCCTGATCGAGATTCGAACTCACAACATCAGTGGTAATAAGCACTGATTGCATAGGTATAGTTATAAATCCAAATACCACGCGATCACGAATATGTTTGTCTTCATGTCTTGAGATGTAAATCACCCAAAACATGTGCTACAATATATCGTATTTTACCAATAAAGTGTTCATTATAGAACAATTTTCATAATTAATTTCATTATTTATCAGATAAATCATTATTATTACTGTTCCATTTCACCCATTAAGCATAAATACTATTAGTATTTTTTTTTTAATCAGAAAAAGACATTTTAAATGTATATAAAATAATCAGATTAAGGTTGATTCGCCATTTTTGTTTAAATAAAAGCCAATAATCTGACATGCTAAAAGTCTTAATTCTAAAAATTCATATTAAAAAAGAAAAAAAGAAAAAAAGAATTGAGATAAAACTGAAAAGTAAATGATAAAAATTTGGCATAAGGAATAGCAGACTGATCTAATCGTGTCCTGTTTACAGGATTTATGAAAAATTTGGTCATGCGATAGAAGCCGTTAATCAAAACTTAATGATGTGCGTCAAATAATCTCTAAATCGCTGCATTTTTTCTAGATGAGAAAATTTTTCCTTTTGTTTAACACAAATTAAGAATCGCTTAATGTCCTGTCTTAAGTATCAAATCATATCTCAATCAAATGAATTGGGACTATCTGGTTCAAATTAAAAGGATTCAAATGAAATAAAAACATCAAAAATTGTATTATTACCCCAAATGTTTAGACATATGTCTCTATAAAATGTTTTCATTTCTAAAGCCACGCGAGACTTTACAAGACCGTTAAAAGATTGAAATGATTGTCAAAATTTAATTTGTGCAGAATGATTTCTGCTCCGGGAGTACCAATCGAATACGCCTCATTTCACAATGTTTCTGTCTGAATGATGTTTATTCTCCGTTTAACACCTCGATACACTTTAAGTCCATCTTGAAAATGTTGTTTTATTATGGTTCTGCTGGAAATACGACGTGGTTGATAATTCAAGATTTCAAAATATGTTTGATTAGAACTGAAACGTTGTTTCCGTGTCATTTACTCAGTGACGTCCGGGTCCGTTTTTCTATCAGGAATGCGTTTAATTTGATGGTATAGCGTAAAAGGGTGCATTCCTCCGAAAGAATGTGATTAAATTTCATGAACTGAACTGTTCGGAATCATTTTCCCTTTTTTCTGGACTTAATCAAAACTATAATACTGTTAAGTAACAGATTTTATTAACATGATGAAAAACGTTTGACTGTATGTGAGTGACATCAGAAATGGTGTGATTATAGAGTAAATATCACCAACGTTAAATGTTAGGCCCTAATACGGACATTAAAAATATAGAATATTATATTTGATTTATTCTAACATAAATAATGTGTAATTGTTATACTTATCATTTAAGGAATATTTGAAATTGTTGAACAGGTTATACGATATAAACTGGTTTGGGTCAGTTTACGCTTAATATGAAAAGCGTAAACTGACCCAGACCAGGTTATGCAAGAATAACCTGTTCAACAATTTCAAATATTCCTTATAATTTAATTTTTACAAAAAAATTTAATGATTCCTCGATTTTAATTACGATTATTTCATGTGACTATTTGAATTTGTCGTTGGCGGATGAACACCTTGGTGACGTCACAATACCAACCCATGTTATCGAGTATAACCAAAATTTTCTCCAGGCAGATTAGCCAATCAGATTGAAATATGTACAGAAGACTGCTTATGTCGAAAGGTTAAAAGGTCAGGTACAGTAAAATAATTGCTCCTAAATGTACAATATATTGAAATTCTGGTTTGACATGAAAGACATTGGATATAATCATGGGTCTAAGCATTACTGTGAGTCTAAGCAATTTTGATCTACTCGTAAAAGTATTTCCATAAGTGATCATCTCTCGTATGTCTCAGATGTTCCTTTATGTAAACCGGTCTTTTAAGACACCTAGAACGTACGACATCTAGAACATCTTTGTGATGACGACACATTAAGAACAATAACATAAAAAATATTATCAAAACATGTTTGAGTTACAAAAGACACACCGAATTCACAACGTTAGCGACGAGATGCACAGATGGCAGTCCTATATAAAATAATACTCTGTACGTTTCAAATCGTTTACTTTTAACGTTTTTATTGTTTTTTCTTTTATTTTGTAATGTGGGAAGAGTGGAATCTTATGCAAATTAACGATTTTCTATTAACAAGTTCCCGGTGAATTTGAGTGGGAACTTTTAATAGCTTGTATCTTCAAAAATATTTGGTTTATTGCATACCTTTTTTGCAAGTTAACAAAGTAACAATATCTAAATAATAAACAAATTCACTTACTTTATGATTGTAATTTTACATTTTAGGTATTTTCAAAAGAATTTTTCTGTAGAACCCCCATCTGTATGTTAATAAACACTTTACAAATTGCTAATGAATTACGGAATCTTATTCGTGAAACTCAAATAGTGTCAAATATCGGAAAGTGACAATGAACTCCTAAGGCTAAGTTGCTCCTAGGATGAAGTCATCGCTACAAAAAAAAATCTACGGTCGTCATGACAATCTGGTTGACCGTTACGAAATATCCCTCAAATGACAATGGATCTTTTACTTTTTACGTAGATGTTTTCTTTCCTCTATCACTACCAAGACTTGTACCGGACTTGGATGTATATGTTAGTAACATGGTGAGTGTCTTATAAGAAGCAATAACTGCTTACCCTTTGCGAGCACATGAGTTCACCCCTGGCTTTTTGGTGGGTCAGTGTTGCTCATCTTTTTGTTTTTTTGTGTTGTTCTATTATGTGTCTTTACATTCTGAGTTTCGTGTTGTGATGTCCGTTACGATTTCCACATAAAAACGATGTTCGGTTCGTCTTTACCTCCAGTTGTTTGTAGAACATGTCATGTCTTATTTGTGTTTGTTTTCGCATAGTGGTGTTGTGTTGTGTTGTGTTGTGTGTTTCTTCGTCTATGTTGCCAGTTTCTCTGGATTGTCCATTTTTGATTGCCACTTTGGTATTCTCTAACATTTATTTAGTAAGAGAAGATATGGATGTAAATGACTTACAAGACTGTTCACTTTACATTGCACTTAGACACAAATTAAGATCAAAGAACAGCGCCTTTTTTATTGCTGTTCTACATGTTTCGTTTAAAAACAAAATGTTATTTAAAAAATGTATAACCTTAGACATTTGAACGAGTATGAGGGTAAAATATGGAACGGTGATTCTCACTTGACGATTTTCTTTGGACTGAAATAAAATTACATTGTATATTCCATTCTAATGCAGGTAATATGCGTTATTTTTAACTGCTATTGAAATAAACAGTCATACTATTTGAATTACCATTCCAAAAAAGACTATACGTTTCCCACACTATAAAATACGTAAAAGGAAACGACTGGAAGCGTAGGCAATGTTGTGGGATCAGGGGGCAGTGATAACCCTGTCCGGCTAGGAAAGTCGGGATAAAAGAATCATTCATAATTGAAATCTAAGGGTTTCTCAGGACTCCAGCATCAAGCTTTCGAATTTCGCTATGAATCTTTTTTTTAAATGAAAGTCATGCCAGATTGAACAGGTATGTTAATATTTTGAAACCATACTTTTGGGGAGGGGGAGGAGGAAACAACGACTATTTGCCATACATTTTTCAACCATCTACTTTCCTTGAATTCTGTGCATATTTCTACCGATTTCATATTCCTGCGGATCAATCACTTTTTTTTCTTTGTGAAATCTCTAAATCTTGTAGAACCATTTAGAAGAGACACTTTCATACTTGTCTCTTTGAATTATTTAAGGTCTAAGATGTTGGTGTGAAGAATCCATTAAGACCTGCGAAATCAAAGGTGACAATGCAATAAGTGAATAAGAAGAAGGGCCAATACTGTTATTATCACACTAGCTAATGTCTATTTTGCGTCAAGACGCTGACCTCTCTTGTTTTTACTAAACCGGATAATTCAATTCTGAAAACTACAAGGATTCGATGGTGCGTAATTACTGGTTTAGGAGAAGTGGTGATACAAAACCGCGCCGTTTTCTGTCTATAATTGATGCAAAGAAAACAGCAGAATCTTGGCAGTGTGTTAAAATAACTTGATTATAGTAATTATTAAGACGTAAATATAGGAAATGACAAATTATTATTGCAAATTTCACATCTAATAATTATGGATAAAAATAAAACAAAAAAAAAGCTTGAAAGTGTCTTTATTGTAAACCATAATTTATGTATGCCAATATTTGAAAAAAAACATCTCTCTTTTTTTAAACGCAAGTATGATTACAAACAATAATATGTGTGCAACGATGTTTCAGATGGCTACGTTAACCACAGAAAATGCATAACATTCAAAATCTACCCCACATTATACATGCAACATGTTGTTATATCCGTATATTTATGGCTAGACTAAAGTACAACAATTATTCAGTTAATATTGCGTTTTTTTTTTCCCTCTTCAACATTTTAATGGTCTTTCACGCATAGTACCATTTGGTTGCTTTCAATATGAATCTCGTTCTTTTGTCGGCATTTAATTCATAAAATTTAATGTGCATGTCATATTTTATTTACGACTTTTTCATCGTCTTTATTGATACATCATCACCTTGACGGCTTACAAATTTTACTTCTTTATCAACACGTCTCAATTATTTTGGTCAGTACATTATATGACACCGCCCAACCAATTAAGTCTTGTACCTGCCGAAGGCGGGGTAACGCTTATTACCAACCATCCATGAGAAAAATCTTTAGTAAAGATAGCGTCGTAAAACACCAAAGGGAGATTTTTTCGAGTGTATCAAAAATAATTAAAGACGGTTTGCTAGGGCGATCAAAGTGATTAAGTCCTTTCTCAAAAGTTTACATCATGTATTTGAAATTGATTTTTATCACTTCCGTGCAATGCGCTACAAGGATATCTTTACATTGATTATAATAACAAATTTAATTTGTATAAATATCAATAAATATATTTTATGATTTTTATCGAAATATTCAATCGTAGATCCTGTTCTAGTACAATATTTTAAGAATGCTTTCTGACTAAGCGTCTTTATACCGACAAGCTCTAATTTGTTGCTTACCCTCCAATTGACTCTTGCTGGAGATATTTCGGACGTTAGTTGGAATGACTCATTTGTTTTTACTATTCCTATTTTTATGGCGTTTTCCCTTTCAACAGTGCTAGATACTTCTTGATTCCAGTAAACTTATCATGATTATATACAGAATTATAACTAGAAGTTTGCATTGGTACACATTACTATCATTTTATATTGTATTACAATATAGGCTACATCACTATTTATGCAAATTCAGTTAACAAGCTAAAAACAGTCCTTCCAGTACGAACTAACCGCATCGATGTTGTAATGTTCATCGTGGTCGCCTAGATTGCGGTATCTCGTGGGTTCGATACCAGATTGGGTCAAACAAAAGACTATGCAATTGGCGTTTGCTGATTCACCGATAATGGCCCAACATTAAGGAGTAAGAACAAAGACTGGTTGGCTCGGTATCAGGTTAATGTGTCCGAGTGGATCGACGTGTCTACCCGCAGACTGTTGTTTCAGTGAGCTAGCACAAAGCGCACATCATCATTAACTCATCGCTTAGTAACTTGTTCTCGCCATGATTTAGATAAATGAAACAACAATCACTCACTCACTCATCCCGATATGGACCGTCTGTGTTTTCTTAGACTCTTTAAGTGTGAAAGTCACACAATAAAGTTTAGAAAAATCTAAAATTGACGAAAAACACTAATAGCCACAAAATAGCATACTTCACTCAATATTGCATAGTAAATAAACGATGGTTTTATATTTAAAGAGTATTAATTTTTCAAGAGGTCAAAATTTATCTCTCTCTCTCTCTAGATAATCTATCTTAATCCTATCGCAGAATCCTGTTTTGTTTCTATGACATTTAACACCACGAAATGTGACACAAACAGGAAAAAGATTCCATATACATGGATGTTCATTTCAAAACATTGGACTAACAACTTGAAATATGGTAAAACAATCGGAAGGAGATTGACAAAATATTTTTACATTTTGGTTTACTAAAGATATCTTTAGAATTGTGCAGAAACATACAAAACAAGTCGGGGTCGTCGTGATCGTATTGTAGTTGGATTTACAACTATCTGTTCAATCAGTGCCTATCACCACTAAAGCTGTGAGTTCGAACCCCGGTTCTTGGCGAGGTATACTCGATACAACATTATGTGATAAAGTTTGTCATTGACTTGCGACAGGTCGGTGGTTTCTCCGGGTACTCTGGTTTCCTCCACCAATAAAACTGACCGTTGAAAGTGGCGTTAAACACCATTGATCAAACCAAACCAAACCATGCAGACAAGTCTATAAGCAAATTTCCCAGTATTGTTGCTAATTGTACTGAAAAGGTTCAGTGATTAAAAGAATGACAATTGTTTTCATTTACCATAAATATATCATAAATTAGTAAGTCTTATTGATTGTTCCCTTTTTATGTATTCAAGATCTTGACCAGATTATGACACGGATCAATGGACAAAGATAATTGTTTATTTACAAATACATGACAATGAGAGTTCAGTAAATCACAAAGTGATGAACATCTACAAATTTATGTAAAACGCTTGCGGGATCCTGATCTTTTAGGAGATACCAGTTCCGTTATGTCCGATAACAATCTTCCGGTTCGTTATATATGCGGTTCGGACTTCTGATCAGTGCCCTCAGTACTAGAGATGTGTTTACCTTGTGGGTTTTTCACCGGTGAAAGTCGTTATCTACATGTTTTATACAGTTATAGAGTTATCATCCGTCGACTCTTTGAATAATTTTCCACATTTTATCATGCGAACAACAAATCTAGGTTATGTTATCTAGTCTGTTATGAATGATAATCAAACCTTTGATGGCAGAGGTGAGAATGCCTCTCGGAAAGTGTCAATCACGTCCAGTAATTGCTGACTTGAACATTTTTACTTGAAATGTACTTAAAATTCCTTCAAATAAATCAAGATATATATCTTTTGTATTATTTAAAAATTTACACATCAACTCCAATTAGTGTTGATAAAAAATAATACGCTTATTTTAAATAATACATATATGTAATGATACAAAATTAACTGTTATCAATGCATTGCGATATGTCAGCATATTTAGACCTTCAGTTGGATAACAGATATGTAACTACGGGTATTTACCTACCCTGCTTTTGTACTCTCCTGTGTCCCCATCCATATTGGTCATTTTTGTGAAAATATGTGGTGTTTTTGAAATGAGACGACTCTGTTTTTACAATCGTTTGTTTACACCCTGGAGATCTAGTAGTCAGTAGATTAAGCTTGTGATCACATTACATGGTTTAGTCCTGTTATAATTGTTGCTAAATTTACATAAAAAAAAGATAATGTCTGAAACAAAAAGATTAGTCACTGTTATTGCTTTTTCTTCTTCTTTCTTTTTCCATTTATCATTATTTATTGAAATCTGTACATATGTTAGTTTTATACATTAAGTACCTGTATTTTACCCTGGCCTCGTTTAATTATAAGTAATAACTATATAATATGAGTTAGTATTTGTTAGTACATGTATATATTCATATACCGGTATTACAATATTATTGTGTATAAAATCAAAATACAATGTACATATATTTCAAAAACATGTCGCTGTTATTGTTAGAAATTTCTTCTAAATAAATTTGTTTTACATATTTTGAAACTGTTCCGACAGTGTGGTACTTTTCTTATTTTTCATTTTATTAAGACATTTTGGTGATTCTTGATATATCCTCTTTGCACATATAATTCTAACATTTAGCCATTAATTGGGATTCATAGCATTAAAAAATCAAATAAACAATAGTTGGAACACAATTCGTACCCATTATAATTCCTACAATTTGACGAATAAATATAGGAGTATATTAACATTAATAATTTCAGCACAGGTCCGATTGCAATGCTTGCCATTATCATAATTTGCATACCTAAAAAGGCACGCTTGTATATGAGTTTAGGGTTATAGTGTTTAAAGTTACTTTCAACAATTTTTCAGCTATAACGTGGCGGTCAGTTTTATTGACGGAGGACAGCCTTTTATAATAAAGTCAGTATTACTGAAGCATATATAGACTGACATACTATTTCAAGCATTCTGATATAAGTATTTTTTTCATCTGATGTTTTCTTCGTTCTTGGTCTTATTAACTCTACATTTGCAAACAATGATTTTCATCACACTTTCTCGTACTAGGACAGCCCGTATCTTGTTGTGGTAAATACATATAATGTAATGTTATAATCATCTTACATACTGTTCTGAAAGAACAAATTACCTACTAATATATATATTTATATATTTCTGATATAACTACATGTGTTTCTATGTACAATTATATAATACTAATAACATGACATTGTATACAAAAATTATATGTAATGTGTAGGTAATATATACACATAACACTTTTGCTCATAATAACAAAAGACCGAATGATATATATTTTACATTTATTCAGACATTGTGGTATATTTTACATTTATTCAGAAATTGTGGTATATTTTACATTTATTCAGACATTGTGGTATATTTTACATTTATTCAGACATTGTGGTATATTTTACATTTATTCAGACATTGTGGTATATTTTACATTTATTCAGACATTGTGGTATATTTTACATTTATTCAGACATTGTGGTATATTTTACATTTATTCAGACATTGTGGTATAATTTACATTTATTCAGACATTGTGGTATATTTTACATTTATTCAGACATTGTGGTACATTTTACATTTATTCAGACATTGTGGTATATTTTGTTTTTCATTTTATTTCAAGTTCTAGTTTCTTATATTGACTTTTCAATCTTATGGTTTTGAGCGTCACCTGATGAAGGTTATTCCAGCGTACCTGATGAAGGTTATTCCAGCGTACCTGATGAAGGTTATTCCAGAAATGTACCTGATGAAGGTTATTCCAGCGTACCTGATGAAGGTTATTCCAGCGTACCTGATGAAGGTTATTCCAGCGTACCTGATAAAGGTTATTCCAGCGTACCTGATGAAGGTTATTCCAGCGTATCTGATGAAGGTTATTCCAGCGTACCTGATGAAGGTTATTCCAGCGTACCTGATGAAGGTTATTTCAGCGTACCTGATGAAGGTTATTCCAGCGTACCTAATGAAGGTTATTCCAGCGTACCTGATGAAGATTATTTCAGCGTACCTGATGAAGGTTATTCAAGAAATGTACCTGATGAAGGTTATTCCAGTGTACCTGATGAAGGTTATTCCAGCGTACCTGATGAAGGTTATTCCAGCGTACCTGATGAAGGTTATTCCAGCGTACCTGATGAAGGTTATTCCAGAAACGCATTGTGCGCACTAAATTTGATGTCTGCGTTTTTATTCTTAAAAAATAGAGTTCAAATTAATTAGGAAAAATTAGCGATACGAAAACACGATCATGAAATCTTGCTTTGAATACAATTACATTGTGTCTTGTTTAAAGTACATATTCGTACTCGTGAACAAATCTTATATTAAGCATCCTTTGAACCAATTAATATACTATTATGAAATGTTAAGTAGAAAAAAACACAAAAATAAAGCATTTTAATCAAAATAATTCTTTTAAAGCAAAATTCAGATTTTTTTCTTCTACGAAATGGTAAATTACCTTAATACTTCCTTGTTAACACCGGGTCAATAACTTTAAAGTAATTTAATTAAAACTTTTTATTTTCACAATACTTAGAACTTGGCCACTTTTATTGTTTTTCCACTGCCTTTTGTTTGGATAAATTGATTTTTGAGTTGTCATCAACTGTGGTACTGATTACCTGCGAATAAAACTTTGATTTAATACCAGACCCCTGCTTACTCTTCTAAATTAGTTTTATAAAAAGCAACGTTCGTGCAGTTTTCCTAATGAAATATGGTAAACAATTGCTTTCATAAAAAGGTTGTAATTAAATTGTATTTCTGATGTATTGAGGCATACACGTGCATCAAATAGTTACATGCGGTACCATCAATATGAAATATCAAAATATTTATCAATATAGTTACATTTTTCTGCAATATTTACCCAATGCGCGTGTCGCAGAAATGTTTCTTCTTAGTAGCAAGAAACGAGTGAAATTATGTAAATAGTTGCAGCATTCACTATGTGTCGTTACCTTTTGATTAATTAGAGTCACATGATGACCCTGTGGTGTAAAATGTGCATTTATTAAACTAAGTGCAAATTTTAATCAAGTAAAGTGTGTTAATTTAACTAGACCCCATTTGTACATGCCATTTGTATTTTAGAGAAGAAATTTATTAGCACTTGTCGCCAATGAAAATAACAATGAAATATCTTTAATTGTGTGAAATAAAGGAAAGTATTTTTTTGGGTTATAATGAAAAAAATGATGTTCCTTTATAAATAAATGTGTAATATATTCGCACCAACTAGACTTTATAAATAAAAGGGTATATGAACATTAAATAAGTGTAAATAACGTTTTTATTTAATTTTACGACGATGCTTCTCATTCTTGTACATAGAACGAATTGAATAATTGAACTAAAAAATGATATTAAGATGCTAATTTTGTTCGTGTTCAACCGCAATACATCGTTGTTCATATACTTCCAATTTAAAGCAGGTTGAGTCTGTTGTCTGTTTATTATAGTAAAATAGATATTGCTAGTTCAAGTGAACATAATTTATTCCCGTTTGTTTTTAAAAGCCACAAAATAAATAAAAAATAAAACCAAAATCAAATAATTTACAGGGAAAAACAAAGATAAACAATAAAGATGAACAAATTATTATGTTCAGCATGTGTATAAACAACACTGGCAAGTTTTAACTCGTAGAAATGTGCATAGTTTATATAAAACAAATCTTACAATTGATTTCTCATGTACGAGTATCAGCGGGGCCGTCTTAGTCGTGATCGTATGGTAGTAGGATTTACAACTACCTATGCAATCTGTGCCTATCACCACTGGTGTTGTGAGTTCGAATCCCCGTCAGGTCGAGGTGTACAACATTATGTGATACAGTTTGTCAGTTACTTGCGGCAGGTCTGTGATTTTCTCTGGGTACTACGGTTTCCTCCACCAATAAAACTAACCTCCACGATATAACTGAAATATTGTTGAAAGTGGCGTTAAACGCCATCAAACAAACAAACAATATATAAAACAAATCTTGCAATTGATTTCACAATTACGGGTATCATCAGCATGTGATCTTGAGATAAATACTTGATCATATCTATATGTGAAAACAAACCCCTTTTTTACCTACATATCCCTTTCCGCCCATAGGATCATTCTAGTGACACATCTTAAACAAGCAATATAGCATCCTAAATATGACTGAAATTCTAATCATGTGGCGTTAAACAACAATAAATCAAATTCTCCAATGAAAATGTATTGCAAATGAAGCATGAAAGAATATACATATGGTATTACATTAAAGTTTATGATTCCCGTCAAATATAACGTTGTCATCCAGCCAAACAGAAAATGTTTTGTAGCTAGGATTTTGTAGAAACGACTATATATATGACCTTTGCTTTAGTCACCTTAAGACTAGTCTAAATGTAAGCTAAGATTTACCCACAATAACACATGCTATCCTTTTCTAAATGATAAAATTTAAAAATGTGAAACCCATTAAACAAGTTTCCAGACAGTGGAAATCGATTTTGTACAGAAAAAAATGTTCACGACTGAACACGTCCAAGCGAATGCTCTTAATATCAAATTTACTGAGACGTCTGTGCTTTATTCGTTCTGTTTTATCTTATTTCTATTTTTTTCCAATGTTTCACTGGCGTTGTGTTTATTCTTAACTTGTAATTCTTTGTACACCACTTTAAAAGTTTTACTGTAGCTAGAGTGACTTGGTTAATCATTACAAAATATCTATGTCGCAAATGACCAGGAATATGTTTCCTTTGGCGTAATCACAATCCCGTCCATTCCTCATTCATGACTTATCATGGGGTTTGTAACAAGAGTAACACGACGGGTGCGACTAGTGGACCAGGGACTGCTTAACCTTTCGGAGCACATATGTTCACCCCGGTTTTTAGTGGGGTATGTGTTGCTAGATATTTTGTTGTCTGTAGTGTTTTGTATAGATACGTGTTTGTATAGATACGTGTTTGTCTTTTTGCCCATTTACTTTTGGGTATTGTATTGTCTGCCTTTTTTTCGGCCTACGACTTTTGAATATCCTTTTGGTATTACCATGCGCTTCTTATCCATTAGAAAAGTAAAGCATGTTCTAATGTTTGTAGATCTTATCTTACATTTACACTAGTCTTAAGGTGACTAAAACAAAGGTCATATATATAGTCGTTTCTACAAAATCCTAGCTACAAAACATCTTCTGTTTGGCTGGATGGTATACGTTATATTTGACGGGAATCCTAATATAATGTCCTCTGCATATTAAGGTAATTGCGACAAATTCTGCTATCGTCTTTCATTTGCCATTTATTGTCGTTGGAGAATTTGATTGCGGTCTGTTTAACGCCCCATGAGAAACGTTTCAGTTATATTTAGCATGAGAAATTATTTGGTAGGACATATAGACCGAAATGGATAGATATGTATATTAAGATTGGAAAAGGTTTTGAAATAAATATGATAACGCATGTATCTGATATTATATTTGGACATTTTTTAATGTAAATGAGAATCGATCTTGAGCCTCGTTTTTTACAACATCTACACATATGTACTTTATGCACTAAAAATCGTTTCACTGTTAATATAGTATACCTAAAAGGTATTTTCAAGGTATTATGTATATAGTAAGGTAACATATTCATCTAATTACCACATGTGGGTATTCTTTAAGTTTTTTGTACAGCTGAAATACTTTTGTGAACATGTCCTGGAAGATGCAACAGATTCGGGAAGGTCATCAACATACTACGGCCTACTGCTAGAAAGAAACTAAATTGTATTGTAAAACTAGGACAAAAGTGATGATTTTAGTTTTCCAGTTGTAAGTAAATAGTAAATTTCCAGTGCATGGAGCAGATGACACGACACACTTTTTGGTGTAACTGATCTCGTTCCTAGTTCATATAAAAGATTATGTTAGTACCACAAGTTCCATATTAACCATATATACTTACAAAGTTCAATGAGATTCAGAAGCAAGTTATAAAACTTATGTAAATCTGTCTCCCTAATTAGATATTTATAACATTGGTAGACAGTGGTAAGTAGAATGATCATGAAAAAAAAAGTTAAATTGAAACAAAATATTTCTAAATCGAAATTACAAAGACGGAGCCGTCACGCACTATCATCACGGTCTACATAGTCCTTGATATTATACCTTAATCAGGTGCGGATCCAGGATTTGTGGTTAGGGGGGGCATGAGTAGGCGAGGGGTCTGGGGACCGCTTAAGGTCCCCAGCTGGTCCAGGGTAGAACCCTGGTAGGGAACCCAGGGGGGCTTTGCCCCCCTGAAGCTCTGGGGATTTTAGGAATTACAGACATTTATTTGAACGACAATTTTGAACCAACCACACCATTTTTATCAGACCAAAAAAACTTGATTTTGAGTCTTAATTTTGTTGGATAATTGTTAACAGTATATTTTTGTCAGATTATAAGAACCTAAAGTAAAACTTTTTTTGAACAACCGTGATGCGAATTGTTCAACTCATGACTGATTGATCACGATATTTTAACCCTTCAAAGAACTATTGGTTTAGTTTTAACGCATTCCTCATTTCACTAATTGGTCTGTACTTTCGGTGCTGGTCCTTTCGGGTGGTTCTAGTTAATACTGCCCGTCCTGATGGAGCTTTTCTTTTCGTCGTTTGATTCATTCATTGAAAACATATGATTCGACCGTTCTTGTTTATAGACAAACAAAAGCGGAAATTGTCGGCGAATCCATATATGAATCAACGAACACACCCAACGTGTATTTACAATGTGTAGGAATATTTTACTACAGGTCAGGAGTTAACCATTCATGAAAAAGTTGTTTGTTGAACTGCTTAATTAACGTTGTATAACATATGCTTTGCGAATTTTAGGGGGGGGCGCACGCCCCGCACGCCCCCCTCTAAATCCGCCCCTGTTAATTGTATGCTAGGCATACGTGCAAATGCAACAAATGGTGTATTTTGTTTTGCTATATCAACAGAGAACACTATATTTACATAAAGTTCAACGGATTTATCTTGTGGCAATTTTGTTTTTAATATTTTCATTCCATCACTATCTACAAATCTATGAATTTACGATTCAACAACAAATCTGCAATTTTAACTAGAACATCAATAATTCAAGCAATGGTAAAATTATACTAATGATTATGTTTAGAGATCCTCTTATTTCCTATAGATTATTTACTACTTAAATATACCCTAGAGATGACGAGACAATGAGGTCATCGCAGTGAACAATAACTTCTCCTTCCGGCAGCCATTTTTAGATTGTTCCCAAATCATGTAATTATTGGCGGGAGAATATGACATTCGTATCGTCTGTGCGATATCACCATCAACTACCCGAACGTAAAGCATCATCTATCCCTTCGGGACTTCTCTGATTACATACAACAGGAAAATAAATTCAAATTAATAACGCGAAATGTCGCATGGGACCAGTTGCTAAGTATTGTAGACCGTATGATTGTTATTATTGAGCTCTATAAAAGAGTCATAACGTCAACTTGTTGGAAATTAGACGTCGAACTAGCTACTGGCAGGTCCGTTTTAGAAATGGCGATTATTAAAATGATAACCATCCAATACTTTGATTATACATTTTGCTTGAAGCTTGTGATATAACGTGCGTGTTCTTTTTGTCGCCAACATCATATGATCGAGTTACATTTGATTAAACGGATATGATCTACGATTTTCGTTTAAAAAATGCATTTCACTTTTATCAGGGAAATATCACGCCTTCAGTAATTAAATTAAAAAAAAATATATAATTTTATATCAAACGTTTTTTTACTTGAAACAAGAGTTCGTGAATTTTTGTCAGTGACAACAAATCGATTTCTAACCCGCCCATATTCATATAACCTAAGGCTTGACCTTATGTCTGCGCAAGCGCACAATTCAAATGTACAAATGAATTAGAAGGTAACAAATTAAATCGAAATAAGAATTAAATATATTGTATTTGAAGCTGACAATACTTTTTTTAACAATAATATACAATTATGGCCTTCTTAGGAGGTGGACATCCAGAATTGTCAACTTGTGAGGGTTGTTTTCCCCAAGGGTTAGGGAAAACAGCCCTCACAAGTTGACTATTCTGGATGTAAACCGACTAAGATGGCAATAATCGTTTCATTAACCGAACAACGGACAAAAAGTGATACCTTTATGACAACAGTCTAAAATTGTTGATCACGTTACCAAATCCTCAATAAACATACTATAGTTGATTTGCTTTGCGAGAATGGATTTCTCAGAGCAATCTCACATTAAAGGTGAAGTATATATTTATCAGATAGTATTACCTTTATCAGATAGTATATCTGTAAGCACATTTTCCAAGTTCCTCTGAGCTAGCGGCAAACCGACCTACAGTTGCAACATATTTTCTACACAAACAGACGATTTCCGGTGTGCGGTTATCGCCACCTAGCGGAAAAAATTTGGGGTTGTCGAGGGTGACAATACTATTATTTACCTCGCACGGTGAATTTTGGGGGTTGTCGAAGGAAACGTCGCAATTGTCAAAGTCATGTGACCGCTGATCGGACCAATCCTAGATACATATATAGAGAGGTTTAATAACATCAGATATACTTAGTTTTAACATCCATTAGCTGCAGTTCATTTAATATCTGCAAATACCTGTGAATTATAATCAAACCATTTTTTTTTATCAATAAAGCATTTTACAACAAGAAATGGGGACTTAAATAAACGTTAGAGAATACCGAAGGAGCAATCAAAAATGGACAATCCAGAAAAACTGGCAACATAGGGTACACATGACGAAGAAAAACAAAACAAAAACACAACACAACACAATATGTGTAAGCTATGTGAAAGATGGGATTAACTCTTATTTTTATTCATCTTTGATTGATGTTGTTCGTCAGCTTATTAGAAAATGTCAGTTAAGGTCTATTGATTTTCATTCGTTACAATTAATTTGTATTTGCTATTTATATATTTATTGTATACAAGTTTGCAACTGTTGATTTTTTAGCCATCACATAATAGTTGTATTGAAGACCGGTATATCGGTAATTTGTTAAGTAATAATTGTGGTAAGTAAAATTAAAAACAAACGCTTTTGATTTGGCTACTTATATGTCATGGCATTTTATTACTTCAACAACACATATTGTCAACAAATAACAACAAGTTGACGATGGATCACTGAAGGGTATACCAATCAGTGTAACTAAACAAGCTGCTTGGGCCAACCAGAGCAGCAAAGTTGATAAATTTCGCCATATTCCACATCAACTAGTTGTCGCCATGACAATTCTATATATCCTTTAGTCCTTTCACCAAACTGCAAAATAAAATAAAAACAGCAGAAATCATGTTTAAACGGGATGGGAAGGGTGGGTTTTTGTGTCCTCAATCCTTCGTATCTCCTTTGCAACTGAATATCCTACACGGAAACACTCGTTTTTAAAGGTCTGTTCGACCTGAGAAATACAGAAGCTCGTGCTGCAGTTTGGCGGCAAATTAGGCATTATATAAACAGATGTCTAAACATAGTATATTTTAATGTTGGCGTTATATAAGTTTAGACTTGTTAATCGGTATAACTTAATACAATAAACGAATTTAATAATAAACTATTAAATTACAATATTTTTATATCCACAGTAAATAGAGTGCTTTCATTCTTGTATTGGGACGCAAAATAATTCCAACAAGACTTAACATTTTTGATTGTATACTACTCCTTTTTTCTCATTGAAGCACATGTACCAAGCCTGGAAAGCTAGTGGTCATGTATGTGTGTTAGGAGTAATTATTTTGGCCATGTTTATGCGATTTTTCTATTAGATTTTGGAACTGTTCCGACAGTGTGGTATTTCGTTTTCATTTTAGCACAAAAATAGTGTTTCTCCTTTTACATTTGAATAGATATGTCTTTCAAAAACGCCAGTCAAACTGTATTACTGTGCAAATATTGTTTTGTTGAAAGAAGGGTGTCAAGATACCAAAGGGGTAATCAGAATACGTAAATCGAAGAAGGGCAGACAACACAATGGCCAAAAGAAAAAGAACAAAACTTATATACAAATTTATTTCGTTTGTTGTTGTTAATACTAATGGGTACGTTGAGACAATTGTTGTTGGACGGTCAGATCCTGAGAATTATTAGATCCACAGTAGCCAGTACTTGTCTGTGCTGGTATACAAAAAACATTTGGTAAAACCATATCTTACCTTTTTAGATTTTATATAATTATTTATCAACCATGTTTTATATCATACATGTAAACTACCGTATTCTCTAGATTTCCATATATGGCTCTGCCTTCTATCTTTATTTTTAGGAATGATTTTATCCAATCATAGGTCGTCAAATAAATGCAGCATCGTACAAATTTTATTTGGCTCTCTAGATTGTATTCTCCATCATTGTTTTGTTATTTGACCATAAGAGTTTTAGTGGTCTGTAAAGTTTTATTGTCGCTTCCTGTTATCGCTACGTAAAGTTTATTCATTATTTATGGTAGCATATTTGATCTAATTTTGATGACATCAAGTCTAGTTTCTGCAATATTCCTACTTTTTTGTAGATTAATGTTATATAGGGTTATTATTATACTAAGAATAAAGAATATAGTATCTAGAGCATTATATCACATATTCCTTTATATTAGTGGATTTGAATATGAAATTGGCATTTAATCATTCTCAGCTAAACACGCAGCATTTAGGGGTAAGAGCAAAGACTGTCTGGCTCGGAATCAGGATAATATGTCCGACATGGCTACCTGTGGACTGTTGTCTGAACACTATGATAATAAACCTCAGCGTGTTGGTCTAGTACAAAACAGACTTCATCATCATTTCATTAACAAGTACGGTAACATGTTGTCGCCAAGACATAGCTGGAATAAATGCTTCATTGGTGTTAAACACCAATCACTCACTCACTCACTCACTCACTCACTCACTCACTCATCCAGTCAGTATATTAGATATCTCTACAACAAGGACGTAATGTCTTATTCTGACATCATTCTGTCGTCTCCTCTACTTGCTGAATGTGTGCAACTAAGTTGTACCTGGAAAATCTCTATAGGATGTACAAAACATTTAGAGAGAGAGAGAGAGAGAGAGAGAGAGAGAGAGAGAGTATGGAATGCAATATCGGTCAAAATGCAATATTTGTTCCCAACTTTTTGAGTATTTTTTGTTATTCATTTTATTCTCTCAATACTGGAAATGTCTCGTAGCTATAACATTGCTTCAAATAAGAAAAGACTATAATATTCACATTAACAATAATTTCAATATGAAATAAAAAAAAAAAAAATAATAATAATAAAGTTCTCTAAGCTATTAAGCATTTAAAAGTATCATTATCATCTTATTATGTCAACCGTGAGAATAATTTGGAATTCTCACAAATAAAACTATTTCTAGTTCCTAAGCAATTTTCTGATTTTTTTTCCTCGTCCAAAAGCAATTTATCAACTCAATCGTCATCGTTGTAGACCATGGAGACACTGTGGTCGTCCTATTGTTTCAAAAATAAAAAAAATGGGCGGCGAGGAAATGTCAAAACTCTTCTGTCACCAACAATGACCAGTATTATAATAATAAATTATCTACAATGATAGAGTCCGTGTCTATTGTCATGTATGGGGCATATTGTCTGCGTGTGGTCAAACGAATGTTTACAGTGAAAGGCAATGACCATAAAATTTGTACGCGTGCATTTACACGTGTTAGTACCAACAATACATTAATGTCCGCAGATAAACCCGTGTTTAACAAATACATTCTTGTTAATTAGTCCGAACATCCATTAAGCACCGAATAATTATATGGTGATTAAAATATAAAGATATGATGACCTATAACACTGAGAAATATTTATTACCTACTAGGAAGAGTTTTTTTTTATTTGTTGTACAAATATGTAGCAATTGAGACCTGGAGATATTTTTAGTATTTGTTTTTGTTTTTTAAGTGTATGTTGCTAACAATTTTTATATAAAAGGAAATGATATAGATACTGTTTTGTAGTCTTTCGGTTAGATTGGCGTCGACAGCTACAGATATGTTCATGATGAAAACAAGTTTACAACAATTCATCAAGAAAATAACAAATTGACTCTGGGGTGGGCCAATGGACATTTTAATAACGGTAGAAATTTCAACGCTTATCACTGACTTAAAATATATTTATTTCAATAACACAGAAGAAAATTATTTTAATTGATTTCACTGAATCATATTTAATTCGTCTACAATAAGACTTCATTAAATAATCCTGGAATGTGACATACGTTTTGGTCTACCAAGTTGTTTGTATTGCAACAACGGTTAAAATTTAAGTATATTTCAAAAAGATAACTGACCGCAACATCCAGAATTGAATACATAACAACTTAGAATATATAAACAATGAAACAAATCAGAAGCAACAAAACCATAGAAAATCGGAGTATAGACAGTATGCTGTGCAAGGGCGGAGTATAGACTGTGTGCTGTGCAAGGGCGGAGTATAGACAGTATGCTGTGCAAGGGCGGAGTATAGACAGTATGATGTGCAAGGGCGGAGTATAGACAGTATGCTGTGCAAGGGCGGAGTATAGACTGTGTGCTGTGCAAGGGCGGAGTATAGACAGTATGCTGTGCAAGGGCGGAGTATAGACAGTGTGCTGTGCAAGGGCGGAGTATAGACAGTGTGCTGTGCAAGGGCGGAGTATAGACAGTATGCTGTGCAAGGGCGGAGTATAGACTGTGTGCTGTGCAAGGGCGGAGTATAGACAGTATGCTGTGCAAGGGCGGAGTATAGACAGTATGCTGTGCAAGGGCGGAGTATAGACTGTGTGCTGTGCAAGGGCGGAGCATAGACTGTGTGCTGTGCAATGGCGGAGTATAGACAGTATGCTGTGCAAGGGCGGAGTATAAACAGTGTGCTGTGCAAGGGCGGAGTATAGACAGTGTGCTGTGCAAGGGCGGAGTATAGACAGTGTGCTATGCAAGGGCGGAGTATAGACAGTATGCTGTGCAAGGGCGGAGTATAGACTGTGTGCTGTGCAAGGGCGGAGTATAGACAGTATGCTGTGCAAGGGCGGAGTATAGACAGTGTGCTGTGCAAGGGCGGGGTATAGACAGTGTACTGTGCAAGGGCGAAGAATAGACAGTATGCTGTGCAAGGGCGGAGTATAGACAGTATGCTGTGCAAGGGCGGAGTATAGACTGTGTGCTGTGCAAGGGCGGAGTATAGACAGTATGCTGTGCAAGGGCGGAGTATAGACAGTGTGCTGTGCAAGGGCGGGGTATAGACAGTGTACTGTGCAAGGGCGAAGTATAGACAGTATGCTGTTCAAGGGCGGAGTATAGACAGTGTGCTGTGCAAGGGCGGAGTATAGACAGTGTGCTGTGCAAGGGCGGAGTATAGACAGTATGCTGTGCAAGGGCGGAGTATAGACAGTGTGCTGTGCAAGGGCGGAGTATAGACAGTATGCTGTGCAAGGGCGGAGTATAGACAGTGTGTTGTGCAAGGGCGGAGTATAGACAGTATGCTGTGCAAGGGCGGAGTATAGACAGTGTGCTGTGCAAGGGCGGAGTATAGACAGTGTGCTGTGCAAGGGCGGAGTATAGACAGTATGATGTGCAAGGGCGGAGTATAGACAGTGTGCTGTGCAAGGGCGGAGTATAGACAGTATGCTGTGCAAGGGCGGAGTATAGACAGTGTACTGTGCAAGGGCGGAGTATAGACAGTATGCTGTGCAAGGGCGGAGTATAGACAGTGTGCTGTGCAAGGGCGGAGTATAGACAGTATGATGTACAAGGGCGGAGTATAGACAGTGTGCTGTGCAAGGGCGGAGTATAGACAGTATGCTGTGCAAGGGCGGAGTATAGACAGTATGCTGTGCAAGGATGGAGAATAGACAGTATGCTGTGCAAGGGCGGAGTATAGACAGTATGCTGTGCAAGGGCGGAGTATAGACGGTGTGCTGTGCAAGGGCGGAGTATAGACAGTATGCTGTGCAAGGGTATCTCGCACTCCAATACTGACATCCGTCATATGAACTCACTCACAGCAAATGTTGAAATTTTGCATCTGACAATATGACTGACTCTACGGTATATACTGGTCCATTTTATTATTTTTTTAAATGACCTACCATTTAGCTATCAAAAGGGGGTCCCCAAAGCCAATAAATATACATTACAAGAAACAAAAATCATATTATTTCTTTTTTGGACAAGACAAATCAGTAAGTTTTCATCAAATTTTACCAACATTTCTGGAAAAATGCTGGGTCAAGTTTTTTTTCTGTAAATTCTGGCGACAGATCAAAAAAACCATACCGCCTCTTAAAGTTAGATGGTCGTTCCCTGAGTATATAATATAGCCTGTGTTTCATGGGGATCAATACTCGTGGTTTTTTTTAAGTGCTATACCCATAATGAAATTACTTAAGAGAGTAAAGAGTAAAATAATAAAGCCACGAATTGAATAAGATAAAACAAAGAGATTTAAGTCACATAACCATATCAATGTATTTGTTATTTCTTTAAAGAAGTAAATTTACATGTATTAGATGATTGTAATAATAGGTCTAATATTTATTTGTCTGGTAATCTATCAATTTTTACAATTCCAGACAACATGTCAAAAAGTCGTCATATTTCACTATTCTTTTGAATACCCTGGAAATAATGCGTTACCATCACTGTGACATTGATACGGTTATTGCATTAGGTTAATTGCTTCAATCCAAGTTTTGTCAGAACTAATTCAAAGAAATGTACTGTATCGTATGTCGAAGCACGTTTCTCTAACCGCCTGCCGGCAAACAGCTCGTGTATATTCATTAACTTTATAAATAAAAACAGACATCCTATATTTTTGAAAATGAAAAGTTATGAATATTAACTATAATAACTTTATTTAACGGAAATAGTAATAGGATGTGCAATACAAATCTGTTGTTTTTTGCATTCATTCCTGTCAAATAATAATTGCAATAAAAAAAAACGACGAAAAAGAAATATAAAAAAGGCAATTAAAATCATGGTGGGGGATAGCTTGCATATTGTTTTCCAGACTCGTTTGAATTTTGCTGTCATGAGATATTATTTAGGAGTATGCATGTTGAACATCACTTTCAAGAGTACTTCAGTTATATCATGACGGGCTGTAATTGTACGGAAGATGAAACAGGAATACCTAGAGAAAACAATGGACATGTCATGATTTCCTGACAAACTTTATCATATAAAGTTATTATCAAGTGCACCTCACCACGAGTTTAAATAGACCTTACAATTTAGTGTGGTGAGTGGCACTCACATCATACTACGTTTATCCAAATACCATACGATCGCAGCCACAAAAGTCCCTCTAAAAATTAGAAATATACTAAGAATACATACAAGAGGGAAAACAAATGTTCGTCTTCTTAATATGCAAAGTCTACAACCATAATGAACGCCATGTTGAATAAAGTACCGATGTATGCTGACAAAAAGGGACAAGTTTCAGTACATTAATTATTGTGGATATTACAATGATGTTACAAACTTGTTAATATTTCGAGTGTTTTTAAGCTCGAATGTCTTTCAATAATAAAATGAGAAAAAAATACCACAATGTTGCAACAGTTCCACAAGCCAATACAAAAATCGTAGCAACAGATACCAAACCGATGCTGATGACATGACAGTGGCAAGCCTCCCCTCTTAGTGAAATGATGTTGTCATGACAGTGGCAAGCCTCCCCTCTTAGTGAAATGATGCTGTCATCACAGTGGCAAGCCAAAACCTCCCCTCTTAGTGAAATGATGCTGTCATGACAGTGGCAAGCCAAAACCCCCCTCTTAGTGAAATGATGCTGTCATGACAGTGGCAAGCCTCTCCTCTTAGTGAAATGATGCTGTCATGACAGTGGCAAGCCAAAACCTCCCCTCTTAGTGAAATGATGCTGTCATGACAGTGGCAAGCCAAAACCTCCCCTCTTAGTGAAATGATGCTGTCATGACAGTGGCAAGCCAAAACCTCCCCTCTTAGTGAAATGATGCTGTCATGACAGTGGCAAGCCAAGACCTCCCATCTTAGTGAAATGATGCTGTCATGACAGTGGCAAGCCAAAACCTCCTCTCTTAGTGAAATGATGCTGTCATGACAGTGGCAAGCCAAAACCTCCTCTCTTAGTGAAATGATGCTGTCATGACAGTGGCAAGCCAAGACCTCCCCTCTTAGTGAAATGATGCTGTCATGACAGTGGCAAGCCAAAACCTCCTCTCTTAGTGAAATGATGTTGTCATGACAGTGGCAAGCCAAGACCTCCCCTCTTAGTGAAATGATGCTGTCATGACAGTGGCAAGCCAAAACCTCCCCTCTTAGTGAAATGATGCTGTCATGCACCGATGCTCATGGCATGACAGTGGCAAGCCAAAACCTCCCCTCTTAGTGAAATGATGCTGTCGTGCAAAGAGAATTGTTGATGATTGCTACAGGTACCAGCAAATCTTATAGATGTTCACCTGTTTAATATCTGTGCGATACATACTTGCTCTGGCTCATATTTTATTCGGAATAGATCTGTCCAAAGCTTTTATATTTTTATGTTACCTTTTGCTTAATAAATAACAAAGTTCCGTGTTGTGGTGTCCATTACGATTTCCAAACAAAAACGATGTTCGATTCGTTTTTACCTCCATTTGTTTATAGGAGGGCTCATGTCTTATTTATATTATTTATGTTTGTTTGCTCATAGTGGTGTTCAACACATCTTGTGCTGTGGGTTTTTTGTGTGTTTTTTCCGTTGCCAGTTTCTCTGGATTGCTCTTTTTTGATTGCTTCTTCTGTATTGTCTAACGTTTATTTTAATTGATATAATTACTTCAAATGATATATTAAAATATGATTAAATAATAATAACTGATTAATTAGGGATATTGCACATCTTGTGGAAACCAAACAGGGAGCAAACAAGTACACTTTCATACCTCATCTGTTCCTTTGCCTGTAGTCGTTTTAACTTAGAGAGTTGTTTTCTTCATCAACGAACTTGTTATAGTTATGGTTATATGCCTGTCAAATGTATCCATAATTCAAAACAATTGCTTCATACAAATTAATCAAACAATTCCCTTATAACATTTCAAACACGATGACAAAATAATGCAATTATATCTGTTTCTCGTGAGAAAACTTAGCTTCTTCGGCATTTTTTAATTATCTGCGAGACTCAATGATATGTGATATAATCTTTTATTATATGAATAATTCAAACCAACTTAAAATTTATGACAATATAACTTTGTATTTTCATTGACAATGCAAAACACCGTTATGGAAAATCAACAATGTAAAGCCCTTACAATTTCATTACCGATATAACAAAAAATGGTCAAATATGGATAATGGTTTGATCTAAACAGGTAGACGTGTTGCTCATGTTCGTCCTGTTCACTTTGATGAAATCCGTCTTTTCATTATAATGAAGTGGCACGTGCTTATAGCGTGAGAAAAGAAAATACTCGCGAAAGCGTTTGATATCTTTCAGAATTTATTAATGAAATTCATCAATTAATTGATACGGTTCCTTGCAATATGGGAAAGTCATTTAATTGCGTAGTATTGGTGGATCGCTTCAAGACAATCGGCACGCACATCCGATATTATTAACGCTGTTTAAAAATGATCATTTCATCTACAGTCACCTGACTTGCACGCGAACAATGCCGCCACCTTATGTCGTCTGCACCTACCTGTCGTGTGTTATTTGGTTTACACCGAAAGAATAAATAAATTCCAACAAAATTAAAAGACCACATTTTGTATGGGACAGATTGTTGGCCGACACACTTTGGTTTCATCTGATCAATCTATTCAGGTATAAAAACTCAAAATTGATTAACATCTATGTTCTCGATCATCCATGGGAACTAACAATGCACGACACGTGAAGACCAACTCAACATTAAAATCACACAAACAAGTCGCAATCCCTTCATCCCATATCCTTTATCTGAAGTGAAATAAAAAACAACTTAATTTATAGGAGGGCTCATGTCTTATTGACCTTATTTGTGTTTTTCTGCGTATAATGGTGTCCAACACATATTTTTGTTTTTGTTTTGTTTTTCTTAGTCTTTTGTCCCCTGTGCTGCCAGTTTCTCTTGATTTTCCTTTTTGTCATTAATATGGTTTTGCTATTTAATTCAGGTGAGCCTATATAATAACTGATTAAAAACCTAAATATGGCGACACATATCAACTAACTTAAAATGATGGAATCAAATGGAATAAATATCGTGTAGACATACGTTCGGTTCGGATAGAAGTCTCATAAAAACGATTACTCGGGTACAACGAGATTACGCTCTGACATTGCTCTTAATTTAAAAGAAACATCATTTACATTTTTACATGCAATATATTAACATTTCCCTAGTCCATACTGCTGAAATGCTAGAAAGCCCAAAAACAAAACACATTTAAAAAAATTCTAAGCGCCAAGATGATCAAAATAAAATGATGCCAGTAAACAAATTTTGCATGGCTGGCTTTGATGTTGGACATACGCTTCATGTATGGAAATATTTTAAATGTCAGATGTCCAACATTCATCAATTCTAACAAACTAGTCAACAAACTTTTACAAATTAGCATCATCCAGTATATCAGAGAGTATATTTTGAAGACTTACTGTGGACTTTGTCTAATTCGTAATTTCTGACTGGATTTGGAAATCAGAATTTCATAATATGTTCCATATGTGGAGCAAATGCCTACCCTTCCGGAGCATCTGATCTTACCCTTCCGGAGCATCTGATCTTACCCTTCCGGAGCATCTGATCTTACCCTTCCGGAGCATCTGATCTTACCCTTCCGGAGCATCTGATCTTACCCCAGGTTTTTCTTTGAATTCGTGTTGTTCGAGGTTTTGGTCTTTTGTTGTTTCTTTTGTTTGTTTGTTTGTTTTTGTTTTTGTTTTGCCTTACTATCACCTGTTATTGTGTTTTATTTATCTATGCCAGTCAAGACAACATATTATCAGGTCTGTATTAAGTTGAATGAAACACTATATAATTCCTTTTAATGATGACTATAGAATTCTGTAACAAATCTTAAATTTTCGAAATCGGTGTATTAAAAATATTCATTCGGGAACATGTCTTCCATCAGTCAAGATAGGAAATTTGACCAAATTAATATGACGACCACAAAAAAATTAGAAAAATGATATAAAGAAAACGAGAAATAAAAAAGTAAGAAGCAAGACTATATAATTATCTTGTTTGTCGGAGAAAACGTCTTGAAAAGTAACCAAAATAAAAACTGAATGGCTTCTTTGAAGTTAATGAGTCTTTATGCATCCCTTATTAAGTCACGTAAAATGCTAATTATAAAGGTATAAAATTGAAGGTTAATGATGCTGGCAGTTTTGCTATAATTCTGAAAATATCAAGCTCTTTACTCTTTTGTTATTTTAGATAGAGCGATTAGAAAAAAAAACCTGGAGAATGAAAATATTACGATTTCATAGAAAATATCGATTAAGTTCTATTTGTAAGAATTGATTAGCTTAAAAAGATCTTCTCTCTCAGATGAAAGGATAAACAAAATATAGTAAAATATAAACATAACAATTCTTATCAAACGGAAAACATAGAGAGATCACGTAACTCTCGGGAAAGTGACTAACACACCGTTATTCTTCACCTTTTATTCCTTGTGTCTTGAAGTCTAAGCTAACCCATCCATCTGTTAGTTGACCACTCAGGTTTGTCAAGTGTTTGATAAGAGCTATGGTGATTGTGTCGTTGTTTGTGCTTTAGTAAGTTGTGATATGGAGTTTGTTAATGTTTTTATCTATAAGATTACTTCACTCGTGTATTTTTATCTCGGTAATAATAGAGAAAAGCACATATACACTATATTTCTTCTAACGCATAAGATGGCCAGATGTACCCTTTATCGCTTTGGGGTAAAGATTACCACTCAATGTTAGACTTTTTAGGACGTTGCATACTCCCTTTGGAAAAGCAAGTGGCTGTGCGATGAAGAACAGCAATCAAATCCGCGTTAGTTTACTTCCTATTAATATAATTAGCTATGCGTTGTTTTTTAACATTATCTTAGAAGAGTTTGAAGATACTAAAGGGGTAATCAGAATCCGTAAATCGAAGACGAACTGACAACACAATGGTCAAAAGAAAAGGACAAAAGAACAAGCAACGATCTATAGAACACTCTGTCATTATATAAATACTACAATTACCAGAATGAACTAGTTCACAATTCTACTTTATCACAAAAAGAATGGACTGGTTCAAAAATTGTCACTATCAACTAAATTAAATGAAGGGACTGATTCAGAAATTTATCAACTGTATTAGATAACATAGTGACCTGCACAATAGGTTGCATTGACATGTCTTTGTACTCACAATTCAAAATACCAGTAATTTCTAGAAAACTAAAGATTGAGCAACGCGAACCCCACAAATAACTCAGGTTCTCTGGAAGGGTAAGCAGTTGTGAACTCAGGTTCCACGGAAGGGTAAGAAGTTCCTGTTCCACTAGTGACATCCGTTACAAATCAATCTGTGTTGTTTGAACATATGATTTCTCAGTTATATCATACATGAATGTAAACTCTCAAAAGTTATCTTAATTCTAGTAATCACGATCTTGAATAATGACATAAGTTACTAGAAAGTAGTTAGAGATTCACCATGGAAACACATAAACAGAATAAACAAGATACACCGATGAGAGAGAAAGGGAAACACCTTTTGTTTTTTGAATTTGTTGTGTATGTGTGCGAGCATTTGGCAATATGCGTACATTTGTGCATTTGCTTTTGAATTTGGGAGTATGCACTTATTTGTATGCCTACTTTTTAATTTGGGAATACATGTATATACATATTTCTTTACTTACCTTTGAATTTGGAAGTACATATATATGCATATTTGTGTACTTACTTTCAAATTTGGGAGTGCATATGTATTCTTGAATTTGACTATTTATGTGTGATATGTGTTTGTATATGTGTTTTTATAAAAACGTTTCCCCTATTCCCGACAGAAAAACACAAAAATGATGTTCGGTTCGTCTTTACCTCCAATTGTCTTATTTACGTTATTTGTGTATAGTGATGTCCAACACATATTGTGTTCTGTTTTTGTTTTGTATTTCGCCGTCTTGTGTACCCTATGTTTTCAGTTTCTCTGGATTATCAATTTTTGATTGTCCCTTCGGTATTCTCTAACGTTTATTTTATATATGAATATTACGCATCTCACTAAAGTACAGAATATTGCTCTATGACCTCACTGACATTTGTCTGTCTGCCAAATGGTTGAAACAAACTTCATTATAATAAACATGGAAACTACATTTCATGATTTTAACTTTTCAGCAAAGATATCACTATCCATTTGTACACTGGTATATTTCACAAATTTCATCTCAAACCATTTCTCTCAAAAATCAATACGTGCTACAAAGAGATAGAAAACTGGATAATACCATTTGCTGTTGTATGTTTAGACTAGAATCATAGCGAAAATAGCCGAGTCGGTGATAAAGTGGAGAATTAATGAATTAATGGATCTACAATCAACAGAAGTATCTCAAAGCAGACAGTGCCATTAGCAAGATAGCTTAATGTGCTTGATGAACGAGGGCCAACATCTACAATGCTACATGATCGAGACCAATATTACTAATCACTATAGATGTTCCTAGAAAGTAAATAATAAATTTTGATATGTGCATTTGCGATCATTTCTCCGGTGTGCATTAGGTAATATTGCATTTTGTCAATTACTTTGAACCCATCTCAATTATCATTTCTATTAAGATGATCAGAAATGAATCGATTTTTTATTTTCTCCCTCTTTAAATGATGTTGCTGTTACTTTTAGCCATAATAGCAAAATCGTGTTAAATGCTAAATGCATGTTATTTGTATACCGTTAGTGGGAAAACCATGTAAAATACTTAGATGTAGAAACCGTGTTTGTTGGATGTGGTCCCTCTAGGAAACCGGGCTTAATGGATGTGTCCTTTCAGGATATTGGCAAAATTGTTTATGCTTCAATGTTAAAAGATCCAGCTTCAATTGAATTTTTCACTTTCAACAAAAATACGATAGATAAACGGTGGATATTTTTAAGGTGTCTGCCATTATCAAGTTTTTCATCATTTATGACTTTTAATAATGCAAATGTTAGTTTTAGTCATTTCTGTTAGCTAAACACATACAACAACAAAAAATATCTGGAAATCATTTGTCAAATAAGTTTGAAATGCATACATGTATATATATTTGGAAATGTGGATACCTTGAATGCTTGTGGTTATGCTTACCAAAATATATACGTCATATCAAGGAGTTACCGATGTTGAATCATACCCTCGTCACTAATGGGTAAATTGTCTGAAAAGGGGTAGACAAAATGAGAAAATAGTGATAGAATGTGGATAAGATCTGATATTCTCATTGAAAAGTTCACACTGCTTAGCTTTCATGGAACTCTATAGTATTTATTTCAACCTATATATGGGAAAAGACTAAAAAGTGACATTTTTCCAAAAACAAAGAGTTTCTTCGGAATACATAGTATACAGGTAATAAAATATTGATCACAATCTTAGGATCTTTTTTCAGTGTTGGATTAATCATCATCATTTCCAGTACCATCCGACCAATGAGTAACCTCGCAGGTTTTCATCCGTAGTATTGAGACGCCAAGATTTGCTTTCTGATCCTTACTTCGGATTTTTTGTGAAATGATCAATACCAAAATCAAAACCTCTTCACTTATTTTTTCTTCCTTATGAGATTTTTTTTTTTTTTTATTTTATATCTGAGGATTTTTTGTAAGAGGTTTTTTTGTTGCAAGAGGAAAAAACTTTTTAAAAATTATAATTTGCACGTTTAACGTGCTTTGAATGGGAATATATGTAAAGCGAGTGCATAACTGGACGACCTCATGACTAGTGTGATTTTTTTCAATTTTGGCACCTTTTAATTATTAAAATGCCTTTACGTGGATTACGGATTTCCCTTTTGGTTTTATTTGACATTATTAATTAATTAGAATATTTTGACGATTTTATATTTCTTGATGATTCCAATTAATTTAACAATATTATTTCAAATTTATAAAGTGTTAAATAATAGAACATTACGCACGAAAAAAACACATTAAATAATCTCAGAAATAATTACCTGTTTTAAAATTTTAAAATAGAAGAAAATATATTACAAAAGACAGAGGGAGAGATAGCTCGGACATGGCATTCATCGACTAATGACTTTTCAACATACATGTATATTTAAAATATTTCCAAAAGTTCAAACAATTCTCCATCGAAAATTCGTTACTCGGTAACAAAAATTATATCAGTTCAAGCTCATGTCAAAGTTAAAATTACCGCCACGATATACTAGTAACTGAAATATTGTTGAAAGTGGCGTTAAACACCTTAACCCTAATCAAAATTAAAATGTTAATATATCCTAAATCGAAACCCATTACGTTTTTTCAGCTAAATAATTAAAAGATTTGATATGAACAACTAAGACATGCATGGGAAAACATGAAGATGAGACGATGGGCGGGGATAATGTTGAGATAAATGTAGATATTTACATGCTTTTGTTGACATGATAGCGGAAATGAATTGTATACATATATATTTGTATTATAGCAAGAAAACCGTGAAAATTGTATTTTGAAAAATATTAGAAGATTTGATTTAATTTAGTGTACGGTTTTTATGTAATATATTACTTTTTTATTGATAACATTTATTAGATTTTTGAAGTGTTCCGACGGTGTGGTTATTTTTTATTTTTCATTTTATTATTTCCTTATTAATTGGATTCTATATAAATTCTGAAAACTGCTAAATTAAAATAGAAATGCAGAATAAAACAAAAAACTGAAAAATGTAATTTGATTGCAGGAAATTTTCACATTTTCTAATTACATAAAGATAGATTGTTCAGTTCCGAGTACATTTGGCTATATGACGATACAAATAAATTATTAATCTTATTATTATTTGATAAACAAATTTACTGCCAAGTTTCTTATCAGTTTTCTTAAATAATAAATCATGCATTTTTTCATATTAATAATGCACAATTCCATTTTCTTGTAGCATTGTAAGAATAATAGAAAACTCCTAATAATTGTATATGTTTTAGTTTATTGTTATATTTCGACACATTAATTACACAATAACATAAAATCAAGTAATTTTAGGGACCGACCATTTAACTTGAAGGGGGGGTTATGGTTTTTTGTTTCGTTCAGAATTTTTTTTTCGGACAACACAAGAGTTAGAATTTTTATTTTTTTTGTCGCGCGAAGCGCGAATTTTTTTTCCACAATGCAACATTAGGTTATATGACAAAAACTCTGAATCAGATTATTTTTTTTTTCCTCCACCAAAATCAGAATATTTTTTTCAACAACATTGGGAATCAGAATATTTTTTTAGAAAAAAACCATAACCCCCCCCCCCCCCCCCCCCCTTCAAGTTAAATGGTCGTCCCCTTATTATTGTTATTAAATAGCAATGTATATGTACATATAATACAAACTATGAAACTAAAGTTTGACTCTCTGGATTCGACATACAATCAGCATAATTTACTAAGTCCTATACTCACATCAATTACATAGTATAAATCTAAATAGTTGTACCTCTCAGTTAAAACTTAATAACTGAAAATTTAAAAAAAAACTGTCTTTTAATTACACCTTATTGTCTGTGAGCTACAATATATTTCCTGTGAGTTAAGACATTTTTCGTGTGAGCTAAAACTTATCTCCTGTGACAAAACTGACTACCTAAGAGTTCAAACTGACTACCTAAGAGTTCAAACTGACTACCTAAGAGTTCAAACTGATTACTTAAGAGTTCAAACTGACTACTTAAGAGTTCAAACTGACTACCTAAGAGTTCCAACTGATTACTTAAGAGTTCAAACTGACTACTTAAGAGTTCAAACTGACTACCTAAGAGTTCAAACTGACTACTTAAGAGTTCAAACTGATTTTCCTGTTATTTAATATCTATTCATAATTTTAAGCTTTTTTCTGCAAGTTAAAGCTTATGATACATGGGTTATTGTTATAGTAACATGATGGATGCCAATATTGGAGCAGGAACTTGCTACCCTTCTGGAGCACGTGACTTTGCTGGGATTCGTGGTGCTCAATCTTTTGCTTTCTGTTAAACTGTTTGTAGATCATTGTTTGTCTTCTTTGTTATTTTTCTTTTGACAATTGTATTATCTGTCTTTCTTCTTTTGACAATTGTATTTTCTGTCTTTTTTCTTTTGACAATTGTGTTATCTGTCTTTCTTTGATTCACGACATTTGATAACTCATTTCACATTTAGTATTTTCAAGCTCTTCTTCTTGCGAGTTATAACGCATTACTTCACTGTAAGCTAAAACTAAATACTTATATCTTAATAAATGTGAGTTAAAGGTATATGCTGCATAAGTTGGGTTGCGCAAAACAGTATTAAAGAAAGATTATTTTTTTTCAGTTGAGAATATAAGAAAATCTCTTTCTTCTAATATTTATTTACATTGTACATAGTAATAAAATGAAGATATCCACCTGTAAGATAAACGTAGAATACCCAAATTTTGGTAAGTATAGTACAATGTTAATTAACAAAAATCAACGCTGTGAACGTGTATGTTTGGACGTAATACAACTTTGTGATTAAAATCTTACCTTAAAATAATAATTTTATATTCAGACCACATGAATTGGAACTATTAAATAATAATTTTATTTCCCTAATATTCAGACCACATGAATTGGAACTATTAACCATATCATATATTTGTGTGTTCGAGGTATGGTTTTTGACTCTTTCTGAGATTGTCTATTGAATTTTGGCAGTGTGGCATTTTTATTTTTCATTTTATTATCGTAATTATTACAAAATTACAAAATGTAATTATTTTCGCAGTATTTAATTTTATATAGGAAATACACACTGAAGTATAAGATGTTTTTTTCATATTTGAGGGTATTGTTATTGTGGACTTTCTATTTAAAAACGAATGTCACTCATGTGATTTCTTTATAAAAACAAGACATGTAAATAAGTCCGTGACAATTCGAATACAAGTTTTTATGCTTTGACTGTGTACTTTTAGTGTATGCAATGGCAATAGAAATAAAAAAATTATTAAACCCCATTCACCTCGATATTGTTAGCGATTTTTTGCAAGTCTACCACAGACAATTTGTGGACACGTGACAATTGAAGCGCGAAGAGGATTTTGACCACAACAGAAAAGAAAACAACTGGAGATTTCTGGTCATATTTGTTTGTTATTCTTTGTGAAATTAATTACAAAATATGTTATATCTTAATTTATAATTTATATCGTAACGATTGAGTAAAATTAACGATGAGATGATTTATGTTATAACTTAATCAATAGTTCAACTTTGAATCAAAACTCGGTCAAATATTGAGCATATTATTAAATGTATATATATGTATTTTCTTCACATTTTTGACAAATTTAGCCAGTGTAGGACATTGTTATTAAAAAATAGTATTAACTATTAAATATTATATTAAAGAAGACAACAAGTTGATTTTTTTTTAAATTCAAGAAATAGTGATCTTGTTAGAATTTTAAAACAATGAGCAAATTTTTGTTATTTTTTGCAGTTTTAGAAATATTCTTTCAGAATCATGAATGACTGCACAATCTGCAAAGAAATTATTAGCTTGTCATTGTTTACAATGTTTATAACTTTAAAAGTCAATGTCGGATGTAGAAAAGATACACAAAAACATCCGGTTGAAGAATACAAAGTTTAAGAAGTGATTAGTTAAACATGCCAAAATCCATGGCGATGATCCAAAGTCGGAAAGAATACTATTGAACTTCAAGTGAGTGAGTGGTTGTTTTTAACGCCAAGTGCAAGAGAAATTTTAGCTGCATCATAGCGAGAACAAGTTGTATTTCATCTCGATGAGATGTTGATGTCCGCTTTGTACTAGACCAACAAGCTTAGTTGGATTTCCACTCAAGCACATTATCCTGATTTCGAGCCAGCCACTCTTACTCCTTACTGTTGCATGATTAACAGAAAAGCAGTAAATATCAATCTTATAGTCTTAGGTTTAACTCAATCGGGGCTCGAAACTACGATCTACCACACTCGAGGCGAACACAATTGCCATTACATTGAACTAAAGGATGATCCAGACACAAAAACAACAGTGCACAAGCAAAAGGAACATTCAACCACATTAACTCCTACAAAAATCTAAGAAATATATACATGTATTAAATAAAAACACAAGGACGCCATATCTTGACTCCAATAATAGTACATGTGTCGTCAGTCTTAAATCATTCCAGATGACACGCCTATACTCCAGAGCTTTTTTTTGGGAGTTCGTGTTGTGTGACTACTTTGTTATTTGTGTTTGATATCTATACAAATGTTGTATGAATCTTGTCTTTCTTATGGAGAATCTTCTGACTTGGGAATTTTTTGTTGTTTAATGTTTGTACAATTATTGTAGAGTTTTCTCTTTAACCAAATATCTCTTGACTTGAGAGTATTTTTGTGTATTTTTTGTTTAATGTTTGTACAAATGGTCTGTAAAGATTGTCTCTTTAATAGAATACCCCCTGACTTGAGCATTTTGTAATCGTATTTTACTCCATTTAAAGGGGCATTATCTGCCAAAATCATAATTTTTTTTCACTCATAAAAACTATCAGATATGATTGATGCCTTAATAAAACGTGTTTCTGTAACTTATAAATGTTATGAAATGTACGCGCATCGGGGGAAAAAGGTGCAACTGCTCGTGTTTTGAGATCGATCAAGAAATGGACGCCATCTGATTAATTATCGGCATTGCTTACGGGGTTTGCCGAATCGTTATTAAATCAGTACAACAATGTCTTATTTCTTATTTTCTGTGAATCTGCTTTTAGTCGGCGTTAATTACGGACAAAGAACCATGCAAGTTTGCAGTTAATAAGCGACAAAATACAAATTATTCGTTTTTACCTGTCACTAGTAAGGTCAGTTGCATACGGAGAAAGCGAGGTCAAATTATTTGCTTGCAAGGAAATAATAAATCGATGGTAATTTTCGTTCTCAAAAGGCGAAAAGTGGTACGATAAGCTGTTTAATGTGAAATATTTACCTTTATTTCATCATTTTAAAGCTATTTACCAATTTCCAAAACATATAAATTTTTTTATCAAAATAGTAGCTAATGCCTCTTTAAGCCTCCCCACGTGGTGGTGTGTAGAGTCGAACACTATTATTTCAAACTCTGATAAGTTGTTTTAAAAGATAATCTAAATTGAAATGGTTGTCCTTTCATACATGTTTAGCTCCATTCATCCCACAATTCGAAGTAAAATCATGGGTCCGATCGACTTCATCATACTAGGAGAGGATCGGTTGTATGACATGCTTGTTAAATAAAAAATGATGTATGGTTATTTTTCAGCTTCAAAGCATGTTTTCTTCGGTTCTTATTTCCTTTCTCCTTCATTATACAAATAATCTTACGTTTGCATAAACATATGCATGTATGTGATTTATATTAGGTTAATAAGATATTTCTGTTCATATTGTGTCGTCTCTTGGCCCCGATATAGTGTTAATATATTTACATCTACATATGGAAGCAGTGTTTATCGTAGATAGAAAGTTCCATTTTATGTGAAAAAATTTTGTTAATGACTTGCTGAGGCAGATTTGTGATTTTCTCTCGAGTACGCTGCCAATAATATAGGGTTATTGCATGAATATTGGTGAATATTGTCCCGAACAGTATATCATATTGCACGAGCTTGCGAGTGCAATATGATAATTGCGAGGGACAATATTCACCAATACTCATGCATTAACCCTTTTATTATATAGTAATAAATATTTTTATGCCTAAAACATTTTTTATATAAATATTGTGTATCTTATTATATTTAAGTGGAATATTAAACTACTTCAAATATTCAAATTTGAACTGGTGCAACTTACATTTTATACTTAGCGTGCAAATACAAGGATATATTGCACGACCATTTTCCATTGAAATTAACAGGAAAATATTGATTACTATATAATAAAACTAATTACTGGGATATACAGTCAAACCTGCTTTAGTGACCACCTCTATTAAGCAATAACTTGTATTCTGTGACCTTAATTTTTATTTCCATTCACAGTGTATTTCATATCAATTGAACCTGTAGTAAGTGACCACTTGTCTTATGTGATCATTTTTCACTGTTCCCTTGGAAGGTCACTTAAGACAGGTTTGACTGTACTTACAAATTATTACAACTGGCGTTAAACACTCGTAGTTTATTCCGTTCAAATGTTATTGCACAAGAATGTATTGAGTAAAATGTTAATCAGGAATGCTACTTCAAGAATGTGAAATATTAGGTTTTTTTTCTAAAGTAACACACCTAAAAAAAGTGTTAGAATGTTGCAATTGGAATGAAACAAGTTAATATATCATATTTAATAGTTTAATAACTATAGCTGACAGAAGTTTATCTGACCACACAACAATCACATTTTGACTTATTGAGATAATTTTGTTTTTGCTTTTCCCATTAAAAATATTAATAACCCACTAAAAATAGATAAAACATGGAACATAATCAGTGTTATTTATAGCTTCAGCCTTACTACAATTAAAGTGTTAATAAAAACACTATATATTGTACCTACAATTAAAAAAGAGCACGGCGATAATGAAAATAGCGATTTTATAATTATTTATCATATTGTTATTTCAAGCAGACAGATGTCCCATATGATAGTTTAATGTTTTTTGTTGCATCAATCCTCGTTTCAACAATGAAAACCATCTGGAGATATATTTATGAAGTGTAATTAAGCGTTTTTTGTATTGATACTTAACTTTAACAACTCTTGTTCATAACACACTTCATCATCTCTGCGTTTAAATCTGTAGCAGATTTATTTTCCTCTTCAAGAATTGACGGGGGCACAAGTTATCATCGTTTTGTCAAAATTAAAACTTCAAGAGGTAAATCGAACGCACCTGCGCCACGTGATTAAGTGAGATGTAATTGTACGCAATTGGATTTTTTTTTAACGAAACGAATAGCTTAATTAGTAATTGATGGTCAATGATATAGTAGGATAATAGTCTTATATCTTTAATTACCATGTTAAATGTTTGGGGAATAATTTCTGAATTTATGGATTTTTTGTACAGTGTTTATCCTTGATTGTTCCTTATTAACCTTTGTTTATGATGTTCTCCTGTCTATTGGATTGTTATTTTGATCATTCAGTGTATATCTAATTTAGTGCACACGACGCGTTTCTGGAATAACCTTCATTTAGGTATAGCTTAAAGCCAAATAATTTAAATCTTCGGGACTAAGAACACCAAAGGGCCTAAACAGGATAACCAAACTCTGCTAATGTCTCGTACTCATGTGAAAGGATAACCTTAGTTTTAATAATATCTCTTGACTTTGAAAATTTATTTTGCGTCTGTTTACCGTAATATATATTCTATTACATCCTGACATTTTGTGGCTTATTTCTGAGTGGAATTTTTTCCCAAAAATTCCTTCCTTGTCCCCATCCACTCCCATACAAATTCAAATACTCGCTCGCTCCCTAGCCGTATTTAGTTGAGGACTTTCCTCATAACACTCGGATTAATTTATTAGTAAATGCATCATCCAATGTTATATTGCATAACTTTGTTTTCGACCAGTAATAAAAGCAGATTTTACTTTTATTATTATTAATTGTATTTACGTTCGCTGTAACAATATTGTAAATATGAAAAATATCTTTTGTTAATATTACATATTACGTCAAGCCTTTTAGACTCCATCATTCGATATTACAAACCAGAGCATAAAGCATAAAATTGTGACTTTTTCAAACACAATTGTATTTTTAATAATTTATTGTTTATTGTAAAATCGTTAAATTAAACAAATAAAATGCATTCAGTGTGAAGTTATTTGTAATATCATATTAGTTTGTATTAACTTCAATATCTATAGGCATAGTCATATGAATAACGGAAAGATTTCACCGTCCGAATTGATTGATTGATTAATACGATCATAATCTAGAAGTCTCGGGTTTCGGTTCATTTTTGTTCAATAACTTTTCATCATAGCAATTTGTGCTAATGTTTCTTTGGATGTCGATTTTTTGGAAACAATACTAGAAATTCATATCTCGGCTTTTTCATATTCAGTAAAATAGTTATAAAAATATCATTCCAAAATGGCGAGATATATTTCATTATTATAAAGCACAAACAAAATAATCAGTAATCGAGGATGAGAAAGCGATACAAAGATTTTTATTGTGATATGTTGGTAAAACACTAATTATTCCATCGATGGGCGAGTTTTACTGGAATATATTGGGCAATAGAATTGATATGACAGACAGTAAAAGACTGAAATGGTCGACAAACCATCACTATGGTTCTTTATTTCAGAGGAATGACAAAACAAATATACATCTCATGTGAGCTGCGATTTTCAACTCTTGCTCTATACCGGAGACATAAAAAGTTGGCAATTAAACTACAACGGAACCATTATCAAGCTCTCACAACGTCACAAGGACGAGCCATGACCAAGTTCAATTTCCCGTTACACATCGACAATGATGAATTGCTATTATTTATTGGACCTTTGCATGTAGAATGAGAAGAGATCATTTTAAAAAGGAAATGCTCTGAAGGCAGTTAGTTTTGTTTCCTCATCTTGGTTCTAACCAAAACAAAGTTATGACGCTAATAAAAGAATTTTATATGGATAACGATCGTAACAATTTGTCACGTGTAGTTCTTCAATGTTATTTATTTACCCCAGGAGCATGTAAGGAAGCGTAAGAAAAGTTTATTGGTTACCAGTGGTGGTAACGGGTTGTTGGTAGACAAATGGATGCTTTATTTTCTTACAAAAAAGTCAATAGATTTTTTTATATTTAGAATAATCCGATAAAATTAATTCGTATTTTTTTATACAATAATTCAGTGAGATTGGGTATAGACATGAATAAACATGAGATAAACATAATCATACCGTACGTCACAGTGAACTATAAAAAATAAATAACCAACGTTTTATTGTTGTTGTTCATCTCTATGTCAATATTAGAAAATGTTAAACAAAAAAAAACCACACAAAAAAACCAACTTTTTTTTTACAAGATTCGTAACGCAAAATTCAACGGGCATTTCACGCTGAGTTGAATAGTGTTTAAATGTTTTCTGACACGCACACAGATGATTTTACTCCAGAGATATGTTTATTAAAGGTACATTCCAGATAACAACAGTAAAAACAACTTTTAAGGGAAAAACTATTAAATGGATGGAAAAAATAGACCAAATAAAAAACAACAAAAAATAAAGCACAAGAAAAAAACCCACAAAAAACAACAACAAAAAACACAAAAAACAACAAACAAACAAATAATCAAAACGAAAAAAACCCGATGTAGATGATTTACATAAAACACAACTGAGACATACAAAAATAGGGAGGGAACCATGCATTTCAGCCATAAAACCTTTAAGTACGAGCTTTGTACTAAGTGCTCCAAAACAGACCAATCTTGACACTGCATATTTTGGACAGACTCCGACAGAGTGTTATTTCATTTTGGGTGCGAGTACAAAACTCGTTTTAGAAGATTTTATGTCAATAACGCCAGAGCTTTTTCATACATTAACAACCCGATATATCACACAGGAAACACAAGTTTTGACAAAAATGGAACGTAGGAATTATGCCAAAATAGTACTGGATATCATAATTCTTAACATGACACATTTAATATGTATTAGGTAGACACAAACAAAAATACATCTGTGCATAAGATTGGGAGCTTAAAGATAAGCTTATCCTGCTCTATACAGGGAATACCCGAATGTGATGAGGTGTACTCGATACCACTTTATGTAATAATGTTTGTCAGCAGGTCTGTGGTTTATCCGGGTTTTGCGGTTTTCTCCACCTACATAATTGGTCATAGTGACACAGCTGAATAATTGTTGCCAATGGCGTTTAACATTCATGAACCCAACCATATATTTGTACACCATTTTGAATCATGAAGCATAAACTATACAGAAATAAAGTCTTAAATGCATTTTTTTTAGACAAATGACAAGAACTGCACCGATTTTTGTCTTCTAATAAATCCTATGTATGTTCATAATTACTTATTTTTTGTTTTATTTTAAACTGCAAATGATATTGCATTATTCTTTGAAATGGTATATTAGTATAAATATACAAGATATGTTTCAGTTAAAAATTTTCCTTGGGGTGGGGGATTGAAAAGAAAAGAAAAAATAACATTACATGTACATGTTTCAGTTAACTTGTTAATTTTCTTTGGGTGGTAGGGGAATTGAAAAGAAAAAAAATAACATGCTTAACATGGATGACAATTACCATATCATAACCATATTAAGACTATCGTATTTCTGTCAAAAAGTATTTAGATTCCGTTCTAATTGTGTAATTGAAGGTTTTGTTCCTAGTTGAAAATCAATTGTGTACAGATATCAAATACATGTTAAAGCAATAATGATAGTGATGTTTTTATCTCTCCATGTTCTCGGGGGGTCGGATAACAATCACCATTTCTACACTTCTTAGTTTTAAGGTTAAGTTCGACCATCTGCCAGGACATTACAAATCTATCGATGAAACACGAGGCTGAGTAGAGATCACGTGACACGTGTCAAATTAAATAATTCAGGACGGTTATCCCTAACAGGTATCCGGTATATATCTTGCTGTAGAAATTAGAGATATAATTGAACATTGAGCAAACCGTCGTATTACCTTGCCAAGAACACGTGTTTTAAGATGAGTTAGTATCCTGAACGCTATAATTATGCCTCCTTCCATTGTGAGCAATTTCATGCATGTCTAAACCCCTCTTATACAACGCAAAGAACTCGGAAAACTTTGATTAAAAGATATTTTCTTTTAAATACCTTGAAATCGGTAATTACGGGAAATTCTGATTAAAATCTATGTTTTCATGAAGAAATCATGTAAAAAAATATAACCACCAATGATTCCCTTTGTCTTGAAGAACAAACTGAATTCATAGCAAGCTGTGGATGGTTTTTCACGTATTTGTTTATATTTTTCTCTAATTGTTACTAACAATAAATGGTTTGAAGTATTCTCATTTCATTATTCTGAACGCACACGTTTTGACTGTTTTTTTTTTTTAAATTTTATCGGATATGTTAATGGATAAAGCAGAATCGGTTTGGACATTGCAATTTTAACCATTTGTGTTTTATTGAAATTATTATCTGCGTTAATTGACTACAGTAAAACAATAATATACACTTGTACAATAGACATATTTGTTGTAATTTGTTTATTTTTAACAAAAGAAAAGGGAGATGCAACATACAAAATATGTACATTTCTTTAATTAACAGTTTCCAACACTACACTACACTAAACTAATCAATTACCAAGAACAGTTTGGTTTGGTTTGGTTTGTTTTATAGTGTTTAACGCCACTTTCAACAATATTTCAGTTATATCGTGGCGGAAGAACAGCTTCAAAAGGCAATCACTAATACATATGTTCTTTTTGTGTTCAGGATAAACAAATTTATGTTTGTCTTTTCTATTTTAATATAATATTTAAGATGTTTCAAACCACTATTTATACTGGGTTTGTAACCCACTCATCTGCATATGTAATGTCAAAATATCATAATAAATAGGGTTGTCTAGATCAGTCATACCCACTATTATATAGGTTCATTTATTAACTTCCTGCGTAGACCACAATTTTCCAAAACAATATCAAGTGAAAACCAAAAGTTCTTTATATAGGTACATTCCCATATCAGATAAATAAACTCTCTTGAGTTTCTGTACAGAAAATACATAATTATTCTGTTTCCTTTAAACCACATTTCAAAATAGACTGTTCTTTTTTTTTTGAAATTATATTACATTCAGACAGGAAGTTACAATTTTGCCAGAATTTGAAAGGGAAGTCAACATTATTACTAATAGTATTATATTTTTACCCTTAAATGGCATGGATGTAAAAGTGTGCATAAAATAAAAACCCATCCGGGATTCGGGATAACATCAAGAATTAAGAATGGCACCATGATTACAGTCACAGCAGGTCTTCATTGACGAGTACAGCTTATACTCAAAATAAGTGTGATATAGCTCTTTGTCTGCAGATGAAAGTTTGTCTTAACATTTAGTTCCTTTCCCCTCACAAATGCATGTGAGAAACAGAAGGATTAGTTAATATCGATAAGATAGTCCCACAAACACTGTCATCAATATGCCTGGTATCACAGAATAAATAAATCAGACCGTTTGACTAAAGACAACAGGTCAATTCGACATCAGAAGCTTAATTACAGGCATAACATTGTGACGAGGTTAAACTTTAAATTTGATGACAATGTAAATAAATGATCGTAGTTAACTGACTAGAAAGTAGAATATGTTTGTTGTAGGCAATACTTGTAAAGACAAAAAAAAACACAAATAATTCTTCTTATGCATATGTACATTCCGTATCAATTAGACAGGAACATCAGACATTTAATGGTCTTCGTGAGAGGCCTGAAAATAATAATAGCTATCAATGTGTTGCAATTAAATGTGTGCATAAAACAGAAGTCCAAAATACATTTGTGCATCTATAATGCTTGAAATGTGTAATTTAGGAGTAATTATCTATGTTTATCAGAGGTGGCTGGTCAGTACAATACCTCAGAGGTAATATTGACTTCTAAAGCGAATTGAAAGATTGTTGTTTGTTAAAAGTGGAAGATTTGTATATTGATGGTTGTGTATTAGCAGTATTATATTAATATTCATTACGAGAACAAGATTACAATTAATAAAATCATGTAAGTAAAAGATGACTCTGGGATGTGTATATAGGGTTAGGGTTATTGTGCTTAACGCCACTTTCAACAATATTTCAGTTATATCGTGGTGGTCAGTTTTATTGATGGAGGAAACCGGAATACCAGGAGAAAAACATCTATCAAGTAACTGAAAACTTTATCACATAATGTTGTATCGAGTACACCTTACCATTAGCGGGATTCAAACTCCTAACTTTAGTGATGATTGGCACTGATTACATAGGTATGGTAAATCTAACTATCATGCCATCACGACCACGACGGCCCCTATGTATATATGTGGAAGTTTAGAAACCACAGAAAAAAATAGAATATGATGGATAAATGTGCCTTGCAACTGGTCACAAACGTCCACTCCCGAAAAACACTTCAATCAGAAAAGCTTTTGCTAAATAATTAAATTGAATATTACATGTTAAGAAATACGATTACAGTTGTCTGAATAACAGCACTAAAAGTTTCTTGCTAATTTTCCTTGTTTTTATTTTTATTTATTATTTATTTGTCTGTTTTGTTATCAATTTCAATTCCCTGGAAAAATATGACTACATATCAATCAATGATGGCAAGATTATGGGATGACATTAAGCATATTTTACTAATTTAATCAAATTGGAGCTTCCATTAAATGATTAAATATGTGATGAAATTTCACTTCGCGTGCAACTACGAATTTCACACTATTTCTTGTTTGAAAATTGTGTCTCTCGACTCGATTTCATTCTATGATGATTCCCATATCAGGCAAAACAGTTTAATTAATTTTATTGTTTTTGCTATATCTTTGGTCATGCAATATGGTTTCGTTGTATATATCACAGAAGTCTGAAAGTAGGTGCTACTTCCATGGACACTGTCGTCTGCTCTGGAACGAGATCAACGCGAGATAACAAGACAACATGTCCCCGAGACAAACAAGATGCTCAACCATCTGTTGTGATATTTTCGTACTTTTTCTTGATATTTTCACATGAACTTTTATTACCAGCATCATAACACAATTATTCTGAACATAAAAGAATAGAAAATAATTGTGGCAATTTATTTTGCAACTTGATGCCACGCCATTTGTTAATCTGTGGTAGATCAGTGTATGACTAAAAGGCAGACGATTACTTTGTATTCGTTTTTTAAAGATTACATGTCTTTTGAGATAATTCATTTTTAACTTTAGAACTCTAAGCTAAAACAAAATGGACAATATTCTTTTGATAATAAAGGCAAAACATTTTTCAACGCTGCTCGAGCTCAGATTGTAATTGGAAAACCCAATTTTACTGATCAACTATGAAATTGTTGTAACTATATGTACAATCGTATGAAACCGCTGAACATTCTTTTGACCAATTGAAATATAGTGAAGATCTAAATATTTGTGGCTACTGGTATGAAAATATATATAAGAATAAATACAAATGTTCAATATCAGTCTTTGTCAACCCATATGCTTGGCATTATATATCAAACCACATGATTTACCTATTAATATGATTTGCACTGTAATCAAAATTATACCAACAGATCAGTTACTCCACTGATGATATCCCCTGGTACTAACGATCTACTATGATAGATATGTCACTCTAATAGAAGTAAGACATACAATGTCCAGCACATTACACAAAGATTCAGATATCTACACCTCCCCGTAAAGGCATTGGTAGATTTATATGGAATTTCCGTAACTCCGATGTGCTCAAATTTATATTTAAGACTCTCCGCTTCGGTAATCGGCTACATGATGGGCGCTATACATTGTATATCGAACATGGAGTGTAAGCCCTGATGGTGCACCTCGTCTCATTCCCGTTACTTTGGACGTTTAAAAAAAAATAAGTTGAATAATGATATACAATGTATCTACGGGAACCACTCCTCTGCTATTGGTTATACTCGGAACATTCTCTGCTTGTATATTTATTCTAGTTTCTTTTTTTTTTACTTTTAACTGCTCAGTACATTTTGTGTCGGTAGATATGAGTTGTTTGCAAAGGAATGTTTTGATTGTCACCAGTAAAAGAGTTGATGAAAGTTTCGGTACCTTTCATTTCTTGCAGCAGGTCAATCAACAATTACTCCTGACAATATTAGTTATCTTATTGGGAGCTACTGCAAGTTGTTGGTAACGTGCTGAACATTGGACTTCTTCTCCAAATACGTTCATTTACAAATTATATATCTGGTGTATCTCAAACAACCAGGTGATTCCCCTTTTGGAGGGTTCCCTCATGCCTTTATTATATAGAAAAAAAAGGATAATTTAATCCAGCATATTTCTCACAGTTAGAATAATGTATTGCATGTAATAATATTAAAGAGTGTGTACATACATTTGTAAAATTAACGCGAACACAACGAGTACTATGCCATACTTTAATCATGTAGCGTCTAGTAAAGCAAGATGTGCAATCATTTTACTTCAGTGTCTTTCATACCGCATAAAGGTTACTAAATAGACATTCACTTCTATATAAGGATGCTATAATATTATGCCATCCTCATGACTTTATTATCAGTCACAGAGTGCTACAGATGACGACCAATATGTTCTGTTTGTTGTAATTAAACACTCCACCATCCTTTCTACTTTCATGACTTATCGCCGAATTTTTAATAATATTAACAAGATGAACCCTGCTATTGAAGCACCTTACGGAGCACCTGAGTTCAGCCCCGATTTTTAGTGTAATTCGTGTTGATCAGTCTTAAGTTTCTGTGCAGTGTTTTGTCTTTTAGTCATTTTTCTTTGACCAGTACATTGTCTGTGATTTTGCCATTTCGGCTCCTGATTACCACTTTGGTATCTTCAAACTTTTCTATATTTATTGAATCTGAATCTTGAACAAAACTTATAATTAAACATGTCCAGATTGTCTACTGTATGTCAGTAATATACCGGTCAGCATTAAAACACGATATTGATTAATTGTATAATTTTTATGATACTTGTATTTTTATCTTTCTACCCTCATATTTAAAGAGACAATTAACTTGACTTTTATTATTTCTTTAATTGATCTTCTTAATTATGAATTATATGCTCCGGATACCCATATTTCTTCAAGACCGTGTCTTCTTTCAAACCTTTAGTTTTCCATACGTGACTTTGCTTAATAATTTCCAGAGTTTTACTATCTTTGAGTATTATCTTAGAAAATTCTGGTATTTTTCCATGGGAAAGCCAAACAAATTGTCGTGAACTCGCTGTTCAAAGAACAGTGATCAGAAAATTAATTTCCGCAATTCTTTATCTGAAAGACACCTATTTGCCAAAGTCAACAAAAATCTAATTTTTGATGACATTTGTCTCTCAAACAGTAGAATCACCCAATTAAGACAAGAAGGAGAACAGAAATTACAATTAATGATGTTATACATTTGAACAAATGATAAAATCAAACTGTATTTATCTATCATAATGAACTGTCTGTCATGGTCGAGATCAACAGAATTAATTTAACTATTACAGAAAGAGAAGACAAAATATCTTTCAGTAAATACTATAATCAGCTTCAAACAGATAAAACGACAGTGTGTCGTCGCTATTTTATCATTTGTTAAACTTTCTGTACAGGTGAAACATTAACTTTCTTATCTACCACTTCCGGTCGTCTGCTCCATATTACTTCCGGGTGTCCGCTCCTAATTTTGTCAGAGAACGCTAATTACTGAATTTGAAATTAAATTTAATATCAGAGATACTTGTTTAGCAATTCAAAATACATTAAGTTGAAATCAATCAATTCTAGTTGTATAGAAAGAGATTTTAAGCATATCTCTTCTCGTTTAGATTTAATCATTTTATGGATCTTTTCTTTAGCAAAATTATATAGCTGAAATATTGCTAAAGTTGGCGTTAAACAGCAATCAACCAATCCATATTATAGTCATTTCATTTTTATAGCTAAAAATAGTAATTATCTCCTTTCTACATTTTTCCTAAATCTAGTTCGCCTGAAATAAAATACAAATTGTGGTGATATTGAAACTTTCATTAGATAAGAAATACTCTTGGTAACAATGTGGAATATTTTATTTGAAACCCGAAAATGGAGTTTAAGGAATAATGAAGTTTACATTTTGAGCACACTATTTGCACAATGGTAGTACAATATTCAAAAATCAAAATCGAGCAGATATATGTATATACATTTTCTTTTTAATTAAAACAAGAAACCTTGAAAAACATGAATAGTGTTGTCTCCTGTCTATGAACAGACTAAAGGAAAAGGTTGAAGAAACCAAAGGAGTAATCAGAAGTCATAAATCGAAGGACAGACAATAAATGTCTAGAAATAAAAAGGGCAAGCTGTGTTTTGTTCAACGTTCCACAAACATGATATGACATCCTGTATCGGACCTCGTCAGTAATCCTTTTTCTACACAATTGTAATTTTTCTATTTTTTCATTAAATGTTATGCTGTTTGTTCAATATACAGAGACTGTAGGGTCGTTTGATGTTAGAGGACTGCTGGAATAAAAAAATAATAATGATTCAATAAATTGATAATAGATTAACGGCGAATTTAAAAAAAAGAAACATAGATAAGTGGCCAACCAATGGCAGACATTAGTATACTACTAACATATTTAGTACATTTTTTGTATTTCATTCTATCATTGCGTTTCATATTACATCTACAATTCCTCCTCTAACAATGACAATATTATATTTATTTTCTCAGGACTTTTGTAGATGACATGTATGAGTGAGCTAATATAGAGAAAAATTGATTTCGTGTTTAATATTGCACGTGACACCAATAAAATATGGAATGATATGCTACAAATGTTCGGTGTATAAATACTGTTTTGATTAAAGTTGAAAACATTATCAATCGATTTGTATTCATAAACTTGAAAAATTCAGAAAGACAACTTTTTCCTAATTAGAAAGCCATGTGTAATGTTTCTTCCATACTGTCCTGATGATTTCCCCGGAGTATCCAATGATGACAAACTTTTTAATTTACTGCAGTATAGCATTTTATCGTGTGTAACCAACCCCTAAGGTAAATGGTAATCTATATAGTTTTTATGGTATGGTTTGTTTTACTGTTACCTCAAGTTTCTGTTTCAATATGTGTTTTTCTCACGCATAAATTCATTGCATGGAAGGAAAAGATTATCATACATAAGTTTCAGCATTTTTGATGAACTTCATATTTTGTAAATACAAATGTGTATCTATAGGACTCTAAATATCGATGAAATGGCAACATTACACAACATTGATGTCAATATTTATTCATACACTGCACGTGTAAGGTAAAATCCCAAGACAGTCAAAAACGAATGATATTACAATGAATATTTGTATACTGAAACAAACAGCATTCAGCAAATTAACAAATAATTATTTTTCTATAAATTACCATTATTTATATTCTTTCTATATATCATACCTCAAAACAACATTTGTCTTAAATAGCGAATCTTAACTCACGTTGAATGCTTCGTGTATATGGAAAATGACCTGCTCCGAGGATGTAAAAGACAACTTGTCCCTCACCAGCAACAGTGTGTTATGAGTGGTCGTTCGTGGCTCATTACAAAGCAAATATTTCCGACCCTATTCTCCAATAAACAAGTTAACCTCGCCTCTCTTTTTATTTTTTTTTAAGGTGCATGTACCAAGAGAGGAAAGTTAGAGGACATGTATTTGTGTGTTGGGGGTATCAATTTTGCCTCTTTCTACGCTATTGTTATTTCATTTTGGAATTGTTCCGACATTGTGGTATTTTTGTTTTTCATTTGATTACAGATTCCTTTTCCTGTACTCCGGTTATATATACCTCCACCAATAAAACTGACCGCCACGATATAACTGAAATAGTGTTGAAAGTGGCGTTAAGCAGCATAACCCCCCTCTTTCTTTAGAAATCTAAATTTTCGTCGGTAGGGCAGCTCTTTATCTACAATTCATTCCTTGTAAATTTGTTCTCGTCATGAATATAGCTGAAATACTACTCGCTTAAACAATCGATCAATCAATCAATCAATCAACAATTAACATTCATAACAAGATGTTATCATTTCGACATATATCAACATGCCAGTCTTCATCTCATTAATAATAAATATGTTTTTATATAACCTATGTTTTTCGTATATAATTACCTCATATATTTCATTCTGCTTGAAATCTTTTTTAATTACACGGAAAAGAACATTGCTTGTAATTATTTCTATTTGTAAACTTCTGTGTTATAGCATATCATGTCAGCCACATATGTTTAATGTGTGTACATACTTTCTCTGAATCCGTTGTGTTTTGAATACATTGTTAGTGTTATATCTAAGCATAAAGAAATTCGTTAGTGTTATTTGTTAACTCTTTGCTTTAAAACTGAGATTTTGCAGTATGAGTTATCGCCACATGCAAACCAAAGGATATTCCCTTACTCACTTTGAATTACTGGTTAATATCATATTTCGTATGGTAGGTGTCTTGTCATAGATGCACTTTGAGTAAGTATGCTCATCGTTATGTTAGGAGTTTATGAAGAAAGAGATGATTTCAATTTTCCCATTGTGAACTTTCCATTCATATGTAGCAACATTCCAGCAGCACCTGCATATGGAGTATATATTTCTCAGTTGATGCGATATTCCAGAGCTTGTGGTTCGTATCAAGATTTCCTTGGTAAAGGGTTGCTGCTAACAAGGAAGCTACTGAACTGAGGGTTCTTCTTAGTTAAGTTGAAGTCATCACTTCGAAAGTTTTACGGTCTTGACTTGGTTGACCGCTATGGAATTTCTGTGTCACAAATGACCACGGATATGTTCCACTTGTCGTAAACACTTCCCGGTCCTTTCCTCGTTCATGACTTATCACCGGGTTTGTAACTAGATTTACACGACGGCTGTCACTAGTGGAGCAAGAACTGCTTACCCTTTCAGAGCACATGAGTTCACCCTCTGTTTTAGTGGGGTTCGTGTTACTCTATCTTTAGTTTTATGTGTATGTTTTGTAGATCGTTGTTTGTTCCTTTGTACTTTTTCTTTTGGCCATTGTGTTGTCTGTCCTTCTTCTGATTACCCCTTTGGTATCTTCAAAGTCTTCTCACAGTCATTTAGTTATATGTTATCCCTATATGAAAGCTATGTGTTTCTTCTCTCGCACTCAATTTGAGGTATTTATGACAATGGTTTGTACGATATCTGTAACAATGGTTTGGATGTTATATCTGACAATAGTTTGTAAGTTATACCTGTGACAATTGTGTGTACGTTATCTGTGACAATAGTTTGTACGTTACCTGTGACAATTGTGTGTACGTTATCTGTGACAATATGTTGTACGTTACCTGTGACAATTGTGTGTACGTTATCTGTGACAATAGTTTGTGCGTTACCTGTGACAATTGTGTGTACGCTATCTGTGACAATAGTTTGTACGTTACCTGTGACAATTGTGTGTACGTTATCTGTGACAATATGTTGTACGTTACCTGTGACAATTGTGTGTACGTTATCTGTGACAATAGTTTGTACGTTACCTGTGACAATTGTGTGTACGTTATCTGTGACAATAGTTTGTACGTTATCTGCGACAATGTAAGAATGAAACCATTAAAATGAGATTTCCAGTTGATGTGTTTTATTTTTCATAATACCGATTTGCATATTAATTGATAATGGATTATATCATTCACCAAACTAACACCACTAATAAGAGATTGTATAAAATAAACTATTAATCATCATCTCAATTCTGTAGGTATTAATTTCCTGAATTGCAGAAATTACACCGATAACATCTAATAGTGTACGAATTTGAAACTACAAAAATGTATTATTCAAAAGTTGATGGACCGTTTTTTTCTTTCTATGTTTGTTCACTTCATTAATGGGTATTAGCTGCACTTTCTATGAATGAAAGTTGGTCAAGATAACAACAGATAACAAAATACTATCAGAACAACACATCTTGACTTGAGTATGCATTGTTTACATGGATTATCAAAACTTTCTGGCATCTTCAGTGAAAATAAACGTGTGTCAAGACACGATATCCTCAGAAACATGTGGTTCTGCTTCCCTTCCTTAATTCATGTATATATTGTATACTTATTATTTTGATTATTGATTCTTCGTAAGAACAGGAAACATATTATTGACTCCTTAGAATTTATTGTCAGCGTCATTATATATGCCTATAAACCATTATTAACTATGATCTACGGCAACATGCTCTAGAAATAACGTTATATATGTAAAGTATTTACGTAAGATATAATGGCAGTATATATGTTAATACAACTCTGGTTATAAATGACAGTGATTGTATATTTATACATATTTATTGCATTATAAATTGCTTTTCTTTTATCCGATTTCCATTTTGTTTCATTTACACTGGAGTATTCGACTAATTTTGCAAAAACAAAAGTCCATACATGTTTGTTGTTTTTTCCCCCTATATATTCACACGTGTTTACATTATAACATCCATTTTCATGATTTTAAACATACCCCCAGAACAATTAAAATAATACATATAATTAAGTGCGCATTGTTCGTTTCTGGAGAAAACCTTCACGTGCTCAAATTGAATAATTATGTCATTCCTTGTCGAATATAAAATGGTAACCTGGTTCAGACAGCAGCGCACACTTAAAGCAGTAAGGGTCAGCCGTTGACAGTAAGTTGAAATCAGTGACATTATGTTCTTTACGACCATTTAGGTCCTTTTTTTTTTATCATTTTCATGGGCTTCCCCAGACATACTGTGGACCTTTGGTGGTCTCCGTATCGCTCGCCTGTCAAATCCGCCCCCTACATCCGTGTCTGATTATAGTCTATGTGTTCTTATGATATATGCAGTACTTTCAATGATTAAACCTGAATACTACAACCAAACCTAAAACACAATCACACATATATATTTACGATTTGCATTTAATTCTGACTGTTCCAGTTGTGTGCTATATGTTTAAGAAAGATTGAAAATACTAAAGGGGTAATCTGAGGTCGTGACTAACTCTTTGCACAATATGCCGTTGTTTGATGTGTGCTTTGATTGTTCAATCTTAAATCATGCACCGTTATGTTTAATGTGTCTCTATAAATATTGCATACTGTACCATACACTATCTTTGCTATGTGTTTATGATTGCTACAACTTCTACCATATACTATGATGTGTTGTCATTTCAACATATACCATACACCGTTATGTTTATTGTTTGCTTGTGACTGTTACCTTTTGTTCTAATCACTAATATGTTTATTGTGGATTTATGACTGTCCTTTATTGTACCATGCACCATCATATACTGTATGTTTGTGACAGCTACATTTTGTACTATTCACCTTTTTGTTTAATGTTTGTTTGTAACTGCTAAATCTTGTATCATGCACCGTTATGTTGTCTCTGTTTACAACTGTGCCATCTTGTATCATACACTGCTCGTTATTGTGTGTTTCTGGCTGTTGCATGTTTTACCATACACTGTTATGTTTATTGTGTGACTATATATGACTGTTCCACCTTGCATCATACAGCGTTATGTTCATTGCGTGAATACTTATGACTGTTCTACCTTGCATCATCCACGTTGTATTTATTTTGTTACTGTTCCATCTGCATCGTACCCCTTTACGTTTAACGTGTGACTATGAATGTTGCAACTTGTAACATACATCGCTTTATGTTTAATATATGATTGTGACTGTTCCATTTTATACCATCTGACATTTGTTTGTGATTGTTTTATCTTGTATTTTTCACCATTAAACGTAGCATTGTACGGGACTATTGAGACAAGTTTAGTACCGATTAACATAGTAAATAGTCTATCCTGGCATCTTTATTTTTCTTTGTATTCAAAGTCCGCACATTTTTTTTTAATCTTGTTGGGGGCCTGTGAAACGAATCGTTCATTTTGTCATAAAAATAACTATTTATTTAATTGGTAAAATACCTCAAATTCTTAGACGATAACATTCATATTTTGGTTATGACTAACAAAGACAAAAATTTCAATTTAATTCCTCTAATTAATTTTAGAGTGTTGAAAATAATTAACTTGTTACAGTTCAATTAAAAGAAAAAATATGAAAAAATCTAAAGCGAAAATCTGAAAGTTGTCTCTATAAACCATAACATTTTAATACTTTTACAAACAAAATCCAGTAGAAAATTGCTTAATTATGAAAAATGTTAATTTTGTAACCTTGCTTTTACTCAATTCTTCTGAGAATTTAGCAACTAAAAATGTAATGGACCAAATCGATTCCGTCGTTTAAATTAAATATGAATCATAATTGATAGAAGTTATTCCTTTATCAGAGCCAACCATCAAACATCAAAGGAGAGAGCTGTAGCTGCATGATTGAGCATCCGAGGGGACAAACATAGAAAGAAATCTCGGTTGTCTTTTTTGCGGCAGATTTAGATGTAGGATCGATTAAACCAATCTTGACACGGCCCCTGGTGAGTTACTCGTGGCGTTTACAAATTGAATATTACTGACATTTGCTTATATAAATAAATAGCTGTTAATCCTTATACATTAAGATAGTGTGAAAGTAGATCTTAACGTTTGATCGTTCACACAGCTTCTCAATTGATGGTATATTAAGCTTTGTATTTGAGGGTGTCTTGTGTCGTTCGTGCGTTGTTGTGATGCTTCAAAGGCGCAAACGCGTGTGAAAACGTGTCGTGAGGATAAGCTATCGTTAAATGCAATACTAAGATATCTGATATGAAATTGCAATATGTTCTCTGCAGAATCTACTAAGCTTGTTAATTAAAGGGACATTACTCCAGTAAGAGTATAATTTAGAGTATTATTATCCAGATTTATGTTCCATTGTTTGCCGTACAAACAATATTGTATAAACAATAGATTCACGTGAACATGCATTCTTGGTCCGTTTAGGGAACAAAATTATTTAACATAGATTATTCCTGTGAATTGTCTGTTGTTGGTATTCTGGCATTTATTGCATATAATTCACAATTAATACAATTAAATGTTTATGGAATCTTAAATAAGATGCTATTTTATATTGGCCTGGTCAGTTATTGCATCATCGTATTTATAGACAGCATATAAATATATAAAGGAAAGTTTGAAGATAACAAAGGGGTAATCAGAAGCCGTAAATCAAAGGAAGAACAGTACAATGGGCAAAAGAAAAAAGGACAAAAAGATGAACAATATTGTCGACAAAAACATTACATAGAAAACTGAAAATTGAACAACACGAACTACATAAAAACCGGGTGAATCAAGTATTTTATAAATCACCGCATATTCACATAAGCAATGTCGCAGTTCATATTACAATGTGTTAATATTTACAAAAGCATTGGAGTGATATCTTAGTGGGTACGTGTCGTGACTGGTTGTTGTTTAATACCAATTGAGCAATATTTCAGCTATTCCAATGCAAGAACAAATTACTTTTCAATGAGTTGATGATGATCTTCGTTTTTGTTCTACACAATTACGCTAAGTTGGATTAGTATAGTGCTGACTCACTGAAACAAGTCCATGAGTAGACATGTTGCTCCACTCAGACACATTATCTTGATTCTGAGAAAGCCAGTCTTTAAATAATTTAAGTGTAGTTTAGAACTTGGTTTGTACCATCAATTAATTTGCATAAAAGTTTACAATCATTATTGAACAAACAGACTTAGAAGAATGTGTTGACCATTTTCGACATATAGTAAAAATTATACTACAAATATTTCGCCAATCTGTATAATTATACACCTGTTGTGGTATACAAAAATTGTTTCCACATATCAATTTATCTGCAGATCTTGAAACAATTTACTTGTATTATTTTTGTTGTCATGTTTATTTATAGATCTGTAGAGAACAAATGTTATACCATTGCCAAATTTTTATGTCATTATGTAGATCAATATAAAACAGATAAACGAATGATGTTAACCGATTTAACTCTGCCACATGTTTGTGTCTGTTCCAAACCAGGGCCTGGATTTCTAACGTCATAACTCGTTGTCTTTTTATGTTCAATGATTTGAGGTGAAATGTGGTTGTTTGTTTTGTTGATATTGGTGGAATCTCTCAAATGAAATTGAAGAAGATGGGGGGAAAAAAATCACCGAAACATTATTGAAAGCAACAAATTCAGACCAGATTGTTGGTATCGAAGCTTTCATGAGGACCGAATGACAAATTGTTTCGATTATGACATACATGTACTAGATGTCCCCTTTAGTGGTCTGTTCGCACTCCAGATACCTATCATATGTAAATATCGACAGGTATCCTTGATTGATTGCTACTTTGTAAAACATTTGTTCAAAGGTGTTGAAAAACTGCTACATGTACAATGCCGACACCAGATTTGATCAGTTAGATGATTATCTGATATTTTTGTATTGTATGTTATTGTTTGTATTCCTCTTGTTGTGTCAGACAGTATAATAAAAAGTTCTAAAGATACCATAACAACATGGGATTTTTTAAATAAATTATTAATAGAACCCACTGTGATATTAACACGCGCCATTTAGAAGACTCGCCTGGAAAATTAGTGTATTTTTAATATTTCTAATATGTATAAATCACCGTGAATTTACTAATTACATAAATAAATGAACACCCAAATGTTTGAAATTTGTATTTGATCAACAGTTTACATCATGTTATAAGGAATTTTTGATGAACTAAACAATGAAAATAATTTCATATTTGATTAATTATACCATGGAGGTATAATAATGTCCAATTAATGATAAAACGTTATAAATTTTCAATTTTGAGAAATTAGCAAATTGCAATTTTATTTGAATTAATATAAATTTTGCATCAACCAAGTGTGGTAGGTTCAAAACCATCATACGTGTCGGTGTGGCTTATATTGGCAATTGTATTATGATGAAATTCAAATGGAGACATTGCTGCATTTTTTGGATACAAAATACAAGGCGCTTAATTGATAATCCACAAATAGACCAAACAAAATTTTCATATGTATTTAAAAAAAAAAACCCGGTGCTGTACATTGTACATATATACGTTATTGCTTATCTTCTAATATATAAATGCTATTTAAATACCACAATATGGAGTTTATAAATTTCCCTGTTGAAATACAAATATAGTTGATGTTGCTTCAAAAAGTAATACTCTCAAATATGAAGAAAAAAATCTGTTTAACTTTAAATTATTTGGCTTCGAAATATTTTGGCTTTGAGCGTACCTGATGAAAGTTATTCCAGAGACGCGTCGTGCACACTAAATTAGATATCTACGTTTTTAGTTATACATTATAATAATATGCACCATTACGACTGTGTCACACGATGCTTCATGCATCAGGTACAAGTCTTAATATAATATAATTATAATCTGTCCTTTATACATAAGGTGTATAAAACAAGACAAGACAAGATATTTATTCTCATAAACCACAACAGAACAATGGTACAGAGAAAAACATCATTCAAATACATTTCACATATTATACACAGTACACATGACAAGATGGATTCATATTAGCCTATTAGGAAGAGATCTAATATAAAAGGTGCTACAGAGATAGGCGGGTAACCAGGACGACCTACTGTTATATTAATAACTCTGATAAATTTACAAAGGTTTCGCAAAACAGATCTGTTTTTGTTCTGAAATAACATGCCACATTTTAAAACATTAACTCTACCAAGAAATTTTTTTTTTCAGGTATAATTTTCTATCATTATGTAATTGTCTGCATTGGAGAATATAATGAAACTCATCACCGATCTCTGCCGTTTGACAGATATGACAAATTCTATCAGAACGATCGACATTTTGCCATATACCTATTTCAATAGTGGCAATCTATGATTACAAGTTCTGAATTTACATAATGTTATTCTATCTTTATCAGATAAAATATCTAAATACGTTTCGATTTCAAAATTCTCTTTGAACAATCTATAACAGATACATTTTGAAGAATTGTTCATGTCAGATCTCCATTCATGAATAAATTGATCTTTTAAATTTCTTTTCAGATCTACTGACTACTAGATCTCCAGGGTGTAAACAAACGATTGTTAAAACAGAGTCGTCTCATTTCAAAAACATATAGAATTGTCCTTCTTTTGTGGGTTTTTTTTATAATTCTGGTGTTATTAATTGTAGTTTAATTGTCTATTTCTGTCATCAACAAAATTTCAATAGTAATGTTACTTAATATTTCTTTTTACTTAAGATATGTCTTCTACCTTGCTAAGTATGGTACATAATATGCTATGTAAAACCCTGTTATTTTCAAGTGGGGTTAATTTTTACTACATTCGAGGTAGTATGTGAAGATAGTGAGTCTATATGTGAAGATAGTGAGTCTATATATGTAATGTAAATTGTGTATATAAATGACAAAAGAATATAAAGGAAATCAACTACATTGTATTTAATTTCCATGAAACTATAATTTTACATATGAACAAATAAATGAACAACAAATTTGTGCAACAGTGGTCAATATCTGTATACGATTGTGAAAAACTGTGTATTTATAGAAATATTAAGGTAGAATTTTGTCATGAGAAAAATGTTGTTGAAAACGAATATCATTTTGTGTTAGTTTGTCCTGCATATAGATCTGTACGTACGCATTTTTTGCCAACATATTACTGTTCTTGGCCGAATAAATATAAACTTGAACATTTATTAAAAGCTGCTAATAAAAATCTCACTATAAAATTATATAATTATCTAAAAGCAGATTGGAAAATCAGATGTCATATAATTAGTTAATATTGTTGTCGATATATAATGTGTTTAATTGTTCTCTGCTTTTTGTCATTGTGTTACATGTGTATATATCTGTTTGATTGCTATAGCATGTATACAGGGGCGGATCCAGGATCTTAAGTTAGGGGGGGGGGGTACTTAAAAAGATTGCGCCGAGCGGAGGGAGGTGCGAAAATATTTGGGGTATTTCGTGTGAAAAATCACGATTTTTCGCCAAAAAATAATATTTTTTTCCAATTTTAAGGGGGGGGAGGGGGGAGGGGGGAGGGGGGCGCCGGGTGCGCCCCCCTTGGATCCGCCCCTGGTATATGCTTTTTGCAAATAAAGAATTCATTCATTCATTCATAAATAAAAAAGAATATAAAAATGTGATAACTCAACAATATAATAATCAGTTCTAAAGAATACAGACCAATCAGAGAGGGGCCGTCGTGGTCGTGATCAGATAGTAGTTGGATTTATATCTACCAATGCAATCAGTGCCTATTACCACTTAAGTTGTGATTTCGAATCTGGCTCATGGAGAGGTGTACTCGATACAACAATATGTGATAAAGTTTGTCAGTGACTTGCGACAGGTCGGTGGTTTTCTCCGGTTTCCTCCACCAATAAAACTGACCGACACGATATAACTGAAATATTGTTGAAAGTGAAACCCTAACCCAATCTTATAAACTAAAATTGGTGTTGGTTGTTGTCGGTTAAGTGACTAATATAAGAATTCTCTTAACTAAGAATTCATTAAAAATTGTTCTTGCTTAAATGTAATTCGTCGTCAAGTCTACTTTACAACACAGATGTAGGGATGTTTGTCTTACTTTATATAAATTTCGACGTTTTTATGAAAAAAATTTGAGTATTATTTTCTAAGTTTAATATTAAATTTCCTATTTTTATCTAAAATAAGACAATATAAATAGAGATCAAAATTACATGGTTTCTTGATTAAATTTTTTCATCATTTCACAAAGGGGAGGTTTGGGTCCATAAAGCTAGTTTGACCCCGCCACTTTTTATTGAAGTGTCTCTACCAGGACAGTATGCGGTCATGTATTTGTGTGCTTAGTAGTATCGATTTTGCCTCTTTCTATGATTTTTCTATTGTATTTCAGAACTGTTCGGACAGTGTGGTATTTTTCTATTGTATTTCAGAACTGTTCGGATAGTGTGGTATTTTTCTATGGTATTTCAGAACTGTTCGGATAGTGTGGTATTTTTCTATTGTATTTCAGAACTGTTCGGACAGTGTGGTATTTTTCTATTGTATTTCAGAACTGTTCGGACAGTGTGGTATTTTTCTATGGTATTTCAGAACTGTTCGGATAGTGTGGTATTTTTCTATTGTATTTCAGAACTGTTCGGACAGTGTGGTATTTTTCTATGGTATTTCAGAACTGTTCGGATAGTGTGGTATTTTTCTATTGTATTTCAGAACTGTTCGGACAGTGTGGTATTTTTCTATTGTATTTCAGAACTGTTCGGACAGTGTGGTATTTTTCTATTGTATTTCAGAACTGTTCGGACAGTGTGGTATTTTTCTATTGTATTTCAGAACTGTTCGGACAGTGTGGTATTTTTCTATTGTATTTCAGAACTGTTCGGACAGTGTGGTATTTTTCTATGGTATTTCAGAACTGTTCGGATAGTGTGGTATTTTTCTATTGTATTTCAGAACTGTTCGGACAGTGTGGTATTTTTCTATTGTATTTCAGAACTGTTCGGACAGTGTGGTATTTTTCTATTGTATTTCAGAACTGTTCGGACAGTGTGGTATTTTTCTATTGTATTTCAGAACTGTTCGGATAGTGTGGTATTAATCTATTGTATTTCAGATCTGTTCGGATAGTGTGGTATTTTTCTATTGTATTTCAGAACTGTTCGGACAGTGTGGTATTTTTCTATGGTATTTCAGAACTGTTCGGATAGTGTGGTATTTTTCTATTGTATTTCAGATCTGTTCGGACAGTGTGGTATTTTTCTATTGTATTTCAGATCTGTTCGGACAGTGTGGTATTTTTCTATTGTATTTCAGAACTGTTCGGACAGTGTGGTATTTTTCTATTGTATTTCAGAACTGTTCGGATAGTGTGGTATTTTTCTATTGTATTTCAGATCTGTTCGGATAGTGTGGTATTAATCTATTGTATTTCAGATCTGTTCGGATAGTGTGGTATTTTTCTATTGTATTTCAGAACTGTTCGGACAGTGTGGTATTTTTCTATGGTATTTCAGAACTGTTCGGACAGTGTGGTATTTTTCTATTGTATTTCAGAACTGTTCGGACAGTGTGGTATTTTTCTATTGTATTTCAGAACTGTTCGGATAGTGTGGTATTAATCTATTGTATTTCAGATCTGTTCGGATAGTGTGGTATTTTTCTATTGTATTTCAGAACTGTTCGGACAGTGTGGTATTTTTCTATGGTATTTCAGAACTGTTCGGATAGTGTGGTATTTTTCTATTGTATTTCAGATCTGTTCGGACAGTGTGGTATTTTTCTATTGTATTTCAGATCTGTTCGGACAGTGTGGTATTTTTCTATTGTATTTCAGAACTGTTCGGACAGTGTGGTATTTTTCTATTGTATTTCAGAACTGTTCGGATAGTGTGGTATTTTTCTATTGTATTTCAGATCTGTTCGGACAGTGTGGTATTTTTCTATTGTATTTCAGATCTGTTCGGACAGTGTGGTATTTTTCTATTGTATTTCAGAACTGTTCGGACAGTGTGGTATTTTTCTATTGTATTTCAGATCTGTTCGGACAGTGTGGTATTTTTCTTTTGTATTTCAGAACTGTTCGGACAGTGTGGTATTTTTCTATTGTATTTCAGATCTGTTCGGACAGTGTGGTATTTTTCTATTGTATTTCAGATCTGTTCGGACAGTGTGGTATTTTTCTATTGTATTTCAGAACTGTTCGGACAGTGTGGTATTTTTCTATTGTATTTCAGATCTGTTCGGACAGTGTGGTATTTTTCTTTTGTATTTCAGAACTGTTCGGACAGTGTGGTATTTTTCTATTGTATTTCAGATCTGTTCGGACAGTGTGGTATTTTTCTATTGTATTTCAGATCTGTTCGGACAGTGTGGTATTTTTCTTTTGTATTTCAGAACTGTTCGGACAGTGTGGTATTTTTCTATTGTATTTCAGATCTGTTCGGACAGTGTGGTATTTTTCTATTGTATTTCAGAACTGTTCGGATAGTGTGGTATTTTTCTATGGTATTTCAGAACTGTTCGGATAGTGTGGTATTTTTCTATTGTATTTCAGATCTGTTCGGACAGTGTGGTATTTTTCTATTGTATTTCAGATCTGTTCGGACAGTGTGGTATTTTTCTATTGTATTTCAGAACTGTTCGGACAGTGTGGTATTTTTCTATTGTATTTCAGAACTGTTCGGATAGTGTGGTATTAATCTATTGTATTTCAGAACTGTTCGGATAATGTGGTATTTTTCTATTGTATTTCAGAACTGTTCGGACAGTGTGGTATTTTTCTATGGTATTTCAGAACTGTTCGGATAGTGTGGTATTTTTCTATTGTATTTCAGAACTGTTCGGACAGTGTGGTATTTTTCTATTGTATTTCAGAACTGTTCGGACAGTGTGGTATTTTTCTATTGTATTTCAGAACTGTTCGGACAGTGTGGTATTTTTCTATTGTATTTCAGAACTGTTCGGATAGTGTGGTATTAATCTATTGTATTTCAGATCTGTTCGGATAGTGTGGTATTTTTCTATTGTATTTCAGAACTGTTCGGACAGTGTGGTATTTTTCTATGGTATTTCAGAACTGTTCGGATAGTGTGGTATTTTTCTATTGTATTTCAGATCTGTTCGGACAGTGTGGTATTTTTCTATTGTATTTCAGATCTGTTCGGACAGTGTGGTATTTTTCTATTGTATTTCAGAACTGTTCGGACAGTGTGGTATTTTTCTATTGTATTTCAGAACTGTTCGGATAGTGTGGTATTTTTCTATTGTATTTCAGATCTGTTCGGATAGTGTGGTATTAATCTATTGTATTTCAGATCTGTTCGGATAGTGTGGTATTTTTCTATTGTATTTCAGAACTGTTCGGACAGTGTGGTATTTTTCTATGGTATTTCAGAACTGTTCGGACAGTGTGGTATTTTTCTATTGTATTTCAGAACTGTTCGGACAGTGTGGTATTTTTCTATTGTATTTCAGAACTGTTCGGATAGTGTGGTATTAATCTATTGTATTTCAGATCTGTTCGGATAGTGTGGTATTTTTCTATTGTATTTCAGAACTGTTCGGATAGTGTGGTATTTTTCTATTGTATTTCAGATCTGTTCGGACAGTGTGGTATTTTTCTATTGTATTTCAGATCTGTTCGGACAGTGTGGTATTTTTCTATTGTATTTCAGAACTGTTCGGACAGTGTGGTATTTTTCTATTGTATTTCAGAACTGTTCGGATAGTGTGGTATTTTTCTATTGTATTTCAGATCTGTTCGGACAGTGTGGTATTTTTCTATTGTATTTCAGATCTGTTCGGACAGTGTGGTATTTTTCTATTGTATTTCAGAACTGTTCGGACAGTGTGGTATTTTTCTATTGTATTTCAGATCTGTTCGGACAGTGTGGTATTTTTCTTTTGTATTTCAGAACTGTTCGGACAGTGTGGTATTTTTCTATTGTATTTCAGATCTGTTCGGACAGTGTGGTATTTTTCTATTGTATTTCAGATCTGTTCGGACAGTGTGGTATTTTTCTATTGTATTTCAGAACTGTTCGGACAGTGTGGTATTTTTCTATTGTATTTCAGATCTGTTCGGACAGTGTGGTATTTTTCTTTTGTATTTCAGAACTGTTCGGACAGTGTGGTATTTTTCTATTGTATTTCAGATCTGTTCGGACAGTGTGGTATTTTTCTATGGTATTTCAGAACTGTTCGGATAGTGTGGTATTTTTCTATTGTATTTCAGATCTGTTCGGACAGTGTGGTATTTTTCTATTGTATTTCAGATCTGTTCGGACAGTGTGGTATTTTTCTATTGTATTTCAGAACTGTTCGGACAGTGTGGTATTTTTCTATTGTATTTCAGAACTGTTCGGATAGTGTGGTATTTTTCTATTGTATTTCAGATCTGTTCGGACAGTGTGGTATTTTTCTATTGTATTTCAGATCTGTTCGGACAGTGTGGTATTTTTCTATTGTATTTCAGAACTGTTCGGACAGTGTGGTATTTTTCTATTGTATTTCAGATCTGTTCGGACAGTGTGGTATTTTTCTTTTGTATTTCAGAACTGTTCGGACAGTGTGGTATTTTTCTATTGTATTTCAGATCTGTTCGGACAGTGTGGTATTTTTCTATTGTATTTCAGATCTGTTCGGACAGTGTGGTATTTTTCTATTGTATTTCAGAACTGTTCGGACAGTGTGGTATTTTTCTATTGTATTTCAGATCTGTTCGGACAGTGTGGTATTTTTCTTTTGTATTTCAGAACTGTTCGGACAGTGTGGTATTTTTCTATTGTATTTCAGATCTGTTCGGACAGTGTGGTATTTTTCTATTGTATTTCAGATCTGTTCGGACAGTGTGGTATTTTTCTTTTGTATTTCAGAACTGTTCGGACAGTGTGGTATTTTTCTATTGTATTTCAGATCTGTTCGGACAGTGTGGTATTTTTCTATTGTATTTCAGAACTGTTCGGATAGTGTGGTATTTTTCTATGGTATTTCAGAACTGTTCGGATAGTGTGGTATTTTTCTATTGTATTTCAGATCTGTTCGGACAGTGTGGTATTTTTCTATTGTATTTCAGATCTGTTCGGACAGTGTGGTATTTTTCTATTGTATTTCAGAACTGTTCGGACAGTGTGGTATTTTTCTATTGTATTTCAGAACTGTTCGGATAGTGTGGTATTAATCTATTGTATTTCAGAACTGTTCGGATAATGTGGTATTTTTCTATTGTATTTCAGAACTGTTCGGACAGTGTGGTATTTTTCTATGGTATTTCAGAACTGTTCGGATAGTGTGGTATTTTTCTATTGTATTTCAGAACTGTTCGGACAGTGTGGTATTTTTCTATTGTATTTCAGAACTGTTCGGACAGTGTGGTATTTTTCTATTGTATTTCAGAACTGTTCGGACAGTGTGGTATTTTTCTATTGTATTTCAGAACTGTTCGGATAGTGTGGTATTAATCTATTGTATTTCAGATCTGTTCGGATAGTGTGGTATTTTTCTATTGTATTTCAGAACTGTTCGGACAGTGTGGTATTTTTCTATGGTATTTCAGAACTGTTCGGATAGTGTGGTATTTTTCTATTGTATTTCAGATCTGTTCGGACAGTGTGGTATTTTTCTATTGTATTTCAGATCTGTTCGGACAGTGTGGTATTTTTCTATTGTATTTCAGAACTGTTCGGACAGTGTGGTATTTTTCTATTGTATTTCAGAACTGTTCGGATAGTGTGGTATTTTTCTATTGTATTTCAGATCTGTTCGGATAGTGTGGTATTAATCTATTGTATTTCAGATCTGTTCGGATAGTGTGGTATTTTTCTATTGTATTTCAGAACTGTTCGGACAGTGTGGTATTTTTCTATGGTATTTCAGAACTGTTCGGACAGTGTGGTATTTTTCTATTGTATTTCAGAACTGTTCGGACAGTGTGGTATTTTTCTATTGTATTTCAGAACTGTTCGGATAGTGTGGTATTAATCTATTGTATTTCAGATCTGTTCGGATAGTGTGGTATTTTTCTATTGTATTTCAGAACTGTTCGGACAGTGTGGTATTTTTCTATGGTATTTCAGAACTGTTCGGATAGTGTGGTATTTTTCTATTGTATTTCAGATCTGTTCGGACAGTGTGGTATTTTTCTATTGTATTTCAGATCTGTTCGGACAGTGTGGTATTTTTCTATTGTATTTCAGAACTGTTCGGACAGTGTGGTATTTTTCTATTGTATTTCAGAACTGTTCGGATAGTGTGGTATTTTTCTATTGTATTTCAGATCTGTTCGGACAGTGTGGTATTTTTCTATTGTATTTCAGATCTGTTCGGACAGTGTGGTATTTTTCTATTGTATTTCAGAACTGTTCGGACAGTGTGGTATTTTTCTATTGTATTTCAGATCTGTTCGGACAGTGTGGTATTTTTCTTTTGTATTTCAGAACTGTTCGGACAGTGTGGTATTTTTCTATTGTATTTCAGATCTGTTCGGACAGTGTGGTATTTTTCTATTGTATTTCAGATCTGTTCGGACAGTGTGGTATTTTTCTATTGTATTTCAGAACTGTTCGGACAGTGTGGTATTTTTCTATTGTATTTCAGATCTGTTCGGACAGTGTGGTATTTTTCTTTTGTATTTCAGAACTGTTCGGACAGTGTGGTATTTTTCTATTGTATTTCAGATCTGTTCGGACAGTGTGGTATTTTTCTATTGTATTTCAGATCTGTTCGGACAGTGTGGTATTTTTCTTTAGTATTTCAGAACTGTTCGGACAGTGTGGTATTTTTCTATTGTATTTCAGATCTGTTCGGACAGTGTGGTATTTTTCTATTGTATTTCAGAACTGTTCGGATAGTGTGGTATTTTTCTATGGTATTTCAGAACTGTTCGGATAGTGTGGTATTTTTCTATTGTATTTCAGATCTGTTCGGACAGTGTGGTATTTTTCTATTGTATTTCAGATCTGTTCGGACAGTGTGGTATTTTTCTATTGTATTTCAGAACTGTTCGGACAGTGTGGTATTTTTCTATTGTATTTCAGAACTGTTCGGATAGTGTGGTATTTTTCTATTGTATTTCAGATCTGTTCGGACAGTGTGGTATTTTTCTATTGTATTTCAGATCTGTTCGGACAGTGTGGTATTTTTCTATTGTATTTCAGAACTGTTCGGACAGTGTGGTATTTTTCTATTGTATTTCAGATCTGTTCGGACAGTGTGGTATTTTTCTTTTGTATTTCAGAACTGTTCGGACAGTGTGGTATTTTTCTATTGTATTTCAGATCTGTTCGGACAGTGTGGTATTTTTCTATTGTATTTCAGATCTGTTCGGACAGTGTGGTATTTTTCTTTTGTATTTCAGAACTGTTCGGACAGTGTGGTATTTTTCTATTGTATTTCAGATCTGTTCGGACAGTGTGGTATTTTTCTATTGTATTTCAGAACTGTTCGGATAGTGTGGTATTTTTCTATTGTATTTCAGATCTGTTCGGACAGTGTGGTATTTTTCTTTTGTATTTCAGAACTGTTCGGACAGTGTGGTATTTTTCTATTGTATTTCAGATCTGTTCGGACAGTGTGGTATTTTTCTATTGTATTTCAGAACTGTTCGGATAGTGTGGTATTTTTCTATTGTATTTCAGAACTGTTCGGACAGTGTGGTATTTTTCTATTGTATTTCAGATCTGTTCGGACAGTGTGGTATTTTTCTTTTGTATTTCAGAACTGTTCGGACAGTGTGGTATTTTTCTATTGTATTTCAGATCTGTTCGGACAGTGTGGTATTTTTCTATTGTATTTCAGATCTGTTCGGACAGTGTGGTATTTTTCTTTTGTATTTCAGAACTGTTCGGACAGTGTGGTATTTTTCTATTGTATTTCAGATCTGTTCGGACAGTGTGGTATTTTTCTATTGTATTTCAGAACTGTTCGGATAGTGTGGTATTTTTCTATTGTATTTCAGATCTGTTCGGACAGTGTGGTATTTTTCTTTTGTATTTCAGAACTGTTCGGACAGTGTGGTATTTTTCTATTGTATTTCAGATCTGTTCGGACAGTGTGGTATTTTTCTATTGTATTTCAGAACTGTTCGGATAGTGTGGTATTTTTCTATTGTATTTCAGAACTGTTCGGACAGTGTGGTATTTTTCTATTGTATTTCAGAACTGTTCGGATAGTGTGGTATTTTTCTATTGTATTTCAGAACTGTTCGGATAGTTTGGTATTTTTCTATTGTATTTCAGAACTGTTCGGATAGTGTGGTATTTTTCTATTGTATTTCAGAACTATTCGGATAGTGTGGTATTTTTCTATTGTATTTCAGAACTGTTCGGACAGTGTGGTATTTTTCTATTGTATTTCAGAACTGTTCGGACAGTGTGGTATTTTTCTATTGTATTTCAGAACTGTTCGGATAGTTTATATTTTTCTATTGTATTTCAGAACTGTTCGGATAGTGTGGTATTTTTCTATTGTATTTCAGAACTGTTCGGACAGTGTGGTATTTTTCTATTGTATTTCAGATCTGTTCGGACAGTGTGGTATTTTTCTATTGTATTTCAGAACTGTTCGGATAGTGTGGTATTTTTCTATTGTATTTCAGAACTGTTCGGATAGTGTGGTATTTTTCTATTGTATTTCAGAACTGTTCGGACAGTGTGGTATTTTTCTATTGTATTTCAGAACTGTTCGGATAGTGTGGTAATTTTCTATGGTATTACAGAACTGTTCGGATAATGTGGTATTTTTCTATTGTATTTCAGAACTGTTCGGATAGTGTGGTATTTTTCTATAGTATTTCAGAACTGTTCGGATAGTGTGGTATTTTTCTATGGTATTACAGAACTGTTCGGATAGTGTGGTATTTTTCTATGGTATTACAGAACTGTTCGGATAGTGTGGTATTTTTCTATGGTATTACAGAACTGTTCGGATAGTGTGGTATTTTTCTATTGTATTTCAGAACTGTTCGGATAGTGTGGTATTTTTCTATGTTATTACAGAACTGTTCGGATAATGTGGTATTTTTCTATTGTATTTCAGAATTGTTCGGATAGTGTGGTATTTTTCTATTGTATTTCAGAACTGTTCGGATAGTGTGGTATTTTTCTATTGTATTTCAGAACTGTTCGGATAGTGTGGTATTTTTCTATTGTATTTCAGAACTGTTCGGATAGTGTGGTATTTTTCTATGTTATTACAGAACTGTTCGGATAATGTGGTATTTTTCTATTGTATTTCAGAACTGTTCGGATAGTGTGGTATTTTTCTATAGTATTTCAGAACTGTTCGGATAGTGTGGTATTTTTCTATTGTATTTCAGAACTGTTCGGATAATGTGGTATTTTTCTATTGTATTTCAGAACTGTTCGGATAATGTGGTATTTTTCTATTGTATTTCAGAACTGTTCGGATAATGTGGTATTTTTCTATTGTATTTCAGAACTGTTGGGATAATGTGGTATTTTTCTATTGTATTTCAGAACTGTTCGGATAGTGTGGTATTTTTCTATTGTATTTCAGAACTGTTCGGACAGTGTGGTATTTTTCTATTGTATTTCAGAACTGTTCGGATAATGTGGTATTTTTCTATTGTATTTCAGAACTGTTCGGATAATGTGGTATTTTTCTATTGTATTTCAGAACTGTTCGGATAGTGTGGTATTTTTCTATAGTATTTCAGAACTGTTCGGACAGTGTGGTATTTTTCTATTGTATTTCAGAACTGTTCGGATAATGTGGTATTTTTCTATTGTATTTCAGAACTGTTCGGATAGTGTGGTATTTTTCTATTGTATTTCAGAACTGTTCGGATAATGTGGTATTTTTCTATTGTATTTCAGAACTGTTCGGATAATGTGGTATTTTTCTATTGTATTTCAGAACTGTTCGGATAGTGTGGTATTTTTCTATTGTATTTCAGAACTATTCGGATAGTGTGGTATTTTTCTATTGTATTTCAGAACTGTTCGGATAGTGTGGTATTTTTCTATTGTATTTCAGAACTGTTCGGATAATGTGCTATTTTTCTATTGTATTTCAGAACTGTTCGGACAGTGTGGTATTTTTCTATGGTATTTCAGAACTGTTCGGATAGTGTGGTAATTTTCTATGGTATTACAGAACTGTTCGGATAGTGTGGTATTTTTCTATTGTATTACAGAACTGTTCGGATAGTGTGGTAATTTTCTATGGTATTACAGAACTGTTCGGATAATGTGGTATTTTTCTATTGTATTTCAGAACTGTTCGGATAGTGTGGTATTTTTCTATAGTATTTCAGAACTGTTCGGATAGTGTGGTATTTTTCTATGGTATTACAGAACTGTTCGGATAGTGTGGTATTTTTCTATGGTATTACAGAACTGTTCGGATAGTGTGGTATTTTTCTATGGTATTACAGAACTGTTCGGATAGTGTGGTATTTTTCTATTGTATTTCAGAACTATTCGGATAGTGTGGTATTTTTCTATAGTATTTCAGAACTGTTCGGATAGTGTGGTATTTTTCTATTGTATTTCAGAACTGTTCGGATAGTGTGGTATTTTTCTATGGTATTACAGAACTGTTCGGATAGTGTGGTATTTTTCTATTGTATTACAGAACTGTTCGGAGAGTGTGGTATTTTTCTATTGTATTACAGAACTGTTCGGAGAGTGTGGTATTTTTCTATTGTATTACAAAACTGTTCGGATAGTGTGGTATTTTTCTATTGTATTTCAGAACTGTTCGGATAGTGTGGTATTTTTCTATAGTATTTCAGAACTGTTCGGATAGTGTGGTATTTTTCTATTGTATTTCAGAACTGTTCGGATAGTGTGGTATTTTTCTATAGTATTTCAGAACTGTTCGGATAGTGTGGTATTTTTCTATTGTATTTCAGATCTGTTCGGATAGTGTGGTATTTTTCTATAGTATTTCAGAACTGTTCGGATAGTGTGGTATTTTTGTTTTTCATTTTATTCATTCATAATGTTATATTTTGTCATAATGTTATATTTTGTCATAATGTTATATTTTGTCATAATGTTATATTTTCAGTCATCATTGTTTGATTATTTGTAAATTGCTATGTTTTCGTATAAAGGAATTATTTCGAAATTCAAGCACATTTTAAATAATATATAATAGATTACAATTTCGCACTTCTACTATCTGTTAGTCAATCCAGTGTAAAATAAAATAAAAAGTAGTATATGTGTGTATACCTGTAGGCGACAGTTCAGACATCTGATTTTCATCAGTGACATATCTATTAAAATTTTCAAATATTTTCTCGATTTGACTGATCATGTTTTTGCTATTGTTTGTGTTTACTTAACAACATCAAAGTGTGAAAATACCGTTAGGTTTTAGACAACTAGTTATACATTCTTGTCTCATCATTGTGATCTTTATCTGTAATGTTAACATTCACATCCTTGTTTTATTGTTGTGTAATACAATAGAGTGATTTACTGTACAGAAATTTGAGAAATGAATATACATGTATATATTATCTATTTAAAATGTATGTTAAATTGGCAAATTCTCTGTACCACTATGGTTTTATAAGAAATAAAGAATCTTGAATCTTAAATCTAATTACATGACATTTCAGTGCATTAATATACTTTTGTATTATACTACATAGACAGTCATATTTAATTATTTATTTGTATGTTGGTAATTTTTCTTATAATTCGTTATAATATGCCAAGTTTTGTCACCAACTGTTTGTAACATTCTGATTTTTTTTTAAAGGATGTAGATAATCCCTTAAAGATTCGTTCCAATTTAAATTATTGAAATATGTATGTATATATAGAAAAAAACATAGTGAATAGAAGTGATCACTCTAATATCTAATGTACTAGAATAATTTACTGATTCCTTTCAAAAATAATGCTACACTTTTCAGTAATTGAGAATTACACAAAGAGAAGATACCAGCCATTTTAGCTACACTACTATTTTGTACATAATATTTTGGAATATATTTGGATCTTAAACTTTGTATTTCAGTGTTATTACATATAAACAAGTAATGATATTCATCGCCAATTACATCTTTTGAGCATTTTGTACACTTTCTATTTTCTCTTGTAATTTTTTGCCAACGTCCTGTTTCAATTGGTATTCTAATGTTACAAAGCCTAAATTTAGTTATATAGATTCTATACTTTTGTTCAAGGCGTAGCAGATACGGTTCTGTACAAAACTCTTGCTTGAAAAGAGAATAAAAATGACCACGAGAGGAATTACCAATCTCTGAACGCCAATTTTGTATGAATTGGTCAATAAGAATTTGTTTCACATGTGTTTTAATCCAAATTATATTAACAGGCATTTGGTTTCTAAAGATAAAACTAAGGCCAATATTATCCAAAATATTTTTTATATTTTTCACATATAAAGTCTGACTATTCTCATTTGCATACAACTTGAATAGAAGTTTATATATCTTAGAAGACAACTTTTCTGTAGTCATTAAACGACTCCTAAAACAGAGCACCATCATTTGATGTTAATGTCAAGAGGGTATCTACCCAACTCGCCATATACTAAACAATTTGGAGTTGTAACTCTTACACCCAAAATTCTTTTTAAAAATTGTAAATGTACTTTTTCAATATTGTCATTCTTACCAACACCTCAGACTTCACTCCCATACAATAGGATAGGTGCAACAAGTGAATCAAAAATTTTCAACTGTAAATCAATAGGCAGTTGCAGATTTCTAATTTTATAATATACCGTATATAACGCTTTTTGTGCTTGTTCTACTAACTTCTTTTTGGTATGGACAAAACTACCATTGTAATAAAAAATAACTCCTACATAAGAATAACAATCAGTATACTCCAATTCCTTTCCGTCTAATTTTAATCGTAATGGTGGGCAGAATTCTCTGTACCACTGTTTCATCTATGGTTTTATAAGAAATAAAGAATCTTGAATCTTAAATCTAGTATTTAAAAAATTAGGAAGTGTTTGATTATAGTGTTTCAAAAATTTGATTGTAAAATTAAAAGTAATACATTTTTTTTAAATTACGAAGTCCCATTTAGGTCCAACTTGAACATAAAATTTACACTTTTAGAGAATCACGATTTTAGCTAGATAATTCTATAAGTTGAAATAAAAGTTATCCTTTCAGACATTAGTTGCAGATTGATAAAAGAAATATCCTTTAATCAAAGTTAATTCCCAATACAGTATAATAAATGTCAGTAAATTTATTTTCGTTACCATGGTAAATGTAAAGAGTCGCATACAGTATCAACAGCTAACTTACTATACAGTAAAATTCGAGTTCTCACTTTTCATAACCTGCAATATGCTAAGCTGTTCTGAAATTGCGCCGAAATTTCAGATACCGTCGCCCTGCAATGACGCCATAAATATTCCTTCATCCTTATTTCATAGTTTATGTTGTCACCATTGAAAATATAAAAGAACTTATACCAGCGATTATTTGTATAAATAACAACATATTCAATCGCATTTTATTTTCTTGTAAGTTTTTCTTTATAATAAAAACTGTAAAATGGAATCAAGTTTTTAAAAAACGATCTCGCGTACACTCCCCTCCCCCTTTTATGAATATTGACTGTTATTGTATTTAAAAATACATACAAAAAGACAATGAGATTAACGTTTATTGTATCTTATATTGCATGTAACTAGCAAAAGACACGGACGGTTTCTTTTCTCGTTCCAAGGACATTTTTTTTTCTTATTCTTAATTATAAGGTTGCAAAAAAATATATATATAATCTATCTTTATATGCCAAAATGGCAAACTATGCATTTTTGTATTTTTCAAATTCTAATTTCCATTGTAGAATCTATAATTTTAACATTTATTTGAAGCAAAATAATATATATATATTGTTAATCTTATGGGGGAGTGGGTACTATTTACATACCTAAATGTATGTTTCAAACATCAATATTCAATATCATACACAATACTAATTGATATAATGTTAAATTGATAATCTCTTCCATCGCTCGCCATTTTTGGATTTTGCTTAATGAAACGTTAATAAATTTGCACACTTCTTTCGGTTCAGCTAACATTTCAACCTAAGCCATTTCTAATGGAGGAACTTTTCTTGAATAAGCTATTCTGCGGCTGAGTGTATTTGAAATAAACAGTTAAAACAGAAATCTTTGGTAAAAATTTGCCGACTTAGTATCTTTCTGTTACACATATCGTTAAGATTGCACATATAGTGCAGTAAATTAACACTTCAAGCTTACATGGAATACACGGCAAACCAACTTGCATATTTGCATTTTTTTCTAAATGCATGTACATTTGTTTACAATTGCGATATCTTGTTTACAACATGTACATGAATATGTATGTATTGTTTATGCCCAAAGTGGGGGTCTTGATTCACTAGTAAAATATTGTATCTGTAAAATATTACACACTAAATATCAGCCCTTGGATATTTTCACATTAAAAAGACATTATCACCTGCAGTTTTTATTTATATATTTATACCATTAAATATAAAATAAATTTTCACAGATTTGCACATGCTTAATAGCATTATAGCAACGAGTGGAACTAAACGGTTATAATACAACGGGATTAAAAGACCGGCATGTATTGTCGATATCTAATGGCAATGGAATTATCTCATTGTTTTTATTCCTTTATTTATAAGACACTCTAATGGTCGGTATCAAGGGTGATAATATCTTGCATTTAAAAGCATTTAAGATAAAAATGCGTATGGAGGATTATATCACTTTTCAACTCCTTGGTTCTCTTCGGAAATGATATAAAATAAATTGTTATGATTTTACTTATCAGAGGTGAAAATCGTGCGTAAAATAGGGCTGAAATCTGAAAGAAACAAATACTGTCGTTCTCATTTCTCTAAGTAAACATCATTCGTGTTCACAGATAAAAGGAAAAGTAGATTTTATCTGTCTCGTATCGCACAAATTTGTCTCTAAAGATAATATAATTTGTTTTTAATAGGCAGGGTTCTGAAAAGCACCTTTCCGATAAATTCCGGAATTTAGTGGTTGTTCCCGTGAACAGTGGAATGTAAACCACAAAAGTTTCGTAGCCGATGAAGAAAAAGTGATCCGAATGATATTCACTTCGTTTACTGTCGCCTTCTTGTCTCTATCTAGCGTTATCAATATAGAAGCGGGCCACGAGTCAAAATCTTTTTATGTGGATACGAAAACAATAATTGAGAATGCTCAAACATGAAAGTTTTTCGTGTGAAGGCGTATTTCTTTTTTTAATCTACCGTCGAGCAGACTGATAAATGTCGTAAATATAAAATTTTCGTATAGGTGTCAAACGTTTTACCACCTTTCACCTTTAATAATTCCGAACCTTCTTATATAGAAAATCGTTTAATAATTGACTATATCCTTGTCAAATTTGGTCATCGCTCAATAACGCGTCATTATTTTACATGAAAAGCCAAGTCTTAACACCTGATGGTCGCCGTTCTTTCGGACAAAAGTTGAGATAAAGATTTAATCACTATTTTATAGAATTATTTTTTTTTTTACCCTTTCTTATTTACATTCTAATTATTTCAAAAAGCGATTTAATTTATATAAGCCACTACATTTTTTTCTACATAATAAATGAACAATTACAGATCCACTGTATTTTCCCAAAAAAATTGAATTTAAATTCGGATACAATCTGGATTAATATATAAAATTTTCACATTATGATATTTGCCAGATATTTTTTCAGCATCACAATATTTTATTGCAATGGCCAAGGGTGACCTTTTTTCTTTATTGGAAACTGTATATAAAAAGAGGGAGAAACCATTTTTTCTCGATTAACTAGTATAGCAGAAATTATTGAAAATGTTATTGATTGCAAAATTTTGAAATACTACGAAAAATAATAACAATCATAGTCTACAACTTTTATAGAGCAGAACACATAGCCGGTAACCTTTCTGACGTGTGAAAATATCAAAAATCAATATTTGTTATTTGTTTGACACTCTGATAAAGATCAGATAACTCTGACATCCACAAGTTTGACTGCCGTGTCATTCGTGTATTGCATTATGCCAATACATCTATCAACTAATTTAATTATCTTGCACGTATGTAAAGAGATAATTAAGATAAAATTTTAATCATTCACTAGTTTCATAGCCCATTGTACTTGTGTCAATTTAATTATCTAAAATGGAGGCTGCATTTCAAAAAAATTAAAAAGTCAAAGAGGAGAGAGAATTTGCTGCTATGGCCTATACTATACATGTAATTGTTTTAATTGCACTTAAATTGAGAATAAAACACACCATTATCTTCAGTTATTTTTTGTTCAGTCTATGTCGTATTCCAGATATATTTGAAACACCAATAGCCCAATCTCGCCTCAATTTATTTAAAAAAAAAGAATAGAAAAGTTGTTTGTCTTGTCTTTTCTTTTTATGTTAAAAAAATAATTCAATGTTTAAAACATTTACCACAATTAATTTTTGTTTAAATCTGAAGAAACGGTTAAACTACGATTTGATTACCGTTGAAATGACGTTGGTGACCATTACTTGTGCACATTTATATGGTTCCTTATATGACTATGACACTCATGCGACTCCAGTAAATGCAATACAATTGCAAATTAAGTAACATGCATGCGCATATATGTAATAATGTAGAATGAATTTCTGCAATTCTAATGACAAGTCACCAAGACTAGACAAATGTTCTTATTGTGGGCTTAAAATAAAAATTAAGTTTGTAAAATAGTCAAAACTTGAAAAAGAAAAAAATACTACACTGTAGGAACAGTTCAAAGTTCAATAGAAACATCGTAGAAACAGAGGCAAAATTGATACATCTTAACACACAAATACATGACCTCTCACTTTCCTAGCTTAGTACAGGGACGTGGCGGGGTTAAATTCCTTTTACGAGTGTGTATATATATATATATATAATATGTTTATATGTATTAACGGGTGGCAAACAATACACATATTATCTCTTCGCAAAACCTATGTGTCGTCTGTCTCCAATTGATTTCAAACATGACAAAATTGACAAATTTGTTGAAATGAGAGGTTAATATCAGTATGTTAGGAAATGAAACGTGGCGAAAGAAGTGTATTGTCTGTCTTATACGACAAAGATGATAGTGGCGATTGTAATATTATTTTTTGTAAAGGAAACGAAAATAGGAGGTTAGCAGCAGTATGTTATGAGGTGGGATGTGGTAACGTTTGGTACGATGAATTGTGTGACGACGACGATACGGACGCTAACGTCGACGATACTAATGTATCTTCATACAGATGAAGTGACCCATAAATATAGACAATGATGCACAGGCAACATAATAAAGTGTATAGAAAGTGATTCCGAGTATACATTAGGGTAACGAGTATTTTTGTAAATTTTGACGAGTCTTCTTTCCTTTAATCCATTCTTGCGGAGATAAGAATGTTACTTCTAAAAGATTTGTCCTAATTAATAAATAATTGTTTGTACAAACAGCCTTAATCATAATCTTGTAAACAAATAACTTATTAATCCAAACATTTATAATTTTATTAGGACTCAGCCTAGTATGTGTTAGATCATTAAAGACAAGCTTATCGTATGATTTTAACGGTTTTTGTAACAATATTATTAAAATTCCTAATCCTTACGATAATCTCTATAAACGTAAGACAGTGAAAACTATGGCCAAGATGTCTGAGAGATGACAACAATTAAATAGAAAGTTCGTCTTTGCAGAAATATATGTCTTCTGTAGAAACAAATATGAGTACTAACAAAGTAAGGTGTAATTATTGCGTTTAATGGCAACATTTCCAATTAAGTCACAACTGAGATAAACCAAGGATTTATATAATTTATATAAATATAAATCCTTGGATAAACATTAGTAAATAACTACAAGTGAAATCCAACATATTCTAAAATTTATGCAAAATATGGACAATTGTTGATTACATTTTGAATAATAATATTTATAAAAATGATATCTTCGTTGTCTATTTTTTTTAACCAATATTGTCTTGTAAATAGAAAACAATCCTTATAAAACATAATGATTTGTGGATACGTTTTTAATATTGTTTAAAGTGGCGCTAAACGCCATAAAACCAAACCAACTAAAAAATCACAAAAAACTAAAACTAAAGATATTGAGAAAATATTTCCAAGTATTCGTAATTACCGATAAAAATACTGGTACGAGCCAAATATATAATACAATTTTAATTATTTCTACTTATAATTAATTACTGCAGTTAATTTTGATTATCGTATTTTTTTTCTTTCAATACATATAAATTTGTCAGGTACAACTCTAAAGATAAGATAATTGTAATATAAACACCTGTATATTTATTTACAATTTGCGGTGGGGCAGTAATGTGACAACTGCATCTCAATTAGAGCGAGATTTGGCTGTCTCTGTTTTTTTTTACATGTCATGATTATATGATTGACTTAATGGACAATATATATGTTTATTCATATTCTTTTAGCTTTATCTTGTTTTCCTATAGTATTTTTCACTCGCGCATCAATGAATTACTCTTCGTATTTGACGCTACGCCCCTAGTGAATAAATAGACCAGTCATGTGTTGCGACTCTAATTCTTATGCGATCCAATCAGAAGAGAGTATACCGTACAAGCTGGAATTAAGCTGTAGTTTGTGTTTTCTGATATCATTTAATACGCGATTTCTCTTGTGAGAAATAGGACATCTTCCTAAAGATTTAATTTTGTTTACTTCAATTGTTTGTTTTAAACAAAATAATCAAAATTCCGCCTTCAAAATTAGACGGTATGACGGCGGATTCGCAGCCAACGTTACACCCGAACAGTAAGTTTAATTTTTATTATTATTATGATTGAATTTTAATTTCTTAATTAGTTTAATTACTTGACTAATTAGATAATGAAATATAATAATAATTTTTTTTATTGAAATTGCGATGTAATAATTCCGAATATTTTATTTTCAGAAAAACGGCGGATATCTATGTGTGTGGGATGTGGTTCACAAATCCATGACCAATTTATCTTGCGGGTGGCACCGGACTTAGAGTGGCATGCATCATGTCTAAAATGTGTGGACTGCAGCCAATATTTGGATGAAAGCTGCACGTGTTTTGTCCGAGAAGGGAAGACATATTGTCGGAGCGATTATGTCCGGTAAGTCAACAAAAAATATTTATTCCAGTTATAAAACCTACTTTTTTTCTTAACTCAACACGTGAACTATCCTTATGTTAATTGAGAATTATGGTTAGGGTTATGGTGTTTAACGCCACGTTCAACAAATTTCAGTTATATCGTGGCGATCAGTTTTATTGGTGAAGGAAACTGGAGAAAACCACCGACCCGCCGCAAGTCTTATGTTAATTGATCTTTTAATAAGAAATTGATGATGCTTTGATTCTAAATGAGATGCATATGTAAATGTTTAAGTACAATTTTAAGACAAGGAACATCGTTTTCGCTGTTTTCGGTGTTCACTTCAAACCCATGTCGAATTAGAAGGAAGGGGTTGCATCATTCAGATTATAATACATATTTTCTCTAATTTCAGATTATTTGGTGCAAAATGTTCCAAGTGTCAACAAACATTTACAAGAAACGATTTTGTGATGAAAGCGCGGGACAATATGTACCATATAGACTGTTTCCGTTGTGTAGCTTGCAGCCGACAACTCATTCCAGGAGATGAATTTGCTCTAAAAGAAGACGAATTATTTTGCAAAGCGGATCATGATGTTGTGGAAAGAGCTTCTACCAAGGAAAATGGTGTTGATGATATCAATATAAGAAACAATAAAAATACAACGGAAAATTTAAATAACGATAATAATAATAATAACAAAAAAGAGAACGGATTACATCAAAATTCAGGTAAGCTAATTATAAACCACACTCCTATTTTTATTTAAAACTGTCATTATTATTAAGACAGAAATTTAAATACACAAGTTGTTTGCCTCGTTGCTGTTGCCTCCTGCTGTTACCATCTTTAGCAGGTCATTATTACAACACATTCATTCTGACAAGTTAGAAATACAGTACTTTAATTATGATATTAGTGAATGAAATTATATACAAACTAAAATCAATCTGTAGAGCTCCGAGGCAGCCCGAGTAACACACCTGCATCTTACTGAAGTCAGAAGCATTTCATCTTTTTTTTTATCTATTAAAGTTTTGAAAAGTTTTTTTTTCCATACTGGAAGTTTGTTTTTTCCAATATTCATAGATTGTCAGCTAGCTCGCTAGTTATATATAAGATGTAGGATAATTCTGCTATCATTTTGTCAGATTATATTGGGGTTCTGTTAACATGCTGAAATTTCATGATTTTAATTTACTTATCTGATAAATCTCTCTGTTTTGATCTGGTAGGCTGGATTGTTTATACCTCCTAATTATCAACAAGACCCGGGGAATTACATTACAGGATAAGATGTCCTCGAGTTCCACCGTTGTTATCATTTTCTGTTTTCACCTTTGCAGACGTCTCCTGTTTTTGATGAGGAGAGCTTATAAACAATCGTCTAACTTCCCTATTTTTTCTCTATTTTTAATTTTTATTTGCATTTTTAATAATGTCCCATAACTCCTTGATCTTATATTTGTATATGCTTCTGTGTTGTCTATATAATTATAAGTATTAGACTCTTTAAAAATGAAATGATATATAATTATTTCAAAGCAAGTGGAACGTAATACAGACCCAATCAGACATTAAGCCAAAAAATAAAATTACCGTGAATGTTCTAAGAAGGGCCAACTTGGGCCAGGAACTTGTATCATATTAGAAAATTTCAATGTGACTATTAATAATCCCTTATTTTTGTGAGGGTGTTTGTTATCCAGATAAATGTGGGTTATATATACTATAAACCAGTGAATATACATTGTTTACATTTAATTGTTTGTATTTATTTTCCGCATTACAACTCCCTTCTCACGATATTTATCAATCATGTTTGTTTATCTAATCATTTGGAAATTTTGACATGACGTTATCTTTTATAGTTTTACCACACAGTCATTTTTTTTTTACTAAGATTTTTTTTTTCATTTTGGAAATATAAAATGTATAAAAATTAAATTTATGAAGGAAATGTTAGTTTAATAGACTTAAGTTTTTTGCTAAATAATGACTGACAGCCCCGACCTGATGATAATAATGCGACATTAAGTACATATCAAATGACAGGTGTTGAACATAACTGTCCAAATAAATCGCTTTAACATCTTGTATGCGGGATAAGAGTCCTTGTAGTAGCCTCACCGACAATGTACCGTTTTCAGCCGGTACTTCACTAATTACCCTTTATTATTACCGTATTAATAAAATACTCATTATCGCTGTAATAATGACATAATACACATAAAGCACCCTAGTTATTTTTTTCCATTGAATTGTCAATATATTCTTAATTAAGGGGTAGCTATCACTGTCCCGCATTTATATAATGTAAATTACTATTCTCAGTTCATTTTAGAGGTTATCCACCGCATGTGCAATTAAAATTCAATTTTTTCGTTCAATATTTGGACATCAAAAGTAAATATGGGAATCATATTTACTTTTTAAATCCCGTGAGATTGGTTACACTTAATAGGAAAACGCATGATTTGTATTTTTTATTTTTATTTTTATCTCCCCCTATTATATACATGCTTTTTAATTATTTCAGTTATTCATACCAAACGACTTTTAACAAATATGTGAAAACGTTACACAAGACAATCAAAGCGATATTATACGATAATTACAGCTAGATTAATTTATTTTCCCATCAAACATAATTTGTCACATGAGATACAGTCTTTATGGGACAGAAAATAATTATCTTTAGCAAAGGTTATCGCACAATAACTAATTTCCGAGAAAATTAAATTTTGTAAACAATAAAGAATTATGTTTTCATGGACGTCCGGCTATTCAAAACGACTTTATAATTTTGCCGTAAATTTTGTATTAATTTGAACGATTGATGCAAACTCATCTCAAGAATCAATTAACATCCATAATGGCCCCTCATCGGAATAAAATTGATACGAAAAACAGATTCCTATCAAATACTTCCTATAACAATTGCTTAGAATTGTTAATGAGTATTAGTTTTTATCAATTGCAAATAAATATCAAGATAATTATTCAATTTTTTTCGTCGTCTAATCACACCGACAAATTATTTCTCCAAATCAAGATGACAATTCGAGTACACCAAAAATTCATTCTTTATGGTCGAGAGTTTTGTTTCATATTGCATTCTGTTCTAAACGGATTAATTTGTGGCTTTGATGAGAGTTTGTAAATTATTAAACACAGTGTTTAATTGTGTGATAAGCAAACACGAGACCTTATTCATCTGAGAATACTCAAAAATCACTCGTTATTAAGTATAAACGCAGCGAGAAACGTGATAAGTTGCCTTTCAATAATAAATGAGGGGGAGAATGGCTTGTTTGGGATGAGAAATAAGACATTTATTTGTTTCATGGTTGATTTTTAAAGAGTTTTATACAATTTAAAGGATTTATGAAAAGGATTCAGAAATTTAATTAAAAATAATAAAATAGGGTTCATTTAGTTTCTTTACACAGATTTTTTCAAAAATAAAAAATAATTTATAAAATAAATAAACTGTTCCTGATATAAATCAAAAATTGATTTTTTTATTGATTCATATCATGCTGGAAGTTTAATAGAAATTTCTGATTTGTTTTTCAAGTTATTAATAAATTCTTTTGTAAATACAGATAATTTCTCCTGTTTTTTGTTTGTTTCTGAACGATACTTTATAATATGCTAGTAGGTAAAAGAAAAATCGCAGAAATATCTATATAAAGGCATTATCTGCATCTAAAATAAGAAAAAAAATACATTAATTTCTAAATTACTCTGCTTTTTCCTGGATTACGTTCTAAGCACCCTATATTACATGTAAATGATACGATGGTCGTATGAATACAAATTAGACGAATTATTTAATATCCATATTAATAGTTATTAAGTCATAGACCACGTTGTCGGTTATCTACCCTTATCTAACAAATAATCTGTGAAGTCACTTCATTGTATGTTAATTAATACTCATTTGCAGGTAGCAGAGACCATAATTCTCATTCAAGTTCGAAAAATAGTGAATCACGGCGCAAGGCAGACCAAAAACCAACACGTGTGCGAACAGTACTGAATGAAAAACAGCTGCATACACTCCGCACATGCTACAATGCCAACCCACGTCCAGACGCTTTAATGAAAGAACAACTTACAGAAATGACAAATTTAAGCCCCAGAGTTATAAGAGTTTGGTTCCAAAATAAAAGATGCAAAGATAAGAAACGAAGTATTTTAATGAAACAAATGCAACAACAACAAGACAAGGTATTTATTACATCTTTTAATAAACAGTTTGAACAGTTTATTGAGAAAACACTCAGACACATATAAACGTGTAACATGAGGTCAAATATAACAAAATAATGTTAATTAACATGACGGAATAAACAAATAACAAACAGAATAGTTAATACAAACATGCTCCATAAAAGTTATGGCAGATATTCTTTATACATAAATATACAAATTCATAATAAAGCTGCAATTTTTCTTATAAACATAGATACTTTTTTTTATATTGATTGATTGATTGGTGTTTAACGTCCAGCGAGCAATTTTTCAGCTATATTCAGGACGATTTTTTTTTTATATAATTGAGAGTTACAAAACGAGGGTCTATTAGGCACCCCTACCAACAAATTAAGCACACACATGTTTTAATGATAAAAGAGCTAGCGGCAAAAAATAATTTTGAGAAAATGGCAGATAAAAGGTCTTCAAATTCATACAATATTAAAATATATACACAAATGTACATGTAGACAGTAATTTAAAATACCAGGTATACGGTATGATCTATCTTGGGAATAATACAGACCCTCGTGCGTAAATAAGGAGCGTGTCATTTAAATAAAAAATAAAAATTTGTTAAATAAAGGAATACATTGGTTTGTTTTTTTCTCATAAGTAGAAATGTACAAATGTGATTGAAATATTTATGCCAGTACCAGAGAGAGCATCCGAAACAATATATTATTGAATCAATTTTGGTCCAATGTTTAAGGAAATCATTAATTTTGTGATTCAGGTTCTACGGCTTCAGTTAGCACTGTAGAATAATATTTCTCTGTCAGGTGCTAAAATAATCATTGATTTTTCAGTTATTCATGAAATTGTCTAATCTTTTAATTTCCGTTTTACACGTAACCTTGTTTTTGTTGTTTTTTGTTTTGTGTTGGTGGAATAATAGGAAAATAGAGTTCGTTTTTATATCAATGTTGAAATAGTGAAATAAAACTAAAAAAAAATATTAATAATTCTATCATATGTAGGGGACCAATAACACAATTTACAGGAAACTTAATCATGTGATCATAATTTGATAAAGTTATTGTATTTTATTGGATTTTTCATCCAATATTTTAGTTTTTCTTGTCTGCATTGTATCATAATTGAAAATCAAGTTGATTACACGTAAGATTCAGACAGGAAAGACCTTTTGGGCAATTGGGGCAATCTTCATATAGCAATATATATATTTTTATTTGTTTTGCCGTCAAAGATACAGTCGCCCAGTATATTTTCAACATGAAACAATAAGTGGAAGTGAAATGCAATCTATTTTCTTTTCTTTTGACAGCCACGATATAAATAAAATATTGTTGAAAGTGGCGTTAAACACCATAACCCCTCATTTTTGCTCTCTCTCATTATGTAGGAAGCTATATTTTGCACATCAGTATAATTTTAGTCAAAATTTGAAGGTTAAGAAAATACCGTTATAGATGACTTTGGGCAAAAAAGAAAATTGTCGAACGGGAAGATTGTGTGATAAGACCAACACTTGTACTGTTGGATTGTCACTACTTTAGATAAAATATCCGCAGGGTGCCGAAATTGATCGTGGGGCGAAAAACATTTATATAATTTAGATGTACATTTTGTATATTGTCGAATATGATAATTGTTTTCTCCATTCTAGACCTTACGTAAAGAAGAATAACATTAGAACATTACGTATTCATACAAAAAAACTTTCATTGTAATAAGAGGTTTTAGATATTGATGACTGTTTACTATACAATTTGGATCTCATGATTATCCAGTAACCATGCACGTTGGTGCCAAAATAAATAATAAATTTTCTTCACAGGCAAAAAATATATAAAACAATACGATTATATTATTTCTGCGAACAATACATTTTTGATTGTTTATCTGTTGAAAAAACAGACTTATATACTGTAATACATGCATCATGGCTCTTCTAATGTGACCAAGAAAAAACAAAGAATTTATAAAAAATTTAAGACACTTAATAAATAATTCACCGACAATATTTTGCTTTTTTGTTTTGTTTTTTTTCGTTTCGCATCAAAGTTCTTCAGACTTTAATTTAAATAATTCTCAAACGAAAACTCAAAAAAAAAAAGAAAAAAAAAAAATCAATTCTCGTTAAATGAGAACACCTTGAAAATATTTAGAACCAGGTATGATAAAAATTAATTACTATTTATACAGGTTATAAAATACTTTAATATCATTATTATATAGTGTGATTTTTAAACGATTTATCGACATACAAATTGATGTTCAACTTAAAATTGAAAAGAACATTGTCTGAGTTTGTTTCAAGCTATTCCTTCACCCAGCAAAGATTAGACAATCATTGAGAATGGTCTATTAGCTACTAACAATGCTGTATTTATGAGAAAACTCAGAACAATTGAACGAGGTATTGACGTTTCTATACAATTTTCACGCACTTGCACGTATGCGAGTTATTAGAATTTAATAACAACCTTTCGACATGGCGTTCTCATCGTCTGCTTTCATACGACAGCTAATTTCGTGTAGATTTTCTCCGATTATTAGCGTTTGTAGCTATTTAATTTCCTCAGTTTTAAACAGCTTTTCACACGTTGAAGACCCCCTTGTTCCGTTCCCTGCGGAAATTAAGAAAATTCTCAATTAGATTAGGATTTTTCTTGTTAATAATTATGAGCAAATTGCAGTCCATATTACCATTTTATAACAAATAATTTTACTTGTCTTATCACGATATTTATGTCACGAAGACTAGGGAGACAAACAACGTATTTGGTCAAATCAGTGTCGTTTAATTTGGAATGAAATACTGTATGATTTTGCGTGACCTGTGAAGTGGATGCAAAAACATATCGACCGTTAATAAGAGGGGAAATTGTCAGTAAATGGCACAATTCCCTTAAATTGAAGTAATTATACATCTAAGAAATTATTCAAAAGTGAAAAAAATAGGATTAAAGCAAAATAACCCGTAAGTCGTGTTTATTTCCCTAAATTATTTGTAAGTGACTAGCTAGATTTCATTCAATTTAGAAAATCATATCCAACAGATTTTTTTTTTTTTTTATATGAACTTGAGTTCCAATGGTTTATTGTACGGGAATCTTATTTTCTTTATTCCAACCCGAGTTCCAATGGTTTATTACAAAGGGGTAGTATTGTTTGGACGACCTATACAATTCAGTTAAGTAATATCCAAGTGTATTAATAAAAGAAACCCACTTTTTATGTTTCAAAGATCAAACGTGTTTTTTTTAGAGAAATTCCTTATGTCGTGCATACTCTGTGGAAATCTCGCTGTTGTTTCTGGCATAAAACTTTAATCAGCTTACGTTTCTTTGGAGTATGTAATGCTTGACCGAATCTGAAATCCTACCTAGACATGGATTGTTAACAAAAAGGGAGTTCTGTTATTTACAGTACTAAACAAACAAGATTACGAGATGTTTGTCTAAAGGATTACAGAGTTATGTCAAGTGTGCAGTTTACACAACCTTAAAATATCCCTGCTGCTTCTCAAACGCTATACACAAAAATTAAATCTTTTAAACTGAAAAACACACACTCCCCGCCGTCTCTTCATATGATTGACAGATAGACAAACAGAGCTAGCGAAAAAAAAAATCTAATTATGTAATGAATCAACGATAGTCCCAGTATTTTATCCACCGAGTCCACCGACGTGCAGTAAACAATATTTATCCCTACTGTCATTACAAATGTTTTGTATTTTCTAGAATGGGGGAAGATTACATGGACCTTTACAAGGAGTACCAATGGTTGCGTCAAGTCCTGTACGACATGAGAGTCCGATGCAAGTGAACCCAGTAGAAGTCCAGAGTTACCAGCCGCCATGGCAAGCACTGAGTGACTTCGCAATGAAAAATGACCTGGAACAACCTCCATTTCAACAATTGGTGAGCTCCTTTGTGTATGACGTTGCGCATGACGATGATGATGACGACGATCATGTCGTCTGCTATGATCAGTGCTGACCACGTGATTTCTAATGATGACCCAATTAGGTAAATTGGCTGTTGTCAGCTTCTGGGTCAAACTATGTGGTCAAGTATTGGAAACTCAGCAAAACAGATTTGGCAGAGTAAAAAGTCTTATTTACAAATACAAATAATTTAACTTGATCACATAGTCAGAAGTTCAGACACTGCTTCGCCATTGCACGGTCATTGCGCATGATTTGTTGTCATTATTATCTGTTATATCGCCTTGTTTAGATTGTTTCTTTAAAGGTCACATTAATTATAAACTTTTTAAGAAACTATACCCTATACTCTCACTTCCTTTCAGCATATGTAGAAGGTCTCCCTTTTTGACTATCTATTGTGGTCACTATAGTATTTAATTTGTATATTAAGCAAATATTAAAACAATCTAAAAAACAAATCCAGTATAAATAAACTTTTCATAAACTGCTGATTCCTCTTCCAGTACAAAATAAAAGAAGGGAAGATAACGAAGCGAAACGAACAAAATCTTCTTTCATGTTCAAGGGTGTTCCAAATCCTCGTGGTTGTCGCTGTCATAAACGACTTAAATGGTGGATTTTTTAGTGAATGGATATCTAATGGAAACATTTGTCCAAATGCCACGATATAGCTGAAATACTGCTAAGGTTGGCGCTAAGCATCAATCAATCAATCAATCAAATATGAAAGCTTCTAAACAACTATTTTCGATACTGATGTTAATTATCAATCAATGAATTATTTTTAAATGTCAAAATCTGGTATCCGAAAACAATCTATTTACCAATATTGCCACATTTTTTATATGTTTGGCATTTAAATGGCCATAGAGTTTGACTTTTGTTTTAATTTAGTAGTAATTTATTTATTATTTGCTTCACGTGTAGTTTTATTATTTTGTTTATATGTTTACATGTTTTGTATATAATACTAGGATCTGATGGTAGCTCTATGCCATCCAGATACTTTTGAATATTCATAGAGTAAGAAGTTATGTACATAACATCTTAACAATGTATTGAAAATGTCCAACAAAATAAAAACAATAATTCTAGGGGGTATGGTGTTTCACGTCACTTTCAGTTATATCGTGGAGTTCAGTTTTTATTGGTGAAAAAAACGGAGTACCCGGAGAAAACCACCGACCTGTCGCAAGTCACTGACAAACTTTATCACATAATACTGTATCGAGTACACCTCGTGTGATCGGGATTTGAACTCACAACGTTAGTGGTGATAGGTACTGATTGCATAGGTAGTTGTAAATCCAACTACCATACAATCATGAACACGGCGACCCCTGAACAACAATAATTATAGTCTTCTCAAACTATGTGAACATTTATATCAGAATCAAAAGTTTTACAAGTGTTTTTATTTCTTCCTCGCTATTTTGGAATTGCAAAAGTATTACATATACGATTTTGTTTCTCAATGTCAAGAAAAGGACACCGATCAGGGAGTCAGGTGCACTCGTATACCTCAATCGACTGATAAACGTTTTTATGTGTTGTACTTGTTTATTTTGTCCTCCACAAGATTAGCATATGCTGTTCACATAGATTTATTAATATAAGAAAGTAAACCAATGGTTTTTTTTTCTCTATGTGCTCTTGTTGGTTCCATATTCATGTATTCGTGTAACTATACGGAAACTTGATAAAAACAAAAACATAGAACATGTCCCCTCTCCTAGTACATGGATTTCCTACGCAATGCTTAGTGGTCTTTCTTGTATTCAATCATTTCCGGTGAGCGGTGGTTGTTCGTTTTATTGATAATAGTAGAATTATTGACCAACACTGTTTAATCTTTCTTTTCATAATTTGTTTGTTTGTGTAAATAAAGAAAAAAATATTTCAATTTTATTTATGCTTATTCCATTGTTTTATTTCTCTTGTAGATGAGTTCATTCGATACAATGGATTCAGACAGTACCTCTTCATACCACAACGATAATACGGTATACAATGACAGTTACGTCTGGAGTCAACCTGACCACGATAATGGCCAGTACTCAGACTCGGATTATAACAATGAGTCGGAAATGTCTAGTCCGTTGAGTCAGTAACGTTTGACAAAGATTTGGTACTATTTCGTTACACAGGGAGGAACGATTCTCAATTCAGGGACAGTTTCAAAAGCTGAACAATCACACAATGGACTTGAGACTTTTCCGGAAGTCAATTATCATGAAGTTGGCATGCGCAATTGTCTAATTTCCAACATTAATACAAAATGATTTCTGTGAAATAGTTATTTGGAATATTTTTTTGTTGTGATATTGTGGTCAGATATTTTAAAACCTGACAAAACTGTAAATATAATCTTTTATAATTTCAGTTTACATTCATGTTTGGTTGTCATAGTAATTCTGTGATCTTTTTAACGTTTAGTGATCTCTTTTGAGTAAATTAAAAGGACACTTGAAAAATTATAATGTTTGCACATATATGTGTTGAATAATTAATATTCATGTCCATGTATGTTGCTGTGTGTAAATGCATCAAGATATAAAATATGGGAAACACTTTTATTGGGTTTTCTGTCTTTGTTAGCAAGTGATTATGATTATTCCTCTATATTTTGAAATCGGGGAAACACTCCCTTATTTTCTTCTGTTCATAGGATCTTTCCGATTTTGTTTACTGAAATCAACATTTTCTTTTTCTGTAAACAACTGCTTTTTCCTTTCCTTTATTTTGTGTGTGTGTTTGTTCTACAAAGTAAAATCAAACGTTGTTGACGATTTCATTTGCTCATTTTTTGTGACTTTTACACAAATGTAAGGTTTAGTTATTGTATTGAATGGCAAATATACGTTTTATGAAATTTTAATTTATTATATTATTTATTAATAAATCTATAAAAATGAATTGTTTTTTAATATTCGTTATGTAATATAATTAGAAAAAAAAAAGACGGATGAGCGGTAAAGCCACAAATGAAAAAAAAAAACGAAAAAAACAAAAGCTAGTACAATACAGAAGAATCATCCAATCACTGTGGAGTACCAATTTCACTTCAGACATGTTTATTGTTGATTTGTCAAGTTCAGAGTCCTCTAAAACAACAGTAAAGGGATGTTTATTACTTCCACTCCAGTCTGTTTTTGCACTAGAATAAAATACAGAAGGATTCAATGCTGCTATATATCACTAAGATAAAGGAGGTTTTTATTGCTCAGCCATAAATACCAAATACCAAACCAAGTGGGAAAAAACCCAACACAAATGTAAATAAAGAAGGGCCACGGACCACTCTTGTGGCGATTCCAGAAATAACGGAAGTGACGCCAGGTGGTCAAGAAAAATTAGCATCTCTTGTACCTTTACACCGTAATGTCCTCATGTTCACTATATTCCCATATTTATATTTATAAAGTGGGATATTAAACACAACTAAAACTATTATTTGGTCTATCAATGGCATCCCCCCCCCCCCCCCCCCAAAAAAAAAACTAATTTTACTTACTTGCGTTAAGAATGTCAGTGGGTTGCAATATTAATAACCCGTTTAAATTGACTCCGAAAAATTCGTTTTTTCCCCCAGTTTTGTTCACAATTTTAAACGGAGGGAATAGGGTTAGTGTTATGGTGTTTAACGCCACTTACTTTCAACAATATTTCAGTTATATCGTAGCGGTCAGTTTTAAGGTGGGGGAAACCAGAGTACCCGGAGAAAACCACCGACCTGTCGCAAGTCGCTGACAAAAAGGAGATTGAATTATTACATACTAAATGCATGATGGAAATGGAAATTGATATGTAAATAGAAAGAAAACAAATTTTTCTCACATGTCTTTTGATCTTCTGGAGATGTAAAATAATATAACATTAGTAAATGAAAATGTTTCAATATTTCTCGTTTTGTTTCCATTCTGAAAACACTTGTAAACAAATCGACTTCCTGATATGATGTCATCGATTCACTATTGTGAAGTTGTTGTTTTTTCGTGACATCTGAAAACAGACAAAGGTTGTACAATCTGGTGTTTATGTCCTGACTTACTTGTTTGTTTGACACCAAAACCAGGAGAAAATCTTGTTCAATGTAATAAAAAATCAATGAACTAGTACATATGTATTAGCAAAAACATCAAATTTGACGGAAAATGTCAATCTTGCAAAAATGCAATGTACATATAAACGGAGTGTTATGCAAAAAATGAAGGATACAGTCCAGTGCAGTTAAATTTAACATTTCACTATATATTTTGGCGCATAGAAAAAAAAAAAATAGAAAGGAAAGTTAATGTTCAAAAGTATTAAATGTTCAAAAGAAACTATTTGCTAAAAGTCCAACATTTCTAATTCCAAGCTCGAACTGTTTTCTACATAAAAAAAAGGAGTTTTCGTTGTATATTTGCTTTTCTTGTTGTCTAAGATTGTTTTGTTTCGATTTGTTAACTTTACGTCCAGATTGTCCTGTTACTCGAAGTTACTGTTATTGTTACCTTTCTGACCTTTGTACTCTATGCCCGTATATAGTTAAACAGTAATGATTGACAACAGATATAACCAGCAACAGCAACATGAACTACTCCTGAAAAACATGAAATAGATTGATTGGTGTTCTGCATGAAATGGGCAGTATTTCAGCTATACATATATATATATTTATGACGAGAACAAGTTTATAAAGGAATTAAGATATGTTGTCCCCCCGTTATCGCATTACATTTTCTTGTGAAACCATCTACCGCCACTGGAGATATTTATGACGTCACTGTGGATCAAGAACATGACCCGATGATACCATTTGATTGGCGTTAATTCCGAATTTTGCTAAGAAAAAATTAGTTCCGCACCACATTTCTGTTTTAAAACCTTAAAATCTGAGGCTTCAATTGCGATCAAAAATATTATTTATCTTTCTTGCTAAACATATTGTAAAATACCAACCGTTTAATGGTTTACAAAGCTTATTGGCTCGTTCTTTAAATCTCACTCGGACATAGTAGTTTCATATTTCGTCTCAGGCTGGAATTTGTTTTATAATATGGATAAAACGGGATAATATCTACATTTTGCAAGTTAACGTTTGGTTAAGGTGGCTAGACAATAATAATATGAATTACAATAATATGTCACGACTGTTATTGTACACTTTCTTAAGGAAACGTGTTTTTTTTTCTGTAAAAGAAATAAAAATAGCATTTTTGAGGGCAGAATAAACTAATATTTACCAGTCCGTTAGTATAAAGAACGACCATTTATTTCAAATCACGTGGTTTATACGATTGTTCTTGTGAAGAATATTGTCATTAATAAAACATTTACATTTTATTATCTTCTTTTTTATCATTATAATTGTTGTCTTGACCAGAGTCAATGGATGTCTTTACAACACATTTACACAGAAATACATACACTATTGCACCAGAACGTTTGTAAATAAACAATACAATAAAACATCTAAACAAAATAGACATGTGTAATTATGGCATTTATAGAGAATATAGGCATGTCGTGCCATCCTATACTAAACACACGTGTTCAATATTACTTTCGTTATTTAGCTGCAAACACTCCAGCAGTACGCTGGCAAAGTATATTGTAAATATATTATGAGGGGGGCTCCGTAGCTGTTATCGTATGTTAGATTTACAACTACATATGTGATAAAGTTTGTCAGTGACTTGAGTCAGGTCGGTGGTTTTCTCCGGGTACTTCGGTTTCCTCCACCAATAAAACTGACAGTCAAGATATTACTGAAATATTGTTGAAAGTGGCGTTAAACACCACATAATCCTTATACCCATAATCCTAACCCTAACAATCCGTACATATTTCATCACTTACGTTGTGAAGTTTCCTCCCGGATGCAATCTTATGTGATCCCAGTTTGTCAGTGACTTTCGGAAGATTGGTGGGTTTTCTCCGGGTACCCGGGCTTCCTAGAGCAATAAAGCTGACTGTAATGATATAACTGGAAAAATTGGTTAAAATTGAGAAAAATACTCATTGTCTATTCCGTAGTCTAGTGCACCATAATGGATACAAGGAGAAATGTCCCCCAAATTGCTTTGATTAAATAAAAGAATATAGATCGATTCATTCATTGATTTGTTGGTGTTTGATGCCAACTTTAGCAATATTTCAGCTATATCGTGGCGTGAACAAATGCTATATTAACTTAGACACCTACAAGATCCTTAAATATGAAAAAATACTTGTCTATAAAATAAACGGAAAAAAGAATAAAACCAAATGTATATTAGAAAGAAATGATATGAATGTAAATAAACATAATAGACTATACATGCGATTTTACACTTAGGCACTAATTAAAGTAAAGGAACAGTGCTTTTATTCCGGTGTCATAGAGTAAACCTTCCCCCATAGTGGATTAACCCCCCGGAAGATTTACTATATAGTAAACCTTCCCCATGGGGGAACGTTTACTATATAGTATTTATTCCGCAGAGTAAACCTTCCTACCTACTCAAATACTGCAAAATGGCTCTGTACATTTATTTTTACCTTTTAATCATAACCGGATATAATTAATGGTATATAACAATTAAAATTAACACGATTAAGGTGCTAAACTCCGAATCAATAGTAATTATCCGGATTAAGGGGGAACATTTACTATATAGAAAAATATCCGGGGGGGGGGGGGGATGATCGGCTATGGATGGGGGAATGTTTGCTATATAGTAAATTTTCCCCATGGGGAATATTTACTATATAGTAAAGTATCCGGGGGGAAGGTTTAATATATAGCAAATATTCCGAGAGGGAATGTTCACTATATAGTAAACATTCCGGGGGAAGGTTTGCTATGCGAAGGTTTACTATACGACACCGGTATACTGCTTAGACGATAAAATTGAAATAATTAAATGTGAGGGTTTACATTATACTCACACGTTGGAACGCACTTGCAGAACCGCATCATTTCACTAAGAGGAGGTTTGGGTACAAAAATCGAATTTAACGTCTCTACTTTTTATTCAAGAGTTTATACGAAGTCAGGAAAGTGAGTGGTCCTGTATATATGTGTGTTAGGGGTCATGTATATGTGTGCTAGGGGTCATGTATATGTGTTTCGGGGTCATGTATATGTGTGTTCGGGGTCATGTATATGTGTGTTAGGGGTCATGTATATGTGTGCTAGGGGTCATGCATATGTGTTAGGGGTCATGTACATGTGTGTTCGGGGTCATGTATATGTGTGTTAGGGGTCATGTCTGTGTGTTCGGGGTCATGTATATGTGTGTTAGGGGTCATGTCTATGTGTGTTCGGGATCATGTATATGTGTGTTAGGGGTCATGTCTATGTGTGTTTGGGGTCATGTATATGTGTGTTAGGGGTGATGTCTATGTATGTTCGGGGTCATGTATATGTGTGTTAGGGGTCATGTCTATGTGTGTTCGGGGTCATGTATATGTGTGTTAGGGGTCATGTCTGTGTGTTCGGGGTCATGTATATGTGTGTTAGGGGTCATGTCTATGTTGTGTGTTCGGGGTCATGTATGTGTGTTCGGGGTCATGTATATGTGTGCTAGGGGTCATGTCTATGTGTGTTAGGGGTCATGTCTATGTGTGTTAGGGTCATGTATATGTGTGTTAGGGGTCATGTCTATGTGTGTTCGGGGTCATGTATATGTGTGTTAGGGGTCATGTATATGTGTGTTAGGGGTCATGTCTATGTGTGTTAGGGGTCATGTCTATGTGTGTTAGGGGTCATGTATATGTGTGTTAGGGGTCATGTATATGTGTGTTAGGGGTCATGTCTATGTGTGTTCGGGGTCATGTATATGTGTGTTAGGGGTCATGTATATGTGTGTTAGGGGTCATGTCTATGTGTGTTAGGGGTCATGTCTATGTGTGTTCGAGGTGTCGATTTCGCCTCTGTTTCTACGATTTTTCGAATAGATTTTAGAACTATTCCGACAATGTGACATTTTATGCTTTTTATTTAACCAATAATGCTTTTCTGATTTTATGAAAGAAAAAGTAATACCAAAGAATAAAAAAAAGCAACAACGAATAAATGAAAAATAAAACAAAACAAAAATCAAAAGGGCTATACTTTGGATTTGATACATTATTATAATCAATTAAAATAAATTGTTAGGCGACCTATATATTTGAATGGAATTTAAATTGTGAGATTCATTAATATGATACTCCTCTCCTTTTGATATATATTACTTTTCATTAAATAACTGTTTTCGGCAAATATTGACACGAAACGATCAAAACAAACAAATGTGGCAAATAAAAGCTTGTATACCAAGTTTACACAAATTCTGTCAACGTATTTAACGGATAACTGTGTCAAGCAAAATAAATTGTATCGGAACAAATGGTTTCGTTATGCAAATATTAACGACAAATCTGAGACGTGTGTTCAGAGAACCAGATAAAAGATTTAGATGCCAAACCGTGGATAAACCAATATTTTTGTTATCAGGGCAACAAATAGTCAACACAAAACTGGAAGAAGAGACAAACAATGAAAATATTTTGATTAATTGCTGATTGAACGGATTATAGATGACACGAAATATTATCGAACTTGTAAATATTTGAGTAAAACATTGTAACAAGAATTATTTTTTTAATTGATTTCAACAAAAATGTTATTGCCAACTTGCATTAGTGCTTGTCGTAAAACTAGATATAAAAAAAGTTGTATTTCCATAAAAGTTTTACTCCAAAACGCAATATTTCTTTCTGTATCCATTGCGTGATCACATTTCTAAGGCATTTTTCACTTTGATTGAGACATTAATCTGTTCCATAAATCCTATATCAACCCTGAAATGTATATATTTTTTTAAGAATTTGAATTACAAAGAATGCTGAGATTGTTTTTATTTTTCATCAAAGTAATTAAGAAATAAGGATATCCCTGAAAAGTTTTCATCAATACTACAAAATGGTTTAATTCACAACTAAATAAGTTTATTTTTGAAACTCAATCTATGACTTTTGTTTAAAGTGTTGAATCGTCGATACATTAAAGTATTGAATTTCTCACTGGGACGAAAATCCCAATTTCCTCTTTATTGTCTGTTCAGCTTCCGAACTATCGACTCGAAGTTACCTGCCAACAGATTTTTGTTTATCATTTCGTTGTTCTTTAATTTCTTTTTATCCAGGCATTGATTAAAAGTGCTATTATTCACACACGAGTTAATTTTTGATTTTTCGTTAGCGGTTTTCAAAGGAGGACTTTACGATTAACCCAACCACAACCTTGGTTTGTTATTACAAGAGCTTACAAATATTAACTGTAGATTCTATAGTCCCTCCGGTTCTGTTTTGCAACTTATTTTAAATATTGTCTGGCTGAACAACTGATCGGAATCCAAACAAATCGTCGGAAACAAAGGGCGATAAACCCTTGTCTAAATACAGGTGTCTTAGCATAAATGGTTGATAGTACGTATTATCAACAAAAACTTGAGCTCTTGTAAAAACTTGTGTCAAAGTTATCACAATCATTACAAAGATTTGCTTTCATATTTAGTCGTTAATTCTTTTGAAAATTTGAAATAATGAGACCAAATATTTCCAAATATAAATACAACAAAAGACTGACTGCACGTGACATTATATATTTATGGTATTCGATCTGAAAAGGCAGACGTCTGGTCTCATTAAAGTTTGAAAGAGCAGACGAATTCTGCATTTTGAACATGTTAATTCATCCATATTATAAGCTGACAGATTCGAAAAGAGCAGTTTTAAGAAGAGTTTGAAGACACCAAATGGGTACCCGGGGTGGGTTAGGATTATGGTGTTTAACGCTACTTTTAACAATATTTCAGTTACATCGTGTTGGTCAGTTTTATTGATGGAGGAAACCTGAGTGCCAGGAGAAAACCACCGACATGTAGCAAGTCATTGACAAACTTTATCACATAATTTGTATCGAGTACACCTTGCATGAACGAGCTTCGAACTCATAACTTCAGTGGTTACCGATGTGGAGTTTATTTTAACTGTAAATAAAGTAGTTAATATTCCAATTTGCAAAATCGGCAGAGGGATGCTTGTTCGAAGAAAGAATTGTCTATTCACCTGACAAAGATTCTGTCTGCAGTAAAAGAGTGACAACAGAAATATTGTGAAACTGTTTACTCGCGTAGTGACATAAATCACATGTGGATTTTGAAAAACCCGCTTAAAAGAAACCATTCACAAAGTGTTCAATCATAGAAACGATGGCTCAAAATGTGTTGTATTAGGCTACAATTCCACATATTTTTCAAGCAAAATTCAAAAAGGTAAAAACATGCTACTCCGAGGAACAAGTGATCAATATGCTGGAGTTCCTCATCGATAACATATTTGTCTCCTTTGGAGGGGCACTGTTTCAGCAGGTCGTCGGCATACCAATGGGTACGAATTGTGTCCCTCTTCTAGCCGATTTATTGTTATACTCATATGAGTCGGAGTTTCTTCAAAATCTTGTAAAAGATAGGAACATTCATGAAGCGAGAGCCTTTAATTTCACATACAGGTATATTGATGACGTTTTATCTATCAATAATGCTAGATTTGCAGAATTTCTTCCATTGATATATCCTCCAGAGCTGGAAATTAAAGAGACCACAGATACAGCTTCGTCCGCATCATCTTTGGACTTATACCTCGAACTTGACGACAGTGGTCAACTCAGTACTAAAATTTATGATAAACGGGATGACTTCAATATTAAAATCATAAATTTTCCAAATATGTGCAGCAATATACCAGCTTCTCCTGCATATGGTGTTTACATCTCGCAATTGATTCGCTATGCAAGGGCCAGTAGCAATTATTCTGATTTCTTGAAACGTCATCTTTATCTGAGAAACAGGCTACTGGACCAGGGCTATCAAAAGATTCGCCTTATTCGATCTCTTAAAAAGTTTATATTCCGATACCAAGATATTCTAGACCTGTAGAAATCACTAGTATAAGTATAGTTGTGAACTCGGTTACCCATTCGTTATATAGATAAGGTCTGGGTATTTGCAATAGTTATTTGATAGAGATATTCACTATTATTTTTTTAATATTTGATGAGTGTGACAACAACAAAGACGTTTGATAAACATCAGATTGTTGACATCCAGTATAAAATAGACACAAAGTCAGTATAGATAAACATCATGTCACACTCTAGTAAAGTTTATATAAACTTTCATATTTTATGATTTCATTGAAGTACAATTCACATTTGCTACATATGGAAATATGATAACTAATATTTCACAGACCGCCACGATATAACTGAAATATTGTTGAAAGTGGCGTTAAACACCATGAACATCAGCCTACAAGATCACTGACGTTAGGAGATTATTGCATTCAGTGCCAACATATATCTTATGTGATTATCAAAGAGTACCTCGAATTGATTGATTGATTGATTGATTGATTGATTGATTGATTGATTGATTGATTGATTGTTATTTAACGTCAAGTGAGCAGTATTTTAGTGATATTCACGACAAGATCAAGTAAGTTAACAAACAATAAATCGTGCTGGTACAGGTTTCCACTCGAATGAGCATATGGTGGAATAAAAATATAGGTATCTAATTTAGCGCACACCTGGAATAACCCGGGTCCGTCGTGATCGTGATCGCATGGTAGTTGGATTTACAACTATCTATGCAATCAGTGCCTATCACCACTAAAGCTGTGAGTTCCAATTCCGCTCATGGCGAGGTGTACTCGATACAACATTATGTGATAAAGTTTGTCAGTGACTTACCGGGTACTCCGGTTTCCTCCAACAATAAAACTGACCGCCACGATATACATTTGTAACTGAAATATTGTTGAAAGTGGCGTTAAACTCCATGATCCTAAACCCTGGAGTAACCTTAATCGAGTATTCTTATACCTCGAATTTGACGACAGTGGTCAACTCAGTACTAAAATTTATGATAAATGGGACGACTTCAATTTTAAAATCATAAATTTTCCAAATATGTGCAGCAATATACCAGCTTCTCCTGCATATGGTGTTTACATCTCGCAATTGATTCGCTATGCAATGGCCAGTAGCAATTATTCTGATTTTCTGAAACGTCATCTTTATCTGAGAAACAGGCTACTGGACCAGGGCTATCAAAAGATTCGCCTTATTCGATCTCTTAAAAAGTTTATATTCCGATATCAAGATCTTGTCGAAATATATTCCGTCTCTGCAGAGACGATAATAAACGATGGATTTTCATATAGTGAAAATGTATAAAGATAAGGAAGTCAACAAAAATGTCAAAAATATTTTTTATCAATGTGTGGCGTAAAAGTGTTTTTGACATTTACTTTCGTAGTTAAAATACTTCAGGTGACTCGGGGTTGTTGATGGAGATGGTTCACGATAGATGTTCCACCCTCCTCACTGAATTTGGTACTGCTTTGACAACTATTTTACCTATTTTGTTCCAGTATTGTTATAAATACTGTTATAGTGACAGCCGGAACCTTTGAGCCGTAATGAAAGCGGGAGGTTTGGCGCTTTAAAATCTGATTCAACCCACCATTGCTTTAGAAATGCCTGTACCAAGTCAGGGTCATTACGGTTTTCACAGTTTTCCGGTTGTTGACTGATTTTGTCTGTTTATATACTTATGAGTTTTGACTTTCCCTTTGGAAGATTGTTCGGAGTTCGGTAATTTTGTTATTACCCTTATTTAGTCAAAAGATTGTAAAGCCAATTAATTTAAAAGTTGTTTAGAATGCCACAGGAAAAAGAGAATATAATGTATATAGGGTTATCAACTATCACTACCAACGAACTATAGACAAGTGCTCAAGCTGCTGAAACTTGACTTTTGCATGTAAGAAGCATGTCAAGCAATTGATGTGTCCCACAAAATTAGATGACGCCCATTTTAGAGAAACTAGATCCATATCCATTGCTATTCTCTAGGGTTGCCACATAAGACATTCAACATAAGACAATTTATTTCATCAAAGACATTTTTATCTATATTTTTACACATGCTTATATGACGTCATATCGTTCAAAAACTTATCATATTTATCACTGCAGGAGGCAATTACATCGCGTGCCGATCTGCCGCCTGCTAATTCGACACCTGATAAGACAGTAATACACTATTGATGTTACGTCATCAATACATGTACCTGGTGTTTAATATTATTTGAATTTATCGAGTGTCAATCGATATTTACGAATGGCACTCAATCGACAACCAAGTTATACAAACTTACACCAAATGGTTCTTTGATACGCTAGCAAGGGACATAATTGACTTATAAATGACACGTTATGAAATGCATTCTAGTAAGAGCACAAACGATTGACATGATAAAAAGAGCCATTTCCTAAAACATGCTTTTGAACGTATTTTATAGGGTGATAATTCATTTTTATGAAATATGGACAATTCAATGTAACTAATTTTCAGTTAATTGGGTAGTATTTATTCAGTTGATAATACCACATAGGTCTATACTTATTTGTAACGGACCATCTATTCTAAAAACACATATGCAGCGACTACAAATTAACAATTGCTTTATCTTAGTTTTTGTCATTGTTGAAATGGCAAATGCACAATGGGGCGGATTGGGAAGTCAATGGGGCGGAAAAAAAGAATCGATGGGGGGGGGGGGGGCAAAACAGAAGTCAATGGGGCGGGTTTTCCTTTCAATATCTATCATGTTTGACTTAAGATTTTTTCAAATAAATCTAAATGTAAAGCAAAGACAAATCTTTAACAAAATACAAAATTTAATTGGACAATTCAAGTAGCCATGCAAAGCATATATAAAATATATACAAAATGATCATATTTCACTCAAATGATGTCTTGAGCTCGAAACTTGTATCCGACCGACTTTACAAATTCTAATCGATCAATGGTTTGGCTCTTGTATTTCTGAAATTGTTCAGACAAAAGTTGAAGTTTCTCTCGTTCTGCTTTTGAAAGAGGAGCATTTACACCCAATGATCTCATAGTACGTTGTGATTTGGATTTTCTTTACTACATCTATGAAATTAAAAATAGATGGATGAGGCGAATAGAATTGTTCATTGTAATGGCAGTGGAATGCTTCACATCCATTATTGGTCCTTCTTCTGTCAGATGGCTCCTCAGACCACAACACTGGCGGAAAAGTAGCTCCGTCCTCGATATAGTTCTCAAGTACATAGTCGGCAAACTCTAAACATCGAGCATCCTCTTACGATTTACAACCTTTTGCGAAAAGGTGGTCTGGTACCTGACCAACACATTTAAATTACTTAATTCTACCCCAAGCCCTTCAGAGGTTGTGAATATATAAAGAACTTACAATGCTTTTTATTAACTAATTAACTAACAATAACACAAAATTCGCCCTACCATTTCAATTATTGAAAATATATGGTTAAATGTTAATGACGCAATTATTATTTAATTTTTTTATAGACATTCGTTTTGTCCACTTACAGGTCTAATATACTCTCTAATAAAATGTTAATAGTATCTATAAATAAACGAATAAACGTGTTACTGTGGTATTTTAACGTCAAAAACCCAATACACAAGAAATCGCCGAACTTCTTATACATAGTCTCATGTTTCATAATATTTACTAACATAACATTCTTTATATAAGAATCTTGTACGTTTACTTTAGTTAATAGTCTCTGGAAATAAAAATAAACCTTTATGTATCGGACCGGTCTGATATGATATTGACCGACTGCCCATTAGACATTAAGATAATATTCACTAATGTGTAAACAAAACAAATCTGTTCTAGTTAACAATCTGTCAGTATGTCTGTTATCATTAGGAGAGATATGTAAAGTGATGATAGGACACGCATATATAATAGTATAAATACAATGAATAGATTCCGAACGGTACATACGAACACAAAGAACATGCACATTCGAAATAATCCGCTATGGAATACATTCGGATCGAATCAAACGAATTATATAAAGCATTTAATAAATTCGGAATGATATAAACTGATCAAGAATTGATTCGAAATGACATTTAAAACGAAGAATAGAACACAATGAATAGATTCAGAATAATGCAATCGAATAAAAACGGGCTGATATACACATGAATAGATTCGAAAATGTACAAAGCGGAATAAATTCGCAACGATATAAACTGGAAACGTTTTCGAACGTTACAAACCTCAACAGATTCGCAATGATACAAACCTCAACAGATTCGCAATGATACAAACCTCAACAGATTCGCAGTGATACAAACCTCAACAGATTCGCAATGATACAAATCTCAACAGATTCGCAGTGATACAAACCTCAACAGATTCGCAATGATACAAACCTCAACAGATTCGCAGTGATACAAACCTCAATAGATTCGCAATGATACAAACCTCAACAGATTCGCAATGATACAAACCTCAATAGATTCGCAATGATACAGACCTCAATAGATTCGCAATGATACAAACCTCAATAGATTCGCAATGATACAAACCTCAACAGATTCGCAATGATACAAACCTCAACAGATTCGCAGTGATACAAACCTCAACAGATTCGCAATGATACAAACCTCAACAGATTCGCAATGATACAAACCTCAACAGATTCGCAATGACATGAACACTAGAAAACTACAAAGAATAGATAATACGACCATGCAAACTGTAATAAAAACATTTTGATGATGTTTGTTGTAAAACTGGATACAGCACTGGCCAAATAAAAAAAAAACCGACACAAATCAAACTATTAACAGGAGTACCCGGAGAAAACCACCGACCTGTCGCAAGACACTGACAAACTTTATCACAACATTATGTAATAAAGTTTGTCAGTGACTTTCGACAGATCGATTGTTTTCTCCGGGTACTCCGGTTTCCTCCACCAATAAAACTGACCGCCACGATATAGCTGAAATATTGTTGAAAGTGGCGTTAAGCAGCATAAAACCAATCAAGCCAACCAACAAATATAAATGCATACACACTTGTTCTATGTATATATGTATCAAATTTCAAAGTCACTTGTTATAAGCAATACTGAATAACACAAGATGATAAAGATCAATCATTACAAGATGTCAAATGTCTACCATATTTGCAGCACTTGATCCCATTTCAGTTTTCCTTTAGTAGGATAGCTCGTGTCGCCCTTGTACTTATTTAATACCTCTTTAGTTAGGTATTGTAATGTCCAGTTCTATTTCCGTGAAGTTATATTTTTGTTTGTGTGGGGAATGACGGCAAGTTTCATGTTTCATGTCCTTACTTTTTGTACTGTGATATTCACAACATCATTGATAACGACATTGTATCCATTTGATGGAGCAGTTGGCTTGAGTGTTTGATTGTCATGGTATGATCCTGCAACACTATACATTGATTATGTTATCACGGTATTACTATGGAACAGAAAAACAGAATACAGCTTGTTGTATTATCACGGTATTATACAGGATCAGGGTAAAGTATGTTGTAGGGTCAATGTGGTCGTGATCCTATATATGATAGTCGGATTTACATCTGCTTAATATACGTATATATCTTTATTATGAAACCACCCCTTTGCATCGGGGGTGCCAACCGCCGGGGTGTCGGTGGCGCGTCTAACTACAGTTATTAAAATGTACATTTATTATGATAAAAGCACATGCAACAAAAATATGATAAGACATCTGCCATATATACACATACGTTATAAACTGTCCATAAACTCTGCATAAAACATCATTTATAATTATGCTTAAAATAGTATAGTAACATTCAATACTTCACTTCGTAATCTAAAAACATGTTTCAATATACATTTTACCGATAAAATCATAAAATATTCCAATATCATTATTAAAAGCATATCCAATATCACCAACAATAAACTGTAATTTGGCACTAGGTGACTGTTCCATAAAGTCTACACCAATATAATAACCACTAGACTGTTTAGAAACAATATTAAAATATTCATCGCGAAGCAATCTGTGTCTACATAGAAAGTTACAAGCTTGAATTTCGCTGGTATTATTACTGTACTACCATAGAACTATTATTATTATTATTATTATTATTATTATTATTATTATTATTATTATTATTATTATTAGTTTAAGCTGTATTCTGAAATGTGTTTTTTAAATTTCACATTTGAAAAAAACCTATAGAATAAAATTAAAGAATACAAATATTTCTAAAATAGAAAGAAAATCTCTATACTATTAAAAAAAGACAAAATTAGCACTTTCTTAGATGTGTGCAATATTTTCTAAATTTACCAAATGGAAAAGAAAAATCATTTCTCTATTTGAAAAACACACTTATTTTATAATAAACAAATTTTTAAAAAATATATGCTTTGTTTTTAGAACCACATTGTCTTCTCTCTAACATTGAGGTAAAAAAAACCTTAATAAGTAGTATGATACAAATGCACTCAAATACATCTGATGACCTCCACACATTTACAGCCTAAGAAGGAAGTTCTCAAAGAAATAGTCAATATTGTCGTCCAGTTAGAAATGGGAAAAGATGACCAACACCTAACATGATAATGACCAAGTTAGTAAAAACACAGAGTTTGAGGTAGGTATGTCATGTCTATGTCAACTTACCTGTCATTACCTTATATGTCTTGTAATTTATTGGTATGGAGCAACCTTGTGAAAAAAATTAGTCAATGTATCACAAACCTGGATATAAAATGTTAACATTGTAGAAAGAATCTAGCTTTCCTCTGTTGTGTTTTTCCCAGTAAAACATAGGTAAAATAGTAATTAGACGGGAAAGTACGAACAAGTTAGATTTCGAGGAGACAAAACAAGTGAAACATAATCTCTAAACGAAATTAAGTGACAAAAGATGCTAGTGACAACAAATGAAAATCTCGTATAAGACTGTGTGCATCCGAATGGTAAACGTATCCTGCTCCATGTACGATGCCGTCTTGCTGGTGTTTTATTTATGCTACTTGTGTTTTTAATTACGCATTACTGGTATCCAACACCATTTCCATATAAGATGCTGTTCGTGTCGTTTAACAACAACACGACGGGTGCTGGGTGTCACTATTAGAGGAAGAACTGCTTACCCTTCTGGAGCCCCTATATCTATTGTGGATCGTCTTACTTGTATTTTAGTTTCCTGATATAGTGTGTTGTAGAACATTGTTTGCCTTTTCATTGTTTTTTCTTTTGGTCTTAATGTATTATATTGTATGTCTTAATGTATTATATTGTATGTCTTAATGTATTATATTGTATGTCTTAATGTATTATATTGTATGTCTTAATGTATTATATTGTATGTCTTAATGTATTATATTGTATGTCTTAATGTATTATATTGTATGTCTTAATGTATTATATTGTATGTCTTAATGTATTATATTGTATGTCTTAATGTATTATATTGTATGTCTTAATGTATTATATTGTATGTCTTAATGTATTATATTGTGTGTCTTAATGTATTATATTGTATGTCTTAATGTATGATATTGTATGTCTTAATGTATTATATTGTGTGTCTTAATGTATTATATTGTATGTCTTAATGTATGATATTGTATGTCTTAATGTATTATATTGTATGTCTTAATGTATTATATTGTATGTCTTAATGTATTATATTGTATGTCTTAATGTATGATATTGTATGTCTTAATGTATTATATTGTATGTCTTAATGTATTATATTGTATGTCTTAATGTATTATATTGTATGTCTTAATGTATTATATTGTATGTCTTAATGTATTATATTGTATGTCTTAATGTATTATATTGTATGTCTTAATGTATTATATTGTATGTCTTAATGTATTATATTGTATGTCTTAATGTATTATATTGTATGTCTTAATGTATTATATTGTGTCTTAATGTATTATATTGTGTCTTAATGTATTATATTGTGTCTTAATGTATTATATTGTATGTCTTAATGCATTATATTGTATGTCTTAATGTATTATATTGTATGTCTTAATGTATTATATTGTATGTCTTAATGTATGATATTGTATGTCTTAATGTATGATATTGTATGTCTTAATGTATTATATTGTGTCTTAATGTATTATATTGTGTCTTAATGTATTATATTGTATGTCTTAATGCATTATATTGTATGTCTTAATGTATTATATTGTATGTCTTAATGTATGATATTGTATGTCTTAATGTATGATATTGTATGTCTTAATGTATGATATTGTATGTCTTAATGTATGATATTGTATGTCTTAATGTATTATATTGTATGTCTTAATGTATTATATTGTGTGTCTTAATGTATTATATTGTGTGTCTTAATGTATTATATTGTATGTCTTAATGTATTATATTGTATGTCTTAGTGTATTATATTGTATGTCTTAATGTATTATATTGTATGTCTTAATGTATTATATTGTGTGTCTTAATGTATTATATTGTATGTCTTAATGTATTATATTGTATGTCTTAATGTATTATATTGTATGTCTTAATGTATTATATTGTGTGTCTTAATGTATTATATTGTATGTCTTAATGTATTATAGTGTATGTCTTAATGTATTATATTGTATGTCTTAATGCATTATATTGTGTGTCTTAGTGTATTATATTGTATGTCTTAATGTATTATATTGTATGTCTTAATGTATTATATTGTATGTCTTAATGTATTATATTGTATGTCTTAATGTATTATATTGTGTGTCTTAATGTATTATATTGTATGTCTTAATGTATTATAGTGTATGTCTTAATGTATTATATTGTATGTCTTAATGCATTATATTGTATGTCTTAATGTATTATATTGTATGTCTTAATGTATTATATTGTGTGTCTTAATGTATGATATTGTATGTCTTAATGTATTATATTGTATGTCTTAATGTATTATATTGTATGTCTTAATGTATTATAGTGTATGTCTTAATGTATTATATTGTATGTCTTAATGCATTATATTGTATGTCTTAATGTATTATATTGTGTCTTAATGTATTATATTGTGTGTCTTAATGTATTATATTGTATGTCTTAATGTATTATATTGTATGTCTTAATGTATTATATTGTATGTCTTAATGTATTATATTGTATGTCTTAATGTATTATATTGTATGTCTTAATGTATTATATTGTATGTCTTAATGTATTATATTGTATGTCTTAATGTATTATATTGTATGTCTTAATGTATTATATTGTATGTCTTTTTTCGACTTTCGACTTCTGACTACCCCTTTCATGTCTTCAAACCTTTGTTGAAAATCCTATTTTGTTTATTGGTAGTAAACAGTCAATGGGATACATCCAAGGAATCTTTGTAGAAGCCATTTTTGATAGATATTGATCGCGAGTTGTTCACTCATGGTAAAAAAAACGAACAAAATGTTTGAATTTGGTAATCGAAGCCTATTTGTTGGTGGTTGGATTGGTTTATTGTGCTTAACGCCATTTTCAATAATGTTTCAGTTATATCGTGGCGCCCAGTTTTATTGGTGGAGAAAACCAGAGTACCCGGAGAAAATCACCAACCTGTCACAAGTCACTGACAAATTTTATCACATAATGTTGTATCGAGTACACCTCGCCTGAGCGGGGTTCGAACTCACAACTTCAGTGGTGATAGTCCCTGATTGCATATGTAGTTGTAAATCCAACCACCATACGATCACAACCTAGACGGCCCCTATTTGTTGGTGAATATGATTTGCTTAGGATCTCGGGGCATGATTTGAAATTCTTTTTAAACGTTGAAAATTTAATAAATTTTGCTTACTGAAGACACATTTTTTCCATTAAAGTTTAAATCTACATTTAACATATATATTTCCTTTCTTAAATTTAAAGAATACAAGGACATACATTAATAAATTAAAAAGAATCTTCAGTTCCACAATTAGAAAAAGAAAACAAAAAAAATATTTAAAAATGTAAAGAAAAAAAAACCTAATAATGATGCGTTTAAGAATTAAGGAGCAAGGTGGTTGTATGTTAGACTGTCATATAAACTATAACAGTCCGACAAATGACTTTTGAAATGGTGTCAAAACATAATAAAGTGTTTCTTTACTTCCTTAAAGCAAAACAAAATGATCTTGAGAAATGCATAATGACCAATCTTTTTCGCGAAGCCCCCCCATTCACTGAAAAATTATTTACATACTTAGTTTAAAATTTTCGTTAAAGGACATATTTCTTTAAAAATTACAAAAATTTACTAACATCCGAAAGCCTCGTCACAGTGGATGTCTATATCATACAAGTTACGACTCAATTTTGTCGGAAATTATCCATTCAAAGAAATGCCCCGATTCAACGTCACTCACGTATGACTAGATGAAAGCCCTGATAATGCTGATTAAATTTTTACATGAATTCCCAAACAAATCGTCTAAACCATAAACACTGATCGTACCTGTGATTAGAGCCTACACCTTTTACTTTCTGAAACATTAATGTTACTTTATAGCATTTTTGTATGGTACACATTGTTACAGCTTTGTTAAAGAAGTTTCCACAGAAATATGTATGATTGTCCTACCGGAAAACCTACAGCCGACTTTTGTTGATCACGTGGTTTCATGGTTGATTGGGTTGACTGATCTCGATATGGAAGAATAGGTTCGATCAATGGTATCTGTCCCGTATTGTTCGAAAGATATAAAATATGGTTAAATTGTTGCTCATATTGACGAAAATTAAATAAACCTTAGATAATATCAATTAATTATCAACGGGTCCGTACAAATTTATCCTTATTGGTTTATCAAAATGATTTTTTCGATACTTTTATGTTTATTTTCCTAATAAAATTTCAAAGATCGGGTGCACAAACGAATTGATTTTTTTTTCGTTTCTAAAAGAAACATACGTCAGTCAGAAAACGGCACACAAAGTACAAATCGTGATTACAATGTTTTCATAATGAAAGCTTGACTCATACTGACATTTATCTAAATCGTTGTTTCTAGATCTTTCTGTACATCTATCTTTATGATTTAATTGATATTGTGATTGTAAAATAAAGTTTGCCACAAATTGTTTCGCATATACAAACCTTACATGAAAAAGGGGCATTAAACCAATGTTTTGTAGGCACTTGTTGTCATAGTAAAGCCTACGACTTGTCACATGACAATGTATTCCATGGTAACCAGATTTCACTCGAAACAATTGAAGGTCTTGAGGGGATTTGATTTGTTTATTTCTTGTTATATTGTCTGGAACAAATATGTTTTATTGCCATTTAATTTTTTTAGTTTTTGATTTCTGGTTTATATTTTTCTCTGAAGACTTCATTTGAACATTCCCCGAGTTCGAATTCTCTTTGGATACCGAACTTAACTTTTTATGTTTATGTTGAATTATGATATTCGCTGATGATTCAATTTTTATACTTGTAGGAATAGTTCGTAGAAAGTGAGAGGCGGATGATTTAGGCAGAGGTTCTTGTGTTAAATAACAAATTGTTTTTACCAGGAACAATGTTCTGATTTTCATAATCAAATAACTATCAAAAGACGACATCACTCTTTGTTATAAATTGGCTAAAAACTAAATAGGCTAGTGAACTTTTGGTCCATTATGATTATAAAGCCATTCAGTTGATATTCCATTAATAGTTATATGTTTCCTATATGATTTAATGAGACGTCGCAAGATACTGGTGTTACTTAACGTTATTCGTTTTTAAAAAGACGTTTTTGTAGGAACGTCAAGAACATATTCTTTTCAATTTCGAAATATCATAACGTAAAAAATGGGCAAGAGGGACATCGGATTAGACATTATGTTTTCTCTATATAATTTTTATTCAATAACGCATGACCAATATACATATACCAAAATGGAGATAAATATTTGTACTTTTTATATGTTGCAAAAAATTTAATTAAAAATAATGTTTGATATGATTTTTCTGCCGACGAAAATAATTGTGAAACGCAGCAAAATTACTTTTTTTTTATCAAGGGGACAAATCTTTGGACATCGATATTCAAATAATGCGCAAATGGAAATTCATTTTCGTTCGGATTTTTTATAGTATGAAAAAGTACAAGTTATGAAAATTATTTTTGTATAGCAACATTATGCTTTTTTAACACTTTTCTTATTAGTAATTTTTGCCCTTATATTTGATAAAACGTAAATTTTTGTTACATTAACAGATACGGGACATACCTTAGACATCATCTGAATCTCATTTTGTCCAACTCCACTCGATTTTCAAGGAAAAACGGATACTATGTCATACGGGTTTTATGACGTTCTTGATTGCGAAAAAAAAAATCGGACGAATTCGCGGGAAAATAAATTCATATCAACCATTTTTATCAAACATCACCAGTTAAAATGTAACGCGGGACATAACAAAAATTACGCTTTTGGGGGTTTTGGGCAATCATTTTTCATAAATAGTATCAGTATACTACAAAATGCTTGTTATGGTTAAAAAGGTTATTAAAAACGCTTTATTTTGGTATATAATATGTAGGTATCCATTTATTATTGTTACTTCAACAAGCTCATAAAATTTATAAATCGTATTTTGTCCGAAGGTGAGACCAGTATTTTGCGACGTCTCAATAAATAAATAACTTGTAACTATGCCGAATCTAGAGTCAACTAACGCTCGAAAGGATTTATGATCGTCAGCGTTCTAAATTCTAGCGGCAATTTTCCTCGTTCAACTATATTGCAACATCATCAGATTTGCTCTAAACACTGATTTTGTAGATAAGGATATCACGATGGGTATTATTGCATGGAGGAGGGATAAACCTACACGTTCAAAGCACTTGGACTTACTCCCGGTTTCCGTGAGAATTCTCCCATTCGATGTTTTGCTATCGTGTATTGCTATTTGCTATTTTACCTTTCGTTTGTGTAGCAACATTCCATCAGCACCTGGTTATCGAATATATATCTCTCAGTTGATTCCAGAGCTTGTGATTCCTAACATGATTTCCTTTATAGATGGTTGCTGCTAAAAAGGAAAAAACTAAATAAAGGATTCCTAGTGGTTAAGTTGAAGTCATCAATGGTTAAGTTGAAGTCATCAATGCGAAAGTTTTACGATCGCCATCATTACTTAGTTGAATGTTAAGGAATATCTGTATCACAGTTGACCAGGGATAAGATCTGTGTGTCGTATTAAAATTCTGTCCTTCTTTCCTTTTTGTGACTTGTCGTTGAGTTTTCAACCAGAGAAGCATGAGTTATGCCACTTGTGGAGCAGGAACTGTTCATTCCAGGTTTTTAGTTGGATTCGTATTGCAGTATTTAGTTTTTGTGTATTTTTTGTCGAATATGTTTTTGTCATTTTGTCCTTTTTTCTTGTTTCCATTGTATTGTATATTCTACTTCGATCTTATATTTTACGTAGATACTTTCTTTCCTCTATTACTGCCAATACCTTTACTGGACCTGACTGTATATATGAGTAACACAGCGGGTTTCTGATAAGAAGTAGGAACTGCTTACCCTTCACGAACACCTGAATTCACCCCCGCCACCTTGGATTTGGTGGGGCCCGTGTTGCTCATCTTTTTAGTTTTCTGTGTTGTCGTTTTTGCTTTGTTTGTCTTCGTCCTGTGTCATGTGTACCCGATGTTGTCAGTTTCTCTGGATTATCCATTCTTCATTGCCCCCTTCGGTGTTCTCTAACGTTTATGTACGGCTTCTCGTTACCTCTTTGACATTTTCAACCTTTTCTTATCATTGGAGACATATTTCTTCTAAGACAACGCACTATACACAAATCACAAAATAAATTGATTATCTTATCTGCAGGAAATGACTTTAAATTATTTGTAAAAAATATATATAATTTACTGTAATGTGAAAAAACGAATTTTTTTTTCTATTGAAAATTGTGTCATGTATCCAGACAAATCCATGCGATCAGATAAATTTGGCGTCTTTCAATATCTTTGAAGAAATATAACAAAGTAAGAAATTATATGAAAATTAATATTTATCGGGTTCAAAACATAAGTGTGTGAGAAAGAGATATCTTTAGAAAATATCAAATAATATGTGGAGGAGAAAAGACACGAAGACTCGACGTGTTACATCGCCCTGAAATTATTACAATTGGAAGAAAAGATTCGTTCAACCCGTGAAATAAAATGTTCTTTATGTGTTCCACCAAGTAATCGTCATCTTTATACAAATGTTATCACATTAATGATTTAAAGAAGTCCAATTTCCCTTGTTAAATCATTAAAATTCAAAAATGTCATAATTTCAAATACATGTAGATATAAAAAAATATAAATTTGTAACATTTAATAGATACTAATCTCAGATGCAATCGAAACGAATAATTTAAAACTTGAAACGTTCTTTTGCATTTTTTATTTTCTAAAATCACAATACAAAGTTTTATTTATTATAGCAATCGACTTAATTATACCCAGTCTTTCTAAGCAACGAAATCGGAACTGCTTTACATCTGAATATTAAATTATTTAGATACAGGCATTTAAATCGTAATTTCGTTTCTTTATTACAATTTTGATTTATGTTTATACCGACAATTACATCTGTAAATATGTTCATCGCCAATTTAAAATATTAGAAAAATATTTTAAATACATATTAAATTTGACATATTGTTAATTCAGAACATATCGTGACATTTAATGGTACATCAACATCTTCAACATTTGTTAAAACGTAACGACCGAATCAAAGAAGAAATACTATGTAATCTTTAGGTCAAGGTTGTCTTCGTCTTACTATATAGTCACAGGACAAAGAGCAGAATGCATAGGTTAATAAAGAACCCTTTCATAAATTGAGGAAATATTGCTAAAAACAAAAGCAAAATCATTATGATTGATTGATTGATTGATTGATTGATTGATTGATTGATTGATTGATTGATTGATTGATTGATTGATTGATTGATTGATTGATTGATTGATTGATTGATTGATTGATTGATTGATTGATTGATTGATTGATTGATTGATTGATTGATTGATTGATTGATTGATTGATTGATTGATTGATTGATTGATTGATTGATTGATTGATTGATTGATTGATTGATTGATTGATTGATTGATTGATTGATTGATTGATTGATTGATTGATTGATTGATTGATTGATTGATTGATTGATTGATTGATTGATTGATTGATTGATTGATTGATTGATTGATTGATTGATTGATTGATTGATTGATTGATTGATTGATTGATGCTTAATGCTCAGCGGCAAATATTTCAAGCATATTTAGTACGAGAATTTGGTCAGTTCAATAACTGTATAATTTACAGACAAAAAGGGATGAATGGGACGAAGCGAGGCAAAAAAATTTGAATGACACTAGAAAGATATCTATAGAGTTAATTGGAATGAAAATAGTAGCGTTTTATAGTGTCTACAACACACCAGTGATTTTTACTAAATTTACAAAAGGGATGCTTAAGGTGCAAGGATCCTGTACTCTCCAAACACTACACACAGTATGGTTCACGTACAACCTCCGAACTATTTTCAATTCCTCATCCAGAGAGCATTTACATATCCACTACCTGAGGTGTTCTTGGCAGTTATGTTGCTTGAGCCTTTGACACTGTCACTAGTCCCCAGAAAAATCATTATGAACTACATTAATTATTATCTACAGAGCGCACATGATTCGTATATCTGTGGTTTCATACATTGTCGAGCAATATTGTTTAATTACACACATTGTAGTCCGAATGAGTCAGTTGACATCTGTCTATGACCACTCCTTACAAACTTACTCATTACGTTAATTACACACATTGTAGCCCGAACGAGTCAATTGACATCTGTCTATGACCACTCCTTACAGTTGACATCTGTCTTAAGACCACCCCTTACAGTTGACATCTATCTTATGACCACTCCTTACAAACTTACTCATTAATGAGTCAGTTTAAATCTGTCAATGACCACTCCTTGCAAACTTACTCATTAATGAGTCAGTTGACATCTCTCTCTTCTCTCTCTCTCTCTCCTCCTTACAAACTTTACTCATTACTAGCTGTTGCAAGTTTACCTTTACATTCAAGTAGTATGACATTCACCTCCTTGTGAGTATTTACGAACCCGTCATAATGACGAGCGGTGTACACAAATAACAGGACACTCTTTCGGATGCTTTGTATATCCAATAGCGAGGAAATTATTTCCTATTTCTAAGCGCGTGGTTGCCTATTGAACTTCAAAATTCTTGGTGTATTTTTCCAAGATTTATAACCATAAATATCCTGAATATATGTACTACATATACATTAAATGTTTACCTCTATACATTAAATGTTTACCTCTATACATTAAATGTTTACCTCTATACATTAAATGTTTACCTGTATACTCTTGTTTTATCTGTGGGGTTGGTGTTCCTCCATCTTTGGTTTTCTATGTAGTGTTTTGTAGATCGTTGTTTGGCCTTTTATCCTTTTTCTTTTGGACATTGTGTTGGCTGTCCTTCTTCGAATTACGGATTCTGATTACCCCTTTGGTATCGTCAATCTAATTTTACCCCCAGGAACATCTGTCGCCGCTATCGTAAAGTTTGAAGATACTATAGGGGCAAACAGAAGCAGTAAATCGAAGGATAAATAACACAATGACCAACAGAAAGAGTACAACAAGACAAACAATGATCTACAAAACACTACACAAAGAACTAAATATTGGGCAACACGAACCCCACTTAAAACCTTAGGGGTAAGCAGTTCCTGCTCAACTAGTGGCTCCCGTCGTGTTACTCTTGTTGCAAATCCGGTGAAAAGTCATAAATAAGGAAAGGACCGGATTGTGATTACGACAAATGGAACATACCCATGGTCATTTACGACACAGATATACCGTAACGGTTAACCAGTCATGGAGGCGACCGTAAAACTTTCGAAGTGATGACTTCAATTTCACTACCAAGAACCATTTGTTCCCAGAAGCTTCCTTGTTAACAGCAACCATATACCAAGGAAATCATTATAGGAACCACATCACTGGAACAGTGTATCAATTGGGAGATATATACTCCATATGCCAGTGCTGCTGGAATGTTGCTATATATAAATGGAAAGTTCACCATGGTAAAATTGAAATAATCTCTTTTGTCGTAAAGTTTAATTCTTAACCACCATTCGTAGCTATGAAATTTTGTTTAAAATATGCCTATGTCATCAGTACCTCTACATTTGTGAGTTCAGCTTCCGTTCGTGGCATGGTGTACTTGATATAAGGTATCTAGTTAACTGCAAAGTGGTGCTAAATGCCAATATATTTAGTCTCGTTATTTTTCTAGTTCATCCGGATCTCCTCTTGCATATGGTTTTGTTTTCAAAATTTTCATTCCGCAGAATATTTCATACAATTACAAATGCAGACGTTTTCTGGAGTGTACCAATATGTATATACATTTTGCTTTGTATAATATTGGATATATTTAGCGCAAAATATTTCTCAGTAGTGCAAATGAAAATAAAAAGCAGGAATAGTGTTTTTGTCATCGTGTGCATTTCCATGTCAAAATGTATTAAACATGTTTTTTTCAAGACATGTTGTTTTAAATGGTTTAAAAACATTGTATTCACCTCCCTTTTCGTTGCAAAAAAATGCGACAAAAAAGCTACCTTTTCTGAATGAAACAATTGTTATTTACGGAAATTGTTGTACATTTCTACTTCATTTTAACATTTTTGTTAAATGCCAGACTAAAAATATAAATATATGACACAACGGGCACGACAACTCTTGTCTTTATACAAATGGTATCTGAAAATAAAAGTTGGTGTAATTTTTTTTTCTTTGAAAGTTTAATGTTCTGTAAAAAAGGGCGGGAAGTTTCATTCATGCAGAATGTGAACTGTCTCGATGTTGGTAGATTGTTGACAGAACATACTTCACGTTATAAGTTTTTTTTATACAAAATTATGACTAATAGGTAGTATATTTAGTGTATTTGTTTGAAAAAGTGTCGGATTATTATTTTTACTTGTAAGTAATTAATTTTAGAACAAGACAGTAGGCGCTGGGTGTACGCCCAAAAAACGTACACACGTGTCATTATCATGTTTCCTGTTTGTTCATATTGTTTATTACTTCAAGTCTTTATTTTTGTCACTGATATTTTTTTACATTCTATATTTTGCATCAATATTCCTTTAGCAATGGATTCGGAACAAAATTAACAAACAAAAATCTATACACACAAGAATGATAATAACTACGATTATGCTGTGTGGGTTAGGTCTAGGGTTATGGTGCATAACGCCACTTTCAACAATATTTCAGTTATATCGTTACTTCTGTGTGTGGAATGATATAAATGAAATTCAAAAATTTAGAGCTTAAACAATGCTACCTATTAATTGATCTTTTAAGAATGGTTTTCCTTCAAATTAATCTATTTTGAAGATTGGTTGGTTCAGATTTAGGATAATGTGTCAAGGTGGAGCGATATGTCTACTCGCGGACATGTTGCTTCAGTGAGCTAGTACTATAAAAAAAAAAAAAAAAAACTATCAGCGTATTGATCTAGGACAAAGCTGACGTCGTCATCATCTCTCCAAAATGTAACATGTTCTTGCTATGATATGTCTGAAAATTTGCTCACTTGACATTAAACATCAATCACTCACTCACTACATCCCAACAATAGTCTATTTTTTTCATATGTTAGGGCTATGTTAACAAGAATACATTAGTTATAATACGACACTGTATCACTGCATCCTATCTTTTGTGTAGTCTTTTATGTCTTTACTCTCTGAGTTCTGTGTTGTGGTGTCCGTTACGATTTCCACATTAAAACGATGTTCGGTTCGTCTTTATCTTCAGTTGTTTATAGGAGGACTCATGTCTTATTTACGTTAGTTGTGTTTGTTTACGTATAGTGGTGTCGGACACATATTGTGTTGTATCTTTGCTTTGTGTTTCTTCGTCTTGTGTACACTATGTTGCCAGTGTCTCTGGATTGTCCATTTTTGATTGCAATTTCGGTATTCTCTAACGTTTATTTACCATTAAAATAGTCAGATTTTGATTGCGTACAAGGAGGATATTTAAGAAATAAGTTATGGAAGCCATAGTTTGTTTGCGATTTTAACATAGGTAACATTGTTTTCGTTAAAAGGGTTATGTCGAGCGATATCGAATGATGATGATTATACAAATGTTCAAAAATGTCATACAAACTATGTTTTTTCATGATTTTTTTAATTATAAAACGGAAAAAAATACATGCTATTGATATTTTTACCTGTATATATAGAGGATACTGGAATTTGTTACTTCAAAATTTATATATTAGAGAATACCAAAAGTAGTAAATTGGCATATGGTAAATTAAAAATAAAATCCTTTCTGAACCTCACATTATTATTTTTTAAACGATGAAACATAATTTAATTTTAATTCAATAATAAGAATACAAATGAATGGGAAAAAAGAAAGAAACATATCTGATCAGTGCAGACTTGCGCAATGATATTATAAAGTACTCATTTCTTTTAAATCTCTGACTTGTCTAATGAGATTTTAAAAACAATTTCATAATTTCGTGTCGTTTAAAATTCTAGAAAATCAATATGTCATTTCCGGGTCAAGATTTATAACTGACAGTTTATCGGTAAGTTAAACAAAGATTATGATTATAAACAGGTAATCATTATCACATATGGCAATACGATATCATTCTATAAACATTTATACACATTTTAATACTGATATTCAAGTGTTATTACAAAATTGTGAGGCAAAGTGTCTGATTGGCACCACCCAAGTCTTGAAGCTGGTGAGCTGCCAGCGGAAAAAAAATATAAATTGTATAGAAAAATAACTTAATAAGGGGGAATTGTGAGTTTGAACCCCGTTCATGGCAAGGTGTACTCGATACAACATTATGTGATATAGTTTGTCACTGTTTTGCGACAGGACGGTGGTTTTCTCCGGTTTCCTCCACCAATAAAACTGACCGCCACGATATAGCTGAAATATTGTTGAAAGTGGCGTTAAACACCATACCCCCAAATAAAACCATTTTTTTTTTACTAAAAAATATAATTCTAGATTTTTTTTTTAAATTCTCGAATAACATTAAATATAAAAAGAAATGACGATAATTTCCCAATTACTATGCATAGATCATTATTCCTTGACAAACAATTAGCGATGCATATTTACAGTTTTCCATATAACGGAATATACAAATCGGATGTCGTTTCAATAAAATAATTTTATCAGTTATTTTTTCCTTTGGTGTCTTCTCAGTCACCACACATCGACCTTTCCCTAATAATGGTCCCACTTGTTTGGCGACTTTGCTGTGATAATTAATTCAGACGGCGCTTAAACGCCTTCGCATGGCTTCATAAGTGGTAATTCAAGTAAAACTTGACAAGTCTGTGGTCAGACGATTGATACCTCCTGAGGACCTTTTATATAGTCTTAATATCTAAATAATGAAAGTCATGCTGGTTTACAAATAATTCTTTAATACATTATTGGCCACGCAAAACGAAAACAGTGAGAGTTTGGCAGACTACAACCTTTGACTTGTTGGCTCTGCATACCTTGGTTGGGCAGGTAACCAGACGTATAGAAGGTTATGATCGTCTTATTGAAGTAGGTATATATAGGAGCATATCACCACTATAGAAATCCTCTTAAACAATTCATCATCAGAGTGATTACAGACAGTTTGTTTGCCTAGATGGTACGCTAGTTTCTAACTGTATACGTAGGCATGTGTTGGTATTTGAGGCATATACACTTGAAAAGCCAGTTTACAAATATTTTGACGTATTTTCAAGAGGATTTCTTAAATCGTACTTGTTTAACTTTTTCCTTCCCACCTTTAGGACACGTACCGCGTCTGTGTGTCTACGATCATTACAAACTAAGGGTAAGTTTGTATAAATTCGTGAAGGTGCCATTCCTCAACGACAAAAATTCAGTAGCTTTGAGAAAAAATTAGTTTGTTGTTTTTAACTCATTTATCTTCTTTTAATATGACTTGACCAGAAAACACACTGTGACATGTTAAATAAATTAGTATTTAAATGCCAAAATATTGAAATGATTAATTGCATAGCCTTGTATTATAATGCATAGTAGTAGTATACGAATATATCTGGAGGAAATCTGTTGACGTCAGCAAATTTATTGAATGATATAAAATGTGTATTTACAAATCACAATTATTTTTTGTTTTTGTTTTGTTTTGTTTTGTTTTGTTATTTTTTGTTTTCTATTTTTAGAAATGAACCGTGTTGTCTGGAGACGTATAGAAAGACCCGGATATGACACAACAATCCAGCAGACGATCACATTTGGTTGGTTGGGGTGTTATGGTGTTTAACGCCACTTTCATTAATATTTCAGTTATATCATGGCGGTCAGTTTTATTGATGGAGAAAATCGGAGTACCCGGAGAAAGCCGCCGACCTGCCGCAAGTCACTGAAAAACTTTATCACATAATGTTGTATCGAGTACACCTCGCCATAAGTGGGATTCGAACGATCACCTTTGGAGATCGGAAATTACCGTAATAAAAAAAAAATGATCATTTAAAGTTAATTACGAATCCAAACTTTAACAAATTTATTTGAAAAAATAAATATGATCAAAAATGCCATAAAAATTCGTATTAATATTATACAAGAATATTTATGTCTGTATTACGCACAATCAGACAAGATGGTGGACATTTTTTTTCCAACTTCCGTATCCTGTTGAGAGAAAATTGTTAGAGATTGATAGTGATATTTTAATATTCCGTTTGAACACTTGATACAATAAAAAGGAAGCTGTCGCTGTGATATTCATTGGTTACATGACTTTTTATCTTTAAAGTAATGGTATTTAACCAACCTAATATAACTTCTTAGCTACCCGTCTAGGGTTTATTAAAAAAAATTAACTGTTAAATGAAGAGTAAATAAGTGCGTGGTTTTTTCAAACACCAAGTTGAAATAATCAAATAAATGGGGTATGAGTATTTAAATTTAACACCATCACTGACAATATTTCGTTCAATCAGACTTCCGTTTACTTCGAGATTTTCTTGACGTAGCAAGGAATGGTGTTATGTAATAAAGTAATGTGGAAAATAAAGAAGGCAACATCTTAAAAACTACATGTGTAGCTGTATTAACCCAACATAATTTCTTTGACATAATTATGAATTGGTATTCTCCTCTCTGGACATGTGTGCTTTTGTTATAGTAGCATCTAATTGTGTTTTCTCTATGAAACTTTAGCATGGCGCATCCACAATGTCTTCCATTTCCAGTACCGTTCAGCTCTCACAACGGAAATGCATATGACCTCATCGAATTTGTGAGAGAGAAAAAATTCAAATGAAAAGTACTCCGATTGTTATCAAAATAGTGCAATAACAGTATTGCAATCAATATACATGTATATAGTTTTAACATGTGTAATATCTGCCATCAGATCTTCATTAATGTTGTCCTCCTCTGAACTCATGCGGGGTGTACTCGATACAACATTATGTGATAAAGTTTGTCAGTGACTTGTGGCAGGTCGGTGGTTTTCACCGGGTACTCCAGTTTCCTCCACTAATAAAGCTGACCGCCATGATGTAACTGAGTTATTGTTGAAAGTGGTGTTAAACACCATAACCCTAAATCATAATATAAAGCATAAATGTTCTCTGGTTGCCAACACCATATTTACTGAAATTCTGGGAAAACACTAGCTCCGGTTTAAAAATCGAAGGGGATTTTTTCCCCGTTTCCCTTCTTTGAAATTTAAAAACATGGTAATATGTGTATATCTTAGCTGCAAGTTTTGTGCTTAGTGCACTAGGTCAAGACCTTTACAAATTAGAACTTTCTACATTTATATAATTACAACATTATAATGAATTGTAATCTTAAACATTCATGAAACATTTTCATCTCTGTGGTCATTCGTTCTCCAATTTTGACATCACACAATCATTTTTGTTTGTAAATTTGTGGCACTTCTTAACCTCAAATAAGATATATTAAAATATAACGTAATAAATGTCTTGTAAACTAACAATTAGTTGTTCAGCCATGTGTATACGAAACAATCGTGAACACGTCCTAATTAATGGTTCTTGGCTGCACTGTGTGGTTTATTAGTTTGAACACGTTTGAACGTCTGTGAATGTGTACTTTTGCACGGTTTTTGGACAGAAAAGAGTCGTGATCTCTGTATACAGTCAAACCTGTCTCATGTGACATTCCATTTGAACATTGAAATAAGGGGTCACATAAGACAGGTGGTCGTAAACAAAGGTTTAATTAATATGAAATGCATTGTGAAAGGAAAATAAAATTAAGGTAGCATGATACGATACAAGGTATTGCTTAATAGAGGTGATCACTAAAGCGGGTTTGACTGTACTTGTAATATAAACCAAGAAATATATTTATATAAGCAACTATCCTAGTGTTTAAATCCAATTGTTGTATATTTATTTTTCCATATATATTAATTAGTCTTTTTTTATTAGAACTAATAAAATAGGTTTACAATTCGAGTTTTTGTGTTCCCTTTATTGATGGATAGTGGCTTCAATTTACTGATGTGTACTATGGCTTCAATTTACTGATGTGTACTATGGCTTCAATTTACTGATGTGTACTATGGTTTCATGATGTGTACTATGGCTTCAATTTACTGATGTGTACTATGGTTTCATGATGTGTAGTATGGCTTCAATTTACTGATGTGTACTATGGTTTCATGATGTGTACTATGGCTTCAATTTACTGATGTGTACTATGGTTTCATGATGTGTACTATGGTTTCATGATGTGTACTATGGTTTCATGATGTGTACTATGGCTTCAATTTACTGATGTGTACTATGGTTTCATGATGTGTACTATGGCTTCAATTTACTGATGTGTACTATGGTTTCATGATGTGTACTATGGCTTCAATTTACTGATGTGTACTATGGTTTCATGATGTGTACTATGGCTTCAATTTACTGATGTGTACTATGGTTTCATGATGTGTACTATGGTTTCATGATGTGTACTATGGTTTCATGATGTGTACTATGGCTTCAATTTACTGATGTGTACTATGGTTTCATGATGTGTACTATGGCTTCAATTTACTGATGTGTACTATGGTTTCATGATGTGTACTATGGCTTCAATTTACTGATGTGTACTATGGTTTCATGATGTGTACTATGGTTTCATGATGTGTACTATGGTTTCATGATGTGTACTATGGCTTCAATTTACTGATGTGTACTATGGTTTCATGATGTGTACTATGGCTTCAATTTACTGATGTGTACTATGGTTTCATGATGTGTACTATGGTTTCATGATGTGTACTATGGCTTCAATTTACTGATGTGTACTATGGTTTCATGATGTGTACTATGGTTTCATGATGTGTACTATGGTTTCATGATGTGTACTATGGCTTCAATTTACTGATGTGTACTATGGTTTCATGATGTGTACTATGGTTTCAATTTACTGATGTGTACTATGGTTTCATGATGTGTACTATGGTTTCATGATGTGTACTATGGCTTCAATTTACTGATGTGTACTATGGTTTCATGATGTGTACTATGGCTTCAATTTACTGATGTGTACTATGGTTTCATGATGTGTACTATGGCTTCAATTTACTGATGTCTACTATGGTTTCATGATGTGTACTATGGCTTCAATTTACTGATGTGTACTATGGTTTCATGATGTGTACTATGGTTTCATGATGTGTACTATGGCTTCAATTTACTGATGTGTACTATGGTTTCATGATGTGTACTATGGCTTCAATTTACTGATGTGTACTATGGTTTCATGATGTGTACTATGGTTTCATGATGTGTACTATGGTTTCAATTTACTGATGTGTACTATGGTTTCATGATGTGTACTATGGTTTCATGATGTGTACTATGGTTTCAATTTACTGATGTGTACTATGATTTCATGTTGCAATAAAATGAAAAACGCTGTCGGAACAGTTCCAAAATATAATAAAAACAAATCGTAGAAAGAGGTAAAAATCGATACCCATAACACACAAATAGATGACCGCTCACCTTCCTGACTTGGTACAGGTACTTCAATAAAAAGTGGCGGGGTTAAACCGTTTTATGGACCCAAACCTCCCATCTTAGTGAAATGATGCGGTTATGTGTTTTCTACATGTGAGTATAATGTCAACCCTCGCATATAAATGAGCATATTTAGAAAGGTTTGATTCACGTCAACCCTCACATATAAATGAGCATATTTAGAAAGGTTTGATTCACGTCAACCCTCAAATATAAATGAGCATATTTAAAACGGTTTGATTCACGTCAATCCTCACATATAAATGAGCATATTTAGAAAGGTTTGATTCACGTCAACCCTCGCATATAAATGAGCATATTTAGAAAGGTTTGATTCATGTCAACCCTCACATATAAATGAGCATATTTAGAAAGGTTTGATTCACGTCAACCCTCACATATAAATGAGCATATTTAGAAAGGTTTGATTCACGTCAACCCTCACATATAAATGAGCATATTTAGAAAGGTTTGATTCACGTCAACCCTCACATATAAATGAGCATATTTAGAAAGGTTTGATTCACGTCAACCCTCACATATAAATGAGCATATTTAGAAAGGTTTGATTCACGTCAACCCTCACATATAAATGAGCATATTTAGAAAGGTTTGATTCACGTCAACCCTCACATATAAATGAGCATATTTAGAAAAGTTTGATTCACGTCAACCCTCACATATAAATGAGCATATTTAGAAAGGTTTGATTCACGTCAACCCTCACATATAAATGAGCATATTTAGAAAGGTTTGATTCACGTCAACCCTCACATATAAATGAGCATATTTAGAAAGGTTTGATTCACGTCAACCCTCACATATAAATGAGCATATTTAGAAAGGTTTGATTCACGTCAACCCTCACATATAAATGAGCATATTTAGAAAGGTTTGATTCACGTCAACCCTCACATATAAATGAGCATATTTAGAAAGGTTTGATTCACGTCAACCCTCACATATAAATGAGCATATTTAGAAAGGTTTGATTCACGTCAACCCTCACACATAAATGAGCATATTTAGAAAGGTTTGATTCACGTCAACCCTCACACATAAATGAGCATATTTAGAAAGGTTTGATTCACGTCAACCCTCACACATAAATGAGCATATTTAGAAAGGTTTGATTCACGTCAACCCTCACATATAAATGAGCATATTTAGAAAGGTTTGATTCACGTCAACCCTCACATATAAATGAGCATATTTAGAAAGGTTTGATTCACGTCAACCCTCACATATAAATGAGCATATTTAGAAAGGTTTGATTCACGTCAACCCTCACATATAAATGAGCATATTTAGAAAGGTTTGATTCACGTCAACCCTCACATATAAATGAGCATATTTAGAAAGGTTTGATTCACGTCAACCCTCACATATAAATGAGCATATTTAGAAAGGTTTGATTCACGTCAACCCTCACATATAAATGAGCATATTTAGAAAAGTTTGATTCACGTCAACCCTCACATATAAATGAGCATATTTAGAAAGGTTTGATTCACGTCAACCCTCACATATAAATGAGCATATTTAGAAAGGTTTGATTCACGTCAACCCTCACATATAAATGAGCATATTTAGAAAGGTTTGATTCACGTCAACCCTCACATATAAATGAGCATATTTAGAAAGGTTTGATTCACGTCAACCCTCACATATAAATGAGCATATTTAGAAAGGTTTGATTCACGTCAACCCTCACATATAAATGAGCATATTTAGAAAGGTTTGATTCACGTCAACCCTCACATATAAATGAGCATATTTAGAAAGGTTTGATTCACGTCAACCCTCACATATAAATGAGCATATTTAGAAAGGTTTGATTCACGTCAACCCTCACATATAAATGAGCATATTTAGAAAGGTTTGATTCACGTCAACCCTCACATATAAATGAGCATATTTAGAAAGGTTTGATTCACGTCAACCCTCACACATAAATGAGCATATTTAGAAAAGTTTGATTCACGTCAACCCTCACACATAAATGAGCATATTTAGAAAGGTTTGATTCACGTCAACCCTCACACATAAATGAGCATATTTAGAAAGGTTTGATTCACGTCAACCCTCACACATAAATGAGCATATTTAGAAAGGTTTGATTCACGTCAACCCTCACATATAAATGAGCATATTTAGAAAGGTTTGATTCACGTCAACCCTCACATATAAATGAGCATATTTAGAAAGGTTTGATTCACGTCAACCCTCACATATAAATGAGCATATTTAGAAAGGTTTGATTCACGTCAACCCTCACATATAAATGAGCATATTTAGAAAGGTTTGATTCACGTCAACCCTCACATATAAATGAGCATATTTAGAAAGGTTTGATTCACGTCAACCCTCACATATAAATGAGCATATTTAGAAAGGTTTGATTCACGTCAACCCTCACATATAAATGAGCATATTTAGAAAGGTTTGATTCACGTCAATCCTCACACATAAATGAGCATATTTAGAAAGGTTTGATTCACGTCAACCCTCACACATAAATGAGCATATTTAGAAAGGTTTGATTCACGTCAACCCTCACACATAAATGAGCATATTTAGAAAGGTTTGATTCACGTCAACCCTCACACATAAATGAGCATATTTAGAAAGGTTTGATTCACGTCAACCCTCACATATAAATGAGCATATTTAGAAAGGTTTGATTCACGTCAACCCTCACATATAAATGAGCATATTTAGAAAGGTTTGATTCACGTCAACCCTCACATATAAATGAGCATATTTAGAAAGGTTTGATTCACGTCAACCCTCACATATAAATGAGCATATTTAGAAAGGTTTGATTCACGTCAACCCTCACATATAAATGAGCATATTTAGAAAGGTTTGATTCACGTCAACCCTCACATATAAATGAGCATATTTAGAAAGGTTTGATTCACGTCAACCCTCACATATAAATGAGCATATTTAGAAAGGTTTGATTCACGTCAACCCTCACATATAAATGAGCATATTTAGAAAGGTTTGATTCACGTCAACCCTCACATATAAATGAGCATATTTAGAAAGGTTTGATTCACGTCAACCCTCACATATAAATGAGCATATTTAGAAAGGTTTGATTCACGTCAACCCTCACATATAAATGAGCATATTTAGAAAGGTTTGATTCACGTCAACCCTCACATATAAATGAGCATATTTAGAAAGGTTTGATTCACGTCAACCCTCACATATAAATGAGCATATTTAGAAAGGTTTGATTCACGTCAACCCTCACATATAAATGAGCATATTTAGAAAGGTTTGATTCACGTCAACCCTCACATATAAATGAGCATATTTAGAAAGGTTTGATTCACGTCAACCCTCACATATAAATGAGCATATTTAGAAAGGTTTGATTCACGTCAACCCTCACATATAAATGAGCATATTTAGAAAGGTTTGATTCACGTCAACCCTCACATATAAATGAGCATATTTAGAAAGGTTTGATTCACGTCAACCCTCACATATAAATGAGCATATTTAGAAAGGTTTGATTCACGTCAACCCTCACATATAAATGAGCATATTTAGAAAGGTTTGATTCACGTCAACCCTCACATATAAATGAGCATATTTAGAAAGGTTTGATTCACGTCAACCCTCACATATAAATGAGCATATTTAGAAAGGTTTGATTCACGTCAACCCTCACATATAAATGAGCATATTTAGAAAGGTTTGATTCACGTCAACCCTCACATATAAATGAGCATATTTAGAAAGGTTTGATTCACGTCAACCCTCACATATAAATGAGCATATTTAGAAAGGTTTGATTCACGTCAACCCTCACATATAAATGAGCATATTTAGAAAGGTTTGATTCACGTCAACCCTCACATATAAATGAGCATATTTAGAAAGGTTTGATTCACGTCAACCCTCACATATAAATGAGCATATTTAGAAAGGTTTGATTCACGTCAACCCTCACATATAAATGAGCATATTTAGAAAGGTTTGATTCACGTCAACCCTCACATATAAATGAGCATATTTAGAAAGGTTTGATTCACGTCAACCCTCACATATAAATGAGCATATTTAGAAAGGTTTGATTCACGTCAACCCTCACATATAAATGAGCATATTTAGAAAGGTTTGATTCACGTCAACCCTCACATATAAATGAGCATATTTAGAAAGGTTTGATTCACGTCAACCCTCACATATAAATGAGCATATTTAGAAAGGTTTGATTCACGTCAACCCTCACATATAAATGAGCATATTTAGAAAGGTTTGATTCACGTCAACCCTCACATATAAATGAGCATATTTAGAAAGGTTTGATTCACGTCAACCCTCACATATAAATGAGCATATTTAGAAAGGTTTGATTCACGTCAACCCTCACATATAAATGAGCATATTTAGAAAGGTTTGATTCACGTCAACCCTCACATATAAATGAGCATATTTAGAAAGGTTTGATTCACGTCAACCCTCACATATAAATGAGCATATTTAGAAAGGTTTGATTCACGTCAACCCTCACATATAAATGAGCATATTTAGAAAGGTTTGATTCACGTCAACCCTCACATATAAATGAGCATATTTAGAAAGGTTTGATTCACGTCAACCCTCACATATAAATGAGCATATTTAGAAAGGTTTGATTCACGTCAACCCTCACATATAAATGAGCATATTTAGAAAGGTTTGATTCACGTCAACCCTCACATATAAATGAGCATATTTAGAAAGGTTTGATTCACGTCAACCCTCACATATAAATGAGCATATTTAGAAAGGTTTGATTCACGTCAACCCTCACATATAAATGAGCATATTTAGAAAGGTTTGATTCACGTCAACCCTCACATATAAATGAGCATATTTAGAAAGGTTTGATTCACGTCAACCCTCACATATAAATGAGCATATTTAGAAAGGTTTGATTCACGTCAACCCTCACATATAAATGAGCATATTTAGAAAGGTTTGATTCACGTCAACCCTCACATATAAATGAGCATATTTAGAAAGGTTTGATTCACGTCAACCCTCACATATAAATGAGCATATTTAGAAAGGTTTGATTCACGTCAACCCTCACATATAAATGAGCATATTTAGAAAGGTTTGATTCACGTCAACCCTCACATATAAATGAGCATATTTAGAAAGGTTTGATTCACGTCAACCCTCACATATAAATGAGCATATTTAGAAAGGTTTGATTCACGTCAACCCTCACATATAAATGAGCATATTTAGAAAGGTTTGATTCACGTCAACCCTCACATATAAATGAGCATATTTAGAAAGGTTTGATTCACGTCAACCCTCACATATAAATGAGCATATTTAGAAAGGTTTGATTCACGTCAACCCTCACATATAAATGAGCATATTTAGAAAGGTTTGATTCACGTCAACCCTCACATATAAATGAGCATATTTAGAAAGGTTTGATTCACGTCAACCCTCACATATAAATGAGCATATTTAGAAAGGTTTGATTCACGTCAACCCTCACATATAAATGAGCATATTTAGAAAGGTTTGATTCACGTCAACCCTCACATATAAATGAGCATATTTAGAAAGGTTTGATTCACGTCAACCCTCACATATAAATGAGCATATTTAGAAAGGTTTGATTCACGTCAACCCTCACATATAAATGAGCATATTTAGAAAGGTTTGATTCACGTCAACCCTCACATATAAATGAGCATATTTAGAAAGGTTTGATTCACGTCAACCCTCACATATAAATGAGCATATTTAGAAAGGTTTGATTCACGTCAACCCTCACATATAAATGAGCATATTTAGAAAGGTTTGATTCACGTCAACCCTCACATATAAATGAGCATATTTAGAAAGGTTTGATTCACGTCAACCCTCACATATAAATGAGCATATTTAGAAAGGTTTGATTCACGTCAACCCTCACATATAAATGAGCATATTTAGAAAGGTTTGATTCACGTCAACCCTCACATATAAATGAGCATATTTAGAAAGGTTTGATTCACGTCAACCCTCACATATAAATGAGCATATTTAGAAAGGTTTGATTCACGTCAACCCTCACATATAAATGAGCATATTTAGAAAGGTTTGATTCACGTCAACCCTCACATATAAATGAGCATATTTAGAAAGGTTTGATTCACGTCAACCCTCACATATAAATGAGCATATTTAGAAAGGTTTGATTCACGTCAACCCTCACATATAAATGAGCATATTTAGAAAGGTTTGATTCACGTCAACCCTCACATATAAATGAGCATATTTAGAAAGGTTTGATTCACGTCAACCCTCACATATAAATGAGCATATTTAGAAAGGTTTGATTCACGTCAACCCTCACATATAAATGAGCATATTTAGAAAGGTTTGATTCACGTCAACCCTCACATATAAATGAGCATATTTAGAAAGGTTTGATTCACGTCAACCCTCACATATAAATGAGCATATTTAGAAAGGTTTGATTCACGTCAACCCTCACATATAAATGAGCATATTTAGAAAGGTTTGATTCACGTCAACCCTCACATATAAATGAGCATATTTAGAAAGGTTTGATTCACGTCAACCCTCACATATAAATGAGCATATTTAGAAAGGTTTGATTCACGTCAACCCTCACATATAAATGAGCATATTTAGAAAGGTTTGATTCACGTCAACCCTCACATATAAATGAGCATATTTAGAAAGGTTTGATTCACGTCAACCCTCACATATAAATGAGCATATTTAGAAAGGTTTGATTCACGTCAACCCTCACATATAAATGAGCATATTTAGAAAGGTTTGATTCACGTCAACCCTCACATATAAATGAGCATATTTAGAAAGGTTTGATTCACGTCAACCCTCACATATAAATGAGCATATTTAGAAAGGTTTGATTCACGTCAACCCTCACATATAAATGAGCATATTTAGAAAGGTTTGATTCACGTCAACCCTCACATATAAATGAGCATATTTAGAAAGGTTTGATTCACGTCAACCCTCACATATAAATGAGCATATTTAGAAAGGTTTGATTCACGTCAACCCTCACATATAAATGAGCATATTTAGAAAGGTTTGATTCACGTCAACCCTCACATATAAATGAGCATATTTAGAAAGGTTTGATTCACGTCAACCCTCACATATAAATGAGCATATTTAGAAAGGTTTGATTCACGTCAACCCTCACATATAAATGAGCATATTTAGAAAGGTTTGATTCACGTCAACCCTCACATATAAATGAGCATATTTAGAAAGGTTTGATTCACGTCAACCCTCACATATAAATGAGCATATTTAGAAAGGTTTGATTCACGTCAACCCTCACATATAAATGAGCATATTTAGAAAGGTTTGATTCACGTCAACCCTCACATATAAATGAGCATATTTAGAAAGGTTTGATTCACGTCAACCCTCACATATAAATGAGCATATTTAGAAAGGTTTGATTCACGTCAACCCTCACATATAAATGAGCATATTTAGAAAGGTTTGATTCACGTCAACCCTCACATATAAATGAGCATATTTAGAAAGGTTTGATTCACGTCAACCCTCACATATAAATGAGCATATTTAGAAAGGTTTGATTCACGTCAACCCTCACATATAAATGAGCATATTTAGAAAGGTTTGATTCACGTCAACCCTCACATATAAATGAGCATATTTAGAAAGGTTTGATTCACGTCAACCCTCACATATAAATGAGCATATTTAGAAAGGTTTGATTCACGTCAACCCTCACATATAAATGAGCATATTTAGAAAGGTTTGATTCACGTCAACCCTCACATATAAATGAGCATATTTAGAAAGGTTTGATTCACGTCAACCCTCACATATAAATGAGCATATTTAGAAAGGTTTGATTCACGTCAACCCTCACATATAAATGAGCATATTTAGAAAGGTTTGATTCACGTCAACCCTCACATATAAATGAGCATATTTAGAAAGGTTTGATTCACGTCAACCCTCACATATAAATGAGCATATTTAGAAAGGTTTGATTCACGTCAACCCTCACATATAAATGAGCATATTTAGAAAGGTTTGATTCACGTCAACCCTCACATATAAATGAGCATATTTAGAAAGGTTTGATTCACGTCAACCCTCACATATAAATGAGCATATTTAGAAAGGTTTGATTCACGTCAACCCTCACATATAAATGAGCATATTTAGAAAGGTTTGATTCACGTCAACCCTCACATATAAATGAGCATATTTAGAAAGGTTTGATTCACGTCAACCCTCACATATAAATGAGCATATTTAGAAAGGTTTGATTCACGTCAACCCTCACATATAAATGAGCATATTTAGAAAGGTTTGATTCACGTCAACCCTCACATATAAATGAGCATATTTAGAAAGGTTTGATTCACGTCAACCCTCACATATAAATGAGCATATTTAGAAAGGTTTGATTCACGTCAACCCTCACATATAAATGAGCATATTTAGAAAGGTTTGATTCACGTCAACCCTCACATATAAATGAGCATATTTAGAAAGGTTTGATTCACGTCAACCCTCACATATAAATGAGCATATTTAGAAAGGTTTGATTCACGTCAACCCTCACATATAAATGATGAGCA